>CM040127.1:284146010-285507905 GCA_022559845.1 Amorphophallus konjac
TACCCAGACTGTGTGCCTACCTTGCAAAGCATGCCACGCCCAACCTGTTCGTCATCGGCCCAGGACGTCCTCAGAAACGTTGTGCCCCTTGACGACATGAAATCAACCCAGGTAGTTTCATCCCATTCTGATCTCGGTGCAGAGAGTTCCAACATGGCCTTCGTCTCCTGTGGACGCGGATTTTTTATTTATTTATTGTTTTTATTTTATTTGGATTTTGATTTATTAGGCATGCCAGTCACCGGAGTGACGATTTATTGCGCTCGATCTGACTTGGTCAGTCGATTGTGAGGTCGAGTGGACCAGAAGTCCGTCATACCATAAAGGTTATGACGTTAATTACGCCCTTCCTAAGAAGGACAACCCTTGATTAAACGCCAAAATAGGAGGCCTCGAGAGGCAAACATATATTCATGTGCGCAAATGGAACTTCATACCGGAGCCAGGAAGGCGGGCAAGATAATAACATCAACCATAGAAACAGATGATATCGTTAAGTCAGTGGTTCAACGACCGGGCTTAGGGGGGAAGGGAAAATTTCAGTCACAGCAGACTGGCCGTGGCCATGATGGGGGTTCAAAGCATCGATCGATATTTCGGCAGCATTTCCCCTTTATCTGGATTATGCCCAGGGGGAAATAGGCTATCACCCACGGAGTGCCGGGATGAAAGCCAAGAGAGAGAAGTGTTGAACTTCCCGAACCGCATATCTGCCATGGGGCAATGTTTGATATTCCCTGTAGAAGCCGGCGGAACTCATGCAGTGGCAGAGCCCTCCCGAGCTAAAGGGGTTATTCATGAACCCGATGCGGGACGACGGAAAGTGAGCGAACGCTCAATGTTGTGCCCTCGCACGCGGATCGACCTGCGGTCAGGTCGCGGGATCGACCTGCCCGGTCAGGTCGCGGGGTCAAGGGGGCAGCGCCCCTTGCGGGGGTTTCCGGGGGCGGAGCCCCCGGAAAAATTTGGATTGAAGGCCCAGTAAAATTTGGGTAGGCTATCGGTGCAGTGGGAGGCAGAAGGGGATTCCCGGCGCAAGGGGCTACTTAGTGCGAAGAGGAAACGGCCAGGCAGGTTCCCGGCGTGGGCTTCCCGGCGCGCAGAGGAAGTGGCCAGGAGGGCTCCCGGCGCCAGCTTCCCGGCGCGCAAAGGAGACGGCCAAGGGGGTCTCGGCGTGGTCCTTTTTTATGGCTAAGGAGGGGGGTCTCGCGCGGCTGGGAGGCAGAAGGGGGTTCCCGGCGCGCTCATCGCCGCGCCGGGAACCCGGCGCCGGGAAGCCTCCAGGCCAGAAAAGGTTGTGAGGGGGGAGCCCTCTCGGCGGCATGGCTCTCGGCGTGCAAAATACCGCGCCGGAGCTGGTGCGCCGGGAAGGTAAAAGGGCTCAGGACAGAAAGGGTTTATGGCTTGATTACGATGCTCTGTTTTGGGTCCATCGATGATCCAGGCTGAAATAGATAGATTCAATGGGGTCAAGGTGGATCAGTTCATCAAAGTTGAACTGGATTAGGCTTGAGCTTTATAGAGACATCAGGCTCGAGGAGGAATTAGGGAAATCAGGGTCTGCAGAACTCCTGTCACCAGTGTGCAAAGTCCCGGGGGCAGCTTAATGTCGACTTTCATCTTCCTGGGAGAATTTTGGCAGCACCTCCCCTGGACCGAGCATTTGCCAGAGAGTGGTATAGGCTGACATCCACGGAGTGCCGGGATGAAAGCCGGAAAATGAGTGAGCACTAAGGCTCGAAGAGACTATCCATGTCTCTGGCATCGGTCACTATTCCCCTTCTGAGACTGACGAAACTCATGTAGAGACAGGGTTCGTCAGACCCACGGGGTTGCATGTGAATCCAGTTAGGGACCTCAGAATGTAGGGGAGGTCAATCCCCAGTTAATTTATCTCCTGGGGTACATATGACGACTCAAGAACGCCCCAGGATAAGTGGACGAAGAGGCCAAAGGGGTGGACAAAGGGGGGCTCTCAGCATGGTTTTCATTGGCAAGAAGATGGCTCTCGGCGTGGGATTATAGGTTGGCCAAGGGGTTCTCGGCATGGGTTTACAGGTTGGCCAAGGGGGGCTCTCGGCATGGGTTGAGTTGGCCTGAAGAAGCTCTCGGCGTGGGACTTCCCGGCGCGCCCATTACCGCGCCGGGAAGGTGGCGCCGGGAAGCTAAGGGCTGGGGGGTTCACGTGGAAGTGGCTTTTTGGCCAAAGCACAAGACCAGGGGTTTTGTCGTTTAGCTGGAGGGGAAGAAAAGGGGGCCTCTCGGCGGCTTGGCTTTCGGCGGGGAAATTTGCACGCCGAGAAGGTTAAAGGGTCGGGGGTTTTCAGAGCTCACAACGATACTCTGTTCAGATTTTCTGGGATTTCTGGCTTGAATTGATGCCGGGTCAGGAGTGCAGGAGGGGGATTTCATGGATGCTTCTATTAGAAGGATGCCAAGGGAATTGGACGGTGGAATCAATGAAAGAAACCAGACCATCACCTGATCGTGTAGAGAGTTTTATCTGCTTGTTGCAGGCCGTCTGGGGGGAGTCAAGAGATGACTGTCTCTGATCCCCCGGACGAGCCCTAATGGCCTCTAAAACCAACGACGGAGGAACCCTCAGCGTCGATGCTCCAGACCCTAATCATTCAAGGGTTAGAATGGAGGGTCGAGAGATCGAGATCCACTTGCTAGAACTTCGCGGAATAGCATCCGTCTGTAGAGTAAACATATCCTCGTGTAGTCAGCAGTTCAAGGAACCAAGAGATTAATGTCTCTGGTTCCTGAACAGCACAAGGGGCATTGAGGGCCTTGAGAGGGACTCACACATATGCGATGAATCTGCCATCGAGACAGAGGGGGGAAGAAGACAGAACCCAGTAGCCCATTGGATAGGGATAGGGGTCCTATCTACGCTCCTCTGAAGAACAGATTCGTAGGGAGACTCTGAAACCGGGAGCGTATGAACTATCGGACATTTCAGATAGAAGACATATATATACATGGAGGGACGAAGGGAAGGGCTTTCAATTGCCCATTTCATTTCATCTCATAAGCATTGTTTACATCATCTGCAAGGCAAAAGCCAAAGACAGAAGAGGAGGGGAACAGGGGGAAGCGAAAAGATAACTCTCGACATCGTATGAATAATCAAACACGAAGATATGGACTATTACATACGGAGGCAGATCAAGAAAACAGCAAACATGGGGGGGGGGAGGGTGGAGCATTGACTCCTCTCCCTCCCCCGAGCAGCCCACCTGGGGTTTTTCTTCTTCTTCTTCTCTCAGACTTCTTCTCTTTCTTTTCAGCGGAGGCTCTCTCTCTCTCTCCTTTCCTATCTCCTTTTCTGGATGGATTTCTTTTTTCTTGCTGTCTCTTCTCTTTTTTTTGATCGGTTCTATCCTCTTCCGCCCTTTTGTCCACCGAGAAAAGGGGGTTTTATAGCCCCTGCTGAGTGTTTTCCCGGCTGGCATATCTCGGCGCGCATGGTCGATGGAGGCTTCCCGGTGCCGGTTTTGGGTCCTGGTGAGGGTCTCTCGGCGCCATTCTCTGGAGCTCATTTGGCAGGCCCATTTAGGGCTTTTAAACTTCATATGCACCTCGACCTCTCTTAATTCTTCAAATATATTTTCCAGAACCGAGGAAGGCCCTCTACTGGTGACATAGCTTCTATTGAGATAATTCATAGATCTTCATCAGTCTGTAGACTCGGGTTTCATCGACATCGCCACCTGAATGATGACAAAGCCGGACATCATTTCATTAGCATCGTCACCCGAACGGTGACAAGACCGGACATCAGCTTTCTGAGAAGACTTCAGCCCGGTATATCACCCATGGAGATGGTTCCTCTTTCGTTTTGACTTTGCAAAAGCCTTTACAATCTTCATTTGCTAGTTCTGGCTTCATCTTTATCTTTGCTCCTGCCTCATCTGTCAATAAGTCAACATCTGACTCACTCTGGCATGTCATCTGTAGATTCTTGGGCAGGGCAGCAATACAGCTCTTATTAAAATATGGTAGGAGGTCTCATCAGTCAGGCGACTGCTACTTCATCAGTGTTGCCGTCTCGTTGATGATGACACCGGACATCGGCTTGGCCGGAAAAGGCTTTAGCCGGGTAGACGGTTGATGAGCTTCACCAGTAATCTTCCGTTGCTTGTCTAATCCTCTTTTAATTTTGTCTCTGCCCTTGCTCATTTTTTAGGCGTCAAACATCTCCCTGTCTGGCTGTTCTCCCAGAAATCAGAAGCTTACTGCATCTGCGACCACGCCCGGGTCGGTAATCCAATGGAGCCCATCTTTTGAGGGTACTTAGACCTCTCTGTCGGCCATCCGACCGAGTTGGTCCTGCCTCGTTCGGAGTTCTACAGCAAGTGTACCGGCGACTGCATCACGGCGGCGCAGATCTGTCCAGCGGGATAGGTTCGTGCATGACCTCTTCATCGGCCGGCCACGCCCTCCAGCGACCTCAGAACAAGGCCTAACTTTCAGGAGCACCCCTGGACTTCTCCAGAAATATTTTGGTGCTAGAGGCGTCGCGTTCGGAGTCCCGTGCGTGGCGTACCTTTCAGAGCTTCGCGGTTCTATCCTATAGGACAACGTCTAGTGGTGTCTAATCTCCCCTCCCCGCCTGGCCGGCTTAGCGCCCCTCCCTGTGTGGAGGTAGTGTTTAATTGTAACCAAGATTGTCCCCACCCCTAGTCCAACCCCCCTGTGTGGGGAGTAGTGTATGTATTGTTCGAACAGGGGAAGCTTCATCGGCGCAGTGTGCGGGAAATCCACACTTCCCCGCTCGCCCATCGTCTCCGAACGGGATTGGTGTCTTCACACCGATCAGGTGAGCCACTCACACTCCTCTTTGATGGATTCTTTTGCTTAATTAGTATTGCATCTTAGTACCGTCGGCGTTAAGAGAGTGCCCGAACCCAAATTATCATTTAATTACCTGACTACGCGGGTGAGCTGTGAGAGTGACACTACATCCCACGCCCTCGGCGTGCCGGCCGCCCTTGATATTGGGCATCCCTGGCCCATTGGGGTCCATCCCTAGCTGGCCATACCCTTGGAACCTTGAGGTCCAACCTCGGACCCTCACCATCATCGCCGGTCCACCTACGGACCTGGGTGCGTGCGATGCTGGTGAACCCGCTTGTGAGATATAGCCGTTTGGTCCAGTTGCTTGCAAATTTAGGTCCAAGGGGTTCGTGTGACATCAGTTTCTCCTCGGGCTGGAACGAGACAACCCTAGAGGGATCCTCTAGAAGCCCTTGAGGGAGAGACTCCTCTTGGGACCGAGGAAGATCAAAGGAAGCCATGGTAGATTTGAAGAGTGGGTTGAAATAGGATGAGGAGAGGGACTCACCCTCGGGTGATGATGCTTCTAACAGATGGAGGTGACTCCACATGCAAACAGACAACCTTAACAAGATGCAAACAACACACAACAATCACACAATAAGTGACCAAACTTAGACGACTTCTAGCGAAGATGTAAGTGAAAAAGAAATGAAGACACTCCAAGTCAACCATGTTGCTTAAGATGATGCCACAAGATTTCTATGATTTCTCCTTTGGAACTTTAGTAGATAGATTAAAAATGTGCTCTCGACAACGGGTTCCTAATAGGAGAGGGGTGTGAGGCTTGGTTTGACTTTAAATGTTAATCACTCCTTCACTTATGCAACCCTAGACACGGGGTGGAAAGGTACAACCGGCCCGACGTCCGTGTGGGAATCCACGGCTCGTGGGGACTTATGGAGGTCCCTGGTGTGATTTCCTAGTCGGCCCCCAAGGAATATGGAGATGAGAGGTCCGCACACCAAGGTAGGAAAATGCAATCTAATGTATGAAAATATGAATGAACCTATGTGCACCGAAGTGCATGCAAATTCTAACCTATAATCTAGCAAACAAGTATGCACACAATGATGTAGATAAGTAGATCAACCAGGGAGGAGACCAGATAACACCCAAGCACAAAGATCACAGCAGAAACTGTGGAAAGAAAATGCACCTCGGGATGCGTACCTATCTAGAGTATGTAACGGTCTAGGGGACCTGCGTCAGAGAAAAGTGACGGTCGAAGACCAGACCGTCAGAAGCAGTGTAACGCAGGAACTGGAGACCGTCAGAGGAGCCAAGGAACCAGAAACAACAAGAAATAAAAGGGAAATCCGGGGAAAACCAAGACAAGGAAATGATGGCAGGTTTAACAGAGATCAAAACACGATTGGCACAAGTTGTCCCACCGTGATCGCCAAAAAACAGTTGATTTGTTTTCTTCCTTTTGTTTGTGATATGAAGAATGACAAATATAATGAGCAAATAACAACGATCTCAATCAACCTATGAACATGTGAACCATGAACCTAGGTAATCAGAACAAGCTCTAGCATGGGCAATGCTATCTCAATCAAACTAAACTGAAGAGGGAAAGGAAAAACACATGCCGGGGCGTGGAGCAAAGGAATAAATGAAAACACACCGCGTGGGTGGAACAAGCAAAAGAAATAAGAGATATGAGAAAGAGAAAACCAATGCCCAGTACTAAGAAAGAACGTGATCGCCACCAAGGTAAACACAAGCCAAAGACCTGAGAAATACCTTAGAATAGGAGGATGATGCACCCGCCCACGGGAGAGAGAAATCAATAGGAAACTGCAGCTCTGTTGAATGTAACGGCCCAGCACCTACGCGTCACAGGAGTGTGACGGTCGCCCGATGAACCGTTAGAGGAACCTGATGTGCCTGATAAAGACCGTCAGAGTGTCTGCAGAACAAGCTCGTGAATCCTTCAAACTCTAAACCTTCCAGCCGGCCAGAAAGCTTGGGTCTCGCCTTATGAACCCTGTAAACTTGCCAAAGAACGTAGAACACAAGAAAATAATCCCAGATTAGCCTTTCACACAACGTAGCATCAATTCTCAAATGAACTTAATATCATTCAAAAGGAAAGGGGAATACCGGGGGAGTTTGGTTTTTTAACCCCTCTGGGCGTTTTAAAAGATAGGAAGGATGTTTAGATGATTGAAACAAGTGGAGGAACGTGGAATAAGGAGTGGGACAATGCTATGATGCAAAGGAGAAGGGAAGAACACAAGTTTGCCAATGATTGACTTAAACACTTGAAATCAAAGTACTCCCTTGACCGAGATGCAGATGGACGCAGAAAATCAATTCTCCTTGGTTGAATGTGGCTCCAGAATACGGCAGCACTTTGACGCAAACTCCAGATTTCTCCTCTCTAGGCCATGAAGTTAAGGGTTCTATTTATAGGCCCTTAAACTCTCCGGTCGTGTAGAGGATAATCTAGCTAAAAAGGAGAATGATTCTTAGCAAACTCTTGAAGATAATACTCCCAAGAATCAATAGAAACAAACAGAAGGTCCTGAGGATCAGATTTGGAAGAGAAATCACAAGATCAAACTCTCAATTCGACCACGGAGTAGCAGAGAAAAGACCAGACTTGCCAGGACTTCTGTTGGATGTAACGGCTGCACGACAGACCGCCACATGGACGTAATGCACCAGGAGTAGACCGTTACACTACCCTATATCTTAAGAAGATAAGATCAACGGGGAGAATTTGCAAACAGTTGGACTCTGAAGAATGTGACGGCCATGGGTAGACGCGTTAGAGGAATATAACGGTCGCACGACAGACCGTTAGAATCAACGGATAGGCAAAAGGATAAGCATTGGCAATAGGCCTTAAGCTGTAGGATTCTTCAAAATGTAACGGCCCAGGGCCATTGCGTCAGAAAGATGTAACGTGCATGTTATAGACCGTTAGAGACAATAAGGATCCAAAAAGGAAAGCTTGCTAAGCTTCATTGAATGCAAGAAATCAAGGAATCAGACCCAACCAAGGAATCAAGACCCATGAAATAAACCTCCAACTGATCAAGAAGGCTCAATGAAAGAGTGAACAACTCAGAGCATCATATAGAATGAACAAGGAGATGGCCCGACTTATTGGTCACAAAACGGGTGTCAACACTAGGACGCCGAGCTAGTTGTACCCTCAAAATCCAATTGTCTAGAAAGTACTTTAGGAAGTCCCGCGATCAATGACACCTAAGAGGGGGGTGAATTGGGTGTATACAAACTTTTAACAAACTTTTTCCCAAATCAACCAGGTGTGAATAATGGCCGAGATGAAATCCAGAACTAAATGAAAATTAAGAGATCTAATAGAATCTATCGCACTCAACCGATCTTAGGTATGATGGCGGAGGTGAGAATCCAGAGATTCAACTCACGCAAGATGTTATCTTCCTGACAAGGTTTGCCTTGTCGATCCAAACCCACCTTTTTATATACCGAAGAGTTGATATGAGAATGATAGATTATGCTAGATCTAACTCAACAAGACAATCAAAATAAACTAAGTGTATGTTGCACAGATTGGGGATCGATGAAAAGGATCAAACCACACAAGAGACAGAGATTTTTAGGTGGTTCGGATGCAACAACGGTAACCTACGTCCACCCCTCGCAATCTGTGAGGATTCCCACACTATCTTGTAAAGGATTACAAGATTAAAACACACACCCATACGTGAGGAGTTCGGAACTCCCACGAAGGTGAACAAGCACTGAATCACAAAGAGATGTGAAGAAATAAACACATACACACACACACACGAATCTGCGTAGATCCACACACACACACACAAGTATTCAGATATTACAAAAACACACACTTGAATCTGAAATAGAAATCGAATGGAAGACACAAAGAGAAAACTTCATATTCAAGCTCCCCCTTAGTTGATGAAGAAGGTTTTTGATGCAGCTTGATCTCCACTTGGCCTGGGGTTGATCTGCTCCAGATGTGACTTGAATCACTTGAAGATGGATGAAGAACTTCCTTCCTAGAGCACTATTTACGGCTACAGTACTAGCACTTGAATCTCCCCTTGATAGCCTCCTTTAACCTCCTTTGATTGATTAGGGTAACAAGCTCCAAAGAGATGTTTTTATAACTCTTGAATGGTCAAGAGACTCCCTAGGAACCAGATCCACAAAATATGGAAAGTTTGGTGACTTTGGGATTAAACAAATCCAAGAAGAGGGGCTTCCCACGTTGAGAATACAAAGTCAACAATGAAGACTTTCGAGACTTGCGGTCGACCGGTAGGAGAGGGCGGTCGACCGAAATTTTACAGGAATGGAGCTTTTCGTTGCTGGGAAAATTGGTCGACCCGCCCCAGCTGGCGGTCGACCGCTGGCTGGAATTCTTGCAAAATTAAAAGAGTTTGACAGTATATCATGATCTATGAGCTAATCAGTTTATGACACATCCTATCTCAATTAAAATGAGTAGGTTAAGCTTAGCCTGGGCAGTTTAAGAACCATGATGGATTTATGCATTTGGAAGGGATTAAACATTTAAACATAGTGCATGATGAAATTAGGCTTTGAATGCGTATGAAAGTCAAACTTGATTGCTAAGACATGGCACGTGATAGAACGCACGTCCTGGGTTTTGTTATGATCAAAATCACCTGAATGTACTCAACAATCTCCCCCTTTTTGATGATGACAAAACTGAAGGGGTATTTAAGTACATGGGCGTGCCTTTAAGCAATGTTTGAAAATTGAGATCAATGTTCGAAATCATGACATTTTACTCACATCCCATCAAGCCAGTGAACACAAACCATTCAACACTTTATTTGCCAATTAGAAAAGAAATGAGATACAAGAGTCAACCATTTGAGATCAAACACCAGTTGCATTCAATTCATCATTTCATTACAAGGTACATTAATGCGAGAGTGAATGCACGACTCTAGACACAATAAGTGACTAAACAAATGCACAAATACAGAACAGACTCAGTGATCCTCACATGATCATACATGCAAACACACAAACACATACCGACATACTTAAATATATAGAACCTGCACTACTACTTCTCCCCCTTTGGCATCATCAAAAGGGGATAGGATAGACGAAGGGGGGACCCAAGTGACACAAGATCGCAGGTTAGCAGCATAGAGGTAGGAGACAAAAATAAATCCTCATGGGGCATCGACAAGAGGCTGATCCTCTAGAAGAGGAGGCTGGTATCCAAGGCGACGACGTATGTCTTCAAGAGAATGATCTTGAAGCTGAAGACTATCCCGAATATGGCCAATGGCGAGGTCACGAGCCGCATCACGGTGAGACATGCCAAGAAGTGTCATGTTCATGATGTGGAACGCTTGGCTGGAATCAGCAACACTGTCGGTGAGGCTAGTCAAATGAGTGGAGAGTGTGGCCATTTGAGTGGAGAGGGTATCCAGAACAGTGGAGAAGGAGTCTATGTGACCTGACATGGTGTCAATCACATTGCCCATAGTGTTGACGCGATCCCCGAGGGTAGAAAGTCCATCCCCAAAAGTATCCACACGAGTCTCTAGCCCAGTGAACCGCCTGTCAAAAGTCTCTTAATCTACCCAAGAATGCTGTGTGGCCCCCTGAGTGGAGGACTCTCCATGATGGAACTGTGGTGGAGGAGGCATCTCGGGATCCATATGATAAGGTGAGGGAGGAGGAGGCTGCTCCTCGGCCTGAACTGGAGGGGGGACATCCCCTTGATCCTGCTACTATTCTTGTTCCTGCTCTTCCTCACTATCAAATTCTTCTCCATAAGTAGGCACATCTCGGCGTAACTCACCACCGGGACCATAGTAATATCCCATATCAGTAAAGATCTTATGCTTGTTATAGATATCATCCTAGCGAACATAAATAAACTATTCTTCTGCTAAATTGATCCCAGCATGAATGAATACCCTGGTCAACTGTGAAGCATACGGCAAAGATCACCGCAAATTTGTTCGGCAAGCTCCAATGAGAGTCATCATGAGGCGACCCATGTTAACTTGAATTCCATTCATAACATTGTAAAACAAAAATTTGTGCACCTCTGTCACTTCATTTCTGCTGCCACTCTTTGGATAAATGAGAGAGGTAAACATGTGGTGCAATACACGCTGCAGTTGTGGAAAATGATTCGCATTCAAGTCAATTAAATTGCTGACACCACACACGTACTCACAACTGGTCATCGCAAGAAAAGTGTCCTCAACCTCCCCATGACCATAAACCAAGTCGGCTCCTCTAGCCGCAACTCCTAAGCTCCTCTCAAACAGATCGGGAGTGATATGGATCTCAACCCCTTGAACAACTGTAAACAAATCCTCATTTCTTGCAATCAAATTCTCATAGAACTGCTGCACTAGATTGGGATAATAATGTGTGTATCTAGTGACAAAATCAGTCCAACCTGGCTGAATCTCAAAGATAGCACATAAATCGAGCAAAAGCTTATTCACCTCGTTGAAGTCGACCAGCCGAGGGTCAATAATGGGACAAGGAGGCAACCTAGGTGCTCGACGCGGTGCAGGCGCCCGCTGTGGTGGAGGAGCCGGTGCCTCGCCTCTCTAGCCACTCGCTTCCCCTTGGGCAGAACGCCGAGAGCTTCATCTAGGCGGCATCCCGAACTAGAAACCCGGTGAAAAACCCTTGAAGAGATTACCCTTGTCCCGGGGGATGAAGATAGAGCTACAGACACTCCAGGGGCTTGCAAAGGCCTTCTCCACAAACTGGAACCTAGAAGGAAATTCCACGAACGCACGAACGGTCGAATGGAGTTCATCCCGAAACCGTGACGAACACGCCGGATCTTGTGCGGATGAAGGAATGATGGATTTTAGAGGCTTAGGAGGTGGAGAAAAGGGGTTCTAGGGTTAAGAAATGGGGTATGAGGGTGAATGGGGGTGATAGAATGAGAGAATGGGGTTTTAGACCCCCTTATAAGATGGCTCGGATCCTTGCTCTACCTTACTGCATCTCGTCCTGATATTCAATTTTCAGTATGTTTGTGTGCTAGATTTCAAGCATGTCCCAAGGAATCTCATTTAATAGCTGTGAAACGGATTTTTAGGTATCTGTCTGGCACCCTAGACCTAGGCCTATGGTATCCTGCTAAGTGTGAGCTAGACCTTGTAGCTTACACTGATGTGGACTATGTCGGGTGTAGGATAGATAGGAAGAGTACTAGTGGATATTGTCAATTTCTTGGTGGGTGTCTAGTGTCTTGGGCATCCAAGAAGCAGCATACTGTGGCCTTATCCACTGCCGAGGAAGAGTATATGGCTGCAGAAAACTATGCTGCCCAAGTCCTCTGAATAAAACACCAGTTAATTGACTATCTTATCAACCTCGGTTGCATTACAATCTTTTGTGATAACACTAGTGCTATTTCCTTAACCAAAAATCCGGTTCATCACTCTAGGACAAAACACATTAAAATCAAACATCATTTCCTTAGAGATGAAGTCAGTAAAAAGGAAATTGAGATTAATTTCATAAATTTTGAAAGACAAATTGCTGATATTTTCACCAAACCTCTTAGTAATGAAAGATTTAAATTTTTTAGAAGAGAACTTGGTCTTTGCAAATTTTCAGCATGAACAAATTGATCATATCTACTTCTAAACTTTGAACCTGGTTGACATTGCATACATTGAGGGGGAGTGTGAGCAGCATCTTGTCATTCCTATAATTCCATTCCATGCATCTTGTTTCATTTCAAACATCTTGATAGGGAGAGCTTAGAATCATTCTGTAAGAGTCAAACTGATCAATGTCAAATAATGTCAACTTTCTATGCCGATCTTTAGTGTCAACTTCATTGAAAACTCATTCTGTCAGATACACTCTCCGTCTATGTGATCTATCTTATCCTTGGCTTCTGTACCTGAACATCTCTTGAAATCATGTGCCTAATTTGATCAAATGACAAACTGATAGACATGTTCATTAATTCAAGCTGCTGAAAAATAGATAGCTTCTCTAATAAGAAGCAGTATTGAACCCTGAATGAATGGTTGGTTTAAACTTAATGGTTGTCAGAGACTAACAACTAAACTTAATGAAGAAGGACTGTGGAATGCCTGTTAATAGCTCTTAACCATTTCATGCATGTCATGTTTAATTAAGTCTTTCAGAATCTGACCTTATCTAAAATCATGCTGAATTAGTTAAGATAACTTGAAAACTTGTATTGTTCTTAAACAACTCCTTCTGAAAATCAAATGGACAGTTGCAACAAAATGATAAATTAAATACTCTAAAGGCAAAGCAATGATTGAATGCACTGAGAAATTGGATTCTTCATCATTGAAATGAAGAAAAACTCATGTCATGAAGTGCTTCAAGTTATCTTTGTTCATAAATTAGGATAGTTCCACTGAGTAACTAGGGGTACTGGCGTCTGATAAACGTGTACCCTGACGCAAAAAGGTGGAAACTATACCTGAGATAGAATAGTGGATCCTACTAAGTAACTAGGGGTACTGACGTCTGATAAACGTGTACTCTTATGTAAAAAGGCAAGATTCTACTTGAATGTTCTAAAGCCATAAAGAGAAGAAATGTATGAAACTGTCCCTAAAAGATCAATTCAGTATAGTAGAGTTGTTTAATCTCAATACAAGTGTTGGGTAATCCTGATGATGCCTTCAAACTTTGATAAACAAGATTTTGTAAGACAAATGTTGGCATGTCCTTTGTACTCCTAGTTAGTTCCTATTAAAAGTCTCCTCAGACTGGTTCTCACAGAGTGAAGTAACTAGTCTCTCACCATCATAACTTTTAAACCACATAAGTTCTGGAATGCACTATCTGCATTCTTATTCTAGAAGAATCTGTGCTTTACTTGCTTGATCACTGAAAAGCCTAAATAGTTTGTCATATCAGATTACCTCTTCACTGTGGCTCTTTTATCAGTATTTTGCTTCCCTATCCTTTCTGCTAATGGTAAAGGGGGATTGATTTTGGCAGTGGCTATTGATTTTGATGAAGTGTTTTTGACTATTGATTTTGATGTTGCTATGGTGAGTGAAAGAGTTCTGCATAAAGGGGGAGCATGTGCATTTGGGGAGCTTGTGCATTTATCTTGTTTCATTTATCTTGTTTCTGCATGTGCATCTTTTGCATTGTGCAATATTCTGACTTTTAATAAAAACTTTGTTGTCATCAAAATCTAAAATGCGTTCTTCAAAATATAAATGTGTTGCCATCATCAAAAAGGGGGAGAATGTTAGATATTGTGTTTTGATGATGACAAATAATATGACTCATATTTGTATGATGTCATATGCGTTTGGACCATAAGAATTCTACGCATTAGTCTCAGAAATGTTAGCATCTCATAAGTCAATATACATGCATTTCACATAAAAGAGTCTGTGCATAGTTTGTCTCTCGAGTACAGACTCTGTGCATCCTTCGTTGATCAAGTTGATAATGTTTGTGCAATGATTATGCCTAATGCATAAAGAGTCTGTGCATCCTTCGTTGAGGAAGCAGATAAAGTCAGTGCATGTTTTGCATCGCACACGATAAGGTCTGTGCACATCTTTCGTTAGGCAAAACATAGTCAATGCAAGTTTTTGTAGTCTGTTCATACAGGTCTGTGCAAAGGCTGTATTGTTCATGAAAGTCTGTGCATGTCTTAGTCTACATTTAACTAAGTCGGTGCATTCTTTTGACATATGCATGCATAGGTCCGTGCACATTTGCCTTGTGTGTATACAAGGTCAGTGCACTTGTGACCATTTTACATTGCCATACGGTCGGTGCATCTTTTGCCTTATGCTTACCCAAAGTCGGTAATGGCCGCGTCTCATGCATATAGGTCTGTGCATATATGCTCACTAAGTCTGTGCATGTTCTGCATCACATACAACTCAGGTCAGTGCATGTTGCTTGGCGTACGTTACAAGGTCGGTGCATCTTTTTCATTGTGCATATAGGTCTGTTCACATGTGGGTTCTTGCACAACCAAGTCTGTGCAAGTTACTATTCTTTCACAAGAGGCTAGGTCTGTGCATTCTTTGCTGCTTTGAACATAAAACGTCGGTGCATTCATAGTCTTTATTTTCCTAAGGTCTGTGCACCTTTTGGCATCTGGCAGTTATGGTCTACGCATGATTTGTCTTAAGCTTGAACAAAGGTCTGTGCACCTTACTTCATGCATGTGAAAGGTCGGTGCATTGTTCATCACTCGCATATACAGTCAGTGCATGTTCCTATACATACGAAGGTAAAGGTCTATGCACCTTTGTCCATGCATGCATCAGTCAGTACATTATGTTCATCGTGCATTTAACGTCTGTGCACGTTTTCTTATTGAACGTACAAAAAGGTCTGTGCACATCTTCCATTGACATAAAACGTTGGTACAAGTCATGCCATTGGCTTAGAAGAGTCTATGCATATTTATATGCTGCGTTTGCTTGGAATGCTTGTGCATACCTCATTTCATGCCAAATCAAACTCGGTGCATCTTTTTCTCCTAACTAATCCTTGTCTGAATTGCAGAGTAAAGCAAGCGCATCATGGAAGCCTATGTATATATATATATATATATAAGCCCCTTCTGAAGACGGTGTGAGATGATAGAGCATAGAAAGAAAAGAAGCAAGAAGCCCTTGAGAAAAGAGAGAGCAACCTAAAGAGAGCTAGAGCGAGAGAGGAGAAGCTAGAAGGAGAGAAGAGGATCGAAAGCCTTAGATTGGAGATAGTTTCGGAGCATTGTTTCTTATACTTGACTCGTGGATCAAATCTAGAGTCAATCTGCTCATTGAAGAGCTACATTGCTATTTTTCATCTTTCTTCTTTATTCTTCTGAATTCTAGCAAGTTGTGAGTCAGCGTGCGAGGGTGTGTTCTCGGTCAACCAAGTTGTAAAGCTCAGCGGTAGCAAGCTGTGAGGCTCAGTGGTCGGGGATATTATCCCCAAAGCTGTGGATCAGCAGTTTGTAGGGATCCAATCCCCGAAGCTGTGGATCAGCAGATAGAAGCTGTGAATCAGCAGTAATCCACTCTCAGTCAGAGTGTGGGGTGGATGTAGGTGAAAGCTGAACCACCTAAAACTTCTGGTGTCTCTGTGCGTTTGATTTTGCTCCTGTTGCTCGTGTGCTCATCATGTTTGCGTATTTCTCTCTTAGATGAATGCATAAGATTGCCTAGTGTGTTATGCTTTATCCGATTGCTTCATAGATGAACTTTTAATTCCACGGTCTTTTCTTCTTGTGATTTTAAGGGGTAGATCTATTCACCACCCTTTAGATCTTAGCGTCCATCCATGTCCAATAGTAGAAACAATGTTCTTACTTTTGAAAGATATGCGTGTTTGCTTGCCTTTTGTGCAAGCCTCACAGATTTTATCACTTTCAAATTTTAATTTTGGCAAATCATTTACTAAGTCATGTTTAGACAACTTGGAGATTACTCCAAAACTAACATGACCTAGTCTTCGGTGCCATAGCCATGCATTATCATGATTGTTTGCTACCAAGCACACATCATCACGGGAAACATCATCTAGATCAATAGTATAGACATTGTTGCTTCTCTTGCTGATGAATCTGATTTCATTAGAGGTTTTATTTATGACAAGGCAGTGGGTTTCATCAAAAATAATTTTAAAACCCTTGTCACACAACTGGCTTATGCTCAAGAGATTGTGATTTAAGCCTTTCACCAAAAGCACATTCTTGATAAGAATTTCAGAATTCTTACCTATATTACCGATTCTAATGATTTTACCTTTGTCCTTGCCTCCAAACGCAACTGAACCTCCATCCTTGTCTTGCAGTATAGAGAACATCTTCTTGTCCCCTGTCATGTGTCTTGAACAGCCGCTATCCAAGTACCATTTGCTCCCCCTGGCTTCAAGACATATCTGCAAGAAACAACATTCTCATGCAATTGATTTTGGTACCCAAGCTAGTTTGGGTCCGTAAGAGTTAGTCTAATTCTGTGCATATCTTTTCTTGGTCCAAAAAGTATGATATCTTGGTGGGTTTTGTTTGAATCAGCAATTTGTAACAACATGACCAAATCTACCACAATGATAGTAATTAACAGGTATAAACTTTCTTCAGAATTGTTGTGGTTTGGGTTGGACATGTTTTGGCTTAGAGTTGGAACATGAAGCATGGTTGTTTTCTTTTTCATGAACATAGGATGTAGTGATCTTATGCTCAAAGGATTTTTTATTTTGGGGAGTATATTCCAATCCTTCCTTTTGGAAATTGACTCTAACTCCCAACAAGTTATCTAGATTTTGTTTGCCCTTGACAAACCTGGAGAGAGTGAACTGCAAGTCAGTCACCTCCTTATTCAAGCTCACATTTTTATTTTCAATTTATGAAATGGATGAGGTCAGAGTTTCTTTTTCATTCTTGAGCTTTTCACAGACTTTTTAAATTTCAGACATTTTACATGATAGCTCCTCTTTGGCTTTTCCAAGATCTGAAATCGTTTGAAGCAAAGTTTCTTTTTCTTTGGTTAGCTCAAACCATTCTTGTTCCACTTTTTCAAACTTAACAAAAATATCTTCATGTGACAAATCATCAATTTTCTTTTTGAGAGTTTTATTTCCAGATCTGATTTTCTTATATTTTATATACAATTTTTCATATTCCGACTCCAATTGTTCATTTGAAATAAAATCAGGGTCAGAATTTACCTCGGTCGAATCATCTTCATGTGCCATGAGGCACAGGCTTTCCATGAGCTCTCCGAGCTCTTCTTCGGAGAGCTCTTCCTCTTCGTCGCTCCATGTAGCGACCATTGCTTTTGGCTTCCTGAATTTCTCCTTCTTGAACTTCTTCTTCAGATCTGGACACTCTCCTCTCATGTGTCCGGGCTTCTTGCATTCATAGTAAATGATGTTATTGGGCTTGCTTGACTTGCCCTTGGTTTGAATGGGCTTCCTTTGCCCCTTTTTGAAGTTGCCTTGGAAGTTCTTCTTCTTTCTCAAAAATCTCCTCACTTGATGAGTTATCATGGCCAAGTCTTCTACTTCATTGCTTCTGTCGCTGGATTCTTCTTCTTGAAAGTCTTCATCAGATTGATGAGCTTTCAAACCAATCACTTTCTTCTTCTTCGTATCTTCCTCGGATGTTCTCTTCATATTTATCTCATAGGTCATGAGTGACCCTATGAGCTCGTCCAAGGAAAGTGTGGACAAATTTTTTGAATCTTCAATTACTGTGACTTTTGTGTGCCACGCCGACGGAAGTGATCTCATGACTTTCCTCACAAGATCGGAGTTTGTGTACTCCTTCCCGAGACTTTTGAGACCATTTGTGATCTCCGTCAATCTTGCGAACATCTCTGAGATGGTTTCTTCAGGCTTCATTTTGAACAGCTTATAATCTCTTACAAGGAGATTTGCCTTGGTCTCCTTGACCTCGGAGGTTCCCTCATATATGAGCCGCAACTTGTCCCACATCTCCTTTGCTGAACTGCATATGGATACACGAGAGAATTCATTAGGATGTATAGCATATTGCATAATATTCATAGCATTAAAGTTGACAGTGCATTTCTTAATTTCCTCGAGTGTCCATTTCTCTTCATCGTCAGAGAGTTTGTAAGGACCCTTGTCCATAACTCTCCAGATCTCATACTCCTAGGCTCTAAAAAAAACATACATTCTATTTTTCCAATAGGAGTAATTTGAGCCATCGAAGTATGGATGACGATGAATAGAGTGACCCTCAGGCATCATACCCTTGTTTGCCATTGATCTGGATCTTACTCTAGATCGTTAGATTTGAAAGAAATAGAGCCTTAGCTCTGATACCAATTAAAGTCCCACGATCAATGACACCCAAGAGGGGGATGAATTGGGTGTATACAAACTTTTAACAAACTTTTTCCCAAATCAACCAGGTGTGAATAATGGCCGAGATGAAATCCAGAACTAAATGAAAACTAAGAGATCTAATAGAATCTATCGCACTCAACCAATCTTAAGTACGATGGCAGAGGTGAGAATCCGGAGATTCAACTCACGCAAGATGTTATCTTCCTGACAAGGTTTGCCTTGTCGATCCGAACCCACCTTTTTATATACCGAAGAGTTGATATGAGAATGATAGATTATGCTAGATCTAACTCAACAAGACAATCAAAATAAACTAAGTTTATGCTACACAGAATGGGGATAGATGAAAAAGATCAAACCACACAAGAGACAGAGATTTTTAGGTGGTTCGGATGCAACAATGGCAACCTATGTCCACCCCTTACAATCTGTGAAGATTCCCATACTATCTTGTAAAGGATTACAAGATCAAAACACCTACACCCACACGTGAGGAGTTTGGAACTCCCACGAAGGTGAACAAGCACCGAATCACAAAGAGATGTGAAGAAATAAACACACACACACACACACACACACACGGATCTACGTAGATCCACACACACACACACAAGTATTCAGATATTACAAGAACACACACTTGAATCTGAAATAGAAATCAAATGGAAGACATAAAGAGAAAACTTTAGATTCAAGCTCCCCCTTAGTTGATGAAGAAGGTTTTGGATGCAGCTTGATCTCCACTCGACTTGGGGTTGATCTGCTCCAGATGTGACTTGAATCACTTGAAGATGGATGAAGAACTTCCTCCCCGGAGCACTGTTCATGGCTACAGTACCAGCACTTGAATCTCCCCTTGATAGCCTCCTTTAGCCTCCTTTGATTAATTAGGGTTACAAGCTCCAAAGAGATGTTTTTATAACTCTTGAATGGTCAAGAGACACCCTAGGAACCAGATCCACAAAATATGAAAAGTTGGGTGACTTTGGGATTAAACAAATCCAAAAGGAGGGGCTTCCCACATTGATAATATAAAGTCAACAATGAAGGCTTTCGAGACTGGCGGTCGACCGGTAGGAGGGGGCGGTCGACTGGAATTTTACAGGAATGGGGCTTTTCGTTGCTGGGAAAACCGGTCGACCGACCCCAGCTGGCGGTCGACCGCCGGCTGGAATTCCTGCAAAATTAAAAGAGTTAGACATTAGATCATGATCTATGTGCTAATCAGTTTATGACACATCCTGTCTCAATTAAAACGAGGAGTTAAGCTTAGCCTAGGCGGTTTAGGAACCACGATGGATTTATGCATTTGGAAGGCATTAAACATTTAAACATAGTGCATGATGAAATTAAGCTTTGAATGCGTATGAAAGTCAAACTTGATTGCTAAGACATGGCACATGATAGAACGCATGTCCTGGGTTTTGTTATCATCAAAATCACCTGAATATACTCAACACTTAAAACACCTTACCGGTGTTTTAAGTGTTCTAGACCTTAGCGGCCCTATGGACGACCACCAGAGTATGGTAGCGGCCATTTACCTGACCGCCAAAGATGCCTAGCGGCCCTGCTTTGGCCGCATGGTTCCAGTTCATTCGTTTCATCGACTCTGTCAATAAACGGTCCTACACTGACCGCTACTGCATGTAAACGGTCCAGTAAACGACCGCTATTTCTATGAATGGCCCCGATATGACCGTTTGATGTCTAAGTATTAATTAACCCAAGGTTTGACCTAAGGGTTGATTTTTCTATGATCCTAGATGGTCTATGATTATCTAGAACCTCACATTTTATTTCTAAAGCTACCTAATGAATTATAGAAATTAAAGAATGTGCCGTTATGCTGCCGAATTTTCTCCATGGCATAACTTTGCTCTAAATCAATCTTGAACTCTCATGTTCTTAATTGGTGCATTCTTACCTTGATATTTATTATCATGAAACTATAGTTTGAACTTGTTCACTATTGGCCTACATTGTTGATATTTCTTGTGGAAGTAGCTTGATTTATAACTTGAAGATGTAAGAGCGGGCACGGACAGTGTCCAAGGGCTCCACTCTAGTCTCCTCGGCAGATAGTCGAAAACATACTATAAACCATGGGGTATGACGAACACTGGCGTCGCATTACGTTGGGAGTACTTTTTTTATAAACGAGAGAAGATCCATGAGACAATCTTGTGAAATTATATGCTTGCTAGTACATTCTTGTTACATAACTTTCTAGTGCATAGCCTTTATGGTTATGAAAAAGTACATTCTTGTTCATGAAAGGCCAAATTACATTCATGTTATATTTTCACCTTGATCATATTTCAAGTCTACATGAACTCTCATATCTCACCTTGATCATATCTTGTTATTTGTGTTACTTTGGTTTATTCACGTATTTCATCGTATTTTCATGACTTATCTTACACTCTAGAGCTAAAATATTATTTACTTAAACATTACCTTCATGTTGATACGAAGATACCTACTGGGCATGTGTGCTCATTTCCTACTTTTTCAATCTTTTTCAAAAAATTCTAATAGGTCGGATTCAGACTATTCGAGTGATGGATCCGAGAGTGATTAAAGAAGGAGATGGATCCGAGAGTGATTAAAGAAGGAGTGAAACCTTAGATTGTCATTAGTTGATAGTCAAGAGTCGCAATGTAATTTTCCATTTTACTGAGTCTAGTTAATCAAAGAGTCAAGAGTCAACCTTATGTATTCTGGTTATTATTTAAAAAAAGCAAAGATTTTGTCCAAATATTGTGCATTCATTTCTTATATGCGAATGTGTTAGCGCTCTGATTATATTGCTTGCTTGAGGCGTACTAGCTGACTGTTCACGTTCCCATTGTTTCCGCTGCATAATTCTCGGGGCGTGACACAATCAATGGCCACTCTTCATAGGATCTGGAAGTTTCTATGGATCTAGACGGTCCAGATTTGTAGCTACCAGATCAAGGGCAACATCCTTTATACCCTGCATTCAGAAAAGGAAGTTTTCTGTAACGTAGGACTTGAGATACAAAAGGAGAGCTTGGGAGCATGCCAAAAACTATGAACGCATATAAGGTTCTAACAGCAGCCCAATTCGTCAAGGAGCAAAAGAGAAAAGAAAAGAAGGAGGAGGAAGGAAGGAGAATAAGAAGAACACCGCCATCTTGTGAAGACCTGAAGCAAGAGGACATCCCTTCTTCACACTCTTCTTCATTCTGCAAGGAGAAGAAGCTCCGTCTCCAGCTTCCTGTGGCAAAGGAGAAGCTACTCTCCAAGGAAGCAGCTAATCTGGGAGCAGCCAAGAGCGCCCTCCAGATTTCAAATAGAGATCTTTTTATCTTGTTTCAGTTTCCTATATCCTGTCTGAGTTTTGTGTTTTGTTATCTTTTTCATTTTGAACATCAATCTGTGAAACTTTAAACCGTCCCTACCGGTAATAGTAGGAAGACAGACTGAACTGCTATGCTCTGTTATGTGGTCTTTAAACCGTCCCTACCGGTGATAGTAGGAAGACAGACTGAGCTGGTGTGCTCTGATCTGTGGTCTGGCCTTGTGTGCATTCAAGCTGTGTATCAGTAGTTAGTACAGTTGCACGAAGGAAGCCTCACTCAGTTGAGTGAGGGGTGGACATAGGACACTAGGTAGAGTCCGAACCACCTTAAAATCTTTGTCTCTGTGGTTTGCTTGTGTGTGACGACCCGGACTCCAGATACCGGATATACCCAATGGGACTACCGAGCAGACCCGATACCACTTGGAACCCGTGAAGCATCCCAAGAGCTGTAAAGCCCCGAAGGGAAAAAAGGATTATCATGTAGTACATTGAAGCCACAGAGATATAATAGTAAGCAATCAAATTTCATTAGATCGGTTTGCTAAAGTAGCAGAAATAAAATTACTTCTTAATTAACAGTTTCAATTTACAATTATACCAGAGTCCAGTCTAAAGGAAAGACAAGCAGCACAGTCAACAGAAAAGAAGGACGTAAACTGAGGTCGGGGGAAGCCCGACGCAGGTACCGCTGGCAACTACAAACTCGCCACACCAGGAACTGCAAAGGAAGCAGAACAACGCCACCCACTTGAAAAGCAGGGGTGAGCCTCGTGTCACTGGCTCAGTAGGGGTCATGCAGATCCCCACTGAAAAATAACGCAGTAACATGCTAAAATAGCAGGTAAACAGCAGGAGTAGTAAAGCAGGAAAACTAAACTACAAAGCTGTAAAAGAAAACCGGAACGGAAGGAGTAGGAACAGCTAAAAGAAAAGGGAAAAGCCGTACCGAACAAGCGCGGCTGCCGAACTAGCCTCGGCTCCCTGAGCTACTCCGGGCAACAACAGGAAGGCGAACCCTGATCTGACAAAGTCAGGAGTTGTCGATCTGTCGAGCCCACAAAGACAGGCAAAAAGCCTAGAAAAGACCTAGACAGACACAGACGCCCTAAATCATACATGACTCGATTACCGTGCACGCTCTTCTAGACACGACCACACACACACACACACACGACTAGAACGTCGTGCACATGACACAACACTGACCTCGGGCAAGACCACGAGAGGGCTAACCCGAAAAGGTCACGACGCACGAGAAACACGAGAGTCACGTGTCACGTGACGGAAGCACCTCCTCACTTGAAGAACAGCCAACTGTGTCCACGGACATCTTATGCTGTGCCTACAAGTGTCAATCTACGCTCCCAACAAGACGATAGAGACTGAGACACTGTTGAACCAGAACATGAACTACAGTAGTGAGTAACTAGACAGGGTAACGCCCATCGGCGTCAGTCCAAGTCCCTGACCACGTGTGCACACACCGACTCTTGCTGGAGAGCCAGGCCTCTAGCTAGTTTTCCCCACCCAGCAGGACGTCATTGTACAGCTGGGGCCCACGGAAACTAGCTTACAAACTGTATCTCGGGAACTGCCACACCACCACTCCCGGGTGGGTCGACACGTCGTAACGTGTCGCCAGGCTACGACTAGTGGAGGCTCACTAGACATAGACTCCAAAGCACGAGTGCTGAAGTACAGACAGGCAAGGAAGCACGATCGCACGTACTATGAAGCACCAAGGCAGCAAGACAACTACCGACAGACTCAGGACAAGGCAAGTAGACCTACTACTACAACGATCTCTGAGTCTCACGACTCGGAGTCAAGATCGCCGTACAAAGCTGAACAAGCCGCCAATCAGTCTATTCCTAAGCCATAGGAAATGACACAATCGAAGGAAACGACTCACGAAGACCTGAGGGAACACCGAGAACCCTCAGCACATCTGGACACACAAATCGAGGTAAGACGATACCTGGAGGCATCCAGAACCATGTCTCAGACTGGATGAAACTGTCGAGACACACACACCTACGGGCACGCTAATCGAAGTGACACGGCACTCCCTGACACCCCAGAAACACGGACACGAAACCCACAGGGTGTCTGGAACACTCGCGAGGCCATAGGTCGGTCATTGGGTCTCAACTAGACCGACTAGGACTCGAACTGAGCATAAACACAGAAATCCGGTCGACCTGACCCCTGGGGTCGGTCGACTTGACAGGGTCGATCGACTAGCCCAGGTGGTCCGGTCGACCGGACCATCAGCCAAACCAACACGGTTGCGCAGGCAACCGCTGGTCGACCGGCCTAGGTGGTCCGGTCGACCGGTCACGGCGGAGAACTGGCAGATCCGAGCCCTAAAGCCCAGTTCCACGGCCCGTTTGATTCCGATCGAAGGGGGAAACAACTATAATGATAATACCGACCTTCCACACTCCGGAAGGGGTCAAAATGACACAAAAATGGCTTGAAACGGGCAATTCCACCGAATTAACCCAATTTGGGTCATCGGGTTTCCCAGGCTCGTATCGGCCCCAAATGACATCCAAACGACACGAAATCAGCGGATCTGGAACACTGACATTCCAGGGGTTCGATTGATACCAACTGATCTAAAAACCGTCGCCATTTTCTGGCGAACCTTGCGAACACCCCAAAAGCATGATTTTCCCAAAACAAGCCAAAACCCGCTCGTATGCTCACCGAACGACGTAAAACTGTAGGGAAACGTAGAGGAGAAGTAGGTGATCCATTTCCCTACCTCCACCGAAGAAACTGTGCGCCGAAGCCACTAAACCGCACCGAAAATGCCAAATCAATGAACCGCACCTTCTCGGAATCCACCGAGGGATCACGCCTCGCCACGCTCAAACCGTCGCCCCATCCCGCGTCCCGATCACTCCATCGCGTCCTCGCCTTGGCCAGCTCCGCAACGGTGTGCACCCCGCGCCGAGAGACCCAGAGACGAGAGAGTACGAGAGAGAGAAAGAGATGAGAGAAATGAGGGAGGAGAGAGGGGGGGGTGAGGGTTAAATAGAAGAAATTAGGAAATTTTCCTAATTTCTAAAAATTCGATAATTGGCCCGAAAATACACTAATTCAGAAAAATACACAAAAATAGCCAAAACGATCCTCTCAAAAAGTACATCGCTGCTGTAACGTCCTCGAGTCGATGAACTGAAGAATAAACTCACCGTAGGGTTCCGTAACTTGTACGAGAGAAAAACCCACACGGATCGTAAAACTCAACTCAGGACCCATAAAAGCGATCCGAAACTCTCTGAAAATGATCCGAAAGATCCGATAAGAATTCGATAAGAATCCAAGGCATTACATTGTGTGACTATCTTTCACTAGATGCTTGCTTAGGCCGGTTTACATATTCGTGATTGCATCTACCGTGTGAGGTTCTTCCTTTGTGTAAGGATATTTTATATTCCACTGTTTTAATCTCGAAAAAGGGGGCAGATCTATTCATCCCTCCCCTCTAGAGCAACCATTCCTACACAACACACTTGAGCTGGTGGCCCTTGCTGGCTTGTTCTTATGCTACTGTTGCTGTGAGTAGCATTTCATCGAACACCTCATATGCAGTTCTCTGTTGGCTGAATTCTACATTCTTTGATGGCTGGAAGACTTGGATGCGTCGACCCAATGGTCTACTGTGACGACATAGGCTTCTAGACATCCATCTTGATTGTCTTCTGTAGTGTCGACCTGTCTTTGTACAAATGCAGACACCTAGATAAACCTGAACTTCAGACATTGTTAACATCATCAAGTCCACATTAGACTCATCAATGAGTCAAAGTTAGACATCATCAAAACCAGGAACACAACATTCTCCCCCTTGTTGATGATGGCAACTATGAGTCATTATATGAAAGCATTAACCACATCATCTTCAAACATTTCAGATTAGAAACATTCTCCCTCTCTTAAGATAATGGCTCATCAAACTATCTCCCCCTTTGCCATAAGCAAAAACAAACATAGTTTGATACCAATTACAGAATTAGGAGATGAGCAGATGAAGTCAGAAATGATCAAATTTAAAGTTCAGGAAGATTAGGAAGTTCAGATAGAAAACCTTCCAGATATGAATGAGGACATATCAAAACCAGCAGTGTATGAGTGAATATGAATGAGCATAGACCAGAATGATGTCAATGAAGATAGGCGAATATGCAAGTAGATGAGTCAATAATGAGCATGACAATCAAGAGATGAATCTGATACCAATAGATGATTATGTCATACAAGTGAAGAGCAAAGGACTCTCGCATGGAATCAAACAGCACTCTTGAACCAATTGTTTAAAAGAGTTGTAGCAAGAATAAATTGCTAGAAGAATTATGGCAGGCATGAGATTTCCAAGAAGGATTAGGACAGAGAAATTTATAGTTTGATACATTTCTCATAAATGTAGAGTTATGTATTTTTAGAGTCTTCTATTATGCAGCCACTTGTGATTACCCTTATTTTTCAGAATGGTTTAAGGATAATAAACTTTGAGTTCATTATTTGAAAGCTTTAAAATATACTGCACATAGGCTTAATAGAGATTAACCAATATAAAAAAATTTGCAGCCCTGTTTAACCTCCCTTTTACTTATTCATTTCCATTAACCCCTTTAAGAGTAACTATAAATAGTATTAAGGATAAACATTCTTGAAATTCTGAGCATTCTTAGGGTCAACCATTTCTTCATTTTTCAGATTTTACTTTTCAGCACAAAATTCATGAGAATTCAGGTTTAGCACACACCTTTTTACGAGAGGAAACATACTTTTTCCACGCCAGAGTCCCCGGTTACTCAGTATGACTAATCAATTTTACATTATTCTGAACAGAGTTAACTTGGTACTTCAATGACATACATGCCACATCACTTCTTTTGGTGAAGGGCAACAGTTTCTCATTACCTAAGTAATGTGCCGCGAGGCTCGTCGTTAAAACACACGCGGCGACCAATCTTAAATAATTACTGAACTCGCAACAAAATAAAAAGACGTAGTGTGATGGCGAGCACGGGTCGAATCCACATGGAGGTTGAGTTTTGAAATTGAAAACTTTGAGTTTCTTGTAGAATAAAATAGATGATGATCTCTTTTTGATTTCTAGAATTTAAAAGAGCATGAAGTAAATCTATCTAAAGAATTATGGAGGGTTAAGAGAGAGAATGATGGAGATCTAGAGAAATAAAGTTTTAATCTAACTAAATTGACTGCTAAATAAAATAGACGAAGTGGGGGAGAGAATTTTGCGGCCGTGGTGTGAGGGTAATGGTATTGGTATTGTTTCCTCGAGCCTTTGAATCACGAGTTGTCGGGGACAACCACGTGCACTCGACCGGAAGATCCGTTTCTCTTGAGCCGACTTTAGACAAAATTTAGAAGGTGGAAGATAAAGAATTTTAGAGAGAGATTAGAGGGAGATGGAGAGAGATTGTGATAATTGGAAATGAAGAATTTAAATAACAAAACTACTAGAATTAAACTTAAATTGAAGCAAACTTACAAGTGCATACAAATTACAACAAAAATAATAAAATAAAATACACAAAGTTTAGGGTGAAAGAACAACAAGAAAAGGGGGGAAGAAGTTCCTACGTAACAAGAGAAATAGAGAGAAAGAGAGAGGTAAGGAGAGGGCCTACTCCTAACTATAGGGAAATAGAAGTGAGGGGAGAGGAGAGAATGAAAGATACGTTAGTGTGTTAGTTGCCCTTGAAGAGCTCCTCCTCATGCTCTTTTATAGGCCCAAAATCACCCCCACCCCTCATTATTTTATGCCCACACTCATTGAAAACCTAACTTTCGATGCCAACCCATGCTTGCTCATTCAATCAAAAATTGATGCCAACCACCTTGCCATATGCCTCCCATGTGAGAACCTTAAAGAGAGGAATAGAAAGATAGAATAAAAAAATAGAAAAATAGGTGGAGAGAGAGTACACAAAATAATAATAAACTTAAAATCCATGTGTGTGTGGGGGGAGATAGGAAGAGTGAAGAGGGATAAAGAGAGAGTGATAGTGAGAAGAGAGAGGAGAGAGAGCATGTGTGAGAGAAAGGGAGAGAGAGAAGGTGTGCGGTGAAAGAGAGAGATACGGAGGGGGAAGCGGGGTCGACACATCATGGGGGGGGAGTGATGGGATCGACGTGGTGATGGTGGTGTCAGTGGGTGTGGTAGAGACGGTGGGGTAAGGAGGTGAGATGACGGAGGGAAGGGAGGGCGTGAGAGATGACGACGGTGCATGGCACGATGTGTGTGGGTTAGAGAGAGAAGGGGAGAGAAAGAGAGGAGGAGGGTGGCGGTGAGAGTGGAGGTGAGAAGGAGAGGGACAGGCGACGCGGTGATGGTGTGCTCACGGTGTGGGAGAGGGGAGTGTAGTGTGTGCATGCGAAGAGTATTAGTGTGCGAGGGTGAGAGGGAGACGGAGCAAGGGGGTGCATCGAGGTGCATGGGGAAAGGTCGGTGGCGACGGTGGGACAACAGCAGAGGGGTGTGGTGGTGCATGGGGGAGAGGGGCAGTGAGAGGCGGTGTGGACGCGGTGATGATGTTGAGAGAGAAAGAGAGTGAGAGGGGAAGTGTGTGGGCGACAGTAGGAGCAGGTGGCAGTGGTGCATGGCGATGGGCTAGTGTGTAGGGCAGAGAGAGAAAAAGAGAGGGAGAGGTTGAGGGGGTGTGCATGGCGTACGGCGACGGTTGTCGCGGTATGAAGAGAGAGAAAGTGAAATGAGAGAAGCACGGCGGAGGGTGTGTGAGACGGTGGGAGACAACGTCAGTGGCGTGTGGAGGTGGGAGAAGTGAAACAACGGTAGTGAGATGAAATGGTGGGATGGAGCGAAGAGAGAGGGGTTGAGGGAGACGGTGAGGTTGTGTGTGGGTGTGGGTTAGAGAGATAAAGAGAGAGGGAATGGAGAGAGAGAATGGGATGGAGGGGGGTGCATGGCGGTGTCTACTGGCGGTGATGACGGTGGCGTGCGTGGGAAAGAGACCAGCAGAGGGGGAGCAGGTTGGGTCATCGTAATGCTCACGTCCCCGTCTCCGGCCAGTCACCGCTGATGAGGCCCACGCTGTGCGAATGCAACGGCCCTGCTTCACCGGAGGGCTTCCTCTCCGTTGTCGTGGAAGTAGGAGATGACACTGTACATAAAACCAAAACCTTATGAAAGTTTGTGGCTCATGTAAAAAAAATTAATTTAACTCCTTTGACATAATATTATTAATCATGCAATTTCTATTCTTCTTACATATGTCTCAAGTCCCTTGATTATGTTATGCATAAAAATTTAAGTAATTATAAAAAATCTCACTTTTGTGTAGGATTGAGATTAAAATGTAAAACTTGCATAATTAATTACATTAAAGCCCATAAATAATGAGTGTGACATGAATAAATATATAAAAATATAAACTTATCACACCCCGAACTTACTCATTGCGAGTCCCTTAGCAATGTAAACAATTAAAAATTAAGAACTAACAAGAGTTCAAAAAAAGTTTCATGCTTCATTTCAAGATCGTTCTTCACAGAATTAACTTAGAATCAGGACTTTGAAAATGTTGAAGCATGCTAGCCTTAATATTGGAAATTTATGCACATAACTTTCTGAGAATATACCTAAAGTTCATTAGCACTCGTGCTCATAAAATCTAAATTCATAGCCCGAAAAGTGCATCCCTAGCTCATATTGCTATTCCAGATAGGTGTCATTCAATTCTACAGTTTCCAGTTCGGAACATTGAGCATGGTAGCTTTCTCTGTCTTATTTCATTTTTTTTTCAAACACATGGTGCTGCACATCCCCTCACCTTTTGACGCGAGCCTCATCTCTTGCCTTAGGAGAAGCAAGTCCGGTTACTAAGATCTAGGACATTTTCCATGGTTTATTTTTTTTTCAAGGTGTGATTTTCACACTTGATTTGGCAGGTAACTTTTTCCAAAATTTCTTCACTGAAAAATGTAAACTATCAGACACCACACTTAAATAACAGAAGGCTTGTCCAGTCTGCTTCATTAATGTGCAAGTGATTTTTTTTGTTAGTGCTAATAGACTTTTAGAAGATTCTAAGTCAATTTTCCTTGACTAGATTACAAAACAATCTCCATCATCCCTCTCCATAGTCTCTTCCATTCCGGATTCCCTTTGGTGAGAGCATGAATCAAAAAAACTCAGTTGGATTTTTTTTTTGATAAAATTAGGTTGTATAAGAATGCAGCATGATTTCCTTTCCCCCCAACTTAAATGACATTGTCCGCATGAATAGCATGGAATAATGGAATAACTGAACAATGTAAACATGGTGTTTTTGGGAAAGAATGGGACGACCTGATAGAGGTGAACTTCGACGGGCATCTTCGCGTGAATAGAAGGCGGTGCTTGGCTTTTGAAGGCTGGGCAGAGGTGCAAGCCATCATTTCTCTCACCCCCTAACTTATCATTTATTCACACCTACAAAATAAAAGTAGAACCATAATAAAAACTTGGGTTGCCTCCCAAGAAGTCATTTATTATCACACAGACATTACTAAAACTTTGGGTTGTCTCCCAAGAAGTGCTAAGTTTAACGTCTTTAGCCAGACGCAACATGGCCCAATAACCAATAGGTTGATTTCATAATTACCCACCATGTGATCTCATCCTCCTTCAAATTCCACACCTTATGCCACTAGAGGAAAAGATTATGCCTTGACACATGTGGGCTAGAAGCACACCAAGGTGGGTCTAGCAATCTGGACGGACCCCCCTGGTCAGAGAATGGTGGAGGAATTATCATATCTTCAATTAAAAAGTATTCCTCTTCACACTTAAGGTCTTTATAAGTGTTTAACACATCAATGCGGACTTTATTATTTCTCAAATTTTCTTCATCAACCTCACTTTTAGGATTTACTTGCGTATTGTTTAGGTGAGAAAAGATGAAGGTGTCATGGATTTTTGGGGATTCCATCATATGGCTAGTGTCAAGGAGGCAATGATGACCAGGAACGAAATAAGTGTACTCCTTGGCACAAGGAAACTCATAAAGTTCAGGTGGATTTGACCAGTTGGCTAGTTGTAGAATGTCCGAGATGATTTTGGATTCACCAAGGTTAGGGATGGGTAAAAGATCCACATCCTCCCCTAAATCAGGAGATGCCTGGCTAGAGTGAATTTCAAGCAGAAGGTCCGACTCCTCCCTTACCCAAGAAGATTAGTTTATGCAAACACTTAATTCTCTCTCCACCATTTCATCTTCCTTGTCCGTCACTTGGAACAAGGGCTCCTCAAATATAGGAATGTAAATTAAAGGGATTTGATCATCAACAAGCGCATCCACTTCCTTTTCCTCTCCCCCTAACTTAAGATCAACAAACTCATCATTACCCTCCTTACAAATGGAATTGGGCTTGGGCTCCTTGGGCTACTCCTCAATACTAACGCCAAGACTGCTATCACCTCCCTCTAATTTGTTCTCCTGGTATGACTCCTCCATAATCCCCTCATTATTTAAATCAAGAATGATATGTTCTATGGATTGGGGAATCATGGGTTGATCATATAAACTTTTGTTATGGTCAAACTCAAGAAGTTGACATTCAGGGCTTACAGTGGGATAGATAAACAGTTGGTCCATCTCCATACCCATGATAGTTTCGTTAAGCTGGGTTAGACGGGCCTTCATTTTGGCAAAAGTCTGTTGGTTGGCCATGATGAGCTGATGCAATTCATTGAACTTGTCCTCCTTAAGATTTGTTGGTTGAGGACATGGATAAGCGGGTTGAGGATCAGACTGTGACAGATAGCAATTTGATGGATAATCAGTCTGATATTGAGATGCCGGAGAGTATATGAATTGTCCTCCACATTGGGCTTGACCATAGTAATCGTTTGGGTATTGAGCCCAATTCAGAAAATTTCGGTCTAGAGGACTTTGAAATGGCCCTTGGTAAGATTCCCAAGAGGCTTTTGGTTAGCTTTCTCATCCAGAAGTGAATGTAGATGGAAATGAATCATAAGAAGGAGTGGGAAAACCTCGAAGCATTTGGGCTCGCTCTTGGGTAACAAATAGATTATGGGCCCCATAGTCAAAGAATTGAAAGGCTTGGGCCTAGTCTTATGTAAAAAATGAAGATTGGGTCACCATAGGTAGAGGGATCTCATTATAGGCCGACCAGGAGTATGGATTTTCATAATAAGTCGAGCCATGAGGGGTGAGAGATGAGATTTGGTTTGGGCAACCACCTACATAATGGGCTGGGCTAGCCAACATGTGATCATTATCATGGTGACTAGGTGGTATGAAGGGATGTTGATCCATGGCTAGAAATTGATCAAATTTATGAGCCGATGGGTCAAAACTATCTAATTTGTGTGCCCAATCCATACTCTCTTACCAATTTTTTTAATACAAATATGTACATAAGAAAAATAAAGTTCTCAACTCAATAACTATCAACTTCCCCGACAATGGGGTCAAAAATTGATGCATCGCGAGGCTCGTCATTAAAACACACGCGACCACCAATCTTAAATAATTACTGAACTCGCAACAAAATAAGAAGACATAGTATAATGGCGAGCACGGGTCGAATCGATAGGGAGGTTGAGTTTTGAAATTAAAAACTTTGAGTTTCTTGTAGAATAAAAATAGATGATGATTCCTTTTTGATTTCTAGAATTTAAAAGAGCATGAAGTAAATCTATCTAAAGAATTATGGAGGGTTAAAAGAGAGAATGATGGAGATCTAGAGAAATAAAGTTTTAATCTAATGAAATTAAACGCTAAATAAAATAGATGTAGTGGGGGAGAGAATTTTGCGGCCGTGGTGTGAGGGTAACGGTATCATATCCTCAAGCTTTTGAATCACGAGTTGTTGGGGACAACCACATGCACTCGACCGAAAGATCCGTTTCTCTTGAGCCGACTTTAGACGAAATTTAGAAGGTAGAAGATAAAGAATTTAGAGAGAGATTAAAGGGAGATGGAGTGTAATGTCCTGGATCCTTAGTAGGTCTTATTGGATCTTTATTGGATCTTTCGGATCTGTTTCGATGAGTTTCGGATCGCTTTTGTGGCTTCCGAGTTGAGTTTTACGATCCGTGTGGGTTATTCTCTCGTACTAGTTACGGAACCCTACGGTGACTTTAGTTGTCAGTTCATCGACTCGAGAATGCTGCAGCGACGATGTACTCTCTGAGCCGGTCATTTTGACTATTTTTGCGTATTTTTCTGAGATAGGGCTAAAAATTGGATTTTCAAAAATTAGGAAAATTCCTAATTTCTTTTCTATTTCTTTTCCTTTCCTCTCTCCTCCTTCTCATTTCACGCCGCCGCCCTCTCTCTCTCCCGTTTCTCTCACGTTTCGCCTTCTCGGCTCCGACTGCAGACGAAGGACCTAGGGGCGAGTGCTGGGGATGCTGTGGAGCTGGCTGGTTGCTTGACGGGGCGAGGATGGAGCGATTTTGGCGCGATCCCGAACGGTGGATTCAAAGCCGGCGTTTGAGCTCGCGGTGCGGTTTTCGATGCGGATTAGTCCCTTCGGGGCACGGTTTCTTCGGTGGAGGTAGGGTGACGGATCACCACTTCTCCCTGCCCATTTTCCCTGCCATTGCACGTTGTTCGGCGTGAAAATGGTCGAGTTTGGGCTTGTTTAGCCTAAACCGTGATTTTCGGGTTTTGTAGGGTTCGCCGGAAAATGGCAACCATTTTTAGATTAGTTACTGTCAATGGACTCCCTGGGACGTCAGCGTTCCATAGTCACTGATTTCGTTTCGTTTGGTGGTCCCGTTTGACCGCTAGGGCTCCGGGAAGTCCGGAAACCCTTTTTGGGTGATTTCGTTAGAATCGCCCGTTTCTTGCAATCCGTGCATCGTTTTGACTTCGGACGGAGTCTATGTGATTGCCAGCAAGTCCATGGTTGTATCCCCTTCGTCTCGGGACGAACGGGGCGTGGAAAGGCCTCCGTTGGGCCGAACCCACGGTTTGCTCGCCGTGACGCTTGAACGGTCACACCGAGACCGTTCATGTATAAGGGCGGCCATCCCTGGACTGTTTATCCTATGTCGGTTGAGGTTGTGTGGTCTTACGATAGACCACACATCCCTCTTGGGCGGTTGGTCTTCGACCGTCCATCTTATGTCGGTTTGGGTTGTGTGGTCGTCTGCTAGACCACATATCCCCTTGTGTGGTCGTCTGCTAGACCACATATCCCCTGGGAGTTGTGCGGTCAGGTTCGGACCGTCCATCCTGTTGTACGGTCCAGTTCGGACCGTTTATCATGTTGGGTGGTCCCTTTGTGACCGTCCATCCTTGTTGGTTGTTGGAGTTGTGCGGTCAGTACCGGACCATTCAACCCCTTTGTGTGGTCAGTTTTGGACCGTCCATCCTGTTGAGTGGTCCATTCTGAATTGCTCATCCCCGATGTTTTATCGGTTGGCCGTGATGGCTTCTCCCGGTGTCGTGTTAGAGTCATTGCTCTGGTCTGGTCGACCCGGTGTGATCCAATGGTCGACATGCGACCTTGCCTGTGTCTCGATGGATTTGTCCTACTCGAGACGTGGTTCTGGACACCTAGAGGTACGATTTGACCTCGATTTGTGTGTCCAGGTGCCTTGAGGGTGTCGGAGTTCCCCTAAGTCTCCGTACGTCCTGTCTGTTTCGCGTCGGTCGTCTACGTGAGATAGGGCGGTGTTTCTAGTGGTCCTATCCTGGACTGCTAGTGTTGGTTTGTCTGTCCGGTGGTTCCCTGGATCGGTCGGTTCGGGTGAATTGTGTGCAGTCTATTCCTTGACTACTATAGTTTCTCCGAGCGACTTAATCTAGGACCACCAGTGTCTTTGCCTCTAGTTTCGTGGCGAGTCCTCCTTGACTGCTTGGTTGACCTAGCGGCCGAGTGATGGATCACCTATGCCCAGAGAGTGGTTTACCGGTGGTTTGGTTTCTGGTATTTTGGCTCGACCTTATGGTTCGCCCATTGTCACGCGGACATCACCCGATGTCCTATGAGGGCTGTAACCGTGTTCCGAGGTGGCCAAGAGGGTTTGTGCTTGTGTGTCTTTGTCTGGTTCCGGTCAACCCGGGGTGACCCAGTGGTTGACGGGTTGTTGTGCCTCTTAGGCACAAGCATGTGCTATGTCGCCTTGATGATAGCAATGCTATTTGGTTTTGATGATAGCAAGACAGTGAGTGCATTTGAGTGCATTTGATATTGTATTTTGATGATAGCAATGTTATTGTGCATTGATGATTGCAATAAATAAAGTGCATTTCTATGCATTCTTATTCTTGAGCATTCTACATATTGATAGCAACATGAATGATGATGTTTAGCATTGATGGCATTTGCTCTTTATATATGTGCATTGCATTCTGTCAGATATCATGTCTCTGCATATATCATGTCTGGGTAGCATAGTCTATACACTGGACTGTGTCATTGTGCATCATGCTAGTTTATACATTGGACTCTCGTTCAAGCCTATGCATTGCATTGGCTAAGTATATACAACGTCAGTTCATGCATTGTCTTAGGCTAAGTGTGTACAGCGTCTTAGGCAAAGTCTGTACAGCGTCAACGCGTGTAGTCTGTACAGCCGCGTCATATGCTCCTAAGTCTATGCATTACTGTTCATGTATCAGTCTTCATCAAGTTTGTACATTGACACACCAACATCTTTGAAGTCTGTACATTGCTTCAGGAGCTTCAAGTCTACACATCGCTTCGCTTTATGAAGTCTGTACATCCATAGTTAAACTTGAAGTCTGCACACTAGTCTTCACTATCAAGTCTGCACATTGGTCTTCGATTTCAAAGTCCATACATTGGACTGTTCATCAAAGTCTGTACATCGCCTTCAATCTTCAAGTCTATACACTGACTTATTCTTCAAGTCTGTACAGCCGTTAGCATTGGACTTCATGTCTAGACATTGCACTGTAGCATCCATCGTTTTCCCTCTTGTGTCTCGTTTCCCAGTGAACCCCGTGTCGTTTCACCTCGTGTTGTTCTCACTTAACTTCGTGTCGTGTTTCTGAAGCAGCTCGAATAGTTCTGATGAACTTCGAGTCGTTTCCCTGTAGACCTCGTGTCGTTCTTGTTTAGTAACCACACTTCGTGTTGGTTACTGTTGTTTCTGTGTCTTCGTGTCGTTTTTGTTCCACTGCGTGCAGAACATTGCAGCACCTCGTGTTGCTTTCTGTGCCACCTCGTGTCATTTTTGTGTGAACCTCGTGTCGCTTCTCTCTGTCCTCTAGTTGCATCTCGTGTCATCTTTTATGTCTTGCTTGTTGTTGCAACCACTTCGTGTCGTTCTTCTTTTTACCTCGTGTTGTTTTCAACTCGTGTCGGTTACTGTTTCGTCTCCGTGTTGTTTCATGTCTTCGTGTCGTGTTTCCTACACCTCGTGTCTTTGTCGCTTTGTGACTTCACCTTGTGTCGTTTTCATCGTCTTCGTGTCGTTTTTGTTCTATTGCGTGCAGGACATCGCAGCACCTCGTGTTGCTTTCTGTGCCACTTCGTGTCGTTCTCTGTGTAGTGTGTGTTTCTGTCACTACTACACTTCGTGTCGTTCTTGTTTCACTTCGTGTCGTTTCCGTATTATGTCTTCGTGTTGTTCTTCCTAGACCTCGTGTCTTTCGTGTGTTGAAACCACACTTTGTGTTGGTTTCTGTTTTTGTCTTCGTGTCGTTCTCAGTGCATCTAGAATTGCTACCACATACCTCGTGCAGCTTTAGTTATTGTGGTCCTCAGTTTAATGGTTTTCATCTCCTTGCAGGTCCGAGGAAGAAACATTTCCACGTGACTGGGCAGCACGTGATCCGAGGCTGAAGGACTGACAGAATGCTGACACGTGGCCAAATATCTGGGCGGGAAATGCGGAGGACACACACGCCCAGTGCTGCCCTCCTACTGGCTGCTGCTATATATATGAGCCTCCTTCCACAGAAGAAGGTAGATCGAGTTGGCGAGAGGAAAAGAACAGAGAGCCACGATCCAGATCGAAGCAGAAGAGCAGAAGCGGAGAGAAAGAATAGAGAGCTGTTCGATCCAGAGAAAAGAGAAGAAGAAGAACAGAAAGAGGGAAGAAGGAGAAGAGAAAAAGAGAGAGGCAGAGAGCTCGAGAAGAGTGTGAAGAGAAGAAGAAGAAGAGAGAGAGAGAAGGAGTTCGTTCCTCAGATCTTTGGTTCAAAACCAGATCTGAAGCTGCTTATTGTTGAGCTATATTTTATGCTTTATTGCTTCAGCTTTCCGTTGATGTCTTGTTCTATTTTCATTTTCCTTTATACATTTCTTCAAGCTGTTTGTCAGCGGTTTGCAGAGGTGCTGCCTCTGGACAGCAAGCTGTGTAGCTCAGTGGGCAGTGGAGGTTTCCACTGGACAGGTAAAGCTGTAATCCTCAGCTGGCGAGACTTGGTCTCGGACGGGTTAAGCTGTATTCCCCAGCGGGTTCAAGCTGTGAGTCAGCGATGGCTAAGCTGTATTGCCCAGCGGAAGCAAGCTGTGATGCTCAGCGGTTGGCAAGCTGTGAGGCCCAGCTGATTGTTGGCAAGCTGTGTTGCCCAGCGGTTAGTGAAGCCACACTTGGGTTGAGTGTGGGGTGGATGTAGGTCTGGAGGACCGAACCACCTAAAAACCCCTTGTGCATTGTGGTTTGGTTTATCTGCTTTTGCTTCCGCTAGATGATTGCATAGGGGCGCTCTAAGCGTTTGCTAACTGGTCAAACAGAATAGTTGATTAGCTTTCAGATTTGGTAAATCTGTCTAGTTAGCTTCATAGTTCTATTTTGAGCGAAATTTTAATTGGGTGAAGGTTTTTTAAACGGGTTATATTCATTCACCCCCCCTCTGAATACTGCACCGAACCCAACAATTGGTATCAGAGCGGGTCTCTGATCTAATAGATCTAACAATCTGCAGAGGATCCTGCTAACTGTTTAGTGCGTTTTCAGAGTGGATGCATTGTGCTCGTTGTCTTGTTTCACCGGTTTAGTGCTTTACCTTGCCCATTTGGTTTTGCTGCATTTCCTGTCGGTTGTTTTAGTAAGTTGATTCTGTTTGCCATCTGTCCAAATGGATCGTCCTCCAGTTTATGACGATTCTAACTTTGATAGTTGGCTAGGAGGCCTATGTGTGTACGTAGATTCCATAGATCCCAAACTATGGAGCCTACTATCTAAAGGCCCACACAAACTGCCTCATGATGAGACCAAGTGGTCTAAAGAGGACAGTATAAAGAACCGTGACAATGTCATAATCCTTAACATCTTAAGAGCTGCAATCAATATTGATATGTACCCTTTTGCTCTCAGGTGCACATCTGGAAAGGAGATATATGACGGAGTCATTTCTGCGCATAATCAACAAGGTGATAGCTGCTTGATGGCCAACCGGGATGATGAAGATGAGATCTCATCTCAGGTAAGTTCTGAATTAGAAGGATACTCTTTCGATGAATTAATAGAGATGTATGAAAATTTGTTAGAAGTATCCAAGAAATTGAAATCTGAGAACAAAAAGTTGAAAAAGAAATGTGATAGAATAAATCTGAAAGATTCCTGTGAAAACTGTCCAAATATGAAAAAGTCTTATGATGCATGCATGCTAGATGTTCAGAATCTTAAGAAACAAAATGATTCTCTAAAAATTGAAAAACAAACATGCTTAGATAAAATGTATGAACTTGAGAATCAACTGAATGATAAGAAAAATGAGCATCTAAAAGGCATGCAAGAACAAACTGAAGTTAATTCTGAATTGGACAAAATGAAATTGGAGAATGAGGATCTTCAAAAGAAGAATAAAACTCTTATTATCAGAATGAATGAAATCAATGAGGCTTCACATTCTTCTTCTGCTGAATTAACCTGCCATATGTGCTCAGCTCTAAGAGAACGTAATGAAGATCTTTATAGTGAGAATGAATGGCTGAACAAACAAATAGTCTCACTTAAAGAGGATCACAAAAACTTGGTTGCTGAGAAAATTAAAGTAGAAGAAAGAGAAGAGGAATTAATTGAGAAACTGGAATTGATAACCACTAATGAAAAATGTGATGCTGAAGTTAAGAAGCTGACCAAAGAAAACATTGAATTAAAAGCTGAAATTGAAAAATTGAAATGGTTAAATACTGGCTTGTCTGAAAAACTTCTCACCACAGAAAAGGGAAAAGCTGTTTGTAATGAAAAATCTGAAAAGTTAAGCAACTTGGAACAAGAAATTGAGAAGTATAAAACTGTAAATAAAGTCTTAAGTGAATGTGTCAATTGCAGTGAACAGGAGATAGCCAGTTATGAGCTTCACATAACATCTTTGGAAAACAAGATTCAGGATCTAGAAAAATTAGCATCCAATTCTGCTAAGAATGAAAGAAAAGTAAAAACTGTTGTGAAAATGAAGGATGGCAATCCAAGAAAGGGGACAAGCTGTAGTCCTGATGTTAAGGAAACTATCAGAAACCAGCTATATACTACCTTTGTGCATAGTTCTAATGTAGCTGGTACCTCAAGACAATCCCCAAAACAAAACAAAATGAAAATCATAAGTCACCTTCAAAACCTATCTTTCAGTTCAAAGCTCAAAAAATTGAAAAGCAAACAAAACCTGTTGAGAATAATCAGAAATTGAAAAGAAAAAGTCAAACAAAGAAGGTAAAGAATAATTCTGGTTATACTCCGAAATTTATTAGCTCTGTTGAATCTGATGCTTCTTGTACTCATTCACATGCATCTAAGAAATCATATGATAGAAACCATGTTCCTAGGAAATCTGATGCCTCTTGTTACTACTGTGGTAGGCATGGTCATTATATGGATGACTGCAGAGTGATGATAAGTGATGATATGATGCATGATAAAATATTTACAAATAATCATCACCACCCCAAAAGAAACATGTCTTCCTCAAACCAACATTCACTACAAGAAAAATCGCGGATAGCGACCGACCTAGCGGTCGCTATTCAGTCGTAGATCGGTCGCAAATATGCATTGCGACCGAACAGATACTATCTAGCGACCGAATATGTCGGTCGCTATATAATAGTCGCTATATAGCGACCGACATAATTCGGTCGCAGTATCAGTCGTTACCAGAGACCGATTATAATCGGTCGCCTGACCGGTCGCTAATAATTCGGTCGCCATTCAGTCTCTATTCGGTCGCTACATTTGTTGTATTTTTAAAAATAAAATTAACCTATCGGATTTATTCGGTCTCAATTCGGTCGCTAGTCGGTCGCTAAATTTGTTGTATTTTTAAAAATAAAATTAACCTATCGGATTGATTCGGTGGCTAGTCGGTCGCCAGTCGGTCGCCAAGTATAATTATTTAATAAAAGAAATATAACATATAGTCGCTATTCGGTCGCAATTCAGTCTCCATGCGGTCGCTAATTTTGCATTATTTTTTTTAAAAATTTATTTAAACTGATAAATAAATTACCTGATAAATAACAAATTCATAACATAAATATAAAATCAACTACACAGACAACAATATCGACAAATCTCAAATTCATCACATACAAACACCTGATAAATAACAATTTCATAAAACAATAATAAATCAACTACACGGATCACAATCTCCACGAACCTCAAATTACACACAATTAAAATAAAATCACAAATTAATCATACATCCATAATAATAAAATGACAACATACACAACTAAAATAAAATCACAAATCCTCCACATATGTCTCATCCTGGTCGTCGTCTCGTCCAACATCATCCTGGTCGTCGTCTCGTCCAACATCTCGCGACGGATGATCCTGTATATCATTTAAAAAAATTATAATCAAATCCTTAATAAAGAAATCAAGCATTAACAAGACTTAATAAAGAAATCAAGCATTAACAAGAGTATGCCAATAGTTTAAGCCAGCTCATTTTCATATATATAAATACACACACACAATATAAGTTCAAATTTCATCTTGTATTTTAAAAATGAAGTTTGAGCGCCGAGCTCAAACCGGGCATCCGATTTGGATTCCGTCAGTTCTGACAAGTCACTTTCATCTCCCCGGTCGTATTGGAATGATCGGCACGGCCATCCGACCGGTATTTCGAATTTTAGACCCCCGGACCCGTCCTAACAGTTCATTTGAACTAAGTGTATTTTAAAAATGAAGTTTGAGCGCCGAGCTCAAACCGGGCATCCGATTTGGATTCCGTCAGTTCTGACAAGTCACTTTCATCTCCCCGGTCGTATTGGAATGATCGGCACGGCCATCCGACCGGTATTTCAGATTTTAGAACCAAATGCCCCGTCCTAACAGTTCATTTGAACTAAGTGTATTTTAAAAATGAAGTTTGAGCGCCGAGCTCAAACCGGGCATCCGATTTGGATTCCGTCAGTTCTGACAAGTCACTTTCATCAACTTGTCAGTGTTGACACTGGTATCTATTCATCAACTTGTCAGTGTTGACACTGGTAGGAAAAGGATGAAATCAGAAGAAAAATATGCTTACCTCAAATGTACAGGAATTAGACTCGAGGTTTCAGGGTTGGGAAGCCGCAACAATATCGGTAATGATATTTATCTAGGTTTCTCTTTGGACACTCTCTAGGGTGGGCAGTCTATTTATTTTCTTTGTCCTCTCTGGAGGTAAGGTGGCATGTCCCCCTCTGTGTTGAATCCTTTTCATTCTTTAATAAATCTTTATATTTTATGGGAAAAAAACTTCAATGCATTGATATCTTGAAAGAGATCTGGAGCAAAAGCAAAACTAAGAACTGTATATCAAATGAAAGAAGCATTTCTGATAACATAGGGATACAACAACGTTTTGCTCAAACTCCCAACTACCTTGTTTTTCCTTTTATGCCAATATATCATGACTACATATACACGTGAGGAGGTGCATGGCACATGCACTTTGAACCCCAGTTGCACATCTTTTAAAAGAGTTGCATCATTGAACCAGTTAAGAAGTCCCATAACAGAGTTCATGCAAGGCTAAATCATATTGCTGATTCTTATAACATTATTCTTGTTGTTGTTGTTGTAGCTACTATTGCAGTTGCTGCTGTTAATGCTGCTGTTGATGTCATTGTTACTTTAAGAGGTATAAATGAATTAAATTTAATTATTGAGGTAAAGATAAAAAATTGTTTATCTTTTCTATCACTTCTCGTCAACACTTTTACCTCAGCCTCCCTCAGTTTTCTTGACTTTATGCACCTAGACCAAGAAGCATCATGCACCAACAATAATCCCAGCTGCCCTGTCTTTCACAGTCCACTTTCAACACAGCAGCACTCCTCTTCATTACTTCGAGATACCTGACCTCTAGCAACTATGTCTGATGTGAGCTGGTTAACAAAGATCGTGACATATGGTAAATGGGAGAGAGGTTATCAGACTTCAGTCACATAAAAGAATAGAAATCTTCGGTTGCTAAGGGAATGTAAAGGGATGGAATAGGGTTTCTGATTCATTATAATAGAAACAGAATTAATAGAAATTGGGTAGACGATCAAGAAAAACTAGAAATTGGGTAGGGCTTTAAATGGAGGACAATGGAAATAAAAAAAAAATGAATTCTGGAAACTAATAACATGAGTTAGCAGAGAGTAAGAGATGAAATATAATTGGAAATGAACAAAAAATGGTGTTTTCCAAGGAAAATGAGGTAAAAATAAAAACTCTAAGCAGGTAAATATAAAGGGTCGCGGCAAGTAATCGAAGAGTCCTAGCTCGATCACCGGTCTCATAGCTCGGCATAGTCTAAGAGATGGTTTCCAAACTCGGGCTGCCACAACCCCAACATGGAGGTATTAGCTCAGGCGCCATACCAGATGATGCAGAACTAGCAAGGCAGTTACGGTGAAGGCCACAAGATGGGGGAATCTAGTCTGCACAGTCAAATCTCCTTTGGAAGGTTATGAGTTATCACATTGAAAGCAGAAGTCCTGTCATTCACTTATCCCTCGAGAATCTCCGCCACCGCCTTGCATATCAATGCCTATGGTTCGAAGCGCATGGGGATATGGATGTTGCACTGATGTCAACCACATGACCTCCATTCCGCCAAATTCAGACCAAACCATTAAGTTATGAGAAGCCAAAGCGTCGTTATCACATGCCAATGTCACTCGATGCCGTGATATGTTTCATATCTCTTAACCCACGTCACTCCGAAAGACGAGCCACTCTTTGTAGTTCTGTCAAATTTGCATGTCTCCTTAACCTAGAAGTCTGGGATCTTTCGACTCACAGTGTTCCGGTGCGAATCATATACCGTACCTAGAACAACAAACTCGGGTCAACAGGCCTCCGATATGAGACTGATTGTGACAGAGGTGGCGATAGAGGGGGGACGTTGGCTGAGTGGGAGGCCGCGGCGGTGAGGGTGGAGACCGGTAGAGGAGCTCCGACGTAAATTCGACCGCACGATCCCCCTCAAATCAATCCTCTACGAGATGGACGGTGAGCTCGTGGAGTGACCCGACAGTATATGTCCAATCTCGCTAGTTTTAAATCCGACTTTATCATAAATGCAACATCTTGCTAATTTTTAATCACCAGTAACTTAATTTTAATTATTATTCTAAATGAAAATTTGGGTTCCTCGTTATTTTTTGTCTCCTTAATGTCGTTTCTAGGTTAAGGACTGCCTTAGAACTGGTCTAACTTAATTAACAGGTAAATCCGTAGTTATTCTCGTGTGATCAAAGTACATAAATAAGTGTTTTTTAGAAGAATGGTAGTACAATAATCTCTTTTATAATATTAGAAATATGCAAGTGTTTGCCTCTTGATTGCCATTGCTTCACAAACTGGACTGTTTTGCAAATACAAAGTCACTAAATAGAGGCATAAACTTGCAGGAGTTAGAATTCTTAAAAACATATCAATTTAAATAATCATGTTAGACAAAATTATTGCACTCTCCCTCGGCTCAGACGACCGATAGTAACTGGAGGAGGAGCTGCGATGGTCTGCAGGGGGAGGGGTTCCAGCACTGCAGAGGGAGGGGGAGGGGATTCCTGCAACCTACAAGGGGGAGGGGGGTCTAACACCCAGCAGCACGTGGGGATTGGGAGGGGGGTTTTCACTCGACAAGGAGATGGGGGGTTGCATTGGCCCGCAGTACTGGGGGGATGGGGAGGGGGCTTCCGATGGCATTGGGAGGGTGAGACGATTCCGGTGGTGCAGCACAAAGGGGAGTTGGTGGGGGGTTTCCAGAGGTGGAGGGGGACGGGAAGGGGAGGGGGAGGCAGAGGGGGACACGGGAAGGGGAGGAAGGGAGGAGACCGTCGGAGGCAGAGGGGGAGGCGGAGTGGGACGGGAAGGGGAGGGGGATCAGGGGTCAGGCCGGAGGGGGAGGGGCATGGGGATGGGAAGGAGATCTGAGGGGGACGGGGGCGCAGGCCGCAGGGGGGAGGGGAGGGGAGCAAGCCGGCGACGGGGCCGCAGGGGGGAGGGGAGTAGGCCGGCGGGGGAGGGGAGCAGGCCGGTGACGGAGGGGGAAGGGAGAGAGAGAGAGAGAGAGAGAGAGAGAGAGAGAGAGAGAGGTACCTGCGGAGGGCGACGACGGCAGGGCGAGCGGCGACGGCGACTCGACGCGAGCGGCGCGGCGACGGGCTCCGGCGGAGGGGGGCTCGGGCGGGAGGAAGCACGGGGAGGGGGGCTCCGGCGGAGGAGGGGGGCTCGGGCGGGAGGGCTCGGGCGGAGGGGGGGCTCCGGCGGAGGGGGCTCGGGCGGGAGCGGGGAGGGGGGCTAGGGCGGAGAGGGGGCCGCAGGGGAAGGGGGCTCGGGAGGGGGGGCTCGGGCGGGAGGGGGGGGGCTCGGGCGGGAGGGCTCGGGCGGGCGGGGGTCGTAGTAGGAAGTATAACGGCATCAGCGACCGACTGGAGACCGAAGTTAATTCGGTCGCAATAATAGCGACCGATTAGCGACCGATATACATGCGGTCGCTGAAACGGTCTCGGTTATGCGACCGATTATTTCGGTCTCCGAATTGGTCTCTATTTGGGACCGACTAGCGATCGATTAAATCGGTCGCTAATTCGGTCGCTATAGCCACTTTTTCTTGTAGTGATCATTTGTTACAATTGTAACAGACGTGGTCATAAAGCTGTTGAGTGTTGGTTTAGGCCTTCATGGGGATTTACTGGCTCAAGAGGTAAGCACCCTAGGTGCATTGAATGTGGCAAGTATGGGCATGCAGTCAAGGACTGCTGGTTTGTTCGGGAAAATCATTTTAATTCTAAATTTGTAAGATTCCCTCCAAACAAAAATTTCTTGGGCAGAAATAAAGCTGGTCTTAAAGAAAAGACTCTTGTTTGTTATGAATGTGGAAAACCTGGCCACCGAGCTTCTGAATGCTGGTGGGCAGGTAATGGTAAATCAAAAATTCATGCTTACAACAGAACAATTCATGCTCATTATCATAGGTCTCATGCTGCTGTTGATATACATCATAGGACCAGAAAATCTGCTGTTTCATGTAGATATTGTGGTAAACTTGGTCACTCTATGGACAATTGTTTTCTGATGAAATTTGATGACCATGTTGCTAAGAAACTGTTTAGAACACCTGATAGGGGTAGTGCAGGACCCAAGACTGCTTGGGTCTCTGCAGGATCAACTTGATTGACTTGTTGCAGGTGTGCCTTGGAAGGAGAAATAAAAGGGGTCAACCAAGGCACTCAAGAAAGAAAACCCCAGGACTCAATTCAGGTCAGTTCTGAAATCTATTTTTAAATTCCATTATCTGAAATTGTGAGCATGAAAATTGTGAGCTTCATGTTGATTTGCCTGATTGATCGTTGATGATCTCTTCATGTACTGAGTTTTACTGTGCATATATCTGATGCTTTTCTCTCACTGATTATTGCACTGAATAAATGCATTGCATGCTTGGTGTTAAATGCATAACTTGCTGATTGTGAATGGGTCATTTAGTACATACAGTCAATGCATGTGTCTAATGTATGCATACATCATTTGCATGACTGTCATTGATGCTGTTCAATGCATGTAGGACTGCTTTATGTTGCATTGTCATACATGACCATCATGGTATATTAAATGGAACAGTGCTGAAGGGCATATGAAGTATGTCTAGATGCTACTGACATGTGTGAGGTGGTCCTTGGACCAAGTCCTCCGCCTAGTACCATGGGTCTAGTCTGCATGTAGAACAGTCTAATGCATAGCATATTTTTGCATCTTGGTGTCAGGGGGAGCTGAGAGTTCTATTCAATTCATTGAATCCTATTCACTTCTCAGTGTTCTCATTTAAATGATTCATATTCTTTGACATCGGTTGCTCATTGAACCATATTGCCAATTGCTATCTTTTCCCTATCATTTTCACTGAACAACAGTTCTGTATCTGGTTTAAGTACGTTGAGTTGTGATTATTTCAATTGTTATTTTATAAGAATCTCTCTCACAAATTGAAAAGAACTAAAGGTTTAACCTTTATAAATTGAAGAGTCAAATGTCTGCCTTCAGAATCTGAGATAAAAGGAAAACTTTTATAGCTCTTAATCTTTGTCTCATAGCTAAAATAGAAAAAGTTTTTTTTTAATGCCTAAATGTGTTAATCTGGAAATGTCTAGAATAGGTGAACAAGTGTGTGTAATATTTTTCAAACAATCACTCTAAAAGAATTAAGGGCAGCAGTAAATAAGATCATAAATGTAAAGAACTGAACATTGTGACAGAGCAATGGCTGATTGCACTGAGAAACTGTGAACTCCTCCAAAGAAGCAGGAGACTTCACATGTCATGAGGTGATTCAGAATATCTCTGTTCATAGGGTCAAATCTATAGGGGGAGTCCTCACCAAGTAACTGAGGGTACTGGCCTCTGATCAAGGTGTACCCTTAATGTCAAAAGTGAAGACTATCCTTTGTGGGTTCTGATCTGAAATAGGTCTAGTAGTTTATGCCTAGTAACTGGGGGTACCTGCCTCTTATCAAGGTGTACACCTAATGTCAACAGCATAAATGCCATAGGTCTATTCACTTAGTTCAGATTCAGAAACTGAAAAATGAAAATCAAACTGCTGTAACCCTTTGAAATCAAAAGTCATTGAGTGAAAATTATTTTTCTCAATACATATTCAAGTTGCCTTTCTTGAACTTCCATGTTTAAACATAAAAGGGTATTATTTCAGACTTATCTATTAATACCATGTGCCTTAGATTCATTGCTATAAATGGAATCTATAACTCTTTTTCAAGGGTCAGGTGTTTTACTCTAGGTTTATCACTGTTAAACCTGAATTTTTGTCAAAATTGTATGTTGCTGATTCTTATACTTTAACAGTTGTTTATAATCATGCTTCCTTTCTGAACCTATGATTCAGCTGTTATCAAGTGACCCTCCTACCTTTTCTACCTTGGTTATCTGCTCATATTCCTTCTCAAAGGGGGAGCTTTTATTTAGGGGGAGAAATAATTCAGGGGAGTCTTACATTCAGGGGGAGAATGTTCTAGAGAAATTTGCATGCATATTGCACTTTGCACTCATATTTTTTACTGTTTTTCTCTTTTTGATCATGTCAAAGGGGGAGAAAAATCTTGTGTGTGACTCACTGTCACATTGTGTTGCCATCATCAAAAAGGGGGAGAATGTTGTGCCTCTTAGGCACAAGCATGTGCTATGTCGCCTTGATGATAGCAATGCTATTTGGTTTTGATGATAGCAAGACAGTGAGTGCATTTGAGTGCATTTGATATTGTATTTTGATGATAGCAATGTTATTGTGCATTGATGATTACAATAAACAAAGTGCATTTCTATGCATTCTTATTCTTGAGCATTCTGCATATTGATAGCAACATGAATGATGATGTTTAGCATTGATGGCATTTGCTCTTTATATATGTGCATTGCATTCTGTCAGATATCATGTCTCTGCATATATCATGTCTGGGTAGCATAGTCTATACACAGGACTGTGTCATTGTGCATCATGCTAGTTTATACATTGGGCTCTCGTTCAAGCCTATGCATTGCATTGGCTAAGTATATACAACGTCAGTTCATGCATTGTCTTAGGCAAAGTCTGTACAGCGTCTTAGGCAAAGTCTGTACAGCGTCAACGCACTTCATTGGAAGTATGTACAGCGTCAACGCATGAAGTCTGTACAGCCGTGTCATATGCTCCTAAGTCTATGCATTACTGTTCATGTATCAGTCTTCATCAAGTCTGTACATTGACACGCCAACATCTTTGAAGTCCGTACATTGCTTCAGGAGCTTCAAGTCTACACATCGCTTCACTTCATGAAGTCTGTACATCCACAGTTAAACTTGAAGTCTGCACACTAGTCTTCATTGTCAAGTCTGCACATTGGTCTTCGATTTCAAAGTCCATACATTGGACTGTTCATCAAAGTCTGTACATCGCCTTCAATCTTCAAGTCTATACACTGACTTATTCTTCAAGTTTGTACAGCCGTTAGCATTGGACTTCATGTCTAGACATTGCACTGTAGCATCCATCGTCTTCGTGTTGTTTTAGTGTCTATGTCTTCGTGTTGTGTTTATGGCTTCGTGTTGTGTTTACGTCTTCGTGTTGATCTGACTTCGTGTCGTTTTCCCTCTTGTGTCTCGTTTCCCAGTGAACCCCGTGTCGTTTCACCTCGTGCTGTTCTCACTTAACTTCGTGTCGTGTTTCTGAAGCAGCTCGAATAGTTCTGATGAACTTCGAGTCGTTTCCCTGTAGACCTCGTGTCGTTCTTGTTTAGTAACCACACTTCGTGTCGGTTACTGTTGTTTCTGTGTCTTCGTGTCGTTTTTGTTCCACTGCGTGCAGAACATTGCAGCACCTCATGTTGCTTTCTGTGCCACCTCGTGTCATTTCTGTGTGAACCTCGTATCGCTTCTCTCTGTCCTCTAGTTGCATCTCGTGTCATCTTTTATGTCTTGCTTGTTGTTGCAACCACTTCGTGTCGTTCTTCTTTTTACCTCGTGTTGTTTTCAACTCATGTCGGTTACTGTTTCGTCTCCGTGTTGTTTCATGTCTTCGTGTCGTGTTTCCTACACCTCGTGTCTTTGTCGCTTTGTGACTTCACCTCGTGTCGTTTTCATCGTCTTCGTGTCATTTTTGTTCTATTGCGTGCAGGACATCGCAACACCTCGTGTTGCTTTCTGTGCCACTTCGTGTCGTTCTCTGTGTAGTGTGTGTTTCTGTCACTACTGCACTTCGTGTCGTTCTTGTTTCACTTCGTGTCGTTTCCGTATTATGTCTTCGTGTTGTTCTTCCTAGACCTCGTGTCTTTCGTGTGTTGAAACCACACTTTGTGTTGGTTTCTGTTTTTGTCTTCGTGTCGTTCTCAGTGCATCTAGAATTGCTACCACATACCTCGTGCAACTTTAGTTATTGTGGCCCTTAGTTTAATGGTTTTCATCTCCTTGCAGGTCCGAGGAAGAAACATTTCCACGTGACTGGGCAGCACGTGATCCGAGGCTAAAGGACTGACAGAATGCTGACATGTGGCCAAATATCTGGGCGGGAAATGCGGAGGACACACACGCCCAGTGCTGCCCTCCTGCTGGCTGCTGCTATATATATGAGCCTCCTTCCACAGAAGAAGGTAGATCGAGTTGGCGAGAGGAAAAGAACAGAGAGCCACGATCCAGATCGAAGCAGAAGAGCAGAAGCGGAGAGAAAGAATAGAGAGCTGTTCGATCCAGAGAAAGGAGAAGAAGAAGAAAAGAAAGAGGGAAGAAGTAGAAGAGAAAAAGAGAGAGGCAGAGAGCTCGAGAAGAGTGTGAAGAGAAGAAGAAGAAGAGAGAGAGAGAAGGAGTTCGTTCCTCAGATCTTTGGTTCAAAACCAGATCTGAAGCTGCTCATTGTTGAGCTATATTTTGTGCTTTATTGCTTCAGCTTTCCGTTGCTGTCTTGTTCTATTTTCATTTTCCTTTATACATTTTTTCAAGCTGTTTGTCAGCGGTTTGCAGAGGTGCTACCTCTGGACAGCAAGCTGTGTAGCTCAGCGGGCAGTGGAGGTTTCCACTGGACAGGTAAAGCTGTAATCCTCAGCTGGCGAGACTTGGTCTCGGACGGGTTAAGCTGTATTCCCCAGCGGGTTCAAGCTGTGAGTCAACGATGACTAAGCTGTATTGCCCAGCGGAAGTAAGCTGTGATGCTCAGCGGTTGGCAAGCTGTGAGGCCCAGCTGATTGTTGGCAAGCTGTGTTGCCCAGCGGTTAGTGAAGCCACACTCGGGTTGAGTGTGGGGTGGATGTAGGTCTGGAGGACCGAACCACCTAAAAACCCCTTGTGCATTGTGGTTTGGTTTATCTGCTTTTGCTTCCGCTAGATGATTGCATAGGGGCGCTCTAAGCATTTGCTAACTGGTCAAACAGAATAGTTGATTAGCTTTTAGATTTGGTAAATCTGTCTAGTTAGCTTCATAGTTCTATTTTGAGCGAAATTTTAATTGGGTGAAGGTTTTTTAAACGGGTTATATTCATTCACCCCCCCTCTGAATACTGCACCGAACCCAACACGGGTGACCTTGTGTGTGTGTCTCGGCAATTCTGTCTAGTCCGAGACTTTGGTTCTGGACATCTCGAGGTACCGTTTTACCTTGGTTTGCGTGTCCAGGCGTGTTGAGGGTACTCGGTGTTCCCTCAGGTCTCCGTGAGTCATTTTCTGCAGAGCGTCATTTTCCCCTGGCTTAGGATTAGACCGATTGGCGGCTTATTCCGCTGTCAGTGATGATCTTGCGTTTGAGTCGTCCGACTCAAGGATCGTTACGTTGTAGGTCTAGTTGCCTAGTCCTGAGTCTGTTGGCAGTAGTCGTACTACCAGTGGTGCCTAGTAGTACATGCGACAGTGCGTTCTAGCTTGTCTGTACTCTAGCACTTGTGTTTCTGAGTCTGGTGTCTTGTGAACCTCCACTAGTCGTAGCCTGTCGACGCACGTGATCCAGTGTGTTGAGCCACCTCGGAGTGGTGAAAATGGCAGTTCCCGTAATACGGTTTGTAAGCTAGATCCGTGGGCTCTCGGCCAGCGGTAGCATCCTACCGAGGGAGAAAACTAGCAAGGGGGCCTGGCTTAAGCACGAGCCAGTGTGTGCACACGTGGTCAGGGGCTGAGGACTTACGTCGACGGGCGTAGCCCTAACGAGTTACTCATTATTGTTGTTCCTGTTTGGTTCAGTGCGTGTCTGTGACTCTGCCGTGGCTTTGGCGGTACCGTAAGCGAGACACTCGTGACGCAGTGTAAGACGTCAGTGGACGCAGCTGGCTGTTCTTCTAATGAGGAGGTGCTTCCGTCACATGACACGTGACTCTTCACGTTTCTTGTGCGTCGTGACCATTCTGAGTTAGCCCTCTCATGGCCCTACTCGAGGTCAGTGTTATGTTGTGTGCACGACGTTCTAGTCGTGTGTGTCGTCGAGTCTATCTGTCGTCTATCTTGATCTTTTCTAGACTTTTGTCTGTCCTTGCAGGTCTTCATCTTAGGCCTGGCGTCGTGTCGACAGATCGGTAACTCCTGACTTTGTCAGATCAGAGTCGCCCTTCTGTCGCTGCTTGGAGTAGCTTAGGGAGCCGAGTTCCTCTCGGTGGCCGTGTTCCAAGTTTTACGGCCTCCCTTTTCCCTTTTCTTTTAGCTTCCCTTGCTCTTAGCCTGTTCCCTACTCCTGTTGTTCCTGTTCTTTTTACAGCTTTGTAGTGTAGCTTTTCCTGCTTTGATACTACTGTTGCTTTCTGTTCCATGTGCTGCGTGTTTTTCAGTGGGGATCCACGTGACCCCTACTGAGTCTCTGTTTGGAGACTCACCCCTGCTTTTCAGGTGGGTGGCGTCGTCTCTGTTCGTGGTTCCTGGTGTGACGCGTCTATAGCTGCCAGTGGTACCTGCGTCGGGTATCCCCCGACCTCAGTGTACGTTCTTTCCCTGTGGCCTGTACTTGTCTTTAATTTCTTGGACTGGACTCTAGTATAATTGTTAAATTGAAATTGTTAATAAAAAAGTAATTTTATTTCAGCTACTTTAGCAAACCGATCTAATGAAATTTAATTGCTTACTGTTATATCTCTGTGGCTTCAATGTACTACATGACAATCTTTTATCCCTTCGGAGCTTTACCGCTCTTGGGAGGCCTCGCGGGTTCAAAATGGTATCAGGTGTATCCGGTAGTCCTATCGGGTATATCTGGTATCCGGGATCCGGGTCGTCACAGTTGGTATCAGAGCATTGTTGTGTGAAGTACATGGGAATCCGAGATATGGCAGTATCCATAGTCCTTAAAGTCCAGTACAGGCATTTGCTGGCTTATGTGTTGCGATGATCTGTCGCGTTGTTTTCTTCGTACGTGGTCTTGTGCGTGCTGTTCTGGCACTGCGCAAGGTGATTTTTGTTCTCGTCAGGATGTGATGAGACGCTTCTTTCTATCGTGGTGTTTGTCTCGATCTTGTCGTACGTGGCAGTGTATGTCGGAAGGCTTGAATCTATAGTACGTTGTTCGAGGTTTTCTCCGTGTGTTGTTCAGGTTACTGTTGACCTTTGGCCTTGGTTTGATGACCGTACACGTTCTCACGTTGTTTTGGTCGTCTCGGCTTGAGTCTGTTCAGCTCCTGATGTGTCTCACTTCTATTGAAGTGCTCGATTAGATTCCATGTTTGAGAAGTTGCTCAGGCAAGCTAAGATTTTCCCTTCCTGGTGAGCTTTCGTGGTTGAGCTTATTGCTTCTCGTCCCTTCTGGTGGAATCTTTTCGAGGTTTACCTTGGAATTGGTGTCTTAGTGATGCCTTTATCCTGTGTCTGCTTAAGTGTGGACAGCTTTGTTCTGAGCCTGATATGCTCTTTGCTATACGGTTGCTTGGCTTTGGACTCCATCATGGTGTTAAGAGCTGTCGCGTACCGTATTTGTCGTGCCGTGTCCAGCGGCCGATGTATTGTGAAGGCTCATTTACCGTTTTCAGGACGTGAAGGTAAGGTGAGATTAGCCTTTTCCTTGGGCCTTGTGCTGAAGCTGGTACTCCACTTCTTTGCACTTAGGCGACTTATGATCAGTTATTTGTCAGATCGGTACTCTTGGCGTGTTACGTTGCGATTTTCAGAAGTTGCGATGGCACCGAGTGTGTGCTGAGATGCGGATATCGAGATATTCCCTGATGCCTGTGTGCATTTTATGAGTGTGCAGCTGAAGCGTGTGGGCTGATTACCCATGGGTCAAGAGGTTTGTTCTTTCTCGATGTGACTTCATCTTGGCTTCCTGTGCCTTGATGTTGCCTGTTGCTGTGCTGTTGCCGGAGTTATTCTGGTGTTGGCATTGGCATTTGTGAGTGTTGGGGAATCTATCGGCATTCCGTGCTGATTGAGTACCCTATGTTCTGCATTCCTTCTCTTGGGTGTTGTGCTCTCGAGGCGTAATCGTGGTCCTTGAGGTGCGTTCCCTGAGATTGTCGTTTCTCGTTGTCGTGGGTCCTTTCTTGGTGAGCAGTCTGATGCGTGACCCGTCCCTTGGGGTCGTGTGTTCAGCTGTTCTTGTGCCTTCATGTGACCCTGCTTGCAATTGTGTTCCATGGTTCTGTGTTCTTTATGGAGCCAGAATCCTGCAAGTGCTATTGTTATCGTTTTATCGCTGTTTCTCTATGATTTTGTGTCTCTGCCGTGGACCGTGACCTTGTCAGTTAGCTTGCTGTACTCCCTTTCTCCCGTAGAGTTGGCATGCGACTCGATCAGAGGTAATATCTGAGTGAGGACTGACTTGATCGTGTTTGTGGTCCGATGCTGTTGTCGTTGGCGTCCTGTGTGCCAGGTGTTCTCTGCCACCTTCGGCACTGGAGCCGATGATGTGGTCGAGCTGTCAGTTGAGAGGATTATGTCTCCTTGTGTAAGCTGCTGCTTGCTGTGCCGTCGTTGTGTTCCTCGGTATCGGTTGTCTATAGTTGTGGCTGTCGTGTCTGCATTTCTGGTGAGACGTAAGCGACGTTGCCTTGTTTCGGAGGTGTCAGACTTGTGTCCACTTGTGTCGTGCTCAATCCAGAGAGTGTGCTCGTAATTATGGTCTGATAATGTTCCTCTGAGCCGTGCTTCTCGAGATTTGTGTTGCCGTGTTCTCGACATTATTGTTGGCTGATGCGTAGTGTGCATAGCCATGTTGGGTTGTTCTTCCCTTGCTTCTCCATTGTTAGTCCTTAAATTTCGAGGGTGAAATTTCTTACAGGAGGGGAGGATGTAATGCACTGGATCCTTAGTAGGTCTTATTGGATCTTTATTGGATCTTTCGGATCTGTTTCGGTGAGTTTCGGTTCACTTTTGTGGCATCCGAGTTGAGTTTTACGATCCGTGTGGGTTTTTCTCTCGTACTAGTTACGGAATCCTACGATGACTTTAGTTGTCAGTTCATCGACTCGAGAATTCTGCAACGACGATGTACTCTCCGAGCCGGTCGTTTTGACTATTTTTGCGTATTTTTCTGAGATAGGGCCAAAAATCAGATTTTCGAAAATTAGGACAATTCCTAATTTCTTTTCTATTTCTTTTCCTTTCCTCTCTCCTCCTTCTCATTTCACGCTGCCGCCCTCTCTCTCTCCCGTTTCTCTCCCGTTTTGCCTTCTCGGCTCTGGCTGCAGACGGAGGGCCTAGGGGCGAGTGCTGGGGATGCTGTGGAGCTGGCTGGGTGCACGACGGGGCGAGGATGGAGCGATTTTGGCGCGATCCCGAATGGTGGATTCAAAGCCGGTGTTTGAGCTCGCGGCGTGGTTTTCGGAACGGTTTAGTCCCTTCGGGGCACGGTTTTTTCGGTGGAGGTAGGGTGACGGATCACCACTTCTCCCTACCCGTTTTCCCTGCCATTGCATGTCGTTCGGCGCAGAAACGGTCGAGTTTGGGCTTGTCTAGCCTAAATCGTGATTTTCGGGTTTTGTAGGGTTCGCCGGAAAATGGCAACCATTTTTAGATCAGTTACTGTCAATGGACTCCCTGGGACGTCAGCGTTCCATAGTCACTGATTTCGTTTCGTTTGGTGGTCCCGTTTGACCGCTAGGGCTCTGGGAAGTCCGAAAACCATTTTGGGTGATTTCGTTAGAATCGCCCGTTTCTTGCGATCCGTGCGTCGTTTTGACTCCGGACGGAGTCTATGTGATTGCCAACAGGTCCATGGTTGTATCCCCTTCGTCTCGGGACGAACGGGGCGTGGAAAGGCCTCCGTTGGGCCGAACCCACGGTTTGCTCACCGTGACGCTTGAACGGTCACACCGAGACCATTCATGTATAAGGGCGGCCATCCCTGGACCATTTATCCTATGTCGGTTGAGGTTGTGTGGTCTTACGATAGACCACACATCCCCCTTGGGCGGTTGGTCTTGGACTGTCCATCTTATGTCGGTTTGGGTTGTGTGGTCATCTGCTAGACCACATATCCCCGTGTGTGGTCGTCTGCTAGACCAGATATCCCATGGGAGTTGTGCGGTTAGGTTCGGACCGTCCATCCCGTTGTGCAGTCCAGTTCGGACCGTTTATCTTGTTGGGTGGTCCCTTTGTGACCGTCCATCCTTGTTGGTTGTTGGAGTTGTGCGGTCAGTTCCGGACCGTTCAACCCCTTTGTGTGGTCAGTTTCGGACCGTCCATCCTGTTGAGTGGTCCATTCTGAACTACTCATCCCCGATGTTTTATCGGTTGGCCGTGATGGCTTCTCCCGGTGTCGTGTTAGAGTCATTGCTCTGGTCTGGTCGACCCAGTGTGATCCAATGGTCGACATGTGACCTTGCATGTGTCTCGATGGATTTGTCCAGCTCGAGACGTGGTTCTGGACACCTAGAGGTACGATTTGACCTCAGTTTGTGTGTCCATGTGCCTTGAGGGTGTCAGAGTTCCCCTAAGTCTCCGTACGTCCTGTCTGTTTCACGTCGGTCGTCTACGTGAGTTAGGGCGGTGTTTCTAGTGGTCCTATCCTGGACTACTAGTGTTGGTTTGTCTGTCCGGTGGTTCCCTGGATCGGTCGGTTCGGGTGAATTGTGTGCAGTCTATTCCTTGACTACTATAGTTTCTCCGAGCGACTTTATCTAGGACCACCAGTGTCTTTGCCTCTAGTTTCGTGGCGAGTCCTCCTTGACTGCTTGGTTGACCGAGAGGCCGAGTGATGGATCACCTATGCCCAGAGAGTGGTTTACTGGTGGTTTGGTTTATGGTATTTTGGCTCGACCTTATGGTTCGCCCATTGTCACGCGGACATCACCTGATGTCCTATGAGGGCTGTAACCGTGTTCCGAGGTGGCCAAGAGGGTTTGTGCTTGTGTGTCTTTGTCTGGTTCCGGTCAACCCGGGGTGACCCAGTGGTTGACGGGTGACCTTGTGTGTGTGTCTCGGCAATTCTGTCTAGTCCGAGACTTTGGTTCTGGACATCTCTGTAGATTGTGATAAATCCACACATGAAGAGTTTAAATACGAGAAAACATAAGGGGGAGATGATATAATAATAAAGAAAAGAAGCACGTGGTGCTACTAAGGAGGGTGATCGCCAGAGGGGTTACCTCAAGAAGAAACAAAGAAGATCGCGAATATCTGGTGGAAACGAAAACGCGGGATGGATTGTGAATTCCTCCTCATCCTTCAATCGGCCGGCCGATGAAGGGGGTTTTCCTTTATTGATTACCCTTGCAAAAAAGACAAAACAAACAAACAAAGAGAAGTGGATCAGCCAAGTGAATGTAGTATCAATCCCGAATCAATGGTATGATGATGAATAGAGAATAAAACATGCGCACCTTTTTTTTGTTTTAAAAACCCCTAAAGAGTTAGGGAAGGAGAAGATATGATGAAACTAATGCAAAAGAAGAACAAAAAAAATAATGGACGTGATGATGCGATGAAGGCAAACACAAACAAAGGAGAGAAACCCCGCTGTTCCTGTAAACAGTAGAGGGGGAACCAACAGAGCAGCAGGAAGCAGAAGACGACTATGAAGAAATCACGCGGATGAAGAAAACTCCTCCCTGCGGTGTGCTCCCTGTGTTCTGTCTCTCTCTCTCTGTGTGTGTTGTGTCTAACCTCGCGTGAGATCGACCAGGGAGTCTTTTATAAGTGTTTTTATCAAAGATAGACACAGATTCGGAAGATAAGAACAGGCAATAGTTATCAACGGCAAGGAGTCTAGTTCCCAGATCGAGCAAGGTGACCTTATGTAACGACCCGAGAATCCGATTACCGGGAAGGCCCGATAATCTGAGACTCGCACCGCCGCCCACGAGCCGGGAGGGCTCGGAAGGGCTAAAAGGAGTGTGGAGGCACAAAGAAATAGAAAATAAAGCAGGACAACCAACAACAACAAGCTGAAAGAAAGAACAACTACAGCTACAACAGAGTCCAGTCCAATAGAAAGTACAGTCGAAAGCAGTAAAACGTACCACATGCCAAGTGAACACTCGGCCCGGCAAGCTGGCAACAGAGAACCTCCGCTCCACGCTCTCGAACCACGAGGAAGAACCGCTACACCTGAAAAGCAGGGAATGAGTCTCCAGAACAGAGACTCAGCAGGGATCCCGCGGAACCCCAACCGGAAACAACGGCGGTAGCGGAAAGGAGAGCTACAACTACAGCAGGAACAGCAAACCGGTGGCCGGTCAAAAACTCGGCACTACAGCTACTCCTACTGCTAGAAGGCAGACCTCGATCACGCAGTCGAAGCTACCAAACCACGCTAGTACCGCCTACCGAAGTAACAACACACGGCAACCATGCCGCAGAGGCCTGTCCCCCGGACACAGCCGACCTGGACACGTTGTCCAAGGTGCAACCCTGATCATCCGATCGCGGGTACCGCACCACAAGACGGAACCTCGGTAAAGCCACTAGCACTAGACTCACGACGCGAAGACCAACACACGCGCCACGGCAAAAACAGCCGAAGGACTCAATGGTCGACACGATCGAAAACCGATAGGTCAAAGCCACGAAAACTGGTAGTCTGTCACTCCGTACTCGACAGGAGTACCACCCACTAGAAGCACAGCCGGTAGCGTCCCCTGACGTCTTACACCGCACCGCAGGTGAATCGCCTGACGTGGTAGGTCCTACCCGAGGCGCGAACACCGTACAAGTAACCACAAACAAGTGACTAGCTGGGGTCACGCCCGTCGACGTACGTCCACAGTCCCCAACCATGTGTGCACACACAGACCACGCGTCCTAGGTCTGGCCCTCTGACTGGTTTTCCCTCGCAGCCGGACTCTAGCTACGACGAGGGGCCCTGACGGAAACCAGTCTAAAACCGCCCTCTGGGTAAGCCCGTACACCACTCCCTGGTGCGACTAGCACACGCGTACTAGTAGGCTACGACTAGTGGAGGGTCACTGAAGGAGTAGACTCTCAACGGAAAACAACGTCTGCATCCGACGACGTACGGGGACCAGCCCACGTACCGGCCCCGTCACACGGTGACCACAGTCGGAGAAGAAACAAGACATACAGTCCACGGTCACGCACACATCGTGCGCGAGAGTCGAGAAAACCCAAGTGATGCTAAGTCACTGGACTCTGGACAGTCCTCTAAACGCACTACACCCAACGGTCCTTGAGTCACAAGACTCGGGGTCAAGACCGTTGCACGCAACAGCACAAGGCCGTCAATGTAGTCCAATCTCTAGGTCTAAAACCACGGTAGCATGAGCACCGGGACAACACACGAGTCGCCAAGACCACTCCCTCGGAGAGGGAACGTAAGGGACTAAGGCCACCCACACGGCCACATGGAAAACATAGAAGCACGATTCCCAAGGCAGCACACAAGCCGCCACGACGATTTCCCATCTTGAAGCAAGCGGGAAACCTCCAGCCCCAGGCCGGACAATTGGACTCGCAGTCCAAGGCCAAACACATGGCCCACATGGGAATCGCCTTCCAAGGAAACTCACGGCATGCGGGGGAGACCCCACCGCACACACACCGACACACGGTGACTCGATCGAGCGTAACATGAAAGCCCGGGACACATGGGGTCACCCGGACCCACCACACCGATGGGCACACGAATCGAGGTAACACGGTCCCTCCCGACACCCCAAAAACATGGACACATAACCCATGGGGTGTCCAGGACACTCACAAGGCCGGAGGTCGACCACTGGGTCACAACCGGGTCGACCGGAGACCAACACAACACAATCGGACGCTAAAAGGTCACCCGGACCCTTAAGCGCACGTGCACGTAAAACGAGGTAAACGGAACCTCCAGACACCCCAAAACATGGTCACGGAACTCAACTGGGTGTCCAAGGCACACACGGTCCAAGGGGAGCACGATCAGCCGCAGATCGCCCGCCCCGGGCAGCCCGGCTGGTCCCTCCAAGAACGCGCTACACGTGCATAGCGCGTTCAGCCAGAACGCGCTATACGTGCCTAGCGCGTTCAACACGAACGCGCTACATGACCATAGCGCGACCAGGCCAGGTCGCGCTATGATCCTATAGCGCGACAACCAGAACGCGCTGGGGCCGTAAGGCGCGACCCGAACCGCCTTACTGTTCATCTTATCCGATGAATGCGCCCTATCGGGGCAGCGCGACCTTCAAGAACGCACTACTGGAGTATAGCGCGTTCTCAGTCCGCGCCCGAAAACGGTAGAAACCACGGGAAAAGCCATGCCACGCCCTGTTCACCCCCAGGTGAAGGGGAAACAAAAGGGGAAACCTTCCCCAAACCCCTAGGCATGCATCTAAACCCCTGGATCGCCCAAAAACACCATAGAACGGGAGATCCGGCTCACACACCCAAAAACACACATTTTGCCCAAAACGCCCCGTTTAGCCCGCTCGGCTCACCACGGCCTACAAAACTCGCGGGAAAGGAAGTACACGGGCTGAGGGTCCATCACCCTACCTCCACCGAAGATTACGCGCACCCTGGACGCCGATCCACGAAGAAAACGCCGTTGAAGCCTCGCCGTTCCACGAACTCACGGCCGAGCTTCCACGCACCTTCACCGCCTCGATCCTCATCCATTCTCGCCCATGCCTCGCCCACGTCGTCCCCACCTCGCCCGTACTCCACCCCGTCGGCCGCCGGAGAGAGAGGGAGAGAGGAGAGAGCGTGAGAAGAGAGAGGGAGAGAAAAGAGAAAATGAGAGGGGGAGAAAGAAAAGGTTTATATATAGGAAAATCCGGAAATTCTCAAAAATACCGAAAAATAGAAAATTACACCCTCGCGATCCTCAGAGCGCACCGATCGCAACGGTACCACTCGCGCCCAAGTGAACGGCCCGGTTCACCCGCAACGAGGTTCCGAAGGGAAAGCCGAAACCCACGCCGGGAATCGGAAAACACACGCGGAAAAAGCCGCGGAACGCCTCCGGGCCTCCGAAACAACTCCGGATCGCGCCGATCCGAACACGAAAGATGTCCGAAATGAAATTTCGAACACAAAAGAGTCAGACACTCTGAGAAACCAGATCCGGAACCCACGAAAAAGGATCTGAAAAATTCGGGGCATTACAGCCCTCCCCCCTTAAAGGAATTTCGTCCTCGAAATTCAGGACCAAGCACGAAGGCACAGGGGAAGAACACTGAACCAACCGACACGCTGTCAGAACCCCAGCACAGAAAACCTCGATTCTCACAAAAACACCGGTCCTGAGGGACACTGCCAGACTTACAATCACAAGCAACACCTCGCTCCTCACGCCGAGCACACAGGCCAACAGAGCAGGCATATAGCAAAGGACACAGTCCGGCATCACCTCAGACAACGCGAGAATCCACCATGGCGCCGCAGCCACGATCTCGCTCACCGAGGAATCACAACCCTCGACACGAGCAACAGCTACTGATCCACCCAATGGTCAGCAGACAAAACACACATCAGCTTTGCAACCAGCTGACAGGTCGCACACCCTCCTCAAGAGAGCAACCAAAACAGAGCCTCCACCAGCTCAAGCAGCCATCTCAACAGACCGCAACCAGCACATTGGCTCAACACCAAGAAACACCCCACACATGGCAAGCCGAAAGCCGGACATAACACTGTGCCAACTCTTGTCAGAAGATAACCTTCGACAAAGCCCAGATCCCATCCGGAAAGGCACATTACGGAAACGACCACCAAAGGTCTCGCTGGCACACGGCTCTCGCCACGCTCGAGCCCCAACAACCAGCACCTTCTGCTTCTGAAAAGACCATCCACCGGTCTCCAATAGCTCGCCAACGGGAAACCTCCGCTTGCTCAGCTTCTTCCTACTTTCCTGGTCCTCGACCAGGTCCAAAGGAAACATTCCAAACCTCGGCAAGCCATCCGTCGACTCCCACACAGACTGAAGCCACAACTCGAGCAGCACTCCTCTCGGACACCGCATCCGAGCTCGAACATCGCTCCAACTCGACCCTCTCGGGAAGCACGACGAAACCAAATGACAGAACCTGGCGTCTTCAGTCATCACCTCACGGGACTCAGACTTATAGGGAACCACCCCATGCTAGTCACCAAACTAGGGATAACCTTTGCGACACCAACGTCCTATCAAGGACCATCCTCCGACGCCCATCTCACAAAAGGCCTCCGCCCACAGGCGTCACTCATCCATCTGGTCTCATCAAATCCTTCGATCAATGCAAGTGAACACCTGCCAATCTCGATTCCGCCCTTACCACAGAGCCACGGGACACTACCTGAACAGTGCTCACGGGTCCCTAAGCAATAAACATCTTACCGCCACAATCCGTCAAGACCGTAGAACCAACGGGAGCCCACAGCCTGCTAGAGATCACTTCTCCAAAAACGATCTCATCCGAGGACACGATTGGGAACACAAGTCGGGCGCCAAGCCGCCGACTCTGACCAACACGTCCTCGACCATCGTCAGGCGACATCCTCAACAACCTCATCCAGGTCCAACACCTGACGCCTGACACGGCTTCCAACACAGGAACAGGGTACTCATGCGGCGCACTAGCCAGCAGTTTTCCCAACACTCCATCTTGCCAGGACAAGGAGCACGTCTCGCACGGACTTCATGGCACACAAGGCCAACCAATCCAGGCACCCAAAGCAAGACGACGATCCTTAGCCGAACGCAACCTCTCCAACCAAAGGAGAAACCAACGCACTTCCAACCAACGGAAGAACTCCACACTCGACCTGATCTCGAACTTCGTGCACGCTGGGAACAGCACCATCCAGCACCAAGGAAAACCATCGCTTCCATCAGGTCAGCGCCTCCGACACACTCGACGAGTGTCACGTTGGACCACAATCACAGCATCTCTCGATGCACCACTGCTACAATTCCTCGAACTGCAACACACCACGCCAAGAGCCGCAACACGAGTCATAACCGACAACCACCGACGCTCATCCTCGAGTCCCGAACTCACCGCGGAGCCTTCACATCTTAAACCAACTCCAGGGCGAACACACCCCATTCGCTGACAGAAGCACAGTAGCAAAGACTTAATGGGACATCTCTGCCTAATCCTGCCTCGGAATCAGCAGAACAACCGGGATCGACACGTCATTTCTGACGCCACAGAGCACGACAAGGACATCAGGCTCGACAAAACAGCAGCCCACCGAGAAGATCCTCCGCTCACCCGAGCACACTTCTCGATCAGAACACCCGCTCTGCCACCTTAAACCACGACCTGAAAACCTCAGGGGCTGGATAAACCTCATGCTGGAGTGGCCAAAACCGACAGCAGCTCCCTCGAAGCACGCTCACGGCCACTTAACCACGAACAGTCCGCACCAGCCACCTGACCACGCTGTAGGTTCCTCGAACGTAGCACCGCGAGCTCACGCCTGCCAGCAACCTCTGCCCAACGCAGCACAACCATGGCCACTACCGATGAGGGAGAAGGCCCTCAACCTCGATCCTTAGACCCCACGCTGGCACGAAAGCCGCGAACAGCAACCACCTTCACAGCGCCGCACAGCGCACTCAAGCTCTCAAGCGAGAAACAAGGCGGAAAACAAGCACAAAACCCTAAGCCAGCTGCCGACTGTACTGGACCTTACGGACTCTGATCACTGCAATGTTTCAAATTCCTATGTACGCCCACAACCACCGCTCTGATACCAGCTGTAACGACCCGAGAATCCGATTACCGGGAAGGCCAGATAATCCGAGACTCGCACCGCCACCCACGAGCCGAGAGGGCTCGGAAGGGCTAAAAGGAGTGTGGAGGCACAAAGAAATAGGAAATAAAGCAGGACAACCAACAACAACAAGCTGAAAGAAAGAACAACTACAGCTACAACAGAGTCCAGTCCAATAGAAAGTACAGTCGAAAGTAGTAAAACGTACCACATGCCAAGTGAACACTCGGCCCGGCAAGCTGGCAATAGAGAACCTCCGCTCCGCGCTCTCGAACCACGAGGAAGAACCGCTACACCTGAAAAGCAGGGAATGAGTCTCCAGAACAGAGACTCAGCAGGGATCCCGCGGAACCCCAACTGGAAACAACGGCGATAGCGGAAAGGAGAGCTACAACTACAGCAAGAACAGCAAACCGGTGGCCGGTCAAAAACTCGGCACTACAGCTACTCCTACTGCCAGAAGGCAGACCTCGATCACGCAGTCGAAGCTACCAAACCACGCTAGTACCGCCTACCGAAGTAACAACACACGGCAACCATGCCGCAGAGGCCTGTCCCCCGGACACAGCCGACCTGGACACGCTGTCCACGGTGCAACCCCGATCATCCGATCGCGGGTACCGCACCACAAGACGGAACCTCGGTAAAGCCACTAGCACTAGACTCATGACGCGAAGACCAACACATGCGCCACGGCAAAAACAGCCGAAGGACTCAATGGTCGACACGACCGAAAACTGACAGGTCAAAGCCACGAAAACTGGTAGTCTGTCACTCCGTACTCGACAGGAGTACCACCCACTAGAAGCACAGCCGGTAGTGTCCCCTGACGTCTTACACCGCACCGCAGGTGAACCGCCTGACGTGGTAGGTTCTACCCGAGGCGCGAACACCGTACAAGTAACCACAAACAAGTGACTAGCTGGGGTCACGCCCGTCGACGTGCGTCCACAGTCCCCAACCACGTGTGCACACACAGACCACGCGTCCTAGGTCTGGCCCTCTGACTGGTTTTCCCTCGCAGCCGGACTCTGGCTACGACGAGGGGCCCTGACGGAAACCAGTCTAAAATCGCCCTCTGGGTAAGCCCGTACACCACTCCCTGGTGCGACTAGCACACGCGTACTAGTAGGCTACGACTAGTGGAGGGTCACTGAAGGAGTAGACTCTCAACGGAAAACAACGTCTGCATCCGACGACGTACGGGGACTAGCCCACGTACCGGCCCCGTCACACGGTGACCACAGTCGGAGAAGAAACAGGACATACAGTCCACGGTCACGCACACATCGTGCGCGAGAGTCGAGAAAACCCAAGTGACGCTAAGTCACTGGACTCTGGACAGTCCTCTAAATGTACTACACCCAACGGTCCTTGAGTCACAAGACTCGGGGTCAAGACCGTTGCACGCAACAGCACAAGACCGTCAATCTAGTCCAATCTCTAGGTCTAAAACCACGGTAGCACGAGCACCGGGACAACACACGAGTCGCCAATACCACTCCCTCGGAGAGGGAACGCAAGGGACTAAGGCCACCCACACGGCCACACGGAAAACATAGAAGCACGATTCCCAAGACAACACACATGCCGCCACGACGATTTCCCATCTTGAAGCAAGCGGGAAACCTCCAGCCCCAGGCCGGACAATTGGACTCGCAGTCCAAGGCAAAACACATGGCCCACATGGGAATCGCCTTCCAAGGAAACTCACGGCATGCGGGGGAGACCCCACCGCACACACACCGACACACGGTGACTCGATCGAGCGTAACATGAAAGCCCGGGACACATGGGGTCACCCGGACCCACCACACCGATGGGCACGCGAATCGAGGTAACACGGTCCCTCCCAACACCCCAAAAACATGGACACAGAACCCATGGGGTGTCCAGGACACTCACAAGGCCGGAGGTCGACCACTGGGTCACAACCGGGTCGACCGGAGACCAACACAACACAATCGGACGCTAAAAGGTCACCCGGACCCTTAAGCGCATGGGCACGTAAAATGAGGTAAACGGAACCTCCAGACACCCCAAAACACGGTCATGGAACTCCACTGGGTGTCCAAGGCACACACGGTCCAAGGGGAGCACGATCAGCCGCAGACCGCCCACCCCGGGCAGCCCGGCTGGTCCCTCCAAGAACGCGCTACACGTGCATAGCGCGTTCAGCCAGAACGCGCTATACGTTCCTAGCGCGTTCAACACGAACGCGCTACATGACCATAGCGCGACCAGGCCAGGTCGCGCTATGATCCTATAGCGCGACAACCAGAATGCGCTGGGGCCGTAAGGCGCGACCCGAACTGCCTTACTGTTCATCTTCTCCGATGAACGCGCCCTATCGGGGCAGCGCGACCTTCAAGAACGCGCTACTGGAGTATAGCGCGTTCTCAGTCCGCTCCCGAAAACGGTAGAAACCGCGGGAAAAGCCATGCCACGCCCCGTTCACCCCCAGGTGAAGGGGAAACAAAAGGGGAAACCTTCCACAAACCACTAGGCATGCATCTAAACCCCTGGATCGCCCAAAAATACCATAGAACGGGAGATCCGGCTCACACACCCAAAAACACACATTTTGCCCAAACCGCCCCGTTTAGCCCGCTCGGCTCACCACGGCCTACAAAACTCGCGAGAAAGGAAGTACACAGGCTGAGGGTCCATCACCCTACCTCCACCGAAGATTACGCGCACCGTGGACGCCGATCCACGAAGAAAACGCCGTTGAAGCCTCGCCGTTCCACGAACTCACGGCCGAGCTTCCACGCACCTCCACCGCCTCGATCCTCATCCATTCTCGCCCGTGCCTCACCCATGTCGTCCCCACCTCGCCCGTACTCCGCCCCGTCGGCCGCCGGAGAGAGAGGGAGAGAGGAGAGAGCTTGAGAAGAGAGAGGGAGAGAAAAGAGAAAATGAGAGGGGGAGAAAGAAAAGGTTTATATATAGGAAAATCCGGAAATTCTCAAAAATACCAAAAAATAGAAAATTACACCCTCGCGATCCTCGGAGCGCACCGATCGCAACGGTACCACTCGCGCCCAGGTGAGCGGCCCGGTTCACCCGCAACGAGGTTCATAAGGGAAAGCCGAAACCCACGCCGGGAATCGGAAAACACACGCGGAAAAAGTCGCGGAACACCTCCGGGCCTCCGAAACGACTCCGGATCGCGCCGATCCGAACACGAAAGATGTCCGAAATAAAATTTCAGACACAACAGAGTCGACACTCCGAGAAACCTGATCCGGAACCCAAGAAAAAGGATCCAAAAAATTCGGGGCATTACAAATAAAGGCAGGGAACTCTCCAGGAAAGATGAGTTTAAGCAGGACACGAAAAGGGTAGACACGACCTACAGAAGGGCGTCAATTCAACAATTGACGACCTACATCAAGACGTTACTCAAAACACGACCATGATCAAAGGCGTCACTTCTTGGATTTAATTTTGGCAATAAAACTTACTTTATTTGAAAATTATGAGAAAACGCCTGAGATGAAGGCGTTCCTTGAAACCACGCCCTGAGGAAGGACGTTAATCAATAATTGGAATTTATTTTGAAACCGGATAATACCAGGAATTGACGCCCTGACATTTGGTCGTCCTTTCTTTTGAACACGCCCTAGGTAAGGTCGCTTTTAAAATAACGCCCCTCTTCAGGTCGCGAATCACAAAAATGCAAAGAACAAACCAAAAAACACACAAGAAAGAAAAACTTCATATTATGAATGTATTGAAGTTCACTTTGGGGTGTCAACATAGTGACATGAGATTTGATCAACATAGTGTGAATTTTGGCGTGTCTACAGCTGCCCCGCCTTGGCGTCTGCTTTGCAAGGGAGTGAGACGAAAATGAAGCGAAAGTGCAACCAGCGGAATGAAGTGGAACGAACTGATAAGTAGATGCCAAGGTGTGATGTGACACGCCTCAGACACTAAGCATTGGAAATCTTTCCAAGATTCTGAGCGAAACAACTCCGAGTGATTCCAAGGAAGCATCGATTTGCTGGATAAAGGAGATTAAACTAAACAAGTAAAAATTTGCGCATGGCACGATAAGGAGACACCATTGGAGAGCGGTTACCAGCCAACGTGGACGTGCTACAACCAAGGTGGATTTGTAGGAAAAATAAAAGGAATTGAAATGGAGACCCAGCAAAGGGACATTTCCAAGTAATCAGCCTAAGCGGCTTCAAAGAGAATAAATTACTCAATTTAGAATGGAATATCTCATGTCAACTCAATCAAGAGCGAGTGGCCTTCATTATCGCCATAATATGAAGATTTTCAGCATGAAGCTCAAAGTTCTACATGATGCATGCTGGGCTAAAAGAAAAAGATAAGACAAACTAAAAGATAGAAAATAATCAAGGATAATATTGTTTCAAGAATCCATCCCTCTGAGCTGACACTAAGCCGAAGCCCGTTTGTCCGCGCATCAACCCAGAAAGTGGAACCATCGTCCCAGACCTTCAACGACTCAACGGCCTATCCGTGTGATCAAGACTCTCCTGGAACTATCACTGTTTTTGATAAAGGAGAACTCAAATTCCAGGTTCATCAGAACCACAAGGTCCTTGATATGTTATAATAGCGTAGAATACCATATAGTAATAATGCTTACAAGAACAACATGATGTTACATCCACAGTGATCCGGGCATCTCGAAACCTGCAATCTTCTACACTTTGAAAGTTCATTAGCCCTCCCATAATTTCAATATGAATAATCCTCAATTCAAAGTATGACATGATCATAAGTGCTAAATAAAATAAAATTCCAACGAAATAATAGCACTTAAGTTCATCAGAGCACGTAGGGAAGCAAATTCATAAGCTCACAAATTCACGCCTGGACTGAACGGCGTCAAAACATGAAAGGCGCCTGATGATGAGGGCGTCAAAAAGAGAAACACGCCCTTCACTAAGGCGTTAAATGCACCAAGAGTTCAAGAAGAAAATGACCCACTAAAGGGCGTTAAATAAAACACGACCTCGGTCAGGTCGTCAATTAAACAATTGACGCCCTAACAGAAGGCGTTAATTAAGCACAAACTTCCGTTTCCGATTCGAAAGCTAAACGCAGTCCTAATAGCCATAAACTTTCTAACTCCGAATGGCCTTAAGACTCCCCAGACTTCTATAAAGGGAAGGCACTTCCTCAAATCAATCAAAGCAATCCTTCAGAGCTCTGTTTCTTCTGCTGCTTCTTCTCTTGTTCGTGTTCTTTTCGCAAACCGGAGATGGAAAGGGCACTTAAGAGATCAAAGTCCTCAACTCCCAGATTGACTGAGATTAATGGGCATATCAGCAGTAGAATCTCTATGAACCAGGTAAAGATTGAGTCTTCTGTTCTTCTCTTTTCTTATCTTCACTGTTGCTCACGCATTCTCCTTCTTCTCCACATGATTATCCAAATGTCCTAGGAGCTAGGAGATTTACAAAAATTAAGTGGCTGCCTCTTATTCTCTCCAAATTTTCTTCAGATATGAGGGTGTACTTAGTAAGATGGCACCTTCTAGGCCTGGTTACCCATGCCAAACACTATGATCAAATCCATCTTGACTGCGCAGCTATAGGAGCTTTAATCGAAATATGGCACCCTTCCACTCACACCTGTACTCAGACATTCATGATGTATATATATATAAGATTGACATCTTTTTGTTACCTGAGCACTTTGTGTGGTTGTGGCCTTGTTTCTTTTCCACGTTCTTTGTTTTACCTTACTCTGCCCTGTACCTGCAGCTGTGATCCACACTCTGAATAAACATGTTAATTCATCTATTCGACTTGGCCCCTTGCTTAATAAGCAAGGGGTGCCTTTACTTTTGACCTGGATAGCGGGTCAAGGGGCCAAGCCTTAAATAAGGTAAATGAAATAACTGATAACGGGGAGATGCATCATGCAAGCACGCATATGCAAACCATAAATAAAAGATGCCCATGCAAAAGAATGCAAGCATACATCGTGAAAAAATGCATTTTTTTTTCTTTTTCCTTTCATTTATATTTTTTTTTGTTATTTTTCCTGAAAAACGCGCCTTAGAGTAGGTCGTGGTTCACATAAAGACGCCCTAGAAGACGGCGTGAATTTGAAAAGGGAATCTGATTTTGAGAAAGTAACGACCTGCTCAGGGACGTTATTCTATAGAACGCGCCTTTATCGAAGGCGTTAATTAACTTGCACGCGCCTTAGATAAAGGCGTTAATTGAATTATTTTGAAAAAATGGGTTGACAGGGCTATCAAGACCACGGGTCCTACACGGTCACCATCTAAAATTCATTAACCTTTCTTGAGTAATTAAAAGAGAGTTGACATGATTATAGTTGACTTGTATTCGAGATTTCGTACAGTGCAATTTCCTAAGTCCGTCTTGACCATCTTGCCAGTTCGTGACTTACCACATAGAAAGGATGGAAGAAAATATAAGGGAAGCCCATAAGGGATTCTGAGATGCTCAAGGTAAAGTTACCTCCCCTACCCTATGCCTGTTGGGGTTCGGTCTTTGGCGTAGGGAAATTTGTTGCCTTTTTGCCTCTTTGATATTGCACGCATACGCCCAAGGTTTTTCCTTGCGGGGACTTTGCCCTCTTGACATGCTTTTCTTTTCACCATTTGACTTTCACTTTGAAATTGACTTGCATTAATGAACAACCTAATTGTACTTGGGCTTTTGTGGCATTTGCTCCCTTTTGGGCCCTGACTTCCACCTACTAGGGCGGCGGATAGGCTTGGTGTGTCTACCATGAGGTCTCCCTTCCTCCCTTATGGGCCGAAGAAGAAAAGAACGGGTATTATCTTTCACTTTTAGTCAGGTTTTTGACTTCCCATCGGATTTTGCACTGCTTGAGTTCAAGAATAAAACGTGTAGTGTGTGCGGGAATCAACCCCCTTTTAAGTTAGCAAGACTGATGAATGAATTCTGAATTTTGACCTTTCGGACTTTGATCCTTCGTGTGCCCTGGCACCAATTTTGATCTCTTTTGATTTTGAAGAATTTCTATTTTTTTTTGGTTGTTTACTTTTTGGAATTTCTATATATTTTTTTGGTTTTTTTTGGAAATATTCCACTTTGTTTTTTTTGGATTTTTGAATCAATTTTTATTTTTTTTTTGGATTTTGAAAATTACTCTATATATATATATATTTTAGATTTTTGAATCAAGGGTAGTATTTCTTAAGATACAAACCATTCCAAGGGTGAGTCAACTCTTCTCCTTCAGCATTAATCAGTTTATAAGCATTGCCAGGAAAAACGTCTTTTATAACAAACGGTCCTTCCCAATTGGGTTGGAGTTTTGAGCGAGGCCCACCGGGTTTCACAAAAATTCTTTTAATTACCATTTCACCGATTTTGAATTTTCTCTCAATCACTTTCTTTTGATAAAAACGCAAGAGCCTGTTTTGATAAATGCGCGCATGCTCAGCGGCGACCAAACGCTTCTCATCTAGGAGTTCCAATTGAGCAAGGAGCGAATCACGACGCTCATCAATAGAGAGTTCCTTGTCAAATTGTACTCGCAGAGAGGGGATGAGAATCTCATAAGGGACTACCGCCTCCATTCCATAAGTAAGGGCGAAAGGGGTTTGCCCAGTGGGGGTACGAATGGAAGTGCGATAGGCCCAGAGAGCTTCAACTAGCTTGTCGGGTCAGTCCGAAAATTTATTAGCCTCACACGTCTTTTTAACAATCTTGATCAAAATTTTGTTAGTTGCCTCTGCTTGGCCATTGCCCTGCGGATAATAGGGAGAAGAATGATGCAATGCAATGTGGTACCTGTTGCAGAGGTCCTTGATTTCTTGAGAGATAAATTGAGGTCCATTGTCGGTGACGATGGTACTCGGGATGCCGAACCTCGTGATGATGTTCTTCATTATGAATTTGCAGACAGTTGATGCTTTAATCTCCACGTAAGCTTCTGCTTCCGCCCACTTGGTGAAGTACTCCGTTGCCGTGAGGATGAACGGCTTTTGTTTGGTCAGGAGGTTTGAATCACCAAGAGGTCCAATGATATCAAAAGCCCACATGGAGAAAGGCCATGGGGAGGACATAGGATGGAGTGAAGAAGCAGGAGAATGAATTTTGTCGGCGTGCAGTTGGCACTTAACACACCTTCGAACATAGATGGAGCAATCCTCTTCTAGAGTTGGCCAATAGAAACCTAGCCTAAGGATCTTCTTAGCTAGCATATGGCTGTTCACATGACCACCGCATACTCCAGAATGCGCCTCTCCCACAACTTTCCATGGTTCATCATCATCGAGGCATCTTAACAAAACACCGGTGAGCCCTCTCCTGTAGAGCACACCTCCAACCAAAACATACCTTTGAGCCACTCTTCTAATTGCTTTCTTCTCTTCCACAGTGGCTTCCTCGGGATAGGACTGATTATTACAATACCTGGCAATCTCATAATACCAAGGTTTTTCTTCGTCAGCCAACTCTTCTTGCCAATCCAAAAACATGACCTCTCTACCTTTAAGAGCTTCCCTCTGCTTAACCTTTTCAAGTACTTGATCCCCTAACATCGAGGAATGCACGATCCTTAATAGCTGGAGTGTCGCGCTGATGAATCAGGGGAACATGAAAATCACGCTCAGGAGGGAAGACTAAAGCCGAAGCTAAAGAGGCAAGGGCGTCAGCCAAGATATTCTGACTACGAGGAACATGGACGAAGATCAATTTGGTGAAGAGCTTGGCATAAGCTGAAGCAAGTTCCTGGTAGGGTTTGAGCTTGGGATTGATAGTGCGGCACTTGACAAGCACCTGGCGTAGAATAAGCTGACTATCACCAACAATCCTCAAATGGGTGACACCATATCGATGAGCGGTTTGAAGACCGGCCAAAAGAGCCTCATACTCAGCTATATTGTTCGTGACAGGAAAAGTGAGCCGAGCAGCAAATGGGATGGTGACCCCTTCTGGTGTTAAAAGAACCATGCCGATCCCTCTTCCCTATGAATTTAGAGCTCCATCAAAATGTAATGTCCACATAGGATCATGGGGTTGATTAATGGACATCAGTTCTTCATCTGGAAACTCCGAATTGACAGGATCAAAGCGTGGGAGAGGGTGATGAGCAAGATGTTCGGCAATGGCGTAGCCTTTGATAGCTTTCTGTTGAATGTAAGTGATGTCAAATTGAGAGAGGAAGCTTTGCCAGCGTGCTAATCGATCATTGAGGATAGATTTCTCAAGGAGGAATTTAATTGGATTCATACGTGCAATGAGGTGAACCTCGTGAGCTAGGAAATAGTGTTTTAACTTCTGAACTACCCAGACTAAAGCAGCGCAAGTTTTCTCCATGGCTGAGTACCTCTGTTCACAGGGGTTAAGAAGTTTAGACAAATAGTATGCTGCCCTCTCCTTACCTTCTTCATCCACTTGAGCTAAGACAGCACCTACGGAGTCATCCAGGACTGAGACATAGAGAACGAGTGGTTTGCCTGGAGTTGGCGGCCTCAGGACAGGTGGATTGGCCAAATAATCCTTCAATCCATCAAAGGCTGCCTGACACTTGTCATCCCAATTAAACTTGACCCCCGGCTTAGTAAGCTCGTAAAACGGCCTACATCTTTATGAATGCTGGGAGACAAAGCGGCGGATAAATTACAACCTCCCGATTAGTCCTCGCACTTCCTTCAGATTCTTGGGAGGAGGCATATCTCTAATAGCCTTCGCCTTGTTGGGATCAACTTCAATTCCCCTCTTGCTAACAATAAATCCAATCAACTTCCTTGATGAAACACCAAATACACATTTCTTGGGGTTCATCTTCAACTGATACTCTCGTGATCTTTGCAAGACTTTAGCTAGAACCCTAGGATGCTCAATTCTTGTCCTTGATTTTACAACCAGGTCATCCACATACACCTCAATATAGATATGAATCATGTCATGAAAAATCGCCATCATAGCCCTCTGATAGGTGGCTCCAGCATTCTTGAGTCCAAAGGGCATGACCACATAACAATATGTACCCCATGGTGTAGTGAATGATGTCTTCTCTTGATCTTCCTCAGCCAGACGAATTTGATTGTAACCTGAAAAGCCATCCATGAAAGAGAGAGTCTCAAATCCTGCCGTATTATCGATCAAAACATCAATATGAGGGAGGGGGAAGTCATCTTTAGGACACGCACGGTTGAGGTCCCGAAAGTCTATACAAATCCAAACCTTTCCATCTTTCTTCATGACCGGGACGATGTTAGCCACCCAATTGGGGTAGAGGACAACTCTAACAAATCTAGCCTTATGGAGTTTGTCGACCTCTTCTTTCATCTTTAAAGCCATATTAGGGTGGAAACACCTCAACCGTTGCTTGACCGGGACAGACCCTGGCTTAAGTGTAAGCCGATGTTCAACGAGCGTAGGATCTAAACCAGGCATATCTTCATAACTCCATGCGAACGTGTCCTTGTATTCTTGAAGAACCAAAATAAGCGCCTCCTCTTCTGAGGGCGGCAAATTCTTGCTGATGAGGACAAACCTAGGGTCTTCCTCAGTACCCAAATTAATTTCTTTGGTAGGCTCTTCTACGGAGGCTGATGGTTCGTCAAATCTCCTCATGCCACTAGCAAAGGCATCAGCCTCGTCCTCATATTCTTCATAACTTTCATCCCCTCTTCAATAGGGTCTTCATCATTCATAATTTCATAGACACCCAAACCCTCATAAGAAACAACAGCATCCTCATATTCTAATTCTGGCAGGATAATCGGATCCTCTACAAATTCCGAAAGAGCTAAACAAGCCTGGCACCTTCTGGCTAACTCCAACAGAAACCTACGGGGAATCTGCTTACCCTTGGACTTCTTATGTGAATCTACCCCTTGAATTTTAGCGTTAGCAGAAGAAGAGGAGGAGCAACTAGCTTGATCAGAAGAAGGAAGGGAAGGAGGTGAAAAAGTGGATACATGAGGTAATACAGAGGAAGTCCCCTCACCAGAGGGGGAGAAAAGATTTAGCAATGAATCTTGAAGGAGCGGCCCCTGGGTCGGGACGCACTCAGAAGAGAAATAGGAGGTCTCCTCAATAGAAATGGAGGTTTGAAAAGTTGGGAATTTGGCGTTTTTTTTTTCGTTTTTGTCTTTTTCTTCATTTTTATTTTCTGTTTCAAGAAGAAAGCAGTGTGAAGGGAGGATAGCAGGAGGAGTGAAATTACCAGATCATAGAAAGATTGAATCAGTGATGGCCCGCGCGGGGGCGTGATGGAGAGTTTAGAAAATCGCTCGAGGAGCGAAGAAGGAATTGTGAGAGAAACTTGGATTGAATCTGGAGATAAATTGATTGTAATCGGAGGCGGTCTTGGCACGCGACCAAACCGATGAGAATATAGAGAAGCAAGCACAGATGGATGCATGGAAGTGAGAGAAAAGAGGCCGGCCCACAGCCTGTCCATAGTGAAACCTTCTTCAAACGGAACGTCTGGCTCTCCAGTATCAGTGTAGTCACTCAGCAGCTGCCTCTTATCTGTAATTGCAGCTGGCATTTCAATCAATTTGTGTATTAGTGGCGGCCATTCCGGATCAGTCGGCATAAAGAGGCTGCTCAAAGAAATAGTAATATCCTGCATATCGAACCACCTGTACCAGTCACATTCTGGATCATCTATTTTCCTTCTCTTGTCAGGCCTTAAGGACTCCAGGGCTTTGTATGTGGCCAACGGGGAAATATGACGAGCAAACTGTCTAGCATGAACATCCTGACAGTCTAATATGGAAGTAATTATGGTAGTTTGCTCATTATTCTGAACGCCACCCGTGACAAAATGTGTCTGCAACGTCCAGGTAAGCGGCTGGCGATCTGTCTTTAATGTAGATGTCATAACTACCCATGGTTCATCTTCATTTTTGTCCGGCCCTTTATAGCCCAAACCTCCTCTTGCAATCAATTTCCGAGGCTTTACAGGCCTAATCCTGCCTTGACAATTGGCGCCCAGACCTTTGCCATTTTGATAACCCATTTTTATTAAAATGTTCCAGCCAGGGGTGTTTATCATGCTTTTCTTCTTCTTCCCCTTGGAAGGCAAGGGTGTCATAGCAACTGTCGTGACTGTCTCGGGCGGCATTGGCCGTGAGCGAGGGACGTCCAATACAGATAACAATGGCTTATTGGCAGGCCAAATAGAAGGAACCGATGAAGCCACATGAATATCCTCTTATGGCAGAATTGGCATACTGGTAACTTTGATGATGCGGCCCTTGTGTGGAAACTTGAGACATTGATGATTTGTAGAGGGCACTGCATCAAGCTGCTGGATGTAGGGACGGCCAAGAATGCCATTAAATGTTGGATCCATGTCCAAAATATGAAAATCAGCTGTGATTGTTGCTGGACCCAAACTTACTTTTAAAGTAATCATGCCTAGAGGAGGCTTCTTCGTGTTATCATATGCAGTGACCGTTATGGTGGACGGCCGAATTTGGCTTTCCGGAATGCCACATAACTTCAAAGTGCTCGGCGGCAAGACATTGATGGATGCCCCAGTGTCCACCAAACACTGTTGTATAGCCACCTTATTGATATCAACTGTGATGCATAGAGCATATTTTCTTGCTGAGATCGGTGCCAGCTCATGCTCATAAAAAGTGATTGCTGGTTGACTGCCAGTAGGTGTTAAGACTGCGGTTATCTGCTCGACTGGGATGTCCTCATTGACCATGACTTTCTGCAGGTATTCCTTTAGAGCCATCTGATGAGTAGTCGACCTCTTGATCAGTTCTAGAATTGATATTCTTGCCGAAGTCCAGTCCAAATGCTTTAACAAGTCGTATTCTGTGCCTGGTATGGATTCCTGTTCCTATTCCTGTTCTTACGGCCCCTGCGCGGGCTCTAACCCTCTCTGTGGAAAAATGCGGTGGAATATCCGTCCACTGCGGAGTGGCGCCACGCCTTGACGTGCCTCTGTCGGGGCAAGTGTGGATGGAGGGTTAGAAGAAGAAGAGGGTGCGTTAGTGTTGATAAGCGGTGGAGGAGTGTTTGAAGAAGGAGCCCCCACATGGGGTGTTGATGAAGAGTTCAATGAAGATGCCCCCGTAGGAGGCGTAGGAAGGGATACCCGGATGCGGGGGGAATTGGTGGGTGGAACAAGGAGAGATCTGGGCATAAAAGGTGGTGGAGCCAATGGTGGAGGGATCCTTGCCGGTGGAGGAGTAATGGTGGTGAGTGCAATGGGCGTTGGCGACGGGCGGGTAAGGAGTGGCCTAGATGGCAGTGGTGAAGGGTTGGTGGTGGATGAGATTTGTTGTGGTGTAGGCCGTGGAGGTGGTAAGCCGGTAAGAAGGGGGTGAACCGGCAAGGTTGGAGGATAGGTGAAGGTAGGTGGATTAACGGGGCGCAGAAGGGATCGGCTCAATTGAGGGGTAGAAGAAGAAGAAGAAAGGGTGCGCAAGAGGCGCGGAGGTTGATTTTGATTGTGATTAAATGCCCTGACAGAGGCGTTTTCTTCATGCCATCCCTGCCCTCTCTCCACCTCATGGAGAGACGTGACAGGGTTTACGTGCTGGTTTGGTGGGTGCTCCGGCAGTGGATTGTGGACGATCCCCATATCGCGCTGAGGCGCTGGAGCTTGTTGTTGCTGCTGTGGAGCTGGTTGCTGTGGCTGTTGAGCCTGTTGCTGCCGATGAGGCCTTCTTTCTTTCATGGTGGCAATAAATTGCCTCATCTCATCCCAGTTGATGCCACCCTGGTCATTTAAGTCATAAATGTAATCTCTGAAGTGGAAGCAACGATCAAGGTTGTGACCAGGTGCGCGATGGAAAGCGCAGTAGCGGGATGTGTCAACATTCGCGGGCCACGCTGTTCTTTCCCTTGGTAACATGAGCAAGTTGGCGGCCATTAAAGCATTGAAAATATCTGGGAGACTTTCTGGTAGTGGAGGGTAATGGTCCCTTTTAGGGCCAAGTGGTGGTCTCCGTTGTTGTTGTTGGCCATAGTTGGTAGGTGGTGGTACCTGGTGGTATTGTTGCGGAGCTGGAGGGTCAGCGCGGGGCGCTTGGTTTTGCGATGGAGCAAAGGAATGTTGGGGTGCAAATTGGCGTTGCGGAGTGGAGTTGAAATGGGGGTTTTGTGGTGGAGGTGGGTTAGGCCGTGGGTGAGATTGATGGTGGGGGTGGCCAACTACACCAACTTGCTCGTTTGCGATTGTGCCCTCAGTCGTGGGCCCGCTGTTGTTGACATTCGTGCTTTTCTTAAATAGCCGTGGCTTCGGCTCAAACATGCCCATAATGGGCGAATCCTTCATTTGTGTCTGAATATAACGAGCTCTTTCATAGAGCTCCTCCATGGTTGTTAATCTGTTCATGGCCAGGATGTGCCGGAACTGAGGAGTTGCATTGGAAATTATCATCTTAACTTGTTCTTGTTTCACCAAAGTGTCTTTCAACTTCTCGGCCATTGAACGCCACCTATCAGCAAATATGATGAAGTCCTCCTCGGGCTTCATTTTCTCTGCAACCAGATCTGTGACTGAGAGGGAAGGTACGACCCGGTCTCTATACTTCTACAAGAACTTCTTCTGAACAATATCAAAGTCGCTGGCATCAGCAGGATCCAACGAATAGAACCATTCAAGGGCTGGCCCCTCCAGAGATCTCCTGAATAAATAGGCCAAAGAGGCCTTGTTGTCTTGCCAAAAGGAGGTCTCGTACATAAAATCCTTCAAATGAATGAAGGGGTTACCAGTCCCATTATATCGTCGAAAATTCGGCATCTCAGATGGTGGCAGATGGAAGACTGGTAGTGTGGGGAGGGAGATTTCCGGTGCATTCTTGGCCGCAGTGACTTTCTTAAGTTGCTCTTCCATGCTAGCCAACTTCTGAAGTAGTAGAATATTAGTATCAGACTCGACTAGGGCCAGATTTTGAATGAAAGAATGCGGTATAGGCGTCCGTAGAATTCGGGGAGGTTGGAGAGGTTGGTGCCTAACCGCAGAGTAGCTCGCCTGTTGGGCCGGCATGGCCGCAGCGGGCGTTGGTGGACGGGAAGGAGGTTTGTGCAAGACCGCCTGGTCATTAATAATGTGATGGCCACTCTCGGCCGGAGGGGGATTGGGGGAGGAAGAGGGAACGGACTTCCCTTTCAAAGCGGCCTGGACAGCCTGCCGTTGGGAATCATCTAACTGAGACAAAGCTTGAATTAAATCGGTGACGTTAATGGATGGGGAAGAATTCCCGGAGGTGTTGGAAGGCACAGCCTGAGAAGAGGGCTCAACCTCTTTGGAAGTGGTGTCAACCACATGAACATGCGGATAATGGGAATGAGGAGGGTAATTTCCCTCATGATAGATGGAATCTTGGAGGGGGATTTCATATTGACCAAAAACATTCTCATCCTCATCATCATATGAATACCCGTAGCCCGCCATGTTGATGATCTTACCTGAACGGAGTTGCATGTTTAAGAGGAGAGACGGCCTTATAAAGGAACTATCAAACAAAACCCACTCAATCCAAACAAGCCAAATGAACCCAAGCAAGTTTATGCAAGCAAGTTGAGATGAACGCAAGATTTTAGTGTTACGCTTGAGATTAGAGTGGATTAAATTGCAGAATAATTCACTCCTTTTGCAAAGTGAAACCTAGTTTTGGATCCAAGCGTAGCCTCCGTGTCAACTAGGTTCTTTCTCTTTTCTTACCAACGATAGGTTCTTCTAAACTCCGGGCACTTCAAAGGTACAACCTGCCCAGCGTCCGTGAGGGAATCCACGGGTGCGGGGACTTATGGAGGTCTTGGAAAAGGGATTTCCGGTCCAAAGAGACGGAATGCTCAATGGAGGGTTGTCCCGATTCCAAGAGAGGTGTGTGGAATCCTAGTGTAGAGAGAGGAGGTCTCTCAACCAAATGCCACAAAAATGCAGGGTAATATAAGCCAATCACAGTAATGCAATCAAATGATCAATATAAGCATGAACCCAGCATGAAAAACCACAGACAGGAGGGTTCTGTAAACCCGTAGGAAAGAGACGACCTGGCAACGGTCGCTACCAACAAAATAGACGACAGCGTGGCTGTCGTGAATCGCTGTGGTGGCCCACAGGCAGTGCAAGAAACACGCGCCTTGGTGTGAGGCGCGTAATGTGAAAAGGACGCCTTTATAAAAGGGCGTCAAATATTAGTGGTGCACACGGTCGAGGAAAAACGCGCCTTGGTGTGAGGCGCTGCCAAATAAAAAGACGCCCAAATCGGAGGGCGCGAATTATCAGACAGAACAAGGAGACAGCAGATATAATAAAAGACGCCTTCTGGGAAGACGTAAAACAGAAAATAGACGCCCTCGATGAAGGCGTTAAACGAAAAAGCTCCTCTGGGTGAGGCGTTAATTCAGGAAAAATAATCAAAACAATCACAAACTGGCTGATCCCGGGAGTGTGCAGTGTGCACGGTGGAGGGTGCCCGTGGGGCACAAAAGGAGGGGTACCGTGGGTACCGAGGGGAAAGGGCACACGTGGGTGCCGAAGGGGAAAGGGCACACGTGGGTGCCAATAGGAAAGGGCACACGTGGGTGCCAATAGGAGATGGTAATCAAAAGAAAAACAGTGGAAGTCCCACCGTGATCGCCAATTTGTAGATTGTGATAAATCCACACATGAAGAGTTTAAATACGAGAAAACATAAGGGGGAGATGATATAATAATAAAGAAAAGAAGCACGTGGTGCTACTAAGGAGGGTGATCGCCAGAGGGGTTACCTCAAGAAGAAACAAAGAAGATCGCGAATACCTGGTGGAAAAGAAAACGCGGGATGTATTGTGAATTCCTCCTCCTCCTTCAATCGGCCGGCCGATGAAGGGGGTTTTCCTTTATTGATTACCCTTGCAAAAAAGATAAAACAAACAAACAAAGAGAAGTGGATCAGCCAAGTGAATGTAGTATCAATCCCGAATCAATGGTATGATGATGAATAGAGAATAAAACATGCGCACCTTTTTTTTGTTTTAAAAACCCCTAAAGAGTTAGGGAAGGAGAAGATATGATGAAACTAATGCAAAAGAAGAACAAAAAAAATAATGGACGTGATGATGCGATGAAGGCAAACACAAACAAAGGAGAGAAACCTCGCTGTTCCTATATACAGTAGAGGGGGAACCAACAGAGCAGCAGGAAGTAGAGGACGACTATGAAGAAATCACGCGGATGAAGAAAACTCCTCCATGCGGTGTGCTCCCTGTCTTCTGTCTCTCTCTCTCTCTCTGTGTTGTGTCTAACCTCGCGTGAGATCGACCAGGGAGTCCTTTTATAAGTGTTTTTATCAAAGATAGACACAGATTCGGAAGATAAGAACAGGCAATAGTTATCAACGGTAAGGACTCTAGTTCCCAGATCGAGCAAGGTGACCAATAAAGGCAGGGAACTCTCCAGGAAAGATAAGTTTAAGCAGGACACGAAAAGGGTAGACACGACCTACAGAAGGGCGTCAATTCAACAATTGACGACCTACATCAAGACGTTACTCAAAATATGACCATGATCAAAGGCGTCACTTCTTGGATTTAATTTTGGCAATAAACTTACTTTATTTGAAAATTATGAGAAAACGCTTGAGATGAAGGCATTACTTGAAACCACGCCCTGAGGAAGGACGTTAATCAATAATTGTAATTTATTTTGAAACCGGATAATACCAGGAATTGACGCCCTGACATTTGGTCGTCCTTTCTTTTGAACACGCCCTAGGTAAGGTCGCTTTTAAAATAACGCCCCTCTTCAGGTCGCGAATCACAAAAATGTAAAGAACAAACCAAAAAACACACAAGAAAGAAAAACTTCATATTATGAATGTATTGAAGTTCACTTTGGGGTGTCAACATAGTGACATGAGATTTGATCAACATAGCGTCAATTTTGGCGTGTCTACAATCTCGAGGTACCGTTTTACCTTGGTTTGCGTGTCCAAGCGTGTTGAGGGTCCTCGGTGTTCCCTCAGGTCTCCGTGAGTCATTTTCTGCGGAGCGTCATTTTCCCCTGGCTTAGGATTAGACCAATTGGCGGCTTATTCCGCTGTCAGTGATGATCTTGCGTTTGAGTCGTCCGACTCAAGGATCGTTACGTTGTAGGTCTAGTTGCCTAGTCCTGAGTTTGTTGGTAGTAGTCATACTGCCAGTGGTGCCTAGTAGTACCTGCGATAGTGCGTTCTAGCTTGTCTGTACTCTAGCACTTGTGTTTCTAAGTCTGGTGTCTTGTGAACCTCCACTAGTCGTAGCCTGTCGACGCACGTGATCCAATGTGTTGACCCACCTCGGAGTGGTGGAAAGGGCAGTTCCCGTAATACGGTTTGTAAGCTAGTTCCGTGGGCTCCCGGCTAGCGGTAGCGTCCTACCGAGGGAGAAAACTAGCTAGGGGGCCTGGCTTAGGCAAGATCCAGTGTGTGCACACGTGGTCAGGGGCTGAGGACTTACGTCGACGGCGTAGCCCTGACGAGTTACTCGTTGTTGTTGTTCCTGTTTGGTTTAGTGCGTGTCTGTGACTCTACCGTGGCTTTGGCGGTACCATAGGCGAGACACTTGTGGCGCAGTGTAAGATGTCAGTGGATGTAGCTGGCTGTTCTTCTGATGAGGAGGTGCTTCCGTTACGTGACACGTGACTCTTCACGTTTCTTGTGCATCGTGACCTTTTTCAGTTAGCCCTCTCGTGGCCCTACTCGAGGTCAGTGTTGCGTTGCGTGCACGACGTTATAGTCGTGTGTGTCGTCGAGTCTGTCTGTCATCTGTCTAGATCTTTTCTAGACTTTTGTCTGTCCTTGCAGGTCTTCATCTTAGGCCTGGCGTCGTGTCGACAGATCGGTAACTTCTGACTTTGTCAGATCAGAGTCGCCCTTCTGTCGCTGCTTGGAGTAGCTTAGGGAGCCGAGTTCCTCTCGGTGGCCGTGTTCTGAGTTTTACGGCCTCGCTTTTCCCTATTCTTTTAGCTTCCCTTGCTCTTAGCCTGTTCCCTACTCCTGCTGTTCCTGTTCTTTTTACAGCTTTGTAGTGTATCTTTTCCTGCTTTGCTACTACTGTTGCTTTCTGTTCCGTGTGCTGCGTGTTTTTCAGTGGGGATCCGCGTGACCCCTGCTGAGTCTCTGTTTGGAGACTCACCCCTGCTTTTCAGGTGGGTGGCGTCGTCTCTGTTTGTGGTTCCTGGTGTGACGCGTCTGTAGCTGCCAGTGGTACCTGCGTCGGGTATCCCCCGACCTTAGTGTACGTTCTTTCCCTGTGGCATGTACTTGTCTTTAATTTCTTGGACTGGACTCTAGTATAAGTGTTAAATTGAAATTGTTAATAAAAAAGTAATTTTATTTCAGCTACTTTACCAAACTGATCTAATGAAATTTAATTGCTTACTGTTATATCTCTGTGGCTTCAATGTACTACACGACATTCCTTTTATCCCTTCGGAGCTTTACCGCTCTTGGGAGGCCTCGCGAGTTCCAAGTGGTATCAGGTGTATCCGGTAGTCCTATCGGGTATATCTGGTATCCGGGATCCGGGTCGTCACAGTTGGTATCAGAGCATTGTTGTGTGAAGTACATGGGAATCCGAGATATTGCAGTATCCAGAGTGCTTAAAGTCGAGTACAGGCATTTGCTGGCTTAGGTGTTGCGATGATCTGTCGCGTTGTTTTCTTCGTATGTGGTCTTGTGCGTGCTGTTCTGGCACTGCGCAAGGTGATTTTTGTTCTCGTCAGGATGTGATGAGACGCTTCTTTCTATCGTGGTGTTTGTCTCGAGCTTGTCGTACGTGGCAGTGTACGCCGGAAGGCTTGAATCTGTAATACGTTGTTCGAGGTTTTCTCCGTATGTTGTTCAGGTTTCTATTGACCTTTGGCCTTGGTTTGATGACTGTACACGTTCTCACGTTGTTTTGGTCATCCCGGCTTGAGTCTGTTCAGATCCTGATGTGTCTCGCTTCTATTGAAGTGCTCGATTAGATTCCGTGTTTGAGAAGTTGCTCAGGCAAGCTAGGATTTTCCCTTCCTGGTGAGCTTTCGTGGTTGAGCTTATTGCTTCTCGTCCCTTCTGGTGGAATCTTTTCGAGGTTTGCCTTGGAATTGCTATCTTAGTGATGCCTTTGTCCTGTGTCTGCTTAAGTGTGGACAGCTTTGTTCTGAGCCTGATCTGCTCTTTGCTATACGGTTGCTTGGCTTTGGACTCCATCATGGTGTTAAGAGCTATCGCGTACCGTATTTGTCGTGCCGTGTCCAACGGCCGATGTATTATGAAGGCTCATTTACCGTTTTCAGGACGTGAATGTAAGCTAAGATTAGCCTTTTCCTTGGGCCTTGTGCTGAAGCTGGTACTCCTCTTCTTTGCACTTAGGCGGCTTATGATCGGTTATTTGTCAGATTGGTACTCTTGGCGTGTTACGTTGTGATTTTCAGAAGTTGCGATGGCGCCGAGTGTGTGCTGAGATGCGGATACCGAGATATTCCCTGAGGCATGTGTGCGTTTTATGAGTGTGCAGCTGTAGCGTATGGCCTGATTAGCCACTGGTCGAGAGGTTTGTTCTTTCTTGATGTGACTTCATCTTGGCTTCCTGTGCCTTGATGTTGCCTGTTGCCGTGCAGTTGCTGGAGTTATTCTGGTGTTGGCATTGGCATTTGCGAGTGTTGGGGAATCTATCGGCATTCCTTGCTGATTGAGTACCCTCTGTTCTGCATTCCTTCTCTTGGGTGTTGTGCTCTCGAGGCGTAATCATGGTCCTTGAGGTGCGTTCCCTGAGATTATCGTTTCTAGTTGTCGTGGGTCCTTTCTTGGTGAGCAGTCTGATGCGTGACCTGTCCCTTGGGGTAGTGTGTTTAGCTGTTCTTGTGCCTTCATGTGACCCTGCTTGCAGTTGTGTTCCATGGTTCTGTGTTCTATATGGAGCCGGAATCCTGCAAGTGCTGTTGTTATCATTTTATCGCTGTTTCTCTATGATTTTGTGTCTCTGCCGTGGACCGTGACCGTGTCAGTTAGCTTGCTGTACTCCCTTTCTCCCATAGAGTTGGCATGCAACTCTATCAGAGGTAATATCTGAGTGAGGACTGACTTGATTGTGTTTGTGGTCCGGTGCTGTTGTCGTTGGCGTCCTGTGTGCCAGGTGTTCTCTTCCACCTTTGGCACTGGAGCCGAAGATGTGGTCGAGCTGTCAGCTAAGAGGATTGTGTCTCCTTGTGTAAGCTGCTGCTTGCCGTGCCGTTGTTGTGTTCCTCGGTAACGGTTGTCTGTAGTTGTAGCAGTCGTGTCTGCATTTCTGGTGAGACGTAAGCGACGTTGCCTTGTTTCGGAGGTGTCAGACTTGTGTCCACTTGTGTCGTGCTCGATCCAGAGCGTGTGCTCGTAATTATGGTCTGATAATGTTCCTCTGAGTCGTGCTTCTTGAGATTTATGTTGCTGTGTTCTCGGCATTGTTGTTGGCTGATGCGTAGTGTGCATAGCCATGTTGGGTTGTTCTTCCCTTGCTTCTCCATTGTTAGTCCTTAAATTTCGAGGGTGAAATTTCTTAAAGGAGGGGATGATGTAATGCCCTGGATCCTTAGTAGGTCTTATTGGATCTTTATTGGATCTTCGGATCTGTTTCGGTGAGTTTCGGTTCGCTTTTGTGGCTTCCGAGTTGTGTTTTACGATCCGTGTGGGTTTTTCTCTTGTACTAGTTACGGAACCATACGGTGACTTTAGTTGTCAGTTCATCGACTTGAGAATGCTGCAGCGACGATATACTCTCCGAGCCGGTCGTTTTGACTATTTTTGCATATTTTTTTGAGATAGGGCCAAAAATCAGATTTTCAGAAATTAGGAAAATTCCTAATTTCTTTTCTATTTCTTTTCCTTTCCTCTCTCCTCCTTCTCATTTCATGCCGCCGCCCTCTCTCTCTCCCGTTTCTCTCCCGTTTCACTCCCGTTTCGCCTTCTCGGCTCCGACTGCAGACGGAGGACCTAGGGGCGAGTGCTGGGGATGCTGTGGAGCTGGCTGGGTACGCGACGGGGCGAGGATGGAGCGATTTTGGCGCGATCCCGAACGGTGGATTCAAAGCCGGTGTTTGAACTCGCGGCGTGATTTTCGGCGCGGTTTAGTCCCTTCGGGGCACAGTTTCTTTGGTGGAGGTAGGGTGACGAATCACCACTTCTCCCTGACCGTTTTTCCTGCCATTACATGTCGTTCGGCACGGAAACGGTCGAGTTTGGGCTTGTTTAGCCTAAACCAAGATTTTCGGGTTTTGTAGGGTTCGCCGGAAAATGGCAACCATTTTTAGATCAGTTACTGTCAATGGACTCCCTAGGACGTCAGCGTTCCATAGTCACTGATTTCGTTTCGTTTGGTGGTCCCATTTGACTGCTAGGGCTCCGGGAAGTCCGAAAACCCTTTTTGGGTGATTTCGTTAGAATCGCTCGTTTCTTGCGATCCGTGCGTTGTTTTGACTCCGGACGGAGTCTATGTGATTGCCAGTAGGTCCATGGTTGTATCCCCTTCGTCTCGGGACAAACGGGGCGTGGAAAGGCCTCCGTTGGGCCGAACCCACGGTTTGCTCGCCGTGACGCTTGAATGGTCACACCGAGAGCGTTCATGTATAAGGGCGACAATCCCTGGACCATTTATCCTATGTCGGTTGAGGTTGTGTGGTCTTACGATAGACCACACATCCCCCTTGGGCGGTTGGTCTTGGACCGTCCATCTTATGTCGGTTTGGGTTGTGTGGTCATCTGCTAGACCACATATCCCCTTCTGTGGTCGTCTGCTAGACCACATATCCCCTGGGAGTTGTGCGGTCAGGTTCGGACCGTCCATCCCGTTGTGCGGTCCAGTTTGGACCGTTTATCTTGTTGGGTGGTCCCTTTGTGATCGTCCATCCTTGTTGGTTGTTGGAGTTGTGCGGTCAGTTCCGGACCGTTCAACCCCTTTGTGAGGTCAGTTTCGGACCGTCCATCCTGTTGAGTGGTCCATTCTGAACCGCTCATCCCCGATGTTTTATCGGTTGGCCGTGATGGCTTCTCCCGGTGTCGTGTTAGAGTCATTGCTCTGGTCTGGTCGACCCGGTGTGATCCAATGGTCGACATGCGACCTTGCCTGTGTCTCGATGGATTTGTCCAGCTCGAGACGTGGTCCTGGACACCGAGAGGTACGATTTGACCTCTGTTTGTGTGTCCAGGTGCCTTGAGGGTGTCGAAGTTCCCCCAAGTCTCCGTACGTCCTGTCTATTTCGCGTCGGTCGTCTATGTGAGTTAGGGCGGTGTTTCTAGTTGTCCTATCCAGGACTGCTAGTGTTGGTTTATCTGTCCGGTGGTTCCCTGGATCGGTCGGTTCGGGTGAATTGTGTGCGGTCTATTCCTTGACTGCTATAGTTTCTCCAAGCGACTTAATCTAGGACCACCAATGTCTTTGCCTCTGGTTGCGTGGTGAGTCCTCCTTGACTGTTTGGTTGACCTAGCGGCCGAGTGATGGATAGCCTATGCCCAGAGAGTTGTTTACCGGTGGTTTGGTTTCCGGTATTTTGGCTCGACCTTATGGTTCGCCCATTGTAACGCGGACATCACCCGATGTCCTATGAGGGCTGTAACCGTGTTCCGAGGTGGCCAAGAGGGTTTGTGCTTGTGTGTCTTTGTCTGGTTCCGGTCAACCCGGGGTGACCCAGTGGTTGACGGGTGACCTTGTGTGTGTGTCTCGACAATTCTGTCTAGTCCGAGACTTTGGTTCTGGACATCTCGAGGCACCGTTTTACCTTGGTTTGCATGTCCAAGCGTGTTGAGGGTTCTCGGTGTTCCCTCAGGTCTCCGTGAGTCATTTTCTGCTTAGCGTCATTTTCCCCTGGCTTACTATTAGACCGATTGGCGGCTTGTTCCACTGTCAGTGACGATCTTGCGTTTGAGTCGTCCGACTCAAGGATAGTTACGTTGTAGGTGTAGTTGCCTAGTCCCGAGTCTGTTGGCAGTAGTCGTACTGCCAGTGGTGCCTAGTAGTACGTGCGACAGTGTGTTCTAGCTTGTCTGTACTCTATCACTTGTGTTTCTGAGTCTGGTGTCTTGTGAACCTCCACTAGTCGTAGCCTGTCGACGCACGCGATCTAGTGTGTTGACCCACCTCAGAGTGGTGGAAAGGGCAGTTCCCGTAATACGGTTTGTAAGCTAGTTTCGTGGGCTCCCGGCCAGCGGTAGCGTCCTACCGAGGGAGAAAATTAGCTAGAGGGCATGGCTTAGGCAAGAGCCAGTGTGTGCACACGTGGTCAGGGGCTGAGGACTTACGTCGACGGGCGTAGCCCTGACAAGTTACTCGTTGTTGTTGTTCCTGTTTGGTTCAGTGCGTGTCTGTGACTCTGCCGTGGCTTTGGCGGTACTGTAGGCAAGACACTCGTGGCGCAGTGTAAGACGTCAGTGGATGCAGCTGGCTGTTCTTCTGATGAGGAGGTGCTTTCGTCACGTGACACGTGACTCTTCGCATTTCTTGTGCGTCATGACCTTTCTGAGTTAGCCCTCTCGTGGCCCTACTCGAGGTCAGTGTTGTGTTGCGTGCACGACGTTTTAGTCGTGTGTATCGTCGAGTCTGTCTGTCGTCTGTCTAGATCTTTTCTAGACTTTTGTCTGTCCTTGCAGGTCTTCGTCTTAGGCCTGGCATCGTGTCGACAGATCGGTAACTCCTAACTTTGTCAGATCAGAGTCGCCCTTCTGTCGCTGCTTGGAGTAGCTTAGGGAGCCGAGTTCCTCTCGGTGGCCGTGTTCCGAGTTTTATGGCCTCGCTTTCCCTTTTCTTTTAGCTTCCCTTGCTCTTAGCCTGTTCCCTACTCCAGCTGTTCCTGTTCTTTTTACAGCTTTGTAGTGTAGCTTTTCCTGCTTTGCTACTACTGTTGCTTTCTATTCCGTGTGCTGCGTGTTTTTCAGTGGGGATCCACGTGACCCCTACTGCGTCTCTGTTTGGAGACTCACCCCTGCTTTTCAGGTGGGTGGCGTCGTCTCTGTTCGTGGTTCCTGGTGTGACGCGTCTGTAGCTACCAGTGGTACCTACGTGGGGTATCCCCTGACGTCAGTGTACGTTCTTTTCCTGTGGCATGTACTTGTCTTTAATTTCTTGGACTGGACTCTGGTATAATTGTTAAACTGAAATTGTTAATAAAAAAGTAATTTTATGTCAGCTACTTTAGCAAACCGATCTAATGAAATTTAATTGCTTACTGTTATATCTCTGTGGCTTCAATGTACTACATGACAATCCTTTTATCCCTTCGGTGCTTTACCGCTCTTGGGAGGCCTCGCGGGTTCCAAGTGGTATCAGGTGTATCTGGTAGTCCTATCGGGTATATCTGGTATCCGGGATCCGGGTCGTCACAGTTGGTATCAGAGCATTGTTGTGTGAAGTACATGGGAATCTGAGTTATTGCAGTATCCAGAGTCCTTAAAGTCCAGTACAGGCATTTGATGGCTTAGGTGTTGCGATGATCTGTCGCGTTGTTTTCTTCGTATGTGGTCTTGTGCGTGCTGTTCTGGCACTGCGCAAGGTGATTTTTGTTCTCATCAGGATGTGATGAAACGCTTCTTTCTATCGTGGTGTTTGTCTCGATCTTGTCGTACGTGACAGTGTACACCAGAAGGCTTGAATCTGCAATACGTTGTTCGAGGTTTTCTCCGTGTGTTGTTCAGGTTGCTGTTGACCTTTGGCCTTGATCTGATGACCGTACACGTTCTCACGTTGTTTTGGTCATCCCGGCTTGAGTATGTTCACCTCCTGATGTGTCTCGCTTCTATTGAAGTGCTCGATTAGATTTCGTGTTTGAGAAGTTGCTCAGGCAAGCTAGGATTTTCCCTTCCTGGTGAGCTTTCGTGGTTGAGCTTATTGCTTCTCGTCCCTTCTGGTGGAATCTTTTCGAGGTTTGCCTTGGAATTGATGTCTTAGTGATGCCTTTGTCATGTGTTTGCTTAAGTGTGGACAGCTTTGTTTTGAGCCTGATCTGCTCTTTGCTATACGGTTGCTTGGCTTTGGACTCCATCATAGTGTAAAGAGCTGTCGCGTACCGTATTTGTCGTGCCGTGTCCAGCGGCCGATGTATTGTGAAGGCTCATTTACCGTTTTCAGGACATGAAGTTAAGCTGAGATTAGCCTTTTCCTTGGGCCTTGTGCTGAAGCTGGTACTCCTCTTCTTTGCACTTAGGCGACTTATGATCGGCTATTTGTCAGATCGGTACTCTTGGCGTGTTACGTTGTGATTTTCAGAAGTTGCGATGGCGCCGAGTGTATGCTGAGATGCGGATACCGAGATATTCCCTGATGCCTGTGTGCGTTTTATGAGTGTGCAGCTGAAGCGTGTGGGTTGATTACCCATGGGTCGAGAGGTTTGTTCTTTCTCGATGTGACTTCATCTTGGCTTCCTGTTCCTTGATGTTGCCTATTGCTGTGCTGTGGCTAGAGTTATTCTGGTGTTGGCATTGGCATTTGCGAGTGTTAGGGAATCTATCGGCATTCCTTGCTGATTGAGTACCCTCTGTTCTACATTCCTTCTCTTGGGTGTTGTGCTCTCGAGGCGTAATCGTGGTCCTTGAGGTGCGTTCCCGGAGATTGTCGTTTCTCGTTGTCGTGGGTCCTTTCTTGGTGAGTAGTCTGATGCGTGACCCGTCCCTTGGGGTCGTGTGTTCAACTATTCTTGTGCCTTCATGTGACCCTGCTTGTAGTTGCGTTCCATGGTTCTGTGTTCTATATGGAGCCGGAATCCTACACGTGCTGTTGTTATCGTTTTATCGCTGTTTCTATATGATTTTATGTCTCTGCCGTGGACCGTGACCTTGTCAGTTAGCTTGATGTACTCCCTTTCTTCCGTAGAGTTGGCATGCGACTCGATCAGAGGTAATATCTGAGTGAGGACTGACTTGTTCGTGTTTGTGATCCGGTGCTGTTGTCGTTGGCGTCCTGTGTGCCAGGTGTTCTCTGCCACCTTTGGCACTGGAGCCGATGATGTGGTCGAGCTGTCAGCTGAGAGGACTGTGTCTCCTTGTGTAAGCTGCTGCTTGCCGTGCCGTCGTTGTGTTCCTCAGTATCGGTTGTCTGTAGTTGGGGCAGTCGTGTCTGCATTTCTGGTGAGACGTAAGCAATGTTGCCTTATTTTGGAGGTGTCAGACTTGTGTCCACTTGTGTCGTGCTCGATCCAGAGCGTGTGCTCGTAATTATGGTCTGATAATGTTCCTCTGAGCTGTGCTTCTCGAGTTGTTGGCTGATGCGTAGTGTGCATATCCATGTTGGGTTGTTCTTCCCTTTCCTCTCCATTGTTAGTCCTTAAATTTCGAGGGCAAAATTTCTTAAAGGAGGGGAGGATGTAATGCCCTGGATCCTTAGTAGGTCTTATTGGATCTTTATTGGATCTTTCGGATCTATTTCGGTGAGTTTCGGTTCACTTTTGTGGCTTCCGAGTTGAGTTTTACGATCCGTGTGGGTTTTTCTCTCGTACTAGTTACGAAACCCTACGGTGACTTTAGTTGTCAGTTCATCGACTCGAGAATGCTGCAGCGATGATGTACTCTCCGAGCCGGTCATTTTGACTATTTTTGCGCATTTTTCTGAGATAGGGCCAAAAATCAGATTTTCAAAAATTAGGAAAATTCCTAATTTCTTTTCTATTTCTTTTACTTTCCTCTCTCCTCCTTCTCATTTCACGCCGCCGCCCTCTCTCTCTCCCGTTTCTCTCCCGTTTCACCTTCTCGGCTCCGGCTGCAGACGGAGGACCTAGGGGCGAGTGCTGAGGATGCTGTGGAGCTGGCTGGGTGCGCGACGGGGCAAGGATGGAGCTATTTTGGCGCGATCCCGAACGGTGGATTCAAAGCTGGCATTTGAGCTCGCAGTGCGGTTTTCGACGTGATTTAGTCCCTTCGGGGGCCCGATTTCTTCGGTGGAGGTAGGGTGACGGATCACCACTTCTCCCTGCCTGTTTTTCCTGCCATTGCACGTCGTTCGGCACAGAAACGGTCGAGTTTGGGCTTGTCTAGCCTAAATCGTGATTTTCGGGTTTTGTAGGGTTCGCCGGAAAATGACATCCATTTTTAGATCCGTTAATGTCAATGGACTCCCTGGGACGTCAGCGTTCCATAGTCACTGATTTCGTTTCATTTGGTGGTCCCGTTTGACTGCTAGGGCTCCGGGAAGTTCGGAAACCCTTTTGGGTGATTTCGTTAGAATCGCCCGTTTCTTGCGATCCGTGCATCGTTTTGACTCCGGACGGAGTCTATGTGATTGCCAGCAGGTCCATGGTTGTATCCCCTTCGTCTCGGGATGAACGGGGTGTGGAAAGGCCTCCGTTGGGCTGAACCCACGGTTTGCTCGCCGTGACGCTTGAACGGTCACACCGAGAGCGTTCATGTATAAGGGCGGCCATCCCTGGACTGTTTATCCTATGTCGGTTGAGGTTGTGTGGTCTTACGATAGACCACACATCCCCCTTGGGCGGTTGGTCTTGGACCGTCCATCTTATGTCGGTTTGGGTTGTGTGGTCGTCTACTAGACCACATATCCCCTTGTGTGGTCGTCTGCTAGACCACATATCCCCTGGGAGTTGTACGGTCAGGTTCGGACTGTCCATCCCGTTGTGCGGTCCAGTTTGGACCGTTTATCTTGTTGGGTGGTCCCTTTGTGACCGTCCATCCTGTTGTGCGGTCCAGTTCGGACCGTTTATCTTGTTGGGTGGTCCCTTTGTGACCGTCCATCCTTGTTGGTTGTTGGAATTATGCGGTCAGTTCCGGACCGTTCAACCCCTTTGTGTGGTCAGTTTCGGACCGTCCATCCTGTTGAGTGGTCCATTCTGAACCGCTCATCCCCGATGTTTTATCGGTTGGCCGTGATGGCTTCTCCCGGTGTCGTGTTAGAGTCATTGCTCTGGTCTGGTTGACCCGGTGTGATCCAATGGTCGACATGCGACCTTGCCTGTGTCTCGATGGATTTGTCCAGCTCGAGACGTGGTTCTGGACACCTAGAGGTACGATTTGACCTCGGTTTGTGTGTCCAGGTGCCTTGAGGGTGTCGGAGTTCCCCCAAGTCTCCGTACGTCCTGTCTGTTTCGCGTCGGTCGTCTACGTGAGTTTGGGCGGTGTTTCTAGTGGTCCTATCCTGGACTGCTACAGTTGGTTTGTCTGTCCGGTGGTTCCCTGGATCGGTCGGTTCGGGTGAATTATGTGCGGTCTATTCCTTGACTGCTATAGTTTCTCCGTGTGACTTAATCTAGGACCACTAGTGTCTTTTCCTCTGGTTGCGTGGCGAGTCCTCCTTGACTGCTTGGTTGACCTAGTGGCCGAGTGATGGATAGCATATGCCCAGAGAGTGGTTTACCGGTGGGTTGGTTTCAGGTATTTTGGCTCGACCTTATGGTTCCCCCATTGTCACGCGGACATCACCCGATGTCCTATGAGGGCTATAACCGTGTTCCGAGGTGGCCGAGAGGGTTTGTGCTTGTGTGTCTTTGTTTTGTTCCGGTCAACCCGGGGTGACCCAGTGGTTGACGGGTGACCTTGTGTGTGTGTCTCGGTAGTTCTGTCTAGTCCGAGACTTTGGTTCGGGACATCTCGCGGTACCGTTTTACCTTGGTTTGCGTGTCCAGGCGTGTTGAGGGTCCTCGATGTTCGCTCAGGTCTTCGTGGGTCATTTTCTGCGGAGCGTCGTTTTCCCCTGGCTTAGGATTAGACTGATTGGCGGCTTGTTCCGCTGTCAGTGACGATCTTGCATTTGAGTCATCCGACTCAAGGATCGTTACGTTGTAGGTCTAGTTGCCTAGTCCTGAGTCTGTTGGTAGTAGTTGTACTGCCAGTGGTGCCTAGTAGTACGTGCGATAGTGCGGTCTAGCTTGTCTGTACTCTAGCACTTGTGTTTCTGAGTCTGGTGTCTTGTGAACCTCCACTAGTCGTAGCCTGTCAATACATGCGATCCAGTGTGTTGACCCACCTCGGAGTGGTGGAAAGGGCAGTTCCCATAATACAGTTTGTAAGCTAGTTCAGTGGGCTCCCGGCCACCGGTAGCGTCCTATCGAGGGAGAAAACTAGCTAGAGGGCCTGACTTAGGCAAGAGCCAGTGTGTGCACACGTGGTCAGGGGCTGAGGACTTACGTCGACGGGCGTAGCCTGGACGAGTTACTCGTTGTTGTTGTTCCTGTTTGGTTCAGTGCGTGTCTGTGACTCTGCCGTGGCTTTGGCGGTACCGTAGGCGAGACACTCGTGGCGCAGTGTAAGACGTCAGTGGACGCAGCTGGTTGTTCTTCTGATGAGGAGGTGCTTCTGTCACGTGACTCTTCGCGTTTCTTGTGCGTCGTGACCTTTCTGAGTTAGCCCTCTCGTGGCCCTACTCGAGGTCAGTGTTGTGTTGCATGCACGACGTTCTAGTCGTGTGTCTCGTCGAGTCTGTCTGTCGTCTGTCTAGATCTTTTCTAGACTTTTGTCTGTCCTTGCAGGTCTTCGTCTTAGGCCTGGCGTCGTGTCGACAGATCGGTAACTCCTGACTTTGTCAGATCAGAGTCGCCCTTCTGTCGCTGCTTGGAGTAGCTTAGGGAACTAAGTTCCTCTCGGTGGCCGTGTTCCGAGTTTTACGGCCTCGCTTTTCCCTTTTCTTTTAGCTTCCCTTGCTCTTAGTCTGTTCCCTACTCCTGCTGTTCCTGTTCTTTTTACAGCTTTGTAGTGTAACTTTTCCTGCTTTGCTACTACTGTTGCTTTCTGTTCCGTGTGCTGCGTGTTTTTCAGTGGAGATCCGCGTGACCCCTACTGAGTCTTTGTTTGGAGACTCACCCCTGCTTTTCAGGTGGGTGGCGTCGTCTCTGTTCGTGGTTCCTGGTGTGACGCGTCTGTAGCTGCCTGTGGTACCTGAGTCGGGTATCCCCCGACCTCAGTGTACGTTCTTTCCCTGTGGCCTGTACTTGTCTTTAATTTCTTGGACTGGACTCTGGTATAATTGTTAAATTAAAATTGTTAATAAAAAAATAATTTTATTTCATCTACTTTAGCAAACCGATCTAATAAAATTTAATTGTTTACTGTTATATCTCTGTGGCTTCAATGTACTACACGGTAATCCTTTTATCCCTTCGGAACTTTACCGCTCTTGGGAGGCCTCGGGAATTCCAAGTGGTATCAGGTGTATCCGGTAGTCCTATCGGGTATATCTGGTATCCGGGATCCGGGTCGTCACGTGGAGAGAGATTGTGCTAATTGGAAATGAAGAATTTAAATAACAACACTACTAGAATTAAAATTAAATTGAAGCAAACTTACATGTGCATACAAATTACAACAAAAATAATAAAATAAATTACACAAAGTTTAGGGTGGAAGAACAGCAAGAAAAGGGGGAAGAAGTTCCTACGTATCAAGAGAAATAGAGAGGGAGAGAGAGGCAGGGAGAGGGCCTACTCTTAACTGTAGGGAAATAAAAGTGAGGGGGGAGGAGAGAATGAAAGATACGTAAGTGTGTTAGTTGCCCTTGAAGAGCTCCTCCTCATGCCATTTTATGGGGCCAAAACCACCCCCACCCCTCATTATTTTATGCCCACACTCATTGAAAACCAAACTTTCGGTGCCAACCCATGCTTGCTCATTCAATCAAAAATTGATGCCAACCACCTTGCCATATGTCTCCCATGTGAGAACCTTAAAGAGAGGAATAGAAAGAGAGAATAAAAAAATAGAAAAATAGGTGGAGAGAGAGTACACAAAATAATAATAAACTTAAAATCCATGTGTGTGTGGGGGGGGGGGGGGAGATAGGAAGAGTGAAGAGGGATAAAGAGAGAGTGATAGTGAGAAGAGAGAGGAGAGAGAGCATGTGTGAGAGAAAGGGAGAGAAAGAAGGTGTGCCGTGAAAGAGAGATATACAGTGGGGGAAGCGGGGTCGACGCAGCGTAGGGGGGGAGTGATGGGGTTGACGCGGTGATGGTGGTGTCGGTGGGTGTGGTAGAGATGGTGGAGAAAGGCATGCAGGGGGGTCCGTGTTGGCAGAGGAAGAGTGGTGTGCCGGGTAGGAACGCGGAGGCGAGGCCGGTGTGAAGGAGAGAGGGCAGAGGAGTGTAGGTGGAGACAGTGGGAAGAGGAGGCGGTGGTCGCGGTGAGGAGGTGAGATGACGGAGTGAAGGGGGGGGCGTGAGAGACGACGATGGTGCATGGCACGATGTGTGTGGGTTAGAGAGATAAGGGGAGAGAAAGAGAGGAGGAGGGTGGCGGTGAGAGTGGAGGTGAGAAGGAGAGGGACCGGCGACGCGGTGATGGTGTGCTCACGGTGTGGGAGAGGGGAGTGCAGTGTGTGCATGGGAATAGTATGTGTGTGCGAGGGTGAGAGGGAGATGGAGCAAGGGGGTGCAGCGACGTGCATGGGGAAAGGTTGGTGGTGACGGTGGGACAACGGCGGAGGGGTGCGGTCGTGCATGGGGGAGAGGGGCAGTGAGAGGCGGCGTGGACATGGTGATGGTGTTAGAGAGAGAAAGAGAGTGAGAGGGGAAGTGTGTGGGCGACAGTGGGAGCAGGTGGAGGTGGTGCATGGCGGTGGGCTAGTGTAGAGGGTAGAGAGAGAAAGAGAGAGGGAGAGGTTGAGGGGGTGTGCATGGCGTACGGCAGCGGCGGCGGCGGTTAGCAGGCGGAGGGGAGAGTGGGAACGGAGGTGGGAGAGGGAGAAAAGTAGGGAGCAGGGCCGCCGCGGTATGAAGAGAGAGAAAGTGAAATGAGAGAAGCACGGCGGAGGGTGTGTGAGACGGTGGGAAACAGCGTCTGCGGCGAGTGGAGGTGGGAGAAGTGAAATGACGGTGGTGAGATGAAACGGTGGGATGGAGCGAAGAGAGAGGGGTTGAGGGAGACGACGAGGTTGTGTGTGGGTGTGGGTTAGAGAGAGAAAGAGAGAGGGAATGGAGAGAGAGAGAGAGTGGGATGGAGGGGGGTGCATGGCGGTGGCTGCTGGCGGTGACTACAGCGGCGTGCGTGGGAGACAGACCGGCGGAGGGGGGAGCAGGTTGGGCCGTCGTAATGCTCACGTCCCCGGCTCCGGCCAGTCACCGCTGATGAGGCCCACGCCGTGCGAACGCAGCGGCCCTGCTTCGTCGGAGGGCTTCCTCTCCGTTGTCGTGGAAGTAGGAGATGACACTATACATAAAACCAAAACCTTATCAAAGTTTGTGGCTCATGTAAAAAATTTTTAATTTAACCCCTTTGACACAATATTATTAATCCTGCAATTTCTATTTTTCTTACATATGTCTCAAGTCCCATGATTATGTTTTGCATAAAAATTTAATTAATTATAAAAAATCTCACTTTAGTGTAGGACCGAGATTAAAATGTAAAACTTGCATAATTAATTACACTAAAGCCCATAAATAATGAGTGTGACCTGAATAAATATATAAAAATATGGACTTATCACTAAGCCATTGCTCTGCCATAATATATGGTGTATTCCCTTTTAAATTTTAGAAGTTGAAATGTTTAAAAACAATACTTATCTTATGGTTTCTCAACCAAAGAGGCTTCCGTACTTTTAAACTTTCTGTTTTCAAAGGGCCTAGTAGGACCCAACATTTTAATGCTGGTTTAGGTCTATTAAAGCTTTATATAGTTAATTTCAAAACCTTTTATCTTTAACTGCTTGAGATTATTAAACCTAAACCACCATTTTGTTATTGGGTTTTCACAGAACTTCATAAGCGAAGATTCTTATTAAGGATTTACTCTGATTTATGAATTTAATGCATAGACAGACAAACTCCTTCTGAATTTAAGCATAAAGTTCAAAGAAGTTTGACAGAGGAGAATCAGAAATCCAATAGAGCCGAATTGGAAATCAAGAATTTACAGATGCTCCCATGGATCAATGAAGTTTATAACAAATTAAGCAAGAGAGTTTACCAGTTTTTAGTGAGTGCAGACAACAGATCTTCAAGATGAGATTTGCGTCTTAAGCGAAAACGTATGCAGACAGACTTACATGCAAACTAGTCTAAGACATAGATGACACCTGTCTGAAACTACTCTCCCTGAATGAGATATGCATGAAATGCAGTGTGCAGGAGGATTAGCAGGATATGCAATCAATTTATGCAATGTAGGTATGTAGCTAACATGCAGCTAAGGTGCATGGACAGAGATGTACATGGAGATATATGATGCAACAATAAAACAATGAAATGACTCAATAATCCTCTCCCTGACTGCAAAAGTCAACTTTCTTTTGGTACTTGGCGGAGAACTTAGATCTGAAGATCACCTCACACATAGTGATAGCTTCTTGACAGACTTAATCTGTCATTTCACATATCACCATTTTATATACCACATTGATAGTAGAACACAAGCAGTAAAGAGAGAAGAAACTTCTGATAATGACAAGATCAACAGACAGACTTCCCCTAAAATAGTGAGACTATGCACAGGGGACTGACAAAGATGAATGAGAGTGCAGACTTCCCTTTAAGACATTTGTCTAAATGCATGCAGGCTAGGTGTAACGCCCGGAGTTTTTCGGATCTTTTTTCATGGGTCACGGATCGTGTCTGAGTGGGTTTCAGACTTTAATTTCAGATTTTTGGACCCTCACATGGTGCTTTTGTTGGTCATTTCGGGTCTGTGGCAGTGAGTTGAGCCATCTTGCTTTTTCCCAGAATTTTTCAATGTTAGAAATTATTTTTTGAGAATTTTTGGAGCTTATGTGTGTTTTTTTTAAAAATAAAATAAAATTCAAACCCTTTTTTAACCCCCCACCCCCTCTGTTCTCTTCCTCACTCTCGCATCTCACTCTCTCCCCCTCTCCCGTTTCTCTCCCTTCTCTCCCACCACCCCTCTGGCGACCGACGGATGGTGGCGGTGGGCGGAGTCGGGCGACGACATGGGGGGCGAGCGGCGTGGGCGTGCGTGACGGGCCGGAGGCGGTGGCGTGCGCATGTGTCTCACGGGAATGAGGTTTGTACCGCACGATGAAGGCGGTTTCACGGCGGTTTTCATGATGGATTCTTCGTACCCACACTACTACCCCGTGCTTTTCCCCTGCATGCATGTGAGTTTTGAGAGAGTGAGCGGGGTTTACCATTTTTCGGGGAATTCCCATGTTTATGGGCGTGTGATCGGATCGAAGAGCCCAATTCGAGTTTCGTGTGTGGCATCACGGTCGGGGGTGATTCCCCATGCATGTCGGTGGTTTTCATGCCCAATGTGGGCCTTGTAAGCGAGGGAATGAGCCTGCGGGTGTTGACACCCGTTTTAAGCCTACAAGTTAAGTTATTTCTCTTATTCACCTTTCGTAATGCCCCGAATTATCCATTATTTTGGAACCATTATTGAGCATATTTTGAGCTCATTCCTTGATATTTTTTCGACCCCATGGAGCTTTGGCGGCATTCTACTTCAATCCCCCCACTTTTGGGCCCATACCGTGTGGACCGGGGGGCCGAACGATCGACCGGAAGACACACGCGCTGACCCCTAGTCGACTTCGTGAACCTTTAAAAAAAATGGGCTGGTCGCGGTCTTGGGGGGACCGCGACCATGAGGTCGCGGTCTCCCAAAGACCCTGTTCTTAGGAGTTTTCCTGGCGTCCGTCGGCCCGACGGCTCTGTTCCTTGACCCTTTGATGACCCTGGATAGTCGCGATTTGAGCATGACCATGTCCATGACGTCGCAGTCGTGCGACTGACCGCATTATTATTGCAGAGCCCAGCTCATTCTGAACTCCGATTTCTTCGCCCGAGAGCGCTTGAGACTCCTTGTTGGCGCCATTTTCGATGATAATATCCTCATATATCGATTTCTATCCGTCCTGGGGTCATTATCCCACTATTATCTCACAGAATAATCAAGCAATATCCAATATTTGGGTCATTATCTCTTAAATACGGGCTAGGGTTTCTGTAACCTCTATATAAACTGCCCAGTTTGTAGTGCGCGACGGGGGGCTCTTCTTCGGTTCGGGGTGAAGCCATGTCGCATCGCTACCTCGTTTCTTCGATCCCAACCTGAAGAGGTAAGCATTGGTTTCGATTTCCAACCTTCATGGCTTCTTTTCATTGTTTCTTTTCTTAGTTATTTCTCTCCTCTTTTCACAAATCATCATAGTCTGCACTTTTCTGCACGTCATGCATTTTTTCCCATTTTGCATCGCTTCTCCCCGTAGTTATACTACGTGTTAAATCATGCTTTTACTATCCATGCATTCACAATACACACACATATCGTTCGCACCCTTTTATAGGGGTTAAAAACCCTCTCCCGATGCATTCTCCCCCTTTATTTCATGCTACCTTACACATACGGGAAAGATATTACACTTTGGTTTCTAATGGGTTTTTATTTCTTGTCTTGGCTTTGTTTTGCAGGAAAGCAAGGATAGAACTTTAGGCCCTCCTCCTCTGGTTGGCTGGAGGGTGAGGAGGTCTGATCCCACGACGTTCCCCGTTGCTTGCGCGATCATGTCTTAGCGGTCCCTCTTTGGCCGCGTTCTTCTTCCTCTTTTCCAAGGTATGTAGTAGGTATTTCAATCTTTACAGCACCTTTTTCCTACTGTAAATTCTTGGTGGCGATCACGGTCAGTTCCTTTATCTTCATCGCCCCTTTTCCTTTCATGCTTATTGCACATATGCATATATTGTTTGTGCTGGGGCGGGGTAGATAAATCTTCTACAACCTTAGTTTTTTGGCGATCACGGTGAGACGCCTAGTGCCCATCACGTTGTTCTTGCAGCCTTGCAACTTTGGTGTGTGCGCATGCCTATTTAGATAGCATTTCCTTGCATTTATTTCTACAGTTTTCACAGTTCTGGGATCTAGTCGTGGTCGCCAGGAGACCACTACTTTCTGGTAGTGGTCCCCAGGGGACCACGTTCTGGTTTTGGCAGATTCTGGGACAGACTCATAGGAGCGTATTGTTTGATGTTGTAATTTGCCTCCCGCGGTCTAATTGTGTTGTTTTATTATCTTATCCTGCAGACCTTTGTATTATCTTCATTTTCATATATCATTTGCATTGTTTGGGTCATGTTTTCATAATTTAGAAGTGTCTTGAATTTTGAGTTTTCTGCAAGAAATCTGCGAGCAGACCCGAGGTAGACTCTTAGGTACATTTTGTGTTGATGGTTTAATTCGCTTCCCGAGGCCTGATTGCACAGTTTTTGCTCTCATCGTATTGTCCTTTCTATTGTCTTCATTTTCATATATCATTTGCATTCATTCTGTGGTGTTTTCATATTTTAACATTGCCTTGTTTTTGGAGTTTTGTGCAAGAAATCTGCAGGCAGACCCAGGACAGACTCACATGTACGTTTTGCATTGATGATTTAATTTCTCCCATGGTCTGATTGCGAGTTTTTTGCCCTCATCTTGCTCTCCTTTGTATTGCCTTCGTTTCCATACATCATTTGCATCCATATTGTATTGTTTTCATAATTTAATGTTGCCTTGATTTTTCACTTTTATGCTAGAATTTTGCATGCACTCCGGTGCACATAGGATCATTCATCTCATACCATAGTTGCATACCTACCTTGGTAAGTGATCCTCTCGCCTCCATATTCCTTGGAGTCGACTAGGTGATCTTATCCGGGACCTCCGTAAGTCCCCATGAGCCGTAGATTCCCACACGGACGTCTGGCCGATTATACCTTTCCACCCCTTAGGCTTGCATTTTGCATACGTGTGTGGGAGTTAACCTTAGTCAACCCAAAGTTTGGACCTCTTCTCTTTAGGGTCCCTATTTCTTGAGGGAATTATGCCAAATTTAAAATATTAAAAGGCCCACCAAAACTTTGGAGAATAAAAAATTCTCATCATATTAACTTCTTTGACTTGGGTGAAACCCTTCACATTGTTTGTGTTGTTTGGGCCTGTCGAAGCCCATTTGTGGTGTTTTGTGCTGCATTTCCTCATCATCTACATAGACTTGGTTGATAGGCCAATTTAGGTTAGCACATTTTATGTATCCATTGTCTGGTTCCATTGTCCTAGGTCGGTCTTGCATTGGTCCTAGTGAGTCAGCCCTCTTCCCTTCAGCCCTTCACTCCCGTACTTCCCCTGGCTGTATCCCCTTGATATTCCTATAGAAAGTCTCAATTTGTCCTCATGGAGCACTGCTTTAATCCCTTATACCCTTTTTCTTTCCAGTCCTCCTACTCCCGCGTGGAATCCTCTACCCACAGGGGCCCATCTTCCCGTGGTCTCTCTGACCCGTCTGAAGAATAGGCTAATCTCATGGCCCACTTATCATGCCTTGTTCGCCAAATGGACTCGGCTCAGGCCCAAAAACTGATTACAAATCACCTTAATGGGCCTTCTCTTCTTATGATGCTAGCCCAGTTTCTTATGGCCAATTTTGACTTAATGGGCCTCCTTCTTCTTCTCCTTATGCTGCTGGCCCAATCGGTCCATATGCCCATGTCCAATCCAGGCCCATGTGTCCTACTCCTGGAATGGGCCCTTCTTCTCAGTTCGAATATTTTTATCTAGCCCATTATGCAACTCCTGGTCTAAATTCATAATCTCTTGCTCAAGCTAGCCCACATTTATCTCGATCTCTCCCTACCTCGGAGATGATTTCTCAAGACCAGCGCCAACTTGACGAACTTCAAGGTCGGATCGATCCTAAGCCCTCCATAAGTGTTCCATTCGCATTTCGAAATCTTCGGCTTTCGCCTCCTTCCCAAATCCCCGCATATCACCATTATGGTGGAGTCGATGACCCGTATGTGCACATTAAAGAGGTCGTTTATGAGTCGGCCCAGTTTCGACATGACCAACGCTCGATGGCTTATCTATTTGGTCGGATCGATCCTACGCCCTCATAAGTGTTCCATTCGCATTTCGAAATCTTCGGCTTTCGCCTCCTTCCCAAATCCCCGCATATCACCATTATGGTGGAGTCGATGACCCGTATGTGCACATTAAAGATGTCGTTTATGAGTCGGCCCAGTTTCGACATGACCAACGCTTGATGGCTTATCTATTTGGCCTGTCACTAGAAGGCCCGACTCAGGATTGGTTCTTTTCATTGCCGCAAGATCAGATTGTGAACTTTCAGATTGTGCAGGATAAGTTTATTCAACAGTATCAAGTCCAGGTTGGGCCCATGTACTCTGTTGTGGATCTGGCCCATGAGAAGATGAAGCCTAAGGAGGAGTTCTCTACTTTTGCCGATCGCTAGCATCGCCTTGCCGCGCAAGTCCTGGGGCATATTCTGGAGCACTAGCAGATTAAGATGTTGATTTCCAATACAACGCCCGAGTATCGGTTCATTTTAGCCTTGAATGACATTACCTTATGGCAACAACTATATGGTCGAGCCCGCTTCGTCCGTCAACAACTCCATGATTCCCTTGACTCTGAGTCTTCTCCACCTTCCACACCCACGTACACCTTGCCATCCACGTATACCCCTCATGTGCCCTACACGAGTCAGCCTTCTGCCACATATTCCTTTGTGAGCCCACCGTACACCTCCACCTATCAAGCTTTCGCCATCCACAGTCAGCCTACCGCTTCTACATACCCCCATGTGTCTCCGCCTGTGTCTTCGCCTCCGATCAAGGAAACATCACACCCCGAGCAGGTGGATATCATCTACATACCCCCTCATCCCGCCCCACATATGTTTCCGCCTAGTCCTTCCAGTAGCCAAGTGCCTTTGCCTACGCAACCTCCGCTTCCCTCTCCACAACCTTCTCCTCGGCATTTCCCTTGCCCGAAGCGGGCTCCTCATCCTCCTTTGCCAAAGTGCTTTACAGAAATTTTCAAGGCTTTGATTGCTACTCACGCGTTGTAACTCCCTTCGGTTATGCCTTGTCGACCTGCGGTCGGGGATGTATTTCAATTTTGTGATTTTCATCGCCAACAGGGGCATTTGGTCGAGGACTGCCTGAATTTCGGGAGTACATTTATGGCTTAGAAGATTAGAAAAGGATCGATTAGTCCGAGATTCACAAGGTCATTTTATATCTTCGCAGTAAGCAGCAGCAGCAAGCGCCGCCCAGGCAGCCGTCTCCGTCACCACTAGGCCAGGGGCACCCCTGTGATTCCTCATCTGGCGCTGCGCTCGTTCTGTCGCCTATTCCATCACCATTCCCTCATCTAAGCCTTTGCCTACCCCATTACCATCACCATCTCCCGTCTCGGCTCCATCGCCTTAACCTATCCAAGCCTCCACTCAGGCTAGTGCCATCCCTTCTTCCTCCAATCCCGTTACCACCACCTCTACTCCCGACGCCGTTCGACGCGTTGTGTCGATATGCCGATGGTGGGCGCCGCGCTCCCCCTCTTTATCCTCTCCATCGTCACCTCATCTCCCCAAATCGCCTAACCCACTATCTCCATTACCCTCATCATCTCTGCCACCTTCACTACCTTCGCCTTCTCCGCCATCACCTTCACCTGAGCCTAAGCAAGCTCCGCCCTCGCCGCCTTTGCCTTTACTTGAGCCCAACATTGCCACATTGCCTTTGCCACCGCTCGACATCATCACACCCATTGAAGCTTACGCGCCATTTGAACCCATTACCTTCATTTCTTCTCCATCCACTTCCACCCCACAGAGCGGGTGTGCGCTACCTCTGGTGCCCCTCGGGTCTGGTCCCCGGGGAGACAATGAGCTAAGTCAAGATGAGTCAGTGCCGATTCTACATTTCAAGATTCAAGATTTTATCTGCCGGATGCCAGTTCGCGTCCTGATCACCAGCTACTTTGGGGATGATACGCCTATACCCTCGAAGATGATTGCTAAGAAGAGCTCTCTTGCGCTAGTGCCAGTTTTCTGTCAAGCGAGACCGGTGGCAATCTCATTGCGTCCTGGCGCGTTCATTATTGATGTTGTTATTTCCTCTCGCTCCGTTGCCATTCATATTGCATGTCAAGAAGGGTTCTCCACCCGAATTGTGCTCACTCATATGGCCGCCAAGAGTTTGATGCGTTTTATGTTCAAGGGGCAATTGGCCGTATCCTCTGCATTTTCGAAGGACATTCTACGCATTCTATGCAATCTCCCTCGGTTTATCAAGCTGGCCATGCCAACGCCGCGCATTACTCTCCCTCAGTACCATCCTGCCCTTCTATCAAGGGAGTTGTGCTTCAAGCCTGATCGCCAAGTGGAGTTGCCGAACCTCATGCTTCTAGTGCCAAGTGACAAAACTCCATGGTTTTACGTTATCCATCATTTTAAGGAGTTCCCTGTTCAAGAATGTCTGCCTGTTGTTAGCACTGGGTGTCTAGGGGCAACCGCCCCGATGAAGCTACATGTTCCTAACCGGGCTAGGCCGTCTGCCAGATGGGCCTGGTATTTGAGAAGACATTGTAAATTAAGAAGTCCAAAGGTCCGAACCCGCGGCAGGTGGGTCTGTGTTCAAGAAATTTTTGCTAAAAAAAGACGACGGCGCAAGTTCAGGGGCCGCCAGTTGTGCACTCTGGGGACCACTTCTCCTTATCCTTCATCTCATTCATCATTTCTTCTGCTGAGCTCCCACCCTTGGGTGGTGTACCTGCCTTCTTCCAATCCCGCATCTATAATCTTCTCCTCTCTTCCAGGGTCCACGAACCCCCATTCTTCTTCCTCTCATCCAGATTCTCTGGACTCTTCTTACTCTCACAATTCTAGGCCACAGCCTATGTCTTCCTTCCATCCCGATTTCGGGATATCTTCTGATTCTCCTTCCCCAGGACTTCTAGGTGTTGCCTCTGCTTCTCCTCCGACCCTGTCGGATGGCTACAGTTATTCTTCTCCGACCCTGTCGGATGACCATTATTCTCCTTCTCTGACCACGTCAGATGATCACTCCCCTTCTTCCTTTTCTTTGCGGCAATCTCCTCATTGTCTTTCTATTCATTCTTCCTCACCCTTTCGGGGTCGTTGCCCTTTTTTATGCCATTTTTGAGGCTTTAGTCCGCCTTCAGCTCAGTTGATCTTTGTTTATTATGTATCTTGTTTCTTGTTATTAGGGTCTCTGCGCCCTAACGAGGGAGTTCTAGCCGTCGTCTCTCTTCCTTTTATTCCTTCTTCGTCCAATTTGATGTCTGCCGCTCCTCCGTGTAGAGGAATCTTCAAACCTTGTTATCCTCTACCTTTTGTCCTATCAAGGAAGGAATACAAAGCTCGCGCTACTCAAAGCTCGTTGATCAAAATCGCTTCAAGACGCTGATTTTCACTCCACAGATTTGCAAGGTATTTTTATTTTGTGTAAGAACATGCTATCATTTCTGTCACTTTTGTTATTCCTGCGCATGATTATAGTGCTGGTTCCTCAACATGGTTGAGTGGCTTTAGGAAGTTTGCTTAGCTTAGTTCGCTTCTGCATCTTTCTTAGGCTGGTAATAGCTCCGCGTTGGGAGTCCAGTTTCTTTCCCCGATCGTTGAGGGTGACCTCTTGAGTATGGATTTTTCACACACTTCACGGCGAGCCATAGCCGATTCGCTTTTGAGGCACATCGTTGCTGCTTTGGCCATACTTTGGCTATGCACAAAGGTCTTTTTCTTTTCGCTGCTCGGCCAAGTGCAGGGACAAGATATTGATGGATGAGATGACCAACCTAGGCGCTCCCCAATACGAGAGATGTCTCAAATAGGGGCAGTCTTGACCCTAAAAAATAAGCTATCATGCTAAATCTATCCAACGAGGGATGTCAAAATCAAAATCAAGAAAATTCAATGAATACCAAAATTATGAAAATCAAAGGCACGGCAAGAGTGGCAATACAGTTCCCTGTGGGACGTCATAAGCCCGGTCGCATGCGTGCCTAATATGAATGGGTCTCAAAATCAAAGACACAAAGCCCCGGCACAACAGACTGTGTCTTTGAGAGGTAGTGCCTTAGAAGGAATTCAAGTCCTGATATTTTCCATCCTGCATTAAGCTTGTCTCCACTTTTCTTCTATTTCTCTCTCTTAGGCTGGGTTGTATCCTGAGTGTGCCCTTAGTAGGGGCACCGTTCTTTAGAGGCAGTTGGTTGTGACGAGCCACCCTCAAATGCGCGCCCTGCTCAAGGGAAGTCCTTAGCGAGAAGGGGGGATGACCACCCCTAGCCAGTACTTTGAGCCCGACTCTAGGTGCTGCAGATTGCTTGGTCAAAAATACAAAAAATCAAATATTAGTCAAAAATCCAAAAAATCAAATATTGTTCAAAATTCAAAAAAATCAGATATGTCAAAATTTTAAAAATTCAAATATTGTCAAACATTCAAAAAATCAAATATTGTCAAAATTCCAAAAAAAATCAGATATGTCAAAAATAAAAAAAATCAGATATTCTTAAAACAAATAAAAAATTAGAAAATATAAAAAATCCAAAAAAAATTGTCTTTTGTTCCTTTTATCTATTTGTTTTGAGAATAAATATGATTCGGTTGTTGAGTGTGCAGGTTGCATGTCCCCAAGCTTTTCTTGCTCTATATCATTTGCTCTGGTTCTTGCCCGCATATCTCTTGATCTGTTCCTCTCTTCTTCAATCTTATCCCTTGATCTTTCTAGAACTCATGTCGCGTCCTTCTCAGCTTTCGCTTCGCTTTATGGCAATTTTCTAGGTTTTTGATTTTCACATTTTTATGAATTTTTAGATAAGACAACCACAATAATCAGCAACAAGTGAAAAAAGACAAGAACATGCCAACGAAGACGAACAAATGTAATAAAAATGAACTAAACATAACATAACGAGGATGAACAAAACATAACAATATAACAAACACCACAAGAACAAACGACAAGCGTACGTGGGACACGGTGGGACAAGACAACATGACACGGTGGGACAACACACGCGGTGGGACAAGAACATCGTGGGACAAAGACACGTGGGACAACAACCATGGGGGACAACTTTCGCTTCGATTTACCATGCCATCATGAGAGGGCTATGCCTTACAATCATGAACCTGGCAATTCTGCTTCATATGATCTTGGGCTTTGATTGAAAAGTGTATTTGTCATGTCTTTTGTCCCGCCGTGTCCTTGTCACATGTGTTTGTGTCCCTCCGTGTCGCCCCACACGTGTTGTTTTGTCCGTCCGTGTCGGTCATGTTTTCGTCCTACTATATTTTCGTCCCACTGTGTCGTCATGCCATGTGTTGTTGTTGTCATCCCACACTTGTGTTGTCCATGTCTTTTGTCCCCCATGGTTGTTGTCCCACGTGTCTTTGTCCCACCATGTTCTTGTCCCACCGCGTGTGCTGTCCCACCGTGTCATGTTGTCTTGTCCCACCGTGTCCCACGTACGCTTGTCGTTTGTTCTTGTGGTGTTTGTTATATTGTTATGTTTTGTTCATCCTCGTTATGTTATGTTTAGTTCATTTTTATTACATTTGTTCGTCTTCGTTGGCATGTTGTCTTTTTTCACTTGTTGTTGATTACTGTGGTTGTCTTATCTGAAAATTCATAAAAATGTGAAAATCAAAAACCCAGAAAATTGCCATTTCGTTTGGCAGGTAAGTGAGGTATGGCTCTCTATCCCTTCTCTTTGTTGCATTACTATATGGCATCTACCTTATTATAGCCTCTTAAGGACCGGCTGGTTGTCCGTGTGTTTTGAGATCTGATTTTTCCCTTTAACAAAAATGATGATGATCTAAGAGCATACGGTTAATCGTTGTATAAGCCGTTAGTTTGAGTCGGGTGGGCGACGATGGACTCTGTCTCACATGCCGTGGTTGCAAGAAGACTCTTGACCCCATCTTGCTCGGTCTAGCAATAGTTGTAATGCCCTGGATTTTTTGGATATTTTTCGGATCATTTTAGTGTTTCTCGGAGTGTATTTTGTGCTTTACACGTGTTTTTCCCTGATGTGCCTTCGGAACTCTTTGCAGGGCAAACCGTGGCGTTCTCCGACTCCGGGACGTTACCACTGCGTTGCGCTCTTCCCGAGGATCGCGGAGGTAATTTTTCGTAATTTTTTTAATTTCTTGAATTTTTGGGTTTTTCTATATATACTAACCCTTTTTCTCTCTCCCCTCTCATTTCTCTCTTCCCTCCCTCTCTCTTCTCTCACGCACTCTTTCTCCCCTCTCTTCTCCGGCGGCCGATGGAGCGAGGCGGGGATGATGTGGAGGCGCGCGGGCGAGAATGCGGGCGAGGACAGGTGAGGATCGAGGCGGAGGAGGCGCGTGGAAGCTCGGTGGCGCGATCGCGAGCCGGCGAGGGTTTCATGACGATTTCTTCATGGATCGGCGTCCACGGCGCGTCGTTTCTTCGGTGGAGGTAGGGAGATGGACCCCCAGCTCGTGCACTTCCTTTCCCATGTGTTTCGTAGGCCGTGGTGAGCTGAGCGGGTGGAATCGGGGTTTTTTGGGCAAAACCCATGTTTTAGGGCTTGTGGGCCGATCTCTCGTTTTACGGCGTTTTTGGCCGATCTAGGGGTTTAGATGCATGCCTAGGGGCTTGGGGATGGATTCCCCTTTGTTTCCCCATCACCCGGGGGTGATCGGGGCGTGGATCAGTGTTTTGGATGGTTTCCCGCCGTAACGTTCTCGGGAGGGTGTGACGGTCATTCCAGTGACCGTTACATGTGTGTAACGCGCCTGGGCAGGGGCGTTACATTCCCTTTGCTTTGGGCTTTGGCGTTCGTGGGTGTGACGGTCCCACGATAGACCGCCACAGCCGTGTGACGCGCCTGGGTGGGTGCGTCACATCCCCTGTTACCCAGCCGAGGGCTGGGGGTGTAACGGCCCCCGACGGACCGTTACATACGCGTGACACGCCTGGGGTGGGCCGTCAGGGGTGTTCCAACCGTTGTCGTTTGACCGATTGGGTGTCTGTGTGTGTAACGCGCTGGGGCAGGCACATTACATCCCGTTTTCACGCTAGGAGCGTGAGGCGTGCGTGACGCACCAGGGCAGGCGCGTTACATTTGTGTAACGCGCTGAGCCAGGCGCGTTACATCCTGCGTTCCTATGGGCCGTGTAACGGCCTGCGTTAGGCCGCCAGGTGGATGTGACGGTCCCGCCTAGATCGTTACAGCCCTGTGATGGTCTAGGGCTAGACCGTCAGGTGTTGTGTTGCACCGAGGTGAGTTTTTGTGTTCTCCGCCTTGTACCGCGATGTGTGGGTCCCCGGTCGACTCGGTTGGTACCCAGTGGTCGACCTGCGGTCTCGTGAGTGTCCCAGACACCCGTGGGATTCTGTGTCTGTGTTTTGAGGGTGTCGGGAGGACCGTGCTACCTCGTTTAGCATGCCCGTGGGTTTGAGAGTTCGGGTGACTTCTCGCGTGTCGGGCTTTCGTGTTACGTTAGAGCGAGTCACCGCGTGTCGGTGGGTGTGCGGTGGGGTCTCCCCCGCATGCCGTTAGTTTTCCTGGAAGATGATTCTCGAGTGGGCCATGTGGTTGGCCTTGGACTGTGAGTCCAGTTACCGGCGTGGCAGCTTGTGCATTGCCCTGGGAATCATGCTTCTGTGCTTTCTGCATGGGCCATGCGTGTGGCCTTGGACTGCGAGTCCAGTTGCCCAGCCTGGGGCTGGAGGGTTCCCGCCTTTCCCTGAGAGTGCGATTTGGTGCGGCGGCCTGTGAGCTCCCTTGGGAACCATGTTTCGGCGTTTCTGCGTGGCCGAGCATGCGGCCCGAGGACTGTGAGTCATGTTTCTTCTCCGACTGTGGTCACCGTGCGACGGGGCCGGTACATGGGGTGGTCCCCGTACGTCGTCGGATGCGGATGTTGTTTTCCGTTGACTTGAGAGTCTACTCCTTCAGTGACCCTCCACTAGTCGTAGCCTACCAGTACGCGGTACCGGTCGCACCAGGGAGTGGTGTACGGGCTTACCCTTAGAGGCGGTTTATGGACCGGTTGACGTCGGGCCCCACGTCTTGCAGCCAGAGTCCGGCTGAGGGGAAAACCGGTCAGAGGGCCAGACCAGGGACGCACGGTCTGTGTGTGCACACGTGGTTGGGGGCGGTTGGACCCACGTCGACGGGTGTGACCCCAGCTAGTCACTTGTTTGTGGTACTTTTACGATGTTCGTGCCTTTGTTAGGCGCTACCACGTCAGGCAGTTCACCTGCGGTGCGGTGTAAGTCGTCAGGGGACGCTACCGACTGTGCTTCTAGTGGGAGGTACTCCTGTCGAGTTGGGAGTAACAGACTATCAGTTTCCGTGACTTCGACCTTTGGGTTTTCGGTCGTGTCGACCGTTGTGTTTTCGGTTGTTTCACCGCGGCGCGTGTGTTGGTTTTCGCGCCGTGGGACTAGTGCTAGTGGCTCTACCGAGGTTGCGTCTTGTTGTGCGGTATCCGCGATCGGATGGTCGGGGTTGCACCTTGGACAGCGTGTCCAGGTCGGCTGTGTCCGGGGGATAGGCCTCTACGGCATGGTTGCCGTGTGTTTTTACTTCGGTAAACGGTACTAGTGTAGTCCGGTAGCCTCAACTGTGAGTTCGGGGTGTGTTTTTGGTACAGTAGGAGTAGTTGTAGTGCCGAGTTTCGACCGGCCACCGGGTTTGCTGTTCCTGCTGTTGCGGTTGCTCTCGTAGCCCTCCTTTCCGCTACCGCCGTTGTTTCCGGTTGGGATTCTGCGGGATCCCTGCTGAGTCTCTATTTTGGAGACTCATTCCCTACTTTTCAGGTGTGGCGGTTCTTCCTCGAGGTTCGAGGGTGCGGAGCAGAGGTTCTCAGTTGCCAGCTTACCAGATCGAGTGTTCACTTGGCATGTGGTACGCTTTACTGCTTTAGACTGTACTTTCTGTTGGACTGGACTCTGTTGTAGTTGTAGTTGTTCTTTCTTTCAGCTTGTTGTTGTTGGTTGTCCTGCTTTATTTCCTATTTCTTTGTGCCTCCACACTCCTTTTAGCCCTTCCGAGCCCTCCCGGCTCGTGGGCGGCGGTGCGAGTCTCGGGTTATCGGGCCTTCCCGGTAATCGGATTCTCGGGTCGTTACAATAGTATCCTTGGGTATTTTATATTTGATCTTTCTTTGCATTTGTTTTGATGATTTCTTTATTTTAGCCCACCATGCATCATGTCATTTTAAGCACTCACGCCTCGTGATTCTTTCAAGGTTTTCTCCTTAGCAATGGTTGATTGTGCTTAATTCTCTTGGATAAGAGATCTTCATTCCACTCTGAATTTGATCATTTTCTCTGATCTGTCTGCTTGGTCTAGTTGGCCAACGTGATTTCGGTCTGGATTTTATCTCAGTTTCAATTCTCCTTTTCTAACTTTTCAACTGTGTTCTTCTGATCCCCTCATTATCCGTGGATTGTGTCCTCGATGAGGTTGGTCGTGTTTTCCTTCCTTAGTTTAGCTCTCCAGACATGTCTCATCCGCGTCTGCCATTCGTCGTGGTTAGTTCGGCATTTTCAAGAGAATTTCTGTCGTTTGTTGGTTATGATGGGTGTCTTTTGCCTTGATGTCCGCTTTTTAGTTCTTTCTGCTTCATCTCTGCTTCATCTCCATTTCACGTCGCTTTCACTTTCACTCCATCTCCTTTCCATTCCGTCTCCGCGTTGCATTCGCTCGTTCCCTTGCAAAGCAGACATCAAGGAGGGGCATCTGTTGACACCCGTTTTAAGCCTATAAAGTTGAGTTATTTCTCTTATTCACCTTTCCTAATGTCCTGAATTATCCATTATTTTGGAACCATTCTTGAGCGTATTTCGAGCTCATTTCTTGATTTTTTTTCGAGCCCATTGAGATTTGGAGGCATTCTACTTCAATCCTCCCACTTTCGGGCCCATACCGTGCGGACCGGGCGGCTGAACGATCGACCGGAAGACATCCGCACTGACCCCTAGTCGCGGTCTCCTAGGAGATCGCGACTTCATGAACCTTTTAAAAAAATGGGCTGGTCGCGGTCTTTGGGAGTCCATCGGCCCGACGGCTCTATTCCTTGACCCTCTGATGACCCTAGATAGTCGCGGTTTGCGCATGACCGGGTCCATGAGGTCGCAGTCGCGTGACTGACCGCGTTATTTTTGCAGAGCCCAGATCATTCTGAACTTCGGTTTCTTCGCCCGAGAGTGCTTGGGACTTCTTGTTGGCACCATTTTCGATGATAATATCCTCCTAGATCAATTTCTATCCTTGCTGGGGTCATTATCCCACTCTTATCTCATAGAATAATCAAGTAATATCCAATATTTGGGTCATTATCTCTTAAACCCGGGCTAGGGTTTCTGCAACCTCTATATAAACTGCCAAGTTCGCAGTGCGCGATGGGGGGCTCTTCTTCCGTTCGGGGTGAAGTCATGCCACATGGCTACCTCGTTTCTTCGATCCCAACCTGAAGAGGGAAGTATTGGCTTCGATTTCCAACGTTTGGGGCTTCTTTTTGTTGTTTCTTTTCTTTGTTATTTCCCTCCTCTTTCCGCAAATCATTACAGTATGTAATTTTCTGCACATCATGCATTTTCTCCCATCTTGCGTTGCTTCTCCCTACAGTTATACTGCGTGTTAATTCATGCTTTTACTATCCATGCATTCACAATACACACACCTATCTTTCTCACCCTTTTATAGCGGTTAAAAACCATCCCCCGGTGCATTCTCCCCCTTTATTTCATGCTACCTTACACAAACGGGATAGATATTGCACTTTGGTTTCTAACGGGTTTTTATTTCTTGTCTTGACTTTGTTTTGCAGGAAAGCAAGGATAGAACGTGAGGCCCTCATCCTCTGGCCGGCTAGAGGGTGAGGAGGTCTGATCCCATGACATTCCCCACACCCCGTTGCTTGCGCGATCAAGCCATAGCGGTCCCTCTTTGGCCACATTCTTCTTCCTCTTTTCCAAGGTATGCAATAGGTATTTCAATCTTTACAGCACATTTTTCCTACTATAAATCCTTGGTGGTGATCACGGTCAGTTCCTTTATCTTCATCGCCCCTTTTCCTTTCATGCTTATTCCACATATGCATATATTGTTCGTGTTAGGGCGGGGTAGATAAATCATCTTCAATGTTGGTTTTTGGCGATCATGGTGGGACGCCTAGTGCCCATCACGTTGTTCTTGCTGCCCTGCAACTGTGGTGCTTGGGCGTGCCTGTTTAGATAGCATTTCCTCGCATTTATTTCTGTAGTTTTCACAGTTCTGGGATCTAGTCGAGGTCTCTAGGAGACCACTACTATCTGGTAGTGGGCCCCAGGGGACCACATTCTGGTTCTGACAGATTCTGGGATAGACTCACAGGAGTGTATTCCTTGATGGTTTAATATGCCTCCCGCGGTCTGATTGTGCCGTTTTATTGTCTTATCCTACAGACCTTTGTATTATCTTCTTTTTCATATATCATTTGCATTGTTTGGGTCATGTTTTCATAATTTAGAAGTGTCTTGAATTTTGAGTTTTCTGCAAGAAATCTGCGAGCAGACCCGAGGTAGACTCTTAGGTACATTTTGTGTTGATGGTTTAATTCGCTTCCCGAGGCCTGATTGCACAGTTTTTGCTCTCATCGTATTGTCCTTTCTATTGTCTTCATTTTCATATATCATTTGCATTCATTCTGTGGTGTTTTCATATTTTAACATTGCCTTGATTTTGGAGTTTTGTGCAAGAAATCTGCAGGCAGACCCAGGACAGACTCACATGTACGTTTTGCATTGATGATTTAATTTCTCCCATGGTCTGATTGCGAGTTTTTTGCCCTCATCTTGCTCTCCTTTATATTGTCTTCGTTTCCATAAATCATTTGCATCCATATTGTATTGTTTTCATAATTTAATGTTGCCTTGATTTTTCACTTTTATGCTAGAATTCTGCATGCACTCCGGTGCATATAGGATCATTCATCTCATACCATAGTTGCATACCTACCTTGGTAAGTGATCCTCTCGTCTCCATATTCCTTGGAGTCGACTAGGTGATCTTATCTCGGACCTCCGTAAGTCCCCGTGAGCCGTGGATTCCCACGCGGACGCCGGGCCAGTTGTACTTTTCCTCCCGTTAGGCTTGCATTTTGCATACGTGTGTGGGAGTTAACCTTAGTCAACCCAAAGTTTGGACCTCTTCCCTTTAGGGTTCCTATTTCTTGAGGGAATTATGCCTTATTTAAAACATTAAAAGGCCCACCAAAACTTTGGAGAATAAGAAATTCCCATCATATTAACTTGTTTGACTTGGGTGAAATCCTTCACATTGTTTGTGTTGTTTGGGCCTGTCGAAGCCCATTTGTGATGTTTTGTGTTACATTTCCTCATCATCCACATAGACTTGGTTGATTGGCCCATTTAGATTAGCCCATTTTGTGTATCCATTGTCTGGTTCCATTGTCCTAGGTCGGTCTTGCATCGATCCTAGTGAGTCAGCCCTCTCCCCTTCAGCCCTTCACTCCCGTACTTCCCCTAGCTGTATCTCCCTGATATTCCTGTAGAAAGTCTCCATTTTCCCTCATGGAGCACCGCTTTAATCCCTTGTACCCTTCTTCTTTCCAGTCCTCCTACTCCCGCGTGGAATCCTCTTCCCACGCAGGCCCATCTTCCCGTGGTCCCTCTAACCTATCTGAAGAACAAGCTAATCTCATGGCCCACTTATCATGCCCTGTTCGCCAAATGGACCCAACCCAGGCCCAAAAATTGATTGCAAATCACCTTAATGGGCCTTCCTCACTTAATGGGCCTTTTCCTCTTAACGGGCCTTCTCCTTCTTATGTTGTTGGCTCAGTTTCTAATGGTCAATTTTATCTTAATGGGCCTCCTTCTTCTTCTCCTTATGCTGCTGGCCCAATCAGTCCATATGCCCATGTCCAATCTAGGCCCATGTGTCCTTCCACTCCTGGAATGGGCCCTTCTTCTTCTCAGTCCGGATCTTTTTATCCGGCCCATTATGCAACTCCAGGTCTAAATTCACAATCTCTTGCTCAAGCTGGCCCACATTTCTCTCGATCTCTCCCTACCCCAGAGATGATTTCTCAAGCCCAGTTCCAGCTTGATGAACTTCAACGTCGAATCGATCCTAAGCCCTCCTTAAGTGTTCTATTCGCATTTCAAAATCTTTGGCTTCCACCTCCTTCCCAAATCCCCGCATATCACCATTATGGTGGAGTCGGCGACCCATATGTGCACATTAAGAAGGTCGTTTATGAGTCGGCCCAGTTTTGACATGACAACGCTCGATGGCTTATCTATTTGGTCTGTCACTAGAAGGCCCGGCTCGGATTGGTTCTTTTCATTGCCGCAAGATCAGATTGTGAACTTTCAGATTGTGTAAGACAAGTTTATTCAGCAGTATCAAGACCAGGTTGGGCCCAAGTACTCTGTTGTGGATCTGGCCCATGAGAAGATGAAGCATGACGAGGAGTTCTATACTTTTGCTGATCGCTAGCGTAGCCTTGCCGTCCAAGTCCCGGGGCATATTCCGGAGCACGAGCAGATTAAGATGCTGATTTCCAATGCAACGCCCGAGTATCGGTTCATTTTAGCCTTGAATGACATTACCTCCTGGAAACAACTATCTGGTCGAGCATGCTTTGTCCGTCAACAACTCCATGATTCCCTTGACTCCGAGTCTTCTCAAACTTCCACACCCACGTAGACCTTTCCATCCACCTATACCCCTCATGTGCCCTCCACGAGTCAGCCTTCCGCCACATATTCCTTTGTGAGCCCACCGTACACCTCCACCTATCAACCTTTCACCATCTACAGTTAGCTAACCTCTTCCGCATACCCCCATGTGTCTCCGCCCGTGTCTTCACCTCCGGTCAAGGAAACATCACACCCCGAGCAGGTGGATGCCGTCTACAAAGCCCCTCATCCCGCTCCACAAATGTTTCCTCCTAGTCCTTCCACTAGCCAAGAGCCTTTACCTACGCAACCTATGCTTCCCTCTCCACAACCTTCTCCTCGGCATTCCCCTTGCCTGAAGCGGGCTCCTCATCCTCTCTTGCCGGAGTGCTTTATAAATATTTTTAGGGCTTTGATCGCCACTCACGCGTTGCATCTCCCTCCGGTTATGCCTTGCTGACCCGCGGTCGGGGATGTGTTTCAATTTTATGACTTTCATCGCCAGCAGGGGCATTTGGTCGAGGACTGCCCCCAATTTCGGGAGTACGTTTATAACTTCGAAGATCAAAAAAGGATCGATTGGTCCAAGATTCATAAGGTCATTTTATATCTTCACCGCAAGCAGCAGCAACAAGCACCGCCCGGGCAGCTGTCTCCGTCACCTCAAGGCCGGGGCACCCCTGTGATTCCTCATTTGGCGCTGCGCTCATTCTGTCGCCTATTCCATCACCTGTTCCCTCATCTAAGCATTCGCCTACCCCATTACCATCACCATCTCATGTCCCGGCTCCATCACCTTTACCAATCCAAGCCTCCACTCAGGCTAGTGCCATCCCTTCTTCCTCCATTCCCGTTACCACCACTTCTGCTCCCGACGCCGCCCGATATGTGTGCCAATACGCCGACGGTGGGTGCCACGCTCCCCCTCTTTATCCTCTCCATCGCCACCTCTTCTCCCCAAATTGCCTAACCCACTATCTCCATTACCCTCATCATCTCTGCCACCTTCACTACCTTCACCTTCTCCACCATCACCTTCGCCTAAGCCTGAGCAAGCTCCGCCCTTGCTTCCTTTGCCTTTACCCGAGCCCAGCATTGCCACATTACCTTTGCCACTGTAGACACCCATTTTTGGCCGATAAGTCAAGCAATTTCTTTGTTCTCCTAGATAATGCCCCAATTGATCTCTAATTGGTTGATTTTCTGGGATATTTTCCTTCGTTCATGGCCCTGCAATTCATTTTTCGTACCTTGGACCTCGTCTCGAACTTGGCATTGTCGCGCTATTCACTCATATCACTTTCTTGTTCATAGCGCATTATGGGCATAATTGAACGCCCATTTAAATAGTTGCTATTTCTTGATATTAGATCTTTACAGCATCCACTTTGGTTGCTATTCTTACTTAATACTTGATTAAACGGCTGTCCAATAAGTGTTTATTCTTTTTCCAGTCATTTGGTGAGTCAATCATTGTCGCGCTATATCGTCATAGCGCGTTCATGAAGAACGCGCTGTATGCTCCTAGCGCGTTCTCAAGCAGGAACTCAGTCTGACCCGGACTTCCTCTTTTCGATTTAGGTCCTTATTATGGTGTTTCCAAGCCTGATTCGTCCAAAGGAAGGTTCCTAATCCTAATAGGAGTCTTTCCCCCCTCACTAATCGGCAAGATTACCTTGATTTGAGCCACCAAATCATTGATTGGATCGGACTCCGACCTAGGGTTCGTTCTTGATTCTCCTTCTATAAATTGGACCCTTGGCCGCCGTTTTGATGGATGCAACTTCGAGATCTTGACCAGGAGGAGGCTGTTCTTCGTTCTGAATCAACAATTCCTCGCTCCTTCCACATCCAAGGGAGTATTCTTGGGCTTATTGTGTTCTTCCTCATTCTTACTTTTCTCCCCAATTCGTTTCTTTTAATCTTCACATCACATTGCATATTATTTTCAAAATCACTTCTTTTACAAAATATACGCATTCACACACACCAAACCTATTTTTGGCCCTTCCATAGGGGTTTAAAAAACACCAAACCCCCAGGTGATCTAGCCCTTCGTTTATATGCTTTCGATTAAGAATAGGGGTAGATTCTACATAAATCATGATCTAATGGGCCTTTTCTTTGTTGTTTAAATTATTTTGCAGGCACCAGAGGATAGATACGTGGAGCCCTTGCACCTTGGCCGGCCTTGGAGCAAGGAAGGAACGAACTCCAATTAATCCCGCTCTCTGTCTGATATCGCACTACCCAAAGAGAGCGCGATCTTGAGAAGGCACTAGCTCGATATAGCGCGTTAATGCCCAGGCCACCTCTTGGCCCTCCTTTGAATTTCTGAGGTATGTAACATGCCCTTGATTTGATCTTCATATTGTTTGGCATGTTGTTGGCCTCAGTGGCGATCACAGATTATTTTGTTACATGTGACCCCCCCCCCTCTTGTATCATTATTTAGTTCTATCTTATCAATTCATCACCTTATTCAAATCACCAATTTGGGGGTAGGTCCAATTTCTGATTTACATATTTTGGCGATCACGGTGGAACACTTTGTGCCACCACGTTCGTTCTTTTGGTTGCCTGCTCGTCAATCCATCAAAGTGTGTGTGATTATTTATCTTGTGGGGGTTTTTCCCCTCTGTCTTTAGTCGCACTATATCTCCATAGCGCGTTCTATTAGATCACGTTGTTTACCTATAGCGCGTTCATCACCTGAGCACTTTTTGTTCACATTATTTGTCGGGGTTCTGATTATCATCTTCTCTGGTTGCATCTTGTATCTATTCATCTTTTCCTATGTTTTCTTGTTATTTGCTAGTCCTAGTTTAGATATTCTTACATTGCATAGCATCATAACATCGTTGGTTTGGGAGACCTCCTCTCTCTACACTGCTAGGATTCCTATCCTTTCTTGGAATTGGAAGGACCCTAGATCGAGCATTCCATCTCTTTGGATCAGAAATTCCTCTTCCAAGACCTCTGTAAGTCCCCGCACCCGTGGATCCCCTCACGGACGCCGGGCCGGTTGTACCTTGAAGTTCCCCAGGTTTAGTTGACCTATGTGTGGTGAGAATTACCTAGTTGGCACCAGAGTTAAACCACATTGAAAACTAGGTTCTTACCTTGAGTGAATTACTTAAATTTGTCAAAAAAAATATTCAGTCACATCAAGGTGCATATAAAAGCAAAAGCAACAACATTCATTGTTTGATATCTTTGCTTATTGAGTGGAATCGTTTGTGGACTTACATAGTGTTCTACTGTGATTAACAAGTCAACATGTCTAATAACTTTTATTACCAAGAGGATAATCAACCAAGCACATCCTATATTCCTCAATCTCATTGCTCTTATCACGACACTTCCAAGGGACCGTGTCCTCACTCTTATGGTATTGCCCAACCTATGGGTAATCTCCAATCTCATGATCCCTCGCATTCCCTACACACCACTACTCCCTCGAGACTATCTCCTCCCAATGATGAGAAGGTCTCCCAAATCTTGCTTGCTATAGATCATCTCACCCCCTCAACAAACCCTTAAGGCTATCGTTGAGGGCACATCTCCTTTTCATCCTCCCTCCAATCCCACACGGGTGGCCCATTACCCACCTCCTTCCGTTCATACACGAGTGACTTATCGTCCTCCCTCCTCTCTTGTTCGCACTCCTGTTCAAGGAGCCCACTCTTCTTCCGCACATATTCCTTCCCGGATAATCCATCACCCATCTCCTTCTATTCCTCATCCTCCACGGCCTTTTTATGCGGCACCTCCTTCAAGGCCTTGCCAACCCCCTGTTGCTCAAGCTACACCCCTCCAACAAACTCTTATTGATAAAGTCGCTTCATTGGAGGAATAATTAAAGAGGGTTACGAGCCCACGGCCCGTTCCTCCTTCTCCAGTCAATCCCCTCCACGCCGCTCTAAATGACATTACAAAGATGGAGAAAGATTGGAAGGACAGGAGAGACGATTACGGCATCAACAACGCAAGCGAGCAAAAGTCGACAAATTTCAATGTTCAAGTGGACACCGTCCACTCTCCACCCCTTCACCCCATTCACTCATATGGCCCTCCGCCTCCACATACGCCATACCATTATACTCCACCACCTACATATACGCCTCAACAACGGCGTCCACTTGAGTTTGACAATGAAGATCCGACAACTGAACAATTGAAGACGGCACATGTCGATGAAGTTCCGAAGGCACCCCTTCCGAGTTTTCTTCGTTTTCCACTACCTCCATTACCACTAGATAAACCCTCTACTCAGGACGAAGCCACCGTCCCCAATCCAACCCCCGTTTCTAAGACTTACTGGTGTTACGATGATGGGTCGATACTCCAATCACCCACGCCGGTGCATCTTGAGTCTCCTTCTATGCCTAACACTGTTCGCCCCGTTCGGCGTTTTCTCCGCACCAAACCTCCACCAATTACACCTCCACCAGCTATGCCATTAACCTCCACATCGCTGGCCTCCGCCAAACCTTCCACTAGACCTCCACCAATTACGCCGCCATTAGCCACCACTCCATCAGCTTCCGCCGAACTCACCACTAAACCTCCTCCAAGTAACCTCCCATTGCCGCCACCTCGGCCCCCCATTCTACCTTTAACTCCTAACCCAATTACCCCTACTCCGCTACTTAACCCTTCACCCCTGGCTAATCCTGAGCAGGATCCATCTCTTTTTTCACCCGAGTTAACCCCGACTGCCCCCGAGCAAGGGAAGAAGCTCGACGTGTTTTCTCCAACATTTTCTATTACACCCCCACCATCTATGGAGCCTTCTACCTCCGCTTCACCTTCCTTTACCACTCGGAATGGGTGTGCTTCTTCAAGTACATATGCCAAAGATGATCAAGAGCCGGGCAAAAGAGATTTGGCCTCGGATATATTATTCAAAGTTCAAGAGTGCATTTACCGGATGCCAATCCGTGTTTTTGTGCCGAGCATGGTCAAGCCCCCGCCGCTGCTCATTAAAAGAGATTGTCAAAAGTCGATGCCATATGAGGGCCGGGCAGGACACCCCTTGTTCCAACTTTCCAATGTTGAACTCATTGTTCCATACCAGGGGCGAATGCCTATTTTGTTCAACATTCCTTATGTGCCACAATACCTAGGCGACTCGTTGCTTCGCGTTTCAACTGTTCAACTCTCTTGCATCATTACTCTTCACTCTCCGAGAGAGTTGTCATTTATTATTGAAGCTTCATCACGGGCTTTTACTTTATCCATTGGGCCGATTGTCTATACACTTTCACTGCTATGGAGGGACGGTTGTCCTGGTGCTAAGGGGCCTTCCGCTATCCTATCTTCCTTTCATGCAACTCCACCCATATTCCCGTCTATCACCGACTCTTTGTGGGCCACTCCAGGTGTAGGGAGGAGGATCTCATCCTCTTGCCCTCCATGTTCTTCGCATCTTACACATTCCACGCATTTATCACGTCCACTCTGTCGCATCCGCACGCATTTGCATTCTTTCTTCTCCTGGTTTTCAGACCCGTATCTTCCCCGCCTTCCGGACTCTCTGGATCCTCCACATTCTTCTTCTTATTCCTTACCATCTTTGGGATCTCCGGGTCCCCTTACACTTTCTGGGCATTGCGCCCCCTCCAATCTTCTCTCAGGGCATCGTGCCCCTTTCCAACTCTTGCATCCGGACCCTCCGTATTTCTCTCTTGTCCCCTTGGGGCATCATACCCCCTGGTGCCTCATTCCTCCGGAACCTCCGGATCCTTCTTCCTCTTCTAAACCACTCTCCTCCGGGCATCGCGCCCCTCCAGATTTTCCCCCCTAATTCTCCCGGGGCATCACGCCCCCTTTCCTTCTATTTCACTGGATGTTCTATCCTCTCTCTCAGGGCATCACGCCCCTTTCCATCTTCTTCCTCCGGAACCTCCAGATCTCCATTCTGGGGCATCGCGCCTCTCCCCGCCTCCGCTTCCGGATCCTCCGGATCTTTCTCTCCTCACAGTGCACAGTGCCTTTTTACATCTTCCTCCTCCGGAACCTCCGGATCCTTCATCCCTCTCTCTATCCCTTGGGCATGACGCCCCTTCCCATTCTTTACCCTCGGAATCTCCGAAGCCTCCATCATTCTTTCAATTCCTCCTCCTGCTCCTGCAGGACATCACGTCCTTCATTCTCTTCTTCCTTTTCCGTCATCTTTTCCCATACCTCTTCCAAGGGCATCACGTCCCTCGGCATTTTCCCCCTCCGGAGCCTCCTGATTCTTCTTCCAATCATGGTTTTCCTCCACGGCCTCCGGACCCTCCGGATCCACCCCTTTCCATCTACCAATTTCTCCTCATAATTCCTCCCAATCATGGGTCCAACCCTACTTCTCCCACATCCACTACTCTGGGCATTTGCCCATTATCTCACTGCTTTCGAGGCTTTAGTCCTCACCCCCCTTTTCTAATTTTCCACTTCTGTAACCGTTCTTTGTGATCAGGGTCTCTATGCCTTAGCGAGGGAGTTCTAGCCCTCGCATCTCTTCCTTTTCTCCCTATTCGTCTGAGTCTGGTCAAGATACCACTACTTCTTGTTAAGCCACTTTCAAATCATTTGCTTCCAATCCTTTCATCTGCTAAAGATGACTATCTCATGATGATCAGCATCACCTCCGGTAGCTGCTATTCCAAAGGTCGCAAGGTGACATATTGGTGTAAGTACGCATTTTTATGATACCATTACTTATCACTTCACGCATGATTTTTCAAAATGAAAGTGCTTCTTAACTTAATTAAGAGTGGTATCAAGCTTTTATCTTAAGTTTTGTCAAAAGAGTCTTTAGGCTTCCTATGCGGCACTTCGGTCATAAGAACCCTACGCTGGGAGTTTGGCATTCTCTCTCCGCTTGTTCAAGGGAAACCCCTAGCTGGGCACTTCACACACGTCACGGCGTCCTTAGAAGACTCCTTTGGGTAAACACCGTTCCTACTTTGGCCATGCTATGAGCATGCATGAAAGTCTTTTCTCTTCTTTACTCGGCCGCGTGCAGGGGCAAGATGTTAACGGATGAGATAACCAATCTCGGTACTCCCCAGTACAAGAGGAGTCTCAAATAGGGGCAGTCTTGACCCAAAAAAAAGTAAAATTTTATGATATATCTAGCCGAAAAGGGTTATTATGAAAATCAAAGATGAATTTGATAAATGTAAAATTATGAATTATGGCATGACAAGAGTGGCAAAGTCCCCGCAGGAAAACCCTAGTCGTATGCATGTCAAGGGTCTAAAAATCAAAGGCATAAAGTCCCGACGCAATAGACTACCTCTTTGAGGGGAAATACCTTGAAAGGATTTCGAGTCCCGATATCTCTCATCCTGCACAAAGTTTATCCCAACTATTCTTCTCTCCTCCCTCCAAGACTGAGTGTTTCTCAAGTATGGCCTTGGTAGGGGCATCGTTAATCAAGGGCAGTCGGTTATAGGGCGCCACCCTTTAATGCACGCCCAGCTTCGGGTAGTTATTAGCAAAAGGGGAAGCGTCGAGGACCCCTAGCCAATGGTTAAAAACACCTATTGATGCTGCATTAGCATGACTAAGCCAAATTCCAAAAAAAATTGAATATTCCTAAAATTCCAAAAAAAAATCGAATATTTCCCGAGTGCCAAAAAAATTGAATATTTTTCAAAATTCCACAAAAAATGCATATATTTTCCAAAATCAACACTCAAATACTTTTCAACAAAAACAAAAAAAACAAAAACTTATAAAAATTTGCATATTTTTAAAATAAAAAAATGCATTATATTTCTGATGGTGTTATTGCAGGGATACTCTTTTGCAGGAACACGCAGAATCAAAAGAACAATCACAAGAAGTGCAAGAAGTACCAAAAGTCTGTCTCATTTCACTATATATGTCAAAAGGGTACAAAATGAGATTGGATGTACAACAACCTCTCAGCTCTCCCCTCGACCCTCCTGATCTCCCCCTCTATGCGAACTCTCAGCCTCCTCCTGTCCCCTCTGAGGAAGCCTAGGGAGAGCCAGCGATCCCCGAGAAGCCGAACCCCTGTCACCTCGTGCTCTCCTCTCAGCATCTTCCCTCCTCTGATGTTCAGAGGAGGTAACTAAATAATCAGTGCTCGAATAGGCCCGGGAGTACCCCTCACGCTGAGCTCGCTCGCGCCCCCGCCGATAGCGATCATCTGCATCTTTCGCCCGCTGCTCGGCGATCCCTAATCTGGTGCTCAGCTACACTCTCTACAACTCTCGCTCCACTCTCTCTCTCTCTCCAATCTCTCTCTCTCGCTCCCATCTCTCCCTCTCTCTGTCTCGATCCTCCCTCTCTCTCTGCCGCTCACTCCTCTCCACCTCGAAGAGGAGGAGTAGCTCCACCACGTCCCGAGGAAGCTCCTCTGTGTCTCGGCGCCTCAGCTCTGCTTCTGCCATCCGCAACTCTTGCTCCTGTTCCAGAAATCTTGGTCAAATACTGATGTTCAAAAAATTTTCAAGACTAGATTAAAAGAACAGGTTGCTTACCCTCTCCTGCAAGGAGGCCTCGACTGCCTCCGCCCGAGCAACTGCACTGGCAAGCTGACTCTCTAGATCAGTGTGGTCGCATGCAGGTTGAGTGGAGGATGAAACACCGTGCGAGGATCGGACTGCCTCTAGCTCCTCGCGCTGAAAAGAAAGCATTACCATTAATTGAAATTCAAATCCAAATCATTCTAGCTGCAAGGGGAAGTTCTTACCAGCTCATCTACAGTATGCTGGAGGTCCTCACGCTACCAGATCGTGGAGTCGAGGAGCCCCTGTACCATGGCCAGTCTCCCCTTTATGTCAACCTGCAATAAACACATGTTGGTCATATGTCAAACAATTTAAAATTAGAATTGCTAATGAATTAAAAGCGTACCTGTCCACGTGTGCTTTGGTAAACCCGACTGCCATATGTCTGAGAGTAGGCCTGGAGGTAAGCATCATCTGAGTCCGCTCCCGCAGGGACTGGTCACCCGCGTCGCTTCCAATCAGCAAACCGCTCACAGGCACGTTGCCACCAATCATCTATCCCCTGGAGGCCTTGAAGCGTCGCTCGGGTCGTGGGTCTGTCGCCTAGGTCGGGAACTCTACCACCGCTTGGTGAAGCCCCAGTGTCCTCATGATTAGCCTGTAGTATAAGGGCTCGACCAGGTTGAGGGAGTGCAGCCAAATCTACCTCCCGAAGTAGGGAATGGCCGCCTCCACCCAAGGCATCTCCCCGATATCCCTCTGACAGGGAGTCCAGACCACCTGCAAATAAATATGTCATTGCTCTTGATTTTATACATATAATTGAATTCAACTTCAAAAGTGAAATCTTACCTCTATATGGGGCATGACATCTAGTGTTTCCTGAATATGGGTGACATGGTCCTTCAGAGAGCGGCCGTCTCGTATTGGGGTCCATCGTCTGGCCAGGGGCACCAGGTCTCCTCGATCCTCCCAGGCGCGCCTGAGGGTAGGAAGATACAAATAACTCCAAACCTGGAATGCAATTCATGAGATCAGTACAAGGGGCAAGTGCATAATTTAATTCATGAGTTTAAGGTTTAGAAAGATACCTGAAGTAGAGGGTAGAATCCCCCGAGTGAAGACTGGAGTGAAGAAATGCCAAAACTGTCAAACAAATGGGCTAAGACTGCCGCACCCCAAGCGTACCGTCCGACTCTGCTCAAATCCTCCAATAGAGGAAGAAATCGACAGCTCACCGCATCACCCTGGGTCGCTAGGAGCAGCTTGCCAATCATCAGAATAAGAAATCTCTGCAGCTCCATATCAGCCTGTGAACCAGCCTCAGTCGTGAAGCTCTCTCTGGCCTCAGCTACTAGTCTCTTCCCATGAGCCGTCGAGGTCTCTCCCACCTCCCTTTGCGTGTGGAATAGGCCAAGGCTCTCCTGTAGCATGATCCTCGACACTAGCGAGGTCCGGCCCATCCCCTCCAACTCCAAACCTAGTAGCCCGCACGCCATCTCCCGGTAGTCGGGATAGGTGCAACCTGTCACTGCCAATCCGTGCACCCGCAGTCCAGTAATGCGAATGACATCCTCTAGAGTCAGGATCATATGACCCCAGGGGAAGAGAAAGGCCTTGCATCCTATGTCCCATCTAGCCTTTAGGGCCCTTATCAGGCCCACGTCGACTCTCAGCACCTCTATCTCCAAGAACTCTCTGAAGCCCATTCGACGGAGGCGGGCCCGTTGAAACTCCAGTAGTGCATAGTAGACGGCCCGAACTAATGTCCATGAGATCCTAGCCTGAACTGCGCCCTCTACACCATGCACACAATATAAGAAAAAGAGCGCGTCAATTTTAGTTCATCTGAAAATCAAAATAAATAAAAAGGGGGAATTTTTCTTCTCTATTTTTTGAACGTGCTATATCGCAGTAGCGCATTCATGAAGAACGCGCTACTGATATATAGCGCGTTCAGTGATGGAAGGTGGGCGGCGACCCTTCTTTTCCTAGATCTGTTCCATGGGCATTTTTCCCTCTACATATGGTCTAAGGGGAATCTCCCCTTCCATTTTCCTCTTTTATGAAAAGAAGAACAAGAAAAAAATCAAGAGGGAAGGATTAGGGGCGGTTTTCTTACCACTCTTCATTTTCGAACCGGCACGTCGCCGATGGCCTCCGCTGCTACTTCCTTAGCTGCCGCGGCACCTTCAACCTCCTCGGCCTCGTCGAAGGGGACCTCCATATCTTCTCCTTCAAGCCTAGCCGAGACGGTCGCTTCGGAATCGGGGTTTTCTTCCATCGGTGAGGGCGCCCGTTCTTCCTCTGTGCGAGATCGACGACGGCCGCGGACGGCACGCCATTTGGGACGCCGGGAAGGTCCCCCTTCCATCGGAATAGGGCAATGGAGGTATGGGCTGGGTAGAGGGCGAGAGAGGGAACAGAGGGAGATATAATGGGTTTGAAATGAATGGAGAGGGGGGTGGTTCGATTTTTTGAATTGTACGCATAATGAACGCGCTATATGTTCCTGGCGCGACAGTATCACGCTAGGTATGTATAGCGCGTTAATTAAAATGAAAATAAAAGAAAAATAATAATAACAAAAGAAGAAGAAGAAGAAAAAGAAATAAAAGGGGGAAGACAAGACAAGAAAACACAATGAGAATATATGTGCTTTAAGTGAATAAAACCTGTGATATCTTAATTATAATGTGTGCTTAAATTTGCATTATTGTCGCTTGACATTGTATTCCCAGGAAAAGAAAAGATAAAATGACAGGCCCTCAGGTAAGTATTCCTTTATCCCTTCATTTATTGCATTACTATATGATACTTACATTACTATATTATCTCAAGGATCGGCTGGTTCTTTGTATGTTTTCGGGATCTGAGTTCCCCTCTACCAAAAACAGTGATGATCTAGAAACATGCAGTTAATCATCGGATAGGCCGCTAGGTTGGATAGCCCTGGGGATGATAGACTTCATCTCGCACGCCGTGGTTGCAGATAACTCTTGACCCGAGTCTATTCAATTTAGCAATATTATCCTTGAGTATCTTATATTTTATTCTTTCTTTGCATTTATTTTAATGATTTCTTTTATTTTAGCCCTGCATACGTCTGTAGACACGCCAAAAATGACACTTTGTTGATTAAAACTCATGTCACTTTGATGACACCCCAAAGTGAACTTCAATATTCCCATAATATAAAGGTTTTCTATTTTTGTGGGTTTTCCGTTGCATTTTTGCATTATTTTTGTGATTCGCGACTTGAAGAGGGGCGTTATATAAATAGCGACCTTATCTAGGGCGTTTTCTCAAGAAAGGACGACTAAATGTTAGGGCGTCAATTCCTGGTATTATCCGGTTTTAAAGTAAATGCAAGATCAATTTAATTATTGGTTAACATCCTTCATCCGGGCGTGTTTTAAATTAACGCCTCAATCTTAGGCGTTTTCTCATGATTTTCAAATCAAGTAAGTTTTATTGCCAAAATTAAATCCAAGAAGTGACGCCCTTTGTAGAGGTCGTGTTTTGAGCAACGTCTTGATAAAAGTCGTGAATTCGTGATTTGACGCCCTTCGCAAGGTCGTGTTTCACCTTTCGTGTCCTGCTTGAACTCCTCTTTCCTGTATAGAGTCCTGCCTCCAATGGTCTCCTTGCTCGAATTAGAGGTAGAGTCCTGCCTTCTTTGAACATTGCCTATCCTTATCTTACCAAATTCGAGCTTATCTCCCACTGAAATCCTATAAAAACATGATTTGGGCGATCAAAGAAGAGGTTGACGATTTCAGAGGTTGAAGAGATTAGAAAAGCTCCAGACGTTCCAGAGGGGCAGGGTTCAGAGCCTCTGCTTCCTTCCTGTCGTATGCTTGATAGGAGGACTTCGGCTTCCTCTGCTTCCTCACCCGGTCAACCACGTCCACCCTTGTTTCCCCTTTACTGTCAACAGGGACAGCAGGGTTCTTCTTTTTATTTCGTTTGCATTGTTTTGTCTTCATCAGCCGATCACCACTGTGCTTTTTCTTTACGTTTGCATTAACAAATTCCATCATTAGTCTTCTCTTTTTCCCTTTTCACGTTTGCATTAGATTTATCATATATCTCCCTCTCTCCCTAATTCTTCTTTAGGGTTTTTTTTTAAAACCAAAACAACAAGGTGCGCATGTGGTTTTCCATTCATCATCTTATGTTTATTTTGGATTGATACTACTTGCATTGGCTGATCCCATCTTTTCTTTGTTGTTTCATTGTCTTTTTCTTTGCAAGGTAATCAAAAGGAGAGCCCTTCTCATCGGCCGGCCGATTGAAGAAGGAGGAAGGAACTTCACATCATCTCGCGTTTCAATCTTCACCAGGTATTCGCGATCCCTTTTTATTATTATTGAGGTAACCCCTCTGGCCATCACATCTCCATATTTGCACCACGTGCAAGCTTTTTCTTTCCCTTGTTTATGCATTAATCATCATTATTCTCCCTTGCTTTTTCACATAATTATTCATTATTGTGATTGTGTGGGATTTATGCCCATCCACAAATTGGCGATCACGGTGGGACTTCCACTGTTTTTCTTTTGATTACCATCTCCTATCGGCACCCACGCATGCCCTTTCCCCTTTGGCACCCACGTGTGCCCTTTCCCCTTTGGCACCCACGTGTGCCCTTTCCCCTCGATACCCACGGTACCCCTCCTTTTGTGCCCCACGGGCACCCTCCACCGTGCACACTGCACACTCCCGGGATCAGCCAGTTTGTCATCTGAATTAACGCCTCACCCAGAGGCACTTTTTAATTTAACGCCTTCATCCAGGGCGTCTGATTTGTGTTTAACGTCTTCTGATAAGGCGTGCTTCATCATATCCCCTGCTTTTATTACGCTGTTTATGGATTCACGCCCTGCCCTAGGGCGTCTCTTTATTGCTTAGCGCTTCACATCAAGGCGCGTTTCTAGATTTGACGCCCTCTGCCGAAGGCGTCCTTTTCACATATAGCGCCTCACACCAAGGCGCGTTTTCTCCATTGCCTGTGGGATCCCCAGGGATTCACGACAGTCTCACTGTCGTCTTTTTTGTTGATAGCGACCGTGGCTAGGTCGTCTCTTTCCTATGATTTTGCAGAACCCTACTGTCTTTGCTTATTCATGCTGCATTGATTCTTATATTGATTATTTGGCTATATTGGTGTGATCTGCATATCTTGGCTTGCATCTTGTGGCATTTGGTTGAGAGACCTCCTCTCTCTACACTAGGAATCCACACACCTCTCTTGGAATCGGGACAACCCTCCATTGAGCATTCCGTCTCTTTGGACCGGAAATCCCTTTTCGAAGACCTCCGTAAGTCCCCGCACCCGTGGATTCCCTCACGGACGCCGGACTGGTTGTACCCTTGAAGTACCCGGAGTATAGAGAACCCATCGTTGGTGAAGAGAGAGAAAGAACCTAGTTGACCCGGAAGTCACACTTGGATCCAAACTAGGTTTCACTTTGCAAAAGGAGTGAATTATTCTACAAATTAATCCACTCTAATCTCAAGCATAACACTAAAATTTTACGTTCATCTCAACTTGATTGCATAAATTTGGTTGGGTTGGTTTGATTAAAGTTTGCTTGGATTGAGTGCTTTTGTGTCATAACCCCTTTTAAAAAAAAGCTTTCTCTCTTCTTAAACATGAAACTCCGTTCAGGTAAAATCATCAACATGGCAGGCTACGGGTATTCTTATGATGACGAGGATGAGAATGTTTTTGGTCAATATGAAATTCCCCTCCAAGATTCCATTTATCATGAGGGAAATTACCCTCCTCCTCAGTCTCATTACCCTCAGGTTCATGTGGTTGATACCACTCCTCAAGAGGTGGCGCCCTCTTCTCAGACTTTACCCTCCAACATTTCGGGGAACCCTTCCCCATCCTTCAATGTCATGGATTTAATTAATGCTCTATCTCAGTTAGATGATTCCCAGCGGCAGGCAGTTCAGGCCGCTTTGAAAGGGAAGACTGTTCCCTCTTCATCCTCTAATCCCCCTCCGGCCGAGAGTGGCCATCACCTCACTAATGACCAGGCGGTCTTGCACAAACCCCCCTCTCGTCCACCAACGCCCGGTGCGGCCATGCCGGCCCAACAGGCGAGCTACTCAGCGGTTAGGCCTCAGTCTCTCCAACCTCCCCGAATTCTACGGACGCCTATACCGCATTCTTTCATTCAAAATCCGGCCCCAGTTGAGGCCGACACCAATGTTCTACTGCTCCAGAAGTTGGCCAGCATGGAAGAGCAACTGAAGAATGTCACTACGGCCAAGAATGCACCGGAGATCTCCCTCCCCACACTGCCAGTTTTCCACTTACCACCATCTGAGATGCCGAATTTTTGGCGATATAATGGGACTGGTAATCCTTTCATTCATTTGAAGGATTTTATGTACGAGACCTCCTTCTGGCAAGACAACAAGGCCTCTTTGGCCTATTTATTCAGGAGATCTCTAGAAGGGCCAGCCCTTGAATGGTTTTATTCGTTGGATCCTGCTGATGCCAGCGACTTTGATATTGTTCAGAAGAAGTTCTTGCAGAAGTATAGGGATCGGGTCGGGCCCTCCCTCTCAGTCACAGATCTGGTTGCAGAAAAAATGAAGCCCGAGGAGGACTTCATCATATTTGCTGATAGGTGGTGGTTATTGGCCGAGAAATTGAAAGATACACTGTCGGAACAAGAACAAGTTAAGATGATAATTTCCAATGCAACTCCTCAGCTCCGGCATATCTTGGCCATGAACCGATTAACAACCATGGAGGAGCTCTATGAAAGAGCTCGTTATATCCAAACACAGATGAAGGATTCGCCCATTATGGGCATGTTTGAGCCGAAGCCACGGCTATTTAAGAAAACCACAAATGTCAACAACAGCAGACCCACGACCGAGGGCACAATTGCAAATGAGCAGGTTGGCGTAGTTGGCCACCCCCACCACCAAGCTAACCCACGACCTAACCCACCTCCACAACAAAACCCCCATTTCAACTCCACTCCACAACACCAATTCGCACCCCAACATTCCTTTGCTCCACCGCAAAACCAAGCGCCCCGCGCTGACCCTCTAGCTCCGCAACAGTACCACCAGGTACCACCACCTACCAACTATGGCCAACAACAACAACGGAGACCACCACTTGGCCCCAAGAGAGCCCACTACCCTCCACTGCCAGAAAGTCTCCCGGATATTTTCAACGCCTTAATGGCCGCCAACTTGCTCATGTTACCAAGGGAAAGAACAACGTGGCCCGCTAATGTTGACACATCCCGTTACTGCGCTTTCCATCGCGCACCTGGTCACAACCTTCATCGTTGCTTCCACTTCAGAGATTATATTTATGATCTAAATGACCAGGGCGGTATTAACTGGGATGAGATGAGGCAGTTTATTGCCACCATGAAAGAAAGAAGGCCTCATCGGCAGCAACAAGCTCAGCAGCCACAACAATCAGCTCCACAGCAGCAACAACAAGCTCCAGCGCCTCAGTAGGATATGGGGATTGTCCACAATCCACTGCCGGAGCACTCGCCAAACGAGCACGTAAACCCTGTCACGTCTCTCCCTGAGGTGGAGAGAGGGCAGGGATGACATGAAGAAAATGCCTCTGTCGGGGCATTTAATCACAATCAAAATCAACCTCCGAGCCTCTTGCGCACCCTTCCTTTTTCTTCTGCCCCCCAAGTGAGCCGATCCCTTCTGCGCCCCGTTAATCCACCTACCCCCACCTATTCTCCAACCTTGCCGGTTCGCCCCCTTCTTACCCGCTTACCACCTCCAAAGCCTACACCACAACAAACCCCATCCACCACCAACCCTTCACCACTGCCATCTAGGCCACTCCTTAACCGCCCGTCGCCGACGCCCGTTGCACCCGCCACCACTACTCTTCCACCGGCAAGGACCCCTCCACCATCGGCTCCCCCACCTTTTATGCCCAGATCTCTCCTCGTTCCACCCACCAATTCCCCCCGCATTCAGGTATCCCTTTCTACTCCTACGCCTCCAACGGGGGCATCTTTATCGAACTCTTCATCAACACCCCCTGTAAGGGCTCCTTCTTCAAACACTCCTCCACCGCTTATCAACACTAACACACCCTCTTCTTCTTCTAACCCTCCTCCCACACTTGCCCCGACAGAGGCACGTCAAGGCGTGGCGCCGCTCCGCAGTGGACGGATGTTCCACCGCATTTTTCCACAGAGAGAGTTAGAGCCCGCGCAGGGGCCGCAAGAACAAGAACAAGAACAGGGGTCCATACCAGGCACAGAATACGACTTGTTAAAGCATTTGGACCGGACTCCGGCAAGAATTTCAATTCTAGAACTGATCAAGAGGTCAACCACTCATCAGATGGCTCTAAAGGAATATCTGCAGAAAGTCATGGTCAATGAGGACATTCCGGTCGAGCAGATAACCGCAGTCTTAACACCTACTGGTAGTCAACCAGCAATCACGTTTTATGAGCATGAGCTGGCACCAATCTCAGCAAGAAAATATGCTCTATGCATCACAGTTGATATCAATAAGGTGGCTGTACAACAGTGTTTGGTGGACATTGGGGCATCCATCAACGTCTTGCCGCCGAGCACTTTGAAGATGTGCGGCATTCCCGAGAATCTGATTCGGCCATCCACCATAATAGTCACTGCATACGATAACACTAAGAAGCCTCCTCTGGGCATGATAACACTAAAAGTAAGTTTGGGTCCTGCCGCCATCACAGCAGATTTTCACATTCTGGATATGGATCCGACATTTAATGGCATTCTGAGACGCCCCTACATCCAGCAGCTCGATGCGGTGCCCTCGACAAATCACCAATGCCTTAAATTTCCACACAAGGGCCGCATTATTAAAGTCACCAGTATGCCAATTTTACCGGAGGAGAATATTCATGTGGCTTCATCAGTTCCTTCTATTTGGCCTGCCAATAAGCCATTGTTATCTGTATTGGACATCCCTCGCCCACAGTCGATGCCATCCGAGACTATCACAACAGTTGCTATGACACCCCTACCTTCCAAGGGGAAGAAGAAGAAAACGGTGAGGAACACCCATGGCTGGAACATTTTAATGAAGATGGGGTATCAAAATGGCAAAGGTCTAGGTGCCAATTGTCAAAGCAGGATCAGGCCTGTAAAGCCTCAGAAATTGATTGCAAGAGGTGGTTTGGGCTACAAAGGGCCAGGCAAAAATGAAGATGAACCGTGGGCAGTTATGACATCCACATTGAAGACAGATCGCCAGCCGCTTACCTGGACATTGAAGACACATTTTGTCACAGGTGGCTTTCAAAATAATGAGCAGACTATAATAATCACTTCCACGCTAGACTGTCAAGATGTTCATGCTAGACAGTTTGCTCGTCATATTGCCCTGCTGGCCACTTACAAAGCCCTGGAGTCCTTAAGACCTGATAAAAGAAGGAAAATGGATGATCCGGAATGTGACTGGTACAGGTGGTTCGATATGCAGGACATTACTATTTCCTTGAGCCGCCTCTTTATGCCGACTGATCCGGAATGGCCGCCGCTCATTCATGATTTGATTGAGAAGCCTGTCGCGATTACAGACAAGAGGCAGTTGCTGAGTGATTACACAGACACTGGGGAGCCAGATATTCCGTTTGAAGAAGGTTTCACTGTGGACAGGCTGTGGGCCGGCCTCTTTTCCCTCACTTCCATGCATCCATCTCTTCTGGCTTCCTCACATTCCGACTGGTTTGGTCGCGTGCCGAGACCGCCACCGATTACGATCAATTTGTCTCCAAGTTCAATCCAAGTTTCTCTCTCCATTCCTCCTTTGCTCTTCGAGCAATTCTCCAGACTCTCCGTTACGCCCCCGCGGGGGCCATCACTGATTCCATCTTTCTCCAAACTTTCAATATCCACTCCTCCTGCTATTCTCCCTTCACATTGCTTTCTTCTAGAAAAAGAAAATAAAAATGAAGATAAAAACAAAAACGAAAAAAAAATGCCAAAATTCCAACTTTCCAATCCTCCATCTCTATTGAGGAGACCGCCTATTTTTCTCCCGAGTGTGTCCCGACCCAGGGGCCACTCCTTCAAGATTCATTGATAAACCTCTTTTCCCCCTCTGGTGAGGGGTCTTTATCTGTATCACCTCATGTATCCACTTCTTCACCTCCTTCCTCTTTTTTACCTTATTCTAATCAAGCTAGTCGCTCTTCTCCTTCTAAAAAATTTCATGGGGTAGATTTTCATAAGAAATCCAAGGGTAAGCAGATTCCGCGTAGATTTGTGTTGGAGTTAGCCAGAAGGTGCCAGGCTTGTTTAGCCCTTCCTGAATTCGTGGAGAATCCGATTATCCTGCCAGAGTTGGAATATGAGGATATTAATATTTCTTATGAAGGTTTAGGCGTTTATGAAATCATGAATGATGAAGACCCTGTTGAAGAGGGAGATGAAAGTTATGAAGAATATGAGGACGAGGCTGATGCTTTTGCCAGTGGCATGAGAAGATTTGACGAACCATCAACCTCCGTAGAAGAGCCTACCAAAGAAATTAATTTGGGTACTGAGGAAGACCCTAGAATTGTCCTCATCAGCAAGAATTTGCCGCCCTCCGAAGAGAAGGCACTTATTTTGGTTCTTCAAGAATACAAGGACACGTTCGCATGGAGTTATGAAGATATGCCTGGATTAGACCCTGCGCTCGTTGAACACCGCCTTACACTTAAGCCAGGGTCTGTCCCGGTCAAACAACGGTTGAGGCGTTTCCACCCTAATATGGCTTTGAAAATGAAAGAAGAGGTCGATAAGCTTCATAAGGCTAGATTTGTTAGAGTTGTCCTCTACCTCAATTGGGTGGCTAACATCGTCCCGGTTATGAAGAAAGATGGGAAAGTTCGGATTTGCATAGACTTCCGGGACCTCAACCGGGCGTGTCCTAAAGATGACTTCCCCCTCCCTCATATTGATGTTCTAATTGATAACACGGCAGGATTTGAGACTCTTTCTTTTATGGATGGCTTTTCAGGTTACAATCAGATTCGTTTGTCTGAAGAGGATCAAGAGAAAACATCATTCACTACGCCATGGGGTACATACTGCTATGTGGTCATGCCTTTTGGACTCAAGAATGCTGGAGCCACCTACCAAAGGGCTATGATGGCGATTTTTCATGACATGATTCATATTTATATTGAGGTGTATGTGGATGATCTGGTTGTAAAATCAAGGACAAGGATTGAACATCCTGGGGTTCTGGCTAAGGTTTTACAGAGATCGCGAGAATATCAATTGAAAATGAATCCCAAAAAGTGCGTATTTGGCGTTTCTTCAGGGAAGTTGCTTGGTTTCATTGTTAGCAAGAGGGGAATTGAAGTTGATCTCAACAAGGTAAAGGCCATTAGGGATATGCCTCCTCCCAAGAATCTGAAGGAAGTTCGAGGATTAATCGGGAGGTTGCAATTTATTCGCCGCTTTGTCTCCCAGCACTCACAACGATGCAGGCCGTTTTACGAGCTTACTAAGCCGGGAGTCAAGTTTGACTGGGATGACAAGTGTCAGGCAGCCTTTGACGGATTGAAGGATTATTTGGCCAAACCTCCTGTCCTGAGGCCGCCAATTCCAGGCAAACCACTCATTCTCTATGTCTCAGTCCTGGATGACTCTGTAGGTGCTGTCCCAGCTCAAGTGGATGAAGAAGGTAAGGAGAGGGCAGCATACTATTTGTCTAAACTTCTTAACCCTTGTGAGCAGAGGTACTCAGCCATGGAGAAGACTTGTGCAGCTTTGGTCTGGGTAGTTCAGAAATTAAAACACTATTTCCTAGCTCATGAGGTTCACCTCATTGCTCTCATGAATCCAATTAAATTCCTCCTTGAAAAATTTGTCCTCACTGATCGATTAGCACGCTGGCAAAGTTTCCTTTCTCAGTTCGACATCACTTACATTCAACAGAAAGCTATCAAAGGCTACGCCATTGCCGAACACCTTGCTCATCACCCTCTCCCCCGTTTTGATCCTGTCAATTCGGAGTTTCCAGATGAAGAACTGATGTCCATTAATCAACCTCTTGATCCTATGTGGACATTACATTTTGATGGAGCTCTAAATTCCCAAGGGAGAGGGATCGGCATGGTTCTTTTAACACCGGAAGGGGTCACCATCCCATTTGCTGCTCGGCTCACTTTTCCTGTCACAAACAATATAGCCGAGTATGAAGCTCTTTTGGCCGGTCTTCAAACCGCCCATCGATATGGTGTTACTCACTTGCGGATTGTTGGTGATAGTCAGCTCATTCTGCGCCAGGTGTTGGTCAAGTGCCGCACCATCAATCCCAAGCTCAAACCCTACCAGGAACTCGCTTCAGCTTATGCCAAACTCTTCACTAAATTAATCTTTGTTCATGTCCCGTGTAGTCAGAACATCTTGGCTGACGCTCTTGCTTCTTTGGCTTCCGCTTTAGTTTTCCCTCCTGAGTGTGATTTTCATGTTCCCCTGATTCATCAGCGTGACACCCCAGCTATTAAGGATCGCGCATTCCTTGATATTAGGGATCAAGTTCTTGAGAAGGTTAAGCTGAAGGAATCTCTTAAAGGCAAAGATGTCATGCTTTTAGATTGGCAAGAAGATTTGGCTGACGAAGAGAAGCCTTGGTATTATGAGATTGCCAGGTATTGCAATGATCAGTCCTATCCCGAAGAAGCCACTGCAGAAGAGAAGAAAGCAATTAGAAGAGTGGCTCAACGTTATGTTTTGGTTGGAGGTGTGCTCTACAGAAGAGGGCTCACCGGTGTTTTGTTAAGATGCCTCGATGATGATGAATCTTGGAAAGTTATGGAAGAGGCACATTCTGGAGTGTGTGGTGGTCATGTGAATAGCCAAATGTTAGCTAAGAAGATCCTTAGGCTAGGTTTCTATTGGCCAACTCTAGAAGAGGATTGTTCTATCTATGTTCGAAGGTGTGTTAAGTGTCAACTGCACGCCGATAAGATTCATTCTCCTGCTTCTTCACTCCATCCTACATCCTCCCCATGGCCTTTTTCCATGTGGGCTTTTGACATCATTGGACCTCTTGGTGACTCGAACCTCCTGACCAAGCAAAAGTCATTCATCCTCACGGCAACGGAGTACTTCACCAAGTGGACGGAAGCGGAAGCTTACGTGGAGATTAAAGCGTCAACCGTCTGCAAATTTATCATGAAGAACATCATCACGAGGTTCGGCATCCCGAGCACCATCATCACCGACAATGGACCTCAATTTATCTCCCAGGAGCTCAAAGATCTCTGCAACAGGTTTAACCTTGCATTACATCATTCTTCTCCCTATTATCCGCAGGGCAATGGCCAAGCAGAGACAACTAATAAAACTTTGATCAAAATTGTTAAAAAGACGTGTGAGGCCAATAAATTTTCAGACTGGCCAGACAAGCTAGTTGAAGCTCTCTGGGCCTATCGCACTTCCATTCGCACCCCCACTGGGCAAACCCCTTTCGCCCTCACTTATGGAATGGAGGCAGTAGTCCCTTATGAGATTCTTATTCCCTCTCTGCGAGTGCAATTGGATAAGGAGCTCTCTATTAATGAACGTCGTGATTCACTCCTTGCCCAGTTGGAACTCCTAGATGAGAAGCGTCTGGTCGCTGCTGAGCATGCGCGCGTTTACCAAAATAGGCTTTCACGTTTTTATCAAAAGAAAGTAATTGAGAGAAAATTTAAAATCGGTGAGATAGTAATCAAAAGAATTTTTGTAAAGCCGGGTGGCCCCCGCTCAAAACTCCAACCCAATTGGGAAGGACCGTTCATTATAAAAGATGTTTATCCTGGCAATGCTTATAAACTGGTTAATGCTGAAGGGGAAGAGTTAACTCATCCTTGGAATGGTTTGTATCTTAAGAAATACTACCCTTGATTCAAAAAATCCAAAAAAATATAAATATATGTCTTCAAAAATCCAAACAAAAAGGAATATCTCTGAAAACCATAAAAAATAGAAACTCCAAAAAAGCAAACAAAAATAGAGATTCTTCAAAATCAAAAGAGATCAAAATTGGTGCCATGGCACACGAAGGATCAATGTCCGAAAGGTCAAAATTCAGAATTCATTCATCAGTCTTGCTAACTTAAAAGGGGGTTGACTCCCACACACACTACACGCTTTATTCTTGAGATCAAGCAGGGCAAAATCTGACGGAAAGTCAAAAACCTGACTAAAAGTGAAAGACAATACCTGTTCTCTTCTTCTTCGGCCCATAAGGGAGGAAGGGAGACCTCGAGGCAGATGCGCCAAGCCTATCCGCCGCCCTAGTAGGTGGAAGTCAGGGCCCAAAAGGGAACAAATGCCACAAAAGCCCAAGTACAATTAGGTTTATTTTCATCAATGCAAAACAATTCCAAAGTGAAAGTCAAGTTATGAAAAGAAAAGTATGTCAAGAGGGCAAAGTCCCCGCAAGGAAAACCTTGGGCGTATGCGTGCAGTATAAATGGGCAAAAGGTAACAAATTTCCCTACGCCAAAGATCGAACCCCAACAGGCATAGGGTAGGGGAGGTAACTTTGCCTTGAGCATCTCAGAATCCCTTATGGGCTTCCCTTATATTTTCTTCCATCCTTTCTATGCGGTAAGTCACGAACTAGCAGGATGGTCAAGACGGACTAAATAAATTGCACTGTGCGAAATCTCGAATACAAGTCAATTATGATCACGTCGACCCCCTTTTAACTACTCAAGAAAGGTTAATGAATTTTAGATGGTGACAATGTAAGACTCATGGTCTTGATAGCCTTGAAGCTCTTTTTACAGAATAATTTAATTAACGCCGTCGGATAAGGTGCTTTTTATAGAATTAACGTCCTAGATTAGGTCGTCTCTTTCATAATAACGTCTTTAAGTAGGGCGTTTCTTTTTCAAAAATCAAATTCTTTTTCGAATTTACGCCGTATCCTTGGGCGTCTTTACTCAAATCACGGCCTTCTCCAAGGCGCGTTTTTCAAGAAAAATAACAAAAAAATATAAATGAGGAAAAGAAAAAAAATGCATTTCTTCACGATGTATGCTTGCATTCTGTTGCATGGGCATCTTTTATTTATTGTTTGCATATGTGTGCTTTGCATGATGCATCTCCCGCTATCAGCCATTTTATTTTTGCCTTACCTTGATCAAAGGCTTGGCCCTTGACCCGTCATTAAGGTCAAAATATTGCCACCCCTTGCTTATTGGGCAAGGGGCCAAGTCGAACAGATGAATTAACCTGTTTTGTTCAAGTGAAAACCGCAGCTACAGGTACAGGGCAAAGTAAAGCAAACACGAAGAACATGGAAAGAAGCAAGTACACAAAGTGCTCAGGTAACAAAGGAATCTCATATATATATACAGCATGAATGTACAAGTACAGGTGTGAGGGTGGAGGAGTACAAGTAAGTCTCTCAGCTCTCGCCTCCACCCTCCTCTCTCCTACTCTCAACCTCCTCCTCGCCGTCCCGAGCTGGTGCTGGTGGAGGAGGCATGGGCCCCCGTGAAGAAGCCAGAACCCGAACGTGTCCCCCTGCCTCGCTCCTCTCTCGGAGGGAAGAGCCCGCCATGAAGGTGGAGCTGGTGAAGGAGTACCCCGTAGCCCGTGCTCGCTCACGTCCCCGCTGGAGACGCTCCTCCGACACTCGCAGTCGCTCCTGGGAAAGGATCAGCTCGGTCCTCAGGTCTGCCAACTCTGCACGCTCACGAGCCCGCTCCTCGCGCTCACGGGCACGCTCCTGTCTCTCCAGCTCAAGCGCCACGCGTAGCTCTGCCACGTCCTGAGGCAGCTCCTCTTGTCGCCTCACGGTCCGCTCCAGCTCTGTAATCCGCTGCTCGCGGATCGACAGCTCTGTCCCAGCCAAGGCAACCTGAGTACGCGCCGCCTGTAACTGTCTGGTCTGCAAACAGGTAGACAAATCATCAGTTCCACAGTTCAACAATTCAGGAAATGCATAACGAAAGGTAAATCACTCACCTGGGTAGTCATCGCCTGCTGCCCCTCGCAGACGCAGTTAAGAGCGGCTCGAAGCTCCTCAGTCTGTAAAGTGAATTTTTATCAGTGCATAATTATATAATCAATGTTTGAATGGGCTTGTGTTGTGGAATTTACCCGTGAAGCGAGGTCGCGCTTTGCTACCTCGGCTCGTGCGACCGCTCCCGCTAGCTGCTCTGCCAGTGCAGTCACCTCTGCACTAGGTCCTCTCGAGCTGGAGGCCTCCCCTGGGTCTCTCCTCACTGCTCCCTGCTCCCTGCTGGGCACGCTGCATTCAGTGAGACCGTCAGTGGCTAATCATCAATAATTCAACAAAAACAAAATACATTTGCATATAGAAATAATTTAAACACTCACCAGGGTCTCTAGGTCTACCCGTGTGGCGGCCAGCTGGTCCTCCAGGCTGTGTAGGTGGGCCTGGGCATCTATCGCCGCTATGTCCCGCGCATCCTGCATTCATCACATATTAGTCGCATAATAGTCACATAAGCATTTGCTCTTAACTTAGAAATAAGAGCATTCATACATACCCCTAAGACCCTCATCTGGGGTCGGCCGGCGTATACCTCCCAGTAGCGCCGGAGGTACTCGGAGCTATCAGTCGCCCGAGAGGTGACTCTGGTCCCGCCACGCTGCCAGTCGACGTGCTGCTCCTCAAATCGTACCCTCCAGTCGGTCGCCTTTGTACGACCGCGCGTCTTCTTCCCGATGCCCCGCGGCTCGCCTACCTCGATCCACTCCTGGTGAAGGCCTAGTGTCCTCATCACCAACCTAAGCCGTAACGGCTCAATCTCGCTCAAGCAGTGAACCCAAAGCTCACGCCCAAAGCGAGGTCGGCCCGCTACGACCCAAGGCTGGCCCTCGTCTGTCATCCCCTCGTAGGGTCTCCACTGCACCTGCATTCATAAACATACATATCATCATTTCATCGTCATCATCATAAATTCAAATTAAAAAGCAAAAGAAAGATGCATAGCATTCATACATACCAGCGAGGGAGGGAAGTCGCGGAGCTCTCTCCGTAGAACCCACAACTCGTAGCCGAGCGGGGCGCCGAAGACGACCGGCACCCAGCGCCGTGCTAGAGGGAAAGCTCCCTCATTCCCAGGCCGTGGGTCAACGCGCCCCATCGGCATGTAGAGGTGACTCCAAACCTGCATCCATGCATTGCATTAGTTAGGCTTTCACACGCATATAAAAATATACATAAAAGAAAGAAAAAAATGAAAATGAAAAATGCATACCTGAAGAAAAGGTGAGAAGCCACTGACGGTCGTCTCTCGACCTGTCCCCGTGGACAGGTCGGCCATCATGTGCGCCAGCAGAGCCGCTCCCCAGGCGTGGCTGCCAACTGCCTCCAGGTCCTCGAGTATCCCTAGAAAGCGGCAGTTGATGACGTCGCCCTTTGTCCCGAGCAATAGCCTCCCCAGTAGCAGTAGCAAGAACCTCCTCAAGTCTAGGTCAGCTCTCTCCCTGTCGGCTGGGTCCTGGCAGTACACTGCCCTAGCCCCGTCTATCAGCCTCTGTGAAAACTGCTCCAGGGTCTCTCCCGACCTGTGCCTAGCGTTTCCTAAGCCCATCACTGTAGTGAGGTCAGTACGGAAGAACGTCCTGCACTCGCTAGGGGTCTCGTAAACCATCTCTAACCCTAGCAATCTCTGGGCATGCTCGGTGTAGTCTGGGTAGGTAATCCCGCTCACAGCCTCTCCATCTACCCTCAACCCCGTAATCCTGGCCACGTCCTCCAGGGTAGGAATCATGTGTCCCCAAGGCATTAGGAATGCCCGGCTGGTCCTATCCCATCTCTCCCGTAGAACCTGAATGAGTGGTAGGTCTGGCCTAACTGGCTCTATGCTGAGGAAGGCCCCGAACCCCATCGCATCTACCCTCTCTCTCTGGAACTCGGGGAGGCCGTAGTAAGCTGCCCGGACCATGACCCATGAGATGCGCGTCCTCATCAGCCCCTGCATGCATAAAATAAGAATTTCTGGCTTAATTGTTGTGATTATTCATGCTTATTTCACTTTGATTGCCCCAGGTTGAATGTTGATGTTATTGAAGTAACGACCTTCCTCAGGTCATTTTTTGTTGAAGTAGCGCCCTTAAGGGGGGCGTGGTTCTGCTTGAGTTTCTAGATAACGACCTACCCTAGGTCATTTTTCATCTAGGAAACGCCTCTGTGTTGGGCGTGTGTTTGTGGTTAATTTCTAAATCCTAAAGGTTTTATCAAGTCACGCCTTTTGGTGGGGCGTTTTTCAATTTAGGAACGTTAATTAATCAAATAATTAATAAATGGGCGACCGCCGGTTTGGTCGTCTGTTTTGAATTGACGCCCTGGTATGGGGCGTGGTTTCCAGTTTTTCAGAAAATGGAATAAAAATAACAGCATGCGAAAATTAACAGCATAATATGAAAATTTAATTGGGCGACATGCTTTAGGGCGTGTTCTCTTGGGGTTATTTGTTTTTCATAATATAATTTAACGCCCTTGGGTTGGGCGTGTATTTTGAAATCACGACGCCACTGAGGGCGTCTTCTTTCTGGGTTGCAGGGTTTATACCCGAGGGCGATGGAAAATCAAAAAAAATGAAATTAAAATAAATAAAAAAATGGGAGTTGGGTTTGAGGCTTACCTTCTTGTGCTTCTGGTTTTGTGGTCGAGGCTGTGGTTGCCGTGGCCGCCGGAGTTGGCCGGCACGGGGAGGGGGCACCGCCGCGGCCGGTGGTTCCTCACCTTCCTCTCCTCCTTCTCCTTCTTCTTCTTCTTCCTCTCCCCTTTCTTCACCTTCTTGATCTTCTCCGTCCCCTTCGTCGTGGGTTTCTCGGTCTTCGTCGGCCTCGTCACCGGCCATCGCCGCCGGTTCCTCTTCAACCGCCACGAGAGCAAGCTCCCCTACGGCGAGTTCCTCCTCGGCGTGGGCTACCTCCAGATCAACCACCTCGGGAGCGGCCACCCTCTGCCGTTTGACTGAACCGCCTCTGGCCATGGCTAGGGTTAGGACTAAGGATAGAGAGAGAGATAGAAGAAGAGAAGAAGGGAGATGGGGGGGCTTCGGTTCGGTTAGGGTTGCAGAGAATGAGAGAGGGAGAGAATGGAACGGAGGAAGAAGAAGAAAGGGGTAAAGCCCCTTTTGGCATTCGAAAAGAAGCGACGCCCTGAGAAGAGGCGTGTTTTGTTGAATTCACGGCAATGACATGGGCGTGTTTATAAAGTAGACGACGTAGCTCGAGGCGTCAATTTTCTTTGCATAGGGAATGATAACTGTCGTCAGACGCATTCAATGGGCGTTGATTGATTTGAGAGGAGTAATTATTACGGCTTTGGTTAACGCCTGTGATAGAGGCGTTAGTTTTTGAAACGTGACTTTCCTGAGGGCGTTACTTTTGGAATTTCAACGAATATATTTTGGGAATTTGAATCGATTAACACCCTGTTCCAGGTCGTTATTTAAGTAACGCCTATTGGTGAAGGCGTCAAATGGGTGAACAGGAATATTGGAAGCGACCTACCGTGAAGGCGTCCTTTTATGAATTCACGCCTTTCCTTGAGGCGTTATTCGCAACAGAACGACAGGTTATTTGAGGATTTGATCTGAAGCACAGCAATAAGGCTCAATCAGAAAACAATCATTTTTATTACTTTGGAAAAGAAATTACAATGCTTAATGAGCCACCTTGGGTCTTAGCTTTCTCAAAGCTGTTACATAGTTTTTCCACTGATCTTTGTCTTCATCTAAATTTTCTACAGGTTGATGGAGTTTGCTAATCTTCCATAGGGCTTGGATTGTGATAGCCTCTTCTCCATCTTCATTGCTGCCGAAGACTCTTGATCTGATTGGAGGGAGATGAGAGACGTCTTCTAGATGTTGCCTTGGAAGTCCGATTTGAGGAAGGCATCTGTGAGAGTTGTACAAGACGAAGTCCGAAGCGCCAATGAGACGAAGGTCCGTCCCGTTAGAGAATCGTGCACGAAGTTCCTGCATCTTGAGTACACCCGGGGCACAAGTGAAGAGGTTCTTTGGCATTACCTTAAGGTGCTCTCTCCAATCCCCTCTCTTCTTCACTTGAGGAATCCGGTTCATCACCCTATTGCTTATTCCTAACGAACCGGTAATATGAGAGAGTGGGCTTTTTGAAAAGATTCTTGAGGGTTGTTGGGCCTCACCACATGGATCGAATTTGAAGTGTAGATCAACCCAACTAGAGAATGCTAGCATGCACCTGTATATGGGCCTTCCCATGGCCGCCGAAGTGAGCCCGCTATAGAGATAGGCTAGAATAGCCGGTCCAACTCTTTCCTCTTCCCATAAGCTCACCATCACGCTCAATTGGGCCTCCTCCAGAAAGTCCTCCGTGGATGGAAACAAGAGTGCTCCTGCTAAGCACACCACGAAGGCTTTCGCTATCTTTTCTATCTCCTCCTCTTCCTTTGCTTGATCCGCTCTCTTGAACACCCATGAGGCGAGTTTCAAGAGGTTGATTCCTTTAGTGACCTTGATTTGGTTCACTATGTTTGGGCTAGATATCAATGAGGTTAGCAATTCATGAGAAGAGATTGGCCTTGGCATGAGGGCCATCTTTTGTTCTTCTCCTTGTTTCATCCTTTTCAAGCCTAAGATCAGCTCTAGTTCTTCCAATAGGATGGTGGCTTCGAAAGTAGAGAATAGAAAGGTATGAGTGGAAGGATGCCAAAGTTCAATCAATGCTCCTATGGCAGCCCAATCTAAATGAATTTGGTTATAGTGTTTTGCATGAGTGACTAGGCCCAAGAGGTGCCATCTTGCTAGGTATACTCTCATGTCAGAGGAGAACTTGGAAAGAATAAGGGGTAACCACTTCACTTTTGTAAATCTCCTAGCACCAGGGACATTTGGGTAGTCCTGTGGAAAGTAAACATGAACAGGGCCAATAGTGCCAGACGTGAGCATATGAAGAAGCAAGAAGCAGTTTGACAGAAGGTATAAGCAGAGGAATTCACTAACCTGATGTTGATCAATTCGGCTGCAGATGTGCCCGGTGATATCAGTAATTCTGGGAGTTGAAGTCCTGGCCCTTTTCATTGCTTTGTCCATTTTCAGTTTGCAGAAGAAGCTCGGACGAGTGCCTGCGGAAGAAGAACAAACAGAGAAAATAGAACACAGCCGACCGCAGAGGTTTTAGAAGAGTTTGCTTTGAGTAAATCCAAGGAAGTGCCTGCCTTTTATAATGATTAGGTTGTTCGGAGGTTGAGGGGTATTAGGATTTGGTTTGGCTTCCGTTTCGGAAACGGAAGTTTGCTTAATTAACGCCGTTTGTTAGGGCGTCAATTTTTGAATTGACGACCTTTATAAGGTCATTTTTTGTGTAACGCCCTTGACGGGGGCGTTTTATTCTTGAAATAGCGATGAATTCCACGCCTTGATGAAGGGCGTGTTTAGTTTTTGGACGCCCTCAGAAGAAGGCGTGTTTCACAATTTTGACGCCATAACCCACAGGCGTGTTCTTTCGAACTTATGGGTTTGGCCCTCTCTAGGCTTTAATGCTTTGATGCTGGATGAACTTAAGTGCTATTATTTCATTGGAAGTCTATTTTTATTTAGCACTTATGATCATGTTCTACGTTGAATTGAAGATTATTGATATTGAAATCGTGAAGACTAATGAATTCCAAGTGTAGGAAAGTACAGGTTTCAAGATGCTGGATTGCTTATCGTAACTTTGCGCTTGTCATCCTGAATTTATTTGTAAGCATTATTACTATATGGTATCTACGCTATTATAGCATATCAAGGACCTTGTGGTTCTGATGAACCTGGAATTTGAGTTCCCCTTCATCAAAAACGATGATGATTCCAGGAGAGTCTTGATCACACGGATAGGTCGTTGAGTCATTCAAGGTTTGGGATGATGGTTCCACTTTCTGAGTTGATACGCGGACAAACGGGCTTCGGCTTAGTGTTAGCTCAGGGATCTGGATTCTTGACCAAATCTGGATGGCTTAGCAATATTATCCTTGATTATTTTCTATATTCTTAGTTTGTTTTAATCTTTTTCTTTTTTAGCCCAGCATGCATCATGTAGGATTTTGAGATTCATGATGAAAATCTTCATATTATGGTAATAATGAAGGTCACTCGCTCTTTGTTGAGTTGACATGAGATATTCCAATCCAAATCAAGTACTTTGTTCTGTCTGGAGCCGCTCAGGCTGATTCCTTGAAAGTGTCCCTTTGTTGGATCTCCATCTCAATTCTTTATTTTCTTACAAATTTACCTTGGTTGTAGCACGTCCACGTTGGCTGGTAACCGCTCTCCAATGGTCTTTCCCTATCGTGCCCGCGCGCACACCTTTTACCTTACATCTTTTGTTTAGCTTAAATCTCCTTTATCCAGCAAATCGATGCTTCCTTGGAATCACTCGGAGTTGTTTCACTTTGAATCTTGGAAAGATTTCCATTGCTTAGTGTCTGAGGCATGTCACATCACACCTTGGCATCTACTTATCAGTTCGCTCCACTTCATTCCATTTTGTTGCATTTTACTCCATTTTCGTCTCACTCCCTTCCAAAGCAGACGCCAAGGCGGGGCAGCTGTAGACACGCCAAAAATGACACTTTGTTGATTAAAACTCATGTCACTTTGATGACACCCCAAAGTGAACTTCAATATTCCCATAATATAAAGGTTTTCTATTTTTGTGGGTTTTCCGTTGCATTTTTGCATTATTTTTGTGATTCGCGACCTGAAGAGGGGCGTTATATAAATAGCGACCTTATCTAGGGCGTTTTCTCAAGAAAGGACGACTAAATGTTAGGGCGTCAATTCCTGGTATTATCCGGTTTTAAAGTAAATGCAAGATCAATTTAATTATTGGTTAACGTCCTTCATCCGGGCGTGTTTTAAATTAACGCCTCAATCTTAGGCGTTTTCTCATGATTTTCAAATAAAGTAAGTTTTATTGCCAAAATTAAATCCAAGAAGTGATGCCCTTTGTAGAGGTCGTGTTTTGAGTAACGTCTTGATAAAAGTCGTGAATTCGTGATTTGACGCCCTTCGCAAGGTCGTGTTTCACCTTTCGTGTCCTGCTTGAACTCCTCTTTCCTATATAGAGTCCTGCCTCCAATGGTCTCCTTGCTCGAATTAGAGGTAGAGTCCTGCCTTCTTTGAACATTGCCTATCCTTATCTTACCAAATTCGAGCTTATCTCCCACTGAAATCCTATAAAAACATGATTTGGGCGATCAAAGAAGAGGTTGACGATTTCAGAGGTTGAAGAGATTAGAAAAGCTCCAGACGTTCCAGAGGGGCAGGGTTCAGAGCCTCTGCTTCCTTCCTGTCGTATGCTTGATAGGAGGACTTCGGCTTCCTCTGCTTCCTCACCCGGTCAACCACGTCCACCCTTGTTTCCCCTTTACTGTCAACAGGGACAGCAGGGTTCTTCTTTTTATTTCGTTTGCATTGTTTTGTCTTCATCAGCCGATCACCACTGTGCTTTTTCTTTACGTTTGCATTAACAAATTCCATCATTAGTCTTCTCTTTTTCCCTTTTCACGTTTGCATTAGATTTATCATATATCTCCCTCTCTCCCTAATTCTTCTTTAGGGGTTTTTTTTAAAACCAAAACAACAAGGTGCGCATGTGGTTTTCCATTCATCATCTTATGTTTATTTTGGATTGATACTACTTGCATTGGCTGATCCCATCTTTTCTTTGTTGTTTCATTGTCTTTTTCTTTGCAAGGTAATCAAAAGGAGAACCCTTCTCATCGGCCGGCCGATTGAAGAAGGAGGAAGGAACTTCACATCATCTCACGTTTCAATCTTCACCAGGAATTCGCGATCCCTTTTTATTATTATTGAGGTAACCCCTCTGGCGATCACATCTCCATATTTGCACCACGTGCAAGCTTTTTCTTTCCCTTGTTTATGCATTAATCATCATTATTCTCCCTTACTTTTTCACATAATTATTCATTATTGTGATTGTGTGGGATTTATGCCCATCCACAACGTCATGCCCTTTTTAGCATTCATGACTCTCAAATGCCCAGTTTTTCTTCCAAATGAGGATCAATAATGCTTAAGTTCCTAAATAAAGAAACTCAATTCCATTCTGAATTTAAAAGATTGCTCCTGGTTGAGCGCTAGATCTCGTTGGTCAGTGTGACCCTTGCCTGGAATTTGTATATCTCCTTTTAATCCAATTCAAATTATCCCTTTTTGGTCCACTCATTAGCTGTGAACCGCACGATGGCGTCGATGGATCCGCCGGGCTCGCGTCCATTCCACTAACTGAGTGAAATTCGTAGTTGTTACACACTGCGGATGCCTCTTTTGTACAAGAGGTTGATCAGCTCCCTTTTCTTTGTTCCACGCCTATCGTTCTAGGCAGGAGTCGCCAATGCTAGCTTGACCTTGTGGTTAGCTCGGAGTTTTCTAGATTATTCCTATCACTTGTCGGTTGTGACGGGTGTCTTTTTTTCTCTTGATATCCACTTATCAGTCCGCTCCACTACATTTCCACTTCTTCTCTCCTTCGTTACCACTCCGTGTCATCTCCGTTGTGCCTCCGTTTCACCTCTGCCTCGCTCCCTTGCAAAGCGGATATCAAGGAGGGGCATCTGTAGACACCCGTTTTGGGCCGATAAGTCGAGCAATTTCTTTGTTCTCCTAGTTAATGCCCTAATTGATCTCTAATTGGTTGATTTTCTGGGATATTTCCCTTCGTTCACGGCCCTGCAATTCATTTTCCGTACCTTGGACCTCGTCTCAAACTTGGCATTCTCGCGCTATTCACTCATATCACTTTCTTGTTCATAGCGCATTATGGGCATAATAGAACACCAATTTAAACAGTCGCTATTTCTTGATATTAGATCTTTGCAGCATCCACTTTGGTTGCTATTCTTACTTAATACTTGATTGAATGACTGTCCAATAGGTGTTTATTCTTTTTCCAGTCATTTGGTGAGTCAATCATTGTCGCGCTATATCGTCATAGCGCGTTCATGAAGAACGCGATGTATGCTCCTAGTGCGTTCTCAGGCAGGAACTCAGTCCGACCCGGACTTCCTCTCGATTTAGGTCCTTATTATGGTAAGTTTCTAAGCCTGATTCGTCCAAAGGAAGGTTCCTAATCCAAATAGGAGTCTTTCCCCCCTCACTAATCGGCAGGATTACCTTGATTTGAGCCACCAAATCATTGATTGGATCGGACTCCGACCTAGGGTTCGTTCTTGATTCTCTTCCTATAAATTGGACCCTTGTCCGTCGTTCTGATGGATGCAACTTCGAGATCTTGACCAGGAGGAGGCTGTTCTTCATTCCGAATCAACAATTCCTCACTCCTTCCACATCCAAGGGAGTATTCTAGGGCTTATTGTGTTCTTCCTCGTTCTTACTTTTCTCCCCTATTCGTTTCTTTTAATCTTCACATCACATTGCATATTGTTTTCAAAGTCACTTCTTTTACAAAATACACGCATTCACACACACCAAACCTATTTTTGGCCCTTCCATAGGGGTTTAAAAAACACCAAAACCCCAGGTGATCTAGCCCTTCGTTTATATGCTTTCGATTAAGAATAGGGGCAGATTCTACATAAATCACGATCTAATGGGCCTTTTCTTTGTTGTTTAAATTGTTTTGCAGGCACCAGAGGATAGATACGTGGAGCCCTTGCACCTTGGCTGGCCTTGAAGCAAGGAAGGAACGAACTCCAATTAATCTCGCTCTTTGTCTGATATCGCGCTACACAAAGAGAGCACGATCTTGATAAGGCGCTAGCTCAATATAACGCGTTAATGCCCAAGCCACCTCTTGGCCCTCCTTTGAATTTCTGAGGTATGTAACATGCCCTTGATTTGATCTTCATATTGTTTGGCATGTTGTTGGCCTCAGTGGCAATCCCGGATTATTTTGTTACATGTGACCCCCCCTCTTGTATCATTATTTAGTTCTATCTTATCAATTCATCACCTTATTCAAATCACCAATTTGGGGGTAGGTCCAATTTCTGATCTACAGCCACCACTCGACATCATCGTACCCATTGAAGCTTCTGCACCATTTGAACCCATTACCTCCATTTCTTCTCCATTCACTTCCACCCCACGGAGCAAGTGTGCGCTACCTCTGGTGCCCCTCGGGTCCGGTCCCCGAGGAGACAATGAGCTATGTCAGTATGAGTCAGTGCTGGTTCTGCATTTCAAGATTCAAGATTTTATCTGCCGGATGCCAGTTCGCGTCCTGATCTCCGGCTACTTTGGGGATGATACGTCTATACTCCCGAAGATGATTGCTAAGAAGAGCTCTCTTGCGCTAGTGCCAGTTTTCTCTCAAGCGAGACCGGTGGCAATCTCATTGCTTGCCGGCAGGTTCATTATTGATGTTGTTATTTCCTCTCACTCCGTTGCCATTCAGATTGCTGGTCAAGAAGGTTTCTCCACCCGAATTGTGCTCACTCATACGACCGCCAAGAGTTTGATGTGTTTTATGTTCAAGGGGCAATTGGCCGTATCCTCTGCATTTTCAAAGAACATTATGCACATTCTATGCAATCTCCCTCAATTTAGCAAGCCGGCCACGCCAACGCCGCGCATTACTCTCCCTCAGTACCATACTGCCCTTCTATCAAGGGAGTTGTGCTTCAAGCATGATTGCCAAGTGGAGTTGCCGAACCTCATGCTTCTAGTGCCAAGTGACAAAAATCCATGGTTTTACGTTATCCATCATTCTGAGGAGTTCCATGTTCCAGAATGTCCGCATGTTGTTAGCACTGGGTGTCTAGGGGTAACCGCCCCGATGAAGCTGCATGTTCCTAACCGGGCTAGGCCGTCTGCCAGATGGGCCCGGTATTTGAGAAGACATTACAAATTAAGAAGCCCGGAGGTCCGAGCCCGCGGCAGGTGAGTCCATGTTCAAGAAATTTCTGCCAAGAAAAGACGGCAGCACAAGTTCAGGGGCCGCCAGTTGTGCACTCTGGGGATCACTTCTCCTTATCCTTCATCTCATTCATCATTTCTTCTCCTAAGCTCCCACCTTTGGGTGGTGTACCTACCTTCTTCCAATCCCGCATCAATAAGCTTCTCCTCTCTTCCCGGGTCCACGAACCCCCATTCTTCTTCCTATCATCCGGATTCTCTGGACTCTTCTAACTCTCACAATTCTAGGCATCAGCCTATGTATTCCTTCCATCCCGATTTTGGGATATCTTCTGATTCTCCTTCCCCAGGACTTCCGGGTGTTGCCTCTGCTTCTCCTCCGACCCTGTCGGATGGCTACAGTTATTCTTCTCCGACCCTGTCGGATGACCATTATTCTCCTTCTCTGACCACGTCAGATGATCACTCCCCTTCTTCCTTTTCTTTGCGGCAATCTCCTCATTGTCTTTCTATTCATTCTTCCTCACCCTTTCGGGGTCGTTGCCCTTTTTTATGCCATTTTTGAGACTTTAGTCTGCCTTCAGCTCAGTTGATCTTTGTTTATTATGTATCTTGTTTCTTGTTATTAGGGTCTCTGCGCCCTAACGAGGGAGTTCTAGCCGTCGTCTCTCTTCCTTTTATTCCTTCTTCGTCCAGTTTGATGTCTGCCGCTCCTCCGTGTAGAGGAATCTTCAAACCTTGTTATCCTCTACCTTTTGTCCTATCAAGGAAGGAATACAAAGCTCGCGCTACTCAAAGCTCGTTGATCAAAATCGCTTCAAGACGCTGATTTTCACTCCACGGATTTGCAAGGTATTTTTATTTTGCGTAAGAACATGCTATCATTTCTGTCACTTTTGTTATTCTTGCGCATGATTATAATGATGGTTCCTCAACATGGTTGAGTGGCTTTAGAATGTTTGCTTAGCTTAGTTCGCTTCTGCATCTTTCTTAGGCTGGTAATAGCTCCGCGTTGGGAGTCCAGATTCTTTCCCCGATCGTTGAGGGTGACCTCTTGAGTATGGATTTTTCACACACTTCACGGCGAGCCATAGCAGATTCACTTTTTAGGTACATCATTGCTACTTTGGCCATACTTTGGGTATGCACAAAGGTCTTTTTCTCTTTACTACTCGGCCAAGTATAGGGGGAAGAGATTGATGGATGAGATGACCAACCTAGGCGCTCCCCAATACGAGAGATGTCTCAAATAGGGGCAGTCTTGACCTTTCAAAAATGAGCTTTCATGCTAAATCTAGCGAATGAGGGCTGTCGAAATCAAAATCAAGGAAATTCAATGAATATCAAAATTATGAAAATCAAAGGCATGGCAGGAGTGGCAATACAGTTTCCAGCGGGACGTCATGAGCCCGGTCGCATGCGTGCCTAATATGAATGGGTCTTAAAATCAAAGACACAAAGCCCCGACGCAACAGACTGTGTCTTTGAGGGGTAGTGCCCTGGATGGAATTCAAGTCCTGATTTTTCCCATCCTGCATTAAGCTTGTCTCAACTTTTCTTCTATTTCTCCCTCTTAGGCTGGGTTGTATATCGGGTATGGCCTAAGTAGGGGCACCGTTCTTTAGAGGCGGTTGGTTGTGGCGAGCTACCCTCAAATGCACGCCCTGATCAAGGGAAGTCCTTAGCGAGAAAGGGGGATGACCACCCTGGCCAGTAGTTTGAGCCCGTCTCTAGGTGCTGCAGATTGCTCGGTCAAAAATCTAAAAACTGAAATATTGATAAAAAAATCCAAAAAATCAAATATTGTTCAAAATTAAAAAAAATCGGATATGTAAAAAATTCAAAAAAAATCAAATATTGTCAAAATTCTAAAAAAAATAGATATTGTCAAAAAAATAGAAAATCTAAAAATCTAAAAAAAATATATTTTATTCCTTTTAACTATTTGTTTTGAGAACGGATATGATTCGGTTGTTGAGTATGCAGGTTGCAGGTGCTCAAGCCTTCCTTGCTCCATATCATTTGCTCTAGTTCCTGCCCGCATATCTCCTGATATGTTCCTCTCTTCTTTAATCTTATCCCTTGATCTTTCTGGAGCTCATGTCCTTCTCAGCTTTCGCTTCGCTTTATCATGTCTTCATGAGAGGGCTATGGCTTATGATCATGAACCTGGCAGTTCTACTTCATCTGATCTTGGGCTTTGATTGAAGAGCATATTTATCATGTCTTTTGTCCCGCAGTGTCCTCGTCACACGTGTCTATGTCGCTCCATGTCATCCCACAAGTGTTGTTTTGTCCCTCCGTGTATGTCATGTTTTCATCCCACTATGTTTTCGTCCCACTGTATCGCCATGCCATGTGTTATTGTTCTCATCCCATACATGTGTTGTCCGTGTCTTTTGTCCCTCGTGGTTGTTGTCTCACGTGTCTTTGTCCCATCATATTCTTGTCCCACCGCATGTGCTATCCCACCGTGTCGTGTTGTCTTGTCCCATCGTGTCTCACACACACTTGTCGTTTGTTCCTGTGGTGTTTGTTATGTTGTTATGTTTTGTTCATCCTTGTTATGTTATGTTTAGTTCATTTTTGTTATGTTTGTTCGTCTTTGTTGGCATGTTCTTGTCTTTGTTCACTTGTTGTTGATTATTGTGGTTGTCTTATCTGAAAATTCATAAAAATGTGAAAATAAAAAATCTAGAAAAATGCCGTTTCGCTTGGCAGGTAAGTCAGGTATGGCTCTCTATCCCTTCCCTTTGTTGTATTACTATATGGTATCTACATTATTATAGCCTCTCATGGACCGGTTGGTTGTCCGTGTGTTCTGAGATCTGATGTTCCCCTTTAACAAAAACGATGATGATCTAAGAGCATACGGTTATTCGTTGGATAAGCCGTTAGTTTGAGTCGGGTGGGAGACGATGGACTCTGTCTCACACGCCGTGGTTGCAAGAAGACTCTTGACCCCGTCTTGCTCAGTCAAGTAATAGTATCCTTAAGTATTTTGTTGGTCCCAGGGTAGGCGAGCGGACAAGAAGTGGGGGGTTGAATTGTCCCCACGCGATATGGCAAATTAAAACTTATGCAGCGGAATTACCAAGTTTAACAAGATTGATAGAAATAAAGTAAGCAAGGATAAACAAATTCTCTCAATCTTGCCGTTCACACACGATCAAGATAAACAACGTTAACATTACAATCCCACAAACTTACATATCACGAATGAAACCACTAGACACGGGGATTTTTAAGGTGGTTCGGGACCATGACAGGCTCCCTATGTCCACCCCTTACCAAATCGGCAAGGATTCACTCACTGGATAAACCAGCACGGGGAAGACTCCCCAACACGGAGCAAGGCTCCAACACACACGGGAATAAATTCCCAACACGGAGCAACGCTCCAATACACACGCAGGATGACGCCTGCACACACACACACACACACACACACACACACACACACACACACACACACACACACACACACACACACACACACACACACACACACACACACACACACACACACACACACACACACACACACACACACACACACACACACACGGAGATGGAGTCTCCAACACGATCTGACATCGGATCACAACACACACAGACTCGCTGCAACAAGCGCAGCACAACGACCCACACAGACGTGTTGGATCGTGAATCCAGCAACACACACACGCACACACTGCAACAACCGCAGCACCGAAAGCACACGACCGTACGCAGACGGTCACACACACACACACGAATATCTCTGTGAGTTGAAGAAATAGACACAAATAGTCAAGATATGCTCAGATCTAAATAAAACCCATGACAAACATCACAAATAGATAGGAATCAGATGTAGAAGTTGTTCCCCCTTCGATTTCCCAAGCCTATGGATGTTGATGCTTGATTCTCAGATTCAGATGATGATGATTCTTGCGTCCTCTTGTTCCTCTCGTCGATCCGCTCTTTTTCTTCTTCTTCCATGAACCCCAGAGATGTCTGAATGCAGATGAAAATCTTACAAAACCTTCTCCCACGTTCTTCTCTTCTACTCCTTGACCTTAATCTCCTGCAAGATAGAAAGACTAGCTTGTTAGGGTTAGTTCTCCTCAAATTCATAGCTCATATATAAACCCACACAAAATGTATGAAAAGACCATTTTACCCTTGCCAAAACTATGTGAAACATGCCTAAACATGTATATCATAACCCTAGGGGTAAGTGGGTAATAGTAGAGCACAAATGGATTGGGTTTAGATGGGTTTTGGATCCACATTTTTGGGTTTTCGCCGCGAACGGTCGACCTAAGATAGGGGGCGATCGACCTAAGTTTTACAGAGCTGACCCAGTCAGCCCTGGGAAGTTCGGTCGACCGAACTCTGCAGTTATGCAAAGTTCAGTCCAGTCGATCCTCAGTTGCCCAAGCTAGTTAGAGTGATTAATCCCCTCTGATCTTGGAGGGTTTATACTGAAGATCTTAACTTGCAAAACCATGAGAAAAATGATTGGAACTATAGCTCAGTAATCCAAATGATAAATGCATGAACTTCATACAAAATAGATAAATGCATGAACTTCATACAAAACATTAAGAACGAGTAAGAGATAAGTATGAAAACCCTTTTAGCATCCTTCAATCCATTGACCAAAGATGAAGCCATTTCAAACATTAGATGGGCATCAAGAAACTAATTTCACCAAGATTAATGTGAATGTTTTAAGCACATCATGACCATTCACAAAACATCAAATGAAGTTATGCTAAAAATGAGATGAACTCAAAAGAGACTTTCATTTCTTAAAAACCCAGCATCCATCAAATCTTCCACTCACAGAAAACCATGAGACTCAAGCATCACACACACATGCCACCAAGATTAATATGAATGATATGCATTGTAGCCCTTGGAAACACAAGTCTTACACCCAAACAACAAGAGCTAATGACTCTGAGGTTGTACACAATGAATGATCTCTGCATGAATGATCTCTGCCAAACTTTATGTGAAATTCTTAAGGACATTGTGAACCTCAAAAGCCATGAATGAACTGTATTAAGGAAGGCTACGTAAAGTGCACAAGGTGAGATCGATGTTATGACAAAGCAAGAATCTTACCAATGGTTCTTGACAGATTAGACATGACATATACCACCTATTTCAGATTGTAGAAAGCAAGGTGCTTGTCCACACGTTTGTTTTACCTTCCAAGCGACCGCCATGAGATTTGATCATACTATTCAAAATAGTTAAGTCAATACATCATGAATTGCACAAAGACTTGTTCAATCATAAAAGGCTTCAACTCAAGTTTTCTTCAACCAAAAACCAACTCCAAATAGTCATGCAATCAAACAACATGTCTCGAAATGCATGACGGAATTGCATGTAAATCACATTAACAATTTGATCATTCTTCTCAATGTTCAATCAAGACATGAGCTATATTGCAAACACTTTACAATCTATCCATGCAACATGTATATGTAACATTTAAACCATTTACAGTCTAGACCATATTTGAACATCAATAGCACAGTTGCTCATATGAAACACATGCATGCATAGCAAATATCATGAGTGCTATCATGAGTGCACACAATCATCAAAAGTATATGCAACCATACACAAAGCTTAGTTATCATCAAAAACATAAACATATGCAAGGCACACATCATATTTTCTATTTGATCTTTCTTTGCATTCGTTTTGATGATTTCTTTATTTTTACCCAGCATGCATCATGTCATTTTGAGCACTCACGCCTCGTGATTCTTTCAAGGTTTTCTCGTCAGCAATGGTTGATTGTGCTTAATTCTCTTGGATTAGAGATCTTCATTCCACTCTGAATTTGATCATTTTATCTGATCTGCCTGCTTGGTCTAGTTGGCCAGCGTGATTCCTATCTGGATTTTATCTCAGTTTCAATTCTCATTTTCTAATTTTTCAGTTGTGTTCTTTCGATCCCCTCATTGTCCGTGGATTGTGTCCCCGATGAGGTTGGTCATATTTTCCTTCCTTAGTTTAGCTCTCCAGACAAGTCTCATCCGCGTCAGCCATTCCTCATGGTTAGTTCGACGTTTTCGGGAGAATTCCTGTCGCTTGTTGGTTCTGACGGGTGTCTTTTGCCTTGATGCCCACTTTTTAGTTCTCTCTACTTCATCTCCATTTAACGTCACTTTCGCTTTCACTCCATCTCCTTTCCATTCTGCCTCCGCATCACTTTCGCTCGTTCCCTTGCAAAGCATATATCAAGGAGGGACATCTATTGACACCCGTTTTAAGCCTACAAGCTGAGTTATTTCTCTTATTCACATTTCATAATGCCCCGAATTATCCATTATTTTGAAACCATTCTTGAGCGTATTTCAAGCTCATTTCTTGATCTTTTTTCGATTGATCAGAAAACACCATTCTTGAGCTTTGGAGGCATTCTACTTCAATCCCCCCACTTTCGGGCCCATACGTGCGGACCGGGCGACCGAACGATTGATCAGAAAACACCCGCGCTGACCCCTAGTCGCGGTCTCATAGGAGACCACGACTTCGTGAACCTTTAAAAAAATAATAAAAATGGGTTGGTAGCGATCTTGGGGGTACCGCGACCATGAGTTCGCGGTCTCCCAAAGACCGCATTCTCAGGAGTTTTCCTGGGCATCCGTCGTCTCGACGGCTCTGTTCCTTGACCCTTTGATGATCCTGGATAGTCGCGGTTTGCGCATGACCGGGTCCATGGGGTCGTGGTTGCGCGACTGACCGCGTTATTATTGCAGAGCCCAGATCATTCTGAACTCTGATTTCTTCGCCCGAGAGCGCTTGGGACTCCGTGTTGGCGCCATTTTTGATGATAATATCCGCCTAGATCGATTTCTATCTGTCCTGGTGATGCAGGACGACTACGAGACTCGACGCGGAAGGGTTACGACCTTGGACTCTAAAGGATGACGTGACTAACAAGACAACGCGACCAGCAACGACACTACAACGCCGCACTGAACGAGCTCTAGAAGAGGCGATCATGCCACAGACAAGAAGCACTAACTCACAGTCGTCCCCGACGAGGGAAACGTGATAATCTTGCACGGTTGGAAAACCAGCTTTGAGTTTCGGGTGGTCGGCTCACTCTCGTGCTCGGAACGAGTCACGGGACGAGTCTTGCACTCACAACTCACAGCGGTGATTAATTAAGCTAGCTAGGAAATAAACTAACGCACCTGTAGTGGCATTCTAGAATGGATACTAGCTAAGCAAGTACGACAAAAAAGGGGGGGAAGCGAGTGTACCTCCACGCTTGGAGCGTGGGGAAGACGTCCGGCCGAGATCCAGAACTCCCGATACAGCAATAAGTATTAATTACAAAATTAATTCTACAGCCCACTCTACGCAGGGAGGTAATAAGTGACACGTGGGACCCGGGAGCACCAATCTCTGGTTGACGGGCAGTAGTCGGTGGCGCTTGGGCGAACGCGATCGGCCGGTTTAGCTCGGTTCACTCGGGCCCGCAGGACAGCATGTAGGACCTGCTATTGGTACGGCGACGTCCGGGGTGGCTCCTGGTTGCAGCGACTGGTGGGGATGCTCTTGGAGTGTCCTGGGTCGATCCCCGGGAGCGGCGGTCACCGGAGTGGAGGCAGGCGATTTCTTGGGATTTGTTTCCCAAGGTTGTCCCGTAGCTCAGCTTCTGGCCAGATCTGCGCACTCCAACGAGATCGGCTGGTACGCCCAACTCCAACGTCGGATCGGGACACAAAGGGTACCGTTGGAAAGAGGACTCAAAATCCTACGACATAATGGAATTACAGATCCGTCCAATGGCTGAATGGGAAATGGGAATGACTGCAAACCGACTGAGCACATTGTCCCGAAATATAGAACATGCAGGGCCAAACATGAACTGCCTGATCAAGAGCTTTGACCGGGGATCAAACGAACGAATTAGGATCTTGGATTTTTATGGTGGATAGAGGGGAGAGTGACGGTGACGCACATAGTTTTATTTGTAATTTTATGACAACAATTGAGGGGGTGGAAAAATCAGCTACCAAGATCTATATCGTTGATCTGCACACAGGCAAACTTTGAGAGGGAAGAATAGGTGGCTGGGAAAGAGGTAAAACGGACTCTGATCGACCAAAAAATTAAACTGAGAATGGCCCATGATGGAGGGAACCTACCCTCAAAATCTCATCGCCATCCAACGGTCGGATTTCCCGTACCAGCCCTTTCACCGAGCTGCTGTCCTGCAGCTCTGAGTTTTGGGACAGCATGATGATAACCGGCTTGTGGTGGCTCAACGGCGGCACGAACGACCGCGGCGACGGCGGCGGCGGTGGCGGTGAATGATCACAGCAGATAGAGGAAGAAGGGAAGAGGAAGAAATTTGATGGACATAGAAAATTTGGCTCAGATCTGAAGAGAATTGGAGGAAGGAGAGGGAAGAACACCAAGAACACGGAGAGAGGGGGAGAGGTGCGCCCAAATCAATATTCCATATAATTTCTTCATTAATTTTGTTCCAAATACAACAAGAGACTATAAATATTCAAACCCTAGACCTAGCCAAATGACTTAGAATACCCTTGGTCAAGGGGGTATAATGGGGAAGGGAGATTAAGCAAAGTTTAAATAAATTCCCATGTGGAGACAAAGAGGGGGGCGCCCCTTTCATAAGTCAACATAAGGGGCTTCCATTAATTAATCCCCTTGGACCATATTTTCCCCCCCTTATACCAAAATAAATAAAAATACAAATACATGATCAATTATTCTACCATTGACCCAATATAAAAACCTTAGATAATACACACCAAATACAATTCAAATACATGCTAAATACACACCAAATACGGCCAAATACGTATAAAATATAAATACGTATAAAAATACATACTGAAGTATCAGTGCTCCGGTGGCGACTCCAGACTGTGCCCCAGCCAGAGAGAGGTCGGTGTCGACCGAGACATGTTGCGGGTCCGGTACCGACGGCTCGCTGAGTCGGGCCGTACTCGTGCTCTGGTGTCCTCACCAATTCTCCCCAGGTGGGAGAAGCTCGACCCCGTCAAGTAAGGGTCCGGGTCACTCTGGTATCGATCAAGCAGATCTAGATCTATCCTCTGTAGCTCGTCCCGTGTGATCCAAGTTTTGTCGGACGCGGGCCGTCCCCTCCAACGCACCAAATAGCGCTGGTACACTCCGCCTCGAATAGTCGTCACCTGCTCGTCTAGTATACATTCATCTGCTCTCGCTGCTGAGGTCACAAGGCTGGAGGTGGACACTCTAGGGTAGTGTCACTCACAATGGGTAGGGACGGCTCAAAGGGCTCACTAGGTATCACCGCTGGGTCCCTATAAGTGACGAGATCCGAGACATTGAAAGTGGAGCTGATCCTGTAATCCTCTGGCAAGTCCACAACATAGGGGTTTGATCCGACTCGCCTCACTACCTGAAAGGGTCCGGCACCGCGAACATGCAACTTCTTCACGGCTCCCGAGGGAAATCGTTCAGGTCTGACCCTGATCATGACATAGTCGCCCTCCTGAAACTCACGGTGGTGCCTATGGGCGTCAGCCAATTATTTGTATCGTGCGTTGCTGGACTCAATGTGATGACGGATATGCTCATGCAACTGTGTAATGTGATCGGCGAAAGACTAGGCTGACTCGGACACACGGGACTGGATGGGTGATGGGACTAGCTCTATGGGCTTCCTAGGTCTACGGCCAGTGACAATCTCGATGGGGCTCATACCTGTAGACCTATTGACCGAATCGTTATAGGCAAACTCGGCTAAGGGTAAGACCCAATCCGAATCCCTGACTCGATCTCGAACCAGACACCTAAGAAGATCCCCCAAACTCCTATTGACAACCTCAGTCTGGCCATCGTTCTGGGGGTGATATGCAGTGGAGAATTTCAATTGGGTGCCCATCATGTGCCAAAGGGTTTTCCAGAAATAGCTAGTAAAGTGCACATCCCTATCAAACACTATAGTGCGGGGAAGTCTGAAGCTGGAGACACAGTGTGAAAAGAATAGACCGGCAACTCTAGAGGTATCCGAGGTTTTGGAGCATGGGATGAATAATTCCATCTTTGAGAACCTGTCTACAACCACAAAGATAGAGTCATGCCGTCGGAGGGTGCGAGGCAATCCCAACACAAAGTCTATACTAATGTCCTACCATGGACTATCCGGCCCGAGGAGGGGAGTATAGAGGCCGGTATTCTGCTTCCTTTATTTGGCCATAGTGCAAGTGCGGCACTGGGCCACGATGCGAGCGACATCTCTCTTCAAGCTAGGCCAATAGAATCTATGCTCAACCGACTCTATGGTCTTGTTCCGGCCGAAGTGGCCAGCAAGACCTCCCACGTGCATCTCCCACGTAAGAAAGTCACGAACAGAAGTCCGTGGGATGCACAACTTGTCACTCCGGAATAGGTGACCCTCCTGTAGCACAAACTCGCTATAATCATGAGAGGGACCGACTTGAAGGGCTGCATAGATCGGACTGAAATCCAGACAATCAACATAAGCATCCTTCAGCCTCTCTTAACCTACCACCTCAACACTCATGGTAGTCAACATCATCATCCACCGACTCAGCACATTGGAGACCTTATTCTTCGCCCCTGCCTTGTGCTTGAGCACGAAGGTGTACTCCTGGAGATACTCCACCCAACGACTGTGGTGAGCGTTCAGCTTCTTTTGAATATGGAGGAATCGTAAGGCCTCATGATCAGAAAAGAGAACAAACTCCTGGTGCAGAAAATAATGCCTCCAATACCTCAATGCCTGAACAACTATGTAAAATTCTTTGTCATATGTGGAATATCGCAGTTTAGCATCATTAAGCTTCTCGCTAAAGAATGCTATGGGGTGGTACTCCTGACTCAACACGCCACCAATGCCCACTCCAGAAGCATCACATGTGACCTCAAACACCTTAGAAAAATCAGGTAAAGCAAGAACATGTGCCTGGGTCATACTCTCCTTAATGTCCTGAAAGGTCGTGGCTGCAGCCTTAGTCCATACGAATGCCCCCTTCTTTATGCAATCAGTGATCGGGGTAGTGATAGAACTGAAGCCATGAATGAAGCGACGATAGAACGTCCCTAAGCCATGGAAGCTCCGGACATCGTGGAGGGTGTGGGGCTCGGGCCACTCCCTGATGGCCCTAATCTTCTCCGGATCAGCGAAGACTCCATCTCTAGACACAATGAACCTGAGGAAGGTGATCTGATCAGTCATGAAGGCACACTTCTTCAGGTTGGCGAATAAGCTCTCGCGCCTCAAAATGACACAGACCTGTCTAAGGTGGTCTAAGTGGTCTTCCCTAGTGCGGCTGTAGATAAGAATGTCATCAAAGTATACGACCAAGAAGACCCCTATCATAGGGCATAAAACCTGGGTCATCAACCGCATGAAGGTACTAGGGGCGTTGGAAAGCCCGAAGGGCATAACCAACCACTCATAAAGACCATCCTTGGTCTTGAATGCCATCTTCTATTCATCCTCAGGCCTGATCCGTACCTGGTGATAGCCACTATGAAGATCTATCTTTGAAAAGATAGTGGCTCCCGACATCATGTCTAACAAGTCATCCAATCGGGGAATGGAAAAGCGATACTTCACCGTGATCTTGTTGATCGCACGGCTATCAATGCACATCCTCCATGTGCCATCCTTCTTCGGGGCCAGTAATGCGGGAACAGCGCAAGGACTCTTGCTGTTTCTTAGAGATCCCCGACTCATCAACTCCTCGACCTGCCTTTGAAGTTTGGCATGGTCCGTGGGACGCATCCTATAGTGGGGAAGGTTGGGCAAGGATGAGCCCGGGACAAGGTCGATCTCATGCTAGATGTCCGTCATAGGCGGAAGGCCTTCAGGGAGGTCCTCCGGGAAGACCTCAAAAAACTCCTGTAGGATCGCAGCTATCTCTGGGGGGTGCTCACCATTAGAACCAGGAGCGACATCCTCCACTCCTCGGACAACGACGGCAAGGATAGGGCTACCCCGGTCACCTCTTGCTCCATCTCTCGCGGGCTAATCATCATTAACCTCCGGGGTGGGAGGCCTCCTGTGCTAGGAGTAGTCGAAGTGGTAGTAGCCCGCGTCGTGGATGAGGTAGAAGGACCAACTGTCCCCTGACTAGGAGGGGTGGAAGTGCTGAGACCGGCTGGTCCTCGGATAGAAGGATCCTTCGGCTGAGTGGGATGGAGGGTGATCCTATGGCCTCCGTAGTCAAATGTGCATGTGTTCGACCGACCTTGAAGGGTGGCATCCCGATCGAACAGCCAAGGCCTACCTAGGATAATGCTACCCACCTCCATGGGTAACACATCACACCAGATCTCATCATGGTAAGCCTGGAACTACAGTGGCACCAGACATCTCAGCATGACCGGGATGGAACTAGAATCCACCCAAGATACCCTATAAGGTGCGGGGTGATCTACGGGCGTCAAACCCAGACGCTTAACCGTACCCATAGAGATGGCGTTAATGCAACTCCCGCTATCAATGATCCCCTTGCAGGCCTTTCCTCCCAGCCTACAAAATATATGAAAGATGGTGGTACGACGTCAGTCGTCACTCACCTGGGGCTGGGTAAGGATGCACCTGACTACTCCCAGTTGTACATCTCCCTGATGCTGGGTGCCTGGGGCATCAACTGGTTCTCCCTCCATGAGTTCATCAAAGAACTCCTCTGCTAAATCCTGATCAGCCTCGTAACTGATCGGCACTAGCTCAGGTGTGGGGTCGCTGGAAGAGGGATCAGAGATGACAAGCGACTCCCGAGTGGGACACTTGGCCGAATAGAGGCTGAAGAGGCGTGATCTCGCGCTGGTCCAGAGCTGGGGAGATGATCACCGGATAGTGAACTGCAAAGAAGGGAAAAGGATCAGGGGGCCCAGGGATGGTTCCCTGGGGTAAACCCTCTGATGCTTAAGTCAGTAGAGCAATGGTGGAAGCTATGAAGGGAGGAGGAAAGAGATGCACGAGATCTCTCTACACCAAGGTGGTGAAGTGGTTCCTGCTCAGGGAGTTTAGGCGTGTGTTCACCCTTACCTTTCGTTGGAGGTAGTCCCAGGTTTATATAGTGCACTGGCTTCATGAGTCCTGTAAGCTGAGGGTTTCAGGTGGGAGATACGTCCTCAACGTGGGCTCTTTACGTCCTCATCGTGGGATCTTTACGTCCTCTTCGTGGGATCTTTATAGCCTTGAGGGGTCATGGGTCCCTTATCCTCATAAACTCCTGCTCATAAAGGGCTCTCAACGGCAGCGTGGATAAGCAATCATCGGTCGACCTGAGCATAAAAGGTGCCAACCATGTCCGAGCGATAGGCATGGCTCGGATGAGGATAGGTAGGAGTAGGCGCTGAGCGCCTACCTCTATCCCGGCGAGGGGATAGATCGGGAGTGGGTCTTTCTCTGACCTGACCGACGCTCGGGCCTTCCTAGCCTAAGGGCCGCCGAGGAAGGGTGTGATCCCGAGTGATCTTATTGAGCTTTTTAGTCTAAGTGGGCTCTGCGGGACTGTCACTTAGATGAGCTGGGCCTCGTTTGGTCCTGATGGACCTAGTTTGGCTGCTCTTTAGATGGGTTACAGTTCCCCCTCTTACTCCCGAGCCTTGGTAGGCTCGAAAGAGTAACCGTTAGGGTTTTGGACCAACGTGGCTCGGGTGGGTGGAGATCTGGCGGTGTTAAGAAGCCACGTGTCGTGGTCACCTGGGCCCGTAATAATGATAATCCTGACAGATTTGAAATGAAGGGGCCCCTTTTTCTCGGAGGTCGGAACGGTGCACCGCCTTCCGCGTGGGGATATAGGCGTTGAGCGCTTGTTGTCATTCCAGACTCCCTCCATCTTTAGGGTTTGGCTCGCCTTCGTGCTTACTTTTGGGCTCTTTGATGCATCGTGAGGACACGAAGGAAGAGCAGAGGCTTGCAGCGGCGTTCGCGAAGTTGGTGGAGATAACTGCAGAGGCAGTCCGACAGCTTCCTCTTCCTCCCGAGTCTTCGGGGTCCCGGGAGCGTCTTTCTTCAAGTTCTTCTCCAGATTCCATGGCGGATCAGCGTCCGGATGTCGAAGAGTGGGAGGGTGAGCCTGCGGTGAGGGCGACGGTTCCCAACTACAGTGAACTGGGGGAGGCGGAGGTGAGGAGTCCGGAGCACCAGTTTCATCTACCCCACAAGTCTTGCTTTACCACGACTGCTCCGCGTGAGACGAGTTTGGACTCTCGTACAGGACATATCTGCACCTTCCTTCTGTCGTGGAAGGGTGGGTTTCGCCTTCCCTTCGAGCCCTTTGTTCTTAAGCTTCTCAATTTCTTTCAGTTAGCGCCCATTCAGTTGGTAGCCAATTCCTATCTTCTCCTTTCCGCCTTTCGCATCCTCTGTCGCCAATGCGGGGTTCCTCCTTCCTTGGACCTCTTTCACTATTTTTTCGAGTTGAAGGCGCATCCCTCGGCCGGGAAGGGTTTCTATTTTATCCAGGCGAGGCAGAATAGGAGCTGTATCTCCTTGGCTGCGAAGGATTCTTCGCATAAGGGGTGGAAAACTCAGTTCTTCTGGGTGGGGATCTGCTCGGTGGAGGAGACCTGGAGGTGTCCCGTAATCCCCAATTTCCATCCAAATATCCCTCCAAGGCAAGACGAGTTCCCTCCACACGTGGAGGAGTATGCGACTATCTTGCTAAAGTGCCGCCAATCCACAGAAGAGCTGGTTACTCCAGAGAACATCGAGCAGTGTCTTCTTACGCGGCTGCATCCGTCAAGTTCAGGTGCCACAAATTAGACTCTTCTTTGGATGTTGAGACCATTTTTCTTTTTCTGACTATATCTTCCTTCTGTGTAGACACCAGGCGGCCGGCTTTGGAGGAGGCCGCAGAGGTGATCGATCTCGGCAATGACTCGGCCACCGACGAGCCGCGATCTCCCCAGGGGAGCACCGGAGCCCGAGGTAAGGGCAAGAGGACGGCCCAGGAGGGGTCTTCCAAGCCGCGGGGGGTCAAGCGCAAGGATCCCATGGAGGGCATGACACGGGATGCCGTAAAGGCCAAGAAGCGGGTCAAGAAGGCCGGATCCATCTTCGTCGTCGAGGGTGGCTCTAGCTCGACGGCTCTCCCCTCCTCCGAGCGAGATAGGGCCGACCTTGTTAGGCCGGCTCTCCCATCTGCCGAGCAAGAGGGGGCCGAGGAGGTTGGGGCCGCTCCTGCGGTTGGTGATGATGCTGGTTCGGCTCCCCCCTCGGTCGGAGCCGAGGGGGCCGAGGCTGCTTCTGCGATTGGCAGTGGCGCTGGCCGGCTCTCCCCCCGGCCGAAGCCGAGGGGGCCGTGGATGAGGCAGGTGGCGCTGGGGCCACGGCCGAGATTGGGGCGGGCGACGCTCCAGGTGGCGGTGCAGGTGCCAAACCGGTCCAGGTTGGAGGGTCGCAAGAAAATCCGACCGAGGCACGAGAGGCGACCGAAGCCGAGGCTCGATCCGGGCCGCCCGGCGGGACGTCGACAGTAGGGGGGTCCCAATTCCGGCGGCCTTGGAGAGACTCGGCATCCAAGGCCCTATGTATCAGGTATGTCGCGGTATAGCCGCGACGGTGAAGGGGGGAGGCAGGCAGCACTCCCCGTCCGTGGCCCTCGAGGACGTTATGGAGGGCGGCTTGGTCCTGGCCCAGATGGGGGCCACTCTGGCAGAAGCATATGCTTAGTTGGAGTCAGAGCGGGCGACCCTGGCCTGGACCCTTGGTGGGTCTGACAGGAAGCTGGCTCGGCTTGCCGAGGAGCGTGATGGGCTTCGGCGGGAGCTTTCCTTAGTTAGGGAGCTAGTGCGGTCGAGCCAGGTGGAGGCCCGGGCGCTAACCGAGCAACTAGCTAAGGCCCGCGAATCGCTCGAGAGGAAGAGCAGGCTTCTTGAAGAGGAGTGCCTTGTTCGCGTCGAGCTGGATGGCCGGTGGGAGGCCGAGCTCTCCGAGCTGGTGGACCGGGTGGAGGAAGTTGAGCGCCTTCAGGGGGAGGCCGAGGCCGATCGAGCCGAGGCGGAGAAGCGGGCGACGGAGGCCGAGGAGCGGACGGCTGAGGCCGAGCAGAAATTAGCCGAGGCGGAGCGGGAGAAGGCCGAGCTCGCTGGTAGGGTAGGATTGGCTGGGGCGGAGGCGCTCGAACAGTACAAATGCTCGGAGGCCTATCGGGTCAAACTTAAGGAGGTTGCCCTCCCCTACTACGAGTCAGCGCTTCGTCGAGGCATCCGCAAGGGGTTCAAGCAGGGCTATGATCGGGCCATATCTTATGCCGGGGAACTAGCGTCCGGGATAATCAAATTCCCGTCCGGGCAATGCTATGACTCGGACTTGTCATCCTCCGACTCTTCTGCTTCAGCTTCGGAGGAAGAAGATCAGGAGGGCTCTTCGTCCGAGGGGCCGCCAACTCCGGATGTCTCGGGAGGGCACGTAACCGAGGCAGTTCCCATGCTGGCGGGGTCAGTGCCAGGGTCGACCGTCGCCGAGGATGTCGGGGGCAGACCGCCCGAGCCTTCCTCTTCCGAGCTTCAGGGTGGGCCAGGGGCCTAATGTGTCTGCTCTGCTTTCTCTTTCTGTATGTCTTTCCTCCTTCGAAGGAAAACTTTCCTTATTGTGTAAGAAAAGGGTAAGGCAATGATGAAGACTTAACTTTTTCGAATCATCGTTGCCCTATTTTGTTCAGCATATCTGTAGTAGTTGGAAAGTGCCGATACTTTCTGCGTGGTTCTCGCATGATGGTTGGGCAAGCGTCTGACAGGGTGTCTTTCCGTTTTCTCATGCTTTGAATGTTTAGCCACTTCGTGTGTCCCGCTGAGGCGGAAACGAGGAGTTTGAGATGACCGTTCGTAGGGAGAGGTCCCTTTGGCGTGTTTTCGAGGGGAGAATCATTTAAGGCAAATAGCCTCCCTTCGCCTATAAAAGGTCTGAAAGGCATCCCTTCCTCTCCACCGCTTAGGGTTTTCCCCAACAGTCTTTCCTCAGTCCTTCTTCACGTAGCATTGTGCCAGTATATTTGAAGCATGGAAGATGTTTTGGAAGACGAGGTTGCCGATGATGGAGGGCAGAGAGTCACCGTTGACCTGGCTAGCGACCAGCTGGGAGTCAGTGTGAATTTTGACTCGCTCAGCTCCCATTCGCCGGGCCATGCGGGCTCCCGATATGAGGGCCTCGTACTCGGAAGCGTTGTTGGACGCCTGGAAGTTGAACTTCAAGGCGTATTGTAACTCTGCTCCTTCGGGGGACTTCAGGAGGATGCTAGCGCCGCTTCCGACTGAGTTGGAGGATCCGTCGATGAACAGTTCCCAGGTTGGCCCAGGCGCGGACGGAGATCTTTCTTCGGTCGGGATGGTGCTCTCGGCGATGAAGTCAGCGAGCTCCTGACCTTTGATAGCCGAGCGAGGCCTGTACGATATATCGTAGGCCCCAAGCATGATGGCCCACTTGACGAGGAGTCCCGAGGCTTCAGGGTGAGCGAGGATCCTCTTCAATGGTTCGTCGGTCAACACGGTGATGGAGTGCCCTTGGACATAGGGTCGAAGGTGCTTGGCCGAGGTAACCAATGCTAGCACGAGTCTTTCGATTGCGGGGTACCTTCTCTCAGCCTCGTTGAGCACCTTGCTGGTGTAGTAGACCGGTCTCTCGACTCCCGAGTCATTTCTGACCAGGACCGAGCTAACTGTAAATGGGGTTGCCGAGAGATAGAGATGTAGGGCTTCACCTGGGATAGGCTTAGACAGCACCGGAGGCAAAGCCAGGAACTCTTTAAGCTCGACGAACGCTCTTTGGCATTCCTCGTCCCATGCGAACGTAGCAGACGCCAATTTGGGCCCCCTCAATAGCTTGAAGAAGGGTAGGTATCGTTCGGCTGCATGGGACAGGAACCTGCTGAGCGCGGCGATGCACCCAGTAAGGTGTTGAATGTCTTTGATGCAGGTGGGTGGGCGCATGTCCAGGATTGTCCTGGACCTTGTCGGGGTTGGCCTCGATCCCACGCTGGGTGATTAAGAAACCCAAGAATTTCCTGGATCTTACTCCGAAGGCGCACTTGGTGGGATTAAGCTTCATATTGTACCTTAGGAGGGTGTCGAAGGTCTCAGCTAGGTCGGCGAAGTGGTTCTTGGCCTTGGGGGTCTTGACAAGCATATCGCCAATATAGGCCTCGACGTTCCGGCCGAGCTGTCCCTCGAACATATGATTGACCAGCCTCTGGTAGGTGACTCCAGCATTCTTCAACCCGAAAGGCATCCGGGTGTAGCAGTATATGCCGAAGTCGGTGATAAAGGCGGTCTTCTCGATGTCTACTGGATTCATTCTGACATGATGGTAACCTGAATAGGCATCCAGGAAACTAAGTATCTTGTTGCCCGAGGTTAAGTCAACCAGCTGGTCGATGCTCGGCAGCGGATAGCAGTCCTTAGGGGTGGCCTTATTCAAGTCGGTGAAGTCCACGCACATCCGCCACTTTCCCGAAGCTTTTGGCACCAGGACGACGTTGGCCAGCCACGTTGGGTACAGGACCGGTTTAAAAAGACCAGTCTTTTGCCCCTTGGTGACTTGCTCCTTGATGATCGCCTGCTTCTCTGGCGCGTGCTTCCTTCTCCGTTGTTGTATGGGTTTGACGGTCGGGTCGAGGTTGAGCTTATACATCACCGTCTCCTCCGGTATCCCGGGGAGTTGATCATCATACCATGCAAAGACTCGGATGTATGCGGAAAGAAACTCTTTGTATTGCTGTTGGACCTCAGACGGTAGGTCAGCACCAATCTTTACTCCTAGGGTCGGGTCGTTATTTAGGAAAACCGTTAGCAACTCGCCTCCAGGGTCGGCGGTTGTGGATTTTTCCTTGACTTCCCGGGGGCCCTTGTTCTTCCGTCCGGCCTTGTGGCTTCAACCGAGATATCATAGCACCTTCTGGCCGTTGCCTGGTTACCTCAGACTTCCCCCAACCCATTTTTGGTGGGGAACTTCATCTTTGGTGATAGGTAGAAGGCACCGCTTTCGTTCGGCTGAGGATTCCTCGGACGAAGATTGCGTTCTATGCTATCATATCCTTGATCACTATGAAGTCCACCATGACCGTAACGATTTTGGGTGGGGTGCCGAGAGTAACCGGCAGGCTTAGGGCTCCCTCGGGATAAGTGGCCTAGCCATTGAACCCGCAAAGGGGGGTTCGGATCGGGCGGAGTTTCGACGGATTCTCCCCCATCTTAAGGAAACATTCATAGGATAATACATCAGGGGCACTTCCATTGTCAACTAGAATCCTGTCTACGTTACAATGGTTTATCGTGGCCGATATGACTAGGGCGTCGTCATGCGGGGCGGTTAGCCCTTCCAGGTCTTGGTCGGAGAAGACTATGACCTAGGGCTCACTTGGCAGGGCCCTGGGAGGCTCGATGGCTCGGCTCGCCCGCTTAGCATGACGCTTCCTTTCTCTGCCACTGTCTCCTCCTAATGTAGCTCCTCCAGCGATGACATTGATGTGGACCCCGCGGGGGGCGTTGTTGATTTCCTCTGGGGCGCCTCGGTCTTCCTTATGCCCAGCCACGAACCGGGATAGGTTTCCTTGACGGACGAGACGCTCGATCTCATCCTGGAGCTGATGGCAGTCGTCGGTGTGATGCCCGTGGTCGCTGTGGAACAGGCAATGCTTGCTGCGATTGCGGTTTTTTGACCTCATTGGCTCGGGTTGGCGGAGGATGCCCGAGCCTTTGAGGTCCTCATATATCTCGTAAACCGGAGTGGTTAAGGGAGTGTACCGCTCACACTTCCGTGACGGTTCCTTGTGCTCCCCGTCTCGATTTCACCTTTTTCTCGGACCCGAGCTTGGCTCGGGTGCCCGCTTCTTATCCCCCTCCTGACCCGAGCCGGTTGCATCTCGGCATGCGCTGAGCACTTCTTCGCACTCGGCGTGGCATAAAGCCATAGTCACTAGCTCGGCAAGGGTCGAGGGAGGGTGGAGGACAAGCTCGCGATGGAGGTTCTCATCGTGGGTGCCCCCGGTCAGCGCGGTTATGGCTGAGGCGACATCCATGCGGGGGATCCTTAAGGCTTCCAATTTAAATCGGGTGATGTAAGCCCAGAGTTTCTCCCCTTGCGCCTGTTTGAGAGCCAATAGCCCCGCTACCGACCTTGGGGGACCGCTGCCGGTGAAACTCTCCTTGAATACTCGCCCAAATTGCTTGAAGTCCTGGATGGACCCGGGGGCGAGGGCCTGGAACCATGCTTGAGCACCTTGAACCAGGGTGGTCATAAAAGCTCGGCATTTGATGGCGTCGGATGCTCCATGCAGGGTCATCAAGGCGTTGAAGCTATCGAAGTGATCGGTCAGGTCGCCCTGGCCGTCATAAAGCTTGAAGGTCAGAATGGAGGTTCTGGGAGACACCACTGCCTTCAAGATATAATCGAAAAATGGGGATTTCTCCTCGTCGTCCGTCGGAGAGACCTTCTGCAAGGCGCGTAGGGCGCGCTCCTGTTCTGCGAAGTGCCTCTCGAACTCTCACAGTCGGAGGGATAGTTCCGGCTGTCGCTGCGTCGTGGGGCTGGGGGGGGGCAGTCTTGGTGTTCTCCAGGGACTTCGGTCTCTGGGTTCGGACGGCGGGCCCCAGGTTTTCCCCTTTTCGGTGTGGAGGAGGCCTCTTGCTCCGGAGGGGGGGCTTGTGAAGGTCCTCCTGACCTGTTACGGATAATCTGTCGGCCTCGGAGGGTGAAGTGGCCTCCGGCAGTGTACTGGGACACGTTCTCGCGGGGAGGGCTCTCCGGAGGGGCGCGTGACCTTCCATCCCTGGCCGCTTGGGTCCTCATGAGTTCTACAAGGATGTCCAGTTTTACATTGAGGGCTTGGAAGGTGTCAGCGCCACCGTTGAGTGGTAGCCCCACCACCGCGGAAGGAGGGGGTGGTCCGTCGGCGGGGGTGCTGGCATTGGAGGGGGGATTTTGTGAGGCCTAAGAGAGGCCTTCTCCCACTGCTACCATGGCCTTTCCCCTGTCACCGGCGGACCTCCTCCCTGAACTTCTTCGTACCATGCTGCCTCTTTGGTCGTTTCCCACAGACGGCGCCAGATGAAGAGGCGTGATCTCGCGCTGGTCCTAAGCTGGGGAGATGATCACCGGATAGTGAACTGCAAAGAAGAAAAATAGATCAGGGGGCCCAGGGATGGTTCCCTGGGGTAAACCCTCCGATGCTTAAGTCAGTAGAGCAATGGTGGAAGCTATGAAGGGAGGAGGAAAGAGATGCACGAGATCCCTCTACACCAAGGTGGTGAAGTGGTTCCTGCACAGGGAGTTTAGGTGTGTGTTCGCCCTTACCTTTCATTGGATGTAGTCCCAGGTTTATATAGTGCACTGGCTTCATGAGTCCCATAAGCTGAGGGGTTTCAGGTGGGAGTTACGTCCTCAACGTGGGCTCTTTACATCCTCATCGTGGGATCTTTACGTCCTCATCGTGGGATCTTTATAGCCTTGAGGGGTCATGGGTCCCTTATCCTCATAAACTTCTGCTCATAAAGGGCTCTCAACGGCAGCGTGGATAAGCAATCATCGGTCGACCGAGCATAAAAGGTGCCAACCATGTCCGGGCGATAGGCATGGCTCGGATGAGGATAGGTCGGAGTGGGCGCTGAGCGCCTGCCTCTATCCCGGTGAGGGGATAGATCGGGCGTGAGTCTTTCTCTAACCTAACTGACGCTCGGGCCTACCGAGCCTAAGGGCCACCGAGGAAGGGTGTGATCCCGAGTGATCTTATTGGGCTTTTTAGTCTAAGTGGGCTCTGCGGGGCTATCACTTAGATGAGCTGGGCCTCGTTTGGTCCTGATGGACCTAGTTTGGCTGCTCTTTAGATGGGCTATAGAAATCCCCCTCTCCAGAGGCCAACACCACCACACCTATAGCAAGTTCCCTGAGTCCCGAAGCCCTGGGATGTTCCACCAACCATCGGCCCCTTACCCTTGTCCATAGGACGGACTGGGGGTGTAGGAAGTAGGGGTGGTCGAGTCGGTATGGCGAGTTGGGTAGGTCTAGGGGCAGGGACGGGTGCCTGCTGGCGAAGGGGAGGATCCCTCGGAGGGAGGGGGCGCCTAGGAGCAGCGAGGTCTTGGCGAGGGGGTTCTTGAGGGCGGGCCACAGGCCACCGAGTGTAAGAACCAGGCGCGGTCCTAGGGTCAGACACACGCGGATATGAGACCCCCTGGCGCGGAGTAGGAGCAAACTCTACCTCAAATTGCTCCACCTCGAGAGCAACCTGGTACGCGTCCTCTAACTTGTCCACCTTGCGGCGGAAAAGCTCATACTGTAGGTGTGGCCGCAGACGACGCCTAAAACGGGAGACAATAAGAGAGCTTTCCTCTGTGGCGTCACATCGCAAAAAGTATTCATCGAACTCGACGAAGTAATCGGAGATGGACCGATCTCCTTAGGTGAGACTCTGCCACCTATCTATGAGACGCTGGCGGTAGGAGGTAGGGAGGTACTTCTTCCTAAGTTTGGACCTCATCTCATCCCACGTCTCTACCTGGGGCTCCTGATAGTGAAACAACAGGTTCTCCATGTTTCTCCAATAAGTTTGTGCCTGCCCTAGCAGTTTCATTTTGGCAAACTTGACTTTTCGGTGGTCCGTCATCTCAAACCATTTGAAATACCGGTCCATGCCGGCCTCCCAATCAAGATAGACCTTCAGGTCTAAGGACCCATCAAAAGTGGGAGAGTCTGTTCGCACTATCCTAAGGACCCGCTCGTCCTCATCATCCCTTTATGGTCGGTGACCACGACGGCGTCGGCCATCTCCCCCATATTCATTTTTGGACCCGTAGTCCTCAACATCGGGGGCACGTGGCTGTTGCTCTGTGGCCCTAAGTGGGGCGGGCTGGATAGCAGGTGCCTGAGGGGGCACCTGAGGGGCCGCCAGAGGGGCCAGGACAACTCCGGGGAGCACTTGGTAGGTGACTCTCTCCACATTCTCCATCCTTCCAACCAGACCTTGGATAGATCGATCGGAGGCTTCGTCACGGTCCTCCATGGCCTTGAAACGGCCCTCTATGCACTTGGTATGCTCCCTAAGGGTTTGGTTAGACCTTTCCATATGCACCCTAAGAGTTTGGTCGGACATGTCTGTAGACACGCTATTCCTGACATCATCTTGAGTAAATCTCATATTACCATATGACGCCCCGCAGTGGCTTTCACATTTTGAATCACTTGAGTGCTCCCCTTTCTTTCCTTTCACCTTTTGAGCGGGAGAACGTGACGCTTCTTTGGGATCCGAGCGAAAGCCACCTCACTAAGGAAATCGTGCAGCACGCGGATGGCGCCGCTCCCAATCGGACGCTCCGGAAGAATCCAAACACGAAGACGTCTAACGGTTAGACGCCGACGGCTTTCCGGGGCCGATCCGACAGAATTTCTTTGAGGCGTCCAGGTACCTGGACGCCTCACTATGTCTCATTGAGGTGTCCAGGAGCATGGACGCCTCACTTGCAGGCCTATCCTTTGAGGCATCCAGGTGCCTGGATGCCTCACTGCTTAGACACACGGACAGTGCCGATCCGTCACTCGATTTGACGTTTCAAAAAAATCCAAAAGATAAAAACGTCTTGTCAATTAGACGCGCCCTTCGTAAGTCACAGTCACGTGCCAAAACCACGCGCTTTCTCCACTATCTACGGCTTTCGGCAGCGATTCGGTGGGTGAAAATGTGCGTGTCCAGGGCCCCGGACGCCTCATCATTGAGGCGTCCAAGAGCCTGGACGCCTCAATGAATATATTAAGATAAAAAATAAAAAAAATAAAAAAATACTTATTGAGGCGTCCAGGCTCCTGGACGCCTCAACAGTGAGGCGTCCAAGAGACTGGACGCCCCAATCAGCTTTCCTTCTATAAATAGGGGACCCCCTCCCTCGAAGGGAAGGGGCTTCAGATCCCACAGAGGAAGGAGAGACTCTACCGGATCCCATTTCTAACCCATGGGTCTTTTGTAGGGGGAGGTTCTGCCAGCTTCTCGGGTGCCCGCGCTCGCGAGAGGAAGGCTAGCTCCATCCGTTCTGCTTCCACGTCGTCCCCACGCTGCCGAAGCTCCGCCGGATCCCGCCATCGGCACCTTCAATAAGCCATTCTCTCCCCTTCTCTTTTGTCATTTCTATCGCATGCATCATCCCATCATCCGTCATCTCCTTTCATAAGGAAGATCCATTTTTATGTACGTTTGCACAATCCCCCATTCATCATAGCATTTTCCTCTTACTCGTGTCCGAGAGGGGTTTAAAAACAACACCAACCAGGTGTGTGTCTTGCCACGATTTCATTATTCTTCATCAAGGGACTAATACTACACTGCCATCTTTTCTGATCCACCTGTTATTTGTCTATTTCTTCTTTTGCAAGGGTAACTAAGGAAAGCCCTCTCCATCGACCAGCCGAAGGGAGAGGAAGCAGCAACCCGCCATCTCCCGCTTTTGAGGTAGGCGTGATCACTTTCTTTATTTTGGGGTCTCCGGCACCTGGCGATCACATCATATTCTTGAGGCCGCGGAGAGTCATTTCCCGCAATGGCCGTTTAAATTTCCATCACTTATATTCTGTGCTATTCTTATATCTGCTATATTCTCGAGGCCGCGGAGAGTCATTTTTCGCAATGGCCGTTTAAATTTTCGTCACTTATATTCTGTGCTGTTCTTATATCTGCTATATTCTCGAGGCCGCGGAGAGTCATTTCCTGCAATGGCCATTTAAATTTTTATTTGTGATGTTCTTGTATTTGCTATATTCTCGAGGCCGTGGCGAGTCATTTCTCGCAATGGCCATTTAAATTTCTATCACTAATATTCTGTGTTATTCTTATATCTGTTATATTCTCGAGGTCGCGGCGAGTCATTTCCCGCAATGGCCGTTTAAGTTTCTGTCACTTACATTATGTGGTTCTTATATCTGTTATATTCTCGAGGCCGCGACGAGTCATTTCCCGCAATGACCGTTTAAATTTCTGTCACTTAAATTATGCACTTTTCCCATCCCCCGAGGTCGTGGAGAGTCATTTCCCGCTATGGCCGTTTAATCCTCATATCTTGTTACGCTACATCTATTCTGCACGCCCCGCCGGAGCAATCTCCCGTGGTGGTCTCTCTCCTCTTCTCTCTTCTTTCTGTGTTGCAGCAAAACGAGCCCCCGCGCGCTCCGCTTCGCCTCCTCCGGCATTCCGCGTGACGTCGCTCATAGATTGGCGATCACGGTGGGACGACTTTCGCTTTCCTTCGGTTACCCTTGTAAGTTCGGCACCGCCGTGTACTCCTCCACCTTTGTGCCCTCGCGCACTCCAGTTGTGCTCACAGTAGCACTTTTAGTTCTTATCCCTCGTGCACCTCGTGCACTTCGCCCCTAGTCCCTTGTGATTCATTGGATGTTGATTATATCTTTGTTATCTCTGTTGGTTTCTTATGTTCTGTATATCTGTTCAGCACTTCATTGCATGCATCCACCCCTTTTCTAGTTTTTTTCATTTTTTTCTAAGGATCACCCTCTCTCGGTGAAAGAAGGACTCTCCGTTCGGGAATTCCTCTCGATGGACTAGAATCTCCTCCACCGGGACCTCCGTAAGTCCCCAACAGCAAAGGACTCCCTCTTCGTTCACTGGGCTGGTTGTACCATTGAAGTTCCCCGGAGTTAGTCGACCCATTCGTGGTGAGACGAGAGACTCTAGTTGACACGGCGGTGAAACAAAAAACTAACTAGGGTCCTTATTTTGTGTGAACTTCAGATCTGGTTAAAAACATAAAAAAATTATCAAAAATCAAAAGAAAAAAAGGGGCGTAAAGGCATTCACTTGTTTGATAATCTTTGCTATCTGCTTGTTGGTGTATGTTTTTGCGTTCCGGAAGAACTTTGAGCATGGCTCACGAGTCTTTTGAGGAGAACCACCCTGGTCGTGGTCAATCAGTCAAGCCGCGAGTCCATGCTATGGACTCGGGTCCTTCTTATGAGCCCTCACGTGAGGTGCAGGTTACCGCAGGGGACACATCCCCACCACAGGACATCTCCTCTTTGCTAGGTGTCCTCGCCAACACGGAGCTTACCTCTGAGCAGCTTTGGGCCTTCCAGGCCATTCTGAATGGGAAATCTGTTTCTCCCGCCCCCCAGGAGTCAACTCCAGCGATCGCACCCCTCCAAGAGTCGATGTAGGTCATCCCATCTCCTTCACTGGCGCAAGCCATCCAGTCTCCCTCGCTTCAAGGGTAGGCGAGCCAACAACCACCCTCGTTCCAATTCCCTTCACAATCTCAAACCCCTGATGTTCCCCACATACCGCTCCAGTCGGGGCCAACTACCGGCGGTCCAGCAGCTCCCTCCCATTCGGGGTTTCCTCCTCAAGTCTCCGGGAGACATTTTCCTCCCCAGTGGCAGGTGCCACCTTCACCTCCCGAGGAGCTTGCCCAATCGCTCCTCAACAGGTTCAATAGAATGGACGAACAATTTCAAAATTTAAAGAAAATGGTGGATGTGAAATCCACCCCGGAGGTTGCTTTACCAGTCCTTCCGGTGATCCATCTTCCTCCCTCTAAAATGCCCACGTACCGCAGGTACAATGGCACTGGTAACCCCTTTATTCAGCTCAAGGACTTCATGTATGAATCCTCCTATTGGCAAAATGACCAGAGATCCCTGGCATACCTCTTTCGGAGATCATTGGATGGTCCTGCGTTAGAGTGGTTCTATTTTTTGGAGCCCGGCGAGGCCGAGAACTTTGATACGGTGCAAAGAAGATTCTTGCAAAAGTATCGGGATAGGGTCGGTCCCTCTCTTTCCATTACCGACCTAGTGGCCGAGAAAATGAAGCCCGATGAGGATTTTGTCTGCTATGCCGACAGATGGAGGTCCCTGGCAGAAAGGATAAGAGATACCCTCTCAGAGCTTGAACAAGTAAAGATGATTGTGTCCAATGCAACCACATAGTTCAGGCATGTCCTGGCCATGAACAAGCTTACCATAATGGAAGAGCTCTATGAAAGGGCCCGATATATCCAAACCCAGTTAAAAGACTCCCCCATTATCCACATGTTTGAGCCGCTGAAGCCCAAGGTGGTCAGAAAGACAGACACTGGTGAAGCGACAGAAGGGGTTGTAACAAATGAGCAGGTGAGTGCAATCGACAACGCCAACTATGCACTCAACCCAAGGCCTCCACAAATGTCCCGACTTCCCCTCCAACAAGGTCCTTTCCCCTCTCGTCCTTCACCCCAAAATAATCCACCCCAGAATAATATGCCTCAACCACTTCAACCCCAGCAACAACCGCGACCCCAGCAACAACAACCTCCACCTCAATACCACCAAGTTCCACCCCCAGGAATTATGCCCCCCACAGCAACAAAGGAGGCCGATTGGTCCTAAGAGAGCCTATTACCCACCATTGCCAGAAACTTTGGCAGATATTTTCAGCGCCCTCATGGCCTCAAACACACTCATCCTACCCAAGGAAAGGCTCGTGTGGTCCCCGAATGTTGATACCTCCAGATACTGCGTCTATTACAGGCAGTCAGGACACACAGTAGAGAATTGCTTTCAGTTTAAAGATTACATCTACGATATGAATGATGAAGGCAGAATTGACTGGGATGAAATGAGGCGATACATCACCACTCTCAAAGCCAGGAGACCTCCTCCTAGGCCATGGTTCCAACAACAGAAACAACTTCAACAGCAGCCACAATAATAACCACAACAACAACAACAGCCTCAACAGGCACAACAACAACAGCCCAACATGAGCATAATCCAGAATCCATTGCCGGAGCACCAACAGCCCAATCACCAGGTCAACCCTATCTCCTCCTTCCCAGAAGTCAGGAGAGAGCAGGTGTGGCACCCAGAAAGTACATCTATTCTTTCTACCACCAACCCTATCGTCATGCAACCCCCTCACCTTGCCCGGGTAGCACCTCTCTCTCATCAACCCGCATTACAACCTATAGTACCGCCTTCACCATTTACACTGCCATCACACCCTCTCATTCGCACCCCTCCCACTAACTCACCAATGACCTATCAGCCAACACCCCCACTATGCCCTCACACCCTCATATCTTCTCTCACTCCTCCATTTTGCCATCCATCTCTACTGCGTCTACCCCTATGCCTTCCAAACTTCTTATCATCCATCAACCATACGTGACCCCGCCTGTCTCCACAATACCTCCACCAATGCCTTCAAAACCACTCATCACCCACCATCCATCTCAAAACCATTACCCACCTCAAGCCTTATCCACTTCCACTTTGCCTTCACCTTCCAAACCCCTTATCCTTCATAGCCCGTATGATATCCCCTCTACCTCCACCATGCCTCCACCGAACAAACCCCTCATCAGAATCCCTGCTCCTATCGTTACTCCAACTTCATCAACCATTCCTTCACTGCTACCCCTCAAACCTCTGTTAAAACCCGTAGCTACCCCCATAGAGGTACAAAAGCCGCAGGCAATGGTGCTCTGGAGTGGAAGGATTTTTCACAGAGTTTTTCCTCAGAATAGTCAGAACCCCGATCAGGCTCAGTCAGAGAAGGACAATGGAGAACAGCCAGAAAAATCCATCCCTGGGACATAGTATGATTTGTTGAAACACTTGGATAAAATGCTTGCTCGGATCTCCATCCTTGAGCTGCTTCAGAGATCCACATCCCATCAGGCAGCCTTAATGGAATATCTTCAAAAGGTCATGGTGAATGAGGACCTCCCTATAGAGAAGATTTCAGCCGTTCTGATGTCGACAGACACACAACCGGCTATTGTGTTCCACAACCACGAGCTTGCCCCCAAGGAAGCTCGAAAATATGCATTGTGTGTTTCAATAAAAATCAATGGAGTGTCCATACACCCGTGCTTGGTGGACATGGGTGCATCCATATATATGATCTCCATGAGAACCCTTCAGTTATGTGGAGTCGGTGAGGAACATATAAGACCTTCCTCGATCACAGTCACAGCTTATGACAACAGCAAAAGGCCACCACAGGGAATGATTATCCTGAAGGCAGAATTAGGCCCTGCGTTAGTCCCTACAGAATTCTATGTCCTCGACATGGATCCCACATTCAAGGCTATACTGGGTCGCCCCTATATCGAAGTCATGGATGATGTACCCTCCACCAACCACCAATGCCTAAAGTTCCCATACAATGGGAGGATTATTAAAGTGGTCAGCACGCCTGTCCTTCATACGGTCGATGCTGTTAACATCTCTTTGCCATCTGTTTGGCCGTCTCATCGGCCCATATTATCACTACCGGATGTGTATGACCCGTCCCGCATTCCGCTAACGCCAAAGAAGCCACCTTCAGTACCGATGTCATGTCTCCCTTCCCATTCTAAAGGGTGGGAGATAATGAGGAATATCGGCTATGAACAAGGCAAAGGCTTGGGCGCGCAATTGCAAGAAAGGCTGAAGCCGCCAAAGGAAAAAAGGTTAGGCCACAAGTTCGGCCTAGGCTTTAAAAGACCGCTCGAGGCGGATAGGAAACCCCTCACGTGGACCCTATCCTCTCACTTCAAGAAGGGGCCCGTTGTTCAGATGGGAGATTAGCCGCGGGAAACACATGGAGGATCGCATGTTGTGTACTTGGCTGAAAAATGTTCAAGGGCCGGTAAGAAAGGCAAGATCAAAGATCCGGAATGCGAATGGGGCAAATGGTTTGACATACAAGATGTTTCCATTGCACTAGAAAAAATGTTCTCACCACCGCAGGTGGAAGGGCCACCATTGATCTATGAAATGCCAGGGAATATCACTACTGTTGCCAAAGTTCCAAACCATCCTCGCCAAGAGGACTCTATCACCGACAGATCTTCATCCGTCATCAACATTGCCATCAACGGCTCATTAACCGTCATCTTCTCCATTCACTTACCTCAGCCTTCGCTGATGTCTTCCTCCTGGGCCAGACAGTTGTCTGACGATCTTCCTAGGTCCCCTTCTCTACTTACTTACCTGCGCGGGTTTCTCAACCCGCGCCAGGTTTTCAATCATGATCTGCTCTATGAGCCTCCCAATCCTTTAGCCATAATCACCTTTCCCCCTCCTCTGATTTATTTTCATTGTTTTGTCATCAAAAATGAAAATAAAAAAAAACGTCTTTTCAAACTCCTCAACAACACATCATTGTTGAGGAAACCTTCTACATTTCCCACGATTGCGTCCCGACCTGCGGACCACCCATCCAAGGTCCTATGAGCGACCTTTTCTACCCCTCCTCTGAGGGGTCTTTCCCTATACATTCTTCATCATCCCCTTCAGCCTTTTCTCCTTCTGTAAATAATGTGAGTCAAGCTAGGGATAATAAGTCAAGGGTAGTACCCAAAAGGAAATTCAAGGGTAGGCAGATCCCCCGTCGATTCCTTCTAGATTTAGCCACCATGTGTCAAGCCCTTCTATCCGTCCCTCAGTTGCTAGAAAATCCCATCTAGCTACCGGAGATAGAATGTGAGGGCAATTGTGCGATTGATGAATGATATGGGGTTTATGAGATCACCGATGAAAAATACCCTACTGGAGACGAGGATGAAGAATATGAGGACGCGGCCGGCGCATATGCTAGTGGGATGAGGAGATTCGACGAGCCGTCAGCCGCCGTAGAAGAGTCCACCAAAGAAATCAATTTAGGAACCGAGGAAGACCCTAGGATCGTCCTCATAAGTGATAATTTGTCATCATCTGAAGAAGAGGCATTAATTGAGGTTCTCAAAGAGTATAGGGACACGTTTGCATGGAGCTACGAGGATATGCCGGGTTTTGATTCCACCTTGGTTGAACATCGCTTAACTCTAAAACTAGGGTCCGTCTCGGTAAAACAAAGGTTAAGGCGTTTCCACCCCCAGATGGCTTTAAAAATAAAAGAAGAGGTCGACAAGCTCCACAAAGCCAGGTTTATTATAGTCGTTCTTTATCCTCAATGGGTGGCGAACATTGTCCCGGTCATGAAGAAAGATGGGAAAGTCAGGATTTGCATCAACTTCCGGGACCTTAACCGCGCGTGTCCAAAGGATGATTTTCCCTTGCCTCACATTGATGTGTTAATCGATAACACAGCAGGTTATGAGACCCTCTCATTCATGGATAGATTTTCGAGATATAATCAAATTCGTTTGGCAGAAGAGGATCAGGAGAAGACCTCATTCACTACACCATGGGGAACATATTGTTACGTGGTCATGCCGTTTGGGTTAAAGAATGCTGGAGCTACTTACCAAAGAGCTATGATGGCCATATTTCATGACATGATGCATATATATCTGGAGGTGTATGTGAATGATTTATTGGTGAAATCAAGAACTAGGGTGGAACATCCGAAAGTTTTGGCTAAGGTGTTGCAAAGATCAAGGGAGTTCCAATTGAAAATGAACCCGAAGAAGTGTGTGTTTGGTGTGTCATCGGGCAAATTACTGGGTTTCATTGTGAGTAAAAGGGGGATCGAGATAGATCCCGACAAAGCTAAGGCCATCAGGGACATGCCGCCTCCCAAAAATTTGAGGGAAGTCCGAGGTTTAATTGGGAGGTTGCAATTCATCCGTCGATTTGTGTCTCAGCACTCACAAAGGTGTAGACCTTTCTACGAGTTGACCAAGCCAGGAGTAGAATTCATTGGGATGCTAAGTGTCAAAAAGCTTTTGAAGGGTTAAAGGAATATCTGGCTAGTCCATCCGTTCTCATTCCACCCAAACCAGAAAAACCTCTGATCCTTTACATCTCAGTCTTGGATGACTCCGTGGGAGCCGTCCTCGCACAAGCCGATGAAGAAGGCAAGGAACGGGCCACCTATTACTTGTCCAAACTTCTTAATTCTTGTGAACAGAAGTATACAGCCATGGACAAAACTTGTGCTGCCCTCGTTTAGGTAGTACAGAAATTGAAACACTACTTCTTGGCTCATGAGGTCTATTTGATTGCCCGCATGAACCCTATCAAGTTCCTCCTGGAGAAATCCATCCTTACCAATAGGCTAGTACGCTGGCAAAGTTTCCTATCTTTGTTTGACATCACCTACATCCAACAAAAGGCGATTAAAGGCTATGCTATAGTCGAGCATCTCGCTCACCATCCTCTCCCAAGTTCGATCCTGTCCAATCAGAGTTTCCAGATGAGGAACTAATGTCCATCACTCAATCCGACGAGCCAATGTGGACGTTATATTTTGATGGAGCTCTGAATTCCCAAGGGAAAGGTATTGGCATTGTCCTTCTGATGCCCGAAGGCGTTACCATCCCAGAGGCATTTCATCTCGCATTCCCAGTCACCAACAACATTGCTGAATATGAGGCTCTTCTAGCTGGTCTGGAACTAGCCCATTCTTTCTATATCACTGAATTACGAGTCGTGGGTGATAGTCAACTTGTTCTCCGCCAAGTGCTTACAAAATATCGCACTCTTGATCCCAAGCTCAAGCCTTATCAGGAGCTGGTCTCCGCTTATGTCAAATTATTCACCAAGCTGATCTTTGTCCATGTTCCTCGCGAACAGAACATTCTGGCCGATGCCCTCACCTCCTTGACGTCATCTTTCAAATTCCCTTTAGGTGCATGGTCTAAATCCATCAACATCTACAAGCGCCTCATCCCTGCCGTTCAGGATCCTTACCTTTTAAAGATCAAAGAAAGAGTCCTACGGAAGATTCAGGAAGGAGAAATTCTTGAGAAGAGGAAAATCATGTTGGTAGAATTTGAAGAAGAATTGGCCGATGAGGAGAAACCTTGGTTCTATGAAATCGTCAAATATTGTAAAGATCAGTCTTACCCTGAAGGAGCCACCACAGAGGATAAGAAAGCCATAAGAAGGGTGGCCCATAAATACACATTGGTTGGAGGTCTACTCTATAGGAGATGCCTTACTGGTGTTCTATTAAGGTGTCTTGATGATGATGAGATCTGGAAATGTATAGAGGAAGCACACTCGGGTGTGTGCGGTGGCCATGTAAATAGCCAAATGCTCGCTAAGAATATCATTTGGCAAGGCTTTTACTGGCCCACTATGGAAGAGGATTGTGATGTCTATGTCCGTAGGTGTGTCAAGTGTCAACTCCATGCCGATAAAATCCATTCACCATCTTCCTCACTTCATCCAATATCCTCCCCATGGCCTTTCTCCATGTGGGCATTCGACATCATTAGTCCCCTAGGCGATCCCAATTCTCTCACCAAACAGAAATCTTTCATCCTCACTGCGACGGAGTACTTCACCAAATGGGCCAAAGCTGAAGCTTACGCGAAAATTAAGGCGTCAACAGTCTGCAAGTTCGTCATGAAGAACATCCTCACCAGGTTTGGCGTCCCAAGCACAATCGTCACCGACAATGGGCCACAGTTCATTTCTCAGGATCTTCAAGACCTCTGTAAAAGGTACGTGATCGCATTGCATCATACATCACCTTATTACCCACAAGGTAATGGCCAAGCAGAGGCCACCAACAAGACATTGATCAAAATCATAAAGAAAACCTGCGAGTCTAGTAAGTTTTCAGATTGGCCAGAAAAGCTTATCGAAGCTCTATGGGCCTATCGCACTTCAATCCGTACCCCCACCGGGCAGACTCCGTTTGCCCTTACTTACGGAATGGAAGCGGTAGTCCCGTACGAGGCCTTGATTCCTTCTCTCAGGATATAATTGGATGAGGAATTTCCCCTCGACGAATGTCGTAATTCACTCCTTGTCCAGTTGGAACTCTTAGATGAGAAGCGGCTGGCCGTTGCCAAGCATGCACGTGTTTATCAAAATAGACTCGCTCACTTTTACCAAAAGAAGGTCATTGAGAGAAAAATCAAAATTGGCGAGATGGTCGTGAAAAGAATTTTTGTCAAACCTGAGGGCCGCATTCTAAACTTCAACCCAATTGGGAAGGATAATATGTGGTTCAAGCCGTGTACCCTGGCAACGCCTACAAGCTAGTCAATGCCGAAGGGACCGAGTTATCCCACCCCTAGAACGGGCTTTATCTTAAGAAATACTACCCTTAGATAAGTGTAACAACTAGCATGGTACGAGGACCATCGGAGCTGGAAATTCACTCTTCGGTCTTTGTAGTCTAACTCAGGGTTAACCAGCGCATACTCCCACACCTCGCTTTCGGCTTTCGGGATCAAACGAAGCGGAACTCGAGGGAGGCCCAACACACAAAAAAAAACACAAAAAGAGAGAGTGCCTAGTGTTCATCATGCAGTCAAGTCTTTGCATCTATCCTTCATGTAGGTTAGGACCCATTAAAGCTCGGTAGGTCTCGGGTCTTGGCTCGCCAGAACCGCGAAGATTCTAGTCACGCCCCGAACCGATAACAACGGAACGTATAGTTCGGAACGTGGCAGTGATACAGTCGTGAATAATCAGAGCAACTCATAAGACACAACTTCAAGGCTAGATAATAATGATGAAAATATAATTCTTATTAATATCAAATGTCAAACTTACAATTCTTGACTCACTTACATATTTAATTGAAAAGACTCATTACTCTTAATAAAAAGGAAAAGACTCAATGATAGGACAAGATAAGACTCAAGAAGATAAAAGACACAGACTCGATTCCATAACGTTCAACACTCTTGCCCTTCCCCATCTGATGGACTATCTTCAATGTCGTTACCTGAAAAATGTTAAAGATAGGCTGGTGAGGGAAACGCTCAGTAGGAATTACATCTCTCATCAAGCAGGATATAAGTGATTAGCCAATTCACATGTTCATGATGATGCAATGCATGGAACTAGAAAATCATGATGACCAATCTAACAGGAAAGATGAATACTAAAGTCAAAGGCAGTTACGAGATCAAGAGAAATAGGGATAAATTCCCATGCAGAGTCAAGGACAAGCTATCAGAATATAACAAGGACAGATACTTAGATGAACATAACTTCAGAATTGGCCAGAATATAACAGAATTCCAATAAATATAAGTAATCTAGCAGAATATCTAAATTATCAAAATAACCGAACAACAAAATATTAGAATAACAGAACTTCTAGAATTAACAGAATTTGCAGAATGACAGATATAACAGAATAACAGAATATAACAGATGTACAGACTTTGGTGCAATGCCACACCCAGAATTCCATGGTTTACAGAATTGGACTTCCGTCCTACCTGGTATTGAAATGTCACGGACCCACAGCCCTTAATGTTTCAGAATCAGATTTGGCCAAATACAGAGTCAAAGGGTTATGTTCTCGAATCGATGACAAAAAGATTCCAAAAGGAGTAGAGTGTCAAGACTAACGGAAAACCAATGTGACATGGATCGTATCCAGGGTTTTTAAGGTACAACCAGCTCGGCTGCCTTGAGGGAATCAAGGCTAGCGGAGACTTACGGAGGTCCCAATGACTAACTTGCCAGTCCGAAGGAACGGAATGTCCAATGGAGGACTCATATGTCACCGAGAGTTGAGGTGCATAACGTGAACCAATCATGAAAAAGGGCTACATCTACGGACGTGAGATGAGAGTGCCAAAAGACCCGAGGTATGGGTCAAAACCAAAAGAAAATGGTGAGAATATGAATGCGTTAATTATAGAATTCACGTTAATCCAATTCTATAATTAACTATAATTAAAAAAACTTATATTAATTAATATCCATGAGTGACGTCATTTATTAATTAGCATCCACATAGAGAGACATTAATTTTATGATTTTTATCTTAATTTATTTAACAAGAATTCACGTCAATATCTATTTAATTGAATAATTTCAAAAATGTACATTCAAAGAGACATTAATTTATATAAAATAATTTTAAAAATAGAATATATGATAATTAAGAGAAAATTCAAGGATTCCAAAAATATAATTTTTATAATTTTCTATTACATATTTTAATAGATATAAATTTTCAAAGATATACTTACAAGATATATATATATATATATATATATATATATATAGAGAGAGAGAGAGAGAGAGAGAGAGAGAGAGAGATATATATATATTAAAAATTCGACGACAGTGCATTGTGTCGTCAAAAGGATTTGACGACACTATTCATGTCGTCATTAACAAATTGTCCTAATTTTTAGTCCTCTCGTTTCTCTACGTAACTATGTCGGAATTGAGCCTATGATATATCGAAATGACGGACTCGAAAAACTCTACCTAACTAGACGTTCAAAATAATTTTTCGTTGAGGGATGGGGGATCTTGAGATAGGGGGCATGAAAAATGGTCCAACCACTCTCACTACCTCGGTCTCCACCCCAATAGTACGCCCATAAATTTTCATGGCCAAAGGAGACTCCGATACCCATGAACAAACTATTAATGCGAAAACTCCATAACTAACTTCTATATAATTGACGACTGATTAGTTGGTCGTTGAATTAAAATGACGCCCTAGATTGGGTCGTCATTTTCATTCTTGCAGTAAAACAAATAAACCTCATTCAAGAACGAAATCTGTACTTATTACAGACCTATATACATGTTTAACATGATTACAGAAGCTTGTTAAATACTTGTTTAGTCATCAGAGAGAACACCTACCTCTAGATAAAGGATGAAGAAGATACGGGAGGTGAACGCGAGGGGAAGCAGAGGAAGAAGAAGAAGAAGAAGACTCCTTCTTCTTACAGCAGCCGCAGCAGTAGGTAGCTTTCCTCCACGTAGCAGAGAGGAGGAAGCCGATGCAGCAGGCAGCAGCCCCCTTCGAACGCACCAGCAGCAGTACCCTCGCGCTGCTCCTTCCCGGGGTTTATTTATAGGGTACAGACCCTAGCAAAGTCCTATTCATATTAAGAATCCTATTCTTTGTTAAGTTTCCTAAGATTGGCTCTGCCGCTATCCCTGTTTGAAACCAAAACGTAGGTCGACTTCCCTATTGGATCCTAACCCTAAGACTCCTGCATGCGTGGATGATCGAACAGGGTTTCTCGTGAGAAGCCCATGACCAATTCGTGAGTTTTCAAATGGAGAGGCCCATTATATATATATCATTTATATATATCGTAAAGACATGCATCTTTCACAACGTAACATGGGTTTTGGCTTTTAAGAGAAACCCAATATATCGTATCTTAACAACTCCCTACGTATGTGTTTAAAGAAGAGCCTATCACGTAACCCTTGATGCCCATGCTCCTATGGAAGTCTTGTTGGCAAAAGAAATAGTCCAATATATATATCCATATAGGTTAAAAGTCTCTCACGTACATGGGCTGTAAAAGGCCCATATGCAATTAGCCTCCCTGCCCTTTTGCATATAAATATATATTTTAGATCACGTGAGACCCATCTTATTTGGTAAAGGTCTCTTCTAAGGTGTGTGGGTTGGGCTTTAATATATATATATATATATATATATAATGTGTTTTGAGTCTTTAGTATTTGAGATTTAATTATGGTGAATTTCTTTCTTTAATGTATGTAGGGATAAATATATATATATTTGAGTTGTACATTTTTAATTTGGTTTGGACCTCTTTATATATATCTATATAGATTTCAAAAATTTATTATCGTAGACTTATCCTATGTAACTTTATCCGGGGTACTACATCCTCCCCCACTTAAAAGAATTTGGTCCCCAAATTCATATGAGATTCATTTCCAATATATATCCGTGGGGTATCTAGTTCTTTTCCTAAATCGCAAAATGAGATCATCTAGTCATGCTAGCAGAATAAACTAAGGTACTAGGCTTGGGTTAAGGGGTACCTCTAGTTACTTCATCGTCAGCAGGTTTGATTTATCTTATCGCTTGTAGTTGTACTCGATGCCGTGCTTCCTTGTGATCATTAGCCTGCTGCGGTTGATCTTTAGGAAGGGGGCAGTCAACTACCCTATGCTCCTGGCTCCCACAGCGAAAGCAAGCTCCATTCTTCCAGCGACATTTCTCGTATTTGTGACCCTCATTCCCACAATACTTGCACTTTTCTTCCTTAGGCTTCTTACCGTTCGGAGGGCCGTTGCCTTCATTAGGCCTCTTGTTGCCATTATCTACTTTCTGCTTCTCCATTCTCGCCTTAACCTTGTCGGATAATTCCATAGCGTCCTCCAATAATTGAGCTCTCTTAACCATCTCGGCATATGATTGAATATCCATCGGTGCCAACTTGGGTATGTATTGCAGTCTTAATCCATTTAAAAACCTCCTAGCTTTCATCTTTTCCGTCATGATCAAATGAGGCGCATACTGTGACAACCTCGAGAACTGAGTCTCATATTCTGTCACAGTCATACTTCTTTGTTTGAGGGAAGCAAATTCTCCCACCTTTCTCTCTCAAACTCTCTCCGAGAAATAGTTTTCGTTGAAGTGTTCTAAAAATTCTACCCAAGTTACTTGAATGTTTAGCAAAGTGGCTTCCACGGACTCCCACCAAGCCCTTGCGTCCTTCTCTAGTTGAAATGTTGCTAAAAGGACCTTATCTTGGTCTGAACATTGCATCACTCGGAAAATTCTTTCCATCTCCTTCATCCAATCTTCCGCCATATCAGGATCAGGGGTTCCACTAAACCTAGGGGGATTGAGGCTCCGGAACTCACGATGTAACTCTCCAGCTCCATGATTGGCTCCACCCTCGGCTACCCGCTGAAGAGCTTGAGTCAATCCTTGAACCGTTCTTTGCATCTCACGCCATTGGGCACGCTCAGCGGCCATTGTTATCTATCTAGTTCTACAAGACACAATTAATTCATGTAAGATTATCCAGCGATTCTCATGAAATTTTACTAAGATATTTTCATAAGCTGATATTATTAGTATTAGAATTCCTCTTTACCTCTTAACCCAAGGTTCTACCCAATCTCACCGGGCAATAATGGGGTTGAACCTAGAACTTATGACAACCTATAGTTAAGACCTAGGGTTTAATATACCTAGGCTCTGATACCACAAACTGTCACGCCCCGAACCGATAACAGCGAAACGTGTAGTTCGGAACGTGGCAGTGATACAGTCGTGAATAATCAGAGCAACTCATAAGACACAACTTCAAGGCTAGACAATAATGACGAAAATACAATTCTTATTAATATCAAATGTCAAACTTACAATTCTTGACTCACTTACATATTTAAATGAAAAGACTCATTACTCTTAATAAAAAGGAAAAGACTCAATGATAGGACAAGATAAGACTCAAGAAGATAAAAGACACAGACTCGATTCCATAACGTTCAACACTCTTGCCCTTCCCCATCTGATGGACTATCTTCAATGTCGTTACCTGAAAAACGTTAAAGATAGGCTGGTGAGCGAAACGCTCAGTAGGAATTACATCTCTCATCAAGCAGGATATAAGTGATTAGCCAATTCACATGTTCATGACGATGCAATGCATGGAACTAGAAAATCATGATGACCAATCTAACAAGAAAGATGAATACTAAAGTCAAAGGCAGTTACGAGATCAAGAGAAATAGGGATAAATTCCCATGCAGAGTCAAGGACAAGCTATCAAAATATAACAAGGACAGATACTTAGATGAACATAACTTCAGAATTGACCAGAATATAACAGAATTCCAATAAATATAAGTAATCTAGCAGAATATCTAATTATCAAAATAACCGAACAACAAAATATCAGAATAACAGAACTTCTAGAATTAACAGAATTTGCAGAATGACAGATATAACAGAATAACAGAATATAACAGATGTACAGACTTTGGTGCAATGCAACACCCAGAATTCCCATAGTTTACAGAATTAGACTTCCGTCCTACCTGGCACTGAAAAGTCGCGGACCCACAGCCCTTAATGTTTCAAAATCAGATTTGGCCAAATACAGAGTCAAAGGGTTATGTTCTCGAATCGATGACAAGAAGATTCCAAAAGGAGTAGAGTGTCGAGACTAACGGAAAACCAATGTGACACGGATCGTATCCAGGATTTTTAAGGTACAACCAGCTCGACTGCCTTGAGGGAATGTAAGGCTAGCGGAGACTTACGGAGGTCCCAATGACTAACTTGCCAGTCCGAAGGAACGGAATGTCCAACGGAGGACTCATATGTCACCGAGAGTTGAGGTGCATAACGTGAACCAATCATAAAAAAGGGCTCCATCTACGGACGTGAGATGAGAGTGCCAAAAGACCCAAGGTATGGGTAAAAATCGGAAGAAAACGGTGAGAATATGAATGCGTTAATTATAGAATTCACGTTAATCCAATTCTATAATTAACTATAATTAAATAAACTTATATTAATTAATGTCCATGAGTGACGTCATTTATTAATTAGCATCCACATAGAGAGACATTAATTTTATGATTTTTATCTTAATTTATTTAACAAGAATTCACGTCAATATCTATTTAATTGAACAATTTCAAAAATGTACATTCAAAAATAATTTTAAAAATAGAATATATGATAATTAAGAGAAAAATTCAAAGATTCCAACAATATAATTTTTATAATTTTCTGTTACATATTTTACTAGATATAAATTTTTAAAGATATACTTACAATATATATATATATATATTAAAAATTTGACGACAATGTATTGTGTCGTCAAAAGGATTTGACGACACTATTCATGTCGTCATTAACAAATTGTCCTAATTTTTAGTCCTCTCGTTTCTCTACATAACTATGTCGGAATTGAGCCTATGATATATCGAAATGACGGGCTCTAAAAACTCTACCTAACTAGACGTTCAAAATAATTTTTCGTTGAGAGATGGGAGATCTTGAGATAGGGGGCATGAAAAATGGTGCAACCACTCTCACTACCTCGGTCTCCACCCCAATAGTACGCCCATAAATTTTCATGGCCAAAGGAGACTCCGATACCCATGAACAAATTATTAATGCGAAAACTCCATAACTAACTTCTATATAATTGACGACTGATTAGTTGGTCGTTGAATTAAAATGACGCCCTAGATTGGGTCGTCATTTTCATTCTTACAGTAAAACAAATAAACCTCATTCAAGAACGAAATCTGTACTTATTACAGACCTATATGCATGCTTAACATGATTACAGAAACTTATTAAATACTTGTTTAACCATAAGAGAGAACACCTACCTCTAGATAAAGGATGAAGAAGATACGGAAGGTGGACGCGAGGGGAAGCAGAGGAAGAAGAAGAAGAAGACTCCTTCTTCTTACAACAGCCGCAGTAGTAGGTAGCTTTCCTCCACGTAGCAGAGAGGAGGAAGCCGATGCAGCAGGCAGCAGCCCCCTTCGAACGCACCAGCAGCAGTACCCTCGCGCTGCTCCTTCCCGGGGTTTATTTATAGGGTACAGACCCTAGCAAAGTCCTATTCATATTAAGAATCCTATTCTTTGTTAAGTTTCCTAAGATTGGCTCTGCCGCTATCCCTGTTTGAAACCAAAACGTAGGTCGACTTCCCTATTGGATCCTAACCCTAAGACTCCTGCATGCGTGGATGATCGAACAGGGTTTCTCGTGAGAAGCCCATGACCAATTCGTGAGTTTTCAAATGGAGAGGCCCATTATATATATATCATTTATATATATCGTAAAGACATGCATCTTTCACAACGTAACATGGGTTTTGGCTTTTAAGAGAAACCCAATATATCGTATCTTAACAACTCCCTACGTATGTGTTTAAAGAAGAGCCTATCACGTAACCCTTGAAGCCCATGCTCCTATGGAAGTCTTGTTGGCAAAAGAAATAGTCCAATATATATATATATCCATATAGGTTAAAAGTCTCTCACGTACATGGGCTGTAAAAGGCCCATATGCAATTATCCTCCCTACCCTTTTGCATATAAATATATATTTTAGATCACGTGAGACCCATCTTATTTGGTAAAGGTCTCTTCTAAGGTGTGTGGGTTGGGCTTTAATACATATATATATAAAATGTGTTTTGAGTCTTTAGTATTTGAGATTTAATTATGGTGAATTTCATTCTTTAATGTATGTAGGGATAAATATATATATATTTGAGTTGTACATTTTTAATTTGGTTTGGACCTCTTTATATATATCTATATAGATTTCAAAAATTTATTATCGTAGACTTATCCTATGTAACTTTATCCGGGGTACTACAATTCTTGTCCGGTCATGTCGGCTTACACCCACTAAAAGAAGGTAGCACGCACACACGTAGCTTATTTTACCAAAAATTGGTAGTATTGCTTATTGTGGGGCTGTGCTCGAAGGTCTCCAGGAAATTCGTAATCTTTGTTCTCTTCTACCTCGACCCAATGAGACAGTCGGGGCCCTTAAAATGCTGAGCATAAGGGAACCAAAATACCATACCCTGAAGGCGAAAGTAGGATTTATCTCCTCGAACTCGAGTCAGAGTACGAGAAGTGGGCAGTGTCCCCGCAGGCATACAAGAGGGATCCCTACATATCAAATCATCATGTCTCCCTTAAAAAAAAAAAATCCAAAGTCAGATGAAAGCATGGTCGTGGCCGTGCCTGATTTCAATAGGCGAGACCCCTCAAAACGAAAGCTAAATTCCACAAAGGGGCAACATAATTCTATTCGTGGTCTGGTCCGAAATTGCCCAAAAGGGAGAGGTCGAGTAGGTCCCGGTTAACTCGTCGGGTTAACGGTTTTGTCGGTCCTCTCGGAAGGTTTACCCCACTACTCTTCTTCCTCCCCTCAAAGATGAAAGCTCAATGGAAATCCTGAAAGGCGCGCCCCGCTAAGGCAAGCGACCTCGTTTTAGCAAAACACACATATAATTGTCTACTTTAAAAGGCAAAAGCCATCGTCGCAAAGGAGTCTCGGTGTTTCTGGCCGGTCAAGACCTCTGTCTACCACCTTGGTGGATTCTCACTTTTACCTCAGGCTTAGGTCAATGCAAGCGCGTCACCAATAGGTGCGACGGCGTCTGATTCCAGGTCAGCGTCGCGCGATTGACCGTTAGCGTTCCAGGGTGTTCCATCCTATACCATCTAGAGTTGTGAGGAAATAGACCCGGGTCGGACAAATCTCTTACCTCGAACACTCTTTTGGTGTGTCCTTGCAGTCGGAAGCGACTGGGAGCCTGAGCATGGCATGACGGTTTTGTCATCAGGTTAAGTCTTAACCGACAGGATTATCATTTGAGGAGTCTAGGAGCCCAAATCAATCTAGATGTGCACACAGGATACCTGGGAGGTTAGTAAGAAACCCTGTCGTCATAAAAAGTCAAGTGCCACAAGAATGGTCGCTAGGCATTAGTTATACAAAAAAAAATTATGAAGTGGCCCTCGGAAGACGCCGTCAGGTGAGTCCCAAAGTGGGAATCCTCTTGGAGCACGTTAACCCCGTATTAGGATACTTAAGAACGATTCAAACACCCCTGGTCCAAGAACCATGCCAGTTGTAATAACAAGTGTCTTTCAAAAAAAAATTCAAAAAAAAAGAAAAAAAAGAAGCATAAACAAACAACACAAAAAAATGCATCAGTGTGATCTCATTTGTGTGCTACATTTCTACATTATGTTCCCATTTGTGTGCCCGTATGTTGCATTCATCATCTTTGCTCTTGCCTTAATCGATAAAGGCTTGGCCCCTTGACCCGTTATCAAGGACAATCGGAACAAACATTTGCTTGATGAGCAAGGGGCCAAGTCAGAACAGAAAAAACTGACTTGTTTTTATTGAGCAATGTATACAGCATTGAAAAGTAGGAACGAAGGCAGGAGACAGGAAACCGAACATTCCTTCCTTTATTTCCTTCTAGCAGTTGTACATTAGGTTCCGTCCTCTCTCTCAGTGTTACCCCTTTCTCCACTCCCCAGGCGAGGAACTCTGGAGGGTGTTGCCAAACCATGCAAGACGGAGCCTCTACTACTCTGTACCCCCCTTCCCGTATCTGCTCCCCGTCGATCGACAGGGGTGGCAAAAAAGTTGCTAACACGAAAGCCACGCTCTCGTGCTCTTTGGTAGCGCTCTTCGCCATCTCTCAGCCATTGTTCAGCGAGACCAAGGCTGGTCCAGAGTTCAAACAGTTGGGCCTCCATGGCCCTACGCTCCTCCCTCTCAGCCAATCTGTCGGCTCTCTGTCTTTCGGTGTCTCTTTCCCTTTCCGCGCGTTCTTTCTCTCGGTCCTCCCTTTCCAGCTGAAGGGTAATCCTCAGCTCCGCGGCATCTCGAGAAGAGCCATCGTCTGGACGATGCCGCAACTCTTCCTCTAGTTCCGCTATTCTGGCTTCCCCCTGTGCAGTACGGGCAAGTGCATCTTGCACCTCTTTCATCTGCCATAACCATCATCTCAGGTATGTGGAGGCACGAATAAGTGAAATTCAATGACCAGACTCTCACCTAGGCGGACAGCATGCCTTCTGCCTCCGCGGCTCGCTGTGTAGTATGAGCAAGCTGCTCATGAAGCAAATCAAGTTCGGAAGTGGGGATCCATAAACTGGAAGAGACATCATCCGCCCCCATTACTGAGGAAGCCGCATCAAGCTGGGCGCGCTGCAACACACATAAGGTGACACCGACGACCTAACGCCAGGAATCTTGGTCTATGATCGTGTGTATGTAGGCTTACCGAAGAACTCAAGGCTGCGCGAGTATCATGTAACTGTCGCTCTGTGCCTACCAGGCGAGCTTGCAGGTTCGCTATCATAGTGTCACGAACATCCTATGGCTAGGACATAGGTTAACATTAAAAAAAGGGGGGAAAATGTTGTTCACCTCCACGGTCCCTTCAGGATGGAGTCGCTCTGCATACATCACCTTTTAGAGGCGCTGATAATCCTCGCTGTCTTGAGCATGTGACTCCACGGGAGTGCCGCCTCGTTGCCAGTCCTCGTATTGCTCAGGGAACCGCACTCTCCAATCAATGGAGGTCGCCGGCCCACGCGTCTTCCTCCGACACATGGTGTGGTAGTCATGTCCACCTATTCTTGGGCCAGCCCTAGAGTCCTCATGGCCAATCGTAGCCGAAGTGACTCGATTTCGTTCAAACAGTGCATCCAGAGGTCGCGTCCAAATCGGGCACGGCTAGTTATGACCCATGGCTGATCGGCGTCAGTCATACCCGCATAAGGCCTCCAGACCACCTGGGTCAGGTCACACACATCTTCTTAATATATAAAAAAAAGAAGGGAGAAAAAGATGATGATGAAATAATAATCACCATTGCCGTGGGGAACTCTTGCAACTCGTGCCTTAACACCATCAGCTGGTAGGATAGAGAGGCTGGGCTCGTGATAGGTTGCCACCGCCTTGCCAGCGGCACCGCCATCGTCACCAATGTCGGGCTTTTCCCATTGGGAGGTAATAATAGCTCCACAAGTGCACCATCATGTGTCATTAACATATCGGAAAAAAACAAAAACAAAAAAACAAAACAAAATAAAACAAAAAGAAGGGAGATACAGTTGAAACCAAGAGAGAAGCCAGGTACTTGGACGAACGGCGTGAAACCACTCACTGTTATCTCTCGATCTGCCCTTTCAGATAGGCCCGCAAATAGATGCGCCAGCATGGCTGCTCCCCAGGCATATCGCCCCACTTTCTCAGGGTCTACCAGGAACTCTAAGAAGCGGCAATGGATGCGGTCTCCTTTCGAGCCCAATAACAGCTTTCCCAACAGGAAGAAGAGGAATCTCCTCAAATCCATGTTGGCTCTTTCCCAATTGCTCGAGTCTACGTAGTAGATGGTGCGACACCCTCGCTCAATCCTCTCCATGAACTCTTCTAAGGACTCATCATCACATGGACGAACGTCAGTAAGCCCCAATGTCTCCATGGTAGGCGTCTTGGCTGCAGACAAGTTCTTACGATCATCGAAACCCACTCCTAGTAACCTCTGAGCAACCTCTCTGTAGTCACAGTATGTGATGCCAGTCAACGCCTCGCCATCCACTTTAAGGCCTGTGATTCGAACCACATCTTTCAGGCTGGGCACCATGTGCCCCCAAGGCATCAAGAAGGAACGACTCATTGGATCCCACCTTTCGCGCAATACTTGGACGAGGGTGAGGTCGAGCTTGATCGACTCAATCCGGAGGAAGACTCCAAGCCCCATCACATCTAGCCTGGCCCTCTAAAAATCTGGGAGACCTCGGTATGCTGCCACTACTAGCTCCCACGAGATATGTGATTTCATCACATCCTGCGCATACACGAGGAATGGAGAGGAGTTTTGCCAGAAGAGAAAAGGAAGAAGGAACTGGAAGAAGAGACGAGCAAGCTCAGCTTACAAGTTGCGATTGGGTCCTTTCATTGAGGTGCCCTTCAAGCTCCGAGAGTCTCCGAGAGCTGTTACCACTGGACCTGCTTCTCTTCGAAGAGTGGGAAGATTCGGCCTCCATCCCAAGTCTTAGAACTCTTAGCTCTTCCGTGTTGTGGAAGCCCCTACTCTTCAAGATGGCTTTCGATGTCCCTGGGAGAACAAAGAGGGGAGGTATTTATGGGAATGGGAGAAGTGCGAGCCATGACTACCTCCATCAATAACCCCCCTCATGCTAGGGCACCTTCCTTGCGATCTCATGTGCCACTTCGCCGCTCGCACATGGAAGCTGATTGAGTGGTGCGACACGACGACTCAGAAATGACCCATCAAGTCTGAATGGATGCAATAGGGAATAGACGAAGGCCGTTATTGTTGACTTCGATGGTAGATTCTCGTGGAAAAAGGGGCATGGCAAAGCACGAGTCTCTATTTCACGGCTAGGCCTTGTCGTGCGCGTCACATAGAAACGGTAAAAGAGAAAAAGCGTAGGAAGGAAGGAACGTGCAAGAGGACAAATGAGCAACAGTGACACAAATCACTCCATTCATAGGTCTACATAAGCTGTCATGAACACTACAGTCATGAACATCACAAAAGGGAAGGTGGGACCATCAACCCGCTAATTCTTCCCATCACACTCACGCTCATCCCTTTAGGCATCCCTCTGCTCCCCCCTAAGGTGAGGGTCCCTCAGGGGCCTTCTGGAGCCCCGTACAGCAGCACTCGCCTTGCCGCATGGCGCCTGCTCAGCAGCGGTGACCCGCTGCTGCTCCCCTGGCATAGCAAAGAAGCCACCCATATGGAGCTGGCCAGACTGGCGGAGTCGCATCCCGAATTCTCGTGCCCTCTCATAGCTTGCCTCCATGTCCTCTAGCCTCTGTCCAATAGCTCGAAGGCCTACCTGGAGCTCTCTCACTTGGACCTCCATGGCTCTTCTGTCCTCCCTCTCCTTCTCCCTCTCTAGCCTTTCTCTTTCCGCCTCTCTCTTGGCCACCTGGAGGAACACCCTCAACTCTAGGATGTCTGGATGTGGCCTCTCTTCACTATGATGCCGCAGCTCCGCTATAGTCGCTACCCAGGCATCATGCTCCTCTTCAGCCCGGGCCGCACGGGCCACCGCACCGGTAAGTTGCTCTCGGAGGGAGGCAATCTCAAGAAAAGGGGCCGAGGAGCTGGAAGATGCACCGCCAGCCATTCCTGCCATCGCTGCCCGCTGGGCACGCTGGAACAAACAAACAATGACCATCGGCTAAGCTCCAAATTTAAAACAAAAAATAAATAAATAAATAAAATGCAACACTTAACTTACCAGGATCGCCAGTTCCTGTTGAGTGACGGTCAGCTGCCGCCTAGCCTCTGCTAGTTGGGCACGCAAGCCGTTGATGTCACGCGCATCCCCGGATTGGAGAGGTCCCACATTACTCTCTCTCCGTTGCCGCAGGAAGTCGGCGCTGTCCTGCACCAATACGCTCCCTTGCTATCCAGGGAGACGTATGCGCCAGTCCTCGAGCTTCGCCTTGCTGCAACTCTCCTTCCTGACACGGCTCGGCTCATCCGCGCTCGCCCATTCATCGACCAAGCCCGGGGTCCTTGCCATGCCCTACATCAAGAAAGGAGGGTCTTACGTCAAACAACGAGAACACGTCTCCTATCAAGGACGTGTCCATCATTTGAGTGCAACACTCGCCCAACCCTTTTCCCCTCTCACATGGCTCGCTCCAAACTCAAAATGGATCAAAGAGGAGGAGATCGAAGGACCTACCGGGCCGTGTTCACCTCCCTCCGTGCCATCGGGCCCCTCGGGTCCCTCAAGTGCCCGAAGGGGCCCTTCCTCTTCCATGGACGCCTCTCCGTGCTCTTGCGCGTCCCTCCTCGGGGAAGGAGTTCCTCGCCCCTCTCTCCCTTCACCACGATTTGGCCCACCAAACTCCATCGATCGAGAGTGGAAGAAGACGAAGATAGGCGAGCAAATCTCGACGAGAGGCGGGCTCGTTTGCGGGCAAGACACGGAAGGAGGGCCGCCCGATGCTTTAAATTCGAATTCAAGAGCTTGAGATGCATCCTCGCGCCTAGACGCGTCCAAAAAAAGAGAAAGGTCATCCCTCCACGCAAGGCGTAATTCCCCGCTTTTCAGGGTGAGGTCTCGTGAAGTGTACCTCGAAAGAACATGTGTGAGAGAAGAAGCGTGGGAAAGGGAAAGTGCACAAAAGGCAGTCAAGCAATAGAAGAAACCATTCCATTTCACATAACAAATAGGTAGTCATACATCATAAAGTGAAGAGTGTGGGGTGTACAAGCAACTCTCTAACTCTCGCCACCACCCTCCTGATCATCTCTCTCCTCCCCCCTCCGACGGGGATCCCTAGGGAGCCTCCGCGAACTCTGAGAGGCGGTGCTCGCCTCGCCCTATGGTGCCACGCCAACATCGAAGGCGCGACGATGCTCCTCGGTCGAAGAAACTAGGAAGCTTCCCATGGAGAAGGAACCAGACTGACGAAGTCACGCCCCGCGCTCCTTCGCCCTCTGATACCGCTCCTCACTCTCCCGAAGCCTCCCCTCTGCTGAGCCAAGGCTCAATCGGAGCTCCATCATCTAGGCCTCCAGAGCCCTCCTCTCATCCCAATCTCGCTGCCACTCTACCCTCCTGTCCTCCCTCTCCTCTCTCTCTCCCATCGCCTCTCTCCTCGACAGCTCGAGGGCAATCCGTAGCTCCAGCACGTCGCGAGGAAGCTCCTCAGCCTCCCGTCGTCGCTCCTCCTCTAGCTCTGCTATCTGCGCATCACACTCTGCCACCCAAGCGTCGCGGGCATCACGGTCCTCCTCGGCACGAACCGCACGAGCCAGGGCATCTCGAATCTCCGCAACCTGTCAAAAACCCTACATGCCCTGTAAAAGATCAGTGAAGGAAGAAGAGCAACTGGAAGGGGAGCCTGGGTCAAGCAAACACTCACTCGAGTCGCGCGGTCACGCTCGGCCTCCTCAGCCCGGGCCACCGCATACGCCAGCTGCTCTTGGAGAGAAGGGACCTCCGGAGGAGGGCCCCAGGAACTAGAACCTGCCCCGCCAGCCATCCCGGCTGTTGCCGTCTGATGGGCCCGCTGAAACATAGGAGCAACAGTCAAAGGCTAAGCATCGAAAATCCAGGTCACAATAAAAAAAAATATGTAGTGCACTGCATAAGCTCACTAGGATCTCCAACTCCTACCGGACGGCTGTCAGTTGCTGCCTGGCGTTTGCCAGCTGGGCCCGCAAGTCCGCAATGATGGTGTCACGAGCATCCTGCATTCATGCATATAGATTAATTTGCATACATATAAAAAAAAAAGAAAGGAGAGAAAAGGATCTTCATCTCATACTTACCCCTGCCGCCCCACCGAGGTAGAGACGCTCCGCGTACGTAGCCCAGTACCGTCGTAGGTAGTCGGTGCTGTCCGGTGCGTAGGACACCACCGTGACTCCACCCTGCTGCCAGTCCCGGTACTGTGCAGGGAAGCGCGTACGCCAGTCAACGATCTTCGCCTTGCCCCGGGTCTTCCGCCCTACATGGCCCGACTCATCTACATCAACCCACTCCTGGGCAAGCCCCAAAGTCCTTATGACCAGCCTAAGCCGCAGCGGCTCGATCTCGTTTAGGCAGTGGACTCACAAGTCCCGCCCAAAACAAGGTCAGCCCGCTACGACCCAAGGCTGGCCAGCATCGGCCATACCCAGGTAGGGCCTCCATACCACCTGCATCACCATACGTGCATCATATTAGTTACCATTTTACTAAACTAAGTCATAGTCATAAAATGAAAAGAAATCATATGCATCATACCATGGCCTCAGGGTACTCAGTCAACTCACACCGAAGTGACGTCAGCTGGTAGCTGCCCGGTGCCGCAACTGTGACCGGCCTCCACCGCCGCGCTAAGGGCACAGCTCTCCGGTTCCACTGCCTGGCTCTCCCCATCGGGAAGTAATAATAACTCCATACCTGCATCCATCATGCATCATTAGCATAAATGATGGCATAACTATAATTACGGTAAAATGCATAAGTAAAATGTTTACCTGGAGAAAAGGTGCAAAGCCACTAACTGTCGTCTCCCTCTCTATACCCTGAGAGAGATTGGCAATCAAGTGGACGAGTAGAGATGCTCCCCACGCATAATCCCCCACTCGGTCCAGGTCCGCTAGGATCCCAAGGAAGCGGCAATGGATGTCGTCCCCCTTCGTCCCCAGCAGAAGGCGGCCCAGAAAAAAGATAAGGAACCTCCGGAGGTCTAGATCCGCCAGCTCTCGCTCGCTCGGGTCCTGGGTAAAAGCCGCATGGGCGTCTCCCTCCAGTCATGCCAGAAACTCTGCTCCAGTCTCGCTAACCCGCTGGCGCGGGTCAACGAATCCGAGCGCCTCCATGATGTCTACCCGGCCGACTGTCCTGCTGTCTCTGTCGGTCGCGGTCGTCTCCAGCCATAATAGCTCGAAGGTGCTCTCTCTGTAGTCGGGGTAAGTGACCCCGCTGACGGCCTCTCCGTCCACTCGCAAGCCGGTGATCCGAGCTACGTCCTCTAGTGTCGGCACCATATGCCCCCAGGGCATCAGGAACGCTCGACTCGGCGCATGCCACCGCTCCCTTAGCGCCTGGATAAGGGGAAGGTCGAGTCGGAAGGACTCAATCCTCAAGAACGCCCCAAACCCCATGGCGTCCACCCGCGCCCTCTGGAAGTCTGGTAACCCTCGGTACGCTGCGACTACCAAGGACCAGCTGATCCGGCTCTTCATCACGCCCTGCACACCACAAAGAACAAAAATAAAAATCACATCAGTAAAAATAGGGCTGTAATTAATGAACATAATAACAACAAAAATAAATAAAAAAAGATCACAAAACATTTAATTTTTAATTACTTTTTTGAGGCGTCTAGGGGCTTGGACGCCTCTTTATTTTCTTTATTTTTTTAAATCCAAAAAATAATAATAATAAATTGTTTTAGGCGTCCAAGGACCTGGACGCCTCTATGCATTTATCTTATTTTATTTAATTAATTCCGTAAATAACCAAAAAAATACATAAAAAGAATAAAAAAACATGGAGGCGTCCACTGGGTTGGACGCCTCAACAGTCAGTCTTCTCTCTCTCTCACCTCCCTTCCAACGCCATCTATCGCCCCCATTTCCCGCATGAAATCACACAATAATGTAATAGAGGAGTTCTAAGGTGCTTACCGAGTCATGTTCATCCTCTCCCGCGTCGCCAGGTCCCTCGGGGCCCTCCACGGCTAGTGGGATCATCTCCTCGTCCACAGGAGCCTCCTCTGCACGATCTCGAGTCCTCCGCGGACGACGGGCGAGCCGCTTCCGCTTCTCGACTCCCTGGCTCGATTCCCCGCGTTCCATGGGTCCAGAATAAGGGTAAAAGGGTCGAAAGAAGGTGGAAGAACCCAGAGAGGAGAGAGGAAGAGGTGTGAAAAGTGAGAGGCCGTATAGGCGGCCTCTCATATTTAAAAAAAAACACTCTTTTGAAGACATCCAGGCGCCTGGACGTGTTCAAACACAAAAAAAAGTGTTTTCTAAAAAATAATAATAATAATAATTAAAGACGTGTCCAGGGTCCTGGACGCGTCAAAATAAAATAATAATAATATATATATGTACATATATAAAAAGGGGGGGGGGCGAAAAGAAAATAAAAGAAAAATAAAAAAATAAAAAATATATAAAAGCGTCCAATCTCGTGGACGCTTCAATTAAAAATCAAAAAATAATAATAAATAACAAAATAAAAATAAAATAACAAAAAAGCGTCCACCTCTGTGGACGCGTTCAAGATAAAAAAAAAGGGGCAAGCAAAAGAAAAACAACAAAAGGTAAAATAAAAACATCAAGAACCACAGAAAAATCATAAAAAAGGAAATGTTAAAAAAAATGGAACCAATTTTGCACACAACCCCACATTTTATTTCATTCAAAACAGAGTGGGCTACATCAGGGGTTTAGATGCTTCGGGCCTTAATTTCCCCAGTTTGGTTACATAAGCTCTCCACAGTTCGCCCTCTTCCTCCACATGCACTAACGCCTTTCCCGAAGTGCTTATCTTCCATGATGATGTGATAATCTTCACTTCCTTGGCATCCATTTCCGTACCCGACTCTCTCTTCGTCAGAGGAGCAATATCAGATAACGGTGGGAACAAGTGGTGGGGAAGGCCGATTTGGATGCAGCACCGATGCACATTGTACAAAGCAAACTCAGTCGCGCCGATCAGTTGGAGTTCAGCTTCGAGGGAAGACCTCGTGAGGAGTTCGCGCGAAAGTAGGCATGTCGGTGCACAAGTGAAGAAGCTTTGCGTCATGGTCTTGAAGTGGGACCGCCAATCTTCACGCTTCCTCAGCAACGGGACGCGATTCATTACATTACCACCAAAGCCTAACACATCGGCTATGTGGTATAGGGGACTTTGTTGGAAGATCTTCGAGGCAGTTAGCATCCCCTCATGGTGATCAAATTTGAAATGCAAATCGATCCAGCAATTCAGGAGAAGTGCGCAACCGAAGGGAGGCTTACCCATGCTTGAAGCAGTAAGACCACTATAAAGGTAGGCAAGGACGGCGGGTCCCACCCTTCTGCCGTTCCAAATCCCACAAATCGCGCTCAACTGGTCTCCCTCCACTATGTTGTCAGTGTAAGGGAATAAGAGAGCTCCCGCCAAACAGATTGTGAATCCCCTCATGATTTCCTCCAAGCGGTCATCGTCTGGCGATCCTCTCAGGGCGTCCATGACCCATTCCGTGAGTTTTTGCAGATCGATCCCCTTCTGAGTACGGACGTTTCTAATGGCACCAAGCAGCATGAAGCTTCCAAGGACCTCCTCGGAAGTCACCCTCTTCAGCATTCGCGTAATCTTTATCCTGCCATCACTTTTGAACCTTTTTAACCCGAGTAGGAGTTCTACCTCCTCGAGAAGGATGGTCGCCTCGAAAGAAGGGAAGATGAAGGAGTGAGTTTGAGGATGCCAGATCTCCACCAGCGCGCTCATAGTCGCCCAGTCCATACGAATCTTCTCGTAATGTTTGGCGTGAACTAGGAGCCCCTGAAGGTGCCACCTCGTGATTATGGCCCTCATGCCGATGGTAATGTTGGAAGTCAGCTTCGAAAGCCACGACAGTTTCGAGAATTTCCTCGGACCTGGGAAGAGAGGGTACGGCTGGAAAAGGGAAGAAAACAAAAGAAGGAAGAAGTGAGGGAGAAGTCGTACATGAAATTTGAAATGAGTCAACTCACCATATGCGACCGGATCATCCCACTCAGATGACCTTCAAGGTCGGAGAGTCGCCTAAAGTCGCTGCTAGGCCTGCTCCTCTTCACAGGGCGGGAAGACTCTCCTTCCATCCTGGAAATTCCTAGATTCTCCTCTCCTCCTCCTCTTGAGCTTTCAAAGCTCTCCTTGGTGCATTTGGCTGAACTAGCCTAAGGGGGGTACTTATAGGAAGGGAAGGGGGTAAAGGCCAAGAGACGTCACATCAATGTCGAGTCGTCGTCGTTGACTTCAGCAAAAGGTATTTTGTCTAGATCTCCCTTGTACTGTGGTGAAACTCTGCTGCTTTTTATCATGTTGATCAGTGCAGGTTTCACTAATGGACGCCACCGTCCCATCATGTGCCACCATCCGGTAACTAGTCCCACCATGTCATGCATTGTATTATATGATATTTACGCTATTAGAACATGTCAAGGACCTTGCGACCTGAACGGATCTGGAATTTGAGTTCCCCTTCAACAAAAATAGTGATAATTTCAGAGGAATTTGTGTTGTACAGATAGGCCATTAAGTTACGAAAGTAAGGGGACGATGGTTCCATTTGATGAGTTGGTGCGTGGATAAACGGGCCCCGGCTCAGTATCAGCTCACCGGATCGATATCCTGACCCATTCTTAACAACTTGATAATATTATCCTTGGCTATTTTCTATTTTAATTTGTTTAAGTTTTCCTTTAAACCCAGCATGCATTCATGTAGGACTTTGATTCCATTACGGAAGATCATTCAAAGTAATTCGATTATGAAGACCACTGTGCTCCGGTTCTTACAAATATGAGATATTCCACTCGGAATGAAACACTGAGCTTCCTTGAGATGGCCCTACGCTGTTCTTTCGAAAGAGACCCTTGTTTGGACTGATCCTCAAATATTCCTTTACTTTTACTCCATTTGACCCACCTTGGCCGCAGCACTTCCACATTGGCTGGTAACCGCTCCCCAAAGATGAAACCTGCAGGTTTACGACCCAGGTACTTCCACACAGAGAAGTTTGTCTCTTTTTCTACTTGTGCATGAGCGCACATTTTCCCCTTCCTTGCTTGATTTCCGTCCAAGCAATTGTTGAATTCGGAAGACCTTCTTCAAAGTCGTCTCATTGAAAACTCTGAAAATATTCCAAACCATAATATTGAAAGTGTGTCTCATCATACCTTGGCATCAACTTTTTAATCCATTCTCACTCCATTCCACTTCACTTCAATGCCATTCCACTACGTGTCACTCCCTTACAAAGCAGACGCCAAGGCGGGACAGCTATAGACACGCTATTCCTGACATCATCTTGAGTAAATCTCATATTATCATATGACGCCCCGCAGTGGCTTTCACATTTTGAATCACTTGAGTGCTCCCCTTTCTTTCCTTTCACCTTTTGAGCGGGAGAACGTGACGCTTCTTTGGGATCCGAGCGGAAGCCACCTCACTAAGGAAATCGTGCAGCACACGGATGGCGCCGCTCCCAACCGGACGCTCCGGAAGAATCCAAACATGAAGACGTCTAACGGTTAGACGCCGACGGCTTTCCGGGGCCGATCCGACAGAATTTCTTTGAGGCGTCCAGGTACCAGGATGCCTCACTGTGTCTCATTGAGGTGTCCAGGAGCCTGGACGCCTCACTTGCAGGCCTATCCTTTGAGGCGTCCAGGTGCCTGGACGCCTCACTGCTTATACACACGGACGATGCCGATCCGCCGCTCGATTTGACGTTTCAAAAAAATCCAAAAGATAAAAACGTCTTGTCAATTAGACGCGCCCTTTGTAAGTCACAGTCACGCGCCAAAATCACGCGCTTTCTCCACTGTCTACGACTTTCGGCGGCGATTCGGTGGGCGAAAATGGGTGCAACCAGGGCCCCGGGCGCCTCATCATTGAGGCGTCCAAGAGCCTGGACGCCTCAATGAATATATTAAGATAAAAAATAAAAAATATTTAAAAAATATTTATTGAGGCGTCCAGGCTCCTGGACGCCTCAACAGTGAGGCGTCCAAGAGACTGGACACCCCAATCAGCTTTCCTTCTATAAATAGGGGACCCCCTCCCTCGAAGGGAAGGGGCTTCAGATCCGACAGAGGAAGGAGAGACTCTATCGGATCCCGTTTCTAACCCGTGGGTCTTTTGTAGGGGGAGGTTCTGCCAGCTTCTCGGGTGCCCGCGCTCGCGAGAGGAAGGCTAGCTCCATCCGTTCTGCTTCCACGTCGTCCCCACGCTGCCGAAGCTCCACCGGATCCCTCCATCGGCACCTTCAATAAGCCATTCTCTCCCCTTCTCTTTTGTCATTTCTATCGCATGCATCATCCCGTCATCCGTCATCTCCTTTCATAAGGAAGATCCATTTTTATGCACGTTTGCACGATCCCCCATTCATCATAGCATTTTTATCTCAGATAACAAATCTGACTGTATGCTTACATGAGATAGTGTGACAAATTTGGATTCCGTGTCCAAGCTTATATTGAGCTCGGAGAATTGTTCAAGTAACCTCCATTCTTGTATCATACAATTGGCTATCCTTGCTCTCGGCTTTCGACTAAGGGCATCAGCCACATAATTACCCTTTCCGGGATGGTATTGTATACTGAAGTCGAAGTCCTTGAGATATTCTAGCCAGCGTCTTTGTCTCATGTTCAGCTCCTTTTGTGAAAATAGATATTTGAGACTTTTGTGATCGGAGTATACAGTAAACTGTACCCCATAGAGATAGTGTCTCCATATCTTTAGGGCAAATACTACCGCGGCCAATTCCAAGTCATGGACGGGGTAATTCTCCTCATGCTTCTTCAGTTGACGAGAAGAGTATGCTATGACCTTCCCATGTTGCATTAGAACACATCCGAGGCCAATGCCAGAAGCATCAGTGTAGACCTCGAATTTCTCTCCTTCAATTGGTAGGGCTAAGACCGGAGCTGTGGTGAGATGATCCTTGAGAGTTTGGAAACTGCTTTCACATTCCTCACTCCATTCATATCGGATCTCCTTACGAGTTAATCTTGTAAGTGGTACGGCGATCTTAGAGAAATCTTTGATAAATCGCCGATAATAGCCTGCAAGACCTAAGAAACTTCTGATCTCGCTTGCATTAGTGGGTCTCTCCCAGTTTCTCACAGCTTCAACTTTTGACGGATCCACAGATAAACCGTCCTTGGATATGACATGTCCGAGAAAAGCCACTTCTTCAAGCCAGAACTCGCATTTGCTGAGTTTAGCATATAATTGATTTGTCCTCAAGACTTGCAATGCAATCCTCAAATGCTCTTCATGTTCTTCCTTAGTCTTAGAATATATCAATATATCATCGATGAAGACTACTATGAATTGATCCAAGTAAGGCCTGAATATGCTATTCATTAACTGCATAAAGGCAGCAGGGGCATTTGTTAGTCCAAAAGGCATAACAACAAATTCGTAATGGCCATACCTGCTTCTGAATGCGGTCTTGTGAATGTCATCATCCTTGATCCTTAATTGATGATATCCCGACCGGAGATCAATCTTGGAGAAATATTTGGATCCTGAAATCTGATCAAACAATTCATCGATTCTCGGCAGTGGATACTTGTTCTTGATAGTAAGATGATTCAACTGTCGATAGTCAATACACAATCTCATGGATCCATCCTTCTTCTTTACAAATAAGACTGGTGCTCCCCACGGGGAAGTACTTGGTCTAATAAACCCTTTTCGGATTAGTTCCATCAACTGCTCCTTCAACTCCTTGAGTTCAGCAGGGGACATTCTATATGGTGCCTTTGAAACCGGACCAGCACCAGGGACTAAGTCGATGGTAAAGGCCACATCTCTTTGCGGGGGTAATCCCGGCAGTTCTTCCGGAAATACGTCTGGGAATTCTCGTACTACTTGAACGTCTTCTATCTTGGTTTCCTTAGCTTCTTTATTAGTGACAAAAGCAAGGAAGGATACACATCCTTTCCTGACGAGCTTGCTTGCTCGAAGAGCCGAAATAAGAGGGGATTTGCTTCGACTCTTAGGACTAGTATAAGTCAGATCTGGAAATTCTTTGAAAACAATCTTGCTATTACGGCAATCAACCGTTGCCTGGTACTTAGATAACCAATCTGCTCCTAGTATAACATCATATTCTTTTAGATCTAAGCAGATAAGATCAATAGGAAAATTCTTTCCTCGAACCAACACCTCACAGTTTTGGTAATGATGCGTGATATCCGTCTCGTTTCCGAGAGGAGTAGACAATATTATCTTCATCCATTCTGGTTCTAGAGGTAATGGGTCAGCAAACTTCTTGGAAATAATGGAATGCGATGCACCCGTATCAAATAAGACATGTGCATATTTGGAACAAATTTTTAATGTACCTTCCACCAATTCGCCTTCTTCTTCTGGTTCGGTCTCTTGGATTGCATGAAGACGCGCGTTCCTTGTCACTGGGCGTTTACCCTCACCGTCTTGGTCATTCATTAATGGACAATCGGGAATCCGATGTTCACGACTCCCACAACGGAGACATGCTCCTAGTTTCCTCCAGCATTCTTCTGTTTTGTGACCAGCCTTGTCACAATGCTTGCATACTACGTTTGAAGGGGTAGTGGTGATAGAGAAAGGCTTGGATTTCTTGAACTTCTGATCTTGAGAGGAAGAACCTCCATTATTGGGCCTCTTCTTAAAGTTGGGTTTAAAAGAACCCGAACTTGTGACTTGCTCCTTTCTGTCTTTCCCACGGATCCTATCAGATAGTTCCGTGGCATCTTCAAGCAACTGAGCTCGGCGCACTATTTCAGTATAAACTTGAATATCCATAGGCACCAGTTGAGTAATGTAGTGGGGCCTAAGCCCATTAAGAAATCTACGGGCTTTCATCTTTTCCGTGCCAATTAAATGCTTAGCATATCTAGACAATCTAGAGAACTGTGCTTCATAATCAGCCACCGATAAAGATCTTTGCTTTAATGCGGCAAATTCGGCGGCCTTCCTTTCCTGGACCCTATCAGAGAAATATTTGGCGTTGAAATACTCAACGAATTCACCCCATGTAACTTGAGTTGGGTCAATAGTAGCTTCAATCGACTCCCACCAGCATCTAGCATCCTTTTCTAACTGGAAAGTAGCTAATAAGACTTTGTCCTGATCCGTGCATTGCATGACACGGAATATACGTTCAATCTCCCGAACCCAATGCTCGGCATCGTCTGGATCGGTCGATCCCATGAACTTCGGGGGACTCATATTCTTGAATGCTTGGTGTAAGCTTCCAGCTCGTGGAGCACCACCTTGTGCTACCTGTTGTAGCACTTGGGTCATCCCTTGAAGGGTACGCTGCATGTTGCGCCATTGAGCACGTTCGGCAGCCATTATCCTACAATTACAATAGCTATGTTAGTATTATATCACTATGATCTTATAAAGGACTCATTGATCATTTAACCCTTGGTTCTACCCACTCTCACTTGGTTAAAGGTTTTGAAACCTATCCTTGGACTTGGGTTTCCTAGGAATTGAATACCTTAGGCTCTGATACCACAAAGACTGTCACGCCCCGAGCGCGGAAGATACCCGGAGATGCGCGACGTGTCTATATCAATCATGTCAATCAGAGTGGTCATGTATTCGACACAAAGACAGAGATGCGCAAAATAGCAAGATAACCCAATCCTTTATTTCATAATGGATAGACTATTACAAATCCAATACTCTGTTAAATAAAAAGGAAAAGAATACATAGTTGACTCGAGAAACTATAGAAAAGACTAGATGACACTTGTAGAAGCTCTATCACTTTCACTCTTGACCATTCCCATCCGATTGACTTCCATCGTCGTCGGACTTACCTGAAAAGTAGAAAGGGACAAACGGAATGAGCGAACGCTCAGTAGGAAATTATATCTCAAGTACTAGCAAGTGGTTTAAGTAATTACATCTTTCATGAATGCAATAAAGCTATGCATGCTCGCGTGAAACGACAAGATAGAGAGAATGTAATATCAAAGAAATAAGATGAACTTATCATGAACTCACAAGATACAAGTTATTCGAGATATTCAAGCAAGTACATTAACAAGTCATGTCAAGAACTTTGGCTATCATGTATCAAGCAAGTAAATTACCCTTTTCGGGCCACGCATTTCATGTAAAGTCAAGTACGATTCAAGTACAAGATGTGTGTGGAATGTCCAATCAAGCAAGTCAAGTACTCGGTATAATGCCAGATACCTTATCATTTTAACTCCCATGGGCACAAGTACTTTCGGGTGCTCCTCCTAGGACCAGATCGGGCCCTATATGCGCAGGCATTTATCATGTGTTTTGACATCCACTCTTGTTTATATAGCCAATATAGAATTTCAATAATCAAGCTTGTAGACACGTATGACAACTTTGATAGAATAGAGTCCAAAATATGACAAAGGACATAGAATGGCGATAATAACGGTATAATCACGATGTCGATAAAACTAGGTAGATTATGGTTCCCTTAACTTAGGTACCATGACAAATCAATATGGACATTCTTTATATAGAATTGAGGTCCACATGAACAGTATATCAAAGTAAGATACCCTCATTCTTATCATAGAATTGGGTTTACAAGAACGACATGATATGGCATGATATCATCATCCCATTAAGAATTTCTTATGATATACTCTTTGTATAATCATAAGGGCCGGTATACCATGTTTCTTTAGATTGACATGGCAAAAACTGTGTAATGGGTTTTTAGGGTACAACCAGCTCAGTCGGCCTTGAGGGAATCCAAGGCTACGAGGAGTCTTACGGAGGTCTCTATGACTAACTCGCTAGTCCAAAGGAACGGAATGTCCAATGGAGAGCTTGTATGTCAATGAGAATTGAGTGTGATCGATAAAACACCGTGAAAAGTGGGACTATACTCACGGAGTGGAGAATAGTGCCGATATATATATATATTATGATATATAAAACCATCGGTTAGCAAATCAGAGGAAAAATCAGTTTACAGTAAAATAACGACTTAGGTCAAGTCGTTTCTCAAGTAATTAACGCCTAACAGAAGGGCGTTTACATATGGTCCGTTTTTGCAGAATTTTCAATAATTTCAATAATTTATCTAAAACGCGCCTTCGTCAGGGGCGTTTCTTCAAGAGTTGACGACTACTGTAGCAGGCGTCTTTTATTTACAATAATTTTCAGAACATATTTATTTTCAGAAATTATCAAAAACGCGCCCTTGGCAGGGGCGTTAATCATTAAATTCTTATTTTCTCAGAATATATATTCCAGGATTTTATCAGATACGCGCCCTAGTAAGGGGCGTTTATTTTTAATTCACGCCCTGTGATGGGGCGTTACCACAGGGAAAAACGACCTAGTCTAGGTCGTGAATTCAAGAAATATCAGGAATTAGCAAGATTTGCACGATAATCAAGGATAACAATCATATAGTCATGACAGGAAAATTGGCAGTAATTCAGATGCAGTATATTGGATTTGATGTTTCATGCTTATTGACTTTTAACCGTTAACAATTATTGATTGATTTCATGTAATTGCATGGATAATCCGTTCCGAAGATTTACATGAAATTAACGCCTGTGTACAGGGCGTTAAATATGAAATTGACGACTTGGACATGGTCGTGTCTTGTAAATTAGCGCCCTGGACAGGGGCGTCTCTTTCAAAATATTGCAGAAACATAATAAAACCATATTAAACCGTATGCATGTCATGTCAATACGTATATAAGTCTTGTCTTAAATTATTTGGGCTACAGTAACTTGAGAAAATCCTACCTTATGATCTGGATGAAGGAGATGAAAGGGCTTTGAAGCTTCAACTGCAACTTAATAGAAGAAGAACAATCGTTCTTCCGTCAACCTGGAGAGGAAACGAAGAATATTAATTATTCTCATGCTACGTTCATAAAAAAAAAAAAAAAAGAACAGAAGAAGAAAATAGAAGAACATATGTTCTTCACGTACCTAGCAGCAGACGTTCGATCAAATGGGTTTTAGGGTTCGATCGAACATGTTATTTATAGGATTTTGAAGTCCTAACAAGAGTAGTGTTTGATTGAGGGTAATATATCCTTAATAGAGTCCTTACTCTAATAGACACTTACTAGATTAGGTTAATCTTTCCTTGGATAAGTTCTGGGTTCGATCGGTTCACGAACTGAATTAACGCCTTAGGTCAGGGCGTGTATTCTTTAATTGACGCCTTGCATAAGGGCGTTTCTTAAAAAGCGCCTTGAAAAAGGGCGTTTCTTGTTTTAAAACACGCCCAAGATAGAGGCGTTTCTTTTACTTACCCATTTGGTCGCGTGAGTTGACGACCGCACGTGTGGGCGTCCTTTCTTTAGTCACGCCTTTGATAGAGGCGTTTCTTTTTGAATTAACGCCCTAATAAGAGGCGTTATTTTTAATTTGTTTTATTTCGTCAAATTAACCCTATTCCTTTTATATATATTACTTCTGTAATATATATGTTTTAATTCATTTCAATTATTCATTTATTAGGGTTGCTACACCCTCCCCCACTTAAAAAGAATTTGGTCCCCAAATTCAATATATATATAATTATACACGCGGAGAGTGTAGGACATATACCTCTTAGAATAACTCGGGAAATCGTTTCTTCATAGATTCCTCGGTCTCCCATGTCGCTTCGCGTTCAGGATTCTTATTCCATTGCACCTTGATCATGGGAATAACCTTATTCCTTAGAGCTCGTATTTCTCGCTCTAATATCTTTAAAGGCCTTTGTTCATATGTGAGATCTTTCTGGATCACCAGATCTCCATGCTCAATAATATGTGACGGATCGTGCACATACTTCTTCAACATAGATATGTGAAATACATTGTGTACCTCGGACAACTGAGGAGGCAACGCGATGCGATAAGCAACCTCGCCAACTCTTTCGAGTACCTCAAATGGTCCGATGAATCTTGGCGTAAGCTTGCCCTTAACACCAAATCTTCGTATGCCACGTCCAGGGGATATTTTAAGAAATACATGATCTCCAACCTGGAATTCAAGATCTCTTCTCCTGGTATCAGCATAAGCCTTTTGCCTTGTCTGAGCAACTTGTAATCTTTCTCTGATTACTTGTATCTTCTCGGTTGTATCCCTTACCATGTCTGGACCTAATAGTTGTTTTTCTCCAACTTCGTTCCAACATATGGGAGATCGGCAACTCCTTCCGTATAAGGCTTCGAAAGGTGCCATTTGGATACTAGCTTGGTAGCTATTATTATATGCAAATTCAACTAAAGGTAAGTGGTCATGCCAGCTTCCTCCAAAGTCAATAATGCATGCTCTCAGCATATCTTCAACAACTTGATTAGTTCGCTCGGTCTGACCATCCGTTTGTGGGTGGAAAGCAGTACTAAAGTTGAGCCTTGTCCCCAACGAATGTTGTAATCCCTTCCAAAAATGAGAAGTAAAACGGGGATCCCTATCAGACACGATTGAGACAGGAATTCCATGTATCCTGACTATTTCTTTAATGTATAGTGCAGCTAGCACATCAATCGACCATCGGCTTTTGATTGGCAAGAAATGTGCCGATTTAGTCAATCGATCAATGATAACCCAGATTCCATCATGTCCTCCTTTAGATTTAGACAAACCCATGATGAAGTCCATACCAATATCCTCCCATTTCCACTTAGGAATATCTAGAGGATGTAGTTTTCCCGCAGGCTTTTGGTGTTCCGCCTTGACCTGTTGGCATGTGAGACAGCGTGATACATAGTCCGCTATTTCTCTTTTCATATTGGGCCACCAAAAGTTCCTCTTTACATCTTGGTACATTTTAGTTGATCCAGGATGAATAGTGTATCTTGATCGGTGAGCTTCATCTAAGATCTTCTTCTTTAATTCCGGACAATCGGGTATACAAGTTCTATCTTTGAACGATAACCTTCCATCAGAAGTTAGTTGAAAATCAGATTGTCCTTCTAATCTGCCTTTGATTTCTACTAACATAGGATCATTATCCTGAAGTGTTTGTATCTCAGATAACAAATCTGACTGTATGCTTACATGAGATAGTGTGACAAATTTGGATTCCGTGTCCAAGCTTATATTGAGCTCGGAGAATTGTTCAAGTAACCTCCATTCTTGTATCATACAATTGGCTATCCTTGCTCTCGGCTTTCGACTAAGGGCATCAGCCACATAATTACCCTTTCCGGGATGGTATTGTATACTGAAGTCGAAGTCCTTGAGATATTCTAGCCAGCGTCTTTGTCTCATGTTCAGCTCCTTTTGTGAAAATAGATATTTGAGACTTTTGTGATCGGAGTATACAGTAAACTGTACCCCATAGAGATAGTGTCTCCATATCTTTAGGGCAAATACTACCGCGGCCAATTCCAAGTCATGGACGGGGTAATTCTCCTCATGCTTCTTCAGTTGACGAGAAGAGTATGCTATGACCTTCCCATGTTGCATTAGAACACATCCGAGGCCAATGCCAGAAGCATCAGTGTAGACCTCGAATTTCTCTCCTTCAATTGGTAGGGCTAAGACCGGAGCTGTGGTGAGATGATCCTTGAGAGTTTGGAAACTGCTTTCACATTCCTCACTCCATTCATATCGGATCTCCTTACGAGTTAATCTTGTAAGTGGTACGGCGATCTTAGAGAAATCTTTGATAAATCGCCGATAATAGCCTGCAAGACCTAAGAAACTTCTGATCTCGCTTGCATTAGTGGGTCTCTCCCAGTTTCTCACAGCTTCAACTTTTGACGGATCCACAGATAAACCGTCCTTGGATATGACATGTCCGAGAAAAGCCACTTCTTCAAGCCAGAACTCGCATTTGCTGAGTTTAGCATATAATTGATTTGTCCTCAAGACTTGCAATGCAATCCTCAAATGCTCTTCATGTTCTTCCTTAGTCTTAGAATATATCAATATATCATCGATGAAGACTACTATGAATTGATCCAAGTAAGGCCTGAATATGCTATTCATTAACTGCATAAAGGCAGCAGGGGCATTTGTTAGTCCAAAAGGCATAACAACAAATTCGTAATGGCCATACCTGCTTCTGAATGCGGTCTTGTGAATGTCATCATCCTTGATCCTTAATTGATGATATCCCGACCGGAGATCAATCTTGGAGAAATATTTGGATCCTGAAATCTGATCAAACAATTCATCGATTCTCGGCAGTGGATACTTGTTCTTGATAGTAAGATGATTCAACTGTCGATAGTCAATACACAATCTCATGGATCCATCCTTCTTCTTTACAAATAAGACTGGTGCTCCCCACGGGGAAGTACTTGGTCTAATAAACCCTTTTCGGATTAGTTCCATCAACTGCTCCTTCAACTCCTTGAGTTCAGCAGGGGACATTCTATATGGTGCCTTTGAAACCGGACCAGCACCAGGGACTAAGTCGATGGTAAAGGCCACATCTCTTTGCGGGGGTAATCCCGGCAGTTCTTCCGGAAATACGTCTGGGAATTCTCGTACTACTTGAACGTCTTCTATCTTGGTTTCCTTAGCTTCTTTATTAGTGACAAAAGCAAGGAAGGATACACATCCTTTCCTGACGAGCTTGCTTGCTCGAAGAGCCGAAATAAGAGGGGATTTGCTTCGACTCTTAGGACTAGTATAAGTCAGATCTGGAAATTCTTTGAAAACAATCTTGCTATTACGGCAATCAACCGTTGCCTGGTACTTAGATAACCAATCTGCTCCTAGTATAACATCATATTCTTTTAGATCTAAGCAGATAAGATCAATAGGAAAATTCTTTCCTCGAACCAACACCTCACAGTTTTGGTAATGATGCGTGATATCCGTCTCGTTTCCGAGAGGAGTAGACAATATTATCTTCATCCATTCTGGTTCTAGAGGTAATGGGTCAGCAAACTTCTTGGAAATAATGGAATGCGATGCACCCGTATCAAATAAGACATGTGCATATTTGGAACAAATTTTTAATGTACCTTCCACCAATCGCCTTCTTCTTCTGGTTCGGTCTCTTGGATTGCATGAAGACGCGCGTTCCTTGTCACTGGGCGTTTACCCTCACCGTCTTGGTCATTCATTAATGGACAATCGGGAATCCGATGTTCACGACTCCCACAACGGAGACATGCTCCTAGTTTCCTCCAGCATTCTTCTGTTTTGTGACCAGCCTTGTCACAATGCTTGCATACTACGTTTGAAGGGGTAGTGGTGATAGAGAAAGGCTTGGATTTCTTGAACTTCTGATCTTGAGAGGAAGAACCTCCATTATTGGGCCTCTTCTTAAAGTTGGGTTTAAAAGAACCCGAACTTGTGACTTGCTCCTTTCTGTCTTTCCCACGGATCCTATCAGATAGTTCCGTGGCATCTTCAAGCAACTGAGCTCGGCGCACTATTTCAGTATAAACTTGAATATCCATAGGCACCAGTTGAGTAATGTAGTGGGGCCTAAGCCCATTAAGAAATCTACGGGCTTTCATCTTTTCCGTGCCAATTAAATGCTTAGCATATCTAGACAGTCTAGAGAACTGTGCTTCATAATCAGCCACCGATAAAGATCTTTGCTTTAATGCGGCAAATTCGGCGGCCTTCCTTTCCTGGACCCTATCAGAGAAATATTTGGCGTTGAAATACTCAACGAATTCACCCCATGTAACTTGAGTTGGGTCAATAGTAGCTTCAATCGACTCCCACCAGCATCTAGCATCCTTTTCTAACTGGAAAGTAGCTAATAAGACTTTGTCCTGATCCGTGCATTGCATGACACGGAATATACGTTCAATCTCCCGAACCCAATGCTCGGCATCGTCTGGATCGGTCGATCCCATGAACTTCGGGGGACTCATATTCTTGAATGCTTGGTGTAAGCTTCCAGCTCGTGGAGCACCACCTTGTGCTACCTGTTGTAGCACTTGGGTCATCCCTTGAAGGGTACGCTGCATGTTGCGCCATTGAGCACGTTCGGCAGCCATTATCCTACAATTACAATAGCTATGTTAGTATTATATCACTATGATCTTATAAAGGACTCATTGATCATTTAACCCTTGGTTCTACCCACTCTCACTTGGTTAAAGGTTTTGAAACCTATCCTTGGACTTGGGTTTCCTAGGAATTGAATACCTTAGGCTCTGATACCACAAAGACTGTCACGCCCCGAGCGCGGAAGATACCCGGAGATGCGCGACGTGTCTATATCAATCATGTCAATCAGAGTGGTCATGTATTCGACACAAAGACAGAGATGCGCAAAATAGCAAGATAACCCAATCCTTTATTTCATAATGGATAGACTATTACAAATCCAATACTCTGTTAAATAAAAAGGAAAAGAATACATAGTTGACTCAAGAAACTATAGAAAAGACTAGATGACACTTGTAGAAGCTCTATCACTTCACTCTTGACCATTCCCATCCGATTGACTTCCATCGTCGTCGGACTTACCTGAAAAGTAAAAGGGACAAACGGAATGAGCGAACGCTCAGTAGGAAATTATATCTCAAGTACTAGCAAGTGGTTTAAGTAATTACATCTTTCATGAATGCAATAAAGCTATGCATGCTCGCATGAAACGACAAGATAGAGAGAATGTAATATCAAAGAAATAAGATGAACTTATCATGAACTTCCAACAAGATACAAGTTATTCGAGATATTCAAGCAAGTACATTAACAAGTCATGTCAAGAACTTTGGCTATCATGTATCAAGCAAGTAAATTACCCCTTTTCGGGCCACGCATTTCATGTAAAGTCAAGTACGATTCAAGTACAAGATGTGTGTGGAATGTCCAATCAAGCAAGTCAAGTACTCGGTATAATGCCAGATACCTTATCATTTTAACTCCCATGGGCACAAGTACTTTCGGGTGCTCCTCCAGGACCAGATCGGGCCCTATATGCGCAGGCATTTATCATGTGTTTTGACATCCACTCTTGTTTATATAGCCAATATAGAATTTCAATAATCAAGCTTGTAGACACGTATGACAACTTTGATAGAATAGAGTCCAAAATATGACAAAGGACATAGAATGGCGATAATAACGGTATAATCACGATGTCGATAAAACTAGGTAGATTATGGTTCCCTTAACTTAGGTACCATGACAAATCAATATGGACATTCTTTATATAGAATTGAGGTCCACATGAACAGTATATCAAAGGTAAGATACCCTCATTCTTATCATAGAATTGAGGTTTACAAGAACGACATGATATGGCATGATATCATCATCCCATTAAGAATTTCTTATGATATACTCTTTGTATAATCATAAGGGCCGGTATACCATGTTTCTTTAGATTGACATGGCAAAAACTGTGTAATGGGTTTTTAGGGTACAACCAGCTCAGTCGGCCTTGAGGGAATCCAAGGCTACGAGGAGTCTTACGGAGGTCTCTATGACTAACTCGCTAGTCCAAAGGAACGGAATGTCCAATGGAGAGCTTGTATGTCAATGAGAATTGAGTGTGATCGATAAAACACCGTGAAAAGTGGGACTATACTCACGGAGTGGAGAATAGTGCCGATATATATATATATTATGATATATAAAACCATCGGTTAGCAAATCAGAGGAAAAATCAGTTTACAGTAAAATAACGACTTAGGTCAAGTCGTTTCTCAAGTAATTAACGCCTAACAGAAGGGCGTTTACATATGGTCCGTTTTTGCAGAATTTTCAATAATTTCAATAATTTATCTAAAACGCGCCTTCGTCAGGGGCGTTTCTTCAAGAGTTGACGACTACTGTAGCAGGCGTCTTTTATTTACAATAATTTTCAGAACATATTTATTTTCAGAAATTATCAAAAACGCGCCCTTGGCAGGGGCGTTAATCATTAAATTCTTATTTTCTCAGAATATATATTCCAGGATTTTATCAGATACGCGCCCTAGTAAGGGGCGTTTATTTTTAATTCACGCCCTGTGATGGGGCGTTACCACAGGGAAAAACGACCTAGTCTAGGTCGTGAATTCAAGAAATATCAGGAATTAGCAAGATTTGCACGATAATCAAGGATAACAATCATATAGTCATGACAGGAAAATTGGCAGTAATTCAGATGCAGTATATTGGATTTGATGTTTCATGCTTATTGACTTTTAACCGTTAACAATTATTGATTGATTTCATGTAATTGCATGGATAATCCGTTCCGAAGATTTACATGAAATTAACGCCTGTGTACAGGGCGTTAAATATGAAATTGACGACTTGGACATGGTCGTGTCTTGTAAATTAGCGCCCTGGACAGGGGCGTCTCTTTCAAAATATTGCAGAAACATAATAAAACCATATTAAACCGTATGCATGTCATGTCAATACGTATATAAGTCTTGTCTTAAATTATTTGGGCTACAGTAACTTGAGAAAATCCTACCTTATGATCTGGATGAAGGAGATGAAAGGGCTTTGAAGCTTCAACTGCAACTTAATAGAAGAAGAACAATCGTTCTTCCGTCAACCTGGAGAGGAAACGAAGAATATTAATTCTTCTCATGCTACGTTCATAAAAAAAAAAAAAAAAAGAACAGAAGAAGAAAATAGAAGAACATATGTTCTTCACGTACCTAGCAGCAGACGTTCGATCAAATGGGTTTTAGGGTTCGATCGAACATGTTATTTATAGGATTTTGAAGTCCTAACAAGAGTAGTGTTTGATTGAGGGTAATATATCCTTAATAGAGTCCTTACTCTAATAGACACTTACTAGATTAGGTTAATCTTTCCTTGGATAAGTTCTGGGTTCGATCGGTTCACGAACTGAATTAACGCCTTAGGTCAGGGCGTGTATTCTTTAATTGACGCCTTGCATAAGGGCGTTTCTTAAAAAGCGCCTTGAAAAAGGGCGTTTCTTGTTTTAAAACACGCCCAAGATAGAGGCGTTTCTTTTACTTACCCATTTGGTCGCGTGAGTTGACGACCGCACGTGTGGGCGTCCTTTCTTTAGTCACGCCTTTGATAGAGGCGTTTCTTTTTGAATTAACGCCCTAATAAGAGGCGTTATTTTTAATTTGTTTTATTTCGTCAAATTAACCCTATTCCTTTTATATATATTACTTCTGTAATATATATGTTTTAATTCATTTCAATTATTCATTTATTAGGGTTGCTACACTAATACTACACTACCATCTTTTCTGATCCACCTGTTATTTATCTGTTTCTTCTTTTGCAAGGGTAACCAAGGAAAGCCCTCTCCATCGACCGGTCGAAGGGAGAGGAAGCAGCAACCCGCCATCTCCCACTTTTGAGATAGGCGCGATCACTTTCTTTATTTTGGGGTCTCCGGCACCTGGCGATCACATCATATTCTCGAGGCCGCGGAGAGTCATTTCCCGCAATGGCCGTTTAAATTTCCGTCACTTATATTCTGTGCTATTCTTATATCTGCTATATTCTCGAGGCCGCGGAGAGTCATTTCCCGCAATGGCCGTTTAAATTTCTGTCACTTATATTCTGTGCTGTTCTTATATCTGCTATATTCTCGAGGCCGCGGAGAGTCATTTCCCGCAATGGCCGTTTAAATTTTCGTCACTTATATTCTGTGATGTTCTTATATCTGCTATATTCTCGAGGCGGCGGCGGGCCGTTTAAATTTCTGTCACTAATATTCTATGTTATTCTTATATCTGTTATATTCTCGAGGCCGCGGCGAGTCATTTCCCGCAATGGCCGTTTAAGTTTCTGTTACTTACATTCTGTGCTTCTTATATCTGCTTTATTCTCGAGGCCGAGGCGAGTCATTTCCCGCAATGGCCGTTTAAATTTCTGTCACTTAAATTCTGCACATTTTCCATCCCCTGAGGTCGCGGAGAGTCATTTCCCGCTATGGTCGTTTAATCCTCATATCTTGTTACGCTACATCTATTCCACACGCCCCGCCAGAGCAATCTCCCGTGCTGGTCTCTCTCCTCTTCTCTCTTCTTTCTGTGTTGCACCAAAACGAGCCCCCGCGCGCTCCGCTTCGCCTCCTCCGGCATTCCGCGTGACGTCGCTCACACTGTCCATGCGATCCATAAGTAGAGCCACCAAGTCCTCCAGAGTTCGGCCTCCCGAGTTCGCACCTCGGGGGTCACCCATAGTGTCAGGGCGATGGTACTGGGTACCTCCACGAGTTGGCTTCCAATGGGAGAGGACCTAGAGGGAACTAAGGGGGTGACTCACTATGACCTATTTGGATGGACAAATGCAAACGACAGACGACCTACACTCCAAAATCAGGTACAAGGCGGAGGTTCAATCCGAAGATCGCGCTCACGCAAGTGTGCCCCTTTCCCAATAGGCGTAGCCTACCGTTCTGGGAACACCTTTGGATATACCAGATGAAATGGAGCACCTGGGACCGACTACCCTAGACTCAAATAGGCTCTGATACCAATTTTATGCGAGACGACTACGAGACTCGACGCGAACAGGTTGCGACCTTGGACTCTAAAGGACGACACGACTAACAAGACGACGCGACCAGCAACGACACTACAATGCGGCACCGAACGAGCTCCAGAAGAGGCGATCATGCCCCGAACAAGAAGCACTAACTCACAGTCATCCCTGGCGAGGGAAACATGACGATCTTGCACGGTTGGGAAACCAGCTTTGAGTTTCGGGTGGTCGGCTCACTCTCGTGCTCGGAACGAGTCACGAGACCGGTCTCGCACTCACAACTCACAGCAGTGATTAATTAAGATAGCTAGGAAATAAACTAACGCACATGCAGTGGCATTCTAGAATGGATACTAGCTAAGCAAGTACGATAAAAAAGGGGGGAAAGCGAGTGTACCTCCACACTCAGGGCGTGGGGAAGACTTCCCGGCCGAGATCCGGAACTTCCGGTACAGTAATAATTACTAATTATAGAATTAATTCTACAGCCCACTCCACGCAGGAAGGTAATAGGTGACACGTGGGGCCCAGGAGCACCAATCTCGGGTTGACGGGCAGCAGTCGGTGGCGCTCGGGCGGACGCGGTCGGCCGGTTTAGCTCAGTTCACTCGGGCCCGCAGGACAGCACGTGGGACCCGCTACTGGTACGGCGACGTACGGGGCGGCTCCTGGCTACAACGACTGGCGGGGGTGCTCCTGGAGTTTCCCGGGTCAATCCCCGGGAGCGGCGATCACCGGAATGGAGGCGGGCGATTTCTTGGGATTTGTTTCCCAAGGCTGTCCCGCAGCTCAGCTTCTGGCCAGATCTGCGCGCTCCGACAAGATCGGTTGTTACGCCATGGTCCGACGTCGGATCGGGACACAAAGGGTACCGTTGGAAAGAAGACTCAAAATCCTACGACATACTAGAATTACAGATCCATCCAAGGGCTGGATTAGAAATGGAAATGACTGCAAACCGGCTGAGCACACTGTCCCGAAATATAGAATAGGCAGGGCAGAACATGAACTGCCTGATCAAGAGCTTTGATCGGGGATCAAACAAACGAATTAGGATGTGGGATTTTTATGGTGGATAGAGGGGAAGGTGACGGTGATGCACATAGTTTTTTTGTAATTTTCTGACAACAATTGAAGGGGTGAAAAAATCAGCTACCATGATCTATATCGCAGATCTGCACACAGGCAGACTTTGAGAGGGAAGAACAGGTGGCTGGGAAAGGGGGCAAACGGACTCTGATCGACCTAAAACTTAAACTGGGAATGGTCTATGATGGGGGAACCTACTCTCAAAATCTCATCGCGATCCAATGGTCGGATCTCCTGTACCAGCCCTTTCACCGAGCTGTTGTCCTACAACTCCAAGTTTTGGGGCAGCAGGAAGATGACCGGCTTGTGGTGGCTCAACGGCTGCACGAACGGCAGCGGCGGTGGCGATGAATGATCACAGCAGATAGAGGAAGAAGGGAAGAGGAAGAAATTTGAGGTAGATAGAAGATTTGGCTCAGATCTGAAGAGAATTGGAGGAAGGAGAGGGAAGAACACCAAGAACAAGGAGAGAGGGGGAGAGGTGCGCCCAAATCAATATTCTATATAATTTCTTCATTAATTTTGTTCCAATTACAACAAGAGACTATAAATATTCAAACCCTAGACCTAGCCAAATGACTTAGAATACCCTTGGTCAAGGGGGTATAATGGGGAAGGGAGATTAAACAAAGTTTAAATAAATCCCCATGTGGAGTCAAAGAGCGGGCGCCCCTTTCATAAGTCAACATAAGGGGCTTCCATTAATTAATCCTCTTGGACCATATTTCCCCCCCTTAGACCAAAATAAATAAAAATATAAATATATGGTCAATTATTCTACCATTGACCCAATATAAAAACCCAAGATAATACAAGCCAAACACAATCCAAATACATGCTAAATACACACCAAATACGGCCAAATACATATAAAATATAAATACATATAAAAATACGTACTGAAGTATCAGTGCTCCGATGGCGACTCCAGACTGTCCCCCAGCCACAGAGAGGTCGGTCTCGATCGAGACGTGCTGCGGGTCTGGTACCGACAGCTCGCTGAGTCGAGCCGTACTCGTGCTCTGGTGTCCTCACCACCTGGTGTTATTATCCGATCCCCCTTTATTTCATGCTACCTTACATATACGGGATCGATATTGCACTTTGGTTTCTAATGGGTTTTTGTTTCTTGTCTTGACTTGGTTTTGCAGGAAAGTAAGGATAGAACGTGAGGCCCTCGTCCTCTGGCCGACTGGAGGGTAAGGAGGTCTGATCCCACGACGTTCCCCACACCCCTTTGCTTGCGCGATCATGTCTTAGCGGTCCCTCTTTGGCCACGTTCTTCTTCCTCTTTTCCAAGGTATGCAGTAGGTATTTCAATCTTTACAGCACGTTTTTCCTACTGTAAATCCTTGGTGGTGATCACGGTCAGTTCCTTTATCTTCATCGCCCCTTTTCCTTTCATGCTTATTGCACATATGCATTGGGCTATCAATGGGTCAGGCCCGGGCCGGGCTTAGGTCGGCCCGCCCCGGGCCCGACTTATCAAGATTAATGCCCGAGCCCGGCCCGGGCCCAACCTATGTTGGGTCTGGCCGAGTCGGGCCCGACATTATTTAAAAAATACAAAGCCCGACTAAGGCCCGGCCCGACAACTTAAATAAAATAATAAAAATAAATATATTTAATAATATAAAACTTATAATCCCACTAAATTAATTAAAATTTTGATATTAATTATATAATTTATGTGAAAAGAGAGTTTTAAAATTTTTAATTAAGTAAAATAACATAATTTTAACTAAATAGTTTTTAAAATTCTAAATAGTTTTTAAAATTTAAAGTGAGAGAAAAAAAGAATGGGCGGGGCCGGCCCACTGGCCGAACTCAAAGCCCGAGCCCGGCCCACGGGTCTAGTTTGGCCGGGCTTTTAGGCCCGACTAAAAACTTGCGGGCTGAAAAAGATCTTGCGGCCCGGTCCGAAATCTGGCCAGACCCGCAGGCCTATCGGGCTGGCCCGACCCTTTGACTGCCCTACATATGCATATATTGTTTGTGTTGGGGCGGGGTAGATAAATCATCTACACCGGGGTGGTTCCCGAAGGGGACCCTGCTATTGGAAAATCACCTAGTTGGGTGGCCAAAGTGTTGGCCGCCCAAGCAACCCCTGCACTACAGGAGGCCAGAGGGCTGGCCGCCTGGCACTGTGCTTCGGCAGTCACTGGCTTGGCCGCCTTGCATTATGGGCGGCCAATGGCCTGGCCACCTAGTGCATTTATTCCCGGTCAGGGTGGCCACAGGGATGGCCGCCCAGACCCCTGGGCGGCTAGGGCTATGGCCGCCCAGGCCAGGAGGTGCCCCTGAGTTGGGCGGCCAGTACTCTGGCTGCCCAAGTCACTAGGCGGCCAGTGATGTGGCCGCCCAGTCCCTAGTGCCCTCGGAAGTCTTGCCTTCGCCGATTCATGTCTCGGGGTGTTTAGTTGTGACCCGGCTCTGCGGGGGAGGTGCCCGCGTGATTCTCCGAGGTCCATGTTCGTATCAACATCACCAGGGCCATCCTCATTGCAAATCAAGTGTCCTAGGTAGCGTCGTTTCTCGTGTGTTCGTGCATGGGTGTTTCGTCAATCAAGTTCCTAGAAGTTTAGTGTCATATAGCCGTCTCGTGTTGTGTTACATATGTACGGTGAGTTATGTACGAACCGAGGGTGTTCCGATGGCTTTTCGCTTCTTTGCAAGTTCTCACCTTTTGGTGACCTTCCCCACTAGTCGTAGCCCGACAACACGTATGTGTCGGCCCACTTGGGAGTGGTGGCGGGGTGTCCCAACCAAGATGGTTTTTAGGTTGGTTACCGTAGGGCCCCTCATCTTTGTAGACCGAGTTCAGGCTGGGGGGAAAACCAACTAGATGATCTGACCTAGAGCGTGTGGTCTGTGTATGCACACGTGATTGGGGGCATTGGACACGTGCTGACGAGCGCAACCCCAACTAGTCCTTATTCTGAGTTTTCGTGGTTAGTGTGTCTCAGTTTCAGCTTGAGGCGAGTAGGGAGACACCAAGGGCGCAGAATAAGACGTCAGTGGACACATCTGGCCTTGCTTCTAGTGGGTAGTGCTCTTGTCACCTGAGGGGTTTTCGACTCAGGTTCTCTTCTACCGAGGTTCAGCATTTTGGTGATTCGCTGTCGTGTTTACTCGTGGTTGAGGTGTGGTTCCTCGCTATCTTCGTGAGTCCTATCCGGCTGCGTAGCCGTGTTTCTGGTTGACCGATCGAGGGTCTACCTAGTAGCCTAGATCCAAGTGTGTGTCCTAGGATAGGTATTCAGAGGCAGGTTATCGTGGCCCGGTGGTCTGTGGCCCTAGTTTGAAATTTCGCTTCAACGTGAGTTGTGTGTTCAATTCTTGAGGTGTCTCGACAGTGCACAGGTTTGTAGCAGTCAGCGGTTTAGAGGGTTTTCCTTGTGTGCAGTGCCATTCGTTACTGCTTTACTTCCTTACTGCTTGACCTGCTTTACTATCTTTATATTTGATTACTTGTTGCTCTGTTTATTTGTTTATTACGGTGGGGATCCGCGGGACCCCTACTGAGCCAATGAGATGAGGCTCACCCCTTTTACTTTTCAAGTGGGCGTGCCTCCTCATCGTTCAGAGGCCTTAAGCAGCGTGCGTGGTCCTAGCGTCGCCAGCTTGTGTTAGCTGGGGTATGCCCCAGAGGCTGTGTACTTTCCTTTTTGTTGCACTGTACTTTTTGGACTTGTGTATATCTAGACTGGTAAATTGTATAAAATGTGTAAATCTATTTATATAAATGTATTTTTTCAAAGCCCTACCTAGAGATAGTTGGGAGAGTGCACCCTTTACCAGCGGTAATGGGAGTAGCCACTCCACCATCTAGTCGCTAGGAGGTAAATATTATTACTATTGAAAAAGAATAATAATTTACATAGATCGAATGCTAGGCATGCCTAGCATATCTAAATGAGCGGCACCTTTTATAATTGAAGGTAGCTCATGGTAAGAAAAAAAGGAATTACATTTAGAGGTGCAAGCTAAAGAGGCTAATAAATCTGCTACAGTATTGCCTTCTCTGTAGATGTGAGAGATAGAATCAAACTGAGAAATGGAGCTCCAGATATCCCTGACATAGCTGAGTATAGACCATGGGCAGTGAGTTTCCTTATTGATAATCTGGACAAGAGTGAGCGAATCACATTCAATATGGATTGGTTTGGTATCCACGGTGTGCAAGTATCTTATACCATCAAGGAGGGCACGAGCCTCTGCTATAAGGCTGTTAGACTTTCCATAATAATGGGAGAAAGCTAGAAGAACCTTTCCCTTGGAATCCCTGATGATTCCTCCTCCTCCAGAGTCTCCAGATTGCTTAAAGGCACCATCAGTGTTGAGTTTAAGGGACGGCCAAGGGGGACAAAGCCACTTTACGATCTTCAGCTGTTGAAAGCTAGGGGACTGAATGTTTAATCCAAAGTGTTCCATGATTAGCCTTTTACTGTAACTAGAATCCTTGCGTTCAATAGCCATACAAACCTTTTTCACTTGAGTGATGACTTGGTGAAAAATGCTTTGCTTTGATATAGATTTACCTTCATACTTAGCATAGTTTCTAGCTTTCCACAATTCCCACAGACCAAACCCAATAGCAGCTAGATAGAAAAGACCATAAGTAGAACCTGGATGAATGTGGTTGACAGAGTTCAATATTAAGTTTCTGACAGAGCTAACTTCAAGCTGCATTCCGGCTGAATGAAATGTAGACCAGATGTGAGCTGCAGGTTCACTATATATGAATACATGATTAAGATTTTCCTCATTAGGCACCTTGCAGCATATGCATTTCGAGCAAAGGGAAACACCCAATCGCTGGATGTTGGCATCAATTGGGAGACAGTTGTTCATAATTTTCCACAGATGGACAGAGATTTTGATAGGAAGCCAATTAGACCATAGCCGAGGCCATGGTATTATATCTTGGGATTGACTGTGGATAGAGACAGATTTGTAAGTTGAGGCCACTGAGTAGTTCCCGGATGTAGATAGACTCCAAACCCCTGCGTCAGTTTCCTGATTTAGATTCACATTCCTTATTGCTTGTTTTAAATATGTGGGAAACATCTCGCCCTGCAGATCAAGTTCTTCATTTGTTGGGTGCATGAGGAATTCTCTGATAGAAACCTTGGGATTAGGAATGAGAGAGACAGGAACATAATCAGCTAGGCAACCATTGCCAATCTATTTATCAAACCAAAAGTTTGTACTGTTACCATCCCCGATAACAACCCTTTTATGTTGAATAATGAGACCTTTTGCCTTAAGCTAACTCCTTCTTGCAAACCCATTCATGTTTTTAAAATGAACATCTCTGAGATGGCACTATTGTACATACTTTGCTCTGAAGTAAGAAGCCCATAAAGAATTTGAATGGATGGCTTGCCAGAGCATCTTCACCCGTAGTGCAGTTTCCATGTGCCTAAGTGACATGATGCCCAGGCCACCCTCTGAAATAGGTCTACAAATGAACTGCCACTCCAATGCCTTCTTTTACCTTGAGGAGACGACCCCCAAAAGAAGTTTGCAAATAACTACTCAATCATATGGTGAAATCTAGAGTGCAAGGGAGTGGAAGACAAAGCATAAATAGGCAATGAAGTCAGCACATGCCTGATGAGAACCAATTTGGCACCTTGAGAAAGTAAGCTAGCCTTCCAGCCTGCAATCCATTTTTGAATGGAGTTAATGATACCAACAAAATATATCTTCTTGCTTCTACCAAGCACCAAAGGGAGGCCAAGATACTTATGTGGAAATGACTGTCGAGTAAAGCCAGTTAAATTATGGATCCGATTGGCAACAGAGATGTGAGCTTTGGGATGTATGAAGTATCCACTTTTGCTAACATTGATGAGCTGACCTAAGGCACATTCATATGATCTTAGCACTTTGAGCAAATTTCTGATCGAACTACTGGTAGCTTTACTGAATATCAGTGTGTCATCAGCAAACAATAAGTGGGAAATATGAGGACATCTCCGCAGACCTGAAAACCATTCCACCTGTCCAGAACTGAAGGCTTCCTTTAAAGATCTACTCAAGGCTTCCTCAGCAATAATAAATAAAGAGGGAGCAACAGGATCTCCTTGTCGGACACCTCTTGTAGACTTGAAAAATCCAACAGAATCCCCATTCAGTAAAACAGAGAACTAGCAGTTGTTAATCATCTTTTCAATAAGACTGATGAAGCTATTGCTGAACCCAAACCTGTGCATAACAGCAAATAGAAAGTCCCATTCTAGCATGTCATATGTCTTGGCCATATCAAGTTTGAACATAGTATTAGATCCTCTGGTTTTCCTACCCAGATCATGCGTCAGTTCCTGAGCAAGGGCTATATTCTCAACAATCTGTCTCCCCTTCACAAAGGCAGATTGCTCTACTAATATGATCTTTGAGAGAATAGTTGCAAGCCTTTTATTAACGATAGATGAAATGATTTTATAAAAGAAGTTACAAAGACTAATTGGCCTGAAATCTGAGATAACAACATCATTTGAACATTTAGCTATGAGTGCAATCAGGGTAGAGGTCACACTTCTGGGTAGTGGTTGCCTAGAGGAGAAAGCTTCTTGGACTGCACTAACAACCAAACTAGCAATGACAGGCCGGGCCTTTTGGAAGAAAACTCCAGTAAATCCATCTGGCCCCGAAGCACTGTCAGCGGACAGATTGAATACTGCATCATGAACTTCAGTTTCCGTAGGGTTAGCACAAAGCATATCATTATCATCCTGGTTAACCAACTGAGGAATGCAGTTGAGGAAATTATCTTCTATATAGTGATCTTGAGAGGAGAAAGCATTTTGAAAATGTGTAACAGCAATTTTCTTCATTTGATCATGGTCTGATGTAAGGCTGCCTGCAGAGCTCCCGAGTTGTATAATACAATGCTTGCATCTATTAGCCATGGTGGTCATATGAAAGAACTTAGTATTTCTATCCCCCTCAAGTTGCCATCTAATTCTTGACTTTTGTCTCCAAAAAACTTCCAGCTGTAGAAGTCGGTCTGATTGAATTGACTTAGCCTCTTCTAATTTGGCAAAGTTTGTATCTGTTGGAGATAGGTCATAAGAGTGCTCAGCCTTAATAACAGCATCTTCAGCAGCAACTAAATTCAAATGAACATTGCCAAAGGTCTGTTTGTTCCAAATTTGAAGCATCTTTCTCATGTACTTTAGCTTTAAATAAAGAGAAGTCATGGGAGAGAAGGCTAGTGGACTGGAGTGCCAATAGACCTCAACATCCCTTAGAAACTGATCATGTAAGGTCCACATTTTCTGAAAGTAAAACATGCTCCTGCTTCTAACCTGAGAAGATAGTTTAACCAGTAGAGGGGCATGGTCAGAGGCTTCCCTTGATAAATGCTCAACAGAAACAGGGAGGATATTCAGCCAAGCAGCATTTATAAGGACCATGTCCAGCCTTGCCCAGATACCCCTTCCCCCAAGCTAATTATTATGCCATGTATATTTAGAACCCAAAAAACCAGCATCTACCAGAGCACAATCAGAAATGCAATCACTGAAGTCTGCTATAGCACTCAGGTTAGGGGGGTTACCACCTAGCTTCTCATCCACATTCAGAATGCAGTTGAAGTCTCCAGCAACCAACCAAGGGCCTTTAATCTGAGAGTGGATATTGGATAGAGCAGCCCACAGAGTTTGTCTCTCGGAGATATTGCACTTGGCATAAACAAATGATGTGTGGAAGGCAAGATGAACATCATTAGTCTTAAGAAGAGAAATCTACTGTTCATCCCTACAAATCACAGAGAAGTCCAAAGGGTCTTTCCAAAGCACCCAAATGTGGGCCAACCCATCATTATTAGCAACAGCTTTGGCCATACCCAATTTTAAGCAAAGGCCATCCAGCTTATTAGCATCAATTTTTGGTTCCAAAAGAACAATGCAGTATATGTTATGAGTTTTAATAAAGAACTTAACTCGGCCAATAGAAATATCATTCCCTATACCTCTTATATTCCATATTATAAAATTCATGGGGAATGTTTGGATTCAGCTAAGTTACCCGCGGAGCCTGACCGCATCATTGATCTAGTGATGACCCATGTGCGATCATTATGCATTACTCTCACATTATCGGCTTCAACAGAAATTGCAATTGCCTGTCTACGAGCAGTTGTCTCATCAAACTATGAAACTTCATTAGAGGACATGGACTTCAATATTGCAGGCTATGGCCGGGGGAGGATGGAGTCAACAACTGCTAATTTAGGAACAAGAGCAATAATGCCATCTTTAGTACTAATTTGGGCTGGAGGGAGCTCCAGAATAGAATTGGCCTACAACTCATGGGCCAAAGAATCAGACTGAGTAACCAATGAGGTTCCTTGGGGGTCAGGAGATTTATTCAAAGAGGGTGGAATGGCCATTAACGAAGCCTTCGGATGATGCAAACTGGAGTTACAAGTGAAGAGGGGTGATCTCACGCTGGTCTTAAGCTGGAGGAGATGATCACCGAACAGTGAACTGCAAGGAAAGGAAATGGATTAGGGGGCCCAAGGATGGTTCCCTAGAGAAAACCCTCCGATACCTAAGTCAGTAGAGCAGTGGTGGAGGCTATGAAGGGAGGAAGGAAGAGATGCACGAGATCCCTCTCCACCAAGGTGGTGAAGTGGTTCCTGCTCAGGGAGTATTAGGCGTCTGTTGGCCTTACCTTTCTCCAAGGGAGTCCCAGGTTTTAATAGTGCGCCAGCCTCATGAGTCTCGTAAGCTGAGGAGTTTTAGGCGGGGGTTACGTCCTCGATGTGGGCTCTTTACGTCCTCATCGTGAGCTCTTTACGTCCTCATCGTGAGCTCTTTATAGTCTTGAGGGTTCGTGGGTCCCCTTATCTTTGTAAACTAATGCTCAGAGAGGGTTCTCAACGGCAGCGTGGATAAGCAATCATCGGTTGACCCAAGCGTGAGGAGTGCCAGCCCTGTCCCGGGCGATAGGCATAGCTCGGGTGAGTCTCGGTCGGAGTGGGCGCTAGGCGCTAGCCCTTATCCAGGCGAGGGGGATAGGTCAGGCGTGGGTCTTCCTCCGGCCGGACCGACGCTCGGCCTTCCGAGCCTAATGGCCGCCTAGGAAGTTCTTGATCCCGAGTGAACTTATTGGGCTTTTATGTTAAGTGGGCCCAGCAGGGCGGTCACTTAGATGAGATGGGCCTCGTTTGGTCTCGCTGGACCTAGTTCGGCCGCTCTTAGATGGGCTACAGAAATCCCCCTCTCCACTTGTCCCCCTCCTACTCCCGAGCCTTGGCAGGCTCGGAAGAGTAGCCGTTGGGGTTTTGGACTAGCGTGGCTCGGGTGGGAGGAGATGTGGCGGTGTTAAGAAGCCACGTGTCGTGGTCACCTAGGCCCGTAATGATGATAATCCTGATGGATTTGAAACGAAGGGGTCCCCCTTTCTCGGAGGTTGGAACGACGCGCCACCTTCCGCGAGGGGATATAAGCATTGTGCGCTTGCTGTCGTTCTAGACTCCCTCCTCTTTAGGGTTTTGCTCTCCTTTGTACTTGCTTTCGAGGCTCTTTGATGCGCCGTGGGGATACTGCGGAAGAGCAGAGACTCGCAACGGCGTTCGCAAAGTTGGCGGAGATAACCGCGGAGGTGGTCCGGTAGCTTCCCCTTCGTCCATTATCTTCAGAGTCTCGGGAACTTTCCTCTTCAAGATCCTCTTCGGATTTCATGGAGGACGAGCGTTCAGAGGTCGAGGAGTGGGAGGATGAGCCTGAGGTGAGGGAGATGGCGATACTACCGGCTCCAAACTGCAGCGAGTTGGGGGAGGCGGAGGTGAAGCGGCTGGAGCACCAGTTTCGCCTGCCCTATCAGTACTACTTCGCTGCGGCCACCTTGAACGAGGCAAGCTTGGATTCTCATAGGGGTCATTTCTACTCATTCCTTCTGTCATAGAAGGGTGGGTTCCACCTTCCCTTCGACCCTTTTGTTCTTAAGCTTATCAATTTTTTCCAGTTGGCTCCCATACAGTTGGTAGCCAACTCTTATCTTCTTCTTTCCGCCTTCCGCATTCTCTATCTCCAGTGCGGGCTTCCTCCTTCCTTGGACCTCTTTCATTACTTTTTTGAGCAGAAGGGGCATTCCTCGGCCGGGAAGGGCTTCTATTTCATCCAGGCGAGGCAAAACAGGAGTTGTGTCTCCTTGACCGTGAAGGACTCTTCCCACAAGGGGTGGAAGACTCAGTTCTTCTGGGTGGGGATTTTGTCGGGGGAGGAGTCTTGGAGGTGCCCCGTAATCCCCAACTTTCACCCGAACATCCCTCCGAGGCAAGATGAGTTCCCCCCGGATGTGGAGAAGTATGCGGTGATTCTGCTGAAGCATCACCGATCCACGGAGGAGCTGGTGACACCGGAGAACATCGAGCGATGTCTTCTCCAGCGGTTACGGCCGTCAGGTACGGGCACCATGAATCAACTTTCTCTTCGGATGATGAAGTCATTTTTCCTTTCCTGACCATGTTTTCTTTTGCGCAGACACCAGGCGGCCGACTGTGGAGGAGGAGCAAGCGATCGAGCAGGAAATGGTCGATCTGGGCGACGACTCGTCCGTCGTTGAGTCGCAAGCTCCCTAGGGTCGCTCCTGAGCCCGAGATATGGGCAAGGAGGTGACCCGGGAAGGGTCTTCCAGGTCGCGGGGGTCCAAGCGTAAGGATCCTGTGGAGGGGATGATATGGGACGCCATGAAGGCCAAGAAGCGGGCCAAGAAGGCCGGGGCCGTCCCCGCAGTCAAAACTGGCTAGGGCTCATCTCTCCCCTCTGCCGAGCATGACAGGGCCGACCCTATTAGGCCGGCTCTCCCATCCGCCGAGCAAGAGGGGGCCGAAGAGGCCAGGGCCGTTTCTATTGTTGGCGGCGGTGATGGCCCGGCTCTCCCCTCTGTAGGAGCCGAGGGGGCCGAGGTTGAAGCGGGCGACTCCAAGGCCGCGGCCAAGGCTGGAGCATCGAGCGAGTGTTGGACGCACTAAAAATTTGCTTGTTAATCGTTAATATCTTTTTATTTATTTATTGGGGTGTTCTTCGTTTTGGGATCATCTGTACCACCGGGCGTGCCAACTCGTTGGACGCACTAAAATTCGCGTATATAAATATCGGGTGATAAAAATATCAGGTTGTATCTTTTGATTCGGGATATCGATTTATCGTGGTATCGGTTTATCGGTTTATCATTTTTATCATTTATCATTTTATCAGGTGCGAGGGTGTACCAGTCACCTAGGTGACAATGTGTTCGGGCTTCGAGACTGGAGTGGTCCAAAGCCCGGGGTGCGCTCCATCTGACTAACCAGATGATTGTGGGTATCGGGTCGAGACTAGAGACCCGCCGCGCCATAAAGGTCACGGCGTTAATTACATCCCCTCGGAGAGGGGAAAACCTTTCATTAATCGCCAAGAAATGGGGCCTCGTGGCCCAAGCATCAAGTTTAATGAAAGAAGTAAATAGCATATTGAAAAGCATCAAAATTCCCCACACTGGGGTGCCGAAGGACATTTGGAGTTATATCGATCGTAAATCGACCATTTAATATTCGGATGAATGTCCGGTTCGAAACGCCATAATCATCGTGGTAAAACCGGAGCATATGTATTCCGAGGCACAACAAATTTAGTGTTTAACGAAAAAGAGGTATTCGAATAAATCCCGGTCAGGACGGTTCAAAATCAGCGGAATATCGACCAAGGTGCGAAGCGAGGCTACGGCCATGACAGGTAGACACCCGGGGGCCAAGCATGTCTTTGCAAAGGCATGTTCGATGTTCCTCCCCATACGGGGTCAAAGACAAGATAAGCCGGATAGATGCCGCTAAGGCCTTTGTTTATGTTTCATTTGTGTATTTATATATTTTTTTTCTTCTTCTTTTTTGAGGTGAATGATCTTATTTAAACTAATTTGGGTCTGCAGTCCTAGCGAGGGGTAGCCCGGAGGGTCCAATGGCCCCTCGTGGTGATGGCCTTTTTTTTTTAGTTTTATTTCTTATGGTCACATCATAGCAGATCTCAACAGATCCCAAATCAGTTTATTATTAATGGTTCCAAGGTATGGCGTTGGGGTCCTGACAGGAATGCAGAAATTCAGTTTAGGTGACTACCTTAGAGTATTGAATGCTCAAAGGGTAGAGGGTATGCCATATGGAAATGGGAAGTGCAAGGATGCATTCACTGAATTTTGCAAGTGCAAATGGGACCTCTTTTAATTCATACATACAAGATGCATGTGGAGATTGCAGAGATGCCTTTTTTTTTGAACTATGCAAATGTGAAAATGGGAGATGCCAAAACATATTATTTATGAATCGTGCCAGTATGCAAATGGGAAATACAGCAATGTATTATTTCTGAGTTATGCAAATGGGATTTTTTTTTGTTTTGGATTCATGCATACAAGATGCAATGAGGGTTTTTTTTTTGCCTTTGAGATCATGAGTTGGACGCTCATGTGAGGATTTTCTGAACTTGTTCATGCCCACGGGTTTCTGGATTCATTTATGCAGTGAACTTTCTGGATTTGCCAATGCAGGTGATATTTCCTGAATTTGCTCATAGGCAAGTGAGGCTTTGGGTTTCAAGCATGCAAGTGCATTTCTACACTCTTGGGTGCTTTCTTTCTTCAATTTATGTATGCAATGTGTAGCTCTGAATTTAGATATGCGAGAATGCAATTCTGAGTTTGAGTATGCGACATGCGACTCTGGGTTCAAACATACAAGGATGCATGCGGATGCCATTTTGATAGAATGGGCAATGAGGTTCTCCCATGCAAAATTCAATGGAATTCACCACAGCGATGGCTCATGGAGAAGTTTATTATTATTTTTTTAAGTGCAGGAGCCAATATGTAGAATGCACCTAACTTCCCTGCCTTTGCTTCTCCTTCGAATGGGCTAAGGCCAGATGGGGGGAATCGTGCATGCACATGAAGAATATGGGATGTGCAGATACGCCATATGAAAATATATACAGGGATGCCAATGTACCTGATGCAGAATTTCAGTTTTAAATGAAGAGCTAGAATCTCATGTTCATCCTTTAGTTCTGTTCTGTCCATTATGTTTTTTTTTGTCTTCCTCCTTCATTTCTTTGGATTGTTTATTACCTTCTCCTTAAAAAAAAAATTGGACTACTGGTCTGCCTGGAGGTGGGTCGACCCATTGCTCTAGGTGGGTCGACCCACCTTCAGCAGATCAAGAGGGCCAGGGGCATTTTAACTCCACCTTTGACTCGTCATTTTTGGGTTTTATCTAATTCCTTATCTTCTTTTGGTCCTTCAGGTTTCACTCTCATTCGGTTGATCTCACTTGTTATTTTCCTTCCAGATCATCATCATTTTATTATTATTATTATTATTATTTTGGACCACACAACATGTTATCCTGGACTGAACATTGGGAATGATCTTTAACTTGATGTTGCTTCTCTGAACAATGGTTTTCCATGAATTCCTTGTCTGCTACATGACCATCATTGGGCGATATTGTATCACTTTTAATTGTACTTGATTCATTTGTATCTTCAGAGAAGCCATAAATTTCCTTGCCCACAGCACATGCAACATGGTCAATACCAACTGCCTTTCAAGTGTATCTCTATATTTGAAATCTGAAGGATCTACAACTCATTCTGAAGCTGTTGATTCAGGTACACGTTCAAGACCTTGGACAATATCAGAGAATGAGCTCCCATAATCAACTCTTGAAGCTGGCTCAGCCAATGCAACAGCTGCATGAATTCTGATTTTGAAGTTGGTAGAGTCATGCACAAGCAATAGAGGAATGCTGTGAATTGAAGGAGCCCGAAATGCATTCTACAATTTCAAAGACTCGCTCAAGAATAAATTGCCCAGTGCATGACAGATATACTAATTGGAAATGCAGGAATGCACTATTCTTCAACTGCATAAATGAGATTTTCTTTTGGATTTGTGCATGCAAGATACATATGAGGTTTCCTTTTTGTGTGATATTTAAATGGGTATTCGTGGGAGCCCCTGTTATGCTAGTGGGCATGCGGTTTGATGCGCGGAAACGCACGTCGTTAATACGCCCCCACTATCAAATTACAATATCCGGCCCATAAATTAAATAAATGGAATAGTTAAGTGGTGAGACCGAGTCGAATCCACAGGGAGAAGTAGATTTGAAAGTTGAAAACCTTGAGTTGTTAAGATTTAAAGATCAAGAGAATTGACTTTAGACCGCCTTAGAAATTGAAAACAAAATAGAATTCTATTGAAAATAGGGGTTTGGAAGAAATAGAATAACTTAAAATCTAGAGGGAACTAGAAAAAGTGGAATACATGAAAGTTGTAGAGAATTGAAAGATGAAGAAGTTTTATGAAGAACACAAATATAGAAAAAGGAAGGAAGACAATGAAAAACTTGAAAATTCAAGAGCTATTGTTGCTGGTGAACAGTAACTGATAGAAAAATAGAACAGTAAAGAATTAATTCTAGAGCTCAAACTAAGAAGAATTTGACGAAGTACAAGAAGAACAAAAGTTATATCTACAAGAGAGGAACAACTTTCATGAAGAACTCAGAATAAAATTATGATTGTAAAGGCTTCAAAATGGAAGATTGGTGGAGACTATCACTTCGGATGAACAGTACATACACAGGACAGCACTTAGAAACACAGAGAATAGCTTTTAAACTATAATGAATTAAAGGAAATGATGAAAAGAACAATTGAAGAACACTTAAAGATAAACAACTTTTATGAAGACAATAAATTGAAATGAAGATCACACAAGCTTGTAAATTGATTATGAAAAGCCGAAATGGCTAAGAGTACAATGAAATTCTTCAATACAAACTTAACACATACTTCAACACTTAAACATAAAAGCTCTCAAAATCTATCCCTACCAAAGCCACAAATAAAAACTTGAAGAACACTTACAAATTTGATCAATCCCTAGCTTACAACACTTGGCTCTCCTCTCTTCACAACCTCCTTTCATTACAATTGAAGCCCTTTATATAGGGTTTACATAACAACCCCTTAGGAAATGTGAACACTCTTACCAATGTGAACACCTAATTGCTGCTATTTTTGACCCAATATTATGTGACAACATATGTTGCACACTTTGCTATTTTTTCTGATTTTTTTGAAATTTTTTTGGCATTTTTCTAGCCCATTTTCTCCTTCTTTCTCTCTCTTTCTCTCTCCTCGGCGCGTCGCGCCGACCGGCCGACACCGCTGAGACGCGGCTGCGTGGGCCGCGTGTGCGCCGCCCCGCGTGCGAGCGCCGCATGGCGCGCGCGTGGGCGCACCGTGACACACGCCCCGCCGGCCTCCTTTGAGCGTCCGTGCGCCGGCCCGCCTGGCCGCGTGCGCCGCCGCCCAATGCGCCACCTACATATATATATATATATATATATATATATATATATATATATTACATATATAGTTATATGTGATGTATATAGCTCATAAAAATCCTAAAAAATATCTAATAAATTTATTTTTTTATTTTTATTTTCTTTTCATTTTGGAACAAGTCCAAAATTATAATTTTTATTTTATTTTAATAATATATATATATGTATGTATATATAGGTATATATTATGTATATAGCTTATTAAGGCCTAAAAAATATCAAATAAATTTATTATTTTTTTTTTTATTATTTTTATTCTTATTGAACAAATTCTTGGGCTTTTGGCCCATTTCAACATACATTGTATTTTCTTGTTTTTCTTATTTTTATTGTTTTGAATGCTTGTTAAATAAGGAAATATCTTTATTAAAATCATTTAATTCTAAAAAATTAATTATTTCACTCTAAATTAAAAGTAAGTGTGATAAGTGCATATTTATTATTATTAAAGCCCATAAATAATGTAAATAACATGAATTAAGATGGGAAAATACACACTTATCACACCCCCCAACTTACTCATTGCTAGTCCCTTAGCAATGCAAATAATCTCAAAATGTAAGGACTAACAAGAGTTTAAAATATTCATGCTTCATTTCTAGATCATCGTTCATAGAATCTACTAGAGATTAGGAATTTGAAATCATTATCTCATACTAGCCTTATGTAGGAAATTCAGGTACATGATCAAGAATTCTAATCAAAGTCAGTAGCACTTGTGCATGTGTAATACTAAATTCACAGTAGAGATAATTGCGTCCTCCAGTTGCTATTCCGAACAAATACCTTTCAATTCTGCACTTCTTAATCAGAGCATTAAGAATAATAACTTTTTTTGTCTACCTTATTACTTTGTCCCTTTTTGGGATATATATTTTTTCTTTTCTTCTCTTTTCTTTTTTGTTTTCTTTACACACATGATGCTGCACTACCCTTCACTGTTTTACGCGAACCTCAACACGTCTTAGGTGAAGTAGGCCCGGTTACACAGATCAAAGTTCCCTTTTCCTTTTGACGTGAACCTCAACACGTCTTAAGTGAAGTAGGCTCGGTTACTCAGAATCGGAGCATTTTTCATGGTGTTTTTTTTTTTCAAAATTTTATTTTTCAATAGATAACATGGCAGAAAGGTTCTAAAAGATCTCTTCTTCAAAAAGTGCAGAATATCAGACATTATATCCAAAATAGTAGGAGGCTTGTCCTACTTGTTTCATTAGCGTGCAAAGTGATTTTCTTTTTTCTAAAGTGCACATGAACTTTAAAAAGATTCTTAGATCAATTTTCCATGGCTCGATTAGATAAATGTTCCATCATCCTTCTCCCTAATCTTTTCCATTCCAGAATTACTTTTCATGAGAGCATAAATCAAGAAAACTTAATTGGGTGTTATTTTGAATTTAGGAAAATTAAATTAAATTTGGAGGCGAAAGAAGGTTGTATAAGATAATATGATTTCCGTCCCCCCAACTTAAATGACATTGTCCTCAATGGCATGAACAATATGGAATAATGAACAATGTAAACATGATAGTTTGTGAAAGAACGGGACAACCAGATGTGTACTTCGACGGCTTTGGCGTTTGAGAGGCGGTACTTTGGCTTGGAAAATCGGAGAAACAGAGGAAGCAATCAGCTCTCTCCCCCCAACTTATCCTTTATTCAAACCTGCAAAATAAAAACACAAAACCATAATAAAAAACTTGAGTTGTCTCCCAAAAAGCCATTTATTAGCACACCAAACTATGAAAACGTTGGGCTGCCTCCCAAAAAGCGCTAAATTTAATGTCTTCAGCCAGACGCAATGTAGCTCACTAACCAACGGGTGGCATTCAGAATGAGCCACCAAATGATCTTATCTCTGATAAACTCCAGCCCTTGTACCATTGGAGGAAAAGATTATATGTATGTGCATGTGGGCTAGAAGCATGTCAAGGTGGGTCTAGGAATTTGGATGGACCCCCTCGGTCAGAGAATGGTGGAGGAATTATCATATCCTCAATTACAAAATATTCCTCTGTATACTGAAGGTCTTTATAAGTGTTAAACACATCAATGCGGACCTTACTCTCCCATAGCTTTTCTTCTTCATCCTTACTCTTAGGAGTTACTTGCGTATCGTTCAAGTGAGAGAGGATGAGAGTGTTATGAACTTTGGGAGAATCCACCACTTGGCCAGTGTCAAGGAGATAAGGAGAATTAGGAATGAAATCAGTATGTTCCTTAACACACGGATTCTCATAAGAGTCTGATGGATCCGACCATTTGGCGAGTTGTAAAATATTTGGAATGATTGTGGATTCACCAAGGTCAGAGATGGGTAAAAGATCCACATCCTCCTCAAAATCAATGGATACCCAATCAGAGTAAATTTCAAGTGGAGCACCCGGTTCCTCAATTACCAAAGAAGAATGGCTTATGGTCACACTCAATTCTCTCTCCACACTCACATTTTCTTCGTCATTCTCTTGAAAGGAGGACTTATCAAATTCAGGAAGGGAAAGTAATGGAATTTGATCATTGACGGGCAAATCATCTTCCTCTTCTTCTCCTCCCGACTCAAGATCATCATAATCCTCTTCACAATTCTTAGGCTGCTCTTCCTTTAAGTCCTCATCATAAAACTCTCCCATTATTCTCTCAAGATCAAAAGGGATATGAGTGTTAGACTGGGGAATTATAGATTAATCATATGGACTTTGAGTGTTATCAAATCTAGGAAGGTGATCCTCAAGACTTGTAGTGGAGTTGCTAGGCATTGGATCTACTTCCATTTCTATGATGTTTTTAGCAACCCGGCTCACATGAGCCTCAAAGTTTTACAGTTGTTCCTGGAAGGCTTGTTGTTGAGTCTGGAAGAGCCGTGTCAATTGATCAAACATCTTCTCCTTATGCAAAGTGGGTTGAAAGTCAGATTGAGATGGATAGTAGTTTGAAGGGCACTCAGTCCGAGAATGAGATGGTGGAGAGTGTATGGGATGTCCTCTATAATATGGTTGATCGTAAGAATCATGTGGGTATGGTTCCCAATTTGGAAAATCTTGTTCTTGAGGACTTTGGCCTAGATCCTGATAAGACTCCCAAGAAGAATCATGTTGATCTCTCCAACCAGAATTAAAGTTATTTGGACATGGGTCAAAACAAGGTGTGGAGAGTTCTGGAGACAATTGGGTTTGTCTTGCTTGGTCCATCCAAGAGATTGTTGGTTGATTTTCCCAGCTAGAGGTATAAGTATCTAAAGGTGATTCATAATCGGGCTGAAAAAACTGTTGATCATATTGGGCTTGCTCTGGGAGGAAAGATAGATCATGGCCCCCAAACTGAGTGGTTGGAACATGGTCCTGGGTAAACGATGGAAACTGGGCCATCATAGGTGACGGGATCTCATTTTGGGCCGACCACGAATATGACTTTTCATGATAGGTCAGGCTATTTTGTGTGAGATATGAGTTTTGGTTTGGGCAACCACCTACATATAGGGTCGGGTTAACCCACATGTGATCATTGTCATGGCGACTAGGTGGTATGAAAGGGTCTTGATCCATGGCTAGAAATTGATCAAATTTATAAGTCAATTGGTCAAACCTAGCTAAGTTGTGTGCCCAATCCATAGGTGAAAGTTATGATTTCACCATTTTTTGTAGATTTTATTTTTTTGATTTTTATTTTGATACAAACAAATTATCAAATAAAGTCTAACTTAGATTCACCATCAAACTTATCCACCGGCCAGGTAACAGGTGTGGAAGTGGGAGGCTCCCCTTGCTTTCAAAAGGTCCTAATTAAGTAACCACTTTCCCGCTTATAGCGTTTGCCGTTGACCTCTAGCCTTAGACACCAGTTTCAAAGATGATAGTGAGACCAAGTTATACTTTTTGTTTTGCTTTTATTTTTCTATTTTTTGTTATTGAATTGAGCTAATCCACCATATTTTTTTATTTCTTCTATGTTTTTATTTTTGAAGAATAATTCTAAGCATGAAAATAAATTACATATTGAAAGTAAAAATAAAGAAACTAAATATATGGAAAGAGGGTAAGAGTACTAACCTTAATCGCATTCCCTCGTTCTTTATTTGGTAAGTATAAAATAACAAGCGTAGAAGATAAAGAAGACTTACCTCGGGGAGACACAACATTTTTTGACATTTTTCAAAAATTTCTATTTTTTTTTGTGCTTTTGTTGATCCTGTTTATTTTTCTGCAAAAATAAGAGTGAGCACCAATATATATACAAAATAAAATATAAAGTTATCAACTTCAAATTCAACCCTCCCCGGCAACGGCGCCAAAATTTGATGCGCGGAAACGCACGTCGTTAATACGCCCCCACTATCAAATTATAATATCCGGCCCACAAATTAAATAAATGGAATAGTTAAGTGGTGAGACCGAGTCGAATCCACAGGGAGAAGTAGATTTGAAAGTTGAAAACCTTGAGTTGTTAAGATTTAAAGATCAAGAGAATTGACTTTAGACCGCCTTAGAAATTGAAAACAAAACAGAATTCTATTGAAAATAGGGGTTTGGAAGAAATAAAATAACTTAAAATCTAGAGGGAACTAGAAAAAGTGGAATACATGAAAGTTGTAGAGAATTGAAAGATGAAGAAGTTTTATGAAGAACACAAGTATAGAAAATGGAAGGAAGACAATGAAAAACTTGAAAATTCAAGAGCTATTGCTGCTGGTGAACAGTAACTGACAGAAAAACAGAACAGTAAAGAATTAATTCTAGAGCTCAAACTAAGAAGAATTTGACGAAGTGCAAGAAGAACAAAAGTTATATCGATAAGAGAGGAACAAATTTCATGAAGAACGCAGAATAAAACTATGATTGTAAAGGCTTCAAAATGGAAGATGGGTGGAGACTATCACTTTGGATGAACAGTACATACACATGACAGCACTTAGAAACACAGAGAATAACTTTCAAACTAGACTGAATTAAAGGAAATGATGAAAAGAACATTTGAATAACACTTAAAGATGAACAACTTTTATGAAGACAATAAATTGAAATGAAGATCACAAAAGCTTGTAAATTGATTATGAAAAGCCGAAATGGCTAAGAGTACAATGAAATTCTTCAATACAAACTTAACACAAACTTCAACACTCAAACATAAAAGCTCTCAAAATCTATTACTACCAAAGCACAAAGTAAAAACTTGAAGAACACTTACAAATTTGATCAATCCCTAGTTTACAACACTTGGCTCTCCTCTCTTCACAACCTCCTTTCATTACAATTGAAGCCCTTTATATAGGGTTTACATAACAACCCCTTAGGAAATGTGAACACTCTTACCAATGTGAACACTTAATTGCTACTATTTTTGACCCAATATTATGTGCCAACATGTGTTGCACACTTTGCTATTTTTTCTGATTTTTTTGAAATTTTTCTGGCATTTTTCTAGCCCATTTTCTCCTTCTTTCTCTCTCTTTCTCTCTCCTCGGCGCGTCGCGCCGACCGGCCGACACCGCGTGAGACGCGGCCGCGTGGGCCGCGTGTGCGCCGCCCCGCGTGCGAGCGCCGCGTGGCGCGCGCGTGGGCGCACCGTGCCACCTGCCCCGCCGGCCTCCTTTGAGCGTCTGTGCGCCGGCCCGCCTGGCCGCGTGCGCCGCCGCCCAATGCGCCACTTGCATATATATATATATATATATATATATATATATATATATATATATATGTATATATATATATATTACATATATAGTTATATGTGATGTATATAGCTCATAAAAATCCTAAAAAATATCTAATAAATTTATTTTTTTTTCTTTTTATTTTCTTTTCATTTTGGAACAAGTCCAAAATTATATTTTTTATTTTATTTTAATTATATATATATATATATGTATATATAGGTATATATTATGGATATAGCTTATTAAGGCCTAAAAAATATCAAATAAATTTATTTTTTTCTTTTTTTTATTTTTATTCTTATTGAACAAATTCTTGGGTTTTTGGCCTATTTCAACATACATTGTATTTTCTTATTTTTCTTATTTTTATTGTTTTGAATGCTTGTTAAATAAGGAAATATCTTTATTAAAATCATTTAATTCCAGAAAATTAATTATTTTACTCTAAATTAAAAGTATGTGTGATAAGTGCATATCTATTATTATTAAAGCCCATAAATAATGTAAATAACATGAATTAAGATGGAAAAATACACACTTATCAGGATTTCATTTGTCCTTGAAATTCAGTTGTGAAGACAATATACATGCAAATGCACCTAAAACCTTGCTCCCTTTTGAAATTCAGTCATGAAAGACTGTGCATATGCTAGTGCGTACAGGGTTCTATTTTCTACTAAACTTCGGTCATGCGAACCATGTGGAGATATGCAAATGTGTGGGGGCCGAGTCAACTTGGGATTTGCTTCAAACCAGAAGTTCATTTCATTTATTTTGTGCTAGGACTTTGGGTTCCAAATTCATTTTTTTTAGCTCTTGTTCCATTCATCCCGACCTTAGCAGAATTCTTGAGATTATGCTTGGTCATTTGGAGTCCAAAATACATAAGTTCATTCTTGATGGATTTTGTTCTAACTTGATGAACTGGGTCCCCAGCCCTTGTCTGTACACTTTATCTTGTTTTCTCAAGGCTTCATCATACCCCTGATATCAAATTGACCATTGCTTCATGTTTGTTGTTCAGCCCTTTTGGTCCCATTCTTGAGATATTAAATTTTGGTCCAGAATTCATTCCCCACTGGTTTGCTCAACTTGGTTTTCAGTGAATTCAGAAAATTTCATCTGATCAGTACCTTCTTGTTTTTTGAATGACAGTCCAAGACTAGATGGCGGTTCTTGAAACAAGGGGTTCCAAAATGCATCATTCTTTGTTTTGCCTATTCTATTTCAATAGTTTCAGAGGTATTTTTGGCCATTTCACTTTGAATGCTTCAGTCGCAACATGCCTTTTATTTCAGTCAAACCATCCACTCAAATTTTCTTTGTTCAAATCAATGGGTTTTGTTCTCTTAATTTGATTCGTCAATCTTTTGAATTGCCCGGAAAAAATTCAGCAGCACATCCCCTAGACCGAAGCGTAGGGGTGGCAAATGGGGGCGCGCCCTACGGAGAGAACTCCGACGGCCCCGAACAAAAAGGGATACACGCGAAGCGACGTGATCCCAGGGGTATGCACGAAAGTGACAACACCCCGTCACCCATTGTGGGGGCAGAGAACCCGAGGACTAGCCTACGACGGACCCCACCGATCCACGGGCCGCCACGAACTCGTCGCCGAGACGTGGACTTGTTTTCCTTCTTTCATCGCCGTATAGGGCTTTTTATATCCACCTTCAAAATGAGGAGTGCCGGGGGACACGCTATGACAAAGCGGAACCCCGGCGGTCCAGAGGTGGTTAAGAAATCGGAATCGGAACACGAAGAACATTGGGCTTTCGATGGTTGGCAACCTCGGAGACATATCTATGGATTTAGATAGACCTCGGACCGGTGGCCATCGTGATAAAAATTGCCGAATGGGTGACTTTTGAAGAAATAAAAATAGGGGGTTTCATCTATCTACTGCGGGAAGGGAGATAAAATGGAACAACGAAAACATATCACATACGTATACGCATTGGGGAAGAGGGCAGAATTAGAGGCAGCGCAATATGGCTATATAGCTAACATAGTTAGACTGGAGGAGAAATCTTCCTATCTTCTAAAGCAAAAGAACAGAGAATGGACAGAAGAGGACAGTTACAGCATGGGGAGAAAATGCTAATGCTCGTAAAGAAAACATCGGAGCCAAAGGCCCCCATTCTTTCATTTCTGAATGCAGAGCTACGTCGCAGCCATGAAGAGGGCTTTATAATTCATCTGAGAAGAAAAGAGAAAGCTACAAAAGACCCACCCCAGTATGGATGATCCCCGCGCTCTCAACCCTCTATTCTCACTCTATCTTGGCTTCCCTTCTTCTTGCAGAACCCAAAAGGACCAGGTTCGGGGGGGGGGGAGGGGGGGGCATTTTCTTTACCGAAGGGGCTTCCTATAGGGGTCGGAGGCCCTGTTTCGGAGGGGCGCCCTTCGGATTAAAGCTTGTTTCCATTGGTTCCTTGTTTTCCGCTACCATCGCCACTATTACTGATGTTGCCGCCGCTGCTCCGCGATGTTGTTGTCGCTGCTGGCATGCCCCAGAGGTTGCCATGTTGCTGCTGCTGATGCCGCGAACAGGGTGATGCTACTGCCGTTGGACGCCGCAGACGTTGATGGTCGCGTGGCTGCTGCAGAAGGGAGCGGCGGAGTGGTACAGGGACGGGCGGTCGGACGGAGCGCCGTTGGCGAACGGGCTAGCCTTGCAGCCGAGGGTGGTGGCGCCTGCACCGTTGGCCACGCAGGTGGGCACTTGTTCGAGCATTGAATGCTCCTGTGAGGGGGGGTCTTCGCGCCATGAATGCTCCTGCGATAGGGAGGAGAGAACACGGGGAGGAGGTGAATAGTGACCTCACACGGACGGAGGGACACATACACGGGGTTACTGTAGCATGTACAGTAACCATGATTTTCCTTCTATTTTCTTTTTTTTAAGAAAATCCCTCTTTTACATTTCTCCCCCTCTCTTTCTTCTATTTGGGCAAGTACCCTTGTGCGCCCCTTCTCCCTTTTGTGTTGGGTTTAGCCCATCCGAAATGGGCCCAAACTCCCTATTTTTTCTCAAAGCATTGGGCTTGGACCTTTTTTTTCATCATTCTTTTTCCTTTATTTCATTCATCATATTCTCTTTTTTTGTATTCTCTCTTCTTTTTTTTTGGTGCCAACAGCGAGGCAGGCGGCGCTCTGGATGGCGACGTCGGGGCCGAACCGGTCGAGGCTGGGGGGTCGCGAGGAGAGGCGACGCAGCCCCAACTGACCAAGGCAAGAGGGGCGGATGAAGCAGCGGCTCAATCCGTGCCGGCTAGCGGGGCTCCCGGGGGGATACCGTTCGGAGAGGGGGCCCATATTCCGGCAGTTCTGGAGAGGCTGGGCATCTAGGGCCCTCTGTATCAGAGATGTCGCAGCATAGCTGTGAAGGTGGTGAAGGGAGGAGACATGCAACGCTCTCCACCCATGGCCCTTGAGATGGTTATGGAGGGTGGCCTGATCCTGACCCAGATGGGGGCCTCTTTGGTTGAAGCTTACGCTCGGTCGGAGACAGAACGGGTGAACCTTGCCTGGACCCTTGGCACGTCCGACGGGAAGATAGCTCGGCACACCGAGGATCATGACGGGCTTCGGCGGGAGCTCTCTTTGGCTAGAGAGCTGGCGAGGGTGAGCCAGGCGGAGGCCCGGACACTGACCGAGCAACTGACTCAGACCCGCGAGTTGCTCGAGAGGAAGAGCAAGCTTCTATAGGAGGAGCGCGTGGCCCACGCCGAGCGAGATGGCCAGTGGGAGGCCGAGCGCGCCGAGCTATTAGACTGAGCGGAGGAAGCCACGCGTCTTCGGCTGGAGGCCGAGGCTGATCGGGCCGAGGCGGAGGAGCAGATGGCCGAGGCAGTGCGGAGGCTGGCCGAGGCGGAGTGGGAGAAGGCCGAACTCACTGGCATGGTGGAATCGGCTGGGGTGGAAGCACTCAAGCAATACAAATGCTCGGAGGCCTACCGGGTCGACCTTAAGGAGGCTGCCCTCCCCTACTATGAGTTAGCACTTCGCCGAGGCATCCGCAAGGGGTTCGAGCACGGCTACGGCCGGGCCATCTTCTATGCGGAGGAGCAGGCACCTGGGGCAATCATTTTCCTGTCCGGGCAATGCTACGACTCGGATTTGGCGTCCTCCGATTCCTCTAGTTCGACGTCGGGGAAAGAAGGAGACCAGGGGGACTCGTCTTCATCCTAGGGGTCGCCAACTCCGGATGCCTTGGGAGGGCGCGCAACCAAGGTAGTTTTCACGCCGGTGGGGTCAGTGCCAGGGTCGGCCGTCGCTGAGGGTGTCGGGGGCAGACCGTCCGAGCTTTCAACTTCCAAGCCTCAAGATGGACCAGGGGCCTGATGTATCAATTTTTCTTTTTCTCCTTGTATGTTTTTCCTTTTATGAAGAAAAACTTCTCTTTTTGTGTAAAGGGAGGTCAAAAACGTAAGGCAGTAGCGTTATGATAAAGGCTTGACTGTTTTTTACTGTCATTGCCGTAGTTTGACCAGTGTACCCGCAGTAGTTGGAAAGTGCCGATACTTTCTACGTGTATCTCGCATGATGGTTGGGTGGGCGTCTGACAGGGTGTCTTTCCGTTTTCTCATGCTTTAATTGCCCGGCCGCTTCGTGCATCCCGTTGGGATGGAACCGAGGAGTCTGAGGTGACCGTTCGTAGGGAGAGGTCCCTTTAGCGTGTTTTCAAGGGGAGAATCATTTAAGGCAAGTAGCCTCCCTTCGCCTATAAAAGGTCTGAAGGGCATCTCTTCCTCTCCATCGCTTAGGGTCTTCTCTGACAGTCTTTCCTCCCTCCTTCTTCACGAAGCATTGTGCCATCAAATTTGAAGCATGGAAGATGCTCTGGAAGATGAAGCTGCAGACGACGGAGAGCGGAGAGTCCTCGCTACTTCAGGTTTGAAGGGAGTTCGATGGTCGGCGGGCGGGATAGAAGGGGGTTCGACGTGCAGAAGCACGTCTCCTTCTTTTTATCAGTTCCGGCGGCGCTTGCAGGGAGGGACGTAACGGCGAACGGATAGGGGGATTAGGCACCCCTTTCTCTCGTCCCTTCCCGCTCACTCTCTGGAGGGGATCCCCCTCAGGATTCCTCTCCACTTCCTGCTTCTCCTCCCTTCTCCCGCAGTCTCTTTCGCTCTCTTCTGCCTTCATCATTTCTTTCACTCTTCGGAGGGTGCCTCTTGGCATTCTCTGCTATTAGTTGGCTTCCTCTTCCCCTTCATTTATTCTGTGCCACTTGGAAGGTAGCCTTCCTCTTCCTAATCCCTCTGTCACCTTTGTTCCGAGTTACCCGAGCCAACGGGGTCGACTACCCTTTATCCGAGCCAGTTTCTGCACGAGGCAGAGTCAGTGGCTGGACGCAGGAAGGTTAACCGAGTCAGCCGAGCGATGGGCTCGTATGGCGGCACCAGATGGATTTTTGCTTTTTTGACATATATTGTATTGGCTTCAGCTTTTCTAATGTACAAACAATTATTTGAATAAAGGGAGAAGGAAATTTTTGTTTTATCTCATGTTGCTTATACGACTGAAGTATTCAGAAATAGAACTTGCGTAGTGTAGTCACGTTCCACATCCGAGGGATGGGTTCTCCTTCCATAGTAGATAGCCGGTACACTCGTTTCCCGAGCGTCTCGACCACTCAGTAGGGGCCCTCCCAATTAGGGGATAGCTTGACCGCCGCCTCAAGTGGTCGAGAGGCTTCGACTTTTCTGAGAACGAAGTCTCCCGGCTGGAAGTGTCTGTCTCGGACTTTGGCGTTGTAGTATCGAGTGAGGCGGAGTTGATATTCCGTTGCTCGGATGCTGGCAATCTCTCGGACTTCATCTGCTAGGTCGAGTTTTTGAGCAGTTTCTGGTCGTTTGCCTCGGGCGAGAAGTAGATGACTCGGAGGGAGGGATTGCCAATCTCCAATGGGATCACGGTCTCGGTGCCGTATACCAGCTAAAAGGGACTCTCACCGGTTGCCGTTCTGGGAGTCATTCTGTGCGACCAAAGTACGTTCGGAAATTCCTCGAGCCAGCTGTCCTTGGCTTTGTCGAGCCTAGTTTTGATGTCTTTTAAGATAGTCTTATTGGCATTTTCGACCAACCCGTTAGCCTGAGAGTGGGCGACCGAAGTGAAGTGATTGCGAATGTTTAGGTCGGTGCATCTGTCTCAGAAATAACGAGAATCGAATTACAGACCATTATCGCTCACTATCACCCGGGGGATGCCGTAGCGACAAATGATCGACTTCCAGATGAAACTCCACACAACTATCTCAGTGATCCTAGCTGTAGCTTCGGCCTCGATCCACTTGGTGAAGTAGTCGATGGCGACGATGATGAACTTCTTCTGGGCCTGAGCCGTAGGGAACGGCCCAAGGATGTCGATCCCCCACCGAGCGAAAGGATAAGGCTCGGCTAGGGTGACGAGCTCCATTGTCAGCTGATGGACCAAATGGTCAAATCGCTGGCATCGGTCACACTGTTATACGTAGGTCGAGCAGTCGCGCTGCAGAGTGGGCCACCAGTAACCCTATCGAAGCAAGATCTTGGCGAGCGACCTTCCCCCTTGATGCGCTCCGTACAGGCCTTCGTGAACCCATTGAATCGCTCGGTTGGCTTCGTCAGTACTGATGCACTTCAGGAGGGGACTGGAGAATGATCTGCGGTATAATGTGCCATCCAGAATGACGAATCGCCGAGCTTGGTACTTCAATCTCCGGACTTCCCGAGGGTCAGAAGGCTCCTGAGAGTCTTGAAGCCACGACAGATAGGGGGTACGCCAGTCGCTTGGGGAGGCCGAGTCAACAACCATGAGCTCTGAATCAATGCTCGGTCGCTCTAGCTCTTCGAGAAGGACCGATCGAGTACCCTCGGGGTCAAGAGAGGAGGCTAGCCGAGAGAGGGCGTCCGCTCGGGAGTTTTCCTCCCGAGCTATTCGGACAATCTCAAAACCCTCGAACTGTTGTGCCACGGTTTTGACCAGTCGGAGGTATTTGACCATCGGTTCTTCCCGAGCTTCGTAATCGACGTTGACCTAGCTAGCGACCAGTTGGTGTTGAGTAGTGGTCAGTGGATTTAAAGGGGAGGGGTGAATAGATCTGCCCCTCTTTTCACAATGCAATCCTCTATATAGCTAGATAATGATAATAGCAGCGAAATATAACTAGCTAAATGAAGAACACAGTGATTTGCTTAGCAAGATGATTAAGCAATATAGATATTGAACCTAAGCATGCATCTAACACAAAACAATCGCACAACCAAACCACAACACACAATAATTTAAGGTGGTTCGGACTGAATCCCCAGTCCTACATCCACCCCTCACCAAATCCGGTGAGGCTCCACTAATGTCACATACTGAACCGTAAATCGGAAAGACCTCCGATTGCCTTCCTACTAACCACTGGTAGGGACGTCAACACTGCAGATCGGACAACTTACGATTGCCTTCCTACTAACCACCGGTAGGGACGATCTTCAGTTCCAAATGTTTGAATGAAATGGAAAACGAATAAGATATGAAAACACTCAAACAAGATATGAATTATGCTCAAAGAGAAAGGATCTTGTCTGAGATTGCTGGGGCTTGAATCTTCTTTTGAAGTAGCATGAATCACTTGGAGATTTGATGAAGAGCTTCTTCCCGGAGTACTGTTCACAGCTACAGTACTCGAACTCCTCTCCCTTGAACACACCTTTACAGCCTCCTTTGATCTCCCTTATTAGCCTTTCTTGCTTCTTCTCTTCCTTGAAGGTTGCTGGATTGAGATTTGAACTTGAATCACCTTGAGTTGATGGAGAGAGTGTTGGATGTAGCTTTGATCTTCCTTTTGATCTTCTTGAGTTGATGAAGAAGAAGAAGGATGCAGTTTAGATCACCCTTGATAGCCTTGATTGCTTCTTCTTCCTTGGAGGTTTAGATGGCTTCAGATCTGTACTTGAATCACCTTGGATGGATGAAGAACTTCCTCCCGAAACACTGTTCACGGAGGTGCTACAGTACCTCGAAAATGGCCTCCCTTGATCTCCCTTGAAGCCTTGAAGCATTAGGGTTTCTAACCCCTCATGTGTTGGTTTTATAACCCTTGGAATGGTCCTTGGACACCCCCCAGACTAGATCCACAAATCATGGGAGATTAGGTGAGTTTTGATTAAACAAATACATAGAAAGGGGCTGGCCACGAGGTGGAATTCGAAGTCAAACATGGCTGCATCGGGGCTGGCGGTCGACCCGAATTCATGGGGCGGTCGACCGGAACCTGCAAAATCTCCAACTTGTCGGTTCTGGGAGAACCGGTCGACTGGATGCCTAGGGGCGGTCGACCGAAACCTATAAGTCCTGGAGTGTTTCGTTTCTGGAAGAATCGGTCGACCGGAAAGGCAGGGGCGGTCGACCGAAACCTGTAAAATGTGGAATTCTTAGGCTCTGGCAAATCTGGTCGACCGGCCAAGGTGTGTAGGTCGACCGGAAACACCTATACCTGCAAAAATGAAGTGTTAGACCAATGAAACATGTTCATAAGTCAAGATATTCATGTCCTCATCAATTTCATGTATTTTGGGATTGAAATCAACTTAGAATATGCTTTGAGCATTTCTAAATTTTGTTCCGGGGGCTCTGCCCCCTTGACCCCCGCGACCTGACCACGCAGGTCGATCTGCGTGCGAGGGTGCAACATTGAGCTTTCACCTTTGCCATTTCCACTGAATTCCTTCGTATCTGTCATGAACAAAACATCACGTGTGTCAGTCACATGAGAGTGGAAAGTATCAATGACTAATAGTGTTTAGCCATTATCAAAACCAAGAATACCACAGAACTCATATGACCATAGGATGATGTCGAATGACCCAAGTGACCACATGATGACTCAAATGACCATAGGGACACAACAGTTGGGAGTTAGTGTGAATTCTGACTTGCTCAGCCCCTAACCGTCGGGCCATGCGGGCTCCCGAGATAAGGGCTTCATACTCAGAGGCGTTGTTGGATGCCTGGAAGTTGAACTTCAAGGCGTATTGCAGCTCTGCTCCCTCGGGGGACTTCAGGAGGATACCGTCACCGCTCCTGGCCGAGTTGGAGGATCCATAGATGAATAATTCCCAGGTTGGCCGGGGCACGGATGGAGATTTTTCTTCAGTCGGGGTGGTGCTCTCGACGATGAAGTCGGTGAGCGCCTGTCCTTTGATAGCCGAGCGAGGCCAGTAAGATATATCGTAGGCCCCGAGCATGATGGCCCACTTGACGAGGCGTCCCGAGGCTTCAGGGTGAGCGAGGATCCTCTTCAGTGGTTTGTCAATCGATAAGATGATGGAGTGCCCTTGGAAGTAGGGTCAAAGGCGCTTGGCCGAGGTAACCAACGCTAGCACGAGTCTCTTGGTTACGGGATACCTTCTTTCAGCGTCGTTGAGCACCTTGCTGGTGTAGTAGACCAACCTCTTGACTCCAGAGTCATTTCTGACCAGGACCGAGCTAACTGTGGATGGAGTTGCCGAGAGATATAGATGTAAGGCTTCACCTGGAACAGGCTTGGACAGCACTAGGGGCGAAGCCAGGAACTTCTGAAGCTCAGCGAATGCTTTTTGGCATTCCTCATCCCATGCGAACGTAGTAGATGCCATTTTGGGCTCCCTCAACAGTTTGAAGAAGGGTAGATATCGTTCGGCCGCACGGGACAGGAATCGGTTGAGCGCAGCAATGCGCCCGGTAAGGCGTTGAACGTCCTTGGTGCAGGTGGGCGGTCGCTTGTCCAGGATGGCTTGGACCCTTTTGGGGTTGGCCTCGATCCCACGCTGGGTCACCAAGAAGCCCAGGAATTTCTCGGACCTTACTCCGAAGGCACACTTGGTGGGGTTGAGCTTCATATTGTACCTCAGAAGAGTGTCGAAGGTCTCTGCTAGGTGGGCGAAGTGGTCTTTGGTCTTGGGGGTCTTGACGAGCATGTCGTCAATATAGGCCTCGACATTCCGGTCGAGCTGTCCCTCGAACATATGGTTGACCAGCCTCTGGTACGTGACTCCGACGTTCTTCAGCCCAAAGGGCATCCGGGTGTAGCAGTGTACGCCGAAGTCGGTGATGAAGGCGGTCTTCTCGATATCTTCTAGATCCATTCTGATCTGGTGGTAGTCTGAATAGGTGTCCATGAAGCTGAGTATCACGTTGCCCGAGGTTGAGTCAACCAGTTGGTCGATGCTCGGTAACGGATAGCAGTCTTTTGGTGTGGCTTTGTTCAAGTCAGTGAAGTTCACGCACATTCGCCACTTTCTCGAAGCTTTTGGTACCAGGATGACGTTAGCCAGCCACGTTGGGTACAGGACCGATCTAAAAAGACCAGTCTTCTGCCCCTTGGTGACTTGCTCCTTGATGACCATCTGCTTCTCTGGCGCATGCTTCCTTCTGCATTGTTGTACGGGCTTCACGATCAGGTCAAGATTGAGTTTATGCACTACCGTCTCTCCCTGTATCTCGGGAAGTTGATCATCAGACCATGCAAAGACTCGGATGTACCCAGAAAGAAATTCTTTGTATTGTTGCTGAACTTCGGATGGTAGGTCGGCTCCAATCTTTACTCCTAGGTTCGGGTCATCGTTTAGGAAAATCGTTAACAACTCGCCTCCAGGCTTGGATGTTATGGATTTTTCGTTCGGCTAAGGATCCCCCGGCCGAAGATTGCGTTGTATGCCATCATACCCTTAATCACTATGAAGTCCACCATAACCGTAATGGTTTTGAGTGGGGTGCCGAGAGTAACCGATAGGCTCAGGGATCCCTCGGGGTATGTGGCCTGGCCATTGAACCCGCAAAGTGGGGTTCGGATCGGGTGAAGTTTAGACGTATTCTCCCCCATCTTAAGAAAACACTCATAAGACAATTCATCAGGGGCTCTCCCATTGTCAACTAGAATCCTATCTACGTTACAATGGTTTATTGTAGTCGATATAACTAGGGCGTCGTCATGTGGGGTGGTCAGCCCTTCCAGGTCTTAGTCAGAGAAGACTATGACGTGGGGCTCACTTGGCGGGGCCTTGGGAGGCTCCATGGCTCGGCTCGCCCGCTCAGCATGACGCTTCCTTCCTCGGCTAATGTCTCCTCCTGATGCAGCTCCTCTAGTGATGACATTGATGTGGACCCCGTGGGGGGCGTTGTCCATCTCCTCCGGGGCGCCTCGGTCTTCCTTACGCCCGGCCATGAACCGGGACATGTGTCCCTGGCGGACGAGGGGCTCGATCTCATCCTGGAGCTGTCGGCAATCGCCAGTATGATGCCCATGGTCGCTGTGGAACAGGCAGTGCTTACTGCGATTGCGGCTCTTTGACCTCATTGGCTCGGGTTGGCGGAGGAGGCCCGAGCCTTTGATGTCTTCATAGATCTCGTACACCGGAGCGGTTAAGGGAGTATACCGCTCATACTTCCAGGACGGTTCTTTGTGCTCCCCATCTCGGTTCTGCCTTTTTCCTTGGCTCGAGCTGGGCTCAGGTGCTCGCTTCTTGTCCCCCTCCCGACCCGAACCGGTTGCACCTCGGCATGTGCTGAGAACTTCTTCGCACTCAGCATGGTGTAAAGCCAGATTCACTAGCTCGGCAAGGGTCAAGGGAGGGTGGAGGACAAGTTCGCGGTGGAGGTTCTCATCGCGGGTGCCTCCGGTCAGTGCGGTTATGGCCGAGGCTACATCTAGGCGGGGGATTCTCAGGGCTTCCGACTTGAATTAGTTGATATAAGCCCAGAGTTTCTCCCCATGCGCATGTTTGAGAGCCAATAGCCCCGCTACCGACCTTGGGGGGCCGCTGTCGGTGAAACTCTCCTTAAACACTCGCCCAAATTGCTTGAATTCTCGGATGGATCCGGGGGCGAGGGCCCGGAACCATGCTTGGACGCCTAGGACCAGGGTGGTCGCAAAGGCTCGACACTTGATGGCGTCGGACGCCCCGTGAAGGGTCATCAGGGCGTCGAAGCTGTCAAAGTGGTCGGCCAGGTCACCCTGGCCGTCGTAAGACTTGAAGGTCGGAATGGAGATTCTGGGAGATATCTCTGCATTCAAGATGCAGTCGGAGAACGGGGATTTCTCCTCATCCTCTACTGGGGAGGTCTTCGGCAGGGCGCGTAAGGCGCGCTCCTGCTCTGCAAAGCGCCTCTCGAACTCTCGCAGTCGGAGGGATAACTCCGGCTGTCACTGCGCAGTGGGGCTAGGGGGGCTGTCCTAGCGTTCCCCAGGGACTTCGGTCTCTGGGTACGAACGGCGTGCCCCAGGATTTCCCCTTTTCAGCGTGGAGGAGGCCTCTTGCTCTGGAGGAGGGGCTTGTGAAGGTCCTCCTGACCTATTGCGAATAAGCCGCCATCCTTGGAGGGTGAAGCGGCCCCCGGTAGTGTGTTGGGACGCGTCTCTGAGGGAGGACTTTCTGGAGGGGCGCGTGACCTTCCTTCCCTGGCCGCCTGGGTCCTCATGAGTTCCACGAGGACGTCCAGTTTTGCGTTGAGGGCTTGGAAAGCGTCAGCGCCCCCGTTGGATGGTTGCTCCACCGCCGCTGGCAGAGGCGGTTCGTCGGTTGGGGTGCTGGCGTTGGAGGGGGGGTTCTCTAGGGCTTGAGAGGGGCCCTCTCCCACCGCCACCATGGCTTTTCCCCTATCACCGACGGACCTCCTCCCTGTACTCCTTCGCACCATACTGTCTCTTTGATCGTTTCCCACAGACGGTGCCAGATGAAGAGGGGCGATCTCGCGCTGGTCCTGAGCTGGAGGAGATGATCACCGAACAGTGAACTGCAAGGAAGTGAAACGGATCAGGGGGCCCAGGGATGGTTCCCTGAAGAAAACCCTCCGATGCCTAAGTCAGTAGAGCAGTGGTGGAGGCTATGAAGGGAGGAAGGAAGAGATGCACGAGATCCCTCTCCACCAAGGTGGTGAAGTGGTTCCTGCTCAGGGAGTCTTAGGCGTGTGTTGGCCTTACCTTTCATCGGAGGGAGTCTCAGGTTTTAATAGTGCGCCAGCCTCATGAGTCCTGTAAGCTGAGAAGTTTTAGGTGGGGGTTACGTCCTCGACGTGGACTCTTTACGTCCTTATCGTGAGCTCTTTACGTCCTCATCGTGGGCTCTTTATAGACTTGAGGGTTCGTGGGTCCCCTTATCTTTTTAAACTCCTACTCAGAGAGGGTTCTCAACAACAGCGTAGATAAGCAATCGTCGGTCGACCCAAGCGTAAGGAGTGCCAGCCTTGTCCCGGGCGATAAGCATAGCACGGGTGAGTCTCGGTCGGAGTGGGTGCTAGGCGCTAGCCCTTATCCCGGCGAGGGGGATAGGTCGGGCGTGGGTCTTCCTCCGGCCGGACCGACGCTCGGCCTTCCGAGCCTAATGGCCACCTAGGAAGTGCTTGATCCCGAGTGAACTTATTGGGCTTTTATGTTAAGTGGGCCCAGCAGGGTGGTCACTTAGATGAGCTGGGCCTCGTTTGGTCTCGTTGGACCTAGTTCGGCCGCTCTTAGATGGGCTACAGAAATCCCCCTCTCCAACAAGCATTTAAATTTCCAACAGGGTTAGAAGACAAAAGTATGGTTATTCCATCCCCCTATGGTGGTAGGTTTGCTAGCTTATCATGACACCCCAAGGCATTATTCGCCATGGTATCAGAATTTGGCATGGAATTGGAATCAATGCACATACTTCCTATTTTGTCTGAGGCCTGCTTTGAACTTTCCCCTAGATGAAGAGTCCTTGAAGCGACAAGGTTTGAACTGTTTGATTTAATGTGGGAGTCAGGAATTGACTGGAGTACAATTGCTTTAAACCTGTTTTCATCTGCTCTATCCTTCCTATTGATAACAGGTTGCCATACAGCTTTGAACTTATTCTCCAAACCATTAATTGCCTGAGTGGAAGAGACCAATTGAGGATTCCCAATCTAAGCCAACTTCTTTGATCCTTTGCAAGTAACCACATTATGACCAATCCGGGAGCAGAGAGAACAATATTTTGGTAAATCGGTATAGAGAACTTCTTGCCAAGCACCACCCCCCGGGAAGCCAATCCAAACCCTTGAAGGGTGAGGTTTAGAAATATCAAGCTCAATGCATACTCGTGCAGCATTGGTTTGGGATAGGTTCAAGGTTGATGGATCAATTTTCAAAACTCGTCCAATGTTACCAGCGATGGATCGAAGCAAAGGTTCTATATAGAAATTAATAGGAAGACCAGGAAATGAAATCCATACCGTTAAAATGGGAGAATCAGCTGATGGTGAGAAATGCATGGTCCATTTGAAGAATCGGAAGAGACGTCCATGAACATACAGTGTCTCCTTGAGCAGTAACAGAAGATAATCCTCATAGTTTCTGAATATTAGGAGAAGATGTCTATTGTCAAGAGCGCTAATCATGTAATCCTCCTTGAACCCGCACCTACTAGACAAATGTGTCCTCATATCAGCAAACGGCGGTCTTCCCTACGGAGTTCGAGCCACCAAGGAGAAAGAGAAAGGGCGCAGAGAAGCCGAAATCTCCTCCTGGCTGAAGAATACTACCGGTTCACCATTATCAGTGATAGCAGGATCATGAACAGTACCGTGTACTACCGGTGGCGCCATGGAAGAAGATAGAACCTCAGTAAAAGATCTAGGTCGAATGACCTGGGGAGGACTGGTTATTGCGGGAACAGTGGGCAGCCCTTCGAGACGGGAGACCAGGGGAGGACAAGGCGCAGCGGGGAAGGGAGAGGAAATGGGGGGGGCACAGACGGCCCCCCGGGGTCAGCCATGGACGTAGACCTTGCGCGCCGCCGGGAGAAAACTCTAAGGCCCCTGACCACCTCAACGCCAGATTCAAAGAGGGGGGGCCCGAAAAAAAGCTTAAACACCTCGTTAAAAAAAACTCTCCACCTTCTCCTTCTGCACTTCACGTAGCCAGCCCCTATATCGAAATATTTATATAAATGTAAGTTTTAAATTTTAGCACTTTAATTTCTGTAGTTATTTTATATTTCAGTGTGCTCTCGTGACACCTTTTAACCCTTTCGAGCCCCCCCCCCCCCCCCGGCTCGTGGGTGGCGGCGTAGGATCCGAGTGATATCAGGTTTGACCCGGTATCCGGATCTTGGGTCGTTACACTAGACATCTGTTGAGATATGCAACTAAAATGCAAGATGCACTGAATGCATGAACATTCCTATTATGACTCCTCCTTAATTATTCAATCTATGGACCTTTGACACCTATGTAAAGGGGAATTCAGATTCAATTTTGATTTATTGCATTCCAAAAAGTTAACATTCAAACATGCAAACAATTTTAATCACACAGTCTTGCAAATGCACTGTTCTTAATTAAGCTCATTAAGCAGTGAAACAGCAAGAAGATTGACTAAATGAATTCAAAGGGCTATAAGACAACTAAGCATGAAGAATTTTTTAGAAATAACCATCAGTTATTGCATTTCATTGACCTGAAATGAGTGTGCCTTGTGTTTATTGAACCCTTCTTGTTCTCCTTTTTCTTTAAGACACACTTGCAAAATAGATTCTCATCTTATGTTTTTAGGTACCCAAGATATCTTGAGTCCTTGGGGATTAGTGACACCTTTGGCAGGTGCTCTCCACAATTTTTACGCATTAAAATCATCACTCTTCAGCTAGAAACAATTATTCATGAAATGTCCAAATTCACCACAATAATGACAACATGTATGCTGACTCATTTTCTTCGTATGTGCAGAAGTGGTGAATTTCTGTGTATAGACAGGGAATTTATCACTTTGAGTATGAAACTTGTTTTTCCCTTTCAACAACTAACAATTTGTCACCATGTGACCAGGTTTTCCACAGTGATAACAAGAATAAGATTTTCTGTTTAAAAACTATTTTTGCTTATTAGAAGCATTTGTTCTTTTGCATGATTTTAAATTATCTTTTCTCATAACAAAGCACTCATTCATTACTTGTCCAGGCTGTCCACAGTAAAAACATTGAACTTCCTTTTTCTTAACAGCATGATTTTTAGCATGAAACTTCCTAGGATGCATTTTAGAAGCATTTAGATCATCTCTTCTTTTCACAATGCAATTACTCATGACATGTCCATGCATACCACAAGAGAAATGGCTAACATTTGTTGGTTTTGAAGCATGGTGTCTTACTTGAGAATTTCTAGCATGCACATCAAACTTAATGAAATTACTTTTCTACTTTTGGGGCAGAGTGGTTTCTTTTTCTAATTTTTAATTTGACTTGAATCTTTCTGAATATCAGTTTGTTTTGGGGGTAACTTAGATATGCCAGCTACATCTGAGCTACAAGCAAACAAAGTAAACAACTTATTCTCAAATGATTTTTTGTTCATAGGGGTGTAGCCAAGCCCCTCTCTCTGAAAAGTAATTTTCGTCCCCAGTATCTTATCTAGGTTTTCTTTTCCTGCAACAAATTTTGACAAGGAATTATTCAAATCTAAAATCTAATTTTCTAAGGATGAAATATGCAATTCAGAATTAAGAATTTTTTCCTCATACTCAGCTATTATGCTATTCAACATTTCATTAACAGTTTTATGACTTTCTATTTCCTGCTTTAACTCATGAAGATTTTCAGACATGTCAACATCCTCAATGAATTTTCATTTTTCAAGAGCAATTAATATTTTAGACATGGCGCTATTTATTTTTTTTAATTTTTCATTTCCTTTAATAAGCTTTTCATTCTGAACTAGTTCATGAAGCAAAATTTGATCAGTGGCCATTGAACTTAGTTTTTCATTGAGCTATTTTTCTGTTTGTTGAAGTTCAGAAATTCTTGTCAGAAGTTCTGTATTTTCGTTTCTTAAAGAAGTAAGTTGATCTTTATGAATTTCAATATCAAACACATAAGCTTTACTTAATTCCTCTAAATGTGAACATTTTTCGCAGGAGGAATTACAATTGTTCTGTTCAATTTTCTTTTTCAATTTTTTATTTTCAGACTTTATTTTCTTGTATTTACCTAATAGTTCATCATACAGATCCATTAAGTCTTCGAAGGAAATCTCATAAGATTCGGAGTTTACCTCTGCGATATCCTCGCTTGTATGATCACTCCTGTTGTTTGCCATCAGACACTTCTACTCCATCTTCTTCTCATGGATTGTGGTCAGACTATCCCAGATTTCCTTGGCTGACACGCAAGTGGAAACAGAAGGACACATATTAGCATCAACGGCAGCCTTTAGAATGTTTAGAACTGTGAGATTATCACAGTTCTTCAGTCTATCCTCATCATACCATTTGGTCTCATCTTGAGGCAGTTGATTTGGACCATGTGTAATCAGGTTCTAGAGGTTTGAATCAATAGAATTAACAAACCTACACATTTTTCCTAGCCAAGTAGTAAAATTAAAACTGTCAAAAATTGGCAAAGAAATCATTGACGCTGGTTCGGGGAAAGAATCCATAATTGTAAGTGCACCAGGATCTTCTCTGTAGATCGTTAGATCTGGATATGTCAGAGACCCGCTCTGATACCAAGTGTAGGATCAAGTATGTAGATATAGAAGAGGGGAGGGTTGAATAGATATGCCCCCCCAAAAAATTGATGCAGTAAATGCTACGACTGTCTTACGACAAAGTAACCGAACACAAATCGAATAGCTGAAGTGCACGTGTGACTGGGATGAATACGCGATTGTGAACACTTAGCGAATTAGCTGATATTGTGCGAAGGTGAAAAAGAAACAATCGCATAATCAGAAATACCGGAATTTTTAAGTGGTTCGGTAGCACTTGTGTGCTCACCTACATCCACCCCTCACTCAATTGAGTGAGGACCACTAGCTGCAACGGCAGCAATTTAGGGATACACCCCAACACACTCTGCTGATACACAGCTTCCACACACATGAGGATGAAGTCCTCACTGCTGGCACATAGCTTGTTAAGAGGACACTATCCTCACCGCTGATTCATAGCTTCGACACACTCTAACAGATTCGATAGAAGAAAAAATGAAAAACACAAGAAGAGAAACAAAAGAAATGTAGCTTCTGCTGAAGCAATTTGAATGATTCACAGACACTCTGCTTTTCTCAGAAGGGCACTCTTCTTTCTTCCTCTCTGAATCTTTATAATCTCTTCTTCTCTGGCTCTCTCTTTCTGCTCTTTCTCACTTTGCAGGCTCGTGCAGTCTTCTTTTCTCTTCTCACTTTCTTCTCATTCTATGATCTCTCTTCGAAACTACTTCTGCTCAGATGTATTTCTATTTCCTTTTTCATAGCCCCTTGGCAGCCACAGCAGTAGCAGCAAGACTTCTTCGCAAGGACCTGGGCGTGTTATATATAAAGTAGAAAATTGATGATTTTCTAGATAATATGAGAAATCAAGCTAATCTTCTGTTGGTCCATGTGTCATGGGAGAATATTCTCTTCCAAGAACATTTTAGATCCCAAGGCATGTGTCTTAGATCATGTGCCAATCATTGGAGTTTGAATCCACGTGGTCACTTAAGTGGGTCACGTCCTGCCCTATCCATGTAGAAATGAGTCGACTCGATGTATATCTTGAGTCGACTTGATCTTTGGCATGAAGGATGTGTCGACGCATAACTTTACCGTGTCAACCCAACTCATGTTGTAAATGCCCAGACAGTGCCTTTGCACAATGGAGTTGACCTTGTAGGTCGATACCTCCTTGACACCTTCTTGTTTCTAAACGAAATCTTGCTGAAGTGCATGGTTGCGTCGACTCCATATCATCATTGCGTCGACGCAATCTTTTAGTTTACTTGGATCACCGTCCCCTGAAGTTATGTATTCCTTCATCAGTTGTATCGACTCATTGCCTCCACTACGTCGACTCGGCCTTCTCATTTCCATTCGCTACTATTGACGCTGGACTCTATTGCTATTGCTTCTTAATACTTGTTGTACATTTCGCTTAGTTGCATAGTATGAGCTGTTGGCTCGAACTGAAAGCTTCATAAGAGTCTTTTTCACATGAGCTGTTGGCTTGAACTTGGCTTTCAAATAAGTCATCTTCACTTGAGCTGGTGGCCCTTGCTGGCTTGTTCTGATGTTGCTGTTACTGTGAGCAGCATTTCATTGAACACCTCATATATTGTTCTCAGCTGACTAAATTGTACATTCTTTGATGGCTGGAAGACTTGGATGCGTCGACCCAATGGTCTACTGTGACAACACAGGCTTCTAGACATCCATCTTCATTGTCTTCTGTAGTGTCGACCTGTCTTTGTACAAATGCAGACACCTAGATAAACCTGAACTTCATACACTGTTGACATCATCAAGTTCACATTAGACTCATCAATGAGTCATAGTTAAACATCATCAAAACTTGGAACACAACATCCTACAGATACGATGACTCTCGGATAGACAATCCCCTCTCTCTCGTTGGCACGTCCTCAAAGAGAGGTTTATGAATCTCGGACTAGCTTTCAATAACTCAGCACAACAAATGAAGAGGAAGAAGAAAGAAGAAGAAGTGGGCGAACATGAAGCACAGCAATTGCCTAAAAGCTGAAAAACCAAATGATCACTATAGGTGATCTATTTATAAGCTTTTGGGAAGGGTTCTAATCAAGAAGCATCTACGAACGACGCTCCTTAATAATAGGTTTCCCAAATGTCAACAGAGTGACACCATTTTCAAAGATGCATTGTGAGTGTCAAATTTCGGTCAAAATAATTAATAGACAGAAGATTGCTGAGTCATTTATACTATGCAATGGGTGAAAATACCTTTCGATTTGAATTTTCATTTAGTGATGTTTGAGATTATCTGTGGGAATGCTTGGTGGATTGTGTCTTGAACCAGGACCCATGGTTCAAACTTTTCCAAATTCACACATAGTATAGCGGAATCTAGATTCTAGGTGGGTTGCGCTAATAATGACCTTGCACAGGTATCTCATGTGTGTTTTAGAAGATAGCTCACATCTCATAGTTGCGGCCTCACGACACCACACATGTCGGTGAATCCTTCAAAGGATGTGAGCAAGGCAGCACCCTACCTCTTGGGTTTGAGATTCATTAAGAGTATATACTCATCCTCACCTCTTGCTTCTTAAATGAGCACTAGCGTCATAAGGATGAGAGCAAAATACAACGGTGCTCCACACAGTTACCTATCAAGTTTATTTCTACCCATTGAACCTCCGTGAGGTTGGGTTGCTACCATAGTAACTTATTTATTTTATGGACTTAATCCCATCTCTCTCGACGCTTCTAGAACCATCGTTTTAGATAAACCTCTTATGAATACATTTGTAAGATTTCTTTCAGATTTCACAAAATTTAAGGCTATCAACTGTTGCTTCATTTTCTCTCTTATCGACTTGTGTCACACTTTCAAGTGCCTATTCATTTTTGCATCAGCATTTGCCTACATACATTTATCAATTGTTGGTTTACAATCATATAAAATAGATATAGAAGGTAAAGGGCATGCCATCAATGGAATATCAATCAAAAGATCTCTCAACCATTCAACTTATGTGCAGATAGTGTCTAGTGTAATTATTTCAGATTCCATTGTACTTCTAACTAACATAGTTTGTTTAGTAGATTTCCATGACACAACACCTCCTCCTAAGAGGAAGATAAAATCTGATGTGGATTTGACATATAGGGAATCACTAATTCAGTTTGCATCACTATATCTCTCCAAAACAAAAGGGTAACCACTGTTGTGTAATCCATAAATCATAGTACCTTTTAAGTATCTAAGTACTCTTTCTAAGGCATTCCAGTGACTCTCATTAGGGTTTATGGTATATCTACTAAGCCTATTAACTGCATAAACAATATCAAGCCCGGTGTAGTTTGTTAGGAATCTAAGTGATCCGATAATTTGTCCATATTCACTCTGTAGCGCTGGACGTCCTAAGTTTTTCTTAAGGTGAACACTAGAGTCATAGGGGGTAAAAATTGGTTGACAATCTATGTAATAAAACTTCCTAAGGATTTTCTTAACATAGTGAGATTATGATAAGGTTATTCCACTCGAATTTCTTATGATCATGGTATTTAGGATTATGTCAACTTGACCTAAATCCTTCATCTCAAAGTTGTGAGACATAAAGTATTTTACTTCTTTTACAACTTGAATATTAGATCCACAAATTAAAATGTCATCTATATATACGCACAATGTAACGACCCAAGATCCGAATACCGAGAAAAATCCTGATATTTTTGGATCTTGGCCTGCCACCCATGAACCGGAGGCTCGAAAGGGTTAAAGGGATGGTGTGGGAGTGTATAAGAATCTAAAATAATTACAACTGAATAATGCTTAACATAATTAATGAAATAAATAAATAATTATATAGTTTATTAGCTATACAGTCCAGAATCTATATGTCCGTACACAAGTGTAGAAAACTGAAAAAGGGTACAAGACCACGAGACATACCCTGTCTCTGGCAAACTGGTACTAACTCTGCTCACCGGCTCCACGCGAAGCCTCAGAAGCACAGCGTGCATGCTGCGCCTCACCTGTAAATAAAAGGGGGTGAGTCTCGTCTCATCGGCTTAATAGGGGTCCTGTAGATCCCCACCTCACAGTGATAAACACACAGTGTAGCAAGTAATAAATCTGAACAGTAGCTAGAATAGAAAAGAACAGTAAATAACAATTAAAGGAAATAATTTCGCCACGTGTGTACCATGGCCATTCAAAGCAAACCACGTTCCAATCCTGTATAATAAGATACTATTGACACCTGCTTGTTTTCTCGAATTAATCGAGGATTAAGCATAGGGAAATATTCTATAAATAGAGCAAAATGGCATAACGCCAAAGGAGCTCTACCAACCGAGTTGAGCTCAGAAATCGAGACATTCCGCCAGGTCAAATGGCACAACATAACAAGTGGGGATCATCCCCGAGCAAAGGGCACTACACCAAACAATTTCCCGACAACCGAGTTACATCTAAGGATCGGAAAAACTGTGACTCCTAGCAACCCATTGCGTCGCGTGGTGCATGACGAAAAGGCCAAGAACAACTCCCGACATGCCTTATACAAGCGGCTTGACACCGGTGACTCCAACAATTACATCACACCTGGGTCCACCGCGTTCAAGACGGAGCTCAGACGAACACTGAGTTCGGTCGATCCGGGTCCAGATTCGAGTAAGTTATATCTCCACCCAGTCCACCTGACCCTCGTAAACCCCGGCTCACCTAGCTGACCCAAACCCCTGAACCTAGCCAATCAGCCCAGCCCACCTAAATCCCGGACTCACTCAGTCATGGCCCATTCAAACCATTTGCTCCATCCCGTCTTAACCCCCAATAGGACCTACATGACCTTTCTCTCTCCTCCAGGTCAAACCCAGCCATTCCGGCCCATCCGAACCCCCTACGGGGAGAGGTTTACCTAGACCAGGAAGCCCCCAACCACTTTAGCCTGCATAGACCCCCTATACGGGGACCTGCCCACCCGTTTCTGAACACGGTCACCTTCACGACTGCATTCATAAGAACGCGGTCGCCAAGGAGACCGTGTCCCAGAGGGGGGTTTATGAGGATCTACTCCCCCCCAACAGGTCCGGGTAAACCCTGGCCCACATGACTGTCCAGAACGCAGTCGCCACCAGAACGCGGTCGCCCTGGCGACATCATTCATGAGAATGCGATCCCCAAGGTGAGTGCGTTCAAAAACCCCCAGTCAAGTCCGTGCAAACCCCCCCTTTACGCGGACCTGCTCGCCCCCAGAGGATGTCCGCATAAACCCCCCTCCAAACTCTGTAAAACCCCCCATTGTGGCCAAGGGTCATAAGATGCATGGAGCTCATCCCCGAGACTACAAACGGCGGGTGAAGGACTTGGTTGGCTAGTTTCGTGTTTGCTAGGCTTACGCCGAGGGCATGTTGCATGATTGCTAAAACACAAACCTCCTCAAAGGTGGCCCCTGCTTTGATGAGCGCACCCTATTTAGATGTCATTTGACGATCGCATGTTGCCTGGATGTTACTTTAGATGAAAGCACTCTGCCCGGGCCCTACCTCGATAATCATGCATGACCCCAGATGCTGCTTGATGAAAGCTCCGTGCCCGGGCCCTACCTTGATGTTCATGCACCGCCCCAAATGTTGCTTGATGAAAGCACCCTACCCGGGCCCTGCCTCGATGTAATAGCTCTAGATGTTACTTAATGAAAGGCTCTGCCCGGGCCCTACCTCAATGTTCGTGCACGACCCTGGATGTGACTTGAAGAAAGCACCCTACCTGATTCCTGCCTCGATAATCATGCACTACCAGATGCTACTGAATGAAAGCACTATGCCTGATCCTAGCCTCAATGTTCATGCACAACCCTAGATGTGACTTGATTAAAGCACCATGTCCGATCTCTACCTCGATATTCGTGCATGACCTTGATGCTGCTTGATGAAAACACCCTACCCGATCCCAACCTCGATGATCGTGCACCACCCGAGTGTCACCTCAACAAGCGTGCCCTCAATGCGATTACATGAACAATGGGCATACTTTATGAGTCTTGACGCGAGATGAAGGGTCAAGTCCTTGCCTCTATGAATGCGCACCGAGGAGGACCACCAGGGTCTCGAGGCGCACTTCTCTTTCAGTGGCAACGGTACCCCCGGCACCCGACTGTCAGTCTCAGACGCACCCTGAGCACGACCATCGAGGTCTCACGGCACCCATCTCCTTCAATCACAACGGTGCCCCCGGCACCTGACTGTCAGTCTCAGACGTGCCTCGAGCACGACCATCGAGGTCTCACGGTGCCCATCTCATTCATTCACAATGGTACCCCCGGCACCAGACTGCCCAGCCACTCCAGTTACAACTATGCCCTCGGCACCCGATTGCCTAACCACTCCAGTCGCAATAGTGCCCCCCGCACCCAACTGCCAGTCTCAGCTGCGCTCGACCCCCAGGGCCTCACGGCGCCGAGTTCCTTCAGTCACAATGGTGCCCCCGGCACCCGACTGCCAGCCTCAATTATGCCCGACCGCCAGGGTCTCACGGCACCCAGTTCCTTCAGTCACAACGGCGCCCCCGGCACCCGACTACCAGTCTCAGACGTTCCAGACGGCCAGGGTCTCATGGCACCCAGTCCCTTCAGTCACAACGGTCCCCCTAGCACCCGACTGCTAGTCTCAAACGCGCTCGATCGCCAGGTTCTCACGGCTCCCGGTCCCTTCAGTCACAATGGTGCCCCCGGCACCCGATTGCCAGTCTCAGACATGCCCGACCACCAGGGTCTCGCAGTGCTCAATCACTTCAGTCACAACGGTGCCCCCGACACTTGACTGCCAGTCCAAACGAGCCTAACTGCCAAGGTCACATGGTGCCCAGCCCCCTCAGCCACATCGGTGCCTATGGCACTCGAATGTCCAGCTACTCCAGTCACATCAGGGACCGCGGCTCCTGACCACTCAACCACACGAGTCACAACGGTGCCCTCGGCACCCGAATGTCTAGCTACTCCAGTCACATCGGGACCCGCGACACCCGACCGCTCAACCACTCGAGTCACAACGGCACCCTCGGCACCCGACTGTCGAGTCCAGATGGCGCCAGGTAACTCTAGCCCCAACGGTGCTCAACAACTTCAGTCACAATGGTGCCCTTGGCACCCCACTGTCCAGCTACTCCAGTCACATCGGGGCCCACAGCACCTGACCGCTCAACCACTCGAGTCACAACAGTGCCCCCGGCACTAGACTGCCGAGTCCAGACGGCGCCAGGCTATTCTAGCCCCAACGATGATCAACAACTCTAGTCACATCGGGGCCCGCAACACCAGACCACCCAACAACTCCATTCACATCAGTGCCCCCGGCACCCGACTGCCCAGATACTCCAGTCTCAACGGTGCCCCACGACACCGGATCGCCCAGCTACTCCTATCACTACGGTGCCTACAGCACCCGAATGTCCAGCTAATCCAACTACAACTGTGCCCATGGCACCCAACTGCCCAGTCCCGATGACGCCCGGCTACTTCAACCCCAGTGGCACTTAGGCTCTCCAATCTCAGCAGTGTTTATTGCACGTGATCGTCGGGCCGTAGAAAGCCCTCCCCCATGCGATCTATGATATTTTGTATGTTCTTGCTGATAGGTGGTATGAGAGGATCTAGAGGGGGTGAATGGATCCTCTACCCAATTCTTAGTCACTTCGAAAAATAAAACAAAACTACAAGTGTGAAGGAGCGATTTCAGGCACAGTTTTATGCTAATATAAGAGATGTATGAAGTTCAAACACATGAAACACTTTAATCAAATTGTGACACCTGTGAAGGGGTCAGATGAGAAGGAGTCGACGCAGTAAACCACAACACACAGGTTTTAAGGTGGTTCGGCTATTATCTAGCAGGCCTACGTCCACCCCTCACCAACTTGGTGACGCTTCCACTTCTGGCCAAGAAGAACACAGACAGAAACACACTCACACATGTTGATTCATAGCTTCAACAGACACACAACTTGATGGGGACGAACCCCCCCCCCCCCCCCACACACACACACACGGCTGCAAGGCAGCCAACACACACTCTGGTCCCTAAAACAGGATGCCAAAAAAATCGTTGAGGAAACTCAGCAAGCACACACAAAAGGTCTAAGATATGAAACTTGAAACAACACAAACGAAAAGGAAAAACATCAACCAAGAATGGCAACAATGTAGCTTCTGATAAAGATCAGGATGCTGAATAAAGAGAATGCAAACTACGATCTCAGGCCTCAATGGGGCTGGACTGGGTGAAACCGGTCTCTAGGTTCCAACCTCTCCTTCTCTTCTTGAGGTTTTCTCCCAGATGCTTCACGCAAGCTCTCCCTCTCTTTTTCCTCTCTTTTTACCATTCTCTTCTTCTTCAGGCTACTGTGTTTGAAGCAACTGTAGTGGCAGCAGCAGCGTCTTCTTCAAGCAGAGGGCTGCTATTTATAGAAGAGATGGTACACCATTTTCCCTCCAAAAGATATGTATTTGATTGGTTAAATAAAAAAAGAGATTCTTGATCATAGAACCTTTCAGATCAGCCTCCTCATTGGTTCAGGATGGAAAGGACGATCCTCTGTCCTAGGTACTTTTCAGGGACTCTTTTCTAATTGGCCCATTGCAAAAAGAAGGTTTCCATTAAAAGGGACCTTTCCCAGATATGGCAACTGACAAATCTTTCTTCTGAAAAAGGTGCTCTGATGCCTCATGATAAAGAGGATAGTTTTCTGTCCTAGGAGCTTTTTCAGACCTTGATTCGTGAGAACTGGGAGTTTGCGTCGTTGACTTGCATGTTTGAATCGAATAGACTGGATCAGAGGAAGGTCTTCACATGGCGTCAACGCACTCAACTCCCTGTGTCAACGTATCTAGTTGTCTTGTGATCTACTGGGAGCCAGACCATCATGGAGTTGACACTATGAAGCGAACGGGGTAGACGTAGCTAGCTTTCTGCTTGTACCATTTGCGAGCTAAGCCTTCATGGTGTCAATGCAGCCGAGATGGTGCGTCGACGCATCCTTTGAAAGATGCATTTATAACAATTTCTGTGAGGGGTCCTGTGTCGACACACTGTGAAAGCAATGTCGACCTATTTGAGGAGTCTCGCCTATTGACAGGGGAGAGTGCTTAGCCTGCGTCGATGCCATTTGATGCTTGCGTCGAGGCACTCTTTGATTGTGCATTTGAGGCTACCCTTGGAAGTGTCTAGAGTCAACGCGGTGAAGAAGTGGGGTCGACGCACTGAAGACATGGCTCTTTAAGATCATATGTAGTCGACGCATTCTGGGATATGAAAGTGGTAGAGTCGGCGCTGCAGTGAAGGGCGCTTTGGCTACTTCTTCTTCTTGTGAGAGGGCGAGTCTACGCTGCCTGTAGAAGGGGTTGACGCATCCTTGAAGATTTGTTAAATTCTTCATATCTAGCCAATAAAAAGATGTTTCAGATTTTCTAGAACAATTGGCCAATGACTTATTGATGTGGGATGGACACGCGAACCTGGGAATCTAGCTCGCGGACGTCCCAATGCGAGGGAAACGTGGTACCGTGCGCGGTTGAGAAACCGTCAAAGAGTCTCGGGTATCGGCTTTTCTCGCGTGTACTCGGATTGAGTCACGGGACGGCTCACTCACTCACTCTCGCAGCAATGACAAATTGGAACGAGCTAATTTCCTACACTCAAATAGCGGCATAAAAGAACATATACGAACTAAGCAAGTGAGACAAAGGGGGTGGCGAGTGTACCTCTACGCTCGGGGCGTGGGGAAGACGTCCCGGCCAAGTTTCGTAACTCCCGGTACAGTAATAAAATTAATTACAGCAGTGATTTCTTTTGTCCACTCCACGTAGGGAGGTAAAGGGCTACACAACGACTCCGGAAGCACCGAACTTGGGTTGGCGGGCAGCACTTGGATGGTCCCGGGCAGTTGCAGGCGGCGGCTCCGACTCGGCAACTTGCTGGTTGGCAGGTCAGCAATCACGGACGTCCAAAGGGACGTCATCCTCCGGAAGGCTTCTGGAGGCGACGGTCCACCGAGATGAAGGCAGCAGGTCCCTGGTCGACCTCCTGGAGCGGCAATCGTTGATTCTGCATCGGCATATTTCTTTAGGAATTAACTTTGACTCCTTCTGCTGTCCCATTTCAGGATAGGCCTGCGCCGTCCGGCGAGATCGGCCTGAAGATTTCAGCCTCGTCAGATCTGAGGTTTGGGAGAGAAAAATCCCAAACTAGGCCTCTGTCCAACAGAACAGCACTCTGGACAGCAACTCGGGAGATGCTTCACGGTGGCTCATCGGCGACACGAACGGTGGTGGCGGCGGTAGATCTCAGGTAACCAGAAGAGAGATAGAGATGGGCTTCACACCCTGGAGATTGGAGGAGGAAGGGGGAAGAGCAAGAGAGAGAGGGGAGGGGCACACCTTGCCCCTTGGCAATTTTCACTTAAAATTCTTTCATTAATTCTACCAAATGGAGTAATACAAGGATATATAGAAATGAAAAAAAGACCAACCCTACCCCTAGATCTAGGATTATGGAGGGGCAAATGGGGAAGAGGATATTTAATTATCTTGGAGAGGGGAGGGAGATTTCTGTAGCCCATCTAAGAGCAGCCGAACTAGGCCCATCAGGACCGAATGAGGCTCAGCTCATCCAAGTGACAGTCCCAGGGGGCCCACTTAGGCTAAAAATCCCAATAAAGATTACTCGAGATCCCACCCTTCCTCGGCAGCCCTTAGGCTCGGAAAGCCCGAGCGTCATAACTGAGGAAGATCCATGCCCGAGTTATCACTTCATCGGGATAGAGGCAAGCGCCCTGCGCCCACTCCGACCTGACTTCTTCCGAGCTATGCCTATCGCCCGGACAGGGCTGGCACCTTTTATGCTCGGACCGACTAACGAGTGCTTATCCACGCAGCCGTTGAAGAGCCCTTTATGAGCAAGAGTTTATGAGGATAAAGGATCCATGATCCCTCAAGGCCATGAAGATCCCACGATGAGGACGTAACGATCTCATGATGAGGACGTAACTCCCGCCTGAAACTCCTCAGCTTATGGGACTCATAAGGTGAGCACACTATATAAACCAGGGATTCCCTCTAGTGAAAGGTAAGGGCAGTACACGCCTAAAAACCCCTGAGCAGGAACCACTTCACCACCTTGGTGTTGGGGGATCTCGTGCACCTCTTTCTACCTCCCTCCATATCTTCCACCATTGCTCTACTGACTTAGGCATCGGAGGGTTTTCCCTAGGGAACCATCCCTGGGCCTCTGATCTGTTTCCCTTTCTTTGTAGTTCACTTTTCGGTGATCATCCTCCCATCTCAGGACAAGCGCAAGATCACGCCCCTTCATCTGGCGCCGTCTGTGGGAAACGACCAAAGAGCCAGGATGGTGCGAAGAAGTTCAGGGAGGAGGTCCGCCGGTGATAAGGGAAAGGCCATGGTGGCGGCGGGGGAAGGCCTCTCTCAAGCCTCCCAAAACCCCCCCTCCGGTGCCAGCACTCCCACCGACGGACTGCCCCCTCAGCCCGCGGTAGGGCTGCCGCCCCCTCCCCCCGCGGCGGTAGGGCTGCTGCTTAACGGCGGTGCTGACGCCTTCCAAGTCCTCAACGCAAAACTGGACATCCTCGTGGAACTCATGAGGACCCAGGCGGCCAGGGATGGAAGGTCATGTGCCCCTCCGGAGAGCCCTCCCCATGAGAACGTGTCCCAGCACACCGCCGGAGGCCGCTTCACCCTCCGAGGGCAGCAGCTTATTCGCAACAAAGCAGGAGGACCCTCGCAAGCCCCCCCTCCGGAGCAAGAGGCTTCCTCCACATCGAAACGGGGTAGGCATGGGGCACACCATCCCCTCCCGGAGACCGAAGACCCCAGGGAGCGCAAGGACAGCCTGCCATCACGCCCCCTTAGCCCTATGGCGTAGCGGCAGCCGGAGCTATCCCTCCAACTGTGAGAATTCGAGAGGCGTTTCGCAGAGCAGGAGCGCGCCCTACGAGCCCTGCAGAAGACCTCTCCACCAGAGGATGAGGAGAGATCCCCATTCCCCGACCATATCTTGAAGGCAGAGGTGTCTCCCAGAGCCTCCATCCCGACCTTCAAGCCCTACGACGGCCAGGGTGACTCGGCCGACCACTTCGACAGCTTCGACGCCCTGATGACCCTTCGTGGAGCGTCCGACTTCATCAAGTTCCGAGTCTTCGCGACCACCTTGGTCCAAGGCGCCCAAGCATGGTTCCGGGCCCTCAGCCCCTGATCCATCCGAGACTTCAAGCAATTCGGGCGAGTATTCAAGGAGAGTTTCACCGGCAGTGGTCCCCCAAGGTCGGTGGCGGGGCTTTTAGCCCTCAAACAGGTGCAAGGGGAGAAGCTTCGGGCCTACATTATCCGATTCAAATCGGAAGCCCTGAGGATCCCCCGCCTGGATGTCGCCTCGGCCATAACCGCACTGATCGGGGGTACCCGCGATGAGAACCTCCGCTGCAAGCTTGTCCTCCACCCTCCCTCAACCCTTGCCGCGCTAGTGACTCTGGCATTGCGTCATGCCGAGTGCGAAGAAGTGCTCAGCGCATGCCGAGACGCAACCGGCTCGGGTCGGGAGGGGGACAAGAAGAGGGCACCCGAGCCAAGCTCGGGCCAAGGAAAAAGGCGGAACCGAGACGAGGAATGCAAGGAACCGTCACGGAAGTACGAGCGGTACACTCCCCTAACCACTCCGGTATACGAAATATATGAAGACATCAAAGGCTCGGGCCTCCTCCGCCAACCCAAGCCAATGAGGTCGAAGAACCACAGTCGCAACAAGCATTGCCTGTTCCACAGCGACCACGGACATCACACCGGCGACTGACATCAGCTCCAGGATGAGATCGAGCGTCTCGTTCGTCAGGGGCACCTCTCCCGGTTTATGGCCGGGCACCAGGAAGACTAGGCGCCCCAGAGGAAATCGACAACGCCCCCCGAGGGGTCCACATCAACGTCATCACCGGAGGAGCTGTATCAGGAGGAGACAGCGACCGAGGAAGGAAGCGTCATGCTGCGTGGGCGAGCCGAGCCATCGAGCCTCCCAAGGCCCCGCCAAGTGAGCCCCAAGTCATAGTCTTCTCCGACCAAGACCTGGAAGGGCTAACCACCCCGCATGACGACGCCCTAGTCATATTGGCCACAATAAACCATTGTAACGTAGACAGGATTCTAGTTGACAATGGAAGTGCCCCTGATGTATTATCCTATGAATGTTTCCTTAAGATGGGGGAGGATCCATCTAAACTCCGCCCGATCCGAACCCCCCTGTGTGGGTTCAATGGCCAGGCCACTTATCCCGAGGGAGCCCTAAGCCTGTCGGTTACTCTTGGCACCCCACCCAAAACCGTTACGGTCATGGTGAACTTCATAGTGATCAAAGGTATGATAGCATACAACGCAATCTTCGACCGGGGAATCCTCAGCCGAACGAAAGCAGTGCCTTCTACCTATCACCAAAAGATGAAGTTCCCCACCAAAAATGGGTTGGGGGAAGTCCGAGACAACCAGACCATGGCCAGAAGGTGCTACAATATCTCGGTTGAAGCCACAAGGCCGACGGGAAGAGCAAGGGCCCCCGGGAAGTCGAGGAAAAATCCGCAACTGCTGAGCCGGGAGGCGAATTGCTAGCGGTTTTCCTAAACGACGACCCGACCCTAGGAGTAAAGATCGGAGCCGACCTAACATCTGAGGTTCAACAGTAATGCAAAAGTTTCTTTCCGCGTACATCCAAGTCTTTGCATGGTCTGATGATCAACTTCCCGGGATACCGGAGGAAACGGTGATGCATAAGCTCAACCTCGACCCAGCCATGAAGCCCGTGCAGTAACGCAGAAGGAAGCACGCACCAGAGAAGCAGGCGATTATCAAGGAGCAAGTCACCAAGGGGCAAAAGACTGGCCTTTTTAGACCGGTCCTATACCCGACGTGGCTGGCTAACGTCGTCCTGGTGCCAAAAGCTTTGGGAAAGTGGCGGATGTGCGTGGACTTCACCGACTTGAACAAGGCTACCCCAAAGGACTGCTATCCCTTGCCGAGCATCGACCAACTGGTTGACTCAACCTTGGGCAACGAGATACTCAGCTTTCTGGATGCCTATTCAGGTTACCATCAGATTAGAATGCACCCGGAAGACATCGATAAGACCGCCTTTATCACCGACTTCGGCGTACACTGCTACACCCGGATGCCTTTCGGGTTGAAGAACGCTGGAGCCACGTACCAGAGACTGATCAATCATATGTTCGAGGGACAGCTCGGTCGGAACGTCGAGGCCTATATTGACGACATGCTCGTGAAGACCCCCAAGGCCGAGGACCACTTCACCGACCTAGCGGAAACCTTCGACACCCTCCTGAAGTACAACATGAAGCTCAATCCTGCCAAATGCGCCTTCAGAGTAAGGTCCGAGAAATTCCTGGGCTTCTTAGTCACCCAGAGTGGGATCGAGGCCAACCCCGACAAGGTCCAGGCCATCCTGGACATGCGCCCACCCACCTGCATCAAAGATGTTCAAAGCCTTACCGGGCGCATTGCCGCGCTTAGCAGATTCCTGTCCCGCGCGACTGAACGATGCCTACCCTTCTTCAAACTGTTGAGGGGGCCTAAAATGGCATCTGCTACATTCGCGTGGGACGAGGAATGCCAAACAGCGTTCACCGAGCTTAAGGAGTTCCTGGCTTCGCCCCCAGTGCTTTCCAAGCCTGTCCCAGGTGAAGCCTTGCATCTCTATCTCTTGGCGACTCCATCCGCAGTTAGCTCAGTCCTAGTCAAAAATGACTCGGGAATCGAGAGACCGGTCTACTACACCAGCAAGGTGCTCAATGAGGCTGAGAAAAGCTACCCCGCAACCGAGAAACTCGTGCTAGCGTTGGTTACCTCGGCCAAGCCCCTCCGACCCAATTTCCAAGGGCACTCCATCACCGTGCTGACTGGCAAACCATTGAAGAGGATCCTCGCTCACCCTGAAGCCTCGAGACGCCTCGTCAAGTGGGCCATCATGCTCGGGGCCTACGATATATCGTATCGGCCTTGCTCGGCTATCAAAGGCCAGGCGCTCACTGACTTCATCGCCGAGAGCACCATCTCGACTGAAGAAAGATCTTCGTCCGCGCCTGGGCCGACCTGGGAACTGTTCATCGACGGATCTTCCAACTCAGTCGGAAGTGACGCCGGGATTCTCCTGAAGTCCCCCGAAGGAGCAGAGTTACAGTACGCCCTGAAGTTCAACTTCCAAGCATCTAACAACGCTTCCGAGTATGAGGCCCTCATATCGGGAGCCCGCATGGCCCGGTGATTAGGGGCTGAGTGAGTCAGGATTCACATTGACTCCCAACTGGTCGCTAGCCAGGTCAACGACGATTATGAAGCTCGAGAAGCACAGATGATCAAATACCTCCAACTGGTCAAGACCGTGGCACAACAGTTTGAGAGTTTTGAGGTAGTCCGAATAGCTCGGGAGGAAAACTCTTGAGCGGACGCCCTCTCTCCGCTGGCCTCCTCTTTTGACCCCGAGGGTACTCGATCGGTCCTTCTCGAAGAGCTAGAGCGACCGAGCATCGATTTGGAGCTCCTAACTGTTGACTCCGCCTCCCCAAGCGACTGGCGTACCCCCTATCTGTCGTGGCTTCAAGACTCTCAGGAGCCTCCTGACCCTCAGGGAAACCCCTAAGCGATGGAGAGGAAGAGACGCCCTTCAGACCTTTTATAGGCAAAGGGAGGCTATTTGCCTTAAATGATTCTCTCCTCGAAAACACGCCAAAGGGATTTCTCCCTACAAACGGTCACCTTAAATCTTCTCATCTTCTGCCCCAGCGAGACACACGAAGCGGCCAGGCATTCAAAGCATGAGAAAACGGAAAGACACCCTATCAGACGCTCACCCAACCATCAGGCGAGATCTGCGCAGAAAGTATCGGCTCTTTCCAACCACTGCAGATACGCTAAACAAGATACAGCAATGGTGATACGGAACAGATAAGTCTCCATCATAATGCTATTGCCTTATTTATTTCTACACAAAAGAGGAAGTTTTTTCCTTTAAAAAGAAAAATGACACAAAAAGAGGAAGTGAAGCAGATACATCAGGCCTCCGGCCCACCTCGAAGCTCGGAAGTAGAGGGCTCGAGCGGTCTGCCCCCGACATCCTCGGCGACGGTCGACCCTAGCACTGACCCCATCGGTGTGGGAACTGCCTCGGTTGCGTGCCCTCCCGAGGCATCCGGAGTTGGCGACTCCTCAAATGATGAGCCCCCCTGATCCTCTTCATCTTGCGCCGAAGCAGAGGAATTGGAGGATGACAAGTCTGAGTCATAACATTGCCCGGCGCACGCCTGCTCCTCAACGTAAGAGATGGCCCGGTCGTAGCCGTGCTTGAACCCCTTACGGATGCCCCGGTGAAGTCCTAGCTCGTAGTAGGGGAGGGCAGCCTCCTTAAGGTCGACCCGGTAGGCCTCTGAGCTTTTGTACTACTCGAGAGCCTCCGCCCCGGCTGATCCCCCCCTACCAGCAAGCTCGGCCTCCTTCCGCTCCGCCTCAGCTGACTTCCGCTCGGCCTCAGCCGTCCGCTCTTCGGCCTCCGCCGCCTGCTTCTCCGCCTCGGCCCGATCAGGCTCGGCCTCCCGCCGAAGGCGCTCGACTTCCTCCGCTCGGTCTACTAGCTCGGCACGCTCGATCGCCCACTGGCCATCCAGATCAACACGTGCAAGGTGCTCCTCTTCAAGAAGCCGATTCTTCCTCTCAAGCGAATCACGGGCCTTGGCTAGCTGCTCGGCTAGCGCCCGGGTCTCCGCCTGGCTCGACCGCACTAGCTCCCTGACTGAGGAAAGCTCCCGCCGAAGCCCATCACGCTCCTCGGCAAGCCGAGTCAACCTCCTGTCCGACCCACCAAGGGTCCAGGCCAGGTTCGCTCGCTCCCACTCCGACCGAGCGTACGCTTCCGCCAGAGCAGCCCCTATCTGGGCCAGGGCCAGGCCGCCCTCCATAACCCCAGCAAGGGCCGTGGACGGAGAGTACTGCCTACCTTCCTCCCTCACCTTCGCGGCTATACCGCGGCATACCTGGTGTAGAGGGCCCGAGATACCAAGCCTCTACAAGGCCGCCGGAACGGAGAACCCCCCATCGCCCGGCGCCCCACCGTGTGGCTCGGATCGAGCCCCAGCCTCAGTCGCCCCTCGCGCCTCGGTCGGATTTTCCTGCGGCCCCTCAACCTGGACCGGCTCGGCACCTGCACCACCACCTGAAGCGCCAGCCTCGGCCACGGTCCCAGCATCCCCCACTTCGGCCACGGCCCCCTCGGTTCCTGCCAAGGGGAGAGCCGGGTCGGCACCGCTGCCAGTCGCAGGAGCATCCTCGGCCCCCTCGGTCCCGGCCGAAGGAGGAACCGAGCCCGCATCGTCAGCCCCAACCTCCTCGGCCCCCTCTGACTCGGCGGGTGGGAGAGCTCGCCTGGTAGGGTTGGCCCCATCACACTCGGCGGAGGGGCGAGCCGCAGCAAGGTCGCCCTCAACTGCGGGCACGACCCCGGCCTTCTTGGCCCGCTTCCTGGCCCTCGCAGTGGCCCGGATCATACCCTCCACAGGGTCCTTGCGCTTGGACACCCACGGTCTGGAGGATTTACCCTGGGCCGCTCCCTTGCCCTTATCTCTGGTTCAGGAGTGACCCACGGGAGCAGCCGAGTCATCACCAAGCTCGATCACCTCTGCGGCCTCCTTCAGAGCTTCCCGCCTGGTGTCTGCAAGAAGAAGAAGACATATTCAGGAAAAGAAAGATGACCCCCACATCCGAAGGAGAATCTAGTTTTTGGCACCTAAGCCCGACGGATGCAGCCGCGTAAGAAGACACCACTCGATATTCTCTGGAGTAACCAGCTCTTCGGTGGATTGGCAGTGCTTCAGCAAGATGGCTGCATATTTCTCCACATGTGGAGGGAACTCATCCTGCCTGGGAGGGATATTCGGATGGAAATTGGGGATTACTGGACACCTCTAGATTTCCTCCACTGAATAAATCCCCACCCAGAAGAATTGAGTCTTCCACCCCTTATGGGAAGAATCCTTCACCATCAAGGAGATGCAACTCCTATTCCGCCTCGCCTGGATGAAGTAGAAACCCTTCCCAGCCGAAGGATGTGCTTTCAACTCAAAAAAAATAGTGAAAGAGGTCCAAGGAAGGAGGAACCCCACACTGGCGGCAGAGAATGCGGAAGGCGGAAAGAAGGAGATAAGAGTTGGCTACCAACTGAATGGGCGCCAACAGGAAAAAATTGAGAAGATGAAGAATGAAAGGTTCGAAAGGAAGGCGGAATCCACCCTTCCACGACAGAAGAAACATACAGATGTGGCTTGTACGAGAGTCTAGGCTCGTCTCATATGGAGAAGCTGTGGCAAAATTGAACTTGTGGGGCAGGTGATACTGGTGCTCCAGCCTCCTCACATCCGCCTCCCCCAGTTCACTACAGTTTGGAACCGGCGCCCTCGCCACTGGCTCGTCCTCCCACTCCTCAGCCTCCGAGTGCTGGTCTGCCATGGAATCCAGAGAAGACTCTGAGGAAAGGCGATCTCAAGACTCTGAAGATTCCGGGGGAGGAGGAAGCCACCGGACTGCCTTCGCGGTTATCTCCGTCAACTCCTCGAACGCCGCTGCAAGCCTCTACTCTTCCGTCGCGTCCTCACGGCGCATCTAAGAGCCCCAAAAGCAAGAACGGAGGAGAGCCAAAACCCTAAAGATGGAGAGAGTCTGGAATGACAGCAAGCGCCCAACACCTATATCCCCACTCGAGAGGCGGCGCGTCGTTCCAACCTCCGAGAAAAGGGGGCCCCTTCAGTTCAAATCCGTCAGGATCATCATTAACACGGGCCCAGGTGACCACGACACGTGGCTTACTAACACCGCCAGATCTCCACCCACCTGAGCCACGCTGGTCCAAAACCCCAAACAGCTACTCTTCCGAGCTTACTAAAGCTCGGGAGTAGGAGGGGGACAAGTGCAGAGGGGGATTTCTGTAGCCCATCTAAGAGCAGCCGAACTAGGCCCATCAGGACCGAACGAGGCTCAGCGCATCCAAGTGACAGCCCCACAGGGCCCACTTACGCTAAAAAACCCAATAAATATTACTCGGGATCCCACCCTTCCTCGGCGGCCCATAGGCTCGGAAGGCCCGAGCGTCAGAACGGAGGAAGATCCATGCTCGAGTTATCCCTTCATCGGGATAGAGGCAAGCGCCCTACGCCCACTCTGACCAGACTTCGTTCGAGCTATGCCTATCGCCCGGACAGGGCTGGCACCTTTTATGCTCGGACCGACTGACGAGTGCTTATCCATGCAGCCGTTGAAGAGCCCTTTATGAGCAGGAGTTTATGAGGATAAAGGATCAATGATCCCTCAAGGCCATGAAGATCCCACGATGAGGACGTAACAATCTCATGATGAGGACGTAACTCCCGCCTGAAACTCCTTAGCTTACGGGACTCATAAGGTGAGCACACTATATAAACCAAGGATTCCCTCCTGTTGCATCCCATAGTTCATGCTTGGTTTCAATGATATCAAAATGATTGTGTTTGTGTGTGTATGTGTTTCATTGAGCAACATGTTTTATATCTTGATTTGATGAGTTGAAAGATGACGTCAATGTTTACTCTTGAAAGCCATGTGAACTCTCGGTGTTTAATGAACTAATGTTATATTTATGTTGATTTGTAGGAACACAACTTCATGGCTCATACTTGGAATCTTAAGGAGTCCATCAATGAAGCTCTTCTTCTTAAAGGGAGTTAACTATGTTCATGTTTAAAAGTTATAAGAATGATTTGTATTTAAGGATCTCATGCCTTGAATATTTTGCTTTGCAGGATCCAAGTCCATGATTCACGTTTTGGAACTTAAAGGAGTGCATCAATGAAGTTCTTCTTCAAAAAGAGAGTTATCTTTCTCATTGAATTGCATTTCATCTTTATATGATTCATACATTTCATCAAGCAAGGTTTCAAGTCTTGATTGGAGTATTTCCTTGCATTTTCCTCTCAAGGCTTTTGGACTAGAAATATACTTAGCCTATTTACTTGAATCTTGATGAATGTGATTTTATATCAATGTTCCTCTTGGGATAATGCTTCATGAATGTTAGCTCTTAATCAACAAGAATGCCATTTGAATGAATGTGGTTCCATGATATTATGCATGCTTTGCATTTGGCATATTTGTTAACACTTGTGTGATGAAGCATTTTGATGTTGAAGATTTGGTTGATTCAAGAAAGTGATTGAATGGTTGAGCCTTCATGCCTTTGTATTTGAGATTCATGTTCATCATATCAAAATAATTTTATATGGTGAATATATTTTTGATGGTTGAATTGAGAAGTCAATTACATGCTTGAATGTGTTTAACGATGAATTTTCATGTTAACCAGTTCAAAGAGTTGAAGCTTGGTTCATGAGTTTTGTTTATCATCTAACTTCTTGGTTTATCATGTTTTTACAGGTTCAAGGATGATTTTTAAACCCTCCCATATCAAGTGGATGATGGTAACATCTAACCATTTCTATGCTAAGTTCCGGGTCGTTTTCATGAACATCTTTCGTGAGGTTGCATTGCATTGGAAGTGTTTTATGCATCCTTAAAATGAGATGTTTGAGCCTTTAAAATATCCTTAATGTTTTCCCATAAATCTTGTTGAAATGTGGTTTAGATGGTCTTAATACTTTGTGGAATTCATGGTAATTAATTCTTGATTTTTGAAAATTTTTCCGGCATTTTATCGGGGCTAAAACCGCATTTTTTGACCCTCTACTGAAGGGGTCGACCCTCCCTGGGCTGGTGCCCAGGCACCTGCATGGGTCGACCCCTGGGGTCGACCCACTGCAAGGGTCGACCCCTATAAACTTGGCTCATTTTTTTGGCCCTGGCAGCACCCTGGTTGCCGAGGGTCGACCCCGAGGGTCGACCCCTTCCGGACGGGATTTGCGAAAGTGTTTAAAACCCATTGAAAACCCTTTCAAACATTACCATACTACCCCCTATTAGTTTCTATTATTATTAAGGTGTTCTTAACATGTATTAGGAGGGTTTTATGAGTCTTTTCCCCACCCCTTGAGTTGCTTATATAAGAGTTACGAATTTGGGAGTTGATTAACCCTAATGCTCATTTGTTCATTCGTATAGGTGAAGAAAAGGGGAGAACGTGGTGGAGCTCTTGCAAGGAGGAGATCATCTACTTCCGTGAAGATCTGGAGATCGTGGAAGAAGAAGAAAAGGTGTGGATCGAAGAGAGGATCAAGAGGACGTAAGAATCATCTTCAACCGGCTTCCCTCCAACTCGTGGTTCAAGGAACATCATCAACCGACCTTGAAAAATAAAGGGGGACTACTTCTATGTCTTCTATCAGTTCTTTGTGATGTGTTCTATGATCTATATTTTGGGTTTGAGCATGCTTGAATATTTGTGTTTATTTTCTGAACACTAGAGATATTTGTGTGTGTGACCGTTTGTGTATACGGTCGTGTTTGATCACCTTCGTGCGATCGTGTTTGTGTCATTATGCTATGGTTGTTGCAGCGTGTGTGTGTGTGTGTTGTGATCCGGTCGTCGGATCGTGTGTGTGTTTGTTATCCGGTCGTCGGATCGTGTGGGAGACTTCATCTCCGTCTGTGTGTGTGTTGGGGCGTGTCCCCTTGTGTGTGCGGGTGTCGTCCCGTGTGTGTTTGGAGCGTCGTCTCCGTTTGGGGATTTATCCCCGAGTGAAGCCTCACCGGGTTTGGTGAGGGGTGGACGTAGGGAGCCCGTTGTGGTCCCGAACCACCTTAAAAATCTCTGTGTCTTATGGTTTGATCTTTGTGTTTGTGTGCTTCGCTATCTTATCTGTTTATGCAATCGTGTGAGCTCGGTGAGATTGAGTGAATTAAGTTTAAATCTGTTTAGATTAAATTCCTCAATCTTATCAATCTTGTTAATTCCGCTGTGCGCTAGATTATGTTTTTAATCGGTCATAGTTTATAGTAGAAGGATCTATTCACCCCCCCCTCTAGATCCGTGTTCTTGCACTACGGGACCCAACAATTGGTATCAGAGCCAGGCTCTACTGTCCCTAGATCTCACGATCTACAGAGTGATCCTAGTGCATTCTACAATCATGAACTTTTCTGTTGAGCACATGTCAATGAATTGCCTTCCTATTCTTAATGGTTCTGATATTACTTCATGGATAGGTACAATGTGTGGACTGATCAATTCAATTAATCCTAATCTTTGGAAGTTGATTTATGATGGTCCTCACATATTACCTCTAGATGAGACCAAGTGGTCTAGTCAAGATAAATTGAAGAACCATAAAAATGTCATTGTCTTAAGTTTATTGAAAAGTGCTATTGATACTCATATGTTTCCATTTGTTTCATCTTGTAGAACGGCAAAGGAGCTTATGGATCAGTTGATCAAAGCTCAAGAGATGGAAGGACAAAATTATCTCATGGCCGACAATGATGATCAACTCAATGAAGAAAATTATGATGAGGTACATTCTGAATCCGAAGAACTCTCTATTGAGAAATGGCAAATGGCATATGCTACGCTGTATGATAAATGCAAGAAACTCAAATCTGAAAATAAAATCTTAAAATGAAGATTAATGAGAATGGGCATGCTAATTCCTCCTGTAAGAACTGTAAAATCTTGGAGTCAAAAATTGAACATTTGCAAGAACAAAATGAATCTCTTGAATCAAAAATTGAATTATTTTCAGAAGAGATTTCCTGTTTGAATGAAGATGTTGAAATGGCTAGAAAACTTAACACATCTTTTCAAATTGAAAATGAGTGTGATGAGCTGCGTGAGCAAAATACATTCCTCATGTCTAAAATCTCCATGTTTGAGAAAAATGAAGAATATCTTAAGAACAAGCTAGCTTCTTTGTCTGATGATGATAAAATATTTGAAAAGCTACTTGATTCTGAAATTGATAGCAAAAGTATCATGAATGAAAATGAAGATCTTAAAAAGAAAAATGGTGCTATGTTAATTCAGAATTCCTTACTTGAGGGAAGATTGAAATGCTTTGATAAGCTTGAACAAGAAAATTCCTTGTTGAAATCTAAGAATGAACAATTGCTTGTTAAGATTTCAAAGTTTGTTGAAACTGAGAAAGTTCTTGAAAACTTAACTGAAAAACTCTATGCCATGAATGATGAAAATAAGGAAATCTTGAAAGAGAATGAAAACTTGGAATCTGTGAATTGCCTGCTTAATGAGAAAATCCTTGCATGTGAAAAAGAGAAATGATTTGAAAAATGACTTGTCTAGATTTGTCAAAGGGAATGAGAACTTAGACAAAATGCTAGGTGTCAGGGTGAACTTTCAAAAAGAGGGTCTTGGATACACCCCGATCAATAAAAAATCTTTTGAACACAAAATGACAATCTCTTTTGTTCATGCCTTCGACGTTCCTAACACCTCCAAAACACCTCCTCCCGTTGCTCAAGTGAAAATCTCTGAAAATGGTTTTGATAAAAAGAAAAATCTTAACAAAAAGCATTCCATGTCAAATAGATCTCAAAAATTAAAGTTGAATGTTGAATGCTTCTATTGTGGCATATCTGGACATGTGATGGATGATTGTGTTGTCATGAAAGAGGATGATAAACTAGCATGTAAAAAGAAAAATGTCTCATGCTTTTATTGTCACAAACTTGGCCATGTCATGAATGCTTGCTTTGTCAAACAAAATGATGATTATCGTGTCATGAATGCTAAGTTGAACTTTCAAAGAAAATTCAAAACTGAACATGCTTCCAATGCTCAAGGGTCTTCATCCTTTAAGAGAAACTTGTTCATAAACACTCATGCAAACAATGGAAAGTCATTCCGTAGACTCACATCTCCTTATTGCTTTCATTGTGGGAAGTACGGACATCTTATGAAAGAGTGTTAGTTTTTGAAAATAGAAAACTTCCATGCTTCTAGAATGCATGCTAGGTCTAATTTTGTTAAATCTAGACCTTTTGAAAATAGAAGATGGAATGGATTTGAAAATTCCTTTACTCCTAAAAGGAAGTCTCTCGGTAAAATTACTTCTCCTCAATGTCTTTATTGTGGAAACCGTGGACATGTTATTGAGAATTACAGGATCATGGAAAGTGATGATAAGGTGGCAATGAAAATGTAAAAGAAAACTTTTGGAAGAAATGCTTCTAACATCCAAGGACCCAAGAAGGCTTGGGTGCCAAAATCTGACAAATGAGTCGGTTGTGATGAAGGTGTGCCTTGAGGTAAATAAAGAATGAAAGGGGTTCCAATAAAATGGAACAAGGCACACTCATATGGTAAAACTCTAACTTTGCTCCTTCATTGTCAAACTTGGTGGTCTTGATGTTTTGGAATGAGATTTTGGTATGTTCTCATGTTATGCTCAAAATTCTTCACAAGCCATACATGTCTACAATGTATGAATATTTGGTATATCAAATGGTGATTAGAGAAGGTTGGACTACGTTCAACTAGATACTTCCACTAAGCATGATGGTGGTCTTCGGACCTATGTTCTCCGCCTAGTACCAAAATTCAGAAATTGAATTATATGGCTTATATGGAACCTTGTGTTTTGAATGAAATTAATTTACCTTTGATTTGCATGTGCTTTCAAATTGAATTTGAAAAACCTTCTTGTTTCAAAAGGGCAAAATTTTTGAACTATGGAATTGTTTGATCATATGCAACAATTAGTATTGAAATGTGAAAACATGTCTTTTGAAGGAAATCAATTTACCTTGAAATTCTGAAATACCTTGTGCATTCAAATTGATTCTGAAATTCATTCTTGCTTCTAGAAGGCAAAATTTCTGATATGCAGAATTGTTCCTTTGACAGATATTATTTCTGAACTTGATCTGTTGTTCTTGTATTCTGCTATGATGAACATGTCTCATTGGTTGAATGAATCTGAAAATTTTGAGGAACAAGCATGATGTCTTTGCCTACTGAATACTCTTCAATATGAAATGCATGAGCATCTGAGTGTAATTGAGTATCTGGTATATCAAATGGTGTGTAGTGGAAAGGTGGAGTATGTCCACCTAGAAGCTCTCACTATGTGTGAGTTGGGTTTTAAATCCTTCACCTCCACCTCGTACCAGAACCTATAAAATCTGTTTGGTTTGTGGATGACACTCTAAGCTCTTGAAATGTTATTGAAAATCTGTTTTTGAATATTTCTGAAAATAATTTGGGTTCACTACTTGATTTTGATCATTTGTGTACCCTTGTTCAAAAAGGGCAAGTTTTGGAAAATGGTTGTTGCTCAACATTTGAATATGTATGTCTCCTTGTGCATTCTGTCATGATGTTCTAAAATTAAAATAATAATAAAAAAATTTGCATCCTGCATTTGATTCTCATGCTTTTATAAGTTACATGTATTAGAAACTTCATAAGGTGCATTTAGATCATTCATATGAAAAACTGAAAACTTGCATTTTGCACCCATATTGAATTTTACAATACATTTAGAACTTTTAAATAAAAATATGACATTTTGCATCGCATTGGTATCTTTACATATCATTCATATACTATACATATAAAATGACAAAAAGATGCATATTGCATATTCATACATATAGAGCATATGCATATATTTCATGATAATCGCATATCTTGACTCGTGAATGCTTGTATGTATGTTTCATGAATCCTTGCATGCTTGTAAGTATTTACCCTATGAAACCATTTCTTGATCTTTCTAAGACCTCACCTCCTTGATAAATAACAATGCAGTGATTTTATTCATATGTGATACATGTCATATATTAAGGGGGAGGATTTGATTCCGACCGTGCATACATTTAGAGGGAGTCATAGCTATGTCTTGTCGAATTCATTTTATACATGTAAAATAAAAATTTACCCCCACACTCTTGCACATAATGAATTCAATGAATTTCATTGATAAGGATTTAAGAAATCCTTTTCAACACTCTAAAGGGAACTTGAATCTCTACATAGATATTAAAGAGTAATCGTGAGTAAAAAACTACCTACCCCACAAAAAATTCAATAAGTGGAATGTGGATCCGAGTAACCGGGAATCTCCCCTGAAACAAAGGAGGAAACTCGTGTCAAAAGGAGAAACAAAAATCCATATGTGTGACGAATCCAAGTAGCCGGGAATCCCCATTGCGACACATGAGGAAACTCGCGCCGAAAGGTGAAGTCTTTTAAAAGAAACTAAATCGGGGTTGTGCGAAGCTACCGAAAGTCGAGAATCTAAAGTGAAAGTGTAGAGAGGAGATTACCTTCTAGTGTTCTTTAGAAAATCTAGAAATCCATATGTTTTGAAGTTCATGAGTCATTGCCTCACATTTCACATGGGCATTTTTGTGATGTATGTCTTTTATGAATTCGCCTACATTTATGGTTTATGTAGTACTCCTAGTTGTGTATGCACAAATCTCTTAGTTATGCTTCATGCCTTACATTCTTGAATTTGAATCACATGCTCTTTTGTTAACCCGTGCCTCATATAGGGGGAGTTACTATATGTACTATTTGTGTGCATGACGATTGTACTTGTGTGCTTGCATGTTCATGCATTCCCCTTGAGTCTAATTCTGAGCATAAACCTTACATTTGAAGGATAGAAGTCATCATATGCATAGTTTCATAACTTGCATGATTAGCATTCACTTAGTGCATATTAAATGCTAATTTGTATATTTGACATTTTCAGCATGCATATAGGTGATTCATGATATCATCTTGATCAAATCCATACTTTTCACCAATTGACACAGTTCATTTTGAAATGCATATTCTGAACACTTCATGTTGCATAAATGCCAAAATGAGTTCAACCAACAAATGGTATCATGCTCCACAAATGCTATCTTTGAGACTCTCTCTCTTCGAGAATTGAAATTGTCTATGTTTGTGCCTCTATCTTGATCAACACTTGGTAGCATATATTTGAGCCCCTACTTAACATCAATTGGCCTTTAAATTGGAAATTTATCATTTGACCTCACATGTTCATTTTATGTCACATGCTCCCTTGTCTTTTTGTAGATGACAAAAAGGGGGAGAATGATTGGTGTGTGCTCAATGGTGTATGAATGTTGTTGTCTTGGGGAGAATGTGAGAAGTGGTTATGCTCAATGTTTGCAAATGTTTGCAAAATCTGTATTATCACACACATCGTTTTGTCATCATCAAAAATGGGGAGATTGTTGCATCCCATAGTTCGTGCTTAGTTTCAATGATATCAAAATGATTGTGTTTGTGTGTGTATGTGTTTCATTGAGCAACATGTTTTATATCTTGATTTGATGAGTTAAAAGATGACGTCAATGTTTACTCTTGAAAGCCATGTGAACTCTCGGTGTTTAAAGAACTAATGTTATATTTATGTTGATTTGTAGGAACACAACTTCATGGCTCATACTTGGAATCTTAAGGAGTCCATCAATGAAGCTCTTCTTCTTAAAGGGAGTTAACTATGTTCATGTTTAAAAGTTATATGAATGATTTGTATTTAAGGATCTCATGCCTTGAATATTTTGCTTTGCAGGATCCAAGTCCATGATTCACGTTTTGGAACTCAAAGGAGTGCATCAATGAAGTTCTTCTTCAAAAAGGGAGTTACCTTTCTCATTGAATTGTATTTCATCTTTATATGATTCATACATTTCATCAAGTAAGGTTTCAAGTCTTGATTGGGGTATTTCCTTGCATTTTCCTCTCAAGGCTTTTGGACTAGAAATATACTTAGCCTATTTACTTGAATCTTGATGAATATGATTTTATATCAATGTTCCTCTTGGGATAATGCTTCATGAATGTTAGCTCTTAATCAACAAGAATGCCATTTGAATGAATGTGGTTTCATGATATTATGCATGCTTTGCATTTGGCATATTTGTTAACACTTGTGTGATGAAGCATTTTGATGTTGAAAATTTGGTTGATTCAAGAAAGTGATTGAATGGTTGAGCCTTCGTACCTTTGTATTTGAGATTCATGTTCATCATATCAAAATATTGTTATATGGTGAATATATTTTTGATAGTTGAATTGAGAAGTCAATTACATGCTTGAATGTGTTTAACGATGAATTTTCATGTTAACCAGTTCAAAGAGTTGAAGCTTGGTTCATGAGTTTTGTTTATCATTTAACTTCTTGGTTTATCATATTTTTACAGGTTCAAGGATGCTTTTTAAACCCTCCCATGTCAAGTGGATGATGGTAACATCTAACCATTTCTATGCTAAGTTCCGGGTCATTTTCATGAACATCTTTCATGAGGTTGCATTGCATTGGAAGTGTTTTATGCATCCTTAAAATGAGATGTTTGAGCCTTTACAATATCCTTAATGTTTTCTCATAAATCTTGTTGAAATGTGGTTTAGATGGTCTTAATACTTTATGAATTCCATGAAATTAATTCTTCATTTTTGGAATTTTTCGACATTTTATCGGGGCTAAAACCGCATTTTTTGACCCTCTACTGAAGGGGTCGACCCCCCCTGGGCTGGTGCCCAGGCACCTGCATGGGTCGACCCCTGGGGTCGACCCACTGCAAGGGTCGACCCCTATAAACTTGGCTCATTTTTTTGGCCCTGGCAGCACCCTGGTTGCCGAGGGTCGCCCCAAGGGTCGACCCCTTCCGGACGGGATTTGCGAAAGTGTTTAAAACCCATTGAAAACCCTTTCAAACATTACCATACTACCCCCTATTAGTTTCTATTATTATTAAGGTGTTCTTAACATGTATTAGGAGGGTTTTATGAGTCTTTTCCCCACCCCTTGAGTTGCTTATATAAGAGTTACGAATTTGGGAGTTGATTAACCCTAATGCTCATTTATTCATTCGTATAGGTGAAGAAAAGGGGAGAACGTGGTGGAGCTCTTGCAAGGAGGAGATCATCTACTTCCGTGAAGATCTAGAGATCATGGAAGAAGAAGAAAAGGTGTGGATCGAAGAGAGGATCAAGAGGACGTAAGAATCGTCTTCAACCGGCTTCCCTCCAACTCATGGTTCAAGGAACATCATCAACCGGCCTTGAAAAACAAAGGAGGACTACTTCTATGTCTTCTATCAGTTCTTTGTGATGTGTTCTATGATCTATATTTTGGGTTTGAGCATGTTTGAATATTTGTGTTTATTTTCTGAACACTAGAGATATTTGTGTGTGTGACCGTTTGTGTATACGGTCGTGTTTGATCACCTTCGTGTGATCGTGTTTGTGTCATTGTGCTGCGGTTGTTGCAGTGTGTGTGTGTGTGTTGTGATCCGGTCATCGGATCGTGCGTGTGTTTGTGATCCGGTCGTCGGATCGTGTGGGAGACTTCGTCTCCGTCTATGTGTGTGTTGGGGCGTGTCCCCGTGTGTGTGCGGGCGTCGTCCCGTGTGTGTTTGGAGCGTCGTCTCCGTTTGGGGATTTATCCCCGAGTGAAGCCTCATCGGGTTTGGTGAGGGGTGGATGTAGGGAGCCCGTCGTGGTCCCGAAACACCTTAAAAATCCCCGTGTCTTGTGGTTTGATCTTTGTATTTGTGTGCTTCGCTATCTTATCTGTTTATGCAATCGTGTGAGCTCGGTGAGATTGAGTGAATTAAGTTTAAATCTGTTTAGATTAAATTCCTCAATCTTATCAATCTTTTAATTCCGCTGTGCGCTAGATTATGTTTTTAATCGGTCATAGTTTATAGTATAAGGATCTATTCAACCCCCCCTCTAGATCCGTGTTCTTGTACTACGGGACCCAACACCTCCAGTGAAAGGTAAGGGCAGTACACGCCTAAAAACCCCTAAGCAGGAACCACTTCACCACCTTGGTGTTGGGGGATCTCGTGCACCTCTTTCTACCTCCCTCCATATCTTCCACCATTCCTCTACTGACTTAGGCATCGGAGGGTTTTCCCCAGGGAACCATCCCTGGGCCTCCTGATCCGTTTCCCTTTCTCTACAGTTCACTTTTCGGTGATCATCCTCCCAGCTCAGGACAAGCGCGAGATCACGCCCCTTCATATCCCATGTGGTCAATGACAAAAATAAACAAAATAAAAAAGGATTTTCTAAGGGGGGCGCCCCCTTGAAAATGGGGGAGGAATCTTGGAATGTTTCTTCTCTTTGTCCCCCTGAATGGTCAAGCCCACCTTGGACATTTGACCAGCCCCACATGGGCCCTATGCCAAGTGGACTAATGAGGGAGAGGGTGGGGGACCCTGCTGGACCCACTGGCATATTACATAGAAACCGAAAGACTTTAAAGACTAACCCTTTGTCTTATAATGCCTTACAATTTGTAAACCCAATTAGCCAAGGGTATAAATACAAACAAAAGGACATAAATACAAAAATAAAATGTACGTGCTCGGAGTTGATTCCCATCAATTCTCCCCGGGTGAGAAGAACTCGACCCCATCAAGTAGGGGGTGCAGCTGCTTGTATGAATCCTGCGGATCCGTCACTGAACCAGGAAGCGCGAAGTACGCTCCACTCCAAGTATTTGTCACCTGCTCATCCCGTATATATTCTATATGTACGCGCTACTGTGGGAATGAGGCTAGTGATGGACACTCTGGGGTGGGGTCACTCTCAAAGGGGAGGAGGCGGCTCGATGACTCACTAGGAATCACCGCTGAGTCCCTGTATGTGACTAGATCTGAGATATAGAATGGTCGAGCCGATCCCAAATGTCGACAAGTCTACAACGTACGCATTGGATCCGACTTGCCTCGCACTCGAAAGGGACTGACAACGCGAGCGTACAAAAGACTGACTCAACTCAATGTATGCAGACTCACTATGCACTAGATAATAAAGAAAAACATGGGCTCACACATGACCCTAAACAAACCTACTGTTAGTCCGACCCATTCTTATGTAATGGCGGACCAGGACATCCGAATGTGTGCAATGCATACACTAGATGCAACCGGTGGTAGGCGAAATGGGGGAGTCCTAGACATCCTAAAGTGATCCACTCATGCACGGACGGCCCTTTGGATTTGAGAGGTTTGGCAGGGCTAGGAGTGCCGAATGCACCTTCTTCCTTACCCCTATATGATGACTGTGGAACGGTCCCCTGGCTGAGTGTAGGCGGACAGGCCCGTGGGGAAGGGGTGTGGTAGTGGACTCCTTGGAAGAAGGGGAGTAGATAGGGTGGGTAAAGAGGCTTCGTGGGGAAAGGGTCGAAGGGATCAAAGAAACTATGACCCCTTGATGAGGGTTCCCACAAGTCACGGTCCCATGTTTGGAATTCTTGAAGGTGTAGGTGGTCACCTTCATGCACTAGAGTATAGGGGACGGTGATCTCATACAGGATGTATGGGTCCTCCCTCGGGCAAAAGGGTATGAAGTCAGGCTTGTAGATTTGTTTAATAGACTATCCCGCCACCTTCAACAAAGCATGTGTATATGCACATGAACAAGCATGAATCGGCATGAAAGTATACACAAAAGGGGGTTAAATAGACATAGAAACATACCGTGATCGCCACCAAAGTCATAGCAACGCCAAAGGAATGAAGAGATGGAGGAAACGACGTCGAGTACTTTGGAAAAAGATGAAGACTTGATCGCGCTTGACAAAGGAGTGCGGGGAATGATGTGGATTCAAACCTCCTCGTCTTCCAGGTGGCTAGAATAAGAGGGCCTCACGTTCATATCATGCTCTCCTGTAAAACAAAGATAAAACACAAAGGCAAAAATCCATTAGATCATGAAGTGTAGTATCAATCCCGCAGTGATAAAATAGGGGTGAAAATTGAGGGAGAACGCACCGGGGGAGGTTTTTAACCCCTATGGAAGGGTGGAAAAGATAGGTGCGTGTATTATGCATGCATGAGATTTGAAATCACGAGATTTGATAGAAAGAATAGAGAGAAAACGATGATGCAAAACGGGGAAAAAATGCATATGTAGCAAAAAGTGCAGTGTTTTGTGATGATTTATGATTTTGAGAGAAAGAGAACTAAGAGTATAGACCATGAAATCAAGCCCAAAAGGATGCAATGGAAAGTCAATACTTCCCTCTTCAAGCCAGGGTCGAAGGATTGAGTCGGCGGTGCAACATGGCTTTGCCTTGAACCAAGAAAGGGCCCCCCGTCGTGACTGCGAACTGGGCAGTTTATATAGAAAACTGAACAAATCCCCAACTTTTCTCCACGAGTTTAAGAGATAGAGTCAACCAAATTCTGAGGTTTATGTATCAATCTTGAGATAATACAAAGGATAAGAGGTAAGAACAAGTGGAACTCAATTTGGATGAAGGATCTGGAAGATATGACTTCTAGAAGGAGGCCCCGTCACCCAAAAGGCAGAGTTTGTGTTATAGTAGGACACCTAAATCCCCAACTTTCGTCTGTGATTCTGAGCAAGATAGCAAATGAAATTTGGAGTTCTTTGGACCGAATTCAAGATAATATCAAGGAGAAACCATAGGAATAAATGGCGCTCAATTCGGAGTAGAATTCAAGAAGTTATGCGCTCTGCAAGAGGGCCACAGTGCACAGAAACGGTGCAGAGTCCAGTACAAATTGGACTCTCGATTGTGCTTAGCGGTCTATCGTAAGATCGCCAGACGACCACAAATGGCCTAGGGTAGGACCGCCATGCTCTAGGGGTCGAACGGGGTGATTTTAGGCAAGTTTGGGTGTAGCAGTCTATCGTAAGACCATTTTTTGTGCTCTGGCGGTCTAATAATAGACCACTACATAGGCTCTGGTGGTCTAATAATAGACCACTACACCGATGAAGGAAGATTTTGGGCAAACTGCGCGTGACTTTGGAAATTGAAGCGTATCTCTCAAACGGTACAGAACTAGTGAAAGTGGTAGAAAGATAAATTGTAGATAACTGAAAGAGGAACAACTTTTATGAAGAGAGAAAGTTGAGAAAGTGATTATAAGGAGGAGAAAATGGGGCTAGAAGATAGGGAAAACGCTAGGTTCCTGGGTGAACAGCGTAGTCTGCTGGAAAAACAGGAATAACTCACAATTGGGGCAGAACTGGCCAATGGTGTAGAAGAATAAGTTGTAGATCTTTAAAAATCGAACAACTTTAATGAATGGAATATTTTCAATAGAGGAACAGAAGATGATGAAAAATGATCACTTTCAGGACTGTGCAGCGGGAGAGAGCCCAATGCTTGAAGGAAGCCGGCCTAAATGGGCCGTAAGTCGACTTGGAAGCCGGAAGTTGATAAGATAAGCTCCAGGGCTCTAGAAAATCATGATCTACAAGACTCAAAGATAGGGAATAGTCAAAATGGGCTCAAAATCCATCCAAGGAATTGAAGACCCCAAAATAATGGGTAATTAGGGACATCAAAAATGATGAATAAGAGAAATAACACAACTTGTGGGCTAAAACGGGTGTCAACAGATGCCCCTTCTTGATGTCCGCTTTGCAAGGGAATGAGTGAAAGCGACGCGGAGGCGGATTGGAAAGGAGATAGAGCGAAAGCGATAGCGATGTGAAATGGAGATGAAGCAGAGATGAAGCGGAGAGAACTGATAAGCGGGCATCAAGGTAAGAAGACACCCGTCACAACTAACAAGCGATAGGAATTCTCCCAAAAACATCGAACTAACCACCTGGAATGATTGACAAGGATGAGACATGCCTGGAGAACTAAACTAAGGAAAAGGAAACACGACCAGCCACATCGGGAACACAATCCACAGACGATGAGGGGATCGGAAGGAACACAGCTGAAAGCTGGAAAGGAGAATAAGACTGAGATAAAATCCAGACAGGAATCATGCTGGTCAACCACATCGAGCGGGCAGATCAGAGAAATCGTTCAAATTCGGAGTGGAATGAGAATCTCTTATTCAAGAGAACTGAAATGCAATTAACCATTTCTAAGGAGAAACCTTGAGAGAATCACGAGACATGAATGCTCAAAATGACATGATGCATGATGGGCTAAAATAAAGAAATCGTCAAAACGAATGCAAAGAAAACATAAAATAGAAAATACTCAAGGATATTATTACTAGGCCAAGCCAAGACGGGGTCAAGAGTCTCCGTGCAACCACGGCGTGCAAGACAGAGTCCATCATCCCCCACCCGACTCAACCGAGCGACCTATCCAACGATTAACCGTATGCTCTTAGATCATCATCGTTTTTGTTAAAGGGGAACATCAGATCCCAGAACACACGGGTAACCAGCCGGTCCTTGAGAGGCTATAATAACGTATATACCATATAGTAATGCAACAGTGAGCAGGGATAGAGAGCCATACTTGACTTACCTGCCAAGCGAAACGGCATTTTTTTTATTTTTTTGATTTTTATAGATTTTTATGGGTTTTCATGTATAAGACAACCAACAACATGAACATGATAAGCAAGCATGAATATAACGATGATAACATAACCATCAACTGAACGACAGACAACACAACATGATCAAACGAATGGAAAACAATACAACAAGACAAACAAGCACATATGCAATGGCATGAACAAACCACATGTATGCATAATGAACATGGTGGGACAAGATAACAACGCGGTGAGACAACACACGGTTGGGACAAGAATATGAGGGATGCCCACACGGTTGGGATAACACACGGGACATAGAGGGACAACTAACAACATATGCAAGACAACTAACAACATGTGGTGAGAGATAAAACAACGTGCGTGGGATGACACGGAGGGACATAAACACGGCAAGGACACGGCAGGACAAAAGACATGACATACACGGTGGATAAAAGATACGCGTGACGACACGGAGGGATGACACCGCGGGATGAAAACATAGTAGGACAAAATGTGACAGACACGACGGGACAAAAAATACGACAAATATGTTCTTCAATCAAAGCCCAAGATCAGATGAAGCAGAACCGCCAGTTTCACAATCGTGAGGCAATACCTTCTTCATGGAGACATTATGAGAGGAAGCGAGAGTTTGAGAAGGACATAAGCTTTAGAACAGATCGAGAGATAAGATTGAAGAAGAGAGAACAGATCAAAGATATGAACAGGGGGCAAAGCGAAAGATAGAGCAAGGAAACTTGAACACCTGCAACCTGCACACTGAGCAAACGGATTACGTATATGTCCTCAAAATAAATAGATAGAAAGGAACAAAAAGACAAATATTTTTTTGATTTTTTTGATTTTTAATTTTTTTAGATTTTCAACAATATTTGATTTTTTTGAATTTTGAACAATATTTCACTTTTTTAGAATTTTAACAATATCTCATTTTTTTTAGATTTTGACAATATCCCATTTTTTTTTAGAAAAGTAATCTGCAGCACCTAAAGACGGGCTCAAACTACTGGCCAGGGATTGTCATCCCCCCCTTTCATTGAAGACTTCCCTTGAGCATGGCGTGCATGTAAGGGTGGCTCGCCACAAGTAACCGCCTCTAAAAAATGGTACCCCTACTAAGGCCATACCCGGGATACAACCTAGCCTAAGAGGGAGAAGTAGAAGAAAAATTGGAGACAAGCTTTATCCAGGATGGGAGACATCAGGATTTGAATTCCTTCCAGGGCACTACCCCTCAAAGATATAGTCTATTGCGTCGAGACTTTGTGTCTTTGATTTTGAAACCCATATTTATTAGGCACGCATGCGACCGGGTTCATGACGTCCCGCGGGGAACTGTACTGCCACTCTTGCCATGCCTTTGATTCATAATTTTGCATAGATTCATTTGGATTTATTATTTTTTTTTGACAGCCCTTATTGGCTAGATTTTACATGAACGGTCATTTTTACAAGGGTCAAGACTGCCCCTATTTAAGACCTCTCCCGTATTAGAGAGCACCTAGGTTGGTCATCTCATCCATCCATCTCTTGCCCTTGCACTCGGCCGAGCAGAGAAAAGAAAAGACCTTTGTGCATACCCAAAGTATGACCAAAGCAGCAACGGTGTGCCTCAGAGAGATTGGCTATGGCTTGCCGTGTGGTGTGTGAAAACCCATGCAAAAGATCACCCCCAACAATCGAGGAAAGAAACTAAACTCCCAGGGCGGAGCTATCACCTGCCTAAGGATGCTGTAGAAGCGAACTTGACTCTTTTGACATAACTAAGCAAATTTTCTAAATCCACTCAAACCATGTGAGGAACCAACATTTATCTTAACAATGCGTAGGAGTAAATAAGTGATAATAATAGCATGTTCTTTGTATAAAATAAAGATACCTTGCAAATCCATGGAACGAAAACTAGCATCCTGAAGCAATCTTGATCATCGAGCTTCGTGCAGCACGAGCTTCATATTCCTTGCTTGACAGGACAAAGATGGGGAGGATAACAAGGATTAAAGATTCCTCTACACGGAGGAGCGGCAAACACCAAACTGGACGAAGAAGGATTAAAAAGGAAGAGAGACGAGGGCTAGAACTCCCTCGTTAAGGTGCGGAGACCCCGATAACAAGGAACCAGATATAGAATAAACAGATCAACTGAGATCAAGGCGGACTAAAGCCTCGAAAATAGCATGAAAAAGGGCAATGACCCTGAAATGGTGAAGAGGAGTGAATAGGAAGGTGAGAAGGAGAATCATCCGACATGGTCGGAGAAAAGGAACAAGAATCATCCGACAGGGTCGGAGAAGGAGAATGAGAATCACGCGATAGGGTCGGGGAAAGAGAATAGGAGACACCCGACAAGGTTGGGGAATAAAAAGAATTGGGAGATGTTCCGAGATCGGGATGAAAAGACATAGGCTGAGGCCTAGAATTGTGAGAGGAGGGAAAACCTGGAGGATCCGGAGAAAAAGGAGAGGAATGGGGACACACTGACCTATGGAAGGAGGAGAAAATGATGGAAATAGGATCAGATGGAGGAAAGTACACCACCCAAGGGTGGGAACTGAGTAGAAGGAAGGATGAATGAAAAGAAGGGGAGGAAGAGGTGGACCCCTAAATGCACAACAGATGGCTCTTGAACCTGCGCCGCCGCCTCTTCTAAGCGAAAATTGGCCTGTAATGGACCCGCCTAGCACAGACTCGGGCTTTCGGGCTTCTTGATCTGCAGTGTCTTCTCAAATAACGGGCCCATCTGACAGACGGCCTGGCCCGACTATGGATATGCAGTTTTGCTAGGGCGATTGCCCCTAGACACCCAGTGCTAACAACAGTAGGTGGACATTTTTGGACAAGTAACCCTTCGGAGTGATGAATATCACAAACCCATGGGGTTTTGTCTCTCGGCTCTAGAAGCATGAGATTCGGCAACTCCACTCGGAACTCAGCCTTGAAGCACAACTCCCTTGATAGAAGAGACGGGTGAAGCTGAGGGAGAGTAATACACGGCGTTGACATGGCCAGCTTGCTAATAAACCGAGGAAGATTACATAACAAGTGCATAATATCCTTGAAAAGTGCAGAAGATACGGCCAATTGCCCCTTGAATATAGAATCCATAATCTGCTTGGCGGCCGTATGAGTTAGCACAACACGGGTAGAGAACCCTTCTTGGCCTGTCATCTGAATCGCAATAGAGCGAGGAGAAATAATAGCATCAACGGTGAACTCTCTGGGGAGCAAAGAGATTGCCACCGGCCTTGCTCGGGAAGAAACTGGCATCAACTCAAGAGAACTCTTCTTAGCAACTGTCATCTTTGAAAGTAGAGGCGCATCATCCCCAAAATAACCAGGGACCAGGATGCGGATCGGCATCCGACAGATAAAATCCTGAATCTTGAAATGCACGGCTGGCACTGAATCATCCTGACTTGGCTTATTGTCTCCCTGGGAATTAGACCCGAGGGGCACCATCGGTAACGCACACCCGCTCCGTGGGGTGGAAATAGGTGGAGGAATGGGGATAGGAATAGGCTCGGAAGACGCGGAGGTTTCAACGGGGATGGTGTGTTTGGGTGGAGGCGAAGGCAATGCAGCAAGGATGGACTCGGGTGAAGGTAAAGGTGGAAGTAGAGATGTAGGTGGTGGTAAAGGCAACGGCGTGGCTCGCTCAGGCTCAGGCGCAGGCGATAGCAAAGATGATGGCGATTTAGGTGATGATGATGGTGGTGGAGATGGTGTCGGCGATGGAGAGGGAGGTGAGGATGGCGGTGGAGGTAATGGAGACTGTGATGAAGGGGATGGAGAGGAGGGTCGTGGTGCCCACCGTTGACGTATCGACACAACGGGTCGGGTGGCGTTGGGGGTAGAAGTAGTGGTGGAAATGGAGGAAGAAGGGATGGCACTAGCCTGAGCAGGGGCTTGGGTTTGTAGAGGTTACGAAGATTGGATAGGAGATGGCGAAGGTAACGGGGTAGGTGACGGAGCGAGTGCAGCACTAGACGAGGAATCACAGGGGTGCCCCGGGTCTTGTAGAGATGGAGGCAGCTGCCTGGGCGATGCTTCTTGTTGATGTTGTTTGCTGCAGAGATGTAGAATGACCTCATGAATAGTGATCCAATCAATCCTTTTCTTGGCTTCCAGACCATAAACATAATCCCGGAACTCGGGGCAATCCTCAACCAAATGCCCCTGCTGACGGTGAAAATCATAGAACCGAAGCATATTCTCAACCGCAGGTCGGCAAGGCACAACTAGAGGGAGCTGCAACACGTGAGTGGCCATCAAAGCCCCAAAAATGTCGGTAAAGCACTCCGGCAACGGAGGACAAGGAGCCCGCTTCGGGCAAGGCGGATGCCGAGGGGTATGAGTGGTGGAGAAGGTTGTGGAGACGGAAGTGAAGGTTGTGTATGCAATAGTGCTTGGCCGGCGGCGGAGAGATTTGGTGAAGGCATATGTGGAACGGGATGAGGGGGGTATATAGACGGCATCCACTTGCTCGGGATGTGATGTTTTCTTGACCGGGGGAGATGGAGGCGGAGACACATGAGGGTACGAATAAGAGGATGGCTGACTCATGGAAGGTTGATATGCGGAGGCGCATGGGTATGTAGAAGCAGAAGGTAGACTCGTGGAGGGATGACTCGCGGAGGTTTGATACGTGGAGGTGGATGTGGCGGAAGGCTGACTCATGGAGGGCTGACTTATGGGAGCAATGAGTTGGCTTGTGGAGGGTGAGGTGTAAGTGGAGGTGGATGTTGGAGACTCGAGGTCAAGGGAACCTTGGATTTGTTGGCGAATGAAGCGGGCTCTACTATAAAGTTGTTGCCAGGTGGTGATGTCGTTAAGGGCTAAGATGAAGCGATATTCGGGCGTTGCATTAGAAATTAGCATCTTGATTTGTTCTCCCTCTGAAATGTGCCCCGGAACCTACGCGGCCAAGCGACGCCAGTGGTCAGCAAAAGTGCAGAATTCCTCGCCAGGCTTCATCATCTCGTGGGCCAGATCCGCGATAGAATACTTGGGCCCAACCTGGTCTTGAAACTACTGAAGAAATTTCTGTTGAACGGCTTGAAAATTCACAATCTTCTATTGCGGCAACGAAAAGAACTAATCCCAAGCCGGGCCTTCCAGTGACAGACCGAATAGGTAAGCCGTCAAGCGTTGGTCATGTCAAAACTGGGCCGACTCATAAAGAAACTCATTTAAGTGCACATAGGGGTTACCAACTCCACCATAACGGCGATATGCGGGAATTTGCGATGATGGCGGGAGCCGAAGACCTTGAAATGCGAATGGAATACTTAAGGAGGATTTGGGATCGATTTGATGTTGGAGTTCATCTCCTGGGTAGGGAGAGATCGAGAAAAATATGGGCCAACTTGAGCAAGAGGATGTGAATATGGACCAGAATGATGATTTTGGGCCGGATAAGAGGATCCGGGCTGAGAAGAAGAAGGGCCCATTCCGGGAGTGGAAGGATATGCAGGCCTGGAAGAAGCATGAGCATAAGGACCCATTGGGCTTACAGCATAAGGAGAAGAAGAATGAGGCCCATTAGAAAAATAAGGCCCATTAGGAGAATGGGGCCCGTTAAGATGATGAGGCCCATTAATGAGAGAAGAAGGCCCATTAAGAGAAGGAGGCCCATGAAGATGAGATGCAATAAGACGTTGGGACTGGGCCGGGTCCATTTGGCGAACAAGGCTTGAAAGATGGGCCATGAAATTAGCCTGTTCCTCAGACGGGTCAGAGAGACCACGGGAAGATGGGCCCGCGTGGGAAGAGGATTCCACGCGGGAATAGGAAGAAGATTGGGAAAAAGAATGATACAAAGGGTTGGAATGATGCTCCATGAGGGCAACTGGAGACTTAATACAAGGAGGGAAGCAATGGCTTAATGTGCTTGAGGACAAGAGGGGACTGACCCACTAATGCAAAGACGAATGGACAACGGACCACGGGACAATGGACTAGACAATAGACACACAAATGGACTGACTTAAGTGGGCCTAACAACAACAAAACATGTGGACGATGAAAGAATGCAACACAAAAATCACTAATGGGCTTGGACAAGCCCAAACAACATAAACAATGCAATGTGAGAGTTTTCACCCAAGTCACACAAGTTGATATGATGAAAAATATTTTAGAAGTTTTAATAAACCTTTTAATGATTTGAATTAAACACAATTCCCTCAAGATAAGAATCCTATGGGAATAAGGTCCAAATTTTGGGTTGACTAAGGTTAACTCCCTCACACGTATGCAAATGCAAGCCTAAGGGGTGGAAAAGGTACAACCGGCCCGGCGTCTGTGTGGGAATCCACGGCTCGCGGGGACTTATGGAGGTCCCGGATAAGATCACCTAGTCGACCCCAAGGAATATGGAGGCGAGAGGATCACTTATCAATATAAGAAATGCAACTATGATATGCAATGTATGACCCTATGTGCACCGGAGTGCATGCAATTTCAAGCCTAAAACTAGAAAATCAAGATAAAATTAAACTATGAAAACATAATCCAAATAAGACAAATAGTATATGGATGGAAAGATAACACAAAGGTCTACACAACGGGCCCAAGAACAGATCAATCTGACTTCAGGAGGTCAATCAAATCACTGAGCAAAGTTACCCCCGTGAACCTGTGCGCAGACCATATGCAGATTTTATGGACAAAATGTTAAAATGATGATAATTTTTAACTAAGCAAATGTGACCCAAATGATGCAAGTAGTATATGGATGGAAAGAAAATACAAAGGTCTGCACAACGAGCCCAAGAATAGAGCAATCCGACCCCGGGAGGTCAATCAAATCACTGAGCAAAGTTACCCCGTGAACCTGTGCGCAGACTACGTGCAGATTTTATGGACAAAATGTTAAAATGATGACAATTTTTAACTAAGCAAACGTGACCCACATGATGCAAATAATCTATGGATGGAAAGACAATACAAAGGACTATCCAATGGAACAAAAATCAGTGCAATTAGACGTCGGGAAGGCAGTCAAATCACTGAGTAAAGATGTACATGTGAACCTGTCCCTAAGCCTGCCTGCAGAACTTGTGCACAAAACTTAAAACGTTGGACAATGTTAGATTATGCAAATGTGATACAAATAGTGCAAATGATATATGGATGGAAAGACAATACAAAGGGCTATCCAACGGAACAAAAATCAGCTCAATCGGACTCCGGGATCAAATGTTATGCCTCGACGAACAGGGCCCTGTGAGCACGCGCGTAGAACTGCCAGAATCAACAAGTGGTCTAATATACGACCGCTTCTTGCCTCTGGCGGTCTAATATAGGACCGCCAGGCTACCAGAGCCCTTAAAACGCCCCAAACAGTGGAAGAATGGAAAAAATATCACCTACACATGCACATGCACACACCCAACTCACAAAAGAGCATGAAAACAAACGTGATGGGCATTGGTGTCCCACCGTAATCGCCAAAAAGATTGTAGATTTACTTAATAGACTATCCCGCCCCCTTCAACTAAGCATGTGTATATGCACATGAACAAGCATGAATCGGCATGAAAGTATACACAAAAGGGGGTTAAATAGACAGAGAGACATACCGTGATCGCCACCAAAGTAACAACAACGCCAACGGAATGAAGAGATGGAGGAAATGACGTCGAGTACCTTGGAAAAAGATGAAGACTTGATCGCGCTTGACAAAGGGGTGCGAGGAACGATGTGGATTCAAACCTCCTCGTCTTCTAGCCAGTAAGAAGAAGAGGGTCTCACGTTCATATCATGCTCTCCTGTAAAATAAAGATAAAGCACAAAGGTAAAAACCCATTAGATCATGAAGTGTAGTATCAATCCTGCAGTGATAAAATAGGGATAGAAATTGAGGGAGAACACACCGGGGGAGATTTTTAACCCCTGTGGAAGGGTGGAAAAGATAGGTGTGTGTATTGTGCATGCATGAGATTTAAAATCATGAGATTTGATTGAGAGAATATAGAGAAAACGATGATGCAAAATGGGGAAAAATGCATGTGTAGCAGAAAGTGCAGTGTTTTGGATGATTTATGATTTTGAGAGGAAGAGAACTAAGAGTATAGACCATGAAATCATGCCCAAAATGATGCAATGGAAAGCCAATACTTCCCTCTTCAAGCCAGGGTCGAAGGATTGAGTCGGCGGTGCAGCATGGCTTCGTCCCGAACCAAGAAAGAGCCCCCCGTCGCGACTGCGAACTGGGCAGTTTATATAGAAAATTGAATAAATCCCCAACTTTCCTCCACGAGTTTAAGAGATAGAGTCCACCAAATCCCGAGGTTTATGGATCAATCTCGAGATAATACAAAGGATAAGAGGTAGGAACAAATGGAACTCAATTTGGATGAAGGATCTGGAAGATATGACTTCTAGAAAGAGGCCCCGTCGCCCAAAAAGTAGAGTTTGTGTTATAGCAGGACACCTAAATTCTCAACTTTCATCTGTGATTCTGAGCAAGATAGCCAATGAAATTTGGAGTTCTTTGGACCGAACTCAAGATAATATCAAGGAGAAACCATAGGAATAAACGGTGCTCAATTCGGAGTAGAATTCAAGAAGTTATGGGCTCTGCAAGAGGGCCACGGCACACAGAAACGGTGCAGAGTTCAGTACGAATTGGACTCTCGGTTGTGCTTAGCGGTCTATCGTAAGACCGCCAGAGGACCACAAACGGCCTAGGGTAGGACCGCCATGCTCTAGGGGTCGAACGGGGTGATTCTAGGCAAGTTTGGGTGTAGCGGTCTATCATAGGACCGTTTCTTGTGCTCTGGCGGTCTAATAATAGACCACTACATAGGCTCTGGCGGTCTAAAAATAGACCACTACACCGATGGAGGAAGATTTTGGGTAGACATCATGCGACCTCAAAAATTGAAGTGTATCTCTCAAAAGGTGCAGAACTAGTGAAAGTGGTAGAAAGATAAATTGTAAATAACTGAAAGAGGAACAACTTTCATGAAGAGAGCATGTTGACAAAATGATTAGAAGAAGGAGAAAATGGGGCTAGAATATAGGGAAAATGCTAGGTTCCTGGGTGAACAGCGTAACCTACTAGAAAAATGCGAATAACTCACAATTGAGGCAGAACTGGCCAATGGCATAGTAGAAGAAGTTGTATATCTCTAAAAAATCGAACAACTTTGATGAAGGGAATATTTTCAATAGAGAATCAGAAGATGATGAAAAAGGACCACGTTCAGAACTACGCAGCGGGAGAGAGCCGAATGCTTGAAGGAAGCCGGCCTAAGTCGACTTGGAAGCCGGAAGTTGATAAGATAAGCTCCAGGGCTCTAGAAAATCATGATCTTTAAGACTCAAAGGATAGGGAACAGTAAAAATGGGCTCGAAATCCATCCAAGAAAGGCCCCAAAATAATGGGTGATTTGAGACATCAAAAATGATGAATAAGAGAAATAACACAACTTGTGGGCTAAAACGGGTGTCAACACCCTGCTGTTAGGTAGCCGACTACTGGCTGCGCCCTGACTGGGACTGCCCCTAGCTAACCTGTCCTTGAATCTTCTGCATATCCAGCTCTAGTGATGCCGCCACCCGGGAAGCTGTCTCCAAATCTGAAGCAGCATTCGCCATCAAGAGGTGCCTCAGATCCTGCCTCAAACCCTGGATGAACTGCTCGGTCTTCAGCCCCTCATCCTCCATGATATGGTGAGCATAACGACCCAACTCAACAAAACGAGCCCTGTACTGCAACACTGACATGTCACCCTGGACAAGCTGCAGAAACTGACGCATCTTCTGCGTACCAATGTAGGATGGACAGTAAGTACGCTCGAAGACCCTCACAAAGTCCTGCCACACGATCTGCTGAAGAGAACGAGACTGAAAAGACGTCTTCCACTCTGAAGACCACCAATCTCGAGCCGTACCCTGCAACTGGTTACAGGCCAACATCACCTTGTCCTTCTCAAGGTAGTTCATGGAACCGAACACTCTCTCCATCTCATCAAGCCATCTCCTGGCCACATCGGGATCTGGCTGGCCATCGTAGTAGGGTGGGTGGAACTGTAAAAAGTCCCTCAATGCACGACTAGGCCCACCCCTAGACGACGAGCCCTCACCAGCATCACCGCCAAATTGCTGAGACATGAACTGAAACATGCTCCGAAAGAAATCCTCTGCCCCCGAAACTCTCGCTGCATCAGTGGCATCTGGTGACACTCTGCTCTGCTCCTCCTGCTCCTCTGTCGATTGTCCCTGATACGAATGAGTCCTCCCCCTCGGCGTCATACTCGCCTACTGCAACAGACAGTAGACACGGAAAACGGCAAAAATCAATAAAACACACGATGCCCTAAGCCAGTGCCAACTATACACCATCATTGTGGACTAGTGGACCACTGTAATTATTTATGATTCTTATATACATCCACAACCACTGCTCTGATACCAACTGTAACAACCTGATATCCGAATACCAGGAAGGCCCGATCTTGAACCTCAAACCGCCACCAATGAGCCTGAAGACTCGGAAGGGTTAAAGGAATGGTGTGGAGATACACAAGAATCTAAAATAATTACAGAGCTACGCAGTTTAAATGAATTAAGCAAGAAGTAATAAATGACATTAATTAAATTACATGGTCCACAACTAACAGCAGTTTGAAATATAACAGTAGTCCACAACTAGCACAGTCCAGAGAGAAAAGGTACAACTACATGGGGCATATCCTGGAACTGGCAACTGGCAACTAACCCTGGGCACCTGAACCACATGGAGCCTCGAAAACGCTCCCCTGAAGCCTCGTCTCACCTGAAATGCGAGAAACACGCATGGAATGAGCCTCAAAACAAAAGGCTCAGTAGGGATCCTCCAATCCCCACCTCGCAATCGAGAAATTGCATGGAAAGTAACCACAAGCTACCACTAGCAAGACGTAGAACGGAGAGCTACAAGAATAAATAAATGGGAAAGTTCTACTATGCCTAGTACTGAACGCACGGCACGAAAACTGAGACAACCAGGCGAAACACCAAGAGTCACTACCTGACACAGACAGGAGTACCAACCCACTAGAAGCAAGGTCGGATGCGCCCACTGGCATCTTAGACCGCGCCTCAGGTATCCCCCTCAATGCACCCTGTCGAAACGGGGAACCGTACAAGTAACCACAAATAAGAACTAGCTGGGGTCGCGCTCGTCAGCGCGGGTCCAACCGCCCCCAACCACGTGTGTACACACAGACCGTGCGCCTCTGGTCTGGCCCTTTGATTGGTTTTCCCCTCAGCCAGACTCTGGCTGGTAGACGTGGGGCCTGACGAAAACCAGTCTAAAACCGTCTCTCTGGGGTAGCCTCACCACCACTCCCTGGTGGGACCACTCGCGTGTCGGAAGGCTACGACTACTGGAGGGTCGCCGAAAGAGTAGACTCTCTAGTCAACGAAAAGCAACGTCTAAACCGGATGAAGTACAAGGACTGCTCCTCGTACCGACACCGACTCACGGTGACACAAGCTGAGAACACCACCTCCCGGGACCCCACGGCACCCTAACACGTGGCCCCCACATGATACCCAGCATCAGTCGGACCACCGGTCAACACGTGGATCGAGGTCCACTCACCGGGACTCGAATCGGCAAGACATAACTCCGGTTGGACTAAACACAGTAGCGGTCCTCTCCGGACCGTCTCTGGGTGAAAACGGTCTAATACATGACCGCCCCAAGGCAAACGGTCCCCCCTGGACCGTGTGGATCACCCAGGGACAGAACGATCTTATTCAGGCCGTTCAGAAAGCAAACGGTCCACCCTGGACCGTCCCAGAATAAAAATGGTCTCCCTTGGGACCGCCTAACCTCTGGACTGCACGGGAAACCAAATGGTCATCCTCAGACCGTTCAGGATATAAACGGTCCAACGATAGGCCGCTTAAAGAACTAAGCGGTCCACTTAGGGCCGCTCAGCCACCCAACAGCACGGAAAAGCAAATGGTCTCCTCATGACCATTGGGAACGTAAACGGTGCAACATGGACCGTCGAAGGGGACTAAACGGCTAGGCTCATGACTGCGTAGCCCCAAAACTGTGCAACGGTCGAATCTCAACGGTCAAAACGCCTCGAAGACCACGCTGGTCTCCTGGAATAAACGGTCTGCCGTGAGGCCGCGCAGGAGTAGGAGGTCTATCGAATGACCGCTTACCTTGCCGACACTCCAAGGTAGAAAACGGTCCACCCGGGGACCGCCCAAAAACAAAAACGGTCTAGCTAAGGCCGCTTACGCATAAAAATAGTCACTGTTAAACCGTTTACAACCCGTGAAACCGAGAACGGCGGGAATGGCCCCAAAGCTCCATTCCACGTCTCATTCACCCCCGAGTGAAGGGGTAACAAAAGGGAAACTTGTTTCGAAGCCCCCAATGCATCGTTTGATGCTCACAAACCATAAAATGGCGGATTAAAACGCTAGATCTGCCACTCAAACCCCAAAACATGCTTTTCCCTTCCCGGTTCAAAATACCCTCTCTCGGCCTCACCTCGGTCTACAAATCGCGGGGAAGGAAAATGCCGAGCTAAGGATCGTCACCCTACCTCGGAATTGCCCGAAACGCGACAGATCGCCGTCGATCTTCAAAAACCCGCTTGAACCTTCACGAGCTCCCACGATATCTGTAGCTCCCGAGATAAATTATAGAAATAAAGAAAAGAAATTTAAATAAATAAAATGCCTAAATCTAAAATCCCAACTCACAAAAAGGGCCTTAATCATTATCTCAAATAAAGACTTTAAGTGGGCCTTAATAAAAGATGAGAACACATGTTAATATACAAGACTAAAGCCAACTCAATTTTAAAACTAAAAATCTTACAGTATATATATAATTATGGGCCTTCTTAGAGGAGCTTTCAGAGGGTCACGTACAAACATAGAATGGGCCTTACGAGCTTTCAGTCGGTTTGATATATATATGTTAATATTAGGGGTATCTTTAATACCCAAAACAGCCGAAGCTGTGTTCGACTGGGAAAGATTTTCACAGTTATAGATAGGGTGATTAGCATGGGTTAATCCGAGGTCTTTTTGGATTGATGAACAGAAAGCTGGACCTATTAGGACTTGTCTTCATGGGAAAGTCTAATCCCATTAGGAAACATTAAACCCGGTTGGACTTTTCTCTATAAATACCCTACCGTTAACCTCGTGAACCCGACCCATCGTCGTCCTCGAAACATCCTCCGCTGCCCTCCAACGTGCTGCTATTTTCAGAACCGTAGAAGCACGTTGTCATCATCTTCATCTTCTGCTGCCTTCTGCAAAGAAGCTTCCGTGTCGCCGGGCATCTCTTGCCCGTGGCAGAAGCCGCTGTTTCTCCCTGCTGCCTCATCTTCTTCCATTGGCTATTGATGTGCAACTGTCATTCTCTGACAGACATCGCCATTTCGCTTTCGTACGACGTTGTTCTTCCTCCCTCGTTCTTTTCCGCTGAGCAAGCTGCCGCCGCTTGCATTTCCTTCTTCCTCCACCAGAAGCGTATGTAGTTGCTGCCAGTGTTGCTCTGTTCGCGTTACAATTGCCATCTTCGTCTTCCCGAAGTTTATCTTCGACGTTCCAACCGAAACCACATCGGTAGGTGTTCTCAATATTTCAAGCTAAACTCATTAATTAATTGAACCTTAAATGATCTCTGCATATACCACGATGCTCTGTTGTATCCATAGGTGATCTCTCCAAACCTAAACACATTAAAGTTACATGCAAAATTATCATGGTGGGTAGGTGTTTTCTCTAATGACAAAAGGCCTCTTAAATTATTCACGTAGAACATGCACAGCCATGCTTTGTATCGGGTTTTACTGTTCTGCATACTGTTCTGCGTGAAGATGGGAATAGCGACCCCCACAAGGTCGCGGTTCCAGTCATTTGCGGCTAAGTCTCATCCGCCAATTTCATTTGGCGCCTTTAACTTTAACGTAAAAAGCTTAGCTAATTAATAATTGAGACATCTTTAAAATTTAATAACTATAGAATCATGTACCCTAAAATTATGTTCTGCATATTTCTGGAACCCATGTAATTTTCTTTATTTTTCCATATCTATTGTTCACTAAAAATCCTTGAGATCTGAAAGTGGCACTGTTCATGGTCTAAACATAAGATACCGTAGTTTTACCTATTTGCGCCTGAACAAGGGGGAGTTAAAAGTGAATTCGTGACCCTCACATGGTTGCCCTTCAAACAATTTAAATCTGATAAATAATTATCTATAAATTTTTAATACTGTGTAATAAATATTTAGAAAGAAATGTGCACCCTTGGCAAGGACACTAATTCAGGAATAAAGTCCATTTAATTTAATAGACGCAAATTAAACAAATTAATACCTAGAATCATATCTGAAAAGAATAATTTATATATATATAAGGAATTTGCACCAGGGACGCTATTTCTTAATTAATGTCCATGGAGTGGAGGCCATTTGTAATAAACGACCATTGTATGGACATGACTTATCGTGACTGTATGTTTTGATCCAATATCGCTGGATCTTTTGGCACCACTGTCTCACATCCGAAGACGTGGTCCCTATTTTATTTTCTCGCTTAGACACTCAACTCTCGGTGATGAATGAACCATCCGCGGGATACTCCTTCCTTTGGACTAGTGATTTTGTCATTGGACCTCCGTAAGACTCCGCTAGTCTTGGATTCCCTCAAGGCAGTCGACCAGGTTGTACCTTAAAAATCCTGGAAATCTATTCATCATGTGACTCTTGAGGAGCATGACACCCGGCCTCTCATAGAGCGTCGTTTCTGGCCTCTTTAAGAAGTTTTGTCTCTCTGTCTGAACTGCGACCCGTGTTTGGACGCCTAATGGAATTGGCGACCAGCCTAGGGGCGCAGTTTACCCTTTTTGTGACCTGATGCAGGATGCTATTTTGAATTAAGCGACTGCATGAAGTGTCGTTATTTCCCGTGTGCCTGTCTTGGTCACACTAATGAGCGACCCCTCCCTGGGCGCTGTTTCCAATGGACGGCGGAGGGAGTGACGCTAATTTCTAGTTTTCTCCATTTTCCCTGATTTGGTGAGATTTATTGCAAGATAGTCATATCACATATTTATATGATTAACTTCCACATCAGCCTTGACACTATGTCTCTTTTGGGAATTTCCTTGACATCATCTCGAGAACATAACACTTTGACTCTGTATTTGGCCATATCTGATTCTGAAATATTAAGGACTCTGGGTCCGCGACTTTTCAATGCTAGGCAAGGACGAAAGTCCAATTCTGTAAACCATGGAAATTCTGGGTGTGGCATTGCACCAAAGTCTATACATCTATTATATTCTGATATTCTGTTATATCTGTTATTCTGTAAATTCTGTTAATTCTGGAAATTCTGTTGTTCTGATATTCTGATGTTCGGTTATTCTGATAATTTAGATATTCTGCTAGATTGTTTAATTATGCTTATATTTTTGAAACTCTGTTATACTCTGGCCAATTCTGAAGTTATGTTCATCTAAGTATCTGTCCTTGTTATATTTTGGTATCTTGTCCTTGGTTCTGCATGGGAATTTATCCCTAACTCTCTTGAGCTTATAACTGCCTTTGACCTTGATATTCATCCTTTCTGCTAGATTGATTGTCATGATTTTCAAGTTATATCATTTCATGCATTGTATAGTCATGAACATGATTAAAATTGACTAATCACTTATATTCTGCTTGATGAGAGATGTAATTCCTACTAAACTTTCCGCTCATCCAGTCTATTTAACATTTTTCAAGTAATGATGTCGAAGACATTCAATCAGACGGGAAAGGGCAAGAGTGAAGAGTGTTTTGGAGAATCGAGTCAGTGTCTTTATTTTTATTGAGTCTTGTCCTATCATTTGAGTCTTTTCTTTTTATTAAAGTGTAATAGTGAGTCTTTTCTTTACTTATGTAGTGAGTCAAGTTATGAAATTCAAATATTTGAGTATCAATAAAGATTATGTTTGTCTATATTATCTGGCCTTGGAATTTTGTGTCTTATGTTTGCTCTGATTATTCACGACTGTATCACTGCCGCGTTCCGAACTACACGTTCCTCTGCTATCGGTTCGGAACGTGACAGTTTGTGGTATCAGAGCCTAGGTTTATTAAACCCTAGGTCTTGACCATAGGTTGCCATAAGTTCTAAGTGCAACCCCATTATTGCCCGGTGAGATTAGGTAGAACCTTGGGTTAAGAGCTAAAAAGGAATTATAATACTAATAAGATCAGCTTATGAAAATAGCTTAGTAAAATTTCATGAGAATTACTTGATAACCTTACATGAATTATTTGTGTCTTGTAGAACTAGATAGATAACAATGGCCGCCGAGCATGCCCAATGGTGTGAAATGCAAAGGACGATACAAGGTTTGACTCTGGCTCTTCAGCGGGTAGCCGAGGGTGGAGCCAATCGCAGAGCTGGAGAGTTACATCGTGATTTCTGGAGTCTCAATCCCCCTAGGTTTAGTGGAACCCCTGATCCCGACATGGCGGAAGATTGGACCAAGGAGATGGAAAGAATCTTTCGGGTGATGCACTGTTCGGACCAAGATAAGGTCCTTTTAGCAACATTCCAACTAGAGAAGGATGCGAGAGCTTGGTGGGAGTCGGTGGAAGTAACTTTGCTAAACGATCAGGTGACATGGGAGGAATTTTTTGAACACTTCAACGAGAAGTATTTCTCGGAGAGAGTTCGGGAGAGAAAGGCGGGAGAATTTGCCTCGCTCAAACAAAGAAGCATGTCCGTGACAGATTATGAGGCTCAGTTCTTGAGGTTATCACGATATGCGCCTCATTTAATCATGACGGAGAAGATGAAAGCTAGGAGGTTCTTGAATGGTTTGAGACTGCAATACATACCCCAATTAGCACCAATGGATATTCAATCATATGCCGAGATGGTTAAAAGAGCTCAGCTATTGGAATACGCTATGGAATTATCCGACAAGGTCAAGGCAAGAATGAAAAGAAGAAGGTGGATAATGGCAATAAAAGGTCCAATGATGGGAATGGAGTTCCGAATGGCAAAAGGCTGAAAGAAGAGAAGTGCAAGTATTGTGGGAATAAGGCTCATCAATCCGAGAAGTGTCGCTGGAAGAATGGAGTGTGTTTTCGTTGTGGAAGCCAAGAACACAAGGTATCCGAGTGTTCCCTTCTGAAGGATCAACCTCAGCAGGCAAGGGATCGTAATAAAGAACGGCGTCAATGACGAATGCAAGCAATGAGACGAATCGAACCTGTTGACCATGAAGTAGCTAAAGGTATCCCTTAACTTTAGCCTAGTACCTTAAGTTTATTTTGCTAAACATGTCTAGGTGACCTTATTTTGTGATTGGAGAATGAACTAGATACCCCACTGATGTATTGAAAATAAATATCATAGAACTTGGGGACCAAATTCTTTTAAGTGAGGGAGAGTGTAGCACCCCAGATAAATTATAGAAATAAAGAAAAGAAATTTAAATAAATAAATTGCCTAAATCTAAAAGCCCAACTCACAAAAAGGGCCTTAACCATTATCTCAAATAAAGACTTTAAGTGGGCCTTAATAAAAGATGAGAACACATGTTAATATACAAGACTAAAGCCAACTCAATTTTAAAACTAAAAATCTTACATTATATATATAATTATGGGCCTTCTTAGAGGAGCTCTGAGAGGGTCACGTAGAAACATAGAATGGGCCTCACGAGCTTTAAGTCGGTTTGATATATATATGTTAATATTAGGGGTATCTTTAATGCCCAAAACAGCCGAAGCTATGTTCGACTGGGAAAGATTTTCACAATTATAGATAGGGTGATTAGCATGGGTTAATCCGAGGTCTTTTTGGATTGATGAACAGAAAGCTGGACCTATTAGGACTTGTCTTCATGGGAAAGTCTAATCCCATTGGAAAACCTTAAACCCGGTTGGACTTTTCTCTATAAATACCCTGCTGTTAACCTCGTGAACCCGACCCATCGTCGTCCTTGAAACATCCTCCGCTGCCCTCCGACGTGCTACTATTTGCAGAACCGTAGAAGCACGTTGTCATCATCTTCATCTTCTGCTGCCTTCTGCAAAGAAGCTTCCGTGTGGCCGTGCATCTCTTGCCCATGGCAGAAGCCACTATTTCTACCTGCTGCCTCATCTTCTTCCATCGGCTACTGATGTGCAACTATCGTTCTCTGACGGACATCGCCGTTTCGCTTTCGTACGACGATGTTCTTCCTCCCTCGTTCTTTCCGCTGAGCAAGCTGTCGCCGCTTGCATTTCCTTCTTCCTCCACCAGAAACGTATGTGAAGAAGGATAGCTGCTGCCAGTGTTGCTCTGTTCGCGTTACAGCTGCCGTCTTCGTCTTCCCAAAGTTTATCTTCGACGTTCCAACCGAACCCACACCGGTAGGTGTTCTCAATATTTCAAGCTAAACTCATTAATTAATTGAACCTTAAATGATCTCTGCATATACCATGATGCTCTGTTGTATCCATAGGTGATCTCTCCAAGCCTAAACACGTTAAAGTTACATGCAAAATTATCATGGTTGGTTAGGTGTTTTCTCAAATGACAAAAGGCCTCTTAAATTATTCACGTAGAACATGAACAGCCATTGAATGCATGCTTTGTATCGGGTTTTACTGTTCTGCATACTGTTCTGCGTGAAGATGGGAATATCGACCCCATCAAGGTCGCGGTTCTAGTGAACTACGGCTGGGTCTCATCCGCCAATTTAATTTGGCGCCTTTAACTTTGACGTAAAAAGCTTAGCTAATTAATAATTGAGTCATCTTTTAAATTTAATAACTATAGAATCATGTACCCTAAAATTATGTTCTGCATATTTCTGGAACCTGTAATTTTCTTTATTTTTTCATATCTTTTGTTCACTAAAAATCTTTGAGATCTGAAAGTGACACTGTTCATGGCCTAAACATAAGTTACTATAGTTTTACCTATTTGCGCCTGAACAAGGGGCGTTAAAAGTGAAATTGCGACCCTCACATGGTTGTCCTTCAAACAATTTAAATCTGATAAATAATTATCTATAAATTTTCAATACTGTGTAATAAATATTTAGAAAGAAATGTACGCCCTCGGCAAGGACGCTAATTCAGGAATAAACTCCATTTAATTTAATAGACGCAAATTAAACAAATTAATACCTGGAATCATATCTGAAAAGAATAATTAATATATATAAAAGGAATTTACGCCCTTAATGGGGACGCTATTTCTTGATTAATGTCCATGGAGTGGACGCCATTTGTAATAAATGACCATTGTATGGACATGACTTATCGTGACCGTTTGTTTTGATCCAATACCGCTAGATCTTTTGGCACCACTGTCTCATATCCGAAGACGTGGTCCCTGTTTTGTTTTCTCGCTTACACACTCAACTCTCGGTGATGACTGAATCCTCCGCGGGATACTCCTTCCTTCGGACTGGTGATTTTGTCATTAGGACCTCCGTAAGACTTCGCTAGCCTAGGATTCCCTCAAGGCAGCCGAGCAGATTGTACCTTAAAAATCTGGAAATCAGTTCGTAATGTGACTCTTAAGGAGAATGACACCCGGCCTCTCATAGAGCGTCGTTTCTGGCCTCTTTAAGAAGTTTTGTCTCTCTCTCTGAACTACGACCCATGTCTAGATGCCTAATGGAATTGGCGACCAGCCAAGGGGTGCAGTTTACCCTTTTTGCGACCTGATGCAGGATGCTATTTTGAATTAAGTGACTGCATGAAGTGTCGTTATTTCCCTTGTGCCTATCTTGGTCACACTAATGAGCGACCCCTCCCTAGACGCTGTTTCCAATGGACGGCGGAGGGAGTGACGCTAATTTCTAGTTTTCTCCGTTTTGTTGTGTAGTGGACAGCGGATCTAGAGGGGAGGGGTGAATAGATCAGCCCCACTTTTCACAATGCGGCCCTCTAAACAGCTAGTTAAAATGAATTGCAGCGGAATAGAAACTAGCTTCTAAGAATGCTATGATTCACTTAGCAAGATAAGCAAGATATATAATAATTCGATCCTAAGCATGCATCTAGAACGAATCAATCACACAAGCAAACCACACTAGACAGAATTTTTAAGGTGGTTCGGACTGAATCCTCAGCCCTACGTCCACCCCTCACCAAAACCCGGTGAGGCTTCACTTGTGCAGCGCACCAACCCGCAAATCGGAAACCACCGATTGCCTTCCTACTAACCAACGGTAGGGGCGTCAACACCGCAGATCGGAAACACCTCCGATTGCCTTCCTACTAACCAACGGTAGGGACGAATCACAACTTCAATGTTTAATCAATATTGAAAGGAAAACAAATGTGAATGAACTAAGACAAGAAATTGAGTTATGAGTAGAAATGAATTGGCCCTTGTATGAAATGTTGATCAGCAACAAGGATCCTCTTGGCTTCAACTCAATCTTCTTGATTCACCCTTGATTGGATGAATGTTCTTCACGGAGTACTGTTCACGTGAACAGTACCTCTTCCTTCAATTCTTCTCTCTTGATCTTCTCTTTGAATTTCTTTGAATGAATGAAGGAGATGATGAAGCTACCTTGAATCTTGATTGCTTCTTTAGCTTCCAGGAGTTTGAATGCTTGAAATATCACCTTGAATGAACTTGAAAGAACATGAATGGATGAAGATGATTTCCCTTGATAGTGAGCTTCAATGGATCCGCTTGAGATGATGAAGAGGATGGAGAATGCAGCTTTCTCTTCTCTTGGCCTTGATCTTGATCTCCACTTGAAGAGCTTGAACACTTGAGGATGAAGACCTTCTTCACGGAGTACTGTTCACTGCTACAGTGCTCCGAATTCCTCTCCCTTGAACACACTCTAGCAGCCTCCCTTGTAACCCTCTTGAAGCCTTGAAGCATTAGGTTTTCCATCCCCTCAAGTGTTGGTTTTATAACCCTTGAATGGTCTATAGACAAGCCTCAGACCAGATCCACAATTTGTGGGTGATTAGGTGACTTTAGGATTAAACAAATCAAGGTTGAATGGCTCTTTTCGAAGTTGGAAACAAAGTCAAAAATGAAGGCTCGGGGCTGGCGGTCGACCGGCAGCTCCTGGCGGTCGACCGCCACTGTAAAAGGCTGTAGACGAATGGCCCCTGGGAATTCCGGTCGACCGCCACTGGCTGGCGGTCGACCGGCAGCAGGCAGACCTGTAGCCGGGGGATCCCTGGCTGGGGCGGTCGACCGCCCCTGTGCTGGCGGTCGACCGCCAGCTGGGCAGAGCCCGGGTCACCCCGGTTCGGTCCGTTGGTCGCACCAGCTCCGTCGCTTGAGTCCGTTAGCCGCCCGTTCATGTCTGTGGCATCGACCTTGATTGTCTTGAAGTTTTATTACTGAGTATTCAAGCAAAGTTTTGTTCCGGGGGCTCCGCCCCAGGAAACCCCCGCAAGGGGCGCTGCCCCCTTGACCCCCGCGACCTGACCGGGCAGGTCGATCCCCGCGACCTGACCGCGCAGGTCGATCCGCGTGCGAGGGCGCAACATTGAGCTTTCATGTGCATATCTGTCATAAACACAACAGAACATATGTCAGTCATATAAGAGTGAAAAGCAACAATGACGAATAGTGTTTAGCCATTATCAAAACCAAGAATATCACAGAACACATATGACCATAGAATGATGTCGAATGACCCAAGTGACCATATGAAACTCAAATAACCACAGGGGCACAACATTCTCCCCCTTTTTGATGATGGCAACACTGTGAGTCATTATATGGCAAGGTGTATGACATATGCAACCTGTGCAGCTCAAGATCCATGATATTAAATATGTGAATGCGGATATGTATACATGGAGGAGCAAAGCATGTGAATGATGCATGTGAATGCTATGCACAATGCTATGCACAAACCCACTACATGTGAATGTAATGCACAAACCCTTATGATAGATGAAGGTTCTCTCCCCTTCTCTCCCTCTTTGACAACATACAAACACACAGCTCCTATAAAGGACGCCCACAAAGAATTTATGATACCACTTACAAAGGACTCACACAAAGAATTCTCCCCCTTTGCCAACAGCAAAAAGGAGTGAGAAAGTGAAATGTATGTGAGACCAGAGCTGAAAGAAATGAAGAGCAAGCCATTATATGCAAACCTGAAACATGCCGTGAGCAACATATATGGTTCAAAGCTAATGAGATCCGAATTCATCAATAGAGTTTGAAAAGCAGCTACATTCAAGATGTAATAGAAATGAACCAAAAGATGCATATCATGGCAGTGCTTAACCTTCCCTTGTTTTATATATCCATATTCCATAACCACAAAGGGAATAACACAAAAACTAGTATTGAGGCTAAACAATCATGACTAGAGCATGGAGTTGGATGATTGAAGCAAGAGGTTTCATATTTTTATTTTCAACATCTTTAGTATTTGAAGGCACATGACTCATATTTTACGAGCAATCAAGTCTAGTACATGCCTCCTAGCCGTAAGAATACACGTTGTTTAGACGCCAGTATTCCTAGGTATTTGGCAAGACTGACTGTCATGCTGCAAGATGAACAGAGATAGCAAAGTCACGTCATGACATATCCAAACTCATTTCATTTATGAGAAGATATGTTTGTCAGCAATTATGCCATTGCTCTGCCTAGAGTCCAAAAGTTTTAAGACAGAGATAACAGGGGCACATCATGACATATGCATTTGTCACTTGATTTGATGACATGACATGTTTCTCCGTGCAACAATATCATTGCTCTGTCAGAATGATTTTCAGAAATTCCAGCTCATCAAGATGTTTAGAAACAATACTAAACTCTAGAGTTTCACCAAGATTGCCATAAAGTCTGAATTTTCAGATTTCAGGATAGTCATGCAAAGCACAATATGTAATCGTTAGTTAAGGTCTATTAAATCCACATAACATAGATGATGTCAAAAGAAATATCAGAACTTCAAGGAAATCATTAAATCTGAACCATTGTCATTGAATGAACAATCATCAAGGCACATAATAGAAAGCTCTTACACCATATGTTCGTCAGGCTCATGAACTCAAATTCAGACTGTAAGTGAAGACGTGTAGATTGCAAGAGGTTAAGAGATTCAACAAAACTCCCCCTAAGGATGTGCAATGGATGCGCGAAGGAGTTATGTTTACAAGCAAGTGGAATGATAATTGTCAAGAGGAGAATGACCTGAAACATGCATGGGTTGACATGAAATTGACAGACATGAGATGCATGACCCAACACATGGTTATACACTTATTAAATGTAACATAGTGAAGATTAAATATATGCATGAATGTTGCACAATGACAACTCCCCCTTACTATATGGCCTATATGCGACATTGACGTGTGGTACTTGGCGGAGGTGAAACCTCACGCATATTGAGTGCTTCGTGACAAGCATAACTTGCCCTTCCATACATCAACATTTGATATACCATGGCCATGCGAGAATGATGCAACACAAACCATACAATGCATTATGAACATGAACTCAATTCATTATTATGCAACTACATGCAATGCGACACCATATGCAAGATGACATATAAACAATGCATGGACAAATGCAACAACACACAACTAAATGAAACAAGATTATCATATCAAGGTTTGTTGGCCTGAGGTCGGCAAAGACCAAGCTCCCTTCTGAGTGTTGAAAATCTGTCATTACACAAGGGCTTGGTGAAGATATCAGCAATCTGATTCAATGTATCAATAAAATGCAGTTCAAAGTTTTTCTTACCGACCTCATCTCTAATGAAGTGATGCCTAATCTCAATATGCTTAGTCCTAGAGTGCTGGACTGGATTTTTAGCAAGGTTGATAGCACTAGTGTTATCACACAAAATCGGGACACAACCAAGATCCACCAAGTAGTCTTGGAGTTGGTGTTTAATCCACAACACTTGGGTGCCACAACTCCCTGCAGCAACATATTCTGCCTCCGCGGTTGAGAGGGCAACCGAGTGTTGTTTCTTGGAGGCCCAAGAAACTAAACACCCGCCTAGAAACTGGCAATAGCCACTAGTACTCCTGCGATCCAGTTTGCATCCAGCGTAGTCCGCATCAGAATAAGATATAAGAGATAGATCACATGATGACGGATACCACAATCCCAAATCTTGAGTGCCGGCAAGATATCGAAGGATACGTTTGACGGCAGTCAAATGGGATTCTCTAGGACTAGCTTGAAATCTAGCACAAAGGCAAACACTAAACTGGATATCTGGTCGGGATGCAGTCAAGTAAAGCAAAGAACCAATCATACCTCTATAGACCTTTGCATCCACCAATTTACCATTTTCATCCGAATCCAGTGAAGTTGAGGTGCTCATAGGAGTTGCAATGATTTTGCTGTTTGCCATGTCAAATCTTTTCAATAGCTCGTTAATGTATTTGGCTTGATTTATGAAGCATCCGTCTTCACCTTGGTTGACCTGCAAACCGAGAAAGAATTGGAGTTCTCCCATTAGGCTCATCTCGAATTCACTAGTCATGAGGTTAGCAAATTCCTCACACATTTCAGATTTTGTAGAACCAAACACAATATCATCAACATAAATTTGAACAATCAAGATGTTCTTACCTTGCTTCTTGGTGAAGAGTGTTTGATCTATCTTACCTCGTGTGTACCCTTTTTCAATGAGGAATGAGCTTAGCCTTTCATACCAAGCTCTTGGTGCTTGCTTAAGTCCATAAAGCACCCTGTCTAGCTTGTATACAAAATCTGCATTGTTAGAGTTCTCAAAGCCAGGGGGCTGCTCAACATAGACTTCTTCTTTAATCAAGCCATTCAAGAAAGCACTTTTGACATCCATTTGATAAAGCTTTATTCTAAGAGAGCATGCAAAGGCAAGTAAGATTCTGATGGCTTCAAGTCTAGTAACCGGGGCGTAAGATTCATCAAAGTCTACCCCAAACTCTTGATTATACCCTTGAGCCACCAATCTAGCCTTATTTCTTATAATCTTGCCATCCTCACTTAATTTGTTCCTAAAGACCCATTTAGTGCCTATTACAGATTGTGATGATGGTCTAGGAACAAGATGCCAAACTTTATTTCTCTCAAACTGGTTTAACTCTTCTTGCATGGAATTTATCCAGTTTTCATCTTTTAAAGCACCATCAATGTTTTTGGGTTCATGCTGCGAGACAAGAGCAAGTTGATCTAATTCTTCCATAATTTTAAAATGTGACCTTGTTCTAGGTGGGTCATTCAAGCTGCCAAGGGCATTCTCCAAGGGATGATCCTTAAGGATTCTAATGTTTGTGGAATCGTTACCTTCTCCTGGAGCTTGATTCCTTGCACTGCTTGATTCAGCTTGGTCACCATCTTCTTTTATTTCTTCTTGTGGAGGATCACTCTTGTCCTTTATGCTAAGGAATTCCCCATCTTCATCATTTTTCCTGCAAGAGTGATCATTGTTAAAATCATGATATTCATCAAAGGAAACATGGGGTGATTCTTCCACAGTTTGACTTTTAATGTTATAAATTCTATAAGCCCTAGATCTATCAGAATATCCAAGAAATATACCTTCATCGCTCTTGGGCTCGAATTTATCTAGATCTCTTTTGTCATTATTGTGGATGAAGCATTTTGATCCAAACACTTTCATATGAGAGAGAGAGGGCTTTTTACCTTTTAGCAACTCATAAGGAGTCTTTTTGGTGTGTGGCCTTACCATAGAGCGGTTGATAATGTAACATGCCGAGTTTACCGCTTCAGCCCAAAATCTCCTTGGAAGTTGCCGTTCAGCAAGCATAGTTCTTGCCATCTCTACAAGTGTTCGGTTTCTCCTTTCAACTACACCGTTTTGCTCCGGCGTTCTTGGTGAAGAGAATCGATGTGAAATACCTTCAGCCCTGCAAAGGTTATAGAAGTTAGCATTTTCAAATTCACCACCATGATCAGATTGAATCTTGGAAAGTTTAAACTCACCATCCTGCTTTATCTTCATGTAGAATGCCTGAAACTCATCAAAAGTATCATTTTTATGTGTGAGAAAGAAAACCCATGTGAACCTAGAAAAATCATCCACCAAGACATATCCATATTTTCTACCACTTAAGCTAGCAGTTCTGGTTGGGCCAAACAGGTCCATATGAATTAGCTCGAGTGGTTTGGATGATGTATTTTCATATTTTCCCTTGAATGATTTTCTAGTTTGTTTACCTAGGGCACATGCATCACACAATTTGTTTTCTTGTTTAAAGGATAGTTCAGGCAAACCTTTTACCATTGAATGCTTCAAGAGTTTATGCAATACATTGTAGCTAGCATGTCCTAGTCTACGATGCCATAACCAAGCAATTTCAGATTTTGGTGCAGCAAGACAAAAGTTTAAATGAGCAGGATCATCTAAGTCAATCATGTAAACATTGTTAACTCTCTTACCAGAAAATTTTACCTTGTCAGATTTTGGTTCAAGGATCTTACATTCAAGAGAATCAAACAATACTTTGTGACCTTTATCACATAATTGACTTATGCTTAGTAGGTTATATTTCAAACCTTCAACTAACAACACGTTACAAATGGAGTTGGAGAGGTTCTTACCTACATTACCTGTTCCAATGATTTTTCCTTTGTTGTTTCCTCCAAATGTGACGTATCCTCCTTCTTTTTCCTCCAAGAGACAAAATTTTGATTTGTCTCCCGTCATGTGTCTTGAGCAGCCGCTATCAAGGTACCACCTATTATGCATGGCTGCAAGACACTCCTGCACAAGCAATTAAGCAATGGTGTTTGGAACCCAACCACATTTGGGTCCCTTCAAACTTTTCAGAATTTTAAAACATGAAACTATTTGTTTTGGAATCCAAACCTTCTTAACATTCATGCTTTGTTTGCTTGGAGCAGGGAATTGGTTTTTCTTTTCAGCTTTGACATTCATATTTTGTTTAGAAGCTCTTTGTTGAATTTTGTGGAAGTTTGAGAAAGTTTGCTTCTTAAACCATTGAGGCCGTTGGTTGGTTTTGGATTGAAAATGATTGTTTTGCCACCTAGGGGATTGGTGCACACAGAAATCACAATTACCCCACAAGTGAGGTGGTGGCCTATATGAGTGTGCAATGCAATTGTGGTGAAATCTGGAAGGTTGAGCATGCGATGGCCAAGGAAGTGTTGACCTATGTTGCGGGGAAGGTCGACCTTTCTTAGGCTTTTGGATAGGCTTTTTGGGAATTTCAGTTACTACCTCTTCAATCTTTTCTTTTCCTTTGGATGTTATTTTTGAGGTTGAAGCATCAGAAGAGGAAATAAATGTGACTGTTTTTAACCCAATTGGCCTTTTATTTGTAGGTTCAAAACCTAACCCTTCCTTGTTGAAGTTCATTCTAGTACCTAGCAATGCATCTAGGTTTTCCCTTCTATCCACAAATTTTTCTAAGGACTGTTGTTTATCCTTCAACTCTTTTTCTATGTTTTCAATGTTTTGCAAAAGTTGAATGTTGACTTGTTTGACATCATCATACTTTTCATTGCTCAATTTACTATCTTTTTCATAGCTTTACATTTTGAGCTTCATGCTATCAATTTCATTTCTCAAATCCTCATTTTCAGTTTCCAAGTCAGCCATTTCTTTTCTTCCTTCCTCCAAATCCTCAATCATCTTCTTAAGATCTTCAATTTCAGTCTCAAGTAGAGCATTCTTATCATTCATATTATGATCATGCACAAATGAGTTAATTTTCTTTTTCAGTGATTTATTCTTCTTTTTGTACATTTCATATTTTTTCATGAGTTGTATGTATGCATCCTCCCAATCATCAGTTGTATAATTTTCAAATGGAGAATTTACCTCTGTTTCTTCATCACCTTTGGCCATAAGGTAGAAATCTTCTTTTTCATTGTCCGAGGAGCTAGTTCCGTCATCACTTTCCTCTTCATCGCTCCATGTGGACACCATGGCCTTGTTCTTCTTCTTGCCCTTCCATTTGTCGGCCTTTTTGAATCTGTCGGGACAATCATTCTTGAAATGTCCTGGTTTATTGCAAGAATAGCAAATGATTTTATCAGGTTTCTTAAAGTTTTCAGAATTAGATTTGAAACCATTTCTTACCTTTGACCTTCCTCTCATGAAGCTCTTACCTTCCTTTCTCAGGAATTTCTTGAACTTACGTGTGAGCATGGCTACGTCATCCTCATCTCGCTCGCTTTCCGAATCCTCACCTTCATCGGAAGAGCCTTGACGGCTGGGCCCTGCTTTAAGAGCTAGGGACTTCTTCTTAGGTGCCTCAGCCTCTTTGTTCTTGAGGTTGATCTCATAGGTCATTAATGACCCAATGAGTTCATCTACCTTGGTGGTTGCGAGATCTCTCGACTCTTCAACCACGGTAGCCTTTGTGTGCCATGCTGCAGTCAGTGATCTGAGAATCTTTCTTACAATTTCCTGTTCTGAATATTTCTTTCCCAAATCAGTCAAACTGTTAGTAAGCACAGTTAATCGAGCATACATATCTTGAATTGATTCATCAGGCTTCATGCGGAACATTTCATATTCAGAAACTAAGATGTTGGCTTTTTTTTCGTAGATTACCTCTAACTTATCCCACATTTATTTTGCAGATGCGCAGGTAGCCACTCTAGAGAATTCTACTGGATGGAGTGAGCATTGCATAATGTGTTTAGCATTCCAGTTGGCGGTTGATTGCCTTATCTGTTCTTTGGTCCACAAGTCTTCCTTTTCCGTAAGCTCATACGGACCTTTGCTGATCACTCGCCAAAGTTCGTAGTCTTGGGCGCGAATAAACACCTGCATGCGATGTTTCCAATAAGGATAGTTAGTTCCACTAAAGTAAGGAGGCCTATTCACAGCATGTCCTTCGGGTAGAAAACCCTTAGACGCTGATCCACCATTTCCCTCAAGGTCGTTGGACCCCATAATGAGAGATTAGGCTCTGATACCACTTGTTGTGTAGTGGACAGCGGATCTAGAGGGGAGGGGTGAATAGATCAGCCCCACTTTTCGCAATGCGGCCCTCTAAACAGCTAGTTAAAATGAATTGCAGCGGAATAGAAACTAGCTTCTAAGAATGCTATGATTCACTTAGCAAGATAAGCAAGATATATAATAATTCGATCCTAAGCATGCATCTAGAACGAATCAATCACACAAGCAAACCACACTAGACAAGATTTTTAAGGTGGTTCGGACTGAATCCTCAGCCCTACGTCCACCCCTCACCAAAACCCGGTGAGGCTTCACTTGTGCAGCGCACCAACCCGCAAATCGGAAACCACCGATTGCCTTCCTACTAACCAACGGTAGGGGCGTCAACACCGCAGATCGGAAACACCTCCGATTGCCTTCCTACTAACCAACGGTAGGGACGAATCACAACTTCAATGTTTAATCAATATTGAAAGGAAAACAAATGTGAATGAACTAAGACAAGAAATTGAGTTATGAGTAGAAATGAATTGGCCCTTGTATGAAATGTTGATCAGCAACAAGGATCCTCTTGGCTTCAACTCAATCTTCTTGATTCACCCTTGATTGGATGAATGTTCTTCACGGAGTACTGTTCACGTGAACAGTACCTCTTCCTTCAATTCTTCTCTCTTGATCTTCTCTTTGAATTTCTTTGAATGAATGAAGGAGATGATGAAGCTACCTTGAATCTTGATTGCTTCTTTAGCTTCCAGGAGTTTGAATGCTTGAAATATCACCTTGAATGAACTTGAAAGAACTTGAATAGATGAAGATGATTTCCCTTGATAGTGAGCTTCAATGGATCCCCTTGAGATGATGAAGAGGATGGAGAATGCAGCTTTCTCTTCTCTTGGCCTTGATCTTGATCTCCACTTGAAGAGCTTGAACACTTGAGGATGAAGACCTTCTTCACGGAGTACTGTTCACTGCTACAGTGCTCCGAATTCCTCTCCCTTGAACACACTCTAGCAGCCTCCCTTGTAACCCTCTTGAAGCCTTGAAGCATTAGGTTTTCCATCCTCTCAAGTGTTGGTTTTATAACCCTTGAATGGTCTATAGACAAGCCTCAGACCAGATCCACAATTTGTGGGTGATTAGGTGACTTTAGGATTAAACAAATCAAGGTTGAATGGCTCTTTTCGAAGTTGGAAACAAAGTCAAAAATGAAGGCTCGGGGCTGGCGGTCGACCGGCAGCTCCTGGCGGTCGACCGCCACTGTAAAAGGCTGTAGACGAATGGCCCCTGGGAATTCCGGTCGACCGCCACTGGCTGGCGGTCGACCGGCAACAGGCAGACCTGTAGCCGGGGGATCCCTGGTTGGGGCGGTCGACCGCCCCTGTGCTGGCGGTCGACCGCCAGCTGGGCAGAGCCCGGGTCACCCCGGTTCGGTCCGTTGGTCGCACCAGCTCCGTCGCTTGAGTCCGTTAGCCGCCCGTTCATGTCTGTGGCATCGACCTTGATTGTCTTGAAGTTTTATTACTGAGTATTCAAGCAAATTTTTGTTCCGGGGGCTCCGCCCCAGGAAACCCCCGCAAGGGGCGCTGCCGGGCAGGTCGATCCCCGCGACCTGACCGGGCAGGTCGATCCCCGCGACCTGACCGCGCAGGTCGATCCGCGTGCGAGGGCGCAACATTGAGCTTTCATGTGCATATCTGTCATAAACACAACAGAACATATGTCAGTCATATAAGAGTGAAAAGCAACAATGATGAATAGTGTTTAGCCATTATCAAAACCAAGAATATCACAGAACACATATGACCATAGAATGATGTCGAATGACCCAAGTGACCATATGAAACTCAAATAACCACAGGGGCACAACATGTTTTCCCTGATTTAGTGAGATTTATTACAAGATAGCCATATCACATATTTATATGATTAACTTCCACATCAACCTTGACACTATGTCCCTTTTGGGAATTTCCTTGACATCATCTCGAGAACATAACTCTTTGACTCTGTATTTGGCCATATCTGATTCTGAAATATTAAGGGCTCTGGGTCCGCGACTTTTCAATGCTAGGCAAGGACGGAAGTCTAATTCTATAAACCATGGGAATTCTGGGTGTGGCATTGCACCAAAGTCTGTACATCTATTATATTCTGATATTCTGTTATATCTGTTATTCTGCAAATTCTGTTAATTTGGGAAATTCTGTTGTTCTGATATTCTGATGTTCGATTATTCTAATAATTTAGATATTCTGCTAGATTGTTTAATTCTGCTTATATTTTTTGAAACTCTGTTGTACTCTGGCCAATTCTGAAGTTATGTTCATCTAAGTATCTGTCCTTGTTATATTTTAGTATCTTGTCCTTAGTTCTGCATGGGAATTTATCTCTAACTCTCTTGAGCTTATAACTACCTTTGGCGTTGATATTCATCCTTTCTACTAGATTGATTGTCATAATTTTCAGGTTATATCGTTTCATGAATTGCATAGTCATGAACATGATTAAAATTGACTAATCACTTATATTCTGCTTGATGAGAGATGTAATTCCTACTGAGCTTTCCGCTCATCCAGTCTATTTAACATTTTTCTGAAGTCCCACGATCAATGACACCCAAGAGGGGGGTGAATTGGATGCTCACCAATTTTAAGAAAACTTTTGGCCCTTTTTAAAATATGTGATAAAACACTAACTAGGAAGTTGAAATCTATTTAACCACAAGTTAGAATACAACATATACTAACGTTCCCATGGAATGGAGCTAGGAGAAATGAATCACACTATACAATCCAAGCCACAATGCACAGCGATTTTAAGGTGATTCGGATGTAACGACGGCAATCCTACGTCCACCCCTCACCAAACCCGGTGAGGCTTCACTCGGGGATAAATCCCCAAACGGAGATGACGCTCCAACCACACACGCAGGATGACGCCTGCACACACACACGGGGACGCATCCCAACACACACACACACACGGAGACGAGGTCTCCAACACGATCCAACAGCCGGATCAACAAAACATACACACGCTGCGACAGATGCATCACTCCACACACTAGGGCGGCCAGATCTAAATAGATCCACACACACACGCAGATCTAAGAAGATCTACGTACACACGCGAATGAAACTCGACGACCACACACAACCACGGATCTGAATTGATCCACACACATACAAATATTTCCAGATTATGAAGAACACAAACATAAAGCCCAAAACACAAAGACAATGAAGCACAGTCTAGAAGACTCCTGATTTGTCTTCCACTGAGTGTATGATGTAGAGCTTGGAACGATGCTTCTTGCTTCACTTGAATGGCTTCAGATTAAGCTTGAATGGCCTTGGAGTGGATGTAGAGTTTGCTGCACGAAGTACTATTCACAGCTACGGTACTCTTCCTTCTTCACTTGGATAACCTTCCCTTAATCTCTTCTTGAAACCCTTGCTTGCTTCTTCTCTTGATTGGAAGTTCCTTGGCTTCAGATGGTGCTAGAATGACTCCAGTTGGATGAAGGACTTGCTAGATGAAGTATGTTCACGAGAGTTGCAACAGCCTTCTTCTTGCCTTGATAGCCTCCCCCTTGATCTCTCTTTGTTGGTTGCTTGCTTCTTCAATTCATTGGAAGTTGATGGCTTCAGATGTACCTTGAATCTTCAACTCCTGGATGAAGAGTTGATTCATGGATAACTATTCACGTCTATAGTAACACCTCTCTTCTTCCTTGATAGCCACCTTGATCTTTTCTTCTTATTGTTGGAGTGATTAGTGTTTATGACCCCAAAGAGATATTTTTATACATCTAGGGTGGTCAAGGGACAACCCAGGAATCAGATCCACAAATCCCTCCTTGATTGGGGGTAGTGGAATTAAAGAAATGGGAAGAAAGATCTCTCCACGCGCTTGAAACACAAAGTCAACAAAAGGGGCCTCTGGACTGTCGGTCGACCGGAAGCACTGGGTCGGTCGACCGGAATTTTACAGTCGGAACATTTTTCAATTCTGCAAAACCGATCGATCGACCCTGTGATGGCGGTTTACCAAACTGCAGCCGGTCAACCGACCACTGGCCAGCGGTTGACAGAAAACCTGCAGTAAACCATTTCTTCGGTTCTGTCAATTCTGGTCGACCGACCAACGTCCGTTGGTCGACCGAAATGACCCAGACCTGCAAAAATGAAGTGTTAGCCCAAAGAAACATATCCATAAGTCAAGAGCTTCATGTCCTCATCAATTTCATGCATTTTGGGTTTGGTTTAACTTAGTTTGTACATTTGGAAGGTTCAAAACATGACATGTCCTTAAACAAGTTCAATGCTCACTTTTGAAGATTATACATGAGATGCATTTATGAACAATGCAAAAGACTTATAGAACCTTCAATTGCAAGCCACATTCAAGCTAAAGGGTTTCATGTTTAAGGTGCATGAATGAGGTGTATTAAGGAGAGGTATATGAGATACACATGGTGAGATCGATGCTAAGACAAGGTAAGAGTCTCACCAATGGTTCTTGACAGTAAGTGACATATACCACCTGTTTTGGATTGTAGAACAGTAAGGTGATTATCCACACGTTAGGTTCACCAGGTGACTGCCATGAGATTATAAGTTTGATCCTGCAAGCAAGATAGTTAAGGTTAATATCATGCTTGTTCACATTAAAGAGATTATGAAACTTCTTGCCTCTTGTAAAACCAACATATGCAAACCAAGGATCAAGACCATGTAACCGTTGCCATTTGCCATCTCAACCATACATAAACAACAAGAGCATGAATGTACACAGTCATCAAGAACATGTGCAATCAACCATAAGTTTAGTTATCATCACTTAATCACACATTAAGTTTAGTTATCATCAAAACCATAACTCAACAATCATCAAAACCATAACTCAACAATCTCCCCCTTTTTTATGATGACAAACTTAGTGATGATGACAAACTTAATGATGATACAACAGAATGGCACAGATGTTCTTCTCCCCTTGTCACACACAATCATGAACTTTTCTCCCCCTTTGACATTATCAAAAAGCGGGATAATGCAAATCTTTCTCCCATAACAACATTATCAATCAAGCTGGAAGAAGCCAACGAAGCAAGAGCAAATCATTCTCCCTCTTTGAAATAGCAATAGCCCAGAAATCAGATGAAGCAACAGCAAATCATGGACGAACAAATCAATATGATTCTAATCAGATGATGCTAATTGGTGATTATTCTCACATGGAAAGATGAGTAGACTTGAAACCAACAAATCAAAATGATCCCAATTTTTTTATTAGCCATTCAACGCCTAAAACTTGTTGAGCAAGTGTAAAGCATTTGAAGTCCATTCAATTTTTGAATTTTCATCATTTTCCAGATTTTTAAATTTTGCTTTGAAATACATGAAATGCAACACATGCAAGTGATGCCATATGAGATGTACAATTAAATAAATACGTATATATACATGCAACACAGCTCCCCCATACTTATTTAAGAGAGGATAGGTATAGGAAGGGTGCATGAGGGTCATGACAATCGGAATGCTCACATATAACACCTAGGAGATTGTGCAATCATATAGGAGATTCATGCAATTGCTAAAGCAGTCAATCGATTTTCTGAATACATAGTGAATCAAATTTCCAGATGTGTAAGTGAGTAACATGAAAGACGATAGTTGCAATATGGGTATTAATATTTTCAGATCAACATAAGGAGACAGTTTACAGACTACACTTAAATTTTGAGAACAGTGTATTGAAGGCTTCGCTCTACCTCAACAATTTTACACAGATAATCAGAATTTTTCTAAGAATGATCAGGTTCAAATAATTCTTTTTTACGCGAGTAGACGCATGGAGCTCATGCCAGAATCCCCGGTTCCTCAGAATACTGAACCATTTCACCTCATTTTGAACAGAGGTACTTTAGTCAACACTTTTTAGAAATAAACCACATCACGTCTCAGGTGACATGTGCCCAATTTACTCAGTGAGACTAAGTATTGCTCTGCCTTTCATTTTCATTCGAGATTTTTTAAAAAGGATAGGTAGGCAGCTTTTTCCTCAACTGTCTCTACAACATACATGCAGTAAGTTTAACATCTCGAGAGTGTTGAAAAGAAATTCATATATCTTTATCTTTAACACTCATTTTCACATTTTGTGCATGAAATGTGCGAATTTGATTCAGCATGTATACCGAAAATATCATGAATACATAACAGTGCAACTCCCCCTAAATAGATGCACTTATGAAATATGAACTCCCCTAGAGTGTATAACATGAAACACTCTAATAATGACTCAAATGCAACATTATTTATCAAGAAGACATAAGGTCACAGAAATTTCGAAGGATGGGGGTGAATAGCATATTATAGCAAGTAAGCACACAGAGAGAATGTATGCAACATGCAAAGCAAATATGCAATGTAATGCAAAATTGCTGTTACCATGAATAGATACCAATTGAATGAACTAGATGCAGCTAATGCATGAGTTCTAATGCAATGCAACCTATGAGCATATAAGAATGCAATGTAATATGCAAAGGTAAGATGCAAGAGCTTGTGTTTTTTCAAACCAGTGAGGCAAATTTCTCATTGAAATCATCCACATTCTATTAATGAATCAACAAATATTTTTCATGACATGGCCTTTATGAATAAGAGTGCATAAATGATCAAAATTAAGCAATGCAACCCAATTTTCAGAATTGTTCAAAATCAGATTTTCAGAAGTCTTTCACAAGTTTTGAAATGAGAAATCATCCAGAAGCCAAATGTTTGAATCATTTGATCAAAAACATATTTTCAATTTAAATAGTTCAGCTCAAGGATTCATTCATAAATCAACAAATCACAAACCAGTCAAAATTTTCAAGATCTGGTACGAGGCAGAGATTTTAGTCCAAAGACCCAGCTCACGCATAGGGAATGCTTTTAAGTGGGTATAATCCACTCTTCCACAAACGCCAATTTATATACCATATGAGCAGTTCAATTCAGGTGTGATCATGCAATTCAAATTGAGAGATATACAATAGTCAATCACATTTCTCAAGATCTTCAATTTGGTTCAACCAATTTGACAAGTTCATCATATCAAACTAGAGCAGTAACATGTCAAGTTTTTAGAGTTGTATACCTGAGTTCAGCAGTCATCACCACATGCCTTCAAGATCCAGAATCACTAATGTCATGAAGGTCAACATTTTGCAAGCCCAATTCTCATAATTCAAGTAATGATGCGGCATAAGTTTTGAACACTTATCAAGCAACTTACAGCTTCACTTCACATTATGCATGAGTTATGTAAATGACATTTCAACAGAAAGACATGCATCCTATGACCTAAATGGACATATGACTCATGGTACAAGGCGGAGGCACATTCTCACGCATGGTGATAGGCTTCAGACATGAGTGACTTGCCCTTCCTCAAGTCACCATTTGATATACCATGTAGCCATGCAATGATAATCAAACAGATGAATTTTCAGATACATGAAATGCAGGCATGCAATGGTGGTTCATGAAAATTGCAATTGCATTCTAATGGCAAAATTAGTTTTTTAAAATTTTCAAGTGTGGAGATTTGGTTGAAGCAAGTGTGCGTTTTTCAAAAAGAGCTCAGAATTATTTTCAATACTTGTGCCTTGAACATCCATCATCTTCCAAGCCTTCCACCTGCAATCCAAATAAAAATAAAATTCAGTTTGCCCATTAAGCTTATTTCAAAATTCTTCTTGCATAATCCCTACAAATTGATCAAATAAGGCATTTTTAGTTGCCCCAAAAATAATATTATCCACATATAATTGAACCACTAAAATGTCTTTACCTGATTGTCTCGTGAAAAGTTTTTGATCAACCTTACCTATTAAATCCGTTCTCAATCAAAAGAGGTGTGAGCCTTTCATACCATGCCATGGGTACTTGTTCTACAAGAGTGTCCCATCTTCTGGAAGTAATTGAGAAGATTTTCATCATTTTTCATCCTTGCAAGGTATTCCTTTGGTCGATTCAAACTGGGCCATGGCTGGCCCAACATCATTTGGATTATGAGAGTATAATCTGCATCGACAGATAAAACGATTTGATTTGTCAATTTCGATTCAAATTTATTAACAATGATATGAAAAATTCCCTTAACAACCAAACATCCCCTAAAGAAAGGTCTAGACATGATGCATGACTCAGATGTGAACCTGACACTAAATCCATATGATGACTGTGGTTACTCCCCCTTAATGTATGCATGAATGCAGGATGTTCAGTAAATTCTAATGTCATATGCAGTCATGGAGGTGATGAAGACGAGAGAAATGCAATGCATTATGACATGAATTCATTCTAGTTGAAAAGTAGATTCTTCAACTTTTATGCATGACAGCATGTGAGGTTGTATACAAACTAAAAGTGTGTAGTGAAATCATGATTTGAAGAATCTTCAAGTTTCCCATCAACAAGATGCCATTTGACAAGTGATATACACACAGATATGCAAGTAACTGCCATGAATGCAACTCATATACAACATATGTATTATCACAAGATTCAACACAAGGTAAAATAAGACATAGCATCTTTAATGGAGAGAGTAAGAGGGATATCACCTGAGAAATCAAATTCAGTTTTTGATTTTTCTTTCAACCTGATTTATGCCACTTGACCCGTGTGCCTTATCTTCTTGGCGAAAACTGATTTCTTACTTTTCATTCTCATGGCACACATGTAAAACAGATTTCTCAATTTGCATTCTTAGGTACCTAAACCATCTTGGGTCCTTGTGAGTTAGTAGCAACATAGACATGTGATTTTTAATTTTTGACAGTATTCAAATCATCATCTTTCACAAGAAAATAATCATGCTTAACATTTCTAGATTTTCCAAAGTGATGGGAGGAAACACGTGGCATTACACTTTTCTTTCTCATTGCCTCTACTGGTTTGAGTATGTGAACATGACGTGTTGAGTGAAGACTCTTTTTCTTCATGAGTAACCAGCAGTGTGACTTTGTGTGACCTCTTTTACCACAGTGATTACAATGCATGGAAGGTTTTGTGCTAAATGATTGCTTTAAATTTTTCAGACTGGCTTGGTTTCTACATGCTCTCAAGTCATCATCTTTCATAATCAAACAATTGTGCATGGCATGTCCATGTCTTCCACAGTAAAAGCATGAGAGTTTCTTCATCAAAGGATGTGTGTGTGTGTCAGAATTATGCCTAACATGCATAGTGATGCTAGCAGTATTTTTGGATTTTTGATGTAAGGTGATTTTCTGATTTTTGTTTTCTTTTTGAATCTTTTGGACATTCACACTGTTTTTCAAATCTGGTAGAGTTCTTGACATAGTGTATTACTGGGAGTGAGATGTGAAGGTGCTGAGTACACAAGTGGTATGAACAAATGAAGTATGTAGTTTACTTTCAAATTTATTTTTGTTCACAGGATTAAACCACAGCCCTTCTCTTTAAAAGTTCACTTTCATTCCCAACAATTTGTCCCAATTTTCTTGACCATTCACAAATCTTGACAATGAAGCATTCAAATCAAGGATTTCCTTTTCAAGTGATGAAATGTGCAATTCATAGGAAGCCATCTCATTTTCACACGAATTGACTTATTCATGTAAACTAGCGTTGATGGTTTTATGACTTTCAATTTCTTGCAACAAAGCATGCATTTTTTCAGATTCATCAATATTCACAGATTTTCTTTTTCAGAACCAAACAATCTTTCAGAAATGGCCATGTTCAATTCCTTCAGTTTCTCATTTTCTTTTTCAAGCTTTTATCATGAGAAAATTCATTTTGGCCATTATTCATCAGATTTATTCTCTCTCTCAGCTCTTTATTTTCATTTCTCAAGGAGGAAATTTGATCTTTATGGAATTCACTGTCGAACACGTGAGTCTCAACTAATTCCTCTAAATGTGAGCATTTTTTAGAAGAGGAATTGCAATTATTTTGTTCGGCATTCTTTTTCAATTTTTTGTTTTCGGATTTTACCTTCTTGTATTTATCAGCAAGATCATCATATGCAATCAAAAAAATCATCATAGCTAAATTCATCTCCATTATCAGAGTCAGAATTTTCCTTTGAGCTTGATCCACTTTGCTGATCACTTCCTTGATCACTCGTTCCTGCCACAAGACATCTATCTTCATGCTCTACCTTGAAGTCTGCTAATCCATCCAATATTTCATTTGCGGATCTGCAATGGAAGACAAAGGGAAATTGATTAGAATTGACTGCAGCAGTAAATAACTTTAAAACTAAATAATTTTGATCATGTTTAAGCTTTTGATTTACAGTCCAGACACTTTTATCCTTAGGCAATTCATATGGACCATGTGAAATAAGCTTCCATAGCTTTGGGTCATATGAGTTGACAAGACTACTCATTTTACCTAACCACAAATCAAAATTGCAACCATCAAACACCGGTGGAGAATTCAAGGTGTATATATTGATAGTCATTGATCTGGATCTCTCTAGATCGTTAGATCTATAATCCTTAGCTCTGATACCAATTGATGTCCCGCGATCAATGACACCTAAGAGGGGGGTGAATTGGGTGTTTACCAATTTTAAGAAAACTTTTGGCCCTTTTTAAAATATGTGATAAAACACTAACTAAGAAGTTGAAATCTATTTAACCACAAGTTAGAATACAACATATACTAACATTCCCACAGAATGGAGCTAGGAGAAATGAATCACACCACACAATCCAAGTCACAATGCACAGCGATTTTAAGGTGGTTCGGATGCAACGACGGCAATCCTACGTCCACCCCTCACCAAACCTGGTGAGGCTTCACTCGGGGATAAATCCCCAAACGGAGACGACGCTCCAACCACACACGCAGGACGATGCCTACACACACACACGGGGACGCGCCCCAACACACACACACACACACGGAGACGAGGTCTCCAACACGATCCAACAGTCGGATCAACAAAACATACACACGCTGCGACAGATGCAGCACTCTACACACTAGGACGGTCGGATCTAAATAGATCCACACACACACACATAGATCTAAGCAGATCTACACACACACACGAATGAAACTCGACGACCACACACAACCACGGATCTGAATTGATCCACACACACACAAATGTTTCCAAATTATAAAGAACACAAACATAAAGCTCAAAACACAAAGACAATGAAGCACAGTTTAGAAGACTCTTGATTTGGCTTCCACTGAGTGTATGATGTAGTGTAATACCCCAAATTCTTTTAGAAATTAATTAGAAATTTATTTGAATTTAATTAGAAATTATTTGAATTTATTTGAATTAATGGGAATTAATTCAAAATTAATTAGATTAATTCTTTAATAAATAGAATAAGTCACATTTCGACTATTTTATAAAAATTCATAAAAATCATATTCTTGTAGAATCAATTATGTTTAACAATTTTTCTTCTGTGGCCAACCCTAATAAAATCATTAACTATGCCGAATTAGTAGAATTAGTCAAATTTTCACACCTACCTAGCCAAATTCGTGCTCAATGTTAACCCCACATTAAAATCTTCAATTCGAGCTCATTTCTTAACCAAATCAGGTGATTCCAGAGGCAAATGAAAGATATTAAAGAGAGGATCATTTCCCCTCTCACAATGCCACGAAATTTTTATCGTATGGGAAGCATTTGGTCGCGCATGGACTAGGTCAACAATTTCAGCGGCGTTTTGAACACGCCACTTGATGGGTCGATTTCTCCCTTCCTGGAAGGATCCAGAATGAGTATGACCTATTAAAAGAAAGCCCTATGTGTCTATTTTCATTTGGGAGAAGTGGTGGTCGCAGAGAATTCCGATCTAGTGAGATCTCTCGCGTTTATTGGAGGAGTGTCCGAGTTCGCGGGTTTTTCTTAGGCCCTCTTCCTTCTTCGATTGAGGTAGGAAATCTTGGCCAAAACATGCAAGTAAATATACCATTTTGTTCCTCTCTTAGTTAACTTTCCATTGGTAGTAAAAGCCCCAAATTCTATTAGGTGTGGAGGGAGATCTCGTGGAAATAGTGAAGGGCTGTCAAACGGGCATTCTTCGTTCTAACTTCTCAATCTCTCTTCGATTCAGGTAGATGATAACAGATCCAACTCTACTTAATGTATATGGTTGTAATCATCAGTATGTTATCTATCTTTTGGCGTAGAAAGTCCCAATTTTTATAGACCATGCTTAGAGAATTTCGTGTTTGATTAGAAGCATGCGAAGACTAGGTTTTTAAGTGTTCTTCCTTGATATGTTGTGATTTCGATTGATTTTCGGTGAATTTAGTGTTCCAAACCCTTGTAATATGACCCTAGTATGTCCATCAAGAATCTAGGGGCATGGGGTTAAGATCTCAGCCCAATTAGACCCCAATTGGGTGAGATCCGGCGGTTTCCGGAAGTCTCGTTCGCTCTGCGAAGCCGGGGGTCGACCCATTGGGTCGACCCAAACACAGACAGAAGTCTGTCTGTGCAGGGGTCGACCCATACACAGGCAGACCCCTGATTTTCCAGGGGTCGACCCATATGCTGCCAGACCTGATAGGCTTGTTTTTGGCCCGAGGATCGATCCGGACCGTGAGGGGATCGACCCATTCAAGCCTAGTCCAATTGAAAACCATATTTTAAGGAACCAATGACCCATACATGCAACCCTATGACCTCAAATTAAGCCCGATGTTCCTCAATCCAAAATTGAAGAACAATGGTCCCTGCACTCAATCAAAGTGTATAAACCATTCCGATTACTATCTCCACTTCAACGCACAAATGGTTAATTAGAAACCCATATAATAAAATGGTAATTTTGAAAGTAAATTACTGTCATGTATTACTGTCTACTGTCATTATTGGCTTGTTCTAGTATCTTGAGTTACCATCTTGTAATTAACTTATCTCTTGAAATTGAAATTTTAATAATTCAAGAATCAAGGTATTTTGAAATGGCTGTTAGGAAATCAATTAAAAGCCCTTATACCCCGGTAGAATAGACTAATAGCACACTAACAATCTATATGGCATTACGGCCATTAAGCCTAAATTGCTGTCCCTTAGTACGATTCTACCCGGACACTCTATCCGGCGAGTTAGAATCTGCCATTGTGAGACCCGTATGACCCGGCTACAACCTGGAAATTCGTGACCAAATCGTTGAGTTATAAGTCACGGATCGACTTGGGCTAATCAGCACATGAGCAGCCCATAGTTGACCGCTTGTCTCCATGAACGGTCTAGTGTGGTCCGTATAAGTATCGTAATTGTGTCTTAAGGTCACGTACTGTTTACTTACCTGAATGGCACACTGTCAACCGTTCATTCTTGAGCTCGTGGACTGAGATTTGGTCCAGTTCTTATAATGCGGCCAGTAGTAGCCGTATGTCCTGTCAAACGGCCCATAAGTGACCGTATACCGAGTTTTTAAGTTAATGAATCCTAGGACATGTTAGTCCTTAAATCTCGTACTTTTGACAGAAGTTCCTCCGATTAATTGGCCATTAAACTTGATTAAATGTCTAGACAAAACTTGGGATCTTAGATCCAACAAATCAATGCCAACGCATCATAAGGGCCCGGTCTGGTCCTGGGGAGAGCGCCCGAAAAGTACTTGTGCCCATGGGAGTTTGTAATGACATGGTGAGGCATTGCACCGAGTGCATGACCAGCGTGACGTCTACGACAAAAAAAAAATCTCTTGTTATACTTGTTACATTATCGTGCTTGACTTGATGTTTAACATACTTGCTTGTTGGCCAATTCTATATTTCAATTTCCTATTGAACATTCTTGTACTTGATATTCTTGTTAATTCTTGTCATCATATATTTCTTGACCTTGCAAGATTTTATATTACGCTGTTTTATCATCTCGTCAGTTATTTCCTTTCTTGTCATTGCATTTGAAAATGTAACTAATTGGTTAATCATGTAAACTTGCCTGTTATTATCTACTGAGCATTAGCTCATATAGTTGTTTCCCCCCTTTCCAGGCTATTCAGGTGACGATGCACATACTGAAGGGGAGGGACAGGAGTGATACCCTTGAGTGTACCTATTAGTAGATGCCGAGTTGGCATAGTTGTTTACATTAGTTACTCCTTAGTGTTGTAATAGCACTTTATTTACCTTTTGGGAGTCAGTTATTGTATTAGAATCAGTTTGGAAGTTATGGTTGATCGTGTTTAAGCATTGATGGTTATTGTAATAAAACTTGGAGTCTTTCTTGATCAATAGAAGTACTTCTTTCCATAGCACATGTACGATTGTTTAGTTTAGCATATTAATATTATCTCTAGTTAGTTTCTAACTATACGTCCCGATATTCCGCGTTGGGGCGTGACAGTTTAGTTGGTATCAGAGCCTAGGTTAAATATTCCTAGGTTTCCCTAAAAGTTCTAGGTTTTCCAAGTTCTAGGGTTCTAAGTGTTATCATATGACCTCTAACCTTGTTAAAGTCTAAGGACCTGACCTGGTGAGATTGGGTAGAAACTTGGGTTAAGTTCATATCTTAATCGTGTTATTATCTATTTTTAATGAACCTAAGTAATCTATTCACGTGTAGGCCTTTGTAATGGCAGCTGATCGTGCGGAATGGAGGAACTTGCAGCGTACGGTTCAAGGCCTTACTCAGGCCTTACAACAAGCGGCCCAAGCAGGAGCTGCACACCATGGCACTGGTGATTTATATCGGAACTTTCGGGGAATGAATCCGCCGAGATTTGGTGGCTCGACTGATCCTGATGAAGCTGAGCACTGGCGGGATGAGATGGGAAGGATATTCGAAGTAATGCAGTGCAGCAATCAAGAACGTGTCCTTCTATCAACTTTTCAACTTGAACGAGATGCAAGAACATGGTGGGAATCAGTAAAGGCGACTCTCGGTGATCAGCAAGTCACATGGGAGGAGTTCGAGGAGTTCTTCAATGGCAAATATTTTTCTGATAGAGTGCAAGTGAAGAAGGCAGCGGAGTTCGCGGCTTTGAGGCAGCGGACTTCGCGGAAGCTCAGTTTTCTCGGCTTTCTCGTTATGCTACTCACTTAATATCCACCGAGAAAATGAAGGCTAAGCGCTTTCTTAATGGACTGAGGCTGCATTATATCAATCAATTGGCACCGATGGAGATCTCAACCTATTCTGAGATGGTGAGGAAAGCTCAAGTCCTAGAAGATACTCTAGAAATGACGGAGAGAATCCGTGGAAAAGGCACAAAGAAGGAACAACGTACGGGTTCCAGGAATATCAAACCCGGGTATGGCAAGAAGAGGCCTATTAGTGGGCCTGGTTCGTGGAGTGGTTCTGGATCGTGGAAGGGCAAGATGCCGAAGCATGAAGACAAGAAGCCTGGCCCTATTGTTCCATTCAAGGGCGTGTGCAAGTTTTGTGATCGTCCTGGTCACAAGATGGAGGAGTGCTGCCGCAAGCTGGGCGCCTGTTTGCGATGTGGAAGTAAGGAGCACCGTATCCCTAATTGTCCTCTTTTATCGGAGCAAGCTACCCCGGCAAAACCACAAGGCATCAAAAAGTCGCAAGACAAGCTCCAAGCTTTGCACGCAGATGAAGCAGGAACCGCCGAGGATGGTGGACTCGTCGAAGGTACTCTTATTATTCTCGATAAGCCAGCATTTGTTCTTTTTGATACTGGTGCCACACATTCATTTATTTCTCAGAGATTTGCTAAGTCTTTAGTTGTGAAACATGTTTTGACGAATTCTCCATTAGAAATATCAACACCTATTGTTTCTAGATCGGCAATTCAGTATTTCTATCCTTCTAGTAAGGTTATGATTGATGAACAGAATTTTCAAGCCGATTTAGTCTGCATGGACATGAAGGATTATGATGTAATCCTAGGAGCAGATTGGTTGGCTAGATACGAGACAAATGTTCACTGCAATTCTAGCTCTGTGTTTTTTACTAGGCACTCTGGACTTTCTTTTGTGGGAGTTAAGCACAATAACTCCGTATCACTTATCTCGGCTCTTCGAGCTGATAAACTGATGAGACGAGGATGCGAGGCTTTTCTAGCCTTTGTCTATGCAACCCCTGAGCAGCAGATTGAGATTAAGGATATTTCTATTGTCCGATATTTTCCTGATGTCTTTCCATTGGAACTACCATGACTTCCACCTGAGCGGGAAGTTATCTTCTCTATTGATCTCATTCCTGACACATCTCCTATTTCCAAGGCTCCTTATCGTATGTCTCCTGCGGAACTGAGAGAATTAAAGCAACAGTTGATGAAATTGCTCGAGAAGGGTTTCATTCGTCCAAGTACTTCCCCTTGGGGAGCCCCTGTATTATTCATCCGGAAGAAAGATGGTTCGATGAGGTTGTGCATCGATTATCGGTAATTGAACCAGCAGACTGTCAAGAACAAATATCCATTGCCGAGGATTGACGAATTATTTGACCAGATAGCGGGAGCTCAGTATTTTTCTAAGATCGATCTTCGATCTGGATATCATCAGTTGTGGATCAAGGAAGAGGATATCTATAAAACAGCTTTCTGCAGCATGTATGGTCATTTTGAATTTGTCGTTATGCCTTTTGGTCTAACGAATGAATCAGCAGCTTTCATGCAGTTGATGAACAATGTATTTCGGCCCTATCTTGATCAATGGGTCGTGGTGTTCATTGATGACATCCTGATTTATTCTAAGAATGAAGAGGAGCATGCTTAACATCTGAGGATGGCATTACAACTATTGAGAGATCATCAGCTATATGCCAAGTTCAGTAAGTGTGAATTCTGGCTGCAAGAGGTGTCCTTTCTCGGACATATCATCACAAAGGAAAAAATTTCTGTTGATCCTTCTAAGGTAGAGGCAGTGAAGAATTGGGATCAGCCTACCAGTGTGACTGAAGTTAGAAGTTTCCTAGGCCTGGCAGGCTACTACCGGAGATTTATCCAAGATTTCTCTAAGATTGCGGTACCTATGACAAGATTAACCCACAAGGAGAACAAATTTGATTGGTCAGATGATTGCCAGCGAAGCTTTCAAACTTTGAAGGAATGTTTAACTACTGCACATGTATTGGCTTTACCTTCTGGTGAAGGAGGTTTTGTCGTATACACTGATGCTTCAGGTATTGGTTTAGGCTGTGTACTCATGCAGCATGGGAAAGTGATTGCCTATTCTTCTAGGCAGTTGAGGAAGCATGAAGAGAATTATCATGTTCATGATTTGGAACTTGCAGCAGTCGTGTTTGCTTTGAAGATATGGAGGCATTACTTGTATGGAGAAACATTCACAGTGTTTTCAGATCTTAAGAGTCTGAAATATTTATTTTCTTAGAAGGAACTCAATATGAGGCAAAGAAGATGGTTGGAGTACTTGAAGGACTTTGACTTCTCGATTGAGTATCATCCTGGAAAAGGCAATGTTGTGGCAGATGCATTAAGCCGGAAGCCTGTAGCAAGATTGTCAAGTCTCATGTTACAAGAGTGGAAGCTACTGGAACAATTAGCTAGTCTAGATCTGAATATTGACAATGATCGGGTTATGATTGCACAGATTCAACTTAAGCCCGAATTGTTAATGGAAATCAAATCTTTGCAAGATAATGACCCCGAGCTAGTAGAGATCAAGGGAAGCTTGAGCAGCAGACCTGACTTCACGATGGCTGACGATGGAAGATTGTTATTCCAGGGTAAAACTTGTGTACCTGATGAAGCTGGAATAAAGAACAAGATTCTGGAGGAGGCTCATAGATCCAAATACACCATTCATCCTGGAGGCACTAAAATGTTCAAGGATTTGAAGAGATCCTTTTGGTGGCCGAATATGAAAAGGAAAATTGCAGACTTCGTGAGTAGATGCTTGGTTTGTCAGCAAGTCAAGGCTGAACATTTCAGACCGACAGGAAAGTTGAAACCACTCGACATACCCCAATGGAAGTGGGAAAGCATTGGCATGGACTTCATTATGGGTCTACCTATGACTCGTGGTGGATTGGATGCAATGTGGGTGATTGTCGATCGATTGACAAAGTCAGCTCATTTCTTACCCATTAAGTCCAAATGGACAGTTGATGTATTGGCTGCTTTGTATTTGAAGGAAGTGGTAAGGCTCCATGGTATACCAGTCAGCATTGTGTCTGATAGAGATCCCAGGTTTACTTCACATTTCTGGAAGGGACTGCAAGAGTCTCTTGGTACTCGTCTGAATTTCAGTACTACTTTTCATCCACAGACAGATGGACAGACTGAGAGAACCAACCAGATAGTGGAAGATATGCTTAGAGCATGCATGATTGATTTCGGAGGCAGTTGGAGTGATCACTTGGCATTGATTGAATTCGCCTACAACAATAGTTATCAATCTAGCATATAGATGGCTCCTTTTGAAGCATTGTACGGGCGAAGTTGTCGTTCCCCGTTATGTTGGGAAGAGGTAGGTGAGAAGCAATGGCTTGGACCGGATCTTATTTCAGAATCATCACATAACATTCGTATTATCCGAGACCGGTTACAAGTAGCCCAATCAAGACAGAAGAGTTATGCCGACAACAGAAGAAGAGAATTGGAGTTTCAGGTTGGTGAGCATGTATTCTTAAAGGTCTCTCCTACGAGAGGGATTCGAAGATTTGGCATTCAGGGCAAGCTAAGTCCGAGATATATTGGTCCATTCGAGATCTTGGATAGAGTGGGAGAGGTTGCTTACAGACTGGCATTACCGCCTCAGTTGTCTGGCGTACACAATATTTTCCATGTGTCTATGTTATGGAAATATGTGTATGACCCCACTCACATCATTCAGCATGTGGATTTTGAATTGAAGGAAGATTTGACCAATGAAGAAATACCTATCAAGATTCTAGACCGGAAGCAACAGCAACTCCGGAATCGTTCCATACCTATGGTCAAAATTCAGTGGAGTCGGCGTGGAGCTGAGGAAGCTACTTGGGAGTCTGAAGATACTATGCGGAAGCGGTATCCTGACTTATTCTAGGTGAGCTAGTCTTTCCCTATCTCTGTATTAAAGTGCAGTGAATTTGGAGGACCAAATTCTTTTAGTGGGGGAGGGTGTAATACCCCAAATTCTTTTAGAAATTAATTAGAAATTTATTTGAATTTAATTAGAAATTATTTGAATTTATTTGAATTAATGGGAACTAATTCGAAATTAATTAGATTAATTCTTTAATAAATAGAATAAGTCACATTTCGACTATTTTATAAAAATCTATAAAAATCATATTCTTGTAGAATCAATTACGTTTAACAATTTTTTCTTCTGTGGCCAACCCTAATAAAATCATTAACTAGGTCGAATTAGTGAGATTAGTTAAATTTTCACACCTACCTATCCAAATTCGTGCTCAATGTTAACCCCACATTAAAATCTTCAATTCGAGCTCATTTCTTAACCAAATCAGGTGATTCCATGGGCAAATGAAAGGTATTAAAGAGAGGATCATTTCCCCTCTCACAATGCCACGAAATTTTTATCGTATAGGAAGCATTTGGTCGCGCATGGGCTAGGTCAACAATTTCGGCGGCGTTTTGAACACGCCACTTGATGGGTCGATTTCTCCCTTCCTGGAAGGATCCAGAACGAGTATGACCTATTAAAAGAAAGCCCTATGTGTCTATTTTTATTTGAGAGCAGTGGTGGTCGCAGAAGATTCCGATCTAGTGAGATCTCTCGCGTTTATTGGAGTGTCCGAGTTCGCGGGTTTTTCTTAGGCCCTGTTCCTTCCTTCGATTGAGATAGGTAATCTTGGCCAAAACATGCAAGTAAATATACCATTTTGTTCCTCTCTTAGTTAGCTTTCCATTGGTAGTAAAAGTCCCAAATTTTATTAGGTGGGGAGGGAGATCTCGTGGAAATAGTGAAGGGCTATCAAACGGGCATTCTTCGTTCTAACTTCTAAATCTCTCTTCGATTCAGGTAGATGATAACAGACCCAACTCTAATTAATGTATATGGTTGTAATCATTAGCATGTTATCTATCTTTTGGCGTAGAAAGCCCCAATTTGTATAGACCATGCTTAGAGAATTTTGTGTTTAATTAGAAGCATGCTAAGACTAGGTTTTTAAGTGTTCTTCCTAGATAGGTTGTGATTTCGATTGGTTTTTCGGTGAATTTAGTGTTCCAAACCCTTGTAATATGACCCTAGTATGTCCATCAAGAACCTAGGGGCATGGGGTTAAGATCTCAGCCCAATTACACCCCAATTGGGTGAGATCCGGCGGTTTCTGGAAGTCTCGTTCGCGTCTGCGAACCCGGGGGTCGACCCATTGGATCGACCCAAACACAGACAGAAGTCTGTCTGTTCAGGGGTCGACCCAATGGGTCAACCCATATGCTGCCAGACCTGATAGGCTTATTTTTGGCCCGAGGATCGATCCGGACCGTGAGGGGATCGACCCATTCAAGCCTAGTCCAATTGAAAACCATATTTTGAGAAACCAATGACCCATACATGTAACCCTATGACCTCAAATTAAGCCCGATGTTCCTCAATCCAAAATTGAAGAACAATGGTCCCTGCACTCAATCAAAGTGTATAAACCATTCCGATTACTATCTCCACTTCAACGCACAAATGGTTAATTAGAAACCCATATAATAAAATGGTAATTTTGAAAGTAAATTACTGTCATGTATTACTGTCTATTGTCATTATTGGCTTGTTCTAGTATCTTGAGTTACCATCTTGTAATTAACTTATCTCTTGAAATTGATATTAAAATAATTCACGAATCAAGGTATTTTGAAATGGCTGTTAGGAAATCAATTAAAAGCCCGTATACCCCGGTAGAATAGATAAATAGCACACTAACAATCTATATGGCATTATGGCCATTAAGCCTAAATTGTTGTCCCTTAGTACGATTCTACCCGGACACTCTATCCGGCGAGTTAGAATCTGCCATTGTGAGACCCGTATGACCCGGCTACAACCTGGAAATTCGTGACCAAATCGCTGAGTTATAAGTCACGGATCGACTTGGGCTGATCAGCACATGAGCAGCCCATAGTTGACCGCTTGTCTCCATGAACGGTCTAGTGTGGTCCGTATAAGTATCGTAATTGTGTCTTAAGGTCACGTACTGCTTACTTACCTGAACGGCACACTGTCAACCGTTCATTCTTGACCTCGTGGACTGAGATTTGGTCCAGTTCTTGTAATGCGGCCAGTAGTAGCCGTCTGTCCTGTCAAACAGCCCAGAAGTGACCATATACCGAGTTTTTAAGTTAATGAATCCTAGGATATATTAGTCCTTAAATCTCGTACTTTTGACAGAAGTTCCTCTGATTAATTGGCCATTAAACTTGATTAAATGTCTAGACAAAACTTGGGATCTTGGATCCAACAAATCAATGCCAACGCATCATAAGGGCCCGGTCTGGTCCTGGGGGAGCGCCCGAAAAGTACTTGTGCCCATGGGAGTTTGTAATGACATGGTGAGGCATTGCACCGAGTACATGACCAGCGTGATGTCTACGACAAAAAAAAAATCTCTTGTTATACTTGTTACATTATCGTGCTTGACTTGATGTTTAACATACTTGCTTGTTGGCCAATTCTATATTTCAATTTCCTATTGAACATTCTTGTACTTGATATTCTTGTTAATTCTTGTCATCATATATTTCTTGACCATGCAAGATTTTATATTACATTGTTTTATCATCTCGTCAGTTATTTCCTTTCTTATCATTGCATTTGAAAATGTAACTAATTGGTTAATCATGTAAACTTGCCTGTTATTATCTACTGAGCGTTAGCTCATATAGTTGTTTTCCCCCTTTCCAGGCTATTCAGGTGACGATGCACATACTGAAGGGGAGGGATAGGAGTGATACCCTTGAGTGTACCTGTTAGTAGATGCCAAGTTGGCATAGCTGTTTACATTAGTTACTCCTTAGTGTTGTGATAGCACTTTATTTACCTTTTGGGAGTCAGTTATTGTATTAGAATCAGTTTGGAAGTTATGGTTGATCATGTTTAAGCATTGATGGTTATTGTAATAAAACTTGTAGTCTTTCTTCATCAATAGAAGTACTTCTTTCCATAGCACCTGTACGATTGTTTAGTTTAGCATATTAATATTATCTCTAGCTAGTTTCTAACTGTACGTCCCGATATTCCGCATTGGGGCGTGACATATAGAGCTTGGAACAATGCTTCCTGCTTCACTTGAATGGCTTCAGATTAAGCTTGAATGGCCTTGGAGTGGATGTAGAGTTTGCTGCACTGAGTACTATTCATGGCTACAGTATTCTTCCTTCTTCACTTGGATAACCTTCCCTTAATCTCTTCTTGAAACCCTTGCTTGCTTCTTCTCTTGATTGGAAGTTCCTTGGCTTCAGATGGTGCTAGAATGACTCCAGTTGGATGAAGGACTTGCTGGATGAAGTATGTTCACGAGAGTTGTAGCAGCCTTCTTCTTGCCTTGATAGCCTCCCCCTTGATCTCTCTTTGTTGGTTGCTTGCTTCTTCAATTCATTAGAAGTTGATGGCTTCAGATGTACCTTGAATCTTCAGCTCCTGGATGAAGAGTTGATTCACGGATCACTATTCACGTCTACAGTAACACCTCTCTTCTTCCTTGATAGCCACCTTGATCTTTTCTTCTTATTGTTGGAGTGATTAGGGTTTATGAGCCCAAAGAGATGTTTTTATACATCTAGGGTGGTCAAGGGACAACCCAGGAACCAGATCCACAAATCCCTCCTTAATTGGGGGTAGTGGGATTAAAGAAATGTGAAGAAAGACCTCTCCACACGCTTGAAACACAAAGTCAACAAAAGGGGCCTCGGGGATGTCGGTTGACCGGAAGCACTGGGTCGGTCGACCGAAATTTTACAGTCGGAACATTTTTCAATTCTGGCAAAACCGGTGGACCGACCCTGTGGTGGCGATCGACCGAACTGCAGCCGGTCCACCGACCACTAGTCGGCGGTCGACCGAAAAACCTGCAGCAAACCATTTCTTCAGTTCTGTCAATTCTGGTCAACCGGCCAACGTCCGTTGGTCGACCGAAATGACCCAAACCTAAAAAAATAAAGTGTTAGCCCAAAGAAATATATCCATAAGTCAAGAGCTTCATGTCCTCATCAATTTCATGCATTTTGGGTTTGGTTTAACTTAGTTTGTACATTTGGAAGGTTCAAAACATGACATGTCCTTAAACAAGTTTAATGCTCACTTTTGAAGATTATACATGAGATGCATTTATGAACAATGCAAAAGACTTATAGAACCTTCAATTGCAAGCCACATTCAAGCTAAAGGGTTTCATGTTTAAGGTGCATGAATGAGGTGTATTAAGGAGAGGCATATGAGATACACATGGTGAGATCGATGCTAAGACAAGGTAAGAGTCTCACCAATGGTTCTTGACAGTAAGTGACATATACCACTTGTTTTGGATTGTAGAATAGCAATGTGCTTATCCACACGTTAGGTTCACCTGGTGACTGCCATGAGATTATAAGTTTGATCTTGCAAGCAAGATAGTTAAGGTTAATATCATGCTTGTTCACATTAAAGAGATTATGAAACCTCTTGCCTCTTGTAAAACCAACATATGCAAACCGAGGATCAAGACCATGTAACCGTTGCCATTTGCCATCTCAACCATACATAAACAACAAGAGCATGAATGTACACAGTCATCAAGAACATGTGCAATCAACCATAAGTTTAGTTATCATCACTTAATCACACATTAATTTTAGTTATCATCAAAACCATAACTCAACAATCATCAAAATCATAACTCAACATTTTCAAGTAATGATGTTGAAGACATTCAATCAGAGGGGAAAGGGCAAGAGTGAAGAGTGTTTTGGAGAATCGAGTCAGTGTCTTTAATTTTATTGAGTCTTGTCCTATCATTTGAGTCTTTTCTTTTTATTAAAGTGTAATAGTGAGTCCTTTCTTTACTTATGTAAGTGAGTCAAGTTATGAAATTCAAATATTTGAGTATCAATAAAGATTATGTTTGTCCATATTGTCTGGCCTTAGAATTTTGTGTCTTATGTTTGCTCTAATTATTCACGACTGTATCACTGCCGCGTTCCGAACTACACGTTCCGCTGCTATCGGTTCGGGGCGTGACAATCTCACCGAGCACCGAACTCCGCCGGGATCGCCACACCATTACCCTTGCCGCCACGCCATCGCCCACCACCATCTACAACCGGAGGGGAGCACGCCGCGTCGTCAATCTGGAGAGGGGGAGGAGAGGGGTGCCGGTCGCTCACGAGAGGAAGGAAGGAGGAAGAAGAAGAAAAGAAGAAAAAGAAAAAGAAAAAAGAAATGGGGTTAATATAGAAAATCTTGATTTTTAAAAAAATTCAAAAAATAGAAAAATTCACCTCCGCGATCCTCAAAACACCCTGATCGCCGTGGTATAGTCCCAGAGTAGGAGAACGCTACGGTTTGCCCGCTATGGGGTTCCGCAGGTCCTGCCAGGGAAAACACGTGAAAACCGTAAAACACGTCCCGGGACTCCCAAAACTGATCCGAAACCTACGGATCCAGATCCAGAAAGTGTCCGAAAGATCCAGCACATTACAAAACCAGAGGGCTAGCCTTCAAGGGGTTCTACTAACCCACAGGCCGTGGTTTCTAAAATTCTGGGACATGGATCTAGCATGTTGCCAGGCATATGGCTATTGATATTCACTTCTCAAGCGAGGTTTCCCCAGGGACCATACTATGAAGAAGTAAGTCCCAGGTGTAGAGATGGATGCCATCATCTGTGGAGGATAAAAAAGAAAAAGAAAGAAATCCCAAGACCAGGCGAAGAAGGCAGGAAGCCATGCTAGAGACGGAGGGGGAGACAGAGTTAGAGCCATAGTATATATTACAACCAAGGCTTTTTTATTCACTGTAAGAGCGAGCGGTACAGGAGAAGCATACATAATAGCAAAGAAACGAAGCACAAGAAAAAGAAAATACAACGGGGGGGAAGACAGAGCATGGGCTCCTCTCCCCCCAACCTCACCTCTTCTACTCTCTCTTCTCCCTCTTCTTCACTCTGCAGACGCAGGTGCACTTGAACCTCTCCGGAGACGAAGAGGACAAACTTCTCTTTTTTTTTAGAGAGCCAGCCCCCACTTTCACTCGCCAACCTCTTCCTCAACGGGCCTTGAGTCCTTTTTATAGCAGTGGAGGTGAAGGCCTTCGAATCCCCAGTTCTTCCTCTTGCCCTCCCCCTTGTCAGATGTTATAGACGCCTACGCGTAGGGGAAGCACATAAGGTAGCATGAGTGTCTTCCTAGGATTGGCTGAGGCCGACGGACGTGACGTCGATGAGCCTTTGGCGGTCTATCTGTGGGAAACCGACGGATAAGGAGGTGGGTAGCCTGCTAGACAAGGGGATACCCCATGGTTCGCCAGGTCGAGGGCCTCAAACCCCTTCTCCTTTTATTCTTCTTCTTCTCCTGTTTTTGCTTTGCTTAAGATGATCCGACGTTAAAATAGAGTTCTGTGTGGATGGATGAATAGTGATGAAGTGATATTTCTCACTTTTTGGCATTTTCTGCCACTGTATCAAGAGGTTGTGGAAGCCTTGTGCGCCGATTCATGTTGGATGGAGAGGGTCACGCCGGTTCATGCCCACAAGGGGCTTGCACGCCGATTCAATGGATTGGAGAGGGCCTTGTGCGCCACCGGTTCAAGTGGCAAGAAGGAGGGCGCCGTATCACTTGGGTTTGGAGGGGGTGCCGATTCATGACCAAGTGGGGGGTTCTTGCTTAGGAGGGTGCTGATTCACTTGGGTTTGGAGGGGGGCTCCGATTCATATGCTTAGGAGGGCTGGCCGATTCATGAGGATGGAGGGGTGAAGCCGTCGCTTCGAGTGGGTTGGGGCCTTGGCCGCCAACTCACCCTTTTCATTCTCTTCTTCTTCTATTTTTTTCTTCTTTGCCGATTCTTGAAAAATATGAAAAAGGTGACATGAGTTAGCATCGGGAAAAGTGGACATAGAAGTACAAATTCTTCTTAGCATTGATTTAAGCACGCCTGAAGAGACGAGAGTTATTTTAAGCATTAATTATAGCGTGGCAATAATGTCATTGTGCCAAAATGGGTCAACACCCATGGCAGAAGATGTTTGACAACCCTTGGGTGACATGGGTCTTCTAGTAGGTGAGTCCTCGGAGATCCGCCACTCGCTATAGGGTCTAGGCTGTCGTTATGACGTGCCTATTTTTTTTACAGAGTCCGTCTCACCCTGCTGTGGATGGGCCTCCTATACATCTTCCCCAACACGTTCTGGGGTAGGGGGAGCTGCTGTCAAAATTTTCTTATAAATTTGAGTTTTATTTCCTATGCCGCATCTTGTTTTCCCCGGCCTTTTGCTCGATTTTTATCCCTTATGGTGGTAACGGCCCCATGGCCATCCATGTCGAATTGTGAGAACAAGGCACTCGATAAAGGTGATAAATCAATAACAAGTGTCGTCCCCTATCATACATCGTCCCCATGGCATGAAATCCCATTTAAACGTGGTCATGCCAGCTCTCCTCATGAGCTCACATGCATGTACTGTAATGATAGAGGCGGGTTCACAATAAAAAGGCAAGCATTGATCGACAACTCCATAGGTGGCCAGGATTTCCTAGGGGGTTAGCCTTCAGAATCCTCCACCAATCATGGGGCACGGAATTGCCATTCAGGCATGACCGTCAATCAGGATACTGTCTCGATGCTTCATGGGCGGGTCTCTATTTTCCCCCTCACAGTCATCTGGGATAAGGAGAGATGTTACCGAAATTTACCCAGCACTCTGTGATTTTTCTATTTATTTCCTCTCTCATTTCGAACGCAACCCAGAGCCTTTTAGATGTCAAAAGGGCTAATATTAAATAATAAAAGAAGATAATATAAGAAAGAATGCTCGGGTCGACTCGCCTTTGAAGCAAGTCGACCTGCCCCCCCTTGGAGCAAGTCGACCTGCCCCCTTTGAGCAAGTCGACTTGCTCTTCAGCAAGTTGACCTGCCCCCCTTGGAGCAAGTCAACTTGCTCCTCAGCAAGTTGACTTGTCCCCGGTTCCGGTCAACCCCTTTCACCTAGGCCTTGAGTCGCCCTAGCAATGGTCTGGGTCGACTTGCTCTTCCTCAGTTAGTGGCACTGAGTTGTTTTGGGCCTGCATAGCCCACGCCAACCCCCTTTCTTTTTATGGGTCTTGTGCATCAAAAGAAGTGAATGTTGAAGAAAATGAATGAAATGAAATAATGCGGTAGAACTAAATGAAATAACAAGCTAAACGGCCAGCTTTGGCCTATAATTCCCTTCAGGAGATCAAACTGGAGGCACGGACTTCATCAGGGGCCCAGGTCAGCTTGAATCGGCGGCCACCCCCACCGGTTCGCCTCACTCTTCTCTTTCTCTTCTCCTCCATGCCGGATCACCTACTCCCTGCCGGTTCACCTCACTCTCCTCTCTCTCTTTCCTCTCGCGTACGCCGATACAACCCTGTGCCCCAAGTCGACTTCTACGGGTCTAGGTCGACCTACAGGCCCCATTAATCAACTGATTACTATTTCATCAACCGATCACCCATCATGATCCCTTGTTCAATTATCACCCCCTGCCTTCCCTCACCATCTCGCTCTGATTGGCCCATGGCCGCCTACATAATAAAAGGAATAACAATAATAGAATCAACCTGGGCACACTTGCATATGTGCATAAGCATACATGTACATGCATGAATATATATATACCTATCTTATTGTGTGCTTGTATGCCCCGATTCCCTCGGTATATCAAATGGTGACTTATGGAAGGTCGGATCAAGTCTGGTTGAAAGCTTTCACTATGCGTGAGTAAAACTCCGCCTTGCATCGGGAATCGACCTAACGGAATAAATATCATTACATCGCATGCTTGGTTGCATGATTAGATCCCGCTTTATGCAACAAATATTTCTTAACTTCATGTGTTTCCTTCCATTCATTCGGCCCCAACGGCCCCTCTATTTTGGCGATTAATCAAGCGTTGTCCTCTTGGAGAGACGTAGCCTTTACAGTACAGCAGGTTTCGGGTCCCGACACATTACCCACCTTCGTCTGATCAGTCAGACGGTGTGCATAATAAACTTGTCACAAGTGTGACTGGCATGCCCACGCGCTTAAATAAAGCCCCCCAACTATAATAATAAATATATAAATAGATAAATAAATAAATAGCTCATCCCCACAAGGTCACATTCAAGTTGATTTTTAACAAATTCTAAAATTTTGATAAATACAAAAATGATATGGTTGCGGTCGATCGTGGTGCCGCGTTCAAAGTCGCGGTCACTACTCACACCGCGATCTACGATAGAAACTCACCTTCCGGCGAACCTCAGCACACCTCGGTTCAAATCACGATTTCGATCGGTACAGTTAATAAAAATTGGGCAAAATAGTATCAAATGAAAGAGCACTTAGGGACGCAACTTTTGATATAGAGAATCATAGGTTTGGCCTAAGAGAACACCTATCTTAAGCGATGTAAGGAGAAAGTGGTGGAGGACGTCGGAACCCTAGACGCCTTGCCCTTGACCGTCGATTCCACCCACATCCATGCACGCCGCCACCCTCCCGAGCAAATAGGATTTGCTGGGGGCATCGCCCTATATTTATAGGGTTGGGGAGCCCTATAGAGTCCTAGTTCGATCTAGGTAAATCAAAGAATAGAAATTCGTGAAAACTTCACAATCTATCCTTATCTAGCGCCACCGCCCAAATTAGGGTTTCTTATGGCTGGGGTTTCAAGGTATAGTCGACATGAATGGGCTAGGGTTTAGGCTTCGATTTGAGCCCAATAGGCCAAGGATTGGGGTCTAATCAGGCTAGTTTGGGTGGGTTCCCCTAAATTCCATGTTAACCCAATAAGCCCCAATTTTAGTCCAATAACCCTATTTCAAATTTTCTTTTGGGGGTTTCCACTTCAACAATTTAGTTATAAACTCTTTTTCTAGAGTTTTACATAATTTTCATATTTTTATCATTTTTTCTCATTTTGAATTTGAGAAAATAATTAAAATAATCTTAATTTATTTATTATTTTATTTCAGGTTGCTACAACACGTTTATCCCCCATCTGCCTATAAATAGGGCACCCCCTCCCACAAACAAAGAGCTTCGAAATCCTTTCAAGAGGAGGGCGAAACTTTGGCAAAATCGCTTCTGAACTCGTGAAATCTTCTTCGAATCAAGGGGAGGTTCTGTCGGATTCCCGAGTGCCCGATCGCTTAAGGAAAAGGCCATCTCTTCCTTCTTTATTCGGGCATGACGCCCTCACGTTCCTGGAGTGCCTCGAAGCCTGCCATTGGCATTGCCATAAGCTTTTCCTTCCCATTTTTTTCTCCTTTTGTTTTGCTTCCATTAATTGCATGTATTATCTGTCATTTTCTTTAGTGTTTCATTTCTCTTCATAAGAGAACTTGCATTTGTGCATTTTTGTACAAACCTCATTCATCATATCATTTTCCTACTCTTTGCATCCTAAAGAGGTTTAAAACAACACCAACAAGATGTGTATTTGTTCATGATGTTATTACTTTCATCTCAAGAGACCAATACTACACTACTTTGTTTCTAATCCAAATTTGGTGTTAATTCATTTTCTTGCAAGGGTAATCAAAAGAAGACTCTCTTCATCGGCTGGCCGAAGGAAGAGAAAGAAGGAACCCACACAAATCTCCCACATCCAAGGTAAAAGCGCGATCACTTGCTCTTTATATTTTAGGGGTCTTCGACCCCTGGCGATCACACATCATGCAACACATACGCACTCGCGTGATTTCTTTCCGTTTATTTTCTATTAAAACCCGTGGAGAGAAACTCTTGCGGTCCGTTGTCTCTCCTCATCCCCTCTATCTGTGACGTCGTTCACAATTGTCCTCAGCCTCGGCCACTGAACCACTGCTTCCACCTTGACTGGATTAACAAAAATACCATCACCAGAGATCACATGGCCCAAAAAATGCATCTCCCATAGCCAAAATTCACATTTGCTGAACTTGGCATAAAGTTGACGGTCCCACAATGTTTGCAACATGATCCTCAGATGGTAAGCATGCTCCTCCTCTAATTGCGAATAAACAAGAATGTCATCCACAAATACCACCACAAATTGATCTAAATAAGGATGAAACACCATATGCATCAAATCTATGAAAGTTGTAGGAGCATTGGTGAGCCCAAACGGAATCACCAAGAACTCATAGTGCCTATATCTAGTGCTGAAAGCAATCTTCTCTACATCTGTACCCCTGATCCATAGTTGATAATAACTAGATCTCAAATCAATCCTCGAGAATACCTGAGCTGAATGAAGCTGATCGAACAAATCATTAATCTGGGCCAGTGGATACTTGTTCTTAAAAGTCACCTGGTTCAGCTGTCGGTAATCAATGCACAGCCTTAAACTGCCATCCTTCTTCTTCATGAACAATACAAGTGCACCCCATGAAGAAAAATTAGGGTGAATGTGGCCCTTAGCAAGCAGCTTCTGCAACTGAGCCTTCAACTCTCTCAACTCCGTCGGTGCCTTACGATAAGGTGCCTTAGACAAAGGCATAGTGTCAGATACAATCTCAATGGTGAAGTCAATCTCCCTCTACGGAGGCAATCTTGGTAACTCATCGGGGAAAACAATTGGGAACTCACATACAATTGGAATATCCTCTACACCCTGTTGATGCTGATCAACCAACACTACAGAAGCAAGAAACCCCTGACATCCAGCATCAAGCAAACTGCGGGCTTTAATAGTTGATATGAGGAAGCGGGATGAAGAAGACCAAATACCTTGAAAATAGAATGCGGGACTACGAGGATGCTAAAAATAAACCCTCTTCAAGCTACAATCTACAATTGCACCATGGGCCTCAAGCCAAGCCAATCCATTCCCATGATCACATTAAAGTCTCTAAACTGCAAAGCATAAAGTATGGCTAGCAAACTCTACCCTAAATCCACACTGGCACCTTCTCTAGACAATGAGGAGTGAACATGAAATTGACAGTAGGTAACTCCACAGTCAAATTGCAAGACATCTCTGTTGCAGACTTCTCAGCATAATGAATAAAATCCCCAGATGTAAATGAATGAGAAGCACTAGAATCAAATAAAACTCGGGACGTACAACCCAGAATCATAATTGTACCTTCAACTAGCTGCGACACCTCTGCCTCTACTCTGGCCATGTGCATCACACGTCCTCAGGACCTCTGCCTCCCTACACTGGCAGACCGTAGTAGTGGTAGAAATTGTAGTTACCGTTGTTGTGGTGGCTACTGGGGCTAGAACTGCAACTGCTACTGGAACTGGTGTGGCTGGCGTGGCCTTTGAGGGCAATCACATGCCACGTGCCCCATCTGATCGCACCTGAAACACGTCACGTGAAGGCTGCCGCACACTACCCATCGATGCATGTCTTTGCTCCTGGCAGTCCTCGCGCCTCCTACCAAAACCAGCCCTCCTGAACATTCGCTTAAGCCTCGATCCAAAAGATGTAGAACCAGTGGCAGTTGATGTTGATAGAGATGATCCTATCTTGCTTGGAGAATGCTGGAAGACACTCTACTGCTACATAAACCTCTGCTGACTGTGGCATGACTGAGATTGCCCAGTACCGGTCTGCTCTTGAGTCCTCAACAAGTCCTCCAAGGCTGCCGCCGCCTGATATGCTGCCTCCATATCTGCAACACAGGTCACAATCATAGGATGCCTAAGCTCTGGTCTCAGACCCCTGACAAATTGTTGAGTCTTTAATCCTTCATCTGCCATGATATGAGGTGCATATCGACCCAACTCGATAAATCTAGACTGGTACTGCATCATTGTCATGTCCCCCTAGGTCAGCTCCCTAAATTGATACATCATCTTCGATCTGACATGATCCGGGCTAAAAGCACGCTGGAAGACCACAATGAACTCCTACCACAAAATCTTCCGGAGGGGTTGAGACTGAAATGTTGACTCCCACTCCGAGGTCCACAAAGACAAGGCTGAACATTGCAACTGATAATTGGCCAATAGCACCATCTCATCCTCTGTGCACTCCATGGATCAAAACACCCTCTCCATGGCATCTATCCAAGCTCTCGCTGCATCTGGATTTCACTACCCCTCGAACTGAGGTAGGTGGAACTGTAGGAACTCCTTCAATGCTCGCCTACGACCTCCTTGAGATGATGAACCCTCACCAGCCTCTTCACCATGCTGTTGAAGATAAAACTGGTACATGCCCTCAACAAACTCCTCTCACCCCTGAACTCTATATGTTGTTGCCGCTCCTGCCACCATCGCCGAGGGAGGTGATGTCCTGCTCTGCTCCTCCTGATCCTCGGCCGACTGCCCCTATTGGGAGCGAGTCCTCCTCCTGGGCGCCATACTCTTATAGCATAGAAAAAGAGAAAACAAGGGATCAATAAAACACATGGTGTTCTATGCCAGTTGCCAAGTGTACTGAACACTATGGACTTTCTGGACTGATGCAACCATTTTAGGTTCCTATACACCTCCACAACCACGCTCTGATACCAACTGTAACGACTCAAGATCTGGGTACCGGAAAGGAACTGACGCAACCTGAATCTTGGTCTGCCACCAGGGTTATTTGGATGGTGTAGAAGTATATAGGAAACTAAAATAATCACAGAACTAAAATGCATGATCTAACTAATGTAGGAAATAAGCAATTACATAAATAAACAATTATATAGTCCATAATATACAAGTCCATAACAAGTACAGTCAACACAATAAAAGTACAAGAACACAGGGCATACATCGCCTATGGAAAATTGGCACTAGACCTAACCACCGGCACCACAAGGAGCCTCGAAAGCACTACACGTAGGCCACACCTCACCTAAAAATAAAAGGGGTAAGCCTCATCTCATCGACTTAGTAGGGGTCTGTGGACGCACTTTTTATTTAATAATCGTCGTTTATTTATTTATTGGCGTTTATTAAGTGCGTGGGCATGCCAGTCACAAAGTGACGATTTATTGTGCGCTCGATCTGACTAATCAGACGATTGTGTGGTTCGTGTCGGGACTGAGACCCGCCGCGCCATAAAGGTCACGGCGTCATTTACATCCCCTCGGAGACGGGAACACCCTTGATTAATCGCCGGGAAAAAGGGGCCTCATGGCCGGAAAATTAGTTACGTGAAAAGTCTATTAGGAAACATTGAAATCCCCGTGCGAGGGTGAGAAGAAAGCATTCGAGATCATGTCGGTCGTGTGTTGACCATTTGATGTTCGGACGAGTGTCCGGCTTGTGAATCGCGTAATCGTCACGAGAAAACTGGAGCATATGTATGCCGGGGGTACGGCAAGTTTATTGTTCAAAGGGACAGGAGACATTCGGTTGAATCTCGATTAAAGTGATCGGAAATCAGCGAGTTTATTGGCCCGGTGCGAGATCGAGTCAGGACCATTTCGGGGGCGCCTCCCGCGGTCCAAACGAGGCTTGCGTGGGCATCATTAATATTTCCGGTGCCGAAGGGCAGCGGGAAAGTGTCCTGGGACTATATTCCAAAACAAAAATGTGTGCAGAGATAGCCGGCTATAGGCCTAGGATGTGGGTCAGGCGATGACCATGGTTGGGGCGAACCCGATGTCCACGCGTGACTCACGAAGGTCTTATTGATATTCCCACACGTAGGGTTCGGGGAAGACGAGAGCCGTCTCGTTCCATTCGGATTTTGTCGGTCATACACGGACCATTTTATGTTCGGACAAAGGTCCGTATAGAAAACAAGACGGTGATGGGAGCGAATCCGTGTAAATGTCTACCGTGAGTACGGCAAGTTTAGTGCAAGTGCGGGGCAAGATCCCGATATATATGTCGGTCACTAACGGACCATCCAGTATTCGGACGAGAGTCTGTATTCAAAGCATCGAAGACAACGACAAAGACACACGGATGTCTGCCGTAGGTACGGCAAGTTTCATGGGATTGCGGGATCGGATCCCGACATATATGTCGGTTACTAACGGACCATTCATTATTCGGACGGAAGTCCGTATTAGTAGCGCCGAGGATGACGATAAAACCGTACGGATGTCTGCCGTAGGTGCGGCAAGTTTAATGTGTGTGCGGGATCGGATCCCGATGAAGACGGGTCAAGCTGATGATCTATTGGCCCGAGGTGGTTGCGGACTATGGCCATATCGGGGTTTCCGAGGAACACGTCTGATGCCACGGGGCGTCATTACTTTTCTCTTCACGCACAGTCTTGGGAAACGAAGGTTCCAAGGTATACGTGCGTGTCGGTCACGGTCGGACCATTCATTGTTCGGACGCAAGTCCACGTTTGAAGCATCGAAGATGATGATAAAACCGTGCAAATGTCTGCCGTAGACACGACAAGTTTAATGTGGGGTTACGGGATTAGATCCCGGGAGAAGCGGGTTGAGTTAACGAACTATTGGCCCGAGATGTGTTCGGATCATGACCATGTCGGAGGTTCCGAGGTCCACGTCCGATACCACAAGGCATCATTGGTTTTCTCTTTGCACCAAGTCCGGGGAGTGTGAATTGTTAAATGTGGAGCCCGAACTCGCCATCGTGCGCCTTCGCACGCGGATCGACCTGCGCGGTCAGGTCGCGGGGTTTCCGGGGGCAGCGCCCCCGGAACAAAATTTTAATTGAAGCGCGGGTAATAGAGTTCCTTTCATTTTTTGGCATTGATCTTTGCATTATTCTTTTTATTTGAACCTTCCTCTTTTAGGCACGCCGGTTTAAGGGAGAAGCCAAGGGATGGGCGCGCCGGTTGAGGGAGAGCAAAGGGTTATGCGCGCCAGAATAAGAACTGCAAGGGGGCGCGCCGGCTCAAGGCCAAGAAAGGGGGGGGGCGCCGGTTATATGGCAAGAAGGAAGAGGGGCCAGGGGCGCGTCGGACTAGGCTAAAAAAAGGGAGGCGCGCCGGTTTGAGCTCAGGAAAATGGAGGGAGTTTTGAGTGTGAAGCTAAACCGGTGCGGGGGGGTACCGCGCCGGATTAGCCCACGCCGGATTAGGGCGCGCCGAGTTAAGCTTCTATGGGGTTTTCTTTTATTCTGTTGGCTCTGTTTCTTCTTTCTTTCAACTGTAAGTTAATTTGTTGATCGGTTTGTTCACCCAATTGGTAGATTAAGTTGATAGAGAGGAAGATTAAGTGTTTTAATTATTTATTATGGTGAATGAACATGAGGATTCAAGTGTTTTGTTCAGGGGTGAATTTGTTATGCAGGAACTCAGAAGGTTCAGTCTGTTCAGGGGCTTAGTTTGTTGTCTGTTCTTACGTATTCTCTGTTCTTACGCGTTCTTCCTCTGGCAACATTTGGGCAGCATCTCCCCCGGACAGCGGCTTGCCAGAGAAAATAGAGGAACACCACACGGATTGCTCCGGGGTGAACCTCAAAATACAGACCTTGCGGCGGTCCAATAACCCATGAGTGAGTGTATGAAGCTCGAGGACTAGCCTTCAAGAACTCCCACAGCTCACGGGTGATGGTTTCATGCAGTGGGACAAATGTATGCCACGGGGCCATGAATGTTCATCCCCTGACGGACTCCTCCGAAGGCGATGCTATGGAGGAGCAAGCTTCGAAGGGCCTTGGATGAGGAGAAGACAGAGAGAAAGAGAGGAAAGCATAAGAACACCATATGTTGCAAAAAAGCTTTTCTTTTATTCATCCGCAAGGGGAAAGACAGCAAAGCAAAGGGGGGATACATCAAAGAGAAAAGAAGAAATACATCGATGGGGGGGGGGGGGGAACGGAGCACAAGCTCCTCCCCCTCCGAGCTCACCTCTCTTCTCTCACGCTCACTCTCTTCTTCTTCACCTCACGGGCACGGGGACGAAGCCTCTTCTTTTCTCTTTTTTTCTTCTTCTCTTCGATGGCCAGCCATCAGCCGAATGAACCAACCGACCCTGTTCCTTCTTCAGACTTGCCATTTTATAGAATGGGCATTCAGGAGTGTTCCCGCCACTTTCACCTCGTCCGCGTCGAGGTCTGAAATCGACGTGCTACGCTGGACACTGCCGATTTGTGCCGTACGCCACTGCTCATCCGAGGATGGGATATTCATAGATCTGCCGGGAGGATCTGCTGCTGCTGCCATCACTACCGCTTTGCTATCGAACGGGGTGAAGGCATGGCTTCAAAACATTAAATGCTCTCTGCACACTGCATTTAAATGAAACAGAGCATCGGGGTTTTGATGGGATGGCATGTTTGTGCGCCGGATTAAGGTGAAATGCAAGGGAAAGGGTGCGCGCCGGTTTAACCCATATGAAGGGGAAAAGGGGTGCGCCGGTTTAACCCATATGAAGGGGAAAAGGGGCGCGCCGGTTTAGCCCAAGATGAAGGGCCGCGCCGGTTTAGATGAAGGCCACGCCGGTTTAACCCAAAATGCAAGGAATAGAGGAAAGGGGCACGCCGGTCTTAGTGGCGCCGTTTTAAGTGCATATCGCGCCGGTTTAAGCACCAAACAGATTCTTTTCAAGGTTGAGGCCGTTTGTATGAATGTTGGCATTCCTGGCATGTTCTGGTTGCGATGTATGGCCTCCGTAATATTCTGTTCACAGCCTCCGGGACTCGGTCCCAAACGTTGCGTGACTCTCGGTGTGTGCCGAGACTGTGCCGGAGTTCTCGACTTTTCTTTGATTCAGCTCTCGACATGGCCGGTCGGAGCATTGTAGCTGTATTTTCCACTTGGGGGGCTTCCTTAGCGGGTAGTAGACCACCAAGCGAGTTCTCGTCCTGATCGGGCGAGGCGTGAGGTTTATTCGGCATTTCTATCTTCGGCTTGCTCTCGAGTGTCGAGACGTGCGTGACGTATGATCGACACCGTCATTTTTTGATGTCCACAGGGTCCCACAGATCCCTACCTCACAACGAGAAATACAACAGTGCGATAATAATTAATAGGAATAATCAACATATAATAGAAAGAGGCAATAAATAACAATTAATGAAATCTACAAAAGTACCACAGCGCTAGCCTCATAAGTCACGTGTTACAAATACCACGGCTACACGAAAGTAAGCTATGTCTTGGTCATGTATAACAAAGTACACTGAGCTGCCAAAATAGTAAACCGTGACAGAAGGAAACCTGAGTCGCTACCTCTCAAGTGACAAGAGTATAACTTACTAGAAGCAAGGCCGAATGCATCCACTGATGTCTTAGTCCATGCCCCAGGTGTCTCTCTACTCACCCCAGGCGAAAATTAAGACACAGTAACCAAGTAACCACAGAATAAGGACTACTTGGGGTCAGACTCGTCAGCACGGATCCGATACCCCTAACCACGTGTGCACACAAAGCCCAACTGCTCTAAGTCAGGTCCTCTAGCTGATTTTCCCCCCAGCTTGGACTCAAGATACAAAGGCAAATGGCCCTACGGTAACTAGCCTAAAAACCATGTCATCGGGACAGCCGCTCCACTACTCTCAGGTGGGTCGACACCCACGTGTCGTAAAGAAGGCTACGGCTAGTGAGGGGTTACTCGAGGTAAGAACTCGCTATAGAAGCAAAAACCACCAGAGTACCATCGGTTCGTATTAATCCATCATACATACATAATATAGCACGGGACGGCTCGGAGCAGGCAGAACCAAAGTAGAATCATCTAGGTAGTAAGTCCATCGCCAGCCGACTCACACGACTCAAGCAGAATTAACCAATCACGTAGAATCATGAAAACAACTGGTTGCTGGACTCTGGGAGCTAGGCGGCCACATCAGTGGCCACCTCCCTTATGTAGGTTGGGTGGCCATCACTCTAGCCACCCAGAACACTGGGCGGCCAGGGCTTTGGCTGCCCAGATGGGCATCCCCTGGGAGGTCGGACCTTTGGCCGCCCAGGCAGCTAGGCGGACAGGGTACTAGCCACCCAGCCCAGAGTAAGGTGGCCAACCCTCTGGCTGCCCCCCCTCAGGCGGCCAACAGTTTGGCCGCCTCCTGCTGAGGGTCCCGAACCTGAACCACCTCCAGAAAGGCTTTAAACTGCTCCCGACTCGCCCATTGCGAGCAGGAAGTACAGAAAATCATCCGAGAGTCTCTCCCAGGCACAATGGCATCCATAACACCCAATTTAAACTAAAGATCACTACAAATTGGATCAAATTTTACTCTCGACCCCGAGCATGAAAATGAACCTGAGGATGCAATAAACTCCTCTCTCTCTCTCTGTCCCAAATCACTACCAGAATGAAGGGAAATGCGAGAGGAGAGTTCAAGATCCATCCCCCTACCTTGAGGAAGCTTCCAAACCTCAAAATGGGCTGATCCTCACATGAACCCACTTTCCACGCATGAAACCACAACCTCACACATACAAACTGCCACCATCTTGCACCCACACCTAATCTAACATGCCGTCGTCACCCCGTTCGACCTCCTCGCATGTGCCATCTATAGTTGGAGTGGAGAGGGAAGGAAACAAGAGAGGTCGGAGGTGGAAGATAGAGGAAAATGGGGGCGAACGGGGTGTTTGCGGTGGTTTGAGAAGAAAATCTTTTAGGGTTTCCCCTAAACCTCGAAAACCAAAATCGTCAACATGCCCCTTTCCTCTTATATTTTGGGTTAAACACTAGCGAAAAATTCTTGAAAAGTCTTAAACACTAGTGAAAAATTCTTGAAAAGTCATAATTTCTAAAGTCCCGCGATCAATGACACCGAAGAGGGGGGGTGAATTAGGTAATTACAAAAAATAATAAAACCTTAGTCGATTTAAACAAGTGTGAAGAATAGCAACAAAGAAGATCAGATCTATATAGAAAATATTAGATCTAACAAAATGTATCACGTACAATGGATCCTTGGTACTATGGCGGAGGTGTGAATCCGAAGATTCTACTCACGTAAAGTGTTATCTTCCTAACAAGGTTTGCCTTGTCGATCTGAACCCACCTTTTAATATACCAGAGATCTGATGTGAAGACGATAAGTTGTGCTAGATCTAACTCAAGAGATATAAATGATCTAATCTACGTGTGTGCTTGCACATAATGGAGATAGGAAAAAAGGATCAAATCACACAAGCGACAACGATTTTTAGGTGGTTCGGATGCAACAATGGCAACCTACGTCCACCCCTCACAACTGTGAGAATTCACACACTATCTTGTAAGGGATTACAAGATCTGAACACACACACACGTAGGGAGATAGAAAGTCCCATGAAGGTGTAAACACACCGAAGCACATACAAATCTGATAGAAATCAAACACACACACATGGATCTGAAAAGATCCACACACACATGAATGTTTAGAGATTACAAAAAGCACACTCTTGAAGCTCAAGGAATATGGAAGAAGAAACACAAAAGACAAACTGTGATTTAAGCTCCCCCTGAGTAGATGATGCAGATTTTGGATGAAGCTTGAATCTCCACTTGATTTGGGGTTGATTGGCTTCAGATTGATCTTGAAAAGCTTGGAGATGGATGAAGAATTCCTGAACGAAGTACTGTTCACGGAGCTACAGTAGCAGCCTTCTTTCTCTCTTTGATAGCCTCCTTGATCTCCCTTGAGTGATTAGGGTTTCTTTGCCCTAAGAGGTGTTTTTATAACACTTGAATGGTCAAGGAAAGACCAAGACACGGATCCACAATTCCAGGGATGTCTGGAGACTTTTGGGATTAAAAAATCCTTGATGGATGCTTTCACCTCGTGAAGGAAACAAAGTCAAAGAAAGGGGCTTCGAAGGGTTCAGTCGACCGGATAGGGCTGTGCAGTCGACCTAACTTTTACAGGTTGGAAGCTTTGAGCGCTGGGAGAATTGGTCGACCGGTCCTTGGCTGGCGGTCGACCGAACTCTGTAAATTTACAGAGTTTTGACTGTTCGGAAATTAGGTTGACCGGATCAGTCAGGCTGGTCGACCGAACTCTGGAAAACCTACAAAATAACAGAGTTTAGTTCATGAATCATGTCCATATACAAAGGGCTTTGTGTTCGCAATATGATCCATTCAATTTGAGCTGGGTTTGATGAAATATGGACATATTTGAGGCAAGATGGATTCAAGCAAAAATGCTTTGAAGAAAGTGACTTTGAAAGCCTACAAGTGTTCTTGCTACGCATTTGTGGAAGTTATCACCCTGTTGACCATATAGGGGTTTTGTTATCATCAAAATCACTTGGAGGGACTCAACAATCTCCCCCTTTTTGATGATAACAAAACTCTATATTTTTAAGTGCATTGCCGTGCCTTTAAGCAAAATTTGGAACTAATAAAACAACGCATTCCATCCGTGCAATTTCCCACATGATTCTTGTACGAGGCGGAGTTTATACTCACGCATAGTGAAGGATTTCAGATTGGATAGCCTGTCTTTCATCCGACACCATTTGATATACATAGAACCAATTTGAGAAATGGCAAAGCCACAATCCAAAAGGCGGTCAATCCATGTAATCATTTCATTAAGCCACAGCCACTTAGGCCATTCAACCATTTTATTTGCCAAATAGAGAGGAAATAAAAGATATGAACCAATAAAGTAATGTCAAATACCAAGTGCATTCTTTTCATCATTTCATACCATTAATTCAGTACAAGTACATTGATGCTTGAGAGAATGTAGGACTTTTAGACGCAAAGCAAACACAAATGCAGGACTGACTCACAAAATGAACCTCACAAATGAGCATACACACAAACATAGAGACACGCATGCATAAGCTTTATAGACCTGCACTTAACTACTTCTCCCCCATTGGCATCATCAAAGAGGAGATGGGTTACAAGTAGAGTGGACGTAAAAAGAAACTGCAGGACCCAAAAACAATCACCAAAGAGATGAACCAGAAGCTCCTTAGATGCCATCTGCAGGAGACGGAGGATCTTGGCCAGGTTGAGGACCGTGGCCAGAATTGCTGAGATGATAGATGATGGAGTTTAGAAGGTCATCCTGACTTAGCATGTGGTGCTAGATACTGACGAGAGAATAGGAGGTGGTGTGGAAGGCTTCACGAGTGTCTTCATGGTGAGTAGAGAGAGTGGCCATGTTCTGAGTGACGGTAGCCAAGGAGTTGGAGAAGGTAGCCATCTGGCCGTGCATTGATTCAAGGAAATTACCAATGGAGGCAAAGGATGTATCAATGTTACTCGCAAAGGTAGATAGTTGCTCCCCAAAGGTATCCATCTTAGTTTCTATGCTAGTGAGCCGCCTATCAATGCCCTCAAAGTCTGCCCAAGATGGCTGTCCAGCACCCTGAGAAGAAGACTCCCCGTGAAAGAACTATGATGGAGGCGGCACATCCGGATCTCCATAGTGAGGAGGAGGTGGAGGAGGCTATTCCTCCGCCTGATCTGGAGGTGGGGGTGGTGCTGCAGCCTGCTACTATTGTTGTTCCTCCTGTTTTGCATCCTCAGATTCTGATTCTTCTCCGTAGACAGGCACATTTCTATGTAACTCACCATCTGGACCCTTATAGTAGCCAAAATCCGTGAAGAGCTTATGTGTATTATAGATATCATCATGTCTCACTAGAATAGACAACTCATCGGCCAGACCAATCCTAGCATAAATGAATACGTTATGATTATCACTTTTCATATCATAACTTGCATCACATACATCATCTTTAAGCTTTAAAAGTACAAAGTTGTGCAATTCAGATAGTTAATTCCACTCTCACACATAATTTGAGTCTACATGCATTTTACCATCATTTCTCAGTAAAAATGGCAATGTGAGAATCATTCAAGAATTTGCACAACTATTTTTCAGATAAAGGGCAATGATACGTTGATGGTTTGCTTGATCTTGCAGGGACTCAGAAGAAGGTGCCCAGACTGTTGGGCGCCCCTTAGAAGGTGCCCAGGAGGCTGGGTGCCCCTTTGACAGAAACAGAAAAGAATAAGGCGCTTGGCCCCTTAGGCGCCTCTTACTGAAGAAGTGACAGCGCGAACGGTCATCAATTCCATCAGTATGAAAAGAAGAATGGTGGCCAATTTTTGAAGTAGGCGCCCAGGGTACCAGGCGCCCTTTAAAGGGCGCCCAGATGCCCAATCGCCTCTCTCAACTAGGCCAAAATTCAAAAAATAGCAAAAATGAAGTGGCGCCATGTTCATTAGTCGCCTCTTTCAGAAAAGAGCCCATTGTCCCAGTCGCATCTTCAAATGCGTAACCGATGCCCGAGAATCCTCCATAACGCTTCCTTGATGAATTCTTGCAATGATTCTACATTAATGGGCCTTCGAACACCATAAAAAGCCACCGACGACCCTCTCATTTCAACTTTCATTCCCGTTCCTCCTTTCTGTCTCTCGAACCTCTCCCTCTCTGTGTGTTTTCTTCTCTCACTGTTGCTTTTCTTCTTTTCCCGTAGCATAGTTTTCCTTTATTTACATGCATTTGTGTTCATCATTTTAATTTGTATTCTTCACGAAAGTTGTTCCTTTTGCAAAGCTCTCTAACTTCTTCTTCTATCTCTTCCCATAATTCTCTATCAGTTTCAAGTTATTCTTATTTTTCCAACCCCGTGTCCTTCATCTCTTTTCATTGTTCATGCATATTCACTTTTCTACAGCCGCCTTCTCTCTCTAATTTCACCCTCTTCCTCTCATTTTCTCACCTTGCTATCTTCATCAAAATTCTTCCTCTTTTCATACTCTCCAGCTTTGTCTTCTATCACATCTCCCAATTCCCCTCCGTTTTAAAGCTATCCTCATCTTTTTAACGCTCTGTTTTCACTTTATTTTCACTGTGCACTCCCTCTCCCAAAGCATTTTCTCAAAACCATTTTCTTCCGTTTTCAAACCCATTGCCCATGCACTCACTATGTTTTTAAGCTTCTCTTCCCACATTTCCCTCTCCCACTTTCATCCAAACCTCCCTTTGGCGGAGATTCTCCCTCGGTGTCCTCAAGGCAGCATTCACTTCCAAGGCGGGGCGGACTCAAAGACTCGGCACGGCGTGGACGGCGACAATCTTTCAATCTCGGCTATATTTCTTCTCATTTTCCTTTGTTTTACTGCAAGTTGTGATTGTAATTTTCATAGAGTTGTACTCTTCATTTTTGATAGCAATGAAAATGACTTTTGTTAATTGAGTTCTTTCTCTCTCCCCATCTTCTACATTTCTCTTCTCAACCCCTCTCACATTCTTTACATAGCTTTACTTTAATGCATCTTTCCTTTCTTTTTGTTTAAGCTCACTCAAACTTGGATCTTCTCAAATACAAGTAATTTTTTAACTAAGCTTAATTGAAAATATTTCTTTCTCGTAGGATCGACCCGTATTCTCATCACTTTACTTGAATTTTCAAATCTTTTTAAGTGAGTGAGTGCGGTTAATAATTTTAAAATTGTGTGGCACGGTATATTTTTAAACGACACATTATCTTGCGCATCAATTTTTGGCGCCGTTGTCAGGGAGGAAATTATTGTTAATGGTTGAAAATTCATGTGTTTGATGTATATATGTGAATACTAATTTTTCTGTTTTTATTTTGTAGGAAAAATCAGATAATCATAAAAATCATAAAAATTCAGACCTGAAAATCCCAGAAAATAATCTGTCATAGAAAGCGTCGTTGAAAGCCAGAATTATAGCAGAAAGTTGGAAATCAAAAATTCCAAGAAAATCAAGTGTTGCTGAAGGTAACTAAATGTAGGAAAATGTCATGTTCTGTTTATTTCTGAAAAATTCTTGAAAAATCTAAAAATTTTCTTTAAAAAATCATAAAATCATAAAACTCATAAAACATCAAAAACATACTTTTTGGATTTATTTTACAGTAGATTGGCATATTGTTTATTATTTTTAGTTGATAGTTTCCTTTATTCGTCTTTTGAAAAAAATCTTTAAAATCTCTATTAAAAATCAGAAAAAAAAATTTCCATGGTAGCAAGCCTTCATCTTAGTTGCATCTAGTCTCATGCATTGTGCATTTAGTTAATTATTTATCTTGCATTTGTATCATTTTTCTTTCATTTCTTATTTGTATCATTATCATCATTTGAAAAAAAAACTCTTTTCTTGTCTATTTCCCCTTCTTAAGGGCATTAGGATCCTTACACCCCTCTTAGATTTGGAAGGACCCTCCATTGAGTATTCCCTCTCTTTGAACTAGAAATTCCATCTCCAAGACCTCCATAAGTCCCCGCACCCGTGGATTTCCTCACGGAAGCCGGGCTGGTTGTATCAAGAAGTACCCCGGAGGTAGATTGCCCTTAAAAGGTTTCACATAAAAAAAGTTTTAAAATTTATTACTATTTTAAAAAATTAGTGTCTAAGTCTAGAGGTTAAAAGGTAAATGCCTAAGTGAGATTGTGGTTATTTAATTAGGACCTTACGAAAGTAGGGTGAGCCTCCCACAACTCCACCTCTTACTTGGCCGGTTGACCAATTTAGTAGTGAGTACCAATTCTTATTTTTAAAAATATATAAATAAAAAAAATCATGCATTCATATAGTTAACCATTCATTACATTTGCATGTTGTAGTTGACTCATTGTATTATTTTCAAAACCCAAAAGAAAACAAAATCATCATTTGTTCATAAATCATTCACATAGGAATTAAATTCATTGCATTGCATTTTTCCACTCTTCAAACAAATCAAAATCAAAACTTCTTTATTTGGGCCCTTTACATTGCATGCAAGGTAGGAGATCCCTACATCCACACTTGTTAGGACCCATTGAAGATATAGAGAGGTTAGTGCATTCTAGGTCTCACCCATAACCTAACCTCATGGCTGATCAAAACCAAAACCAAGTTCCCAAACAAATGAAGGATTATTTCATGCCAAACCAATACCAACCATCCTTCTATGTCCATGCACCTCAAAACCAGACAGTTCAATATGAGATCAAGTCAAGGACCATCCAAATGCTACCATCTTTCTACAGAAATCCCAATGAAGATCCGTACAAACACCATGATGAATTCCTTCAAATCTATTCCACTGTGAAAATCCAGAACTTTTCAGATGATGCCCTTAGGTTTACTCTCTTCTCATTCTCCCTTAAGGATAAAGCCAAATATTGGTTAGGGGCCTTGGGTAGAACAGTTAACACTTGGGGGGAGATGCAAACAGAATTTTTAAGGAAATTCTACCACATAGGGCAAACCAACACAATGAGAAGAGCCATAACTAGATTTACCTAAAATCCTGGAGAACATATACATGAGGCTTGGGATAGGTTGAAAGATCTATTGAGAAAATGTCCCCATCACGGCCTGTCAAGATAGCAAATTGTTCAAGCATTTTATGAGGGACTAACAGAAAATTATAGACATATAGTGGATGCATCATGCGGGGGAGAATTCATGAACAAGAGTGAGGATGAAGCATATGATCTATTTGAGTGAAAACTCCATCAGTCACGCCTCACTTTCATCATATGAAAGAATGATCGGGCAAACAAGAGGGACGGGCTCTACGAAGTTAAAAATCAAGGGGAGTTTGAGAATAAGATGGACATCAATGCCATAACCTAGAAATTGAACAAAATGGATTTGCTAGCCCAAAAGATAGAGAAAGTTGATATGGTGGCTCAGAAGCTAGACCAGTTATTGGCTATGAATAGGCAGGAACCTTCCTCATCTTATGTTCCTCAACCTCAATAATTCTCAACTCCCAGTCAAGAAGAAATTTGTGCTTTGTGTTCTAGCCCTAGCCATTCTGTGATTGAGTGCCCCACAGCAGCCCAACTTCCCTCGTTCATCCAAGAACAGATCTCTACCGCTCAAGGTGTCTCCAAATCTGTATATGATCCATATTCTAATACCTACAATCCATGTTGAAGGAATCACCCAAATTTCTCTTGGAAAGACCCAACAAGGTCCATCCACCCAATCTAATCCTTCACATCATCTAGTCCCGAAACAATCTTTTCCGATGCCAAGCCAACCCAATCATAATTTCTCTTATCAGTCTCCTTTTCACCAACACTCATTTCAGCAGCCTCCATTCCATCAGACTCAGGCCCCATACCCTCAAGCTCAATTCTCTCATGGCCAATTTCAGCAATTTCCTTCACATCGTTCCCATCAACCTCAATATCAGCCACCTCCCATTCAGCCCCATTTTGATGACAAATTTGAGCAACTCCAGCAACTCATCCTTACTCAGGCACATTCCATTTCTAAGTTGGAGAATCAGATAGGGCAACTTGCAGCAAATAGCATGAGGAGAGAGGTAGGCCAGCTTCCTAGCCAATCGGTAGTCAACCCCCGCAATCAACAATCTCCGGGCTTCCCTCAAAGAGCTCCCATTCTTCCTCAACCCAATCAACCTCAGCCACCCCCTCCTGTAGGTCCTCAATTTGAGAATGCCAAAGCCATCTCAACCCTTAGGAGCGGGAAAATTCTAAATGATCCTTATCAGGCTAGGGATGTGGGCAGTAGTTTGGGCCAAGAAGCTCATGAGGATAGTGATAGTGAAGATGAGGAGCCCGTCATCATGCAAGAGAAAAAGAAGCCGGAGGAGGGGAAAACAAACTGGATAAAGGAAAAGCAAAGGTTGATGAGGGTCCCCAAGAATATGTACCTAAGGTCCCTTTCCCGGATGCTTTGAAATCAAAAGCTCAAAGAAAAACACCGGTCCAACAAGAAGAGCTAATGGAGTTGTTTAAGCAAGTGAACATTAACATTCCTCTCTTAGATGCGATCAAGCATGTGCCGGTGTACGCAAAGTTTTTGAAAGAGCTGTGCACACCAAAAAGAGAACCAAAGACAATAACACAAAAAATCTGCTTGTCCGAGGACGTCAGTGTTGTTGTTATGAATCATTTGCCTAAGAAGCTGAAGGACATCGGAGCCCCATTAATTTCATATGATATAGGTGGAATGACATTTGATAGAGCATTGCTGGACCTTGGAACCAGTGTGAATTTGCTGCCCACCTTTATTTATGAATAATTTGATCTAGGGGAGTTGAATCCTTCAACTAGCGGATCGTTCTATGAAAGCACCAAGGGGCTTGTTGGAAGATGTGATTGTGAAGGTGCATGAATGTTATTTCTCTGTGGATTTTCTTATTCTGGATACGGCCTCCTCTCAGGAATTAAAGCACACACCTATCATCGTGGGACGCTCGTTTCTCGCTACAGCAAAGGCCAACATCAACTGCGCCACGGGAATGATGGATATTTTTTTCGGAGGTGAGAAGGTCTCTCTGAACGTGTTTAGGGCATTGCAATACCCGGACCATGAGGAGGAGTGTAATGTCATCGATATTTTTGAGGAATTAATTGAAGAAAGTCCAGAAGTGAATGAGGAATGTCTAGAAGAAGGTAGTATGCTCCAAGATTCTCCTCTTTCTAATGCACCCTATTCTAAGGTAGAGGCACTCCCACCGCTTCAAGCTGAACCTACTCTTCTATCCTTGGATCAGCCACCCATTCTTGAAATGAAGCCTCTACCGGATTCTCTCAAGTATGCTTATCTGGGCCCGGACCAGACTCTGCCCGTAATCATTGCTTCTAATCTCACCTCTGCTGAAGAATCTCGGCTTTTAGATATCCTTAAGGAGCATAGGGGGGCGATAGGATGGTCTGTGGCAGATTTGAAAGGCATCAGTCCAGATGTGTACATGCATTACATATATTTGAAGGACAATGCTAGGCCGAGCAGAGAGATGCAGCGTCGGCTGAATCCTAGCATGAAAGAGGTAGTCAAGAAAGAGGTTGTTAAGTGGTTAGATGCTAGGATCATTAATCCCATCTCAGACAGCAAATGGGTCAGCCCGACTCAAGTTATTCCTAAGAAGTCGGGGTCGACAGTTATAACAAATGAAAAAGGAGAAGAAGTGCCCACATGTCTGTAAATGGGGTGGAGTGTTTGTATTGATTATTGAAAATTAAATTTTGTCACAAAGAAAGATCATTTCCCACTCCCATTCATCGATCAAATATTGGAAAGATTGGCTAGGCAGAAGTACTATTGCTTTTTGGATGGTTACTCCGGATACAATCATGTTGCTATTTTTCAGGAGGATCAAGAAAAGACGACATTCATGTGCCCCTATGGCACGTTTGCTTTCAGAAGAATGCCCTTTGGGCTCTATAATGCCCTTGCCACCTTTCAACAATGCATGATATCGCTATTTTTAGAAATGGTGGGAGAATGTTTAGAAGTTTTTATGGATGATTTTTTTATTTTTGGTTCTTCATTTGAAGATTGTTTGGGGAATTTAACTCGGGTATTGAAAAGGTGCATTGAGTCAAATCTAGTGTTGAGCTGGGAGAAGAGCCACTTCATGGTGAGAGGGGGAATAGTCTTAGGCCATGTTGTTTCAAAGAGGGGAATAGAGTTGGACAAAGCCAAGGTTGACTTGATTTCTAATCTTCCTCCCCCTTCTTTTGTCAAACAGATCCGTTCCTTTCTCGGCCATGCAGGTTTTTACAGAATGTTCATCCAAAACTTCTCCACCATTGCCCGACCACTCACACAATTGCTTGCTAAGGACACTCCCTTTCATCTTGATGAGTCCTGTCTAGAGGCTTTCAACTCCTTAAAAGTGGCCCTCACACAAGCTCCTATTCTCTAATCTCCTGATTGGTCACTCCCTTTTGAGATCATGTGTGATGTCTCAGACTATGCTGTAGGAGCTGTCCTAGGACAAAGAGTTGAAAAGAAGCCTGTGGTGATTTATTATGCGAGCCGCACCCTCGCTGATGCATAGTTAAACTACACCACCACGGAGAAAGAGCTGTTAGCTGTGGTATTTGCCCTGGAGAAATTTTGATCATATCGGTTAGGGGCAAAAGTCATTGTTTATTCCGATCACTCAGCATTAAAATTTTTGCTGTCCAAAAAGGAAGCCAAACCCCGTCTCATTCGGTGGATTTTGTTGTTGCAAGAGTTTGATTTGGAGATCAGAGACAAGAAGGGGTTAGAGAATGTTGTAGCTGATCACTTATCTAGGATTGTAATTCCCGAAAGTGCCCCTATGTCCGATTCCTTCCTCGATGAGCAAATTCTTTATATCTCTCACACAACAACCCCCTGGTTCGCTCACATAGTCAACTACCTGACGGTAGGTCAAATTCCAGGAGGATGCTCTAAATAGGAGAAGGATCGATTCTTTTCAAAGGTAAGGCACTATTTGTAGCACCCCGAAAATTTAAATAGGAAAAAAAACTATAAATATTAGTCATGGAATAATGGTAGTTATAAATTTGTTTTGATAAGTATAGCTAAAATAAATAGTTGAGAATTAAAAAATTAATATATCCTTTTATCTATTTATGGCTCAAATTAAAGAAAATACAATTCAAGTATTTAGAAAGACTCTCATAGGATCAAACCCAACTCTGTTACCTGAGACAACAAATGGAAATTTATGAAGAAAATAAGGTCTACATACATACCAAGTAATTTAGATAAAATCAATTATAATCCCAAGGAATATAATTAATGTGCCTTGATATTAACAAATGGGCCAAATGAACCTGCTACAAATAAAAACCTAACCCCAAGTGATACTAATGTACTTTATTAAGGGTTAGATAGTAAACCCATTTAATTCTAACACAAATAGATAGTGGGCCTAAGCTAATGAACTTAATTTAAAAAAAGAAAAGACACACACCCACATACCTATATGTATATATAGTTCCACAGTTAGTTTATAATTCTAAATAATTAATGGGCCTTAGGAGCCTTTATGTTACTAGTGGGCTTTTTGAGAAACCTATATATATACTAATGGGCTACACACACACACACACACACACACACACACACACACATATATATATATAGGGCTTCATGGGCTTTTGAACGTAGGAAGCCTTACCACTAATATGCCGAGAACAAATAGATATAGGTATATTTATATAACTAACACACACACACACACACACACATATATATATATAGGGCTTCATGGGCTTTTGAACGTAGGAAGCCTTACCACTAATATGCCGAGGACAAATAGATATAGGTATATTTATATATGGGCTTTAACCCATATTTATGAAGAAACCCACTAACAAAATTTCCCCTTGACTAAATATAGAAGGCCTTTACCCAAACCTTTAAGCACATATATATATAACACATAAGAAAACCTATGTACATTACCCAATTATATATATATGCACATATATAATGCCGGTATAATTTAACAGGCCTTAACCCAATAAACGGGCTTCACATAGATGGGCTTAAGCTAATGGGCCTTAAGGGGCTTTACGATAAACAAGTTTTCTCTTTTGGTTTCCTGTTAACACATAAAATGGTATGGGCTTTGAAGAAGCTTTAAGACTTTTAGGCCTTCAAGGAAATCACGTAAGAGGATATATGGATACAATGGGCCTTATAAAGATGTAGAGATGAGGATATATATATGTGCCTTTGACACAATCAAAAACCCATATACAAGAGGGCTCGGGGGAAACTATGAAAAACTATATACTATGGGCTTTTAATACCCACCACCATATCACGTTTAAACCATTGTAAGGGTTTTGAAAATACCCAAAACGCATGTCTCGTTCAAAGTAGCTTGCGGGTTTGAGATCAACAGGGAAAGGAGGGCAATGTCTAAACATCTAAGGGGTTATATATATATATAGAAACAGCGGTTTTCTCATAAGGCCATTAGGGTGTTCTAAGAAAAATTGGGAAGGCGGCTGTAGAATTGGCAGCTTTGAAGTCCACTAGGAATCATATGCGGAAAGTACTAATAACAATAGGATTCCTCGTAAGGAAATTTAATTCCTAATAGAAGTTCTAACCCCCAGCTCTATAAATAAAACCTCCTGTTAACAAGTCGGCCATTGCTCCTGCTTGTGTTTCTTCCCTGCACTGAATACCATCGTCGTCCTCTGCTACCAAACGAGAAGGGGAAAGCCAGTTGCTTCCTTCCTCTCTTCTTTCTCTGTTTACAAATAGAACTGCTATGGTTTTCTGCCGACAAGGAGGAGAATTATTTTTTCTTCCTACATGGTCCTACTACGGTGGGAAAAGGAGCTGTTCCCTGCCGTCGCTGCGTTAATGTTGTTCGAGAGCTATTGCTGCTCTTGTTATTCTGTAAGACCCCAAATTCCTTAGAAATTTATTTAGAAAGTTAGTTGTAATTATTTGAAATTTATTTGAAGTTATTCGAAATTAATGAGAATTATCCAAATTAATTAGATTAATTAATTAATTAATAGAATAAGTCATTTTTCAACTATTTTATAAAAATCCCCAAAAATCACATCTTGTAGAATTAATTTTGTTTGGCAACTTTGTCTTCTACATTTAAGCCTAATAAAATCATTTATTACGCCGGAATTAGTGAACTTAGTCTTCCGAACTTAACATTTAATTAATTACGGAATAGTATAAGTAATAATTCGACTACCTCAGAAAAATCTGTAAAAATAGTAAATAGATTAATATTGATGTAGATAACAACTTTTCCTTCTGTCTTTAAGCCATGGTAAATCCGTGGTAAGATCTATTTAGAATTCAAACCCAAATGTGCACACTTTTGACTCATACCTAACCCTTAGATTAATAAAACGCGAAATTCGACCTGATTACTCAACCAAATGATATGAAATCAGGGGCAAATGGAAGGCCACAATGTAAGGAACATTTACCCTCAATCAATTTGAGGTAAACTTAGCCCCAAAACGTGCTGCCGACATAGTTTGGTCAAATCAAGGATTTCGGCGCCGTTTCTAAACACGCGGCTTGCAGCAGCGAATACTCCCAATTCCGAAGGCTCCAGAAGCTCTATGAGCTATCAAAATGAAGCCCTACGGGTCTTCTTTCATTTGGCTGCTGTGGGGTTCGCTGAAATTTCAGATCTGGAGAGATCTAGTTCGATTTGTGGAGGTCGGTCAGTAGGCCGTTGGCTTCTCTTCATCATTCTTTGATCCATCGATTGAGGTAGGAATTCTCAACCAAATCTTGATCATAAGTATAGCAAATTGTTCCTCTCATCGAGCTCTATCCATTGGTGGCAAAAGCCCCAATTTTCATTAGGTATCCGTGGAGAAATCGAGCTTTTTGTGAGGTGCTGTCCAAGTGTTCTTCATCCTAGGGTTTCGAGTTTTCTCTCTCCGATTTGAGGTAGGATCTAACAACCAAACTTTAATTAATTCACATGAAGTAATCAGCATGTTATTATCTTTCATTTAACTTAGAAAGCCCCAAATTCCATTGAGCATGCATCATGAATTTCGAAGTTTTGTAAAAATATATCTAGAACATGTTTCATATAGAATTCCTTAAGCCAGAGCTTGATTACGGGCTCATTTTGAGTCATATAACTTGATCTTAATGTAGCATATAGTATATGGTTGGGTTCATGATCGAGTTAGCTTTCTTTTGACACCAAAATCCCTAAATTTGGTTTTGTATATCGAGAGTATTTGTCAATTTAGTGGAGGTATGTCCTGAACTAGGTCTACTTGTGTTCTTCATAGAATAGGTTGTGATTCTTGTGATTTCTGATGAAATTAGTGTTTCCAAATTGTAGTTTTATGACCCTAGAATGTCCATTAACATTCCTAGATCATATGGTTTTAATTTCAACTCATTTGGACCCCATTTGGGTGAGATTTCACGTTTTCCGGAAGCAACAGTCGTTGCTGTTCTTGCAGGGGTCGACCCCAGGGGTCGACCCATGCACCTGGCAATCCAGGCAGCCCGAGGGTCGACCCCTGGGGTCGACCCATTCGGCCCAGACGCGAGGGTCGACCCCAGGGGTCGACCCATGCAGTTCCAGAACCCCGTTTTGCAGGGGTCGACCCCAAGGGTCGACCCGTACACCAGAAAACCCGTTTTCTTCGTTTTTCGAACCGAAAATGGATCCGAATCAATGGGGAATCAACCCATTTAACTTAGACCCATTGAAATTATATGTTTGAAGAACTTTTGATCTATTCATGTACCCCTCTTGATTTCAAATTTGGATGGGTTCCTACATGCAAACTTAGCATAAAAACGCACCGTTTACCATCTTCATTTCAATGCATACAAGATTAAATAGAAACTCACTTAATTAATGATTAATGGTGTAACTAAATCTCTGTTAATGCATTCTTTTTCACTCCTGTGAGAGCTTGTTCTTTACCTTGTTAACTTGTTCTAGCTTGTTGGCACTTTGGCTAATACAAATGATAATCGTTAAGCATGATATCTTAACTTGGTGATTAGGATTAATATGTTGATTAGCTTGTTTCATTGCTGCTGTTTTACAGTAGCGCAGCATGATTAACTCTTGTTGTGACTTGATTTCAATCTCCTTGATAATTATACTTACCTTGGAATTCTGAAAATGAATCTCTTTCCTACTTGATGTTGTTATTGCTACTTAGCTTAAACCTTGGAATTCTGGCCATAAACTGTGGAAGTCTAGATTCGTGGGATCTTTGATCCAAAAGAAATCAATGCCTGGCAAACAAATAAGGGCTCGGTCTGGTCCTGGGAAGAGCGCCCGAACACTACGTGTACCCCCGGGGAGGTGAATGACTAGGTGTGGCATTTGGCACCAGTACTATTACATGTGTAAAATCTAGGACTGTCCACTACTCACTACTCTTTCCACTACTCTCTATATTACTTGCTACTACGTTTCACTTTCCACTCCTTACTGTTCTATACTCTACTTGTGGTTACTCTACTTGTTGATTACTTGGACGTGGAAATGAAAATACATGCGTGCTTGACGTGACTTGAATTGACTTGATATGGCCAACTTCTTATCGTTATCTCCTGTAGTAAATTCTTGTCTTACCATTCTATTCATTATATTTCTTGACCTTGCAAGATCTTTAATTCCGTTTCGTGATATTATCGTTATCTTTTTATTGTTTTATCATTTGTAGCATGACATTTTAAAAATGTAATTAAACTGTTAATCACTTATACCCGTCTGTTATTTCCTACTGAGCGTCAGCTCATAGTTGTGTTTTCTCCCTTTCCAGGCTTTTCAGGTGACGCGCTTACCGATGGGGAAGGGCAGGAGTGATGTCTTGAGTGTATCAGTTCTAGTGTGTTAGTAGTGTGTTATCTTTCTTCTAGTTGTGTTTTAGAGAGTATTAAGTCTCAGTCTTGTTATTAAGTTTTAGTGGTTGATTATTCCAGTTGTATTAAGTTAAACTTGAGGTTATTGTATCAGTTGTGGTTTGTTAATGATCATTTAGTATTCCATCTTGTAGCACTTGTGTATCATTTTAGATTTAGTTCCCTCTCTTGCTAGCGTGTCCCTAACTGTACGTCCCGATACTTCCGCCTTGTTCGGGGCGTGACAGTTTAGTTGGTATCAGAGCCCTAGGTTTCACATTCCTAGGTTTCCTAAGTTGTAGGTTTTCTTGCATTGCATCCCAATGACCGGTATATCAAAAGGTGTTGTCCGAACGTTAGGCTACGCCTATCGGGAAGGTCGCACACTTGCGCGAGTGGTCTTCGGACCGATTACCTCCGCCAGGTACCGAGTTTTGGTCGTGTCTAGGTGCATTAGATCCCTAACCTTGTAAAAGTCTAGACCTGACCTGTGAGATTGGGTAGAACTTGGGTTAAGTTCGTTTCTTAATCGTATAACTATTTATCTTGATTAAACCTAAGTAATCTATTTCTCGTGTAGATGGCAGCTGATCGTGCTGAATGGAGGAACCTGCAGCGTACGGTTCAAGGCCTTACTCAGGCCCTTCAGCAAGTAGCTCAGGCAGGAGCGGCACAGCATGGCACCGGTGATCTATACCGGAACTTCCGCGGAATGAATCCGCCTAGATTCGCTGGTTCGACTGACCCTGACCAAGCCGAGCACTGGCTAGATGAGATGGGGAGAATCTTTGAAGTTATGCAATGCACCAACCAGGAACGTGTCCTTTTGTCCACCTTTCAACTGGAACATGATGCACGTACTTGGTGGGATTCTATCAAGGCAACTCTCGGTGATCGGCAAGTTATGTGGGAAGAGTTCGAAGAATTCTTCAACAGCAAGTATTTTTCTGATAGAGTGCAAGAGAAGAAAGCGGCAGAGTTCGCGGCCTTGAAACAGCGAGGTTTGTCCGTGGCAGAGTATGAGGCTCAATTTGCACGGCTTTCTCGATATGCTACACATCTCATTTCCACCGAGAAGATGAAGGCGAAGCGCTTTCTCAATGGATTGAAGCTTCATTATATCAACCAGTTGGCACCGATGGAGATTTCCACTTATTCCGAGATGGTAAGGAAAGCACAAGTTCTAGAGGATACTCTTGAGATGACGGAGAGAATCCGTGGGAAAGGCACCAAGAAAGAATTACCTACGGGTTCCGGGAGTGTCAAACCCGGGTATACCAAGAAGAGGCCTATTAGTGGACCTGGTTCGTGGAGCGGGTCCGGATCGTGGAAAGGCAAGATGCCGAGGCATGAAGACAAGAAGCCTGGCCCTATTGTTCCATTCAAGGGCGTGTGCAACTATTGTGATCGTCCGGGTCACAAGATAGAGGAGTGCTGGCGCAAGCAAGGCGCATGTTTGCGGTGTGGAAGCAAGGAGCACCGTATCCCCAATTGCCCTCTCATATCGGAGCAAGCTACACCGGCAAAACCTCTAGTCTTCAAGAAACCACAAGGCAAGCTTCAAGCTTTACATGCAGATGAAACTGGGATTTCTGATGATGGCGGACTCATCGAAGGTACCCTTACTATAATCGATAAGGGCGCTTTTGCTCTCTTTGATACTGGTGCAACACATTCTTTTATTTCACGGAGATTTGCTAAGTCATTAGCTGTGGAACCTGTTTTGATGAATACTCCGTTAGAGATTTCAACCCCTATTGGCACTAGATCAACAATCCAGTATTTCTATCCTTCTAGTAAGGTTATGATTGGTGAACAGAACTTTCCAGCAGATTTGGTCTGCATGGATATGAAGGATTATGATGTAATCCTAGGAGCAGACTGGTTGGCCAAGTATGAGGCCAATGTTCACTGTAGTTCTAGCTCAGTGACTTTTACTGGACATTCTGGTTTATCTTTTACGGGAGTCAAGCACCATAACTCTGTACCGCTCATCTCGGCTCTTCGAGCTGATAAGCTTTTGAGGCATGGGTGTGAGGCTTTTCTAGCCTTTGTTTGTGCAACTCCTGAGCAGCAGATGGAGATCAAGGACATTCCTGTTGTCCGAGATTTTCCTGATGTCTTTCCAGAAGAACTACCAGGACTTCCGCCTGAGCGGGAAGTTATCTTTTCTATTGATCTTATTCCTGGCACAGCTCCTATTTCTAAGGCTCCTTATCGTATGTCTCCTGCGGAACTAAGGGAACTGAAGCAGCAACTGATGGAGTTACTTGAGAAGGGTTTTATTCGTCCTAGTACTTCTCCGTGGGGAGCCCCTGTGTTATTCGTCAGGAAGAAAGATGGTTCGATGAGGTTGTGCATTGATTATCGGCAAATAAACCAGCAGACTGTCAAGAACAAATATCCCTTGCCGAGGATTGACGAGTTATTTGACCAGATAGCGGGAGCTCAATATTTTTCTAAGATCGATCTTCGATCTGGATATCACCAGTTGCGGATTAAGGAAGAGGATATTTATAAAACGGCTTTCCGCAGCAGGTATGGTCATTTTGAATTTGTCGTTATGCCTTTTGGTCTAACGAATGCTCCAGCAGCTTTCATGCAGTTGATGAACGACATATTTCGGCCCTATCTTGATCAATGGGTCGTAGTCTTTATTGATGACATCCTGATTTATTCTAAGAATGAGGAGGAGCATGCTGAGCATCTGAGAATGGCATTGCAACTATTGAAAGATCATCAGCTATATGCTAAGTTCAGTAAGTGTGAGTTCTGGCTACAAGAAGTGTCCTTTCTCGGACATATTATCACCAAGGAAGGTATTTCTGTTGATCCTTCGAAGATTGAGGCAGTGAAGAATTGGGAACAGCCTACTAGTGCAACTGAAGTTAGAAGTTTCCTAGGCCTGGCAGGCTATTACCGAAGATTTATTCAAGATTTCTCCAAGATTGTAGTACCTATGACAAGATTAACCCGCAAGGAGAATAAGTTTGATTGGTCAGATGATTGTCAGCGAAGCTTTCAGACTCTGAAGGAGTGTTTGACTACTGCACCTGTTTTGGCTTTACCTTCTGGTGAAGGAGGATTTGTTGTTTATACTGATGCTTCAGGTATTGGCTTAGGCTGTGTACTCATGCAGCATGGGAAGGTGATTGTCTATTCCTCTAGGCAGTTGAGGAAGCACGAAGATAATTATCCTGTTCATGATTTGGAACTTGCTGCAGTCGTGTTTGCTTTGAAGATATGGAGGCATTACTTGTATGGAGAAACCTTTACAGTGTTTTCGGATCATAAGAGTTTGAAGTATTTATTTTCTCAAAAGGAACTCAACATGAGGCAGCGGAGATGGTTGGAGTACTTGAAAGACTTCGACTTCTCGATTGAGTATCATCCTGGCAAAGGTAATGTTGTGGCAGATGCATTAAGCCGGAAGCCGGTAGCTAGACTGTCAAGTCTCATGTTACAAGAATGGAGATTGTTGGAACAATTATCTAGTCTGGATCTCAATATTGACAACGATCGGATCTTGATTGCTCAGATTCAACTTAAACCTGAATTATTGATAGAGATCAAGTCCTTGCAAGATAATGATCCCGAGTTGGTAGAGATCAAGGGAAACTTGAGCAGTAGACCTGACTTCATGTTGGCCGATGATGGTAGATTATTATTTAAAGGCAGAACTTGTGTTCCGGATGAGGCTACAATAAAGAACAAGATTCTTGAGGAAGCTCATAGATCCAGATATACCATTCATCCTGGAGGCACTAAGATGTACCTAGATTTGAAAAGGTCCTTTTGGTGGCCGAATATGAAACGAGAAGTTGCAGATTTTGTGAGCAGATGTTTGGTATGTCAGCAAGTTAAGGCCGAACATTTCAGACCAGCAGGGAAATTGAAACCACTCGACATACCCCAATGGAAGTGGGAAAGCATTGGCATGGATTTCATTATGGGTCTACCTAGGACTCGTGGTGGATTTGATGCGATTTGGGTGATTGTCGATCGTTTGACAAAGTCGGCTCATTTCTTACCAATTAAGTCCAAGTGGACGATTGATGTATTGGCTGCTTTGTATATAAAGAAAGTGGTGAGATTACATGGTATTCCAGTGAATATAGTATCTGATCGAGACCCCAGATTTACTTCACATTTCTGGAAGGGACTGCAAGAGTCTTTGGGTACTCGTCTGAATTTCAGTACTGCTTTTCATCCACAGACAGATGGACAGACCGAAAGAACCAATCAGATAGTGGAAGATATGTTGCGAGCTTGCATGATTGATTTCGGTGGTAATTGGAGTGAGCATTTGGCATTAATTGAATTTGCCTACAATAACAGCTATCAGTCTAGTATTCAGATGACTCCTTTTGAAGCACTATATGGTAGAAGTTGTCGTTCCCCGTTGTGTTGGGACGAGGTAGGTGAGAAACAGTGGCTTGGACCAGATCTTGTTTCGGAATCATCACAGAACATCCGTGTTATCCGAGACCGGTTACAAGTAGCCCAGTCAAGACAGAAGAGTTATGCCGACAACAGAAGGAGAGCATTGGAATTTCAGGTTGGCGAGCATGTGTTCTTAAAGGTCTCTCCGACGAGAGGGATCCGAAGATTTGGCATTCATGGCAAGCTGAGTCCGAGATACATTGGTCCATTCGAGATTCTAGATAGAGTGGGAGAGGTGGCGTACAGACTGGCTTTACCACCGCATTTGTCTGGCGTACACAATGTTTTCCATGTGTCTATGTTACGGAAATATGTGTACGATCCCACTCATATCATTCAGCAGGTGGATTTTGAACTGAAGGAAGATTTGACCTATGAGGAAAGACCTGTCAAGATTCTGGACCGGAAGCAACAGCAACTCCGGAATCGTTCGATACCGATGGTCAAGATTCAGTGGAGTCGGCGTGGGACCGAAGAAGCTACATGGGAATCTGAAGAGACTATGCGAAAGCGATATCCCGATCTATTCTAGGTGAGTGATCTTTTTCTACTCTCAGTTTTAGTGCAGTGAATTTGGAGGACCAAATTCCTTTAAGTAGGGGAGGGTGTAAGATCCCAAATTCCTTAGAAATTTATTTAGAAAGTTAGTTGTAATTATTTGAAATTTATTTGAAGTTATTCGAAATTAATGAGAATTATCCAAATTAATTAGATTAATTAATTAATTAATAGAATAAGTCATTTTTCAACTATTTTATAAAAATCCCCAAAAATCACATCTTGTAGAATTAATTTTGTTTGGCAACTTTGTCTTCTACATTTAAGCCTAATAAAATCATTTATTACGCCGGAATTAGTGAACTTAGTCTTCCGAACTTAACATTTAATTAATTACGGAATAGTATAAGTAATAATTCGACTACCTCAGAAAAATCTGTAAAAATAGTAAATAGATTAATATTGATGTAGATAACAACTTTTCCTTCTGTCTTTAAGCCATGGTAAATCCGTGGTAAGATCTATTTAGAATTCAAACCCAAATGTGCACACTTTTGACTCATACCTAACCCTTAGATTAATAAAACGCGAAATTCGACCTGATTACTCAACCAAATGATATGAAATCAGGGGCAAATGGAAGGCCACAATGTAAGGAACATTTACCCTCAATCAATTTGAGGTAAACTTAGCCCCAAAACGTGCTGCCGACATAGTTTGGTCAAATCAAGGATTTCGGCGCCGTTTCTAAACACGCGGCTTGCAGCAGCGAATACTCCCAATTCCGAAGGCTCCAGAAGCTCTATGAGCTATCAAAATGAAGCCCTACGGGTCTTCTTTCATTTGGCTGTTGTGGGGTTCGCTGAAATTTCAGATCTGGAGAGATCTAGTTCGATTTGTGGAGGTCGGTCAGTAGGCCGTTGGCTTCTCTTCATCATTCTTTGATCCATCGATTGAGGTAGGAATTCTCAACCAAATCTTGATCATAAGTATAGCAAATTGTTCCTCTCATCGAGCTCTATCCATTGGTGGCAAAAGCCCCAATTTTCATTAGGTATCCGTGGAGAAATCGAGCTTTTTGTGAGGTGCTGTCCAAGTGTTCTTCATCCTAGGGTTTCGAGTTTTCTCTCTCCGATTTGAGGTAGGATCTAACAACCAAACTTTAATTAATTCACATGAAGTAATCAGCATGTTATTATCTTTCATTTAACTTAGAAAGCCCCAAATTCCATTGAGCATGCATCATGAATTTCGAAGTTTTGTAAAAATATATCTAGAACATGTTTCATATAGAATTCCTTAAGCCAGAGCTTGATTACGGGCTCATTTTGAGTCATATAACTTGATCTTAATGTAGCATATAGTATATGGTTGGGTTCATGATCGAGTTAGCTTTCTTTTGACACCAAAATCCCTAAATTTGGTTTTGTATATCGAGAGTATTTGTCAATTTAGTGGAGGTATGTCCTGAACTAGGTCTACTTGTGTTCTTCATAGAATAGGTTGTGATTCTTGTGATTTCTGATGAAATTAGTGTTTCCAAATTGTAGTTTTATGACCCTAGAATGTCCATTAACATTCCTAGATCATATGGTTTTAATTTCAACTCATTTGGACCCCATTTGGGTGAGATTTCACGTTTTCCGGAAGCAACAGTCGTTGCTGTTCTTGCAGGGGTCGACCCCAGGGGTCGACCCATGCACCTGGCAATCCAGGCAGCCCGAGGGTCGACCCCTGGGGTCGACCCATTCGGCCCAGACGCGAGGGTCGACCCCAGGGGTCGACCCATGCAGTTCCAGAACCCCGTTTTGCAGGGGTCGACCCCAAGGGTCGACCCGTACACCAGAAAACCCGTTTTCTTCGTTTTTCGAACCGAAAATGGATCCGAATCAATGGGGAATCAACCCATTTAACTTAGACCCATTGAAATTATATGTTTGAAGAACTTTTGATCTATTCATGTACCCCTCTTGATTTCAAATTTGGATGGGTTCCTACATGCAAACTTAGCATAAAAACGCACCGTTTACCATCTTCATTTCAATGCATACAAGATTAAATAGAAACTCACTTAATTAATGATTAATGGTGTAACTAAATCTCTGTTAATGCATTCTTTTTCACTCCTGTGAGAGCTTGTTCTTTACCTTGTTAACTTGTTCTAGCTTGTTGGCACTTTGGCTAATACAAATGATAATCGTTAAGCATGATATCTTAACTTGGTGATTAGGATTAATATGTTGATTAGCTTGTTTCATTGCTGCTGTTTTACAGTAGCGCAGCATGATTAACTCTTGTTGTGACTTGATTTCAATCTCCTTGATAATTATACTTACCTTGGAATTCTGAAAATGAATCTCTTTCCTACTTGATGTTGTTATTGCTACTTAGCTTAAACCTTGGAATTCTGGCCATAAACTGTGGAAGTCTAGATTCGTGGGATCTTTGATCCAAAAGAAATCAATGCCTGGCAAACAAATAAGGGCTCGGTCTGGTCCTGGGAAGAGCGCCCGAACACTACGTGTACCCCGGGGAGGTGAATGACTAGGTGTAGCATTTGGCACCAGTACTATTACATGTGTAAAATCTAGGACTGTCCACTACTCACTACTCTTTCCACTACTCTCTATATTACTTGCTACTACGTTTCACTTTCCACTCCTTACTGTTCTATACTCTACTTGTGGTTACTCTACTTGTTGATTACTTGGACGTGGAAATGAAAATACATGCGTGCTTGACGTGACTTGAATTGACTTGATATGGCCAACTTCTTATCGTTATCTCCTGTAGTAAATTCTTGTCTTACCATTCTATTCATTATATTTCTTGACCTTGCAAGATCTTTAATTCCGTTTCGTGATATTATCGTTATCTTTTTATTGTTTTATCATTTGTAGCATGACATTTTAAAAATGTAATTAAACTGTTAATCACTTATACCCGTCTGTTATTTCCTACTGAGCGTCAGCTCATAGTTGTGTTTTCTCCCTTTCCAGGCTTTTCAGGTGACGCGCTTACCGATGGGGAAGGGCAGGAGTGATGTCTTGAGTGTATCAGTTCTAGTGTGTTAGTAGTGTGTTATCTTTCTTCTAGTTGTGTTTTGGAGAGTATTAAGTCTCAGTCTTGTTATTAAGTTTTAGTGGTTGATTATTCCAGTTGTATTAAGTTAAACTTGAGGTTATTGTATCAGTTGTGGTTTGTTAATGATCATTTAGTATTCCATCTTGTAGCACTTGTGTATCATTTTAGATTTAGTCCCCTCTCTTGCTAGCGTGTCCCTAACTGTACGTCCCGATACTTCCGCCTTGTTCGGGGCGTGACATATTCTCTTCAGCTAGTGCCTTTGCTGCATCCATCTGCTTCCTGCTGTGAAGAAAGCGGCATCCCACTGCTTCCTTTTCTTCTTATTCATCTTCCTATACCACGTTCTGCACATCGGAAAGGTAGGTGTTCTCTCTGATGGCTAAACTAAATTAACAAAGATGATACATGCTCTTATGATCATAAACAGCATGCTCATGTTCGAGTTCATAGTCTCTAGTTTCTCGTAGGTGTTCTCGACATCAAGCTAAACCCGTTAATAGTTAAACTTTAACATGATCTCTGCATGTATATATACCTTAATCTTTTAATGCATCCGTAGGTTTTCTCAAGACTTAGCAAAACTCTGAAATTAGTAAGTTATAAGCATGCATACAGGTCTACAGATTTCGTTCTTGACTGAGGTTTATCTATTTACTGCAAGAATGAAATTGACGACCCAATCTAGGGCGTCATTTTAATTCAACGACCAACCAATCGGTCGTCAATTATAAAAGTTAGTTATAGAGTTTTTGCTTTAACAGCTTGTTCGTGAGCACCGGAGTCTCCTTTGGACATGAAATTTTATGGGTATATTATTAGGGTGGAGACCGAGGTAGTGAAAGTGGTTGCACCATTTTTCGTGCCCCCTATCTCAAGATCCCCCATCTCTCAACGAAAAATTATTTTGAACATCCAGTTAGGTAGAGTTTTTCGAGCCCGTCATTTTGATATATAGAACGCGTGATTCCGACATGTGTACGTCGAGAACCGGAGGTTTGAAAATAGACATTTTTTTGAAACGACGACAAACTAAACGTCGTCAAAATTCTTTTGACGCCATCTTGTAAAAGCGTCATTTGTTTAATATATATATATATATATATATATATATATATATATATATACATATAACTTGTAATTATATCTTTGAAAATACATATCTATTAAACTATGCAACAAAAAATTATAAAAATTATATTTTTGGAATCCTTGAATTTTTCTCCTAATTATCATATATTCTACTTTTCTAAATTATTTTATATAAATTAATGTCTCTTTGAATGTATATTTTTGAAATGATTCAATTAAATAGATATTGACGTGAATTCTTGTTAAATAAATTAAGATAAAAATTATAAAATTAATGTCTCTCTATGTGGATGCTAATTAATAAATGATGTCACTCATGGACATTAATTAATATAAGTTTATTTAATTATAGTTAATTATAGAAATGGATGGACGTGAATTCTATAATTAACGCATTCATGCTCTCACCGTTTTCTTCCGGTTTTGACCCATATCTCGTGTCTTTTGGCACTCTCGTCTCACGTCCGTAGATAGAGTCTCTTTTTCATGATTGGTTCACGTTATGCACCTCAACTCTCGGTGACATACGAGTCTTCCGTTGGACATTCCGTTCCTTCGGACTGACAAGTTAGTCATTGGGACCTCCGTAAGTCTCCGCTAGCCTTGGATTCCCTCAAGGCAGCCGAGCTGGTTGTACCCTAAAAACCCTGAATCCGATCCGTGTTACTTTGGTTTTCCGTTAGTCTTGACACTCTACTCCTTTTGGAATCTTCTTCTCATCAATTCGAGAACATAACCCTTTGACTCTGTATTTGGCCAAATCTGATTCTGAAACATTAAGGGCTGTGGGTCCGCGACTTTTTAGTGCCAGGTAGGACGGAAGTCCAATTCTGTAAACCATGGGAATTCTGGGTGTGGCATTGCACCAAAGTCTGTACATCTGTTATATTCTATTATTCTGTTATATCTGTCATTCTGTAAATTCTGTTAATTCTAGAAGTTCTGTTATTCTGATATTTTGTTGATCGGTTATTTTGATAATTTAGATATTCTGCTTTATTGCTTATATTTATTGGAACTCTGTTATATTCTGGCCAATTCTGAAGTTATGTCCATCTAAGTATCTGTCCTTGTTATATTCTGATAGCTTGTCCTTGACTCTGCATGGGAAATTCATCCCTATTTCTCTTGAGCTCGTAACTACCTTTGGCCTTGATATTTATCCTTTCTGCTAGATCAATTGTCATGATTTTCAAGTTATACCATTTCCTGCATTGCATTTGTCATGAACATGAGTAATTGGTTAATCACTTATATTCTGCTTAACGAGAGATGTAATTCCTACTGAGCGTTTTCGCTCACCAGCCTATCTTTAACATTTTTCAGGTAACGACATTGAAGATAGTCCATCAGATGGGGAAGGGAAGGAGTGATGAGTGTTGTGGAAAAGCAAGCCAGTGTCTTTTAGTTTTCTTGAATCTTATCTTGTCCTTGAGTCTTTTCCCTTTATAAAGTATTTGAGTCTTTTCTTTTTCCCATATAAGTGGAGTCCAGTTATGTAATTGACTTTTGATTATCAATAAAGATTATATTTTGTCCATATTGTCTGGCCTTGGAAATTTTATGTCTTATGTATGCTCTGATTATTCACGACTGTATCACTGCCACGTTCCGAACTACACGTTCCGCTGCTATCGGTTCGGGACGTGACACTATTTTTGGGAGGACCTGGAGCTGTTCCACATGGGTCCTGATCAGATTATTAGAAGATGTGTCCCCGAGGAGGAATAACAATCTGTGCTGAATTTTTATCATAATTCTACTTGCGGGGGACATTTTTCAGGAAAGAAGACTGCAGCAAAAGTTTTACAAAGTGGATTTTATTAGCCGACTTTATTCAAGGATGCTTATGAATGTTCTAAAACTTATTTAAGGTGTCAAACCGTGGGTAACATTTCAAGGAAAAATATGATGTCATTAAGTCCCATTCTAACTGTAGAAATCTTTGATGTTTGGGGAATTGATTTCATGGGTCCGTTTTCAGCATCTTTTGGAAATGAATACATCTTGGTGGCGGTCGATTACGTCTCAAAATGGATTGAATCTATAGCCACAAGGGCAAATGACCACAGGGTTGTAATGAAATTTGTTAAGAAAAACATCTTTGGCTATCATCAGTGATGGGGGTTCTTACTTCACCCATTCTCAATTCCGAGTTCTGCTCAGAAAATACGGAATCACTCACAAGTATGCAACCTCTTATCACCCCCAAACTAGTGGCCAGGTAGAAGTTTTCAACAGGGAGATCAAAAACATCCTGCACAAAATAGTTCGGCCGGATTGGAAAGACTGATCCAAGAGACTAGATGATGCACTTTGGGCCTATAGAACTGCATTCAAAACTCCCATTGGCATGTCTCCTTACCTCCTCATTTTTGGAAAAGCCTGTCACTTGCCTATAGAACTAGAACATAGAGCATATTGGGCCATCAAGCAAGTTAACTTCAATCTCACTCAAGGTGGGTCCCAAAGAGCTCTACAGATGAATGAACTGGAAGAACTGCGCAATGAAGCCTATGAGAATTCTAAAATCTACAAAGCCAAGATGAAAGTTTTTCATGATAAACATATTCAAAGGAAAACTTTCCAACCAAATCAAAAAGTTTGGCTTTTTAATTCTAGGTTGCGCTTGTTCCCCGGAAAGTTGAAGTCCAGATGGGACGGACCATTTGTGGTCATTCAGGCTTTTGAGCATGGAGCTGTAAAAATTTTGAATCCTAATAATGGACACATTTTCATTGTCAATGGCCAATAGTTAAAACCCTATTTGGAAAATGAGCAGCTACAAAAAGAATCCATTATCTTGAGTGACCCGGAATAAAACATTTGCAAGCTTTCATGCGTCTGGCTGAAGACGTTAAACTTAGCGCTTCTGGGAGGTAACCCAATGTTTTTGTTATTTGATGCTTTATTTTAGTGTCCTGCAGTAGATAGGTCGGGACGAAGTAGGTGCCACCACCAAGAGCTTCTCGCCCCGCACATCAGGTTGTTTCTCTCCTACTCAGACGCATTTCTTTACTTTTATATGTCATTGAGGATAATGACATTCAAGTGGAGCGGGAGAAAATTTTTCATGATGCATATAGTACACAACCTTATAAGAATTTTTGCACACCATTTGTGCATGAAAAAGAGAACAGATGAAATCCACGATTGAGTTCTCTTGATTTATACTTTTATTGAAAGTAATTCTAGAATAGAAAAGGCTGGGAAAAGGATAATAGAATATTTATTCAATCTAGCTACGAAAAACTGATATAAGAATCTCTTTTAAAAGTTCATGTGCACTTTAGAAAAATAAAATTCACTTTGCACGTGATAGCCACAAACTCGTCGTTGAAAAGCCGTGCCACAATTTCAAAATATTCGCACTCACTCACTTTTAAAGATTGGAAAATCAAGTATAGTGGTAAGTGGAGTCGATCCCACGAGGAGGAAATAATATTTTGGAACAAGTTGGAAAACTATCCTTATGTTTTGAAAAGCCGAGTTTTGAGTGAGATTAATCTAAGGAAAAATAAATTTCATGAAAATAAACTCACTAAAGAAGATGAGAGAGGTAAAGAAAAGAACTTAGAAGAGATAGAAAGAGGAACTAAGACAACTACAATTTGCAAAGATGAACTTTTATTAAGATGAAAGTGAAAAGTACACTCTATGAAAATAAAAATTACAACTCATAAAATAAAGAAAAGGGGAAAGAATATAGCCAAGATGAAGATGAAGATCGCCGCCTAATCGCCGTACTGAGCCTTGGAGTGGATCGCCCCGCCATGGAGATGGACGCCGCCGAGAGGACCAATGGAAGAGAATCTTCGCCTTGGGATGTTTGGATGAAAATAGAGGAGGGAGAGATAGATAGAAAAGGAAGGAGCAAAAAAATAGTAAACCAGAAATAATAGAAACGGAGCAAGATTAGACGTGAAATAACTTTGAAACCATAGAGATTTAGAAGAAGTGGTAGAAACAAAAGTTGAAGATCAGGAAGAGAAGAAAAAGTTTTGTGAGGAGTGTAGAGAGAGTAAAAGATCAGAAGATGGTGAAAACTAGGGAAGAACAGAAGTGTGCTGCGTGGATGAATAGTAAAATGATAAAAAAATTAAACTTTGGAAAATTGAAAATAACTTTAAAATGAAGAACAATTAGAGGAAGTGATAGAAGAAGAAAATTTAGATCTAAGAACGATGAAGAACTTTTATGAAGAGAGTAAGGTAAAAAGAAGAACAAAAGGGCATAAACATTTAAGAAGAACATGGTGTAGAATCTCGGATGAACAGTAAAAACACACACAGGATAGCATCTTGAAAAAGAAATTATAACTTAAACATAGTAGAGAATTGGAAGATGGTGCATAAGAAGAAGTTGAAGATCTTTTAAAAACAAAGAACTTTCAGGAAGAATGTAGGAGGGAAAATGACTAGAAGGGAGAGAAATAAGGGGAAGAACATAGAGAAATATTAGTTCGCATATGAACAGGACAACACAGTGAAACATATGAAATAACTTAAAAACTAGAAGAAATTAGAGGATGATACAGAATAAGAAGTTGTAGAGCATTTAAAATTGAAGAAATTACATGAAGAAAGTCAGAGGAGAAGAAGAACTGAAGAGGGTGAAATCGGTGGCCTAAGGTTGGGAGAGAAAGGGTAAAAATTGTCAAAAGAAGAGCTCCCCTTCACCTCCTTGTCATGGACTATTTATAGGGAAAGTTGGGTCAATAGAGGGTGGAGATTGTATCAAAATGAGATGGATGGTTGAGATTTAGGTAGAAGATGATGCATGGGAGAAAGGAATAGGAGGTGGGCATCTCCTTTCCTTTTTGGTCAAGATCCTCCTCCTTTTCTAACTTTGAATCTCTTTTTCAAACATTGAATGTCCTTTTCCTCCTTTTCAAATTTAAACTTTGAATTCCTCCTTTTCAAACTTTAAATTTAAATTTTTAAACTTTCTTTTCCACTCAACCAAAATATGTTGAATTCTTTATTGGACTTGGTCAAAGTGGTGATGACAGTTTTGCCCCCGGCTTCTTTTACAATTACCTTCGGTGTCCTACACATACATAATTATAATTTAGTCCAGAAAAATTACCATAATGCGCACATGAATCTCAATTGCTCATTTTTATTCAATGGATAAATAATTTTCATGACACTCAACTCTATTTATTAAATGAAATCACCAAATTAATTAATTTGCGTGAAAGTCCAATCTACATGCGGAGTTGAGATTAACGATAGAACATGCATAATTACCAAATTATATGCACATAAAATGGTGTACATGTGATGAATTACCATAGAAAATGGACACTTATCACACCCCCCAACTTACTCATTGCTAGTCTCTTAGCAATCCAAATAAATTAAAATTTAGGACTAACAAGAGTTTGTAAAATTCATACTCTCATATCCAGCTCTCCCTTCATAGAATCAACCAAAGATTAGGAATCTGGAATCATTAATGCACACTAGCCTTATGCAGTAACTTAATAGTACATGATCAAGAATTCAAATCAAAATTCAATAGCACTTATGCATGTGTAACTACCAAATCTATAGCTTAGACAATTGCATCCCCCATTCGCTATTCCAAGCAAATGCCTTTCAATCCTGCACCTCTTAGATCAGAGCATTAAGTATATTAGCTTTTTGCCTGCCTTATTGCTTTGTCCCTTTGGGATCTTTTATACCACACATGATGCTACACTACCCTTCACTGCTCAACGTGAACCTCGACTCTTGCCTTAGGAGAAGCAGGCCCGGTTTCACAGATCAAGATTCCCTTTTCCGCTTTACGCGAACCTCAACACGTCTTAGGTGAAGTAGGCCCGGTTACTAAGACTATGGGCATTTTTCATGGTATTTTTTTTCTTCTTTTTTCTTCTTTTTTTTGTACTTATTTGATAGATAATTTTGGCAGAAAACTTTTGTAAAAAGATCTCTTTTCTTAAGAAGTGCAGAATATCAGACAACATACCAAAAATAGCAGAGGGCTTGTCTTGCTTATTTTATTAGTATGCAACATGAATTTCTTTTTTCTAAAGTGCACATGAACTTTAAAGGGATTCTTATATCAGTTTTTCATGGCTAGATTGATTAAATTTCCCATCATCCTTCTCCCTAGTATTTTCTATTCCAGAATTACTTTTAATTTAAGCATAAATCATGAAACTCAAAATGGGATTTACATCTTTCTACTTTCATGTAACGATGACATGCAAGACAGAACTCCTATCAGGTTGTACTATATGCATCATGAAAATTTTTCCCTCCCCCCCAACTTGAATGACATTGTCCTCAATGGCATATAGAATTGAAAGTAATAAAATAATGTATCAATAAATACTTCTGAGTAGGAAACAGACAACTGAATATGCGGGACGAAACCTCCATCAATGTCATAGACGACGACGACTTCACTCCTTGGCCTTGACCTGGCTACTAAAACACACTCAAATAAAAATGTCAAATAACAAAAACCTTGGGTTGCCTCCTGGAAGCGCTAAGTTTTCCGTTTTCAGCTAGACGCGTGAGAGCTCACGAAGATTTTATTCCAGACCACTTAGAATAATGAATTCTTTTTGTAACTGATCATTTTCCAAATAAAGTTTCAATCTTTGACTATTGACAGTGAAAATGTGACCATTTTAGGATTCAGAATTTTAACGGCACCGTGGTCAAAAGCCTTAACAACTACAAATGGTCCGTCCCATCTGGATTTGAGCTTACAAGGGAACAAGAGTAGCCTAGAATTAAAAATCCAAACCTTTTGATTCTCATAAAAAGTTTTCTTATGAATATGCTTGTCATAGAATGCTTTGATTTTAGCTTTATAAATCTTTGAATTTTCATAGGCTTCATTTCTTAGTTCCTCCAGTTCATTGAGTTGTATAGCTCTTTGGGCCCCGACTTGAGTGAGATCGAAGTTGACTTGTTTGATGGCCCAATATGCTCTATGTTCAAGCTCTACGGGAAAGTGGCAGGATTTTCCAAAAATGAGGCGGTAAGGTGACATGCCAATAGGAGTCTTAAATGTAGTTCTGTAGGCCCAGAGTGCATCATCTAGTCTCTTGGACCAGTTTTTTCTATCCGGCCGAACTGTCTTATGCATAATGGTTTTTATCTCCCTGTTGGACACTTCTACCTGGCCACTAGTTTGGGGATGGTAGGGGGTAGCGAGCTTGTGAGTGATGCCATATTTGTGAAGCAGAGCTCGGAATTGAAAATGAATAAAGTGAGAGCCCGCATCACTAATGATAGCTCTAGGACAACCAAATCTAGAAAAGATGTGTTTCTTCACAAACTTCATCATAACCTTGTGGTCATTTGTCCTAGTAGCAACAGATTCAATCTATTTCGAAACATAGTCCACCACCACCAAAATATATTCATTGTCAACTGAAGGTGGAAATGGTCCCATAAAGTCTATTCCCCAAACATCGAAAATCTCTACTACCAGAATGGGACTGAGCGGCATCATATCTCTTTTTGAATTGTTGCCTACGGCTTGACACCTCAAACAAGTTTTAGAACATTCATAAGCATCCTTGAATAAAGTGGGCCAATAAAATCCACTTTGTAAAACTTTTACCGCAGTTTCTTTCCTGAGAAATGTCCCCCACAAGCCGAATGATGACAGAAATTCAACACAGATTGTTGTTTCTCCTCGGGGACACATCTTCTAATGATCTGATCAGGATCCATGTGAAATAGCTCTAGGTCCTCCCAAAAATAGTGCCTTACCTTTGAAATGAATCGATCCTTCTCCTGTTTAGACCACCCTTCTGGAATCTGTCCTACCGTCAGGTAGTTGACTATATGAGCGAACCAGGGGGTTGTTGTATGAGAGATGGAAAGAATTTGTTCATCGGGGAAGGAATCGGACATAGGGGCACTTTCAGGAATTACAATCCTAGACAAGTGATCAGCTACAACATTCTTCAACTCCTTCTTGTCTCTGATTTCCAAATCAAACTATTGTAGTAACAAAATCCACCGTATGAGGCAGGGTTTGGCTTCCTTCTTAGACATCAAAAATTTTAATGCTGAGTGATCGGAATAAACAATGACTTTCGCCCCTAACAGATATGATCGAAACTTTTCGAGGGTGAATACAACACCTAACAATTCCTTTTCTGTGGTGGTGTAGTTCATTTGGGCATCAGCGAGGGTGCGGCTCGCGTAGTAGATCACCACGGGCTTCTTTTCAACTCTTTGACCTAGGATAGCTCCTAAAGCATAGTCTGAGGCGTCACACATGATCTCAGAAGGGAGTGACCAATCAGGAGATTGGAGAATAAGAGCTTGTGTGAGGGCCGCTTTCAAAGAATTGAACGCCTCTAGATAGGACTCATCAAGATGAAAGGGAGTGTCCTTGGCAAGCAATTGTGTGAGTGGTCGAGCAATGGTGGAGAAGTTATGAATGAATCTGTGGTAGAATCCTGCATAGTCAAGAAAGGAACGGATCTGTTTGACCGAAGAAGGGGGAGGAAGATTAGAAATCAAATCTACCTTGGCCTTGTCAACTTCTATTCCCCTTTCTGAAACTACATGGCCTAAAATGATCCCTTCTCTTACCATGAAGTGGCTCTTCTCTCAGCTCAACACTAGATTCGACTCAATGCACATTTTCAATACCCGAGTTAAATTTCCCAAACAATCTTCAAACAAATCACCAAACACTGAAAAGTCATCCATAAAAACTTCCAAGCATTCTCCCATCATTTCAGAGAAAATGGACATCATACACCGCTGGAATGTGGCAGGGGCGTTGCAGAGCCCAAAATGCATTCTTCTAAAAGTAAATGTGCCATAGGGGCACGTGAAAGTTGTTTTCTCTTGATCTTCTGGAAAAATTGTAACTTGGTTATACCCAAAATAGCCATCCAGAAAGTAATAATACTTCTGCCCAGCCAGTTTCTCCAAGATCTGATCAATGAATAGGAGTGGGAAATGATCTTTTTTCGTGACTGAAATTAGTTTTCTATAATCAATGCAGATTCTCCACCCTGTTGGTAATCGTGTAGGAACTTCTTCTCCTTTATCATCTATTACAACTGTCAGCCCTAACTTCTCGGGAACAACTTGAGTTGGGCTGACCCACTTGCTATCAGAAATGGGATATATGATCCCGACATCCAACCATTTGACAACTTCTTTCTTCACTACCTCCTTCATACTTGGATTCAGCCGACGTTGCATCTCTCTGCTCGGCTTGGCATTGTCTTCCAAGTAAATGTAATGCATACACACATCTGGACTAATACCCTTCAAATCCGCCACTGACCAACCTATCGCCCTTTTATGCTCCTAAAGGACATCTAGGAGTTGGGATTCCTGAGCAGTAGTGAGGTTGGAAGCAATGATTACGGGCAGAGTTTGGTTAGGACATAGATAAGTATACTTCAAAGGATCCGGCAGAGACTTCAATTCTAGACTGGGTGGCTGATCCAAAGATGGAAGAATAGGTTCAGCTTGAAGTAGAGGGAGTGGCTCTACTCTAGAGTAGGGTGCACTAGAAAGTGGAGAATCCTAGAGCATGCTACCCTCTTCTAGACATTCCTCATTAACTTCCAGACTTTCTTCAATTAGTTCTTCAAAAACATCTGTCACGTCCCGAGATTATGCAGCAGAAACAATCAAGAACGCGAACAACCGGCATGGTAAGCCTCGAGCAAGAAATATAACCAGAGCGCAATAACAATCACACAAAGTAATTGCACAATAATTTAATCAAACTTTCACTTTATTTCATATCAAATAATCTTGATCCAAGTACATGAAATAATCAACTCTCTTTTTGATCTAGACTCAAGAAAAATAAAAATTACATATAAAGACTCAATCTAGACATATTTGACATTCTAAGTCTTCACTCGATTCCATATTTCCTTTAATCGCTCTCGGACCCGCTACTTGAGTAATTCGAATCTGATTCACTCGTATTTCCTGAAAAGATTAGAAAATAGGTCATGAGCACACTTGCCCAGTAGGTATCTTCGCATCAACATGTAGGCAATGTTAAAGTGATTAATGTCTTAGCTCTAAAGAACAAGATAAAATCATACAGATACGAAAAATCATGTGAGAAAACCAAAGTAACAAGATATCATCACGTTTGAGATATGGAAATATGATTGAGCAAGTATGATCAAGCAAGAATGTAATAATAGCCTTTCATGAACAAGAATGTACTAGAAAGTCATATAACAAGCAAGAATGTACTCTTCACTTAGTAGCAAGTACTTCGTGAATTTATGTGGATTACCACCCGTGGATATTTCTGTGATTCTGTGGATTTTCACTTATTTATAAAGAAAGTACTCCCAGTGCAATGCGACGCCAGTAGCATCATACCCCATGGTTTAAATAGTATGTTTCCGACAATCAGCCGAGAGGACTAGCATAGAGCCCTTAAACACAATCAGTGCTCGAACTACATCTTCAAGTATAAATCAAGCTACTTCTACGTTTATATCAATAATGTGGCCAAGAATGTACAATTTCAACAATAGTTCCACGATAAAGTAACTAAAAATAAGAATGCTTCTATTGTGAATAAGGAATTTCAATAAATATATTTAATAATTCTGTTATGCCATGATAATAAATCGACAGCATAACGGTACATTCTTTAACTTTCGAAGTTACTTAAGTATCTTTGAAATAATGTGACAAGTTCTAGATAATTAATTGGACCATCTAGAAACTTAGGAAAATCTACCCATGAGTCAAACCCGGGTTAACAGAATTCAGAGAACAAACGGTCATATACTGGGCCGTTACAGAAATATAACGGTCTAGCTGTGGATCGTTAAGGACAAGACTATTCAGTAATTGAAACATACTATCTGGAGTCTTTAGCGGTCAAAGAAAGAACGGTCTAGGATCCGTTAGCGGTCTAGTGAAGGCCCGCTAGCAGACTCTGGCGGTTAATTATTGGGCCGCTAAATTCCAAAAATATAAAATATCGGTACAAGTGCTTTCTAGACATTAGGCTTTTAATGGTACAACCAACTCGGCGTCCTAGTGAGAATCCTAGGCTCGCGGAGAATTACGGAAGCCTTGAAACAAGATTTCCTAGTCCATTGGAAGGAATATCCAAAGGAGAGGTTATCAAGTCCAAGATTTATGTACTTAATGTACATAAGTGTAACTAATGGTCATATACCGAGATATATGTCATGTACTTATGAAAATGACTCTATAGTTGAGAAAGAGATCATTGAAAATCATGATCAAGGTAAACCATGAATCATCTAACTTTAGAAATATGTATTTAATTACCAAAGTATATGATTTTGGCACAAAGTTAACTTATGTTAAAAATAATTCCAAGTACAATAAAGAACATTAACTCACTGTTATGACTCAGTAAATAAAAACTCAGAGTAGTGAATAACATTAAAACAGGTTGGAACATAGATAACTAGGCTTATTTATAAGCTAAATAGGCTGCTCTTAAATCTGTCTCATTTTGACATAAAACAGAACACTAGCGGTCCATTATAGAGCCGTTATAGAGAGTTGGCGGTTTATCGTAAGGCCGCCAAAGGGACTAAAATGCTCTATTTTTGATTCGCCAGAGGTTTCATAGAAAAACAAGTTACAGAGTGTCTAGCAGTTTATCGTAGGGCCGCTACACCAGGTTGGCAGTCGAAATTTAGGCCGCTAGATCACGTTGATAGAAAACTAGATATGTGCAACTAAATGCTAACTAAAACACATCATGTCTGGAAATCAACATATTATAATTTCACAGCATGATAGAATGGAGATAACATGCATGGATTCCATGTATTAATCAAGAGAATTTATTTAGTTCACTTAGGGTTAGGAAAATGCATGAACATTACACTAGATGCATAGACTCTAATAAAACATGAAATTCTTGATCTATAAAACATGAAATCAAGTGCAATAAGAGGGCTTTTAATCCTAGAACAATGGTTTAGCCATCCATGAGATGACCTACCTCAGTTAAGGCCTTTAGATTTCGAATTTAAGACTGGAAGTCAACCCTAGTTTCTTGCACTTCTTGTACTAAAACAGCAAGTTCACGTCCTAATAACTTTTGATTCTCATGATCTAAAGACGTGAAATTTTAGAGGGTAAGCAGAAGATACAAAGGGGAATAGAAAGTTCTAAAGGTGCAACTTCTAAATACCTTATTTTGGGCTCCTAATTCCCTGATCTTCACCACACCGTTGCATAGTTTCCTGAGTCGTTTGTGTGAAATCAGCAACTTTGGAGGCTTCTATCTTCCTGATGGGTTGATCTCCTAGCATGAAATTTTGAGACAAGTTAGTCCTTAATATTAGGAATAAAAATCTCAAAAGAACGTACCTGAAATAATGTCGTCTTACCTTAGTTCCACGCGAGCCAACCGTAGGGATCGCACAAGTGAAACCTAGGGTCTATTTATAGGGTTTTGCTAGGTTTCATGGATTAGATTGATTCTAGAGTCCTTATTAAATCTTAATTCGACTTCTGAGAGTCCTAAGAATACTTACTAGTCCTCCCATCTCGGTCTCTAGGAGATAGAACACCAAAAATCCAATCTTTTTGCTCTTTCTCCAACTCACGGAACTGACAGAAAGTAGCGGTCTAACCGTCCTATAGCGGTCTCACGATAGACCGCCACTACCTTTGGGCGCCGAATTTGAATTTGATTCAAATTCATTTACTCATTTGATCCATTTGTTTATCTAAATAGGGAGTATTTATCCCTATATTCCGTGAATAAACTAATTAACCTTCTAGAATACGGGCCAAACTTCATGGGCTTGGTCCTTAAGTCCTTTGGACTTTATTTAAATAGGCTAGGTTAATTGATTATCATACTTGGGATTTAGTAATTATTTATTAAACCTAAAAATTCATTTATTAATCCATTTTGGTCTTTTAAAAATTCTTATAAATTTCTAGAAAATTCTTAAAGACTTTAGAAATGTTCCATAAAATTTACGGGACATTACACCCTCCCCCACTTAAGAGAATTTGGTGTCCAAATTTAATATATGGATTATGGAGAGTGTACTTACAGTTAAATAATTCTGAAAATTTTTTACACATAGCTTCTTCGGTCTCCCATGTTTCTTCAGATTTAGTCCACTGGATCTTGACCATAGGAATAGTTTTATTCCGAAGTTGACGTACCTCTCGTTCAATGATCTTAATAGGCTTTTGTTCGTATGTCAAATCCTTCTTAATCTCCAGATTATCATACGTGATGAGTGATGACATGGAAAGAATCAGGGACATACTTCTTGAGCATCGAGACATGAAATACATCATGAACTTTAGATAATTGCAGAGGTAAAGCAATTCGATAAGCTACTTCACCAACTCTTTCCAGAATTTCAAAAGGGCCAATGAATCTTGGAGTAAGCTTATCCTTAATACCAAATCTTTGAATACCTCGACCTGGAGAAACCTTAAGAAATACATGATCTCCTACTTGAAACTCCAAGTCGCGTCTTCGATTATCGGCATATGATTTCTGCCTGTCTTGTGCCATTTGAAGTCTTTCTTGAATGAGTTTAATCTTCTCGATAGTATCCCTAATAATATCGGGACCGAGAAATTGCCTTTCTCCTACTTCATTCCAACAAATAGGGGAACGACAGCTTCTTCCATATAAAGCTCCAAACTATGCCATTTGTATGCTAGCTTGGTAGCTATTGTTGTATGCAAATTTCACTAGAGGCAAGTGATCATGCCAACTTCCTCCAAAGTCAATAGCACAAGCCCTAAACTGTTTGACTATCAGTTTATGGATGGAATGCCGTGCTAAAGTTCAGTCGAGTCCCTAATGAATGTTGTAGACCCTTCCAGAATTACGATGTAAATCGAGGATCTCGGTCAGAAATAATGGTGACAGGGACACCATGTAATTTGACAATCTCCTTCATGTATAAGGCTGCTAGTACATCCACAGACCATCGACTTTTAATCGGTAGAAAATGTGCCGATTTAGTCAATCGGTCTATGATCACCCATATACCATCGTGTTCTCCTCTTGTCTTAGGTAAACCCATCATGAAATCCATCCCTATACTTTCCCACTTCCACTCGGGAATATTCAAGGGGTGTAATTTACCTACGGGTTTTAAATATTCTGCCCTGACCTGTTGACAAGTGAGACAGCGGGACACGAAATCTACTACCTCTCTCTTCATGTTGGGCCACCAAAAGTTTCTCTTCATATCTTGATACATCTTGGTAGCACCAGGATGAACATCATATCTTGACTTATGTGCCTCTTCCATGATTAATTTCTTAGTATCATTGTGATTTGGCACATAAATCCTACCTTTAAATAGTAGTCTTCCATCATGTGAGATAGAAAATTTGGTTCTCTGATCCACATTATCCTTGATTTCCATCAATGCAGTGTCATTCTCTTGTAATTTGACTATATCCTCAATCAATGTAGGTTGAGACCTTATATTGGCAATTATACACCCATCTTCTTCCCTGTCAATATCAAGATTTAGATGAGAGAAATCTTTGATAAGACAAGTCATACCTTCTCGGATGCTTGCTAATGTTGCCATCGGTCTTCTGCTAAGAGCGTCAGCCACAGCATTTGCTTTCCCTGGATGATATTAAATTGTAAAGTCGAAGTCCTTGAGATACTCCAATCATATGCGTTGTCGCATATTCAACTCCTTCTGGGTAAAAAGATATTTCAAACTTTTATGATCTGAAAATATAGTGAACTTCTCCCCATAAAGGTAATGTCATCAAATCTTTAATGTAAATATAACCCCAGCCAATTCTAGATCATGCGCAAGATAATTCTCTTCATGACGCTTTAGCTGTCTTGAGGAATAACAAATCACTTTCCTATTTTGCATAAGAACGCATCCTAGGCCAATGACAGATGCATCCGTATAGACTTCAAAACCACCACCTTCAGTTGGTAATGTTAAAATAGGAGCTATAGTAAAGTGATCTTTAAGAGTTAAAAAACTCTCCTCGCAGTCCTTCGACCATATAAAAGGATTTTCCTTTCTTGTAAGTCTAGTTAAAGGAACGGCGATCTTGGAGAAATCCTTAATAAATCTCCTATAATAGCCAGCTAGTCCCAGAAAGCTTCTTACTTCTGACACGGTTGTTGGCCGGCTCTAGTTCTTAACAGCTTCCACCTTAGAAGCATCAACAGCGATACCTTCATTTGAAATAATATGGCCAAGGAATGAGACTTCCTTGAGCCAGAACTCGCACTTACTAAGCTTTGCATAGACTTTGTGTTCTCTTAGTGTCTGCAAGGCTATCCTTAAGTGTAGCGCTCGTGCCTTAGTGGATTCTTAGCAATTCGGATCTAGGCTTTGCCCTGATCGTTTTGGCTATTTTTGTGGATTTTTAGGCGTTTGTTTGGCATTTATCAAAATTTGTTTAAGGTTAATGGCAATTAGGGTTAGATTTTTAAAATAATAATAATGATTTTAATTATATATATATATATATATATATATATATATATATATATATATATATATATATCTCTCTCTCTCTCTCTCTCTCTCTCTCTCTCTCCCCATCGATTTCTCTCTCCCTCACTCGTTCCCCCTCTTTGTCTCTCTCCCTCTCACGATCTCTCCGCCCCCACTCTCTCGGTCTTGGTCCGGACGGTCGCGGATCGACGCGCGGGAGGTGTTGTTGGAACCGGCTCATTGCGAGGAACGCGTAGACGCTGACCTCGTCGCAGTTCGTGGGACGTGGAGGTGAGACGGGGCGGGAGGAGCCGCGGTGATCCGTTGCTTGCATGCGGCCCAAATCCGGTTTTCGTCGCGATTAAGGTAGGGGGATGGAATCCTTGCCTCGCTAGGATCACATTGGCATAGCATGCATGCCCATCCGACGTCGTTTTCTTCAATTTCCATGCAAAATTCCATGTTAGTGTAATTTAGGCTAAATCCTTGAAAATCACTCCATGGGCATTGTTTTTATGTTTTGATGCATGGATTAGTTGTAGAATGTCGTGGCTTGGTAGGTTTTATAGTTTTTCCACGTTCCCCGTCGATCCGGCTCGACCGGGAGGGGGTTTGGTTTTGACCGTTTCGGTTTAAGCTCCCAGCTGGTGTGACGGTTCTTCCAGAGGCCGTCACACTGTAACGGTCCTTGTGGGGTGCGTTACGCGCGTGTGACGGCCCACAGTGGGGGCGTCACACTTGGTGTGGCGGTCATCTGCTAGACCGTCACATGACCGTTACTTGACCGGTTTGACCATTGACTTCGTATGGCGGTTGGCCTAACGGCCTGTCGGGCGACCGTCAGGGCGTTGTAACGCACCTCCGGGAGCGCGTTACGTTCTGTTAGAACGCTGTGGTTTTATTTTTAGCCTTGGGCGGGTGTAACGGTCCCGGGGAGGCGCGTTACGTCTGTGTAACGCCCCTGCCCTGGCGCGTTACAGCCCTTGTAACGCCCCCGTCCTCGACCGTCACAGCCCTTGTGACGCTCCTTCCCTTCACCGTCACACTCTGTGACGCGGCAGCCCTGGACCGTTACATTCCTTTGGGTTTTAATAGCATGCATGGTCAATTTCTAATGCATTCAATGTTGTATATATGCCATGTTTAGGTTGTTTTGTGACCGATGGCTTATTAGTAGATCCCGATAGAATTGCTTTCTCTTTCCTTGTGATGGAACCACTAGTCGTAGCCCAGCGACCGAGTGTGTCGTCCCACTCGGGAGAGGTGGAGGGGTGTTCCCGAGGAACGGTTTGTAAGCTAGTTACCATGGGCCACAGCGGTTACCGTTGCGTCCAACGGGGGGGAAAACTAGCTAGAGGCCTGGCTCTAGGTAGGAGTCAGTGTGTGCACACGTGGTCGGAGACTTGGACAGGCACTGACGAGTGTCGCTCTGACTAGTACTTGGTTTGGTCCTGTTACGCCTCTCGCTTGTCGTGAGTCAGACTTGCGAGTTGCCGAGACGCAGTGTAAGTCGTCACGGGACGCGTCTGGTCTTGTTCTTCTAGTGGGTTGTTCCGTCTCTCACTTCACCTGGTTAGTGATGGTTTATTCTATTGGTAGATTTATTTCCTGTTGTTATTTAGTTATTAAATTGTGCATCTGCCTTATTATTTAAATGCATGCTCTAATTGCTTTTATGTTTGCCTGCTTGTCTGTTTAGTTTAGGGTAGGGATCCGCGTGACCCCTACTGAGTCTGGCTGTGACTCACCCTTCCTTCTTTCAGGTGAGCCGCCCCAGTCGTCCTTATCGTGGTTGTGCCGAGCGTCGTTAGAGTGCCAACTGTGTTGGTTTGTCTTTTGTTCTGTTGTGCCGGGGTATGCCCCGTGTAGTTGTACAGTGGACCTCTTTTTATTGAAAAATCTGGACTGTTGTATATATTCTACCACTCTGATATTTTAATTACTTCCGCACTTATTTATTAATTGCCGCCCTAATTAATATTGCGTGCTTGCGGTCCCAATTCGTTATGCAACTCCTCAGCAAACTCCTTTAACCCTTCAGGGGCCTCATCAGCCTCTTGGGTGGCTTCCCCAGTTCTTGGTATCGGTGTATCAATTTCATCGGTATATCGATATCCGGAGCTCTGGGTCGTCACAGTTGGTATCAGAGCTGTGTTGGGGATTTGTATTAGGAATTGGAACTTGCGTTGGTCCAGAGCTAGTCCACTGTGTTGTCTGTTGCTGGCTTAGGATGTTTCTCGTGATTACTGATGGTTTTCCGTTATCGTGTGTTTCCTAAGTTCAAGATGTTGCCTCGTGGATGGAAGAAAGCTCGGGCTCCTCGGGAGGAGAGTGGCACTTCCTCTGCCCCAGCTGTGCTAGCTTCCGTTAACCCTGCTCCGCGTGAAGAAGTGTCTGGTGGCCGTGGTAGAGCGTTGAAGGAATTCCTGCTGTTCCACCCATCGACTTTCGAGGGTCAATCAGATCCGGAGGCAGCTAGATCGTGGCTCGATGCCACTGTGTGCGTGTTCCAGTCGATGGAGTGCGCGGATGATGAGCGAGTCATGTTGGCTACTTATCAGCTTCAAGGTACCGCACACACGTGGTGGACTGCAGAGTGGGAGGTTGCCTTCCGTTCCCGTCCGCTTCGACAAATCACTTGGGCTGAGTTCGTTGCTACTTTCGAGCGTGCTTACACTCCAGCCTGTCTCAAGTTAGCAAAGATGTACCAGTTTCTGGAGCAGACGCAAGGTGACATGACTATGTTGCAGTACCGAGATAAGTTCATCGAGTTGGGCAGGTACGCGCCCCATATTTTTGTTGAGGAAGCTATGAAGACTCAGGAGTTTCTGCGCGGACTGAAAGCGGAATTGAGCCTGCCGTTGTTCGCTACCCGAGTGTCTAAGTTGGATTCAGCGTACCAGGCAGCTGTTGTAGTGGAGATGGAAATGGCGAGGACTCGAGGGCTTTCTCAGGCAAGAATGGTGCAGCCGACTGTGCAGTTTCAGCTGAATTACCAGCCGTCTGTCCCGGGAGTTCCTTCTGCCGTTCCTGCTATCAGCAGTGTTTCTTCTTTTTCCGACTCCCACTTCCGGCAATTCAAGAATAAGAAGTCAAAGAGGAAGTTTGAGCATCCGGCGCCTTCTGATCCGAGTCAGCTATCCGTTCCTTCTGTTCGACCGCGTCAAGATTTTTCCAGTGGTCAGCAGCGTCCGTGTTTGAGGTGTGGTGGTAGTCATCCAGGCGTGCCGTGTTCCGTGCCAATCGTCTATTATCGTTGTGATCAACCGGGTCATGTGGTTCGAGACTGTCCGCTGAAGTCGACGCCGGTACAGTTTTTACAGTTTACCCAGCCGCAGCGGCCTCAGTTTCATCTTCCTCCGCCGCCTCAACCTCAGCCGTCTTACCTACCTGCTCCAGTTCCTTCCCAGCAGTCTTCTGCAGCCAGTAGCCCTCCGAGAGGCAGGGTCACTCACATCACTCGTGCAGAAGCTGTGGCAGCTAATCTGGTAGAAGGTACGGTTTCGATTTTTGATCGTCCAGCTCATGTTCTTTTCGATTCTAGCGCTACTCATTCTTTTGTGTCCGAGGATTTTCTTGCTTGCATTGAGGAGTCGATGACCGAAGTGTCGTGTAATTTGCTCGTGGAGTTACCCTTTGGAGATTTCATGTCCACTCCGGTGTGCCTGGAAGATTCCCCTATTGTCGTCAGCAATCGGCCGATGCCTGTGAAACTTTATGCATTGAAGTTGGCCGAATATGACACTATTCTAGGCATGGACTGGCTGGAATTGTATAGTGCCGTGGTTCACTGCAGATACAAGCGCGTCTATTTTATACCACGTGGGAAGCCAGCCTTTTATTTTCAAGGTATGCTTTAATTTTGCAGTTGCCTCCTTTCGCCTTCTGTTTAAATTTTGAGGATGAAATTTCTTTAAGGAGGGAGGGACTGTAGCGCTCGTGCCTTTGCGGATTCTTAGCAGTTCGGATCTAGGCTATGTCCTGATCGTTTTGGCTATTTTTATGGATTTTTAGGCGTTCATTTGGCATTTATCAGAATTTGTTTAAGGTTAATGGCAATTAGGGTTAAGTTTTTAAAATAATAATAATGATTTTAATTTTTATTTATATATTTTATATATATATATATATATCTCTCTCTCTCTCTCTCTCTCTCTCTCTCTCTCTCTCTCTCTCACTCGTTCTCCCTCTTTCTCTCTCTCCCTCTCACGATCTCTCCGCCCCCACTCTCTCGGTCTTGGTCCGGACGGCTGCGGATCGAGGCGCGGGAGGTGTTGTTGGAATCGGCTCGTCGCGAGGAACGCGTAGACGCTGACCTCGTTGCGGTTCGTGGGACGTGGAGGTGAGACGGGACGGGAGGAGCCGCGGTGACCCGCTGCTTGCATGCGGCCCAAATCCAGTTTTCGTCGCGATTAAGGTAGAGGGATGGAATCCTTGCCTCGCTAGGATCGCATTGACATAGCATGCACGCCCATCCGACGTCGTTTTCTTCAATTTCCATGCAAAATTCCATGTTAGTGTAATTTAGGCTAAATCCTTGAAAATCACTCCATGGGCATTATTTTTATGTTTTGATGCATGGATTAGTTGTAGAATGTCGTGGCTTGGCAGGTTTTATAGTTTTTCCACGTTCCCTGTCAATCCGGCTCGACCGGGAGGGGGTTTGGTTTTGACCGTTTCGGTTTAAGCTCCCAGCTGGTGTGACGGTTCTTCCAGAGGCCGTCACACTGTAACGGCCCTTGTGGGGTGCGTTACGCGCGTGTGACGGCCCACAGTGGGGGCGTCACACTTGGTGTGGCGGTCATCTGCTACACCGTTACATGACCGTTACTTGACCAGTTTGACCGTTGACTTCGTATGGCGGTTGGCCTAACGGCCTGTCGGGCGACCGTCAGGGCGTTGTAACGCGCCTCCGGGAGCGCGTTACGTTCTGTTAGAACGCTGTGGTTTTATTTTTAGCCTCGGGCGGGTGTAACGGTCCTGGGGAGGCGCGTTACGTCCGTGTAACGCCCCTGCCCTGGCGCGTTACAGCCCTTGTAACGCCCCCGTCCTCGACCGTCACAGCCCTTGTGATGCTCCTTCCCTTGGCCGTCACACTCTGTGACGCGGCAGCCCTAGACCGTTACATTCCTTTGGGTTTTAATAGCATGCATGGTCAATTTTTAATGCATTCAATGTTGTATATATGCCATGTTTAGGTTGTTTTGTGACCGATGGCTTATTAGTAGATCCCGATGGAATTGCTTTCTCTTTCCTTGTGATGGAACCACTAGTCGTAGCCCAGCGACTGAGTGTGTCGTCCCACCCGGGAGAGGTGGAGGGGTGTTCCCGAGGAACGGTTTGTAAGCTAGTTACCGTGGGCCCCTGCGGTTACTGTTGCGTCCAACCGGGGGGGGAACTAGCCAGAGGCCTGGCTCTAGGCAGGAGTCAGTGTGTGCATATGTGGTCGGAGACTTGGACAGGCACTGACGAGTGTCGCTCTGACTAGTACTTGATTTGGTCCTGTTACGCCTCCCGCTTGTTGTGAGTCAGACTTGCGAGTTGCCGAGACGCAGTGTAAGTCGTCACGGGACGCGTCTGGTCTTGTTCTTCTAGTGGGTTGTTCCGTCTCTCACTTCACCTGGTTAGTGATGGTTTATTCTATTGGTAGATTTATTTCCTGTTGTTATTTAGTTATTAAATTATGCATCTGCCTTATTATTTAAATGCATGATCTAATTGCTTTTATGTTTGCCTGCTTGTCTGTTTAGTTTGGGGTAGGGATCCGCGTGACCCCTACTGAGTCTGGCTGTGACTCACCCTTCCTTCTTTCAGGTGAGCCGCCCCAGTCGTCCGCCGGTCCTTATCGTGGTTGTGCCGAGCGTCGTTAGAGTGCCAACTGTGTTGGTTTGTCTTTTGTTCTGTTGTGCCGGGGTATGCCCCGTGTAGTTGTACAGTGGACCTCTTTTTATTGAAAAATCTGGACTATTGTATATATTCTACCACTCTGATATTTTAATTACTTCCGCACTTATTTATTAATTGCCGCCCTAATTAATATTGCGTGCTTGCGGTCCCAATTCGTTATGCAACTCCTCAGCAAACTCCTTTAACCCTTCAGGGGCCTCATCAGCCTCTTGGGTGGCTTCCCCAGTTCTTGGTATCGGTGTATCAATTTCATCGGTATATCGATATCCGGAGCTCTGGGTCGTCACAGTTGGTATCAGAGCTGTGTTGGGGATTTGTATTAGGAATTGGAACTTGCGTTGGTCCAGAGCTAGTCCACTGTGTTGTCTGTTGCTGGCTTAGGATGTTTCTCGTGATTACTGATGGTTTTCCGTTATCGTGTGTTTCCTAAGTTCAAGATGTTGCCTCGTGGATGGAAGAAAGCTCGGGCTCCTCGGGAGGAGAGTGGCACTTCCTCTGCCCCAGCTGTGCTAGCTTCCGTTAACCCTGCTCCGCGTGAAGAAGTGTCTGGTGGCCGTGGTAGAGCGTTGAAGGAATTCCTGTTGTTCCACCCATCGACTTTCGAGGGTCAATCAGATCCGGAGGCAGCACAGCTGGGGCTCTGGGTATCGGTGTATCGATTTCATCGGTATATCAGTATCCGGAGCTCTGGGTCGTCACATTAAGTGCTCTTCATGTTCTTCCCTTGTTTTGGAACATATGAGAATATCATCAATAAATACGACCACAAATCGGTCGAGATAAGACCTGAAGACATTATTCATAAGTTGCATAAATGCCGCCGGGGCATTGGTTAACTCGAACGGTATTACCACAAATTCATAATGGCCATAACGGCTCCGGAAAGCCGTCTTGTGTATGTCTTCGTCCTTGATCTTAAGTTGATGATAACCTGACATGAGGTCTATCTTGGAAAAATACTTTGCTCCTGAAATCTGATCAAAGAGTTCATCGATACGCAGCAACGGATATTTGTTCTTAATAGTAAGCTGATTCAGTCGCCGGTAATCGATACATAACCTAAGAGATCCATCCTTCTTTTTGATAAATAGAACCGGTGCACCCCAAGGGGATATGCTAGGTCGAATAAATCCCTGGTCTAGTAGCTCTTGAAGTTGTCTCTTTAATTCCTTGAGTTCCGTGGGGGACATCCTGTAGGGAGCTATCGAAATAGGTGCTGCTCGGGGGATAAGTTCAATGGAGAAGTTTACTTCCCTTTCGAGTGGTAAATCGGGTAAGTCTGAGAAAAACACATCAGGAAATTCATAGACAATAAGGATATCTTCTAAGATGATCTCCTTGGATTCAGTGAGGGTTACTGAAGCAAGAAAAGTTACACATCCTTGTGAAATTAATTTGCAAGCATGCAGAGATGAAATAATGGCATGATGCTTCCAATATTTGACACCAAGGAAGGAAAACATTGGAAGACCAGGTTTCTGAAAAGAGATAATCCTATTTTGGCAATTTATGTACGCATCATGGTCTACCAGCCAATGTATGCCTAGAATAGCATCGTAGCCCTCCATATCAAGGCATACGAGATTTGCAGGAAGATTGTGTCCTTCTATCCTTACCTCACTATCAGGATAATAGTTTGTGAGTTTGGTTCCGGGACCTAAAGGCGTAGTAATAGCAAGGTCCGAATGTAAAGGAACTAACGAAATAGGTAAAGTTTTTACGAAGGAAGTAGATATAAAAGAATAAGAAGCACCAATATTGAATAATACGAATGCAGGATGTGAATACATCTGAATGCTACCTTCCATTAGCCCATCATCGTTGGGCGCTTCTTCATCATTCATGACGGCATTAAGACGAGCCTGACGCTTACGTCCTCCGCCAGAAGATAATTCCTTCGTAAGGGGGCAATCTGGCATGCGGTGCTCCCTGCTGCCACATCTTAGACAAGCGCCGAGGCGCTTCCAGCATTCTTCGGCCGAATGACCGAACTTCTCACAAAAGGTACAGGCCGTGGTGACCTACCTCTCTTCCTCCTTAACTTTCTTGTTTTTGTGGTAGCCACTACCACTCCCGTTCCGAGGTCTCTTCTTGCTATCACGGGATTTGTAGAGTTCAGCGATGCTGAATGTGTTTTTCTTATCACGCTGATCAGACCTTCGGCTCGATTCTTCGCCCTTACCTTTTAACTTCTTGACCTTCTCTAAGGTCCTCTCACATAGATGTGCCCGTTGAACCATCTCCGCGTATATACGGATATTCTGGGTCCCCAGTTGCTGAATATAGCGGGGCCTTAATCCATCCATAAATCGATTAGCCTTTAACAAGCCGGTGCTAATCAAGTGAGGAGCATATGGTGCTAGTCAGGAAAATTGAAGTTCATACTCCGACACCGACACCATGCCTTGGCGTAGAGAAGCAAACTCCATAGCCTTTCGTTCCTTGACGTGCTCAGAAAAGTACTTGGCTCGGAAGAGCGTCAGAAAACCTTCCCATGTATATGGTGCATCAGCTAGCGGTGCCGGAACCGACTTCCACCATGTACGAGCATCTTTATTTAGTTGAAAGGTAGCAATGCGAACCCTCTCTTGATCCGCACATTGCATGACTTCGAAAATACGGTTCATTTCATCAATCCAGTTCTCAGCTTCGTCTAGTTTTGAAGAACCAAAAAATCTCGGAGGATTCAAGCTCTGGAAGTTTCGATGTAGGTCTCCAGCCCTTGCTCCTGCGCCAGCATGCGCCATGGTTTATAAGGCTTGAGTCAGACCCGCGACGGTCTCTTGCATACCGTTCCAGTCTACGCGATGAGCCATTATGAGAGTGAGGTACCAGATAAGAGCAATGAATTTTGTTAATTCTAATGGAATGAGTGGGGATAATCTTAGAAATAATTCTAATAACTATCTCATCCCAAGTTCTACCCAATTTCCTCTCATAGGTTTAGAATTTTCTTTCCTAGTTTCATAGGTGTGGGTCCTTAAACCTTAGACTTAGCCTATGACATGACTTTTCCCAAAGACTTCTAGTCCTAGCGCTCTGATACCACCTTAATTGTCACGTCCCGAGATTATGTAGCGAAAACAATCGGGAACGCGAACAGCCTGCATGGTAAGCCTCGAGCAAGAAATATAACCAGAGCGCAATAACAATCACACAAAGTAATTGCACAATAATTTAATCAAACTTTCACGTTATTTCATATCAAATAATCTTGATCCGAGTACATGAAATAATCAACTCTCTTTTTGATCTAGACTCAAGAAAAATAAAAATTACATATAAAGACTCAATCTAGATATATTTGACATTCTAAGTCTTCACTCGATTCCATATTTCCTTTAATCGCTCTCGGACCTGCTACTTGAGTAATTCAAATCTGAATCACTCGTATTTCCTGAAAAGATTAGAAAATAGGTAATGAGCACACTTACCCAGTAGGTATCTTCGCATCAACATGTAGGCAATGTTAAAGTGATTAATGTCTTAGCTCTAAAGAACAAGATAAAATCATGTAGATACAAAAAAATCACGTGAGAAAACCAAAGTAACAAGATATCATCATGTTTGAGATATGAAAATATGATTGAGCAAGTATGATCAATCAAGAATGTAATAATGGCCTTTCATGAATAAGAATGTAACAAGAATGTACTAGAAATTCATATAACAAGCAAGAATGTACTCTTCACTTAGTAGCAAGTACTTCATGAATTTATGTGGATTACCACCCGTGGATATCCGTGATTCCGTAGATTTTCACTTATTTATAAAGAAAGTACTCCCAGTGCAATACGACGCCAGTAGCATCATATCCCATGGTTTAAATAGTATGTTTCCGACAATCAGCCGAGGGGACTAGCATAGAGCCCTTGAACACAATCAGTGCTCGAACTGTATCTTCAAGTATAAATCAAGCTACTTCCACATTTATATCAATAATGTGGCCAAGAATGTACAATTTCAACAATAGTTCCACGATAAAGTAACCAAAAATAAGAATGCTTCTATTGTGAATAAGGAATTTTAATAAATATATTTAATAATTAGGTTATGCCATGAAAATAAATCGGCAGCATAACGGTACATTCTTTAACTTTCAAAGTTACTTAAGTATCTTTGGAATAATGTGACAAGTTCTAGATAATTAATTGGACCATCTAGAAACTTAGGAAAATCAACCCATGAGTCAAACCCGGGTTAACAGAATTCATAGAACAAACGGTCATATACTGGGCCGTTACAGAAATATAGCGGTCTAGCTGTGGACCGTTAAGGACAAGACTATTCGGTAATTGAAACAGACTATCTGGAGTCTTTAGCGGTCAAAGAAAGAATTGTCTAGGATCCGTTAGCAGTCTAGTTAAGGCCCGCGAGTAGACTCTGGCGGTTAATTATTGGGCCGCTAAATTCCAAAAATATAAAACACCAGTATAAGTGCTTTCTAGACATTGGACTTTTGATGGTACAACCAACTCGGCATCCTAGTGGGAATCCCAGGCTCGCGGAGAATTACGGAGGTCTTGAAACAAGATTTCCTAGTCCATTGGAAGGAATATCCAAAGGAGATGTTATCAAGTCCAAGATTTGTGTACTTAATGTGCATAAGTGTAACTAATGGTCATATACCGGGATATATGTCATGTACTTATGAAAATGACTCTATAGTTGAGAAAGAGATCATGAAAAACCATGATCAAGGTAAACCATGAATCATCTAACTTTAGAAACGTGTATTTAATTACAAAAGTATATGATTTTGGCACAAAGTTAACTTATGTTAAAAATAATTCCAAGTACAATAAAGAACATTAACTCACTGTTATGACTCAGTAAATAAAAACTCAGAGTAGTGAATAACATTAAAACAGGTTGGAACATAGATAACTAGGCTTATTTATAAGCTAAATAGGCTGTTCTTAAATCTGTCTCGTTTTGACAGAAAATAGAACACTGGCGGTCCATTATAGAGCCGTTACAGAGAGTTGGCAGTTTATCGTAAGGCCGCCAGAGGGACTAAAATGCTCTATTTTTGATTCGCTAGAGGTTTCATAGAAAAACAAGTTGCAGAGTGTCTAGCGGTTTATCATAGGGCCGCTACACCAAGTTGGCGGTCGAAATTTAGGCCGCTAGATCACGTTGACAGAAAACTAGATATGTGCAACTAAATGCTAATTACAACACATCGTGACTGGAAATCAACATATTATAATTTCACAGCATGATAGAACGGAGATAACATGCATGGATTCCATGTATTAATCAAGAGAATTTATTTAGTTCACTTAGGGTTAGGAAAATGCATGAACATTACACTAGATGCATAGACTCTAGTAAAACATGAAATTCTCGGTCTATAAAACATGAAATCAAGTGCAATAAGAGGGCTTTTAATCCTAGAATAATAGTTTAGCCGTCCATGAGATGACCTACCTCAGTTAAGGCCTTTAGAGTTCGAATTTAAGACTGGAAGTCAACCCTAGCTTCCTACACTTCTTGTGCTAAAACAGCAAGTTCACGTCCTAATAACTCTTGACTCTCTTGATCTAAAGACGTGAAATTTTGGAGGGTAAGAAGAAGATACAAAGGGGAACCAAAAGTTCTAAAGGTTCAACTTCTAAATACCTTGTTTTAATTCCCTGATCTTCACCACATCGTTGCATAGTATCCTGAGTCATTTGTGTGAAATCAGCAACTTTGGAGGCTTCTATCTTCCTGATGGGTTGATCTCCTAGCATGAAATTTTGAGGCAAGTTAGTCCTTAATATTAGGAATAAAAACCTCAAAAGAACCTACCTGAAATAATGTCGTCTTACCTTAGTTCCATGCGAACCAACCGTAGGGGTCGCGTAAGTGAAACCTTAGGTCTATTTATAGGGTTTTACTAAGTTTCATGGATTAGATTGATTCTAGAGTCCTTATTAAACCTTAATTCGACTTCTGAGAGTCCTAAGAATGCTTACTAGTCCTCCCATCTCGGTCTCTAGGAGATAGAACACCAAAAATCTAATCTTTTTGCTCTTTCTCCAACTCACGGAACTGACAGAAAGTAGCGGTCTATGTCTGGACCGCTAACCATCCTATAGCGGTCTCACGATAGACTGCCTCTACCTTTGGGCACCGAATTTGAATTTCATTCAAATTCATTTACTCATTTGATCCATTTGTTTATCTAAATAGGGAGTATTTATCCCTATATTCCGTGAATATACTAATTAACCTTCTAGAATATGGGTCAAACTTCATGGGCTTGGTCCTTAAGTCCTTTGGGCTTTATTTAAATATGCTAGGTTAATTGATTATCAGACTTGAGATTTAGTAATTATTTATTAAACCCAGAAACTCATTTATTAATCCATTTTGGTCTTTTAAAAATTCTTATAAATTCCTAGAAAATTCTTAAAGACTTTATAAATGTTCCATAAAATTTTCGGGGCATTACAACATCAATGACATTACATTCCACCTCATGGTCCAGATATTGAGATGCTTTGAACACATTCAGAGAAACATTCTCTCCTCCGAAAAAAATATCCATCATCCCCGTGGCGTAATTTATATTGGCCTTGACCGTGGCAAGAAACGGACGTCCCAAAATGATAGGTGTGTGTTTTAATTCCTGGGACGAGGCCATATCCAGAATAAGAAAGTCTACCGGGAAATAACATTCATGCACCTTCACAATCACATCTTCCAATAGTCCCCTCGGAGTCTTTACAGATCGATCTGCCAGTTGAAGGATTATAGATGTGGGTTTCGACTCCCCTAAATCAAATTGCTCATATATAAAGGTGGGTAACAAGTTCACATTAGCTCCAAGGTCCAGCAATGCTCTATCAAATGTAATTCCACCTATATCACAAGAAATCAGTGGAGCTCCGGGGTCCTTCAACTTTTTAGGCAATTGATTCATAACAATTGCACTGACATCTTCGGACAAGCGGACCTTTTGTGTTACTGCCTTTAGTTCCCTTTTTGGTGTACATAGCTCTTTCAAAAATTTTGCATATGCCGGCACATGTTTGACTGCATCCAATAGTGGAATATTGATGTTCACCTGTTTAAACAATTCCACTAGTTCTTCTTGTTGGACCGGCTTTCTCTTTTGAGCTTTTGACTTCAATGCATCAGGGAATGGGACCTTAGGAACATACTCTCGGGATCCTTCATCAACCTTTGATTTCCCTTTGTCCAGCTTGTTTTCTCCCCCCTCTGACTTCTTCTTTTCTTGCATAATTACCGGCTCCTCATCTTCACTATCATTCTCCTCGTGGGCATCTTGGCCCGAACTACTTCCGACATCCTTAGCCAGATAAGGATCATTAAGAATTTTTACGCTCCTAAGGGTAGAGATGGCTTTGGCATTCTCAAACTGAGGACCTATAGGAGGGGGCAGCTGAGGTTGATTGGGCTGATTGGGTTGAGGAAGAATGAGAGCTCTTGGAGGGAAGCCTGGAGGTTGTTGATTGCGGGGGTTGGCCACCAGTTGGCTAGGGAACTGGCCTACCACTCTTCTCATGTTATTAGCAGCAAGTTGCCCTATCTGATTTTCCAACTTAGAAATGGATTGTGCTTGGGTAAGAATAAGTTGTTGGAGTTGTTAAAACTTGTCATCAAAAGTGGGCTGAATAGGAGGTGGCTGATAATGTGGCTGATGGGAACGATGTGAAGGAAATTACTGAAATTGGCCCTGAGAAAATTGAGCTTGAGGATATGGGGCCTGAGCTTGATAGAAAAGAGGTTGCTGGAATTGTTGATGGAGAAAAGGAGACGAATAAGAGTGATTTGGATTAGATTGACTTGGCATTGGAAAATATTTTTTTTATTTGAATGGTGTGAGGGATGAGATTGGGTGGATGGGCCTTGATTGGATTTCCAAGAAAAATTTGGGTGATTTCTCCAGCCTGGATTGTAGGTGTTTGAGTAAAGGTCATATGCGGGCTTGGAGACACCTTGGGCAGTAAAGATTTGTTCTTGGATAAATGGGAGAAGTTGGGCTACTGTGGGACACTCACTCACAGAATGGCTAAGGCTAGAACACAAAGCACAATTTTCTTCTTGACTGGGAGTTGAGAATTATTGAGGTTGAGGAGCAGAAGATGAAGAAGGTTCCTGCCTATTCATAGCCAATAACTGGTCTAGCTTCTGAGCCACCATATCAACCTTCTTTATCTTCTGGGCCAGCAAATCCATTTTATTCAATTTCTGGGTTATGACATTGATGTCCATCTTATTCTCAAACTCCCCTTGATTCTTGACTTCGTAAAGCCCGGCCCTCTTGTTTGGTCCGATCATTCGTTCATATGATGAAAGTAAGGTGTGACTGATGGAGTTTTCACTCAACATTTCAAATAGATCATATGCTTCATCCTCACTCTTACTCATGAATGCTCCCCCACATGATGCATCCACCATTTGTCTATAATTTTCTGTTAGTCCCTCATAAAATGCTTGAACAATTTGCCATCTTGACAGGCCGTGATGGGGATATTTTCTTAATATATCTTTCAACCTATCCCAAGTCTCATGTATATATTCTCCAGGATTTTGGGTAAATCCAGTTATGGCTCTTCTCATTATGTTGGTTCGCCCTATGGGATAGAACTTCTTCAAAAATTCTTTTTGTATTTCCGCCCATGTATCAATGATCCTACCCAAGGCTCTTAACCAATATTTGGCTTTATCCTTAAGAGAGAATGGGAAGATGAGTTAGCCTAAGAGCATCATCAGAGAAATTCTGAATTTTAACAGTGGAGCAGATCTGAAGGAACTCATCAAGATGTTTGTAAGGGTCTTCATTAGGATTTTCATAGAAAGATGGTAACATTTGGATGGTACTAGACTTGATTTCATAATGAACCGCCAGGTTCTGAGGTGCTTGGACATAGAAAGACTGTTGGTATTGATTGGGCAAGAAATAGTCCTTTATTTGCTTTGGAGGTCCTTAATTTTCGGCCATGGGATCTTGTTGGAGATCGTTTCTTGGATATAAGACTCTCTCAATTTCTTGAATGGGTCCTAGTAGGTTTGGATGTTGAGATCTTCTACCTTGCATAAACTAGGACGAAGAGAGAGATGAGAGAGATTTTTTATGATGATTTTTGTTTGTTTATTTTTTTTTTGACACAAACTAGGACGAAGAAAGAGAAGAGGAGGATTTTTTTTATTTTGATTTTTTTATGCAAACACAAACAAGTTGTCACACAAATTACCTAATGATATATGTGTGACCTAGACCTACAAATTGAGTTTCACAAAATAACTAAAGTGTAACTTGAGTTCACCCTCAATATTTTCAACGGCCAGGTAAGGGGTGGGGTAGTGGGAGGCTCCCCTTACTTTCGCAAGGTCCTAATTAAAAATCACTAGTCTGCTTAAGGCGTTTGTCGTCCGACCGTCTTACCTTAGGCACCGGTTTTTATAAGAGGGTAAGCCCAAATAACACAAGAACCACAGTGTGAACCTAGGGCCAACATCTACTGCATTTTATTTAAGGTCTAGATGATGTAAAGATGCAAGGGAATTGTGATTTGTGGGTTAAGGAAGGGTGATGAAATCCACACCTTATCTTGCTTATGGGTGTTGCCCTTAAGATACTTTGAAATGATATGCAACAAAGCAAGTTCAAACAATGGGTTCTATGTAAGCATGGAAGTGCATGAGCATGCTATTGGAAAAGTTAGAGTACTCACCTTGTCTCCCGCAATCTTCAACAATGCAATTAACAACAATTAAACAACAAGGAAAAATAAATACTATCCTAAATTATGCATGACCTAAAACATAGAAGTGTGATTTCTACTCTTGAAATGAAGACTTTTATCGAGTTCAAGTGAAGAGTATTATTTTTTGTGAACCTGTGATTTACTTGATGCGCAATCCCTCGTTCTTTTTCTTTTTTTGAAATGAAATGACAAAAAGACTAAGGAAAGGGAGGAGAGCTTACCTCTTAACTGCTTCTTCTTTTTTTTTGCTCTTTATTCTTTTTTTTTAATTTTTTAGCTTCAATTCTTGAAGTGCGTTTCCTCGTTCTATTTTTTTTTTCTGTAGAAATAAGAAAAGGAAAGAGATATTAGTACACTTATAAACACAAGGAAAATAAAGTTCTTAAACCAAAAATCATCATTGCTCCCCGACAATAGCGCCAAAAATTGATAGTCACAAACCCGTCGTTAAAAAGTCGTGCCACAATTTCAAAATATTCGTACTCACTCACTTTTAAAGATTGGAAAATCAAGTATAGTGGTAAGTGGAGTCGATCCCACGAGGAGGAAATAATATTTTGGAACAAGTTGGAAAAATATCCTTATGCTTTGAAAAGCCGAGTTTTGAGTGAGATTAATCTAAGGAAAAATAAATTGCATGAAAATAAACTCACTAAAGAAGATGAGAGAGGTAAAGAAAAAAACTTAGAAGAGATAGAAAGAGGAACTAAGACAACCATAATTTGTAAAGATGAACTTTTATTAAGATGGAAGTGAAAAGTACACTCTATGAAAATGAAAAATATAACTCATAAAATAAAGAAAAGGGGAAAGAATATAGCCAAGATGAAGATGAAGATCGCCGCCTAATCGCCGTGCCGAGTCTTGGAGTGGATCGCCTTGCCATGGAGATGCACGCGGCCGAGAGGACCAATGGAAGAGAATCTCCGCCTTGGGATGTTTGGATGAAAATAGAGGATGGAAGATAAATAGAAAAGGAAGGGAGCTAAAAAATAGTAAAACAGGAATAATAGAAATGGAGCAAGATTAGAAGTGAAATAACTTTGAAACCATAGAGATTTAGAAGAAGTGGTAGAAACAAAAGTTGAATATCAGGAAGAGAAGAAAAGTTTTATGAAGAGTGTAGAGAGAGTAGAAGATCATAAGATGGTGAAAACTAGGGAAGAACAGAAGTGTGCTGCGCGGATGAACAGTAAAATGACAAAAAAATTGAACTTTAGAAAACTGAAAATAACTTAAAACGGAAGAAGAATTAGAGGAAGTGATGGAAGAAGTAAATTTAGATATAAGAAAGATGAAGAATTTTTATGAAGAGACTAAGGTGAAAAGAAGAACAGAAGGGCATGAAACTTTAAGAAGAACAGGGTGTAGAACCTCAGATGAACAGTAAAAACACAAGACATCATCTTGAAAAAGAGATTATAACTTAAAAATAGTAGAGAATTGGAAGATGGTGCAGAAGAAGAAGTTGAAGATCTTTTTTAAAAAAAGAACTTTTATGAAGAAAGTAGGAGGAGCAAATGATTAGAAGGGAGAGAAATAATGGGAAGACCAGAGAGAAACACTGGTTTGCAGATGAACAGGACAGGACAGTGAAAAATATGAAATAACTTAAAAACTAAAAGGAATTAAAAGATGATGCAGAAGAATAAGTTGTAGAGCATTTAAAATTGAAGAACTTAAATGAAGAAAGTCGGAGGCGAAGAAGAACAAAAGAGGGTGAAATCGGCGGCCTAAGGTTGGGAGAGAAAGGGTGAAAAATGCCAAAAGAAGAGCTCCCCTTCACCTCCTTGTCATGGGCTATTTATAGGGAAAGTTGGGTCAATGGAGGGTGGAGATTGTATCAAAAGGAGATGGATGGCTGAGATTTAGGTAGAAGATGATGCATGGGGGAAAGGAAAAGGAGGTGAGCATCTCCTTTCCTTTTTGGTCAAGATCCTCCTCCTTTTCCAACTTTGAATCTCATTTTCAAACATTGAATGTCCTTTTTCTCTTTTCAAACTTAAACTTTGAATTCCTCCTTTTCAAACTTTGAATTCAAAATTTTAAACTTTATTTTCCCTCCAACCAAAATATTTTGAATTCTTTATTTGATTTGGTCAAAGTGGTGATGACAGATTTACTCCCGACTTCTTTTACAATTACCTTCGGTGTCCTACACACACATAATTATGATTTAGTCCAAAAAAATTACCATAATGTGCACATGAATCTCAATTGCTCATTTTTATGCAATGGATAATTAATGTTCATGACCCTCAACTCTATTTTATTAAATGAAATCGCCAAATTAATTAATTTAAATGAAAGGTCCAATCTACATGCGAAGTTGAGATTAACGATAGAACATGCATAATTACCAAATTATATGCACATAAATGGTGTACATGCGATGAATTACCATAGAAAATGGACACTTATCAGCACGCTAATGAAACAAATAGGACAAGCCTTCTGTTGTTTTGAGTATTATGTTTGACACTCTGCACTTCTCAAGAAGGAGATATTTTCAAGCTTTTTGCCAAAGTTATCTATCAATAAGTGTAAAAACACATTGAAAAAAATGATGAATGAATGAAAACACCATGAAAAATACCTCTAATCTTAGTAACCGGGCGTACTTCACCTAAGACGTGTTGAGGTTCGCGTCAAACGAAAAAGGGAACCCTGATCTGTGCAACCGGGCCTGCTTCTCCTAAGGCAATAGTCGAGGTTCGTGTTAAACAGAGAAGGGTAGTGTAGCATCATGTGTGCGAAAAAATAATAATATAAGATCTCAAAGGGACAATGAAATAAGGCAGACTAAAATATTGTGTGCTTAATGCTCTGAGTTAGGAGGTGCAGGGTGAAAAGACACGTGCTTGTGAGAGACACAATTGTCTTTACTATGGATTTAGTCTTACACATGCACAAGTGCCATTGTACTTTGAGATGCATTCTTAAGTCATGATCTAAGGCTAGTGCGTAATACTTCCGGATTCCTAATCACTGGTTAATTCTATGAAAGAAGAGCTGGATATAGAAGTATTAACTTTGCAGACTCTTGTTAGTCCTAATTCTTAATTTATTTATGTGTATTGCTAAGGGGCTAGCAATGAGTAAGTTGGGGGGTGTGATGATTATCACTTTTCATATCATAACTTGCATTACATACATCATCTTTAAGCATTAAAAGTACAAAGTTGTGCAATTCAGATAGTTAATTCCACTCTCACACATAATTTGAGTCTACATGTATTTTACCATCATTTCGGAGTAAAAATGACAATGTGAGAATCATTCAAGAATTTGCACAACTATTTTTCAAATAAAGGGCAATGATACGTTGATGGTTTGCTTGATCTTGCATGGACTCAGAAGAAGGTGCCCAGACTGCTGGGCGCCCCTTAGAAGGCGCCCAGGAGGCTGGGCGCCCCTTTGACAGCTGTAAAAAAAGAAAAAAATAGAAACAGAAAAGAAGAAGGCACCTGGCCCCTTAGGCGCCTCTTATTGAAGAAGTGACAGCGTGGACGGTCGCCAATTCCATCAGTATGAAAAGAAGAATGGCGGGAAGTTTTTAAAGTAGGAGCCCAGGGTACCAGGCGCCCTTTAAAGGGCGCCCAGATACCCAGTCGCCTCTCTCAACCAAGCCAAAATTCAAAAAATAGCAAAAAGGAAGTGGCTCCATGTTCATTAGTCGCCTCTTTTAGAAAAGCACCCACTGTCCCAGTCGCATCTTCAAATACGTAACCGACACCCAAGAATCCTCCATAACGCTTCCCTGATGCATTCTTGCAATAATTCTACATTAATAGGCCTTCGAACACTATAAAAAGCCACCGAGGGCCCTCTCATTTCAACTTTCATTCCCGTTCCTACTTTCTGTCTCTCGAACCTCTCCCTCTCTCTGTGTTTTCTTCTCTGCACTGTTGCTTTTCTTCTTTTCACGTAGCATAGTTTTCCTTCATTTACATGCATTTGTGTTCATCATTTTAATTTGTATTCTTCACAAAAGTTCTTCCTTTTGCAAAGCTCTCCAACTTCTTTTTCTATTTCTTCCCATAATTATCTCTCATTTTCAAGTTATTCTCATTTTTCCAACCCCCTATCCTTCATCTTTTTTCACTGTTCATGCATATTCACTTTTCTACAACCGCCTTCTCTCTCTAATTTCACCCTCTTCCTCTTATTTTCTCACCTTGCTATCTTCATCAAAATTCTTCCTCTTTTCACTCTCCAGCTTTGTCTTCTATCACATCTCCCAATTCTCATCCGTTTTAAAGCTATCCTCATCTTTTTAACGCTTTGTTTTCACTGTGCACTCCCTCTCCCAAAGCATTTTCTCAAAACCATTTTCTTCTATTTTCAAACCCATTGCCCATGCACTCACTGTGTTTTTATGCTTCTCTTCCCACATTTCCCTCTCTCCCACTTTTATCTAAACCTCCTTTTGGCAGAGATTCTCCCTTGGTGTCCTCAAGGCAGCATTCACTTCCAAGGCTAGGCGGACTCAAAGGCTCGACACGGCGTGGACGGCGACAATCTTTCAATCTCGGCCATATTTCTTCCCATTTTCCTTTGTTTTACTACAAGTTGTGATTGTAATTTTCATAGAGTTGTACTCTTCATTTTTTATAGCAATGAAAATGACTTTTGTTAATTGAGTTCTTTCTCTCTCCCCATCTTCTGCATTTCTCTTCTCAACCCCTCTCAGATTCTTTACATAGCTTTAGTTTAATGCATCTTTCCTTTCTCTTTGTTTAAGCTCACTCAAACTCAGATCTTCTCAAATACAAGTAATTTTTCAACAAAGTTTAATTGAAAATATTTCTTCCTCGTGGGATCGACCCATATTCTCATCACTTTACTTGAATTTTCAAATCTTTTTAAGTGAGTGAGTGCGGTTAATAATTTTGAAATTGTGTGGCACGACATATTTTTAAATGACACATTATCTTGTGCATCAATACGCTAGTCAACTGGGATGCATATGGCAATGACTCCTCAGTTGGGTACGGTAGGACCCAATCAAATCTTTCATGTGTTGGCCCATATTAACTAATATCCCATTTATAACATGATAGAACAAGAACTTGTGCACTTCGGTCACTTCATTTCTGTTGCCACCCTTGGGATAGATGAAGGTGGTGAACATATGATGAAATATTCGCTGTAATGGAGGAAAGTAGTTGGCATTTAAAGTGATCAAGTCATTGACATCACGCACATACTCACAACCAGTCATGGCAAGAAAAGTGTCCTCAACGGCGCCATGACCAAAGAGCATATCTGCACCCCCTAGTTAAGACTCCTAGGGCGCTTTCAAATAAGGTCGGAGTAACTGTAATCTCAACCCCTTTAACTACTGCAAATAGACGGTCATTCCTCTCGATCATGTTTTCATAAAATTGTTGGAAAAGGCTGGGATAGTGTCTATTATACCATGTGATAAAATCAACCCAACCATCTTGTATTTCAAAAACTGCACATAAATCTGGAAGATTTTCATTCACCTCGTTGAAATCAACAAGACGGGGGTGCAGTATTGGCCGTGGGGGCAGCCGCTGTGCATGTGGAGGTGTAGGAGCTCGTTGACATGGAGGAGCTGGGGCCTCACCTCTCCGGGCACTGGATTCCCCCTGGACAGAACGCTGAGAGCTTTGACGAGGGGCCATCCTAGACTTAAAAAACCGTTGTGGAAACCCTTGAATCGCGAACCTCTTCCCTTGGGAGTGGATGGAGACCAGATGACACACGAAGAGATGGCGGAAGAACCGTCTCCACAAGCAGGAGATCAGGGAGTGGTTGCAAGGTTGCACAATCCGCGGTGGAGATGTCGTCCTGAGATGGTGACGAACACGCCAGATTTTGTGCGGATGGAAGAAAGAGGAGGTATTAGGACTTGCGAGAGAGGTTTGGGGGTGGTTTAGGGTTGGAGAAGGAATGGGAGAGTGAATGGGTGTGAGAGAATGAGGAAATAAGGTTTGAAGTCCCCCTTTAAAAGGGGTTCGGTTGAGGGTCAGTTGGTCCGGTTCGCCGGATTCGGTCGACCAGACGCGGGTTGGCGGTCGACCGGAATGGTTGACCTAGCCCTAATTTCCCTTTTTTTATAACTTCTTCAACCCTTTTCTTCCCCTTTTTTTATTTTTTTTATATATGATAACTCCTTCAACCCTTTTCTTCCTTTTTTTTATAAAAAAACTTCACTTGCCCCCTTTCTTGTTTAGAGAAGAGAAGGAATGGTTGATGCTTCTGAGACGACTGCTTTAGGAGCTTTTCTGAAACTCCCCCTCAGAAAATGCCTTAGATCCCGAGATCACTGGGTCCACGCTTATTTAATCAAGGAGTATGTGGCCTTAGAAAAATTTCAAGGAGGGCTGTATGTATAAATACATTCAAGCATGCAACGATATGTATATATATACACACAAGTTATTTGTGATAACCACATAGAGTATGCATGGGAATCTACTCTTTATGCAAATGAGTTTCTACAAGTACAACTCTTAACCTAAATGCGGACCTAGTTATGTATGCTTTCACCCTTGCACATACCAAGTTCCCTTCTTATTTTACTGAATTGTTCCTGGTTTAGGGGTTTTGTGAAGATATCGGCTAACTGATTGTGTGTGTCAATGAAATTCAATTCAAAGACCCCTTTTCCTACATGATCCCTCAGAAAATGATGTCGAATGTTAATATGCTTTGTCCTAGAATGTTGTACAGGATTTTTAGACAAGCTGATTGCACTGGTGTTATCACATAAGATTGGAACACATTTCATTTCAACATCCAAATCAAGCAATTGATTTTTGATCCATAGTACTTGGGCTCCACAACTTCCGGCGGCTACATATTCAGCCTCGGCCGTTGAGAGAGCTACTGAATGCTATTTCTTGGAGGCTCATGAAACTAGGCACCCACCAAGAAACTGACAGTACCCGCTAGTACTTTTACAATCTACAATACATCCAGCATAATCTGCATTGGTATATGCAATCAAATCAAATGAACTACCGATGGGAAACCATAAGCCAAAGTCTATTGTGCCAATCAAGTATCGAAAAACCCGTTTAACAACCAATAAATGAGATTCTTTAGAACATGACTGAAAATGAGCACATAGACATACGCTATATTGAATGTCAGGATGACATGTTGTGAGATACAGTAATGATCCGATCATACCTCGAAACAGTGTGGGATCTACTATTTTACCATTTTCATCTTTGTCTAACTTCGTGGTTGTGGCCATCGGAGTTGACAGGGGTTTTGCTTCTGCCATCCCGTATTTCTTTAACAGTTCCAATGTGTACTTAGCTTGATTTATGAAAATGCCTTCAGACGTTTAATTCACCTGTGGAGAGGGGGATTTATGTAGCCCATTTAAAGAGCGGCCGAACTAGGTCTAGCAAGATCAAACGAGGCCCAGCTCATCTAAGTGACCACCCCGCAGGGCCCACTTAGCATATAAGCCCAATAAAATCACTCGGGATCAAGCCCTTCCTCGGCGGCCCTTAGGCTCGGAAGGCCCGAGCGTCGGTCCGGTCGGAGGAAGACCCAAGCCCGATCTATCCCCCTCGTCGAGATAAAGGCTAGCGCCCTGCACCCACTCCGACCGAGCCTTGTCCGAGCTATGCTTATCGCCCAGATAGGGCTGGCACTCTTCATGCTTGGGACGACCGACGATTACTTATCCACGCTGCCGTTGAGAGCCCTTTATGAGCAGGAGTTCACGAAGGTAAAGGACCCACGAATCCTCAAGGTTATAAAGAGCTCACGATGAGGACGTAAAGAGCCCACGTCAGGGATGTAACCCATGCCTGAAACTCCTCAGCTTACGGGACTCATGGAGCCGGCGCACTATTTAAACCTGGGGCCCCCTCCAATGAAAGGTAAGGCCAACACACGCCTAAAATTCCCTGAGCAGGAACCACTTCACCACATTGGTGTAGAGGGATCTCGCGCACCTCATTCCTCCTCCCTTCATGGCTTCCACCATTACTCTGCTGACTTAGGCATCAGAGGGTTTTTCCCAGGGAACCATCCCTGGGCCCCCTGATCCGTTTCCCTTCCTTGCAGTGCACTACTCGGTGATCATCTCCTCCAGCTCAGGACAAGTGCGAGATCACCCCTCTTCATTTGGCGCCGTCTGTGGGAAATGACCAAAGAGCCAACATGGTGCGAAGAAATTCAGGGAGGAGGTCTGCCGACGACAGGGAAAAGGCCATGGTGGCAGCCGGAGAAGGCCCCTCTCAGGCCTCACAAAATCCCCCCTCCAACGCCAGCACCCTAGCCGACGGATCACCCCCTCCTCCCGCGGCGGTAGAACTACCACCCAACGGGGGCGCTGACGCTTTCCAAGCCCTCAACGCAAAACTGGACATCCTCGTGGAACTCATGAGGACCCAGGCGGCCAGGGAAGGAAGGTCACCCCCCCCCCGGAGAGCCCTCCCCGCGAGAACGCGTCCCAGCACACTGTCGGAGGTCGCTTCAGCCTCCGAGGCCGGCGGCTCATTCGTAACAGGTCAGGAGGACCTTCACAAGCCCCTCCTCTGGAGCAAGAGGCTTCCTCCACATCGAAAAGGGAAAAACCCGGGGCACGCCGTCTGAACCCAAAGACCGAAGTCCCTGGAGAACGTCAAGACAGCCCCCCCAGCCCCACGACGTAGCGACAGCCGGAATTATCCCTCCGACTACGAGAGTTCGAGAGGCGCTTCGCAGAACAGGAGCGCGCCCTACGCGCCTTGCAGAAGGTCTCTCCAGCGGAAGACGAGGAGAAATCCATGTTCTCCAAATACATCTTAAAGGCAGAGGTATCTCCCAGAACCTCCATTCTGACCTTCAAGTCTTACGACGGCCAGGGTGACCTGGCCGACCACTTCGACAGCTTCGACGCCCTGATGACCCTTCACGGAGCATCCGACGCCATCAAGTGCCAAGCCTTTGTGACCACCCTGGTCCAAGGTGCCCAAACATGGTTCCGGGCCCTCGCCCTCGGGTCCATCCGGGACTTCAAGCAATTCGGGCGAGTATTTAAGGAGAGTTTCACTGGTAGCGGCCCCCCAAGGTCGGTAGCAGAGCTATTGGCTCTCAAATAGGAGCGGGGGGAGAGACTCCGGGTTTATATCAACCGATTTAAGTCGAAAGCCCTGAGGATCCCCCGCCTGGATGTTGCCTCGGCCATAACCGCGCTGACCGGGGGCACCCGCGACGAGAACCTCCGCCGTGAACTTGTCCTCCACCCTCCCTCGACCCTTGCTGAGCTAGTGAGTCTGGCTTTGCATCATGCGGAGTGTGAAGAAGTCCTCAGCGCATGCCGAGGCGCAACCGGCTCGAGTCGGGAGGGGGACAAGAAGCGAGCACCCGAGCCAAGCTCGGGCCCAGGAAAAAGGTAGAACCGAGACGGGGAGTGCAAAGAACCGTCCCGGAAGTACGAGCGGTACACTCCTGTAACCGCTCCGGTGTACGAGATCTATGAAGACATCAAAGGTTCAGGCCTCCTCCGCCAACCTGAGCCGATGAGGTCGAAGAGCTACAATCGCAGCAAACACTGCCTGTTCCATAGCGACCACGAGCATCATACCGGCGATTGCCATTAGCTCCAGGATGAGATCGAGCGTCTCATCCGCCAAGGACACCTATCTCGATTCGTGGCCGAGCAAAAGGAAGACCGAGGCGTCCCGGAGGAGATTGACAACGCCCCTCGCGGGGTCCACATCAACGTCATCACTGGAGGAGCTGCATCAGGAGGAGATAGTAGTCGAGGAAGGAAGCATCATGCTGAGTGGGCGAGCCGAGCCACTGAGCCTCCCAAGGCCCCGCCAAGCGAGCCACAGGTCATAGTCTTCTCCGACCAAGACATGGAGGGGCTGACCACCCCGCATGACGACGCCCTGGTTATTTCGGCTACAATAAACTATTGTAACGTAGATAGGATTCTAGTTGACAATGGAAGCGCCCCTGATGTATTATCTTATGAGTGTTTCCTTAAGATGGGGGAGAATCCGTCTAAACTCCGCCCGATCCGAACCCCCCTTTGTGGGTTCAATGGCCAGGCCACTTGTTCCGAGGGAGCCCTAAGCCTGCCGATTACTCTCGGTATCCCACCCAAAACCGTTACGGTTATGGTGGACTTCATAGTGATCAAGGGTATGATAGAATACAACGTAATCTTCGGCCGAGGAATCCTTAGCCGAACGAAAGCGGTGCCCTCTACCTATCACAAAAAGATGAAGTTCCCCACTAAAAATGGGGTGGGAGAAGTCCGGGGCAACCACGCGATGGCCAGAAGGTGCTATAATATCTCGGTCGAAGCCACAAGGCTGGACGGGAAGAACAAGGGCGCCTGAGAAGTCGAGGAAAACTGGAAACCTCCGAGCCTGGAGGCGAGTTGCTAACGATTTTCCTAAACGATGACCCGACTCTAGGAGTAAAGATTGGAGCCGACCTACCGTCTGATGTCCAGCAGCAATACAAAGAATTTATTTCTGGGTACATCCGAGTCTTTGCATGGTCTGATGATCAACTCCCCGAAATACCGGAGGATACGGTGATGCATAAGCTCAACCTCGACCCGACCGCAAAGCCCGTACAACAATGCAGAAGAAAGAACGCGCTAGAAAAGTAGGCGATCATCAAGGAGCAAGTCATCAAGGGACAGAAGACTGGTCTTTTTAGATCGGTCATGTACCCGATATGGCTGGCTAGCGTCGTCCTGGTGCCAAAAGCTTCAGGAAAGTGGCGAATGTGCGTGGACTTCACCGACCTGAACAAAGCCACACCAAAGGACTGCTATCCATTGCCGAGCATCGACCAGCTGGTTGACTCAACCTCGGGCAACGAGATACTCAGCTTTCTAGACGCTTATTTAGGTTACCACCAGATCAGAATGGATCCAGAAGACATCGAGAAGACCGCCTTCATCACCGACTTCGGCGTACACTGCTACACCCGGATGCCTTTCGGGTTAAAAAACGCTGGAGCCACGTACCAGAGGTTGGTCAATCATATGTTCGTAGGACAGCTCGGTCGGAATGTCGAGGCCTATATTGACGACATGGTCGTCAAAACCCCCAAGGCCGAGGACCACTTCGTCGACCTAGTAGAGACCTTCGACACCCTCCTGAGGTACAATATGAAGCTCAACCCACCAAATGTGCCTTCGAAGTAAGGTCTGGGAAATTCCTGGGTTTCTTGGTGACCCAGCATGGGATCGAGGCCAACCCCGACACAGTCCAGGCCATCCTAGACATGCGCCCACCCACCTGCATCAAGGACGTTCAACACCTTACTGGGCGCATTGCTGCACTCAACCGATTCCTGTCCCATGCGGCCGAACGATGCCTACCCTTCTTCAAACTGTTGAGGGGGCCCAAAATGGCATATGCTGCGTTCGCATGGGACGAGGAATGCCAAAAGGCGTTCGTCGAGCTCAAGGAGTTCTTGGCTTCACCTCCAGTGCTGTCCAAGCCCGTCCCAGGTGAAGCCTTATATCTCTACCTCTTGGCAACTCCATCTATGGTTAGCTCGGTCCTGGTCAGAAATGACTCGGCAGTCGAGAGACCAATCTACTACATCAGCAAGGTGCTTAACGAGGCCGAGAGAAGGTACCCCGCAACCGAGAGTCTCGTGCTAGCGTTGGTTACCTCGGCCAAGCGCCTTTGACACTACTTCCAAGGGCATCCCATTATCGTGTTGACCGGCGAACCACTAAAGAGGATCCTCGCTCACCCTGAAGCCTCGGGACGCCTCGTCAAGTGGACCATCATGCTCGGGGCCTACGATATATCGTACCGGCCTCGCTCGGCTATCAAAGAACAGGCACTCGCTGACTTCATCGTGAGAGCACCGTCCCAACAGAAGAAAAATCTCCGTCCGCACCCGAGCCAACCTGGGAACTGTTCATCGACATATCCTCCAACTTGACCGGAAGCGGTGATGGAATCCTCCTGACGTCCCCCGGAGGAGCAAAGCTACAATACACCTTGAAGTTCAACTTCCAAGCATCCAACAACACCTCCGAGTACGAAGCCCTTATCTCGAGAGCCCGCATGGTCCGGCGGTTGGGGGCTGAGCGAGTCAGAATTCACACTGACTCCCAACTGGTCGCTAGTCAGGTCAACGGCGATTATGAAGCTCGGGAAGCACCGATGGTCAAATACCTCCAGCTGGTCAGAGCCGTGGCACAACAGTTTGAGAGTTTTGAGGTAGTCCGAATAGCTCGGGAAGAAAACTCCCGAGCGGACGCCCTCTCTCGGCTGGCCTCCTCTCTTGACCCGGAAGGTACTCGATCGGTCCTTCTCGAAGAGCTAGAGCGACCGAGCATTGATTCGGAGCTCATGACTGTTGACTCGGCCTCCCCAAGAGACTGGCGTACCCCCTACCTGTCATGGCTCTAAGACTCTCAGGAGCCTCTTGACCCTCGGGAAGCTCAGAGATTGAAGTACCAAGCTCGGTGATTCGTCATTCTGGGCGGCACTTTGTACCGCAGATCCTACTCCCGTCCCCTGCTGAAGTGCATCAGTACGGACAAAGCCAGCCAAGCGATTCGAGAAGTTCACGAAGGTCTATGCGGAGCGCACCAAGGAGGAAGGTTGCTCGCCCAGATCCTGCTTCGACAGGGTTACTAGTGGCCCACTCTACAGCGCGACTTCTCGACCTATCTACAACAGTGCAACCGATGCCAGCGATTCGACCACTTAGTCCATCAGCCAGCATCGGAGCTCGTCACCCTGGCCGAGCCTTATCCTTTCGCTCGGTGGGGGATCGACATCCTTGGGCCGTTCCCTACGGCTCAGGCCCAGAAGAAGTTCATCATCGTCGCCATCGACTACTTCACCAAGTGGATCGAGGCTGAAGCCACAGCTAGGATCACCGAGATAGTCGTCTGGAGTTTCTTCTGGAAGTCGATCATCTATTGCTACGGCATCCCCCGGGTGATAGTGAGCGATAATGGCCGGCAATTTGATTCTCGTTATTTCCGAGACAGATGTGTTAACCTAAACATTCGTAATCACTTCACTTCAGTCACCCACCCACAGGCTAACGGACTGGTCGAAAATGCCAATAAGACTATCTTAAAAGGCATCAAGACTACGCTCGGTAAAGCTAAGGGCAACTGGCTTGAGGAATTGTCGAGCGTACTTTGGTCGCACAGAATGACTCCCAGAATGACAACCGGTGAGAGTCCCTTTCAGCTGGTATACGGCACTGAGGCCGTGATCCCGTTGGAGGTTGGCAATCCCTCCTTACGAGTCATCTGCTTCTCGCCCAAGGCAAACGACCAAAAATTGCTCGAAAACCTCGACCTAGCAGATGAAGTCCGAGAGATTGCCAACATCCGAGCAACAGAGTATCAACGCCGCCTCACTCGATACTACAACACCAAGGTTCGAGACAGACACTTCCAACCGGGAGACTTCATCCTCAGGAAAGCCGAAGCCTCTCGACCACTTGAGGCGGCGGGCAAGCTATCCCCTAACTGGGAAGGCCCCTACCGAGTGGTCAAGACGCTCGGGAAAAGAGCTTACCGGCTATCTACTATGGAAGGAGAACCCATCCCTCAGACCTGGAACGCGACTACACTACATAAGTTCTATTTCTGAACACCGAGCATTGTGTAAGCAACATGAAATAAACAAAAGTTTCCTCTCCTTATTTATTCAAACAACTCGCTTGTACATCAGAAAGGCCGAAGCCAAGACAATACATGTCAAAAAATAAACAAAATCCATCTGGCGCCGCCGTACGAGCCCATCGCTCGTCTGACTCGGTTAACCTTCCCACGTCCAGCCACTGACTCTGCTTCGAGCATAAACTGGCTCGGTTGAGGATAGTCAACCCCGTTGGCTCGGGTAACTCGGAATAAAGGTGACAGAAGGATTAGGAAGGAGAAGGCTACCTTCCAAGTTGACATAGATGGAGGAAGGGGAAGAGGGAATACGAATGAAGGCCTCCTCTCTGCCAACTCTTTGGAAGGAAGAGAGTGCAGGCACCCTCCGAAGAGTTAAAGATATGATGAGAAGGGCAGAAGAGAGAGAAAGAGGCTGCGGGGAGAAAGAAGGAGAAGCAGGAAGCGGAGAGGAATCTTGAGAGAGATCCCCTCCAGGGAGTGAGCGAGAAGGATGACTGATTCCCCCATCCGTCCGCCATCACACCCTTCCCTCAAGCGCCATCCGGAGTTGATAAAAGAAGGCGACGTGTTTCCACACGTCGAACCCCCTTTAAATCCGCCCGCCAGCCGTCGAACTCCCTTCAAATCCGAAGTAGTAGGGACTCTCTGCCCTCCTTCATCGGCAGCTTCGTCTTCAGAGCGTCTTCCATACTTCGAGTGTAACGGCGCAACGCTACGTGAAGAAAGAATGAGAAAAAACTGTCGGGGAAAACCCTAAGCGGTGGAGAGGAAGGGATGCCCTTCAGACCTTTTATAGGTGAAGGGAGGCTATTTGTCTTAAATGATTCCCCCCTTGAAAACACGCCAAAGGGACCTCCCCCTACAAACGGTCACCTCTAACTCTTATTTCCGCCCCAGCGGGACACACGAAGCGGTCAAACATTCAAAGCATGAGAAAACGGAAAGACACCCTGTCAGGCGATCACCCAACCATCGTGCGAGATCCACGCAGAAAGTATCAGCACTTCCCAACTACTGCAGATACGCTGGTCAAATCACGGCAATGGCAGTAAGAAATAATCAAGTCTTTATCTACTGCCTTACGTTTTCAACCTACCTTTCACAAAAAAGGAAAGTTTTTTCTTCAAAAATGGAAAAAAATACAGCGAAACAGATACATTAGGCCTCTGGCCCACCCTGAAGCTCGGAAGTGGAAGGCTCTGACGGTCTGCCCCCGGTATCCTCGGCGACGGCCGACCCTGGCACTGACTCCACCAGTGTGGGAACTGCCTCAGTTGCGTGCCCTCCCAAGGCATCCGGAGTTGGCGACCCCTCGGACGAAGAGCCCCCCTGATCTCCTTTCTCTGACGCCGAACCAGAGGAACCGGACGATGACAAGTCTGAGTCATAGCATTGCCCGGACTGGAAATCGATTGCCTCGGATGCCTGCTCCTCCGCGTAAGAGATGGGCCAGTCATAGCCTTGCTTGAATCCCTTGCAGATGCCCCGGCGAAGTGCTGACTCATAGTAAGGGAGTGCAGCCTCTGTGAGGTCGACCCGGTAGGCCTCTTAGCATTTGTATTGCTCAAGTGCCTTCGCCCCGGCCGATCCCACCCTACTAGTGAGCTCGGCCTTCTCTCGCTCCGTCTCGGCCAATCTCTCATGTGCTTCGTCCACCTACTTCTCTACCTTGGCCCAATCGACCTCGGCCTCCCGCCGGAGACGCGGTGCCTCCTCTGCCCTGTCTACCAGCTCGACGCGCTCAGCCTCCCATCGGTAGTCTAACTCGATGTGAGCCATGCGCTTCTCCTCAAGGAGCCTGCTCTTCCTCTCGAGCGATTCGCGGGCCCTAGCTAATTGCTTGATCAATGCTCGGGCCTCCTCCTGGCTCGCCCGCGCCAACTCCTTAACTGAGGAAAGCTCCGGTCGAAGCCCATCACGCTCCTCGATGAGCCGAGCTATCTTCCTGTCAGACCCACCAAGGGTCCAGGCAAGGTTCGCCCGCTCTGACTCCGACCGGGCATAAGCTTCTGCCAGAGTGGCCCCCATCTGGGCCAGGATCAAGCCGCCCTCTATAACCATCTCGAGGACCGCGGGCGGGGAGTGCCGCATGTCTCCCCCCTTCACCTTCGCGGCTATACCGCTGCATACCTAGTACAGAGAGCCCTGGATGCCGAGCCTCTCCAGGACCGCCGGAACAGAGACCCCCTCCACGATCGACGCCCCGCCGGCCGGCCCAGGTCGAGCCGTGGCTTCGTTCGCTCCTCGTGCCTCGGTCGGTTGGGGCCACGTCATCTCTTCTTGCGAGCCCCCAACCTCGACCGGCTCGGCCCCTGCACCGCCACCCCGAGCGTCACCCACCTCGACCGACGCCCCAATCATAGCCGCGGTCCCAGAGCTGCCCGTTTCAACTCCGGCCCCCTTAGTTCCAATTGAGGGGAGAGCCAATCCAGCGCCACCGCCGCCAGCAGAAGCGGCCCCGGCCCCCTCAGCTCCTGCTGAGGGGAGAGCCGATCCAACGCCGCCGCCCCTAGAAGTGGCCCTGGCCTCCTCGGCCCCCTCTCGCTCAGCGGATGGGGGAGCCGACCCAACAAGGTCGGCCCTATCTTGTTGAGGCTGGTGCGATAGATTCAGAGGGGGGTGAATGAATATATCCTTAAGAATTTTGCCCAATTGAAAAAATTAAACAAACAGAGATGCAGAATTAAAAACCTACGGATGCCTTAATCAGCTTAGATGCACTCTTCGAATGATGAAAGGAAGATCAGATAGATTGTACCTCTGATCTACTCCATATAAACTAAAGAGATGACTCAGTTCATCTAATCAACTAGACTCTATCAAGACCAGAATCAAACGCACGGTGTGCAAAACTATCTCTCACTAGATATAAGAAACAGATCGTGCCTATGCATACATCTAGCGAATCGAATAAGACAATCAAACCACAGTAGACAAGGGGATTTTTAGGTGGTTCGGTCCGTAGACCTACGTCCACCCCACACTCAAACCCGAGTGTGGCTTCCGCTGATACACAGCTTAAACAGCTGGGCCTCACAGCTTGCCTACAACCGCTTAGCAACACAGCTTGCTGTCCGAGGTATCCACCTCGCCCGCTGAGCAACACAGCTTGTTGTCCAGAGAAATCCTCCTCTGCAACACTGAGCAATACAGCTTAGCTCTGCTGACTAATAGCTTGAAATAAAGTTTCAGAAGAAAAATAAGAAGAACAAAGGAAACACAGCAACTGAAAGCTGTAAGCGATAGGAACAAGTTGGTCTGGATCTGATCCAAGAGCCAACAGATAACATATCTTCAATGAAACTTCTCTTCTTCTTCTTCTCAAGCTCTTTCTTCACTCTCTCTCTCTCTCTCGATCTCACGAGCTCTCTCACTTTCACTTCTGCTCTTCTCTGCTGCTACTCTCTTCTCCTCACTGGATCGTGCTGCTGTAGATCTTTCTTCTTCTATCTACTTCTGTCTCTTTTCTTCTCTGCTACTCTCTCTCTTTTTCTCTCTCCTTCCCTTCTTCTCTCTTTCTCTTCTTCTGGATCGTGCAGGCTCTTTCTGCTTCTGCTCTTTCAAGTAAGTTCCCTATTTAGATTCTCACACTGCATGATCATTTTCTCCAGATGGAGAAGTCTTCTTTTTATAGCAGTAGCAGATAGGTGGGCGTGTGTCCTCCACGATTCCCACCCAAATGCCTTGACCACGTGGCAGCATTTCATCCTGCTGCAATGCACGTGTCACGATCCTGGCACATCCTCAATTCTTGGATCACGTGCCTTTCTTAAGTTCCTCGACCAGCAGTCCTGTCAGATCAGACTTGTCATCAGTTTGAATTAATCTGAAAGGAAAGACAGAAAGACGCACCGAGTTAGTTCGAGAATTGAACTAAGCATGTACATACTTGATGCGTATAATGCAGTTTACATGCAGGAAAGTATGCACATTGAAGATGAATGCATGGACATGCCATCAACGAGTGTACATACTTTGTGTGCGATGTGCAAATGATGCACAGATATGCCACCGAGGAATGTGCAGACTTTGTGTGCAATGTACAAACGATGCATCGACTTGCTGTGCCAACAGTTTAAGCATGAATTCATAATGTACAGACTCTGATGGACTGATGTATGAACTTAAATGCTTGAATCAACAGAGGTTGTATAGACTTGTGAAATGATGCACGAACTTTGTGAATTTTGTGTATACGAGAGGCAAGGCGATGCACTGACTATGTGGATACATGAAGAGCACGGGCTGTACAGACTTCGCTACGGCTGTACAGACTCAGCTGCGAACTGAGCTAATGGATGAATAGTGCTTGCACTGACTTGGTCGAGTGAAGCAACGTGGATTGTACATACTTGAAAGCGTGCAACGATGTATAGTCCCGACAGATGCAACGTACCCACATCGACTTACTTCTGAAGAATGTACATACTTTGTGTATACATGAAACAAACGAATGTACTGACTATGTATATGCATTAAGCAAACGAATGCACTGACTTTGTGATGCACTGACTTGGTTCGAGAATGTATAGACTTGCTAAGCCATCAAGGCAACCGTGTGCAGACTTAGTATTTAAATTGCACGAACTTTACGTATGTATGGAACAAAAGTTGTACAGACTTAGCAACGAACTATGCACTGATTTTGTATGCATAATGAACATACATTGACTTTGTATTGAAGCAACTGATGAATGCACCGATGCAGTGTATGCATATGGCAGATATTGCACCGATGCAATGTGCAGGAGAACTAACAATGCACTCTATATACCAGAACCCATATGACTCTTTATGCATGACAATCAATCATTCATATGCAGACACACGGTGATCAATCATTCATACTCATAGTGCTTGCTGACATCAAAACCATAGGGGCACAACAATATATCTCGCTCAGGAGAGGGGAGTGCCGCCGAGCCAGAGTCATCTCCGACAGCGGGGGCGGACCCGACCTTCTTGGCCCGCTTCTTGGCCTTCTAGGCGTCCCGTATCATGCCCTCCATGGGATCCTTGCGTTTGGCCCCCCGCAGCCTGGAAGACCCCTCCTGGGCCATCCCCTTGCCCTTATCTCGGACTCGGGAGCGACCCTCGGGGATGACCGACTCATCGACAGCCGAGTCACCGCCAAGATCGATCACCTCCGCGGCCTCCTCCAAAGTCGGCCGGTTGATGTGGGAATGGATTTTTATTTATTATTTTTATTTATTATTTATTTTATTTATTGGTTTATTGGTTGGTTTATTAGGCGTGCCAGTCACCGGAGTGACAATTTATTATGCGCTCAGTCTGACTTAGTCAGTCGATTGTGAAGTCCGTGTCGGGACCGGAAGTCCGTCATACCATAAAGGCTATGACGTTAATTACGCCCTTCCAAAGAAGGACAACCCTTGATTAATCGCCAAAGTAGAAGGATCCCAGGGGCAAGACCAATGTGATAGGTATGCTCATTCATTTGCAAGATAGAAGATGCATGCGATTATGCAAAACGAGATATGACATATTAATATACGGAATAAATCCGGTAGCATATCCCCTTATCTTAGACTATGCCAAGTGGGAATATAGGACATCCATCCATGGAGTGCCGAGATGGACGCCAAAGGAAAGATGGGCGTAGCCCGAGATCCAAGAGGATCTAGATGCAACGGGACAATGTCCATTATCATGGTATTTATTGATATCCCCTTAAGAAACTATTGGAGGACATGCAGTGGCAGAACTCCAAGAGTCAGCAGGGTTAGAAGAAAACATCACGGTCAAACGGTATAATGTGGGGGTAAAACCCCATTAATTTATCTCCCTTAGACTTGGATGAAGAACTATGATTCTCCGTGATATGATGAAGGTTGACATGAAGGCTAATGAGGGTGGGACATTAGCTTTAGACTGAGTTTAGGGCTCATTAAGGTTGCTGGGAAGTTGAGTGTTTGAATAGTAGCTGGTATTGAGGTGAACCGGCACGGAGGGGAGCCGGCGCGAAGATGAACCGGCGCGGTGGGGTCCCGGCGCGACGATGAACACGGGGGTATCGGCGTGGCAAGTATTCCGGCACGAAAGCAAATCGGCGTGGTCGGGTTTCCGGCATGAAAGCAAACCGGCACGGTCGGGTCGGCACGACCATCTTGCCAGCTCACCCTTCACCCGGCGCGAAAGTGGCGCCGGGAGGAGGTCACGCCGGGAGGACTGGTGGCGCCGATAGCTAGATATTTATTGGCCTTTCAAATGCCGTGAGGGCTTGGTGAGTCTGAAAGGATATTCTGCATTTGATTGGGACTTCATGGGCTCTAGCAATGATGTTTAAGTGAGCTGAAAAGAGGATATATTCATCCATAGAAGGTCTAGGGAGACCATGTGACGATCAATAATGATTATATTCCCCTTATAGTGGGCAAAGGGCCATGAGATAATCTGTCTCAGGCCTCTGCCAAACAACAGGGGGTTAATTCATCAGTTTAACGAAAAACATTACACAATATGACAAAGCAAGGATCGTGAATGAATTTCGGCAGCATCTCCCCTTATTTTGGACTATGCCAAAAGGGGAGTATAGGACATCCATCCACGGAGTGCCGAGATGGAAGTCAAAAGAAAGATGGGCGTAGCCCAAGATCAAAGAGGATCAGAATTTAGCGGGACAGTGTCCACTCATTGTGATGCCTTATTAATATCCCCCTAAAGTGACCAGCGGAGAACATGCAGTGGCATAACTCCGTGGCCTGACGGGGTGAAAGAAGGAAATCGGAAACCCGAAACCCAAATTGAAATAAATGTAGGGGTAAAACCCCATTGATATAGCTCCTCCTACTCTCACGGAATTGGACGTAAATAGCCCAACAGAATTGATCCATAAAAATACATGTGTCTATTCTTATATTCATGCGTGCACACAAATATATGCATCTATGAGCAGCATATGAATGTAGTATGCATGGTCAAATAAAAGGTGATGATCAGAAGGCCCATTTAGAGATTTATTAGTGCACACTCACTTTGCATGTCTAAACATGGGTGGATTAAAAGGGATATTCATGTAAGGATCCTCAAAGATTATTTAGGCATGCATGTTATATAGATATACCTTTATATATACATGTAGGATGATTGGGCTGCTACGCTATACACCAACCTGACATGGGTAAAGTTAATGGGTGAGGGCTTAGGAATTAATGCGATGGGGATGTGTCAATGCCATTGATAAATGGGTCAATATATATTCACATGTATAGGATGGGTTTAGGGAAAGCATCATGAACAGGTATGCACATGGAGTTGACATATAGGCTCACGAGTATTTCGTGAACATGCATGATTGATGGAGGTGGGGGCCACGCATTAATGACTTTGGTTTATTCAAACATGCCCTTCGTGGAGATAAATGCATCATATGGGCAAAGCCATATGAGTAACCACTGCGTGCACACATGTGAAACGGCGGGAGCTCACGTTTGGCGTGGAAACAATGAAGGGGGATTTGGCGCAGGAGGTGGCTGCATGCCATCGGCGTGGGAGGTAATCGGCGCAGGATCTGCGCCGAGAGCACTTGGCGCCGTGGTTAGTTGAAAAAGGGCTTTGGGGGCTGAGATTTTGGGGAAGATGCCGGACTTAGGCTCCTCTGAGCGAACAGAAATCGTCAAGAGAACATAAACACCAGAACGGAGTCAGGCAAAATTATTATTATTATTTTTTTTTTTATGATTTGGGGGATAAGAAAAAACCACGAGATAGGCTGTCTCGGGCTCCCGTCTCGTATCAGAGGTAAATACTTCGACTACTCGAGGTAGAACTCAGGGAGTAAGCACCAGAACTCAGTGTTCCCGGAGCATGGCAGTGCCTTCGCAAATGTCATTGACAGATGAGATAACACTCCCACTGTCTCTGCGAAGTCGTAGTAGCCATAAGGCCGTCGCCCAGGGTTGAACGAAAGAAACGTAAAATCAGAACTACGGCAATTCTAGATAGAATAAAGGGAGCACACAGACGACATCAAGGGGATTTAGTTACAGCAACACATCTATATAAAGAAGAATTCTTATCATAAATAGATGCATCGATATATATCTTTCATTCATATAAAATCAGGCATAGCCAGAATACAGACAGAAGGAAGCCTCAAGAGGCCATTGCATTACAGAGCTCGCCAGCAGAAGTATAGCGGCAGAGGAACGCGTAAACAGGAGAGAAAGGAAGCATGGGGGGGGGACTGTAGCCCCGAAGGGCCTCCGACCGGTGGCAACCCACCTTGTGCGGATGCTCCGATGACTCACTTTCCTCTCTTCTTCTTCTCTCAGTCTCCTTCTGCAACACTTCCAGAATACTTCGGTGGCTCTCTTCTTCTCTTTCTTTTTTTATCTCCGTTTGCCGCTGGCTTTCTTCTCTTGTCGTCCCCCATCGCTTCTTCGTCGAACCTCAACTTTTATAGTGGGTTACAGAAGCCTTGAAGCATCGGCGCACATTTTTAGTCTTGAGGCCACTTTTGCTCAACGGCGCCACCTCTGTTCACGGCATCGGCGCGCCCTTCTCCATCGTGGGCCTCGGGCCTTTTGCACTTGGTATGCTTCGGCCATGGCCCCGGCGGCGCTTTTTCCTTGGTGGTCGATGGGCCATGGGCGGCCCACTCCTAGCCTCATCAACGACTGTCTCTGTCTTTTCTTTATCCCCTAAAAATAAGAAATATAAGATAAAAAATGTTAATATTATTATTTGTATTGTTATTATATTATCATTTTTTATTATCATTATATCTTCTCTTCTTTTTTTTAATCTTTTTATTGTTATTATTATTATTATTATTATTTATCTTCTTTTCCTCTTTTCTCTCATTTTTTCATTTTCATTTTCATTATTATTATTATTATTTTATTATTTTTTTATGTGTCAACAAATGCCCCCCACCCGTAGGTGGCACGAATGAGGGACGGATGAGCGGGGCCTACGGGTGAGACCCGTTTGAAAGCGTGTCTTTTTATTCATGCGAGCATGCAGGCATTCAATAGCAAGCATAAGCTAGATATATGGAATAGCTCCCTTGTATCGGGGATAGGATAAGGACAGCGCCTGTGATTCATAGGCAGAGTGCGGCTCACAAGGCACAACTAAGGGAGATGTGCATGCGCAGAGAGGACATCGCACAGAATATGTGCACAGCGTAAGCCACGATCTACACTCGAGGCTACTTCTCCATAGTGTGATAGTGCAAGTATGCGAGCAGCGAATCTCCAACGTAGGGATACACAGACGTTCAAAATAACACTAGAGTATTGCTCTAGCGTCTACACACACAGCTGGGGTTCTCGATTTTTGGTAGCTTCGCACGAACCCCTTAGTTTGTTCCCAGCTCCGGACTTCACCGTTCGGCGCGAGTCTCCTCATGTGTCTCAATGGGGATTCCCAGCTACTAGGATTCATCTTTTAGAGTGATTTTATTGTAGACTTCACCATTCGGCGCGAGTCTCCTCATATGTCTCAATGGGGATTCCCGACTACTAGGATTCATCCTTTAGAGTGATTTTATTGTAGACTTCACCGTTCGGCGCGAGTCTCCTCATATGTCTCAATGGGGATTCCCGGCTACTAGGATTCATCCTTTAGAGTGATTTTATTGCGGACTTCACCGTTCGGCGCGAGTCTCCTCATGTGTCTCAATGGGGATTCCCGGCTACTAGGATTCATCCTATCTGTCGTCCTTCTTCTTCCCTTTTTTTTAACTTGAGGGAAGGCAACTTTTTCCTCATGATTACCCCTCATGTGAGTGCAGACGTTTGAACATCCATAAAGTATTAGGAAGAACCTTCTAGGATCCCTATGATAAGAGACCGCTGAACACATTGTAGTGCAAAGTGCGGGAGTTTTGCTTTGGGTGTATCTCACGAGTTGCGTTAGCGACATAGCTATGACTTTTCCACTAGACGCATGCACTCAACCAATATTGACTTTTCATCCCTTAGTGTATGCCGTGGCGCACACATGCTTAGAATCAGACAGTTTTATTTAGCAAGGAGATGTGGTCTTAAAAAATTGAAGGAGGTGTATTATCTTATAGTATAAGCAAGCATGCAAGCATGGCCAACAAACACCCAAAATTTTGAAAGCAAGCAATTTTCCTTTCTTTTTCTTTCTCTTTTTTTTATATTATTTTATATGTATGCATATATGTATATGTCACTATATATCCATTTATTTGTTCAAGCGCCTGATGCGAATACCTGCAGGTTAGTTATTCAAAAGTCAGTAGAATTGATAACAAAATAATGGAAAATGGCTTTATGCAGCAAGTCCTGGCGGGAGGAAGAGGGTTGGTACTGGCCAACGAGAGTCGTTTTATTCAGATGATGAACCTGGATTAAAATGGAGTGGTAGGCCTCAACAGGGTGCCTTGGCCAAGAACGGACGGCGGGTTTGACAGAGATTCTAACCCGAATATAGAAAATGGACTACAGAAGCCAACAGTTGGCAAGGGCAGTGGGCTATGACAGCCGAAAGGTAACATGGCAAGCCGGCTGTAAAAGCCAGGAGATAATAGGAGAATAGGATATGCAGACCTAGTGGTAGCAGGAAAGTAGGCTTCAGGGTGAGCCCAAGTCATTGGGTTGTAGCAATCATCACGGTGGGACATGATGGTCATTGTTGAAGTAGGCTTAAGCCAAAAGGGTAGCGAGACAGCGGGATTTTGACGATATGTCAAGGCCGAGAGATGCACAGATATTGAAAAATGCCAAGCTAGTAGGCCACATGGACCCGGAGATACCGGCTGTAAAAGCCAGGAGATAATAGGAGAATAGGATATGCAGACCTAGTGGTAGCAGGAAAGTAGGCTTCAGGGTGAGCCCAAGTCATTGGGTTGTAGCAATCATCACGGTGGGACATGATGGTCATTATTGAAGTAGGCTTAAGCCAAAAGGGTAGCGAGACAGCGGGATTTTGACGATATGTCAAGGCCGAGAGATGCACAGATATTGAAAAATGCCAAGCTAGTAGGCCACATGGACCCGGAGATAGTGAGATAGTAGGCTGTACAAGCCGATGTAGTAGGATAGTAGGCCGTAAAGCCAAGGTAGCAGGCCTTGAGGGCCAGGGACGGCAGGCTATAGGAGCCAGGGTAGCGGGCTGTAGAAGCGAGGATAGCAGGCTACGAGAGCCAGAGACAGCAAGCTATAAGAGCCAGGGCAACAAGCTGTAGAAGCCAGGAATAGCAGACTACGAGAGCTAGAGACAACATGCTACAAAAGCCAGGACAGCAGACTGTAGAAGCCAGGAATAGCAGGCTACGAGAGCCAGAGATAGCAGGCTACAAAAACCAGGACCGCAAGCTGTAGAAGCCGAGAATAGTAGGCCACGAGAGCCAGAGACAGCAGGCTGTAGAAGCTAAGACAGCATGCTGTGGAAGCCAGGAATAGCAGGCTACTAGAGCCAGAGATAGCAGGCTACAAAAGCCAGGATAGCAGGCTGTAGAAGCCAGGAATAGCAGGCTACGAGAGCCAGAGACAGCATGCTACAAAAGCTAGGATAGTAAGCTGTAGAAGCTAGGAATAGCAGGCTACGAGAGCCAGAGACAGCAGGCTACAAGAGCCAGGACAGCAGGCTGTAGAAGTCAGGACAGCAGGCTGTAGAAGTCAGGAATAGCAGGCTATAAGAGCCAGAGACAGCAGGCTACAAGATCCAGAGATAGCGATCTGCGAGAACTAGATATAGCAGGCCATGAGAGCCAGAGAGTAGCAGAGATAGTAGGCTGCGAAAGCCAGAGAGCAGTAAGGAATCGGGCTTGTGAAAGCTGAAAGGTAGTTTAGCCGAATTATATGGTTGCGGGTCTTAGCCGAAGAGGCTAAGCCAGAATGTAAGATAGCTGAAACGTGAGATAGCGAGCTTCAGCCGAAATGACTAAGCTAAAGGACGAGATAGCTGAGAGTCATGATAGCGGGCTTTGGCTAAGCCGAGAGATAAGATAACTGAAGTGTGAGGTAGCAGCTTTGGCCGGAATGGCTAAGCCGAAAGATAGGATAGTGGCACATGCTGTGGGGAAGCGGGCTTCCAAGCCGACATCTAGGAGGATGGAATGTGAGTTAAAATTTAGGAGAGGGACTGAATAGTCATAATCAAGGGAAGTGGGATTCGACGACAGGTCTAGGCCGTTGCATTGCATTGATTATTGCAATGGGATGGGTGGATGAGTCCTGATAGCAAGCTTTGGCCAAAAATGGCTAAGCCGATGGATGAAGTAGTTGGAAATTGTAATAGCAGCTTTGGTCGGAATGGCTAAGCCGAAAGATAGAATGGTCGAAAGTTACGATAGCAGCTTTGCCGGAATGGCTAAGCCGACAGATAGAGTAGTTGAAAATCATGATAGCAGCTTTGGCTGGAATGGCTAAGCCGAAAGCTAGAATAGCTAAAATTATGATAGCAGCTTTGGCTGGAATGGCTAAGCCGAAAGATAGAATGGTCAAAAATTATGATAGAAGCTTTGGCCAGAATGGCTAAGCCGATAGATAGAGTAGTTGAAAATCATGAGAGTAGCTTCGGTCGGAATGGCTGAGCCGGGGGACGAGATAACTAACAAATTGTGATAGCGGCTTTGGCCAGAATGGCTAAACCGAAAGAGGAGATAGCTGAAAAATTGTGGTAGCGGCTTCGGTCGGGATGGCTGAGCTGAAGGACGAGACAATCAACAAATTGTGATGGCGGCTTTGGCCAGAATGGCTAAACCGAAAGAGGAGATAGCTGAAAAAAAATGTGGTAGCGGCTTCGGTCGGGATGGCTGAGCCGGAGGACGAGACAATTAAAAAATTGTGATAGCAGCTTTAGCCAGAATGGCTGAAAATGTATAATAGTGACTTTGGCTGTCATGGCTGAGTCGGGGGATAAAATAGCTGGAAGTTGTGAGATATATGGTAGTGGGCTTCAGCCGAGGTGGATGAGCCAAAAAAATGAGATACTTGAAATACATGATAGGGTGTTGGGCTCGCCAACAAGGATAGCTGGCTTCGACTGGATGTCAAAGGCCAGAAGATAGGATAGCGGATCCTGGTAGGATGTCGGACTTGGAAGCAATCTAGAATTGATGTTGCCTTGACGGACTGTCGAAGACAACCCATGCATCTGACCCAGACGGGAGATCTGTGTCAAATGTAGAATCTAGATGCCAACTTGACAATATGTTGGAGCTGACAAACCTTGCTCAAACGGTAGGTCCGGGACAAGGGTAGAATGTAGACGTCGACCTGACGAGATATCGGAATCAACAAACCTTGCTGGGACGGCGTGTCTGGGACAAGGGCAGAATACAGACCTCGACCCGATGAGATGTCGGAATCAACAAACCGTGCTCAGACGGCGTGTCTGGGACAAGGGCAGAATACAGACCTCGACCCGACAAGATGTCGGAATCAACAAACCTTACTCAGACGGGAGGTCTGAAACAAGGGCAGGGTATATAAATGGGCATTGACTTGACAGAACGTCGAAATCAAACAACTCAGCGAAGACGTGGGGTCTAGGCCAAGGGTAAAACCTAGCCGGCTGACTAGGGCTAAGAATGGTACCTTCCAAAAGTACTCTTGGTACATACCAGTCCATAGTGCAGGCTGTGTTGTCCGGTGGGACTATTGATGGATTTGACTGTGTTGTTATAGTGTCGGTGGGGCTAGGGATTAACATCTGAGAGCTCGGCCAAGGCGGGGCGCCTTGAGCCAGAGGGAAAAGGTTTATGGGCCTAGCCTGGTGGCAATACTTAAGAGCTCGACGCGGACGGAGTGCCTTGCGCCGAGGAAAAAGCTTATGGACTCAGCTCGGCGGGGCTTGATGGGCAAAGTCTAAAAGCTCGGCGAGGGCAGAGTGCCACTAGACCAAGGTAGCTAGAACTCGGCCAGGGCGGAATGCCACCAGACCAAGGTAGGTAGAGCTCGGCCAGGGCGGAATGCCACTAGACCAAGGTAGGAGTGCCACTAGACTAAGGCAGATAGAACTTAGCTAGGGCAGAGTGCCACTAGACTAAGGTAGGTGGAACTTAGCTAGGGCGGAGTGCCACTAGACTAAGGCAGATAGAGCTCGGTTAGGGCGGAATGCCACTAGACCAAGGTGGGTAGAACTCGGCCAGGGCGGAATGCCACTAGACCAAGGCATGTAGAACTTAGCTAGGGTAGGGTACCACTAGACTAAGGCATATAGAGCTCGGTCAGGGCGGAATGCCACTAGACCAAGGTAGGTAGAGCTCGGTTAGGGCGGAATGCCACTAGACCAAGGTAGGTGGGACTTAACTAGGGCGGAGTGCCACTAGTCTAAGGTAGATAGAGCTTAGCTAGGGTAGAGTGCCACTAGACTAAGGTAGGTAAAACTTAGTTAGGGCAAAGTGCCACTAGACTAAGGCAAGGTAGAGCTCGGCCAGAGCGGAATGCCACTAGACCAAGGTATGTATAACTTAGCTAGGGCGGAGTGCCACTAGACTAAGGGTATGTATAGCTCGGCAAAGGCGGAATGCCACTAGGCCAAGGTGGGTAAAACTTAGCTAGGGCGGAGCGCCACCAGGCTAAGGCGGGTAGAGCTTGGTCAGGGTGGAATGCCACCAGACCAAAGCAGGTAGAGCTCGGCCAGGGCGGAATGCCACCAGACCAAGATGGGTAAAACTTAACTAGGGCAGAGTGCCACTAGACTAAGGCATATAGAGCTCGGTCAAGGCAGAATGCCACTAGACCAAGGTAGGTAGGACTTAGCTAGGACGGAACGCTACTAGACTAAGGCAGGTAGAACTTAGCTAGGGCAGAGTGCCACTAGACTAAGGTAGGTAGAACTTAGCTAGGGCAGAGTGCCACCAGACTAAGGTAGGTAGAGCTCGGTCAGGGCGGAATGCCACTAGATCAAGGGAAAGATTTGTTGCATCCCTATGGTTTTGATGATGTCTCACACTATAAATCAATCTTCTATCTCTAGATTAATGCTGTTTCACCATGTGAGTGAGTACAGTTCATTTGGTTGTCAGATAAGCATGCTATCTTAATTCTATCTACACTGTTTGGTTAATATGAACAGTAGTGGGTCGACTCATCAGCAAGGGTGGGTCGACGCATCAGAGCATTGATAGTTTGGGCACAAAGTCTATACACCAGCTTGATCTATCTAGTCTGTACATCGGGCACTTCCTAACTGAAGTCCATACACTGGTCTCAATACTCATAGTCAGTTCACCTCAACCCTATACATCCTTCCAAGCTTCACGTCTATACACTGGCTGCTGCATTCTCTTGATGTCTAAACACCCGATAGTGTAAGTCCATACATCGCCCAGTGTCATGCTTGCATAGTATGTACATCGCCTGCTTTACACAATCAAAGTCTACACATTACTTGTCAACAGGCTCGCACACACTAAAGTACATACATTGCACAATGTCTAAACATTAGTTCAGAGTTAGCTTCAGCCAAGTCTATACATCGTCTGGCAGTCTTCATGCTAAGTATATACACTCCTTGTGTCCAAGTCTGTACAGCGTTCATTGTCTAGAAATCTTGAAGTCTGTACATCGGACTGCTTCTTTTGAAGTCTACACATTGGCTCGTTCACTTCTGCAAAGTATGTACATTAGACTGTGGCAAAGTCTATACATTGCTTAGTCTGCACATTGCCTTCAGCCCAAGCGTTCAAAGCCAAGTCTATACAACGCCAAGTCTGTACACTCCTCATCTGTTCCTACGCTTGGCCAAGTCCATACATTCAACTTTTCCCTACGCTTTCTAGGCCAAGTCTGTACACCACTAAGTGTGTACATTGCATGCTGCTCAAACGTTCAATGTCTTCAAAGTTTATACAGCGTCCGTCTCAGCCAGCGTCTCATGCTGCATCTTAGGCAAGTCTGTACATCGGCCTCATTCGTTCAAGTCTATACATTGAACTGCTCTTCAAAGTCTGTACAGCGTCCGTCTCAGCCAGCGTCTCATGCTGCGTCTTAGGCAAGTCTGTACATCGGCTTCACTCGCTCAAGTCCACACATCCACAGTAGTTAATCAAGTCTATACATTCACTTGAGCTTCACCAAGTCTGTACAACGCTGAAGTCTTCACAAGTCTGTACAGTGCTTGAGCTTCACAAAGTCTATACATCGCTTCAAGCGATTCAAGTCTATACAGACTGCCTTTCCATTCAGAGTCTGTACATCGGTTCATCAGCCGATCGTTTCATTCAGAAATCTCCAAGTCTGTACAGTCGAATGTCTAATGCATCGTCTCACTCTGGCAAAGTCTATAAAGTGCTCACAGCACATTGGTTCAAAGTCTGAACACTGGCTCAAGCATGTCGAAGTATATACATCTCTGTTGGGGTTCAAGTCAATACATTGCTCACCGTCTTATTAAGAGTCTCACTCAGGTTCCAAGTCTGTACAATGGTTAGGCTTCGTGAAGTCTATACAGTGGCAGAAGCTTTGTAATGTTTACACACTGGTAAGGATCGTTTGCATTGTTCATAATCTATACACTGCCATTCATTTGCATTGTTCATAGTCTATACACTGCCATTCGTCTGCACTGTTCATAAGTCTATACACTGCCTTCACACATGCGCTTCTTTCATTAAGTCTGTACACTCTCTCACGTTGTACACACTTAATCGGTTGAAGGTTCTGAAGTATATACATTCATGCTAATAGCCTGAACTAACTAAGTCTATACACTCTATCTGTCTGTCTGCAGGCAATTCAGGCTGATGATTGGGCACGTGAACCGAGGTTGGCACCTGGCACGTGATCCAAGACAACAGGCACATGACACGTGGATGGCAACCTGGTCAGGATGCTGCCATGTGGTCGAAATTCAAATGATCTGGCCAAAAGTGCATGGGCGGGAACCTGGCAGCCACACGCCAATATCTGCTATAAATATAGAGCTTCATCCTTCAGTAGAAGTTTGATCGTGAATAGAGAAAGCAGAAGCCATTGGTGAGAGTTTGCACGATCCAGAAAAGAAAAAGAGCAGAGAGTTCCAGATCTGAGAGGAGTTTGTTCGAGAGAGAGAGCAGTGTGTGTGGATTGATGAATTGCTTCATTTGAAGCTACATTTGTATTGGGTTTTAGAACCGATCTCTTCTTCATTGGTTTTTGTTTCTATTTTGCTTTCGTTTTATTTTGTTCATCCTTCTGATTTGAATTGGTTTCCCTCCGGTGTGTGGAGGAAGGGAGTATTACTCCAGTTTCCCTCTGAGTTGCAGAGGAAGAGAGATTGGTGATCTCTGGTGGTGTTAGTGACTGGTTGTCATTAATAGTTTCCCTCCGGTGTGTGGAGGAAGGGAGAGGATTCTCCGGTTGTGTTCTAGCTGGGAGCTAGAACAGGTCTCAAGTTCTGTGGGTAGCAGAACTTGGTTGAGGGATTTGTTTCCCTTGATGTTCAAGCTGTGTGGCAGCATGTTGTTCGCAGACTGAGTCTGCATTGATCTAGCATCGTCTAGTGGAATCCTCACTCTAGTTGGAGTGAAGGGTGGATGTAGATTGCGGACTGCAATCGAACCACCTAAAAATCGAGTGCCTCCTCTGTGGTTTGCTATTGTTATCTGCGCTCTTCATCTGCTTGTCTCTTTGCTTCCATGTGATCAGTTCTTCTTTCTCATTTACATTTCTCTGTGTACGGTTTAAGGAGGTGCGTTAGTAGTAGAATTTATTTTCCGCCTAAGTTTCTACAAATTGGGAGTGATCTATTCATCCCCCCCTTCTATATCACTCTTGCTGCGCTAACAATTGGTATCAGAGCAGGTTTACGCCATGTGGACGAACGGTCAAGGAAATGCTAGTGGTCCTAGAACCTTCATGGCCGAAGGTCAATCCATTAGTCGCCCTCCTTATTTCGATGGTAGTAACTATCTGTTTTGGAAGAACAGGATGGAAGTGTTCATCAGGGCTCAGAGTCATAAACTGTGGAGAGTAATCACGGTGGGGCCATACGATCTGCCACCAAACGAGGACGCTTGGACAGATGACCATGTCAAGCTCTCCTCACTCAACTAGACGGCGCTGAACGTCATCCAGTGTGTTGTTCATCCAGAGGAATATGCCCGTATATCTGCATACAGAACTGCCAAGCGAATGTGAGATGAGCTGCAATTGATCTATGAAGGTACAGCTCAAGTGAAAGCCTCGAAGGTAAATCTCTACACTTCTAAGTATGAAATGTTTAAGATGAATGCAGACGAGAATATAACTGAGATGTATGCCAGGTTGTCTTTAATCACAAATACTCTTAAAGGGCTAGGGAAGGATCTTGCTGAGACAGATATAGTCAGGAAAATCCTTAGATCTTTATCCCCGGCATGGCACACTAAGGCCATTGTGATTGAGGAGTCAAAAGATTTGACTATCTTGACTGTGAATGAACTCATAGGATCTCTTATGACCTATGAGATGAATTTCAAAGGAGGTGGAGAAGGAAGTGAGAGGAAGGGTAAGAATGTGGCTCTAAGGGCATCCCGCAACAAGGGTAGCAACAGTGGGAGCAGCAGTAGTAGCCCCGAGTCTGAGTCCGAGCTTGAAGGTCTTTCAAATCTCGACCAGGAGGAGCAGGCAATGCTCACTAGACAGTTCAGAAAATTTTTGAAGAAAAAGGGAAAGACCTTTAGGAAGAAGAAGCCACACTCTTTCAACAAGAGTGCTGAATTTACTAATTACAGGGATAGAAATCCTAATAGACTGACTTGTTTTAATTGTAACAAATAGGGACATATGAAAGGCGAATGCCCAGACCTCCAGAAGAAGGGTCCCTATCTTCAGAAGAAAAACATAAAGGTGCAGAAGAAGAAGAAGCCACAGGCGATGGTCTGCACATGGAGTGAGGAAGAAGAAGACCCAGAAGAAGCTTCTTCAGAAGAATATGAAAACAGAATTTGCCTTATGGCAAACAGTGAAGAGGAGGTAATAAATATTTTTGAAAATTTCTCAATTGATGACTGGGAGGATGCTTATGGTGACTTGCTAGATAAATTTAATTCTCTTAGCAAAGAGCGCAGAGTTCTGAAAAGAAAATTTAACACAAATGTTGAAAAATAAACTCTGGTCTGTGAGGAAAATGAGAAGCTAAAAGAACAACTAGAAGAAATGACCTCACTAAGGAAAGAAAATGATAAGCTCAAGGAAGAAACTCAAGAAAGTCAAAAATAGCTCAATGAATTCAAAACTAAAATTGAAGAAAGCATGAATGAAATTAGAGTGAATTCAGAGAAATATGAAGCTGTGAAGAAAGTGAATGTTGAACTCCTAAAAAATTCTGAGTCCCTTCAAAAGGTGCTGGAAGACAAACAGAAAGTCTTAGAAAAGTTTGTCCAAGGAAAGACTAGCTTAGATGTTATACTAGGGACTAGGGTCAATTTCAATAAGGAAGGTCTAGGCTATGACCCAACCAACAAGAGACCTTTGCAATTCAAGACCCTCACCTTCTGCCCAGAGAAGGGAAAAGAAAAGCTGGACACACCATCCAGCTCAAACAAAGTCCTAAAGAAAACACAAAAACCAGTACTGGACAACCATTGAAGATGGGAATGAATTTTATGAAGAATAACACTAAGCCCACTTACCAGAACACAAATGGTAGATGGACCAAGAAAGTAAATCAGAATAAGAGCTGGAATTACAACAATCAGATGGGTCCAAACAGGACCTACTGGAGAAATAACTTTCATGGTCAAAGATATGCTAATCAACAAGCCTACAGGAAATTTCCTAGGAATAGGAAGACTAATGAATGGAATAGAACTCACTTCTCCAGTTCAGCTGGATTCAACTTTAATAAACCAGAAAGGAAGGTGCCAGAGAAAACCATGTTGAAACAAATCTGGATACCTAAACACTTGATCAGAGATTTGAACAATGTCATTGGACCCAACTCATCTTGGGTTCCAAATCACTCTGCTTGATGTATCTGTGTAGGTCGGCCTGGCAGCTGAAGACAACAAGTGGTACCTCGACAGTGGCTGCTCCAGGCATATGACAGGAGACCGATCCAAGTTTAGCAAGATAGAGATGAAGCCAGGGGGTCTGGTCAAGTTTGGAGGAAAGAACAAAGGTAAAATAATTGGAGTTGGAACAGTAGGTAAGTCTTCCACAAACTCCATTGAAAAAGTCTTACTTGTGGAAGGGCTTCAACACAACCTGATTAGCATTAGTCAATTATGTGACAGGGGTCACAGGGTTGTATTTGATGATAGTTCATGCAAAATCCTTGAAACAAATTCTGACATGGTTAAATTTGTAGCCAAGAGGATTAATAATGTCTACATTGTAGACTTAGATGAGAAATCTGAATCTACTATTTGCTTATCTGCCAATTCTGAAAATGATGCCTTTGAATGGCATAGACGTCTAGGTCATGCTAGCTTTTCAACTTTAAATAAATTGGTCAAGCATGATTTAGTTAGAGGCATGCCTAGAATTAAATTCAACTCAATATCAAAAGCATGTGATGCCTGTGCTCTAGGCAAACAGACCAGAAATTCTTTTAAATTAAGATCTGAGCCATTGTCTTCTAGACCAATGGAACTTCTTCATATGGACCTTTTCGGTCCAACTAGAACTCAGAGTCTTAATGGAAACAGGTTTGGCTATGTCATCATAGATGACTTCTCTAGATATTCATGGATATTTTTCTTAGCAAATAAGAGTGATGCATTTCAAAAGTTTAATCTATTTTTCAATAAGGTCAAACAAGAAGGGAAGTACAAGGTTAGTTCTATTCAATCTGACCATGGAGGTGAGTTTGAAAACTCCATGTTTACTGATCTTTGTGACAAAGAAGGACTAACTCACAGGTTTTCTTCTCCCAGGACACCTGAACAAAATGGGATTGTGGAGAGAAGAAATAGAACAGTGGTGGAGATGGCCCGAACCATGTTGATTGAAAGTAAATTACCTAGAAGGTTTTGGGCAGAAGCGGCCAATACAGCAACCTACATAATCAACAGGGCCATGGTAAGACCCATACACAAGAAAACACCCTATGAGCTTCTAAAAGGTAAGAAACCAAACTTGTTTCATTTCAGAATTTTTGGAGCAAAATGTTTTATTCATAACAATGATAAGAAAGATTTAGACAAGTTTGAAGCCAAGAGTTCACCTGGAATATTCTTGGGTTACTCTGAAGTGTCAAGGGCGTATAGGGTATTTAACATATCAGATCAAAAAGTGGAAGAGTCTCCACACATCCCTTTTAGTGAAAAGAAAGATGTTTCTAATGTTGAAAATCTTGACAGGGATTCCAATCATGGTGGAGATTTTCTAGAAGACCAACAGGAAGAAGAGAAGACTCAGCCAAATGGAGAAACAAATTCCCCCAATCAGGAAGGGCCAAGAGAAACAGGTGAGTCTTCAACAAATATCAGATTTCTTAAAGATCATCCTTTAGATAAAGTCATAGGCAATCCTGAAGATCCTCTTCGGACTAGGTCTCATTTTAGAAATATGAATAATGATGACTTAATTGCATTAGTCTCACAAATTGAACCCAAAACAGTAGAAGAGGCCTTAGCTGATCAAGCTTGGGTCAATGCTATGTGTGAGGAATTAGGTCAGTTTGAAAGGAATAATGTCTGGGAGCTTGTCCCAAGACCAGATGGTATAAATATCATAGGAACCAAGTGGGTGTTCAAAAATAAGATGAATGAAGATGGAATCATCTCGAGGAATAAGGCCAGATTAGTAGCCAAAGGCTACTGTCAGAAATTTGGTGTAGACTTTGATGAATCCTATGCACCTATTACTAGGATGGAAGCTATAAGATTGATGCTTGCCTTTGCATGCTCAAAGAATATAAAACTCCAACAAATGGATGTTAAAAGTGCCTTTTTAAATGGAGTCATTAAAGAAGAAGTTTTTGTTGAACAACCTCCTGGATTTTAATATTCTCCTCAACCTAACCAAGTTTTCAGGTTAAACAAAGCCTTGTATGGTCTAAAGCAGGCTCCAAGAGCTTGGTATGAAAGATTGTTTGAATTTCTGATCAGCAAGGGCTACAAAAGAGGTAAAGTTGATCAAACTTTATTTACCAAGGGCATAAATAAAGATCTCATCATAGTTCAAGTATATGTAGATGACATTGTATTTGGATCTACTAAGCATGAACTATGTGATGAATTTTCTACCATGATGTCTGCTGAATTTGAAATGAGCTTGGTTGGCGAACTAAAATATTTTCTTGGATTGCAGGTACAGCAGCTAGAGGATGGGTGCTTCATCAACCAAACCAAATACACAATGGAATTGTTTAAGAGGTTTGGTATGGAAAACTTAAAGCACATTACAACACCCATGGGCACCAATACCTCATTGGATGCAGATGAGACAGGTAAAGAAGTAAATGCCAAACTTTATCGAGGTATGGTTGGCTCACTTCTTTACTTGACAGCCTCTAGACCAGATATACAATTCAGTGTAGGAATGTGTGCAAGGTATCAGTCTAGACCTACTGAATTACACTTAGCTGCAGTTAAAAGAATCTTCAGATATTTGTCAGCTAGTCATTCTCTTGGTTTATGGTTTCCTGCATCTCACACATTTAACTTAGTAGCATACACAGATGCTGATTATGCAGGCTGTAAACTAGACAGGAAAAGCACTAGTGGCCATTGTGAATTCTTGTGTGGGTGTTTAGTGTCTTGGGGCTCCAAGAAACAACATTCTGTGGCCCTCTCCACTACAGAAGATGAATATGTGGTTGCAGGGAGCTGTGGAACACAAGTAATATGGATTAAACACCAGCATCAGGACTACCAAGTAGACCTGGGGTGCACACCAATTTACTGTGATAATACTAGTGCCATCAATCTTGCTAAAAATCCTGTATTGCATTCACGAACCAAACATATAGAGATAAGACATCATTTTATAAGAGATGAGGTGTCTAAGAATAATTTTGAACTGATTCATGTAGGCACAGATAATCAGATTGCTGACATATTCACAAAACCTCTGGATAATGAAAAATTCACCACATTGAGAAGAGAATTAGGCTTATACAAATTGTCTTAATTATGAAGCCTGTTTTTGATGTGAGGGGGAGTTTTGTTTGTCTGATGTTTAGCCTTCTTTCATGCTGATTTAAGGGGGAGTTCAGAATGTTTACTGGTTAGCTTTCATGAATGCTTTGAGTAAGGGGAAGCTTTGAGATTATGCTGAAATGTTTTATTGAGGAATGCTATGTCTTAGGGGGAGCTGAGTTGTGATGTGAGAAGAGAAGTTCTTTGACAGATTCAAAAGGTGCCCAGATGTGTAATTTTGCTGGTCTTGCATGACTGATCTAGAGTGGTTCTCTCAGATAGTAGAGTGTCACTTATCTCTTAAGTCGATAAGTCAGTGACTCTAATCTCCAGATTAGAATCTTTCCTTTAGTACTTCTTCAGAGATCTGGGCTAATTGCATAAAGTATATCTTCCTACATTGTCATTGATTCTGGTTCAGGCCAAAAAACTTGTATGTCTTGATATCTGACCCAATCAACTTGAAATCTAGACTTCAAGACTCAATTCAAGAAACAGTCCTTTTGGTATTGTTTTCAATCATCCTATCTCTTTAACTCAAGGGATTAACTGAACAAAACTGTTCTGTTTTGATCACTGAGAAACTGGGAGCTTCATCAATGAAATGAATATTTCTCCCATGTCATGAGGTGTCAAATGCTTAAAATGAATGAAAAGACATGACAGAGCAATGGTGGCTTGCTGGTGAGTAACTGGGGACTCTGGCCTCTAATCAAGGTGTTTCCTTATGTCAAAAGCCACAGTTACTATCTCTGTTCCCTAATAATAAAAAAAAGGGGGGGAAGTAATGAGGTACTCACTCTGAGTAACTGGAGATTCAGGCCTCTAATCAAGGTGTCTCTTTAATGTCAAAGGAGTGAACTACCAACTTACTCATTAATCTTCTTGAAAATCATCTCCAACAAAAAAAATTCCTTGTTGTTATGCAACTAATGGATTGCTTGTCCTCAATACCTTGAGAACACCTCTCTGATTTCGTTTCTTACTGTCTTGTGGGATAGTTGAATGATCAGCTATATCTGGCCATACTTGTGAATTCCTGCTCTAAATCATCCACTATGTATGCTGATAAACTTGTCTATCATTCTACTTCTCTATTGTGTACTGAAGTATAAAGAATCTTCTCTTGAGATTAGAAACTCACTTATTCTCTTAAGACCTCCTCGTGACTTTCTGCACTAAGAAGTTACTACCCTTAGTCCTCATGTTTCCAGCACTGTTATACATTCTGTAGTTCTTTTTTGCTGATGTCAAAGGGGGAGAGGATTTTACTATATTTGCATTTGCAATTTCAGTGAGAAGTTCTGCAATATCAGTGAGTCTTGGATTTGTCTTGAGCTTTGGGGGAGTCATGTTGCTTCGTGGAAGATATAGTTATGAGTTGTGGGGGAGATGAGAGTGTGTTGTAGGGATTGTATAATTCATCTGCATGTGCATGCCTTGAATTTACTTTGTTTGTTGCAGCTGATATAAATCTCTTGTTGAAACTTGATATTGCTTGATTCATAGTGTTGTCATCATCAAAAAGAGGGAGATTGTTGCATCCCTATGGTTTTGATGATGTCTCACACTATAAATCAATCTTCTATCTCTAGATTAATGCTGTTTCACCATGTGAGTGAGTACAGTTCATTTGGTTGTCAGATAAGCATGCTATCTTGATTCTATCTACAGTGTTTGGTTAATATGAACAGTAGTGGGTCGACTCATCAGCAAGGGTGGGTCGACGCATCAGAGCATTGATAGTTTGGGCATAAAGTCTATACACCAGCTTGATCTATCTAGTCTGTACATCGGGCACTTCCTAACTGAAGTCCATACACTGGTCTCAATACTCATAGTCAGTTCACCTCAACCATATACATCCTTCCAAGCTTCACGTCTATACACTGGCTGTTGCATTCTCTTTATGTCTAAACACCCGATAGTGTAAGTCCATACATCGCCCAGTGTCATGCTTGCATAGTATGTACATCGCCTGCTTTACACAATCAAAGTCTACACATTGCTTGTCAACAGGCTCGCACACACTAAAGTACATACATTGCACAATGTCTGAACATTGGTTCAGAGTTAGCTTCAGCCAAGTCTATACATCGTCTGGCAGTCTTCATGCTAAGTATATACACTCCTTGTGTCCAAGTCTGTACAGCGTTCATTGTCTAGAAATCTTGAAGTCTGTACATCGGACTGCTTCTTTTGAAGTCTACACATTGGCTCGTTCACTTCTGCAAAGTATGTACATTAGACTGTGGCAAAGTCTATACATTCGGTTCCTTAGGCAAAGTCTATACATTGCTTAGTCTGCACATTGCCTTCAGCCCAAGCGTTCAAAGCCAAGTCTATACAACGACAAGTCTGTACACTCCTCATCTGTTCCTACGCTTGGCCAAGTCCATACATTCAACTTTTCCCTACGCTTTCCAGGCCAAGTCTGTACACCACTAAGTGTGTACATTGCATGCTGCTCAAACGTTCAATGTCTTCAAAGTCTGTACAGCGTCCGTCTCAGCCAGCGTCTCATGCTGCGTCTTAGGCAAGTCTGTACATCGGCCTCATTCGTTCAAGTCTATACATTGAACTGCTCTTCAAAGTCTGAACAGCGTCCGTCTCAGCCAGCATCTCATGCTGCGTCTTAGGCAAGTCTGTACATCAGCTTCACTCGCTCAAGTCCACACATCCACAGTAGTTCATCAAGTCTATACATTCACTTGAGCTTCACCAAGTCTGTACAACGCTGAAGTCTTCACAAGTCTGTACAGTGCTTGAGCTTCACAAAGTCTATACATCGCTTCAAGCGATTCAAGTCTATACAGACTGCCTTTACATTCAGAGTCTGTACATCGGTTCATCAGCCGATCGTTTCATTCAGAAATCTCCAAGTCTGTACAGCCGAATGTCTAATGCATCGTCTCACTCTGGCAAAGTCTATACAGTGCTCACAGCACATTGGTTCAAAGTCTGAACACTGGCTCAAGCATGTCGAAGTACATACATCTCCGTTGGGGTTCAAGTCAATACATTGCTCACCGTCTTATTAAGAGTCTCACTCAGGTTCCAAGGCTGTACATTGGTTAGGCTTCGTGAAGTCTATACAGTGGCAGAAGCTTTGTAATGTTTACACACTGGTAAGGATCGTTTGCATTGTTCATAGTCTATACACTGCCATTCATTTGCATTGTTCATAGTCTATACACTGCCATTCGTCTGCACTGTTCATAAGTCTATACACTGCCTTCACACATGTGCTTCTTTCATTAAGTCTGTACACTCTCTCACGTTGTACACACTTAATCGGTTGAAGGTTCTGAAGTATATACATTCATGCTAATAGCCTGAACTAACTAAGTCTATACACTCCATCTGTCTGTCTGCAGGCGATTCAGGCTGATGATTGGGCACGTGAATCGAGGTTGGCACCTGGCACGTGATCCAAGACAATAGGCACATGACACGTGGATGGCAACCTGGTCAGGATGCTGCCATGTGGTCGAAATTCAAATGATCTGGCCAAAAGTGCATGGGCGGGAACCTGGCAGCCACACGCCAATATCTGCTATAAATATAGAGCTTCATCCTTCAGTAGAAGTTTGATCATGAATAGAGAAAGCAGAAGCCATTGGTGAGAGTTTGCACGATCCAGAAAAGAAAAAGAGCAGAGAGTTCCAGATCTGAGAGGAGTTTGTTCGAGAGAGAGAGCAGTGTGTGTAGATTGATGAATTGCTTCATTTGAAGCTACATTTGTATTGGGTTTTAGAACCGATCTCTTCTTCATTGGTTTTTGTTTCTATTTTGCTTTCGTTTTATTTTGTTCATCCTTCTGATTTGAATTGGTTTCCCTCCGGTGTGTGGAGGAAGGGAGTATTACTCCAGTTTCCCTCTGAGTTGCAGAGGAAGAGAGATTGATGATCTCTGGTGGTGTTAGTGACTGGTTGTCATTAATAGTTTCCCTCCGGTGTGTGGAGGAAGGGAGAGGCCCTTGATGTTCAAGCTGTGTGGCAGCATGTTGTTCGCAGACTGAGTCTGCATTGATCTAGCATCGTCTAGTGGAATCCTCACTCTAGTTGGAGTGAAGGGTGGATGTAGATTGCGGACTACAATCGAACCACCTAAAAATCGAGTGCCTCCTCTGTGGTTTGCTATTGTTATCTGCGCTCTTCATCTGCTTGTCTCTTTGCTTCCATGTGATCAGTTCTTCTTTCTCATTTACATTTCTCTGTGTACGGTTTAAGGAGGTGCGTTAGCAGTAGAATTTATTTTCCGCCTAAGTTTCTACAAATTGGGAGTGATCTATTCATACCCCCCCTTCTATATCACTCTTGCTGTGCCAACAAGATTTAATGGGCCCGGTCCAATGGAACTGATGGGCGATGAGAGCTCGACGAGGGTGGAATACCACAAGCCAAGGGAGAGGTTTTATGGGCCCGATCCAATGGGACTGATGGGCAACGCCTAGAGCTTGGCGAGGGCGGAGTGCCACAGGCCAAGGGACAGGTTTTATGAGCCCAGTGGGACAAGCTTGGTATCTCTTAGCGTGTTTGTGTAGCTGTTTGTGGTGGAATGCCGAAGGATGGCAAGGATGTATTAGTTATGAATGTGGGTTCCACACTGGGGGTAGAGAGTCAATCCCGGTGGGACTAATGGGAAGCATTTTGCAGGATAAGGAGGAATCCCATTCTAACATTGAATGAAATGCAGCAGATGGGTCCTCTAAGCGAGGAGCTCGAAATCTTTAGCAGTCGAGCTTGTCGAACAGTTAGCATCTGCAGCGGGTTGTCCAGTTCACGGTGGGATGTTGGTATGCCCTGAATAATCCCGTTCTCTCTTCTTTTAGCTTTGGATGCCCCCATGCTGGGGTGGATAGTCGGAGAGTTCATTCTCCTTTCAATGCCCCCAAGCTAGGGTGGATAGCTGAAGACGAGTTGTTCAAAGCACGTCTTTCCATTGGGTAGCTTGTTCGCTTCACGAGCAGTTGTGTAGGTAGACAATAGCAAGGAAATCCGGCCATTGGACTCCACCCTCTTCTCTTTTGTTGGCAGCCCCCGAGCGGGGAATAGAGTCTTGTTGTGCCCAGCGGCACCTTAAAGCTTGATTGCGGCTGAGCATATTTTCCATTCTTGCCCCCCCTTGCTCGGAGAGAGTTGAGCCTCCATTATTGTGTGCTGGAGCATATAGAGCAGCGGCTACGTTGTGCAGGGTCATTTCATTTGGAAGGAGATTCTTCCTTGCATCTTTATCATTTTGCAGTTGGCCCTGATATGAGTGGACTACATTCTTGAGTTGATGGCTTGAATAAAGAGGGCAACACATCGAGCAGTAAAGCATCATCTTTTCTTTTATTCCTGGGTTTATTTCTTCTCTTGTCCTCAGCAGTTGCCCGGAAGATGGTGCAACAATTGCATTTTGTTCGGCTTCTTACCACAGCGGAGGGAGCTCGTAGTGCCCTTCAGAGGATATGCTGTTCTAGCTAATATTGAGAGGCCGTGCTGGCCGACATCTTAAAGATGGGCAATTGGTGAGGGCAAGGTGGGTCCACCCTATATTCACCAATCTGTAATTCACCACTTTGGATCAGATCCTCCATGATATCTTTGAACATATAGCAGTCCTCGATGAGATGTCCCCTCTTCCGATGGTAGGGGCAGAACCGAGGGTCATCTTTTCTTTCGATGTCATTTGGTCTCTTGAGCTCCGGGAGGACGACCTTGTTGTACTCAAGGGCCCACTCGAATAGACGTTGGGTCTTGTCTTGCGAAAAGGAGTATGGTCTTTTCATTCTTGCCCTTAGTGAAGGGGGTTTTTGTTCAGCAACCCTGGTAGAGGAGGAGCTAGTTGCCTCTTATGCTTTCCTCCACTGATGCGCGAAGGCTACAAACTCAACTGCTTTTATTCCTTCTAGCGCCGGCTGTTCTTCAATTAGCTTGTGCACTTGAATTGGAGGTGTAAAGGCCGGGTAGTATTTGGCTAGAAAGGCTTCAATTTCAACTGCCACATCTTCTAATTGGTCGAAGGATTTGACTTCGAGGCCAATTACCCTTTGCAGGATCTCTTTCCTCAGATTGCGCTTGCATAGCTGGACAGCGTCCTTGCAGCTTGGCGGATGTTTGCATCCGGAGTGGAGGTTCTTCCAGCGTTGAATGTAGTTTGAAGCAGACTCATCATCTCTCTGTTTGAACATATATAATTCTGCCTCGGTGACTTCTTCCTCAGCAGATTTTATCTCAGTTGCTTGTTCTATTACTGGCTTGTTTGTTATGGTTGTCGCCGCTAGATTCCGGCGCAAGCCAGCTGATTGTAGAGGGGTCATTGCATGAGGCGTGAAAGCTGCCCCCTGACGTGCTTGGAGAGTTGAGGGGTACGCTGGGGCCGCGTGGTATAGCTGCCGCGGGAGGGTGTTCCCGTCGTGGCCTTGTGTTGACTGGGGCATAGCTGGTTGCAGTGAGGCTTCAAATGATTTAGCGCCACCTTGTCGGGCTTTGGATGAGGGTCCTGCCTGTCCGAGTGTGACTGGGAGTAAGCCCATCTCAGTCAATCTTTCTCTTAGCGTCTCTACTTCTTGTATTTTTTGATAGAGCTCCATCATCAGAGTGGAGTTAGCTTGGTAGGAGCTGGGAGTGCTGTTTCCTGTGCTGATTCCAGGTGGGACTAGCAGCATCTTATTGTCGACGCGGGACACGTATGGTCCTGTATGAGTGGATGTTCTTGCCCCCATGCTCTCATGTTGAGGAGGGGTATAATAGCATGCTTCTTCAGCAGGCGGTGGAGGATGCCCCCACCCTTCATGGGATTGATGGCGAGAAATAAATGTTGCTGCTTGACCTGCCCTTGCTGGTGTATAGCATATTTCTTCGTCATCTTCTTCAGCAGCTCGGCTCGCACAGGGCCAGGTCGATAGGGTATTGCAGGAGAGGAGAACGCCGCTCTCTCTGTCTCTTGGCTTATTATTCTCTTGCCTTTTTGTAGTTGGCACCTGGTGTGTGATGCGAACTCTGGTTGTCTCTTGAGACGACAGCTGGCATAGAGACACTGTATTGATTGCTCTTTCCATAGCAGGTAGCTCATGCGGGCGAGGAGGATCAACCTTATAGTCGCCCAGTTGTAGCTCCCCTCTTCTGATTAGCTTTTCAATAGCGTCTTTAAAGACGTAACAATCTTCAATATGGTGCCCAACCATCTGGTGATATGGGCAGTAGCGAGGATGGTCTTTCTTTCTAGCATCTTCCAGCCTCTTCGACTCTGGTAGAGTAACCTTGTTGTTTGCGACAGCCTAGTCGAAGAGGACTCGAGTCCTCTCCTTGGGGAAAGAGTAGGATTTTTTCATCTTGGCCCGCAAGGATGGGACTTCTTGCTGCTCAGCTAGCTTAGCGGTTGGAGGGTTAGCCACTCCTTCTTATTTTTCTTCTTGTTGGTTGAATGCTTTGAAGTTAATTGTGTGAGCTTCCTTGGGCGATGGCCACTTGTCAATAGACTTGCCCTTTTGGCTTGTAGCAGTTGGAGTAGAGGGAGAGCTGGAGATGAAGGCTTCAATCTCTGCGACCACATTATTTAGCCGGTCGAAAGATCGTATTTCAATTCCGATCATCCTACCGAGGATTTCCCGGCTTAGATTCTGCTTGCATATTTGCACCGCATCTTCTGGATGTGGCGACCGCTTGCATCTCATACTGAGATTCCGCCATCTTTTGATGTACTCCAGGGCTGACTCATCATGTCTTTGCCTGGAGGCATACAGCTCGGCCAGTGTGACCTCTCTTTCAGCAATATGGAACCGCTCCCGGAACTTCTGTTGCATAGCTGCCCAATCACTTATAGAGCCGGCTGGCAGATTGGAATACCATTTGAAAGCTAGGCCTGTCAGTGAGGACCCGAAGAACTTTAGCAGGTAGGCTTCATCTGTTGCCAGGTCACCCATTACTGTCATATAGTAAGCAATATGCTCTTCAGGAGAGCCCTGCCCGCCAAACTTTTCAAATTTGGGCGGCTTGTTGATGCCAGGCAGGAGCCTCTTTGCGGCATACTGTGGCGGATATGGCACCTTGTAAACATCAAAAGTGCTGATATCACCATATGTCCTCTCGGCCAGCTTCATTTCAATTAGTTGTTCCACCATTGATCTATTTACCACGGTTGGGTCCACCGGCACCGAGTGGCAATGTGCAGAATACTTTATAGAGGGAGTGAGTAGTGCTTCAACATGAGGTGTCGACATCTTCGTTGGTGGCAACTGCTGCACTGGTGGAAGAGCTAGTTGCACCAAGGGTGACTGTAGGGAATGTGGTTGCAGAGCGGCCTTGCCATAGCCTATTGCTTGAGAAGTAGTTTGGGGTGTAGCATTGACTGGGTTAGGAACTTCACGGGATGATTCATCATTCACGCCCTGTTGCCAGGGAAAAGGGGCTTGTTCATTTCTTTCATTCAGTTGCCTCTTCAAGGCTTCAATCTCTCGCTGGTAATTTTGTAACATCATTCAGATAGCTGGGCCTTGCACTGCCATAGAAAAGGTACCCTTGAATGCTTCGCCCGAAACACCTTCAAGCGAGGCTGGCAGAGCAATCTCTTCTTCTTCAGAAGCCACCATGTCGGCAGTCGAAGTAGTGATAGCTTGCTTCTCTTTGGCTGCTTCGAGCATTTCTCTTGCAGCTTTGCCTCTTCTTGTCATTAGCCCGAGCCTTTCAGCTAACTTGGCCAACTCTTCTGGCTCTTCGGGTAGGGCCCCATATCTGCTAGCCACCCCTGCCATGTTGCAAGTGAAGACTTGGATTCTTTTTCTTTGCCCCCAGACTGTCTTCTTGACTTGACTAGGGAAGGTTGACTTTTTAAACATTGATATCCTTTTATTCTCTTCATGCTGTGGAGAAGCTTCAGAGTACTTGGCTTGCAAGCTATCTTCATATTCATTCATGAATGACACCATCCTTCTTCTTTCTTTGCCTTCTTCTTTTCTTTCCACGCTAATGGCGCGGAGTAGCCTTTGCCGACTTAGGAAAGAACTTTCTAAGCCATAGAAGTAATCCCTGACCACCTTGTTCATTTCTCCTTGACTGCGCCCTGGAGAGAGGGCAGGAATTAACAGTTGGTCTTGCATCGACGGCACGTAGGAGGGCCGCGATAGTCTAGTAGCTCCGTTCGATCTTGTCGAACGTCGGAGGATATTGGTCTGCCTAGCACAGACCCTATGAGCGGGCGGAGAGGCTACTGGCATGACCTCTTCTTCCTTTGGTGTAGCTTTATTGCCCCCATTCCTGGGGTCCTTGATAGTTGATGTTGAATCTTGTGTGGTCGAAGCAGAACCCTGGGTCCTCTTGGGAACCCACACTTGCTTGAAACTTGGTAGCTTGGGAGCTAGCTTCCCCCGGACATCCATGTCTAAATCGGCCTTCTGGCTTGCTAGCACCTGAAAGGGGTTGTGAACGGAAACCGCCGGGATGATATGATCCGACAAAGCTTCAGCATGGCGGCCGTTCATATAAACACGAACGCCACCAATTAGATCAGATTTCCCGGAAGTCGAGAGTCGGCCTCGGGAAACAGCAACAGCACTTCTTCTTTGATTCTTCCTCTTCTTCCCCCCGGACGCCTTGTCACTGGCGGGGACAGCGTGGTAGTCCACGTGGTGGACAAAGCATAAGATAGTATGGCAAGACGGAGTGGTTCCCCGTGGACAGCTCGCCATTGCAGGGGCTACGGCCTTGGCCGCAACAGTCTTGTTAGCTTCCTCTTCCTCGATCCTTAGCAGGCCGATGAAGGCGACTCCGAGAAAATTAGGGAACCCCACCACTGGTGGCAGAGTTCCGAAAGCAGTGGGCACCGCCAGGTACCCATGTTCCGCGTGGGTAGCGACCACTTGAGGGCCAAATGCAAGCGCGGCAAATCCGCCAGCCATTGAGATCACTGCAAATCAGAATGAGCAAACAATCAGTATTTTGGGGAATGCCTCCAAGCCTTCTACTTTGACGAAGAGATGAAGGGAGACTCGGTCCCACCGGGCGTGCCAGCTTGTGGGAATGGATTTTTATTTATTATTTTTATTTATTATTTATTTTATTTATTGGTTTATTGGTTGGTTTATTAGGCGTGCCAGTCACCGGAGTGACAATTTATTATGCGCTCAGTCTGACTTAGTCAGTCGATTGTGAAGTCCGTGTCGGGACCGGAAGTCCGTCATACCATAAAGGCTATGACATTAATTACGCCCTTCCAAAGAAGGACAACCCTTGATTAATCGCCAAAGTAGAAGGATCCCAGGGGCAAGACCAATGTGATAGGTATGCTCATTCATTTGCAAGATAGAAGATGCATGCGATTATGCAAAACGACATATGACATATTAATATACGGAATAAATCCGGTAGCATATCTCCTTATCTTAGACTATGCCAAGTGGGAATATAGGACATTCATCCACGGAGTGCCGAGATGGACGCCAAAGGAAAGATGGGCGTAGCCCGAGATCCAAGAGGATCTAGATGCAACGGGACAATGTCCATTATCATGGTATTTATTGATATCCCCTTAAGAAACTATTGGAGGACATGCAGTGGCAGAACTCCAAGAGTCAGCAGGGTTAGAAGAAAACATCGCGGTCAAACGGTATAATGTGGGGGTAAAACCCCATTAATTTATCTCCCTTAGACTTGGATGAAGAACTATGATTCTCCGTGATATGATGAAGGTTGACATGAAGGCTAATGAGGGTGGGACATTAGATTTAGACTGAGTTTAGGGCTCATTAAGGTTGCTGGGAAGTTGAGTGTTTGAATAGTAGATGGTATTGAGGTGAACCGGCACAGAGGGGAGCCGGCGCGAAGATGAACCGACGCGGTGGGGTCCCGGCGCGATGATGAACACGGGGGTATCGGCGTGGCAAGTATTCCGGCACGAAAGCAAATCGGCGCGGTCGGGTTTCTGGCACGAAAGCAAACCGGCACGGTCGGGTCGGCATGACCATCTTGCCGGCGCGCCCTTCACCCGGCGCGAAAGTGGCGCCGGGAGGAGGTCACGCCGGGAGGACTGGTGGCGCCGATAGCTAGATATTTATTGGCCTTTCAAATGCCGTGAGGGCTTGGTGAGTCTGAAAGGATATTCTGCGTTTGATTCGGACTTCATGGGCTCTAGCAATGATGTTTAAGTGAGCTGAAAAGAGGATAGATTCATCCATAGAAGGTCTAGGGAGACCATGTGACGATTAATAATGATTATATTCCCCTTATAGTGGGCAAAGGGCCATGAGATAATCTGTCTCAGGCCTCTGCCAAACAACAGGGGGTTAATTCATCAGTTTAACGAAAAATATTACACAATATGACAAAGCAAGGATCGTGAATGAATTTCGGCAGCATCTCTCCTTATTTTGGACTATGCCAAAAGGGGAGTATAGGACATCCATCCACGGAGTGCCGAGATGGAAGTCAAAAGAAAGATGGGCGTAGCCCAAGATCCAAGAGGATCAGAATTTAGCGGGACAGTGTCCACTCATTGTGATGCCTTATTAATATCCCCCTAAAGTGACCAGCGGAGAACATGCAGTGGCATAACTCCGTGGCCTGACGGGGTGAAAGAAGGAAATCGGAAACCCGAAACCCGAATTGAAATAAATGTAGGGGTAAAACCCCATTGATATAGCTCCTCCTACTCTCACGGAATTGGACGTAAATAGCCCAACAAAATTGATCCATAAAAATACATGTGTCTATTCTTATATTCATGCGTGCACACAAATATATGCATCTATGAGCATCATATGAATGTAGTATGCATGGTCAAATAAAAGGTGATGATCAGAAGGCCCATTTAGAGATTTATTAGTGCACACTCACTTTGCATGTTTAAACATGGGTGGATTAAAAGGGATATTCACGTAAGGATCCTCAAGGATTATTTAGGCATGCATGTTATATAGATATACCTTTATATATACATGTAGGATGATTGGGCTGCTACGCTATACACCAACCTGACATGGGTGAAGTTAATGGGTGAGGGCTTAGGAATTAATGCGATGGGGATGTGTCAATGCCATTGATAAATGGGTCAATATATATTTACATGTATAGGATGGGTTTAGGTAAAGCATCGTGAACAGGTATGCACATGGAGCTGACATATAGGCTCACGAGTATTTCGTGAACATGCATGATTGATGGAGGTGGGGGCCACGCATTAATGACTTTGGTTTATTCAAACATGCCCTTCGTGGAGATAAATGCATCATATGGGCAAAGCCATACGAGTAACCACTGCGTGCACACATGTGAAACGGCGGGAGCTCACGTTTGGCGTGGAAACAATGAAGGGGGATTCGGCGCGGGAGGTGGCTGCATGCCATCGGCGTGGGAGGTAATCGGCGCAGGATCTGCGCCGAGAGCACTTGGCGCCGTGGTTAGTTGAAAAAGGGCTTTGGGGGCTGAGATTTTGGGGAAGATGCCGGACTTAGGCTCCTCTGAGCGAACAGAAATCGTCAAGAGAACATAAACACCAGAACGGAGTCAGGCAAAATTATTATTATTATTATTATTTTTTATGATTTGGGGGACAAGAAAAAACCACGAGATAGGCTGTCTCGGGCTCCCGTCTCGTATCAGAGGTAAATACTTCGACTACTCGAGGTAGAACTCAGGGAGTAAGCACCAGAACTCAGTGTTCCCGGAGCGTGGCAGTGCCTTCGCAAATGTCATTGACAGATGAGATAACACTCCCACTGTCTCTGCGAAGTCGTAGTAGCCATAAGGCCGTCGCCCCGGGTTGAACGAAAGAAACGTAAAATCGGAACTACGGCAATTCTAGATAGAATAAAGGGAGCACACAGACGACATCAAGGGGATTTAGTTACAGCAACACATCTATATAAAGAAAGAATTCTTATCATAAACAGATGCATCGATATATATCTTTCATTCATATAAAATCAGGCATAGCCAGAATACAGACAGAAGGAAGCCTCAAGAGGCCATTGCATTACAGAGCTCGCCAGCAGAAGTATAGCGGCAGAGGAACGCGTAAACAGGAGAGAATGGAAGCATGGGGGGGGACTGTAGCCCCGAAGGGCCTCCGACCGGTGGCAACCCACCTTGTGCGGATGCTCCGACGACTCACTTTCCTCTCTTCTTCTTCTCTCAGTCTCCTTCTGCAACACTTCCAGAATACTTCGGTGGCTCTCTTCTTCTCTTTCTTTTTTTTTTATCTCTGTTTGCCGCTGGCTTTCTTCTCTTGTCGTCCCCCCTCGCTTCTTCGTCGAACCTCAACTTTTATAGTGGGTTACAGAAGCCTTGAAGCATCGGCGCACATTTTTAGTCTTGAGGCCACTTTTGCTCATCGGCGCCACCTCTGTTCACGGCATCGGCGCGCCCTTCTCCATCGTGGGCCTCGGGCCTTTTGCACTTGGTATGCTTCGGCCATGGCCCCGGCGGCGCTTTTTCCTTGGTGGTCGATGGGCCATGGGCGGCCCACTCCTAGCCTCATCAACGACCATCTCTGTCTTTTCTTTATCCCCTAAAAATAAGAAATATAAGATAAAAAATGTTAATATTATTATGTGTATTGTTATTATATTATCATTTTTTATTATCATTATATCTTCTCTTCTTTTTTTAATCTTTTTGTTGTTATTATTATTATTATTATTTATCTTCTTTTCCTCTTTTCTCTCATTTTTTTCATTTTCATTTTCATTATTATTATTATTATTTATTATTTTTTTATGTGTCAACAGCTGACGTCTACGAAAAAGAAGACATGATCAAGAGACGAAGAGATGGTTTCATCATCTGACAAGAAAGCAATTTTATGGTGCTCGTACCTGTCGACTTTAGCCGATGAAGTAGACACCGCTCGATGTTTGCCGAAGTCACCAGATCCTCCATAGACTGGCGATGCTTTAGCAAGATGGTCGCATACTCCTCCACATCTGAAGAGAACTCTTCTTGCCTCGGAGGGACGTTCGGATGGAAATTGGGGATTACGAGACACCTCTAAGTCTCCTCCACCGAGGAAATCCCCACCCAGAAAAATTGAGTTTTCCATCCCTTGTGCGAAGAATCCTTCACGGCCAAGGAAACGCAGCTCCTATTCCGCCTCGCCTGGATGAAATAGAAGCCCTTCCCAGCCAAGGGATGCGCCTTCAACTCGAAAAAAATAATGAAAGAGGTCCAAAGAAGGAGGAACCTCGCATTGGCGGTAGAGGGTGCGAAAGGCGGAAAGAAGAAGATAAGAGTTGGCCACCAACTGTATAGGCACCAACCGAAAGAAATCAAGAAGCTTAAGAATGAAAGGCTCGAAGGGAAGGCGGAACCCACCCTTCCACGATAGAAGGAAGGTGCAGATATGGCCCGTACGAGAGTCTAAGCTCGTCTCGTGCGAAGCAGCCGCAAAGTAAAACTTATAGGGCAGGCAAAAGTAGTGCTCCAACTGTTTCACCTCCGCCTCCCCCAGCTCACTGTAATTTGGAGCCAGCGATAGTACCGTCGCCCTCGCCGCAGGCTCACCCCCCCACTCTTCAACCTCCAGATGCTGATCCGCCATGGAATCCGGAGAGGAACTTGAAGAGAGATGCTCCCGGGACTCCGAAGACTCTGGAGGAAGAGGAAGCTGTCAGATTACCTCCGCAGTTATCTCCGCCAACTCTGCGAACGCCGCTGCAAGCCTCTGCTCTTCCGTCGTGTCCTCACGGCGCATCAAAGAGCCCAACAGCAAGCACGAAGGAGAGCAAAAACCCTAAAGCGGAGGGAGTCTGGAACGGCAACAAGCGCACAATGCCTATATTCCCACATGAAAGGCAGCGCGTCGTTCCGACATCCGAGAAAAGGGGGCCCCTTCATTTCAAATCTGTCAGGATTATCATTATTACGGGCCTAGGTGACCACGGCACGTGGCTTCTTAACACCGCCAGATCTCCACCCACCCGAGCCACGCTAGTCCAAAACCATAACAACTACTCTTCCGAGCCTACCAAGGCTCGGGAGTAGAAGGGGGACAAGTGGAGAGGGGGATTTCTATAGCCCATTTAAAGAGCGGCCGAACCAGGTCCAGCAAGACCAAACGAGACCCAGCTCATCTAAGTGACCACCCCGCAGGGCCCACTTAGCATATAAGCCCAATAAAATCACTCGGGATCAAGCCCTTCCTCGGCGGCCCTTAGGCTCGGAAGGCCCGAGCGTCGGTCCGGTCGGAGGAAGACCCAAGCCCGATCTATCCCCCTCACCGGGATAAAGGCTAGTGCCCCGCGCCCACTCCGACCGAGCCTCATCTGAGCTATGCTTATCACCCGGATAGGGCTGGCACTCTTCATGCTTGGGACGACCGACGATTACTTATCCACGCTGCCGTTGAGAGCCCTTTATGAGCAGGAGTTCACGAAGGTAAAGGACTTACGAATCCTCAAGGTTATAAAGAGCCCACGATGAGGACGTAAATATCCCACATCAGGGATGTAACCCCGCCTGAAACTCCTCAGCTTACAGGACTCATGGAGCCGGTGCACTATTTAAACCTGGGACCCCCTCCAACGAAAGGTAATGCCAACACACGCCTAAAATTCCCTGAGCAGGAACCACTTCACCACATTGGTGTAGAGGGATCTCGCGCACCTCATTCCTCCTCTTTTCATAACTTCCACCATTGCTCTGCTGACTTAGGCATCGGAGGGTTTTTTCCAGGGAACCATCCCTGGGCCCCCTGATACGTTTCCCTTCCTTGCAGTTCACTACTCGGTGATCATCTCCTCCAGCTCAGGACAAGTGCGAGATCGCCCCTCTTCATCGAATCTTGAGAGAGATCCCCTCCAACCTGCAACCCAAGAAAAAATGTAAGTTCACCCATTAAGTTCATCTCAAATTCTCCTTGCATTATTTCTACAAATTCATCACATAAGGCATTATTAGTAGTTCCAAAAATTATATCATCAACATACACTTGAACTACTAATATGTCTTTACATGATTTTCTCGTGAAGAGTGTTTGGTCAATCTTACCTCTTTTGAAACTATTTTCAATTAGAAATGAAGTGAGCCTTTCATACCAAGCCCTTGGTGCTTACTTTAATCCGTACAAGGCCTTCTGCAGCTTGTACACGTGTTATGGATGTTTTGGGTCTTCAAAACCTGGAGGTTGCTCTACAAAAATATCCTCTTTGATGTACCCATTAAGAAAAGCAGATTTAACATCTATCTGAAATAATTTGAAGTCGAGAGAGCAAGCAAATGACAATAGAATCTGGATTGCTTCTAATCTAGCAGCCGGTGTAAAAGACTCATCAAAATCAATGCCCATCTCCTGACTATACCCTTTGGCTACAAGCCGGGCCTTGTTCCTAACAACCAATCCCATGCCATTCAACTTGTTTCTGAAAACCCAACGGATTCCTATTACGAGTTGATTCTTAGGACGCGGCACAAGAGTCCACACCTCGTTTCTTTCGAACTGGTGCAGCTCTTCATGCATAGCCTGGATCCGGGATTCATTTTAAAGAGCTTCAAGAATATCCTTAGGCTCTTCTTAAGAGATTAAGGCCATCAAATCCTCTTCTTCCACTTGCCTTAGAGAAGATCTAGTCTTACCCCATCTTCAGGATTACCAATGATGTTTTAAGTGGGGTGATCTTTCAAGTATGTTGAAGCTCTAGGCAAGTCAAGGTGTTGTAGTGGTTGTTCTTGAAGTGTTTCAATTGAAGGATCTTCATCATTTTCATCCTTGTTGGAAATTCCTTCAGTTGGTTCATCATTAACCTCAGATGTTTCAGCATCATTTGATTGTTTAAGAGGTTCATCTGCATCCAAGGTAGAATAAATTTGATTTGTCAGTTTTAATTCAGATTCATCAAAAATGACATGAGGACTTTCTTCAACAACCAAAGTCCTTTTATTAAATAACCTGTATGCTATAGAATTTAGTGCATAACCTAGGAAGATTCCATTGTCACTCTTTTCATCAAACTTACCTAGGTGAGACTTACCATTATTCAAGATGAAGTATGGACATCCAAAGGGCTTAAGATAGGAAATGTTTGGTTTCTTACCCTTATAGCGCTCATATGGGGTTTTCTTCAAAATGGGCCTTACCATTGCCCTGTTGATGATGTAGCATGCTGTACTTACCGCCTCAGTCCAAAAGTATTTTGGTAGGGAGTTCTCACTTAACATGGTCTGTGCCATGTCTATCAAGGTTTTATTTTTCCTCTCCACTACTCCATTTTGTTGAGGTGTCCTGGGTGATGAGAAGTTGTGCGTATATCCTTGCTCCTGGAAAAAGCTGTTGAAATCGTGATTTTCAAACTCACCACCATGATCACTTTGGATTGTGGTGATGAGGTACCCTTTATCATTTTGGATTTTCCTACAAAATACTTAAAACTCCATCAGGGCGTCACTTTTATTGGCTAGAAATAATACCCATGTAAATCTGGAGTAATCATCAACAATCACAAATCCATAAGATTTTCCTCCTAGGCTGGATGTCCTAGTCGGACCAAAAAGATCAAGATGCAGCAGTTCTAAAGGCCTAGTGGTAGAAACAATATTTTTATTTTTGAAAGAGATGCGGGTTTACTTACCTTTTGTGCAAGCCTTACATATCTTATCACTTTCAAATTTTAATTTTGGCAAACTATTTACCAAGTCATATCTAGACAATTTGGAGATTACTTCAAAACTAGCATCACCTAGTCTTCGGTGCCATAGCCATGCATTGTCATGGTTGTTTGCTACCAAGCACATATCATCACCGGAAAAATCATCAAGATCAATAGTATATACATTGTTGTTCCTTTTGCCGATGAATCTGATTTCATTAGAGATTTTATTCATGACAAGGCAGTGAATTTCATCAAAAATAATTTTAAAACCATTGTCACACGATTGGCTTATGCTCAATAGGGTATGATTCAAGCCTTTCACTAAAAGGATATTTTCAATCAAGATTTCAGAATTCTTACCTATGTTGCCAATTCTAATTATTTTACCTTTGTCATTTCCACCAAAGGGAACTGAGCCTTCGTCCTTCTCTTGCAGAGTAGAGAACACCTTCTTGTCCCCTGTCATATGCCTTGAGTAACTGTTGTCATCATTTGCTCCCCCTGGCTTCAAGGCATATCTACAAGAAACAACATTCTCATCCAATTATTTTTGGTACCCAAACTAATTTGGGTCCACAGGAGTTAGTCCAATTCTACACATATTTTTTTCTGGTCCAAGCATCATGATTTCGTTGTGTGTTTTGTTTGAACCAATAATTAGCAACAACATGATCAAATCTGCCACAATGAAAGCAATTGACATTAGAAAATCTTCTTTAATATTTGTGTAGTTTAGATTGAACATGTGTTGGCTTAGTGTGAGAGCATGGGGCACAGTTATTGTCTTTTTCATGAACAAAGAAAGTTGTGATCTTATTCTCAAAAGATTTTTTGTTCTGGGGAATATATCCCAAACCTTCTTTTTGGAAGTTAACCTTGACTCCCAGCAAATTATCTAAGTTCTATTTGCCTTTGACAAACCTGGATAAGGTGGACTGCAATTCAGCCACCTCTTCATTCCAGCTCACATTCGTCTTTTCAAGTTTTGAATTTCTGGATTTCAGAACTTCTTTTTCATTTTTTAATTTTTTCAGAAACTTTTTCAATTTTAGACGTTTTACACATCAATTCCTCTTTGGTTTTCTCAATATCTGAAATTATTTGAAGCAAGCTTTCTTTTTCTTCTGTCAATTCAAACCATTCTTGTTCGAGTTTTTCAAACTTAACAGAAGAGCCCTCATGTTCTAAATCTTCAATTTTCTTTTTAAGGGATTTATTTTCAGATCTGATTTTCTTGTATTTTGTATACAACTTTTCATATTCTGACTCCCATTGTTCATTTGAAATAAAATCAGGATCAGAATTTACCTCGGCTAAATCATCTTCGTGTGCCATAAGGCACAAGCTTTCTACGAGCTCTTGCAGCTCTTCTTCAGACTGTTCGTCCTCTTCATCACTCCATGTGGCAACCATGACTTTGGACTTCTTGAATTTCTTTTTCAAATATAGGCACTCTCCTCTCATGTGCCCTCGCTTCCTGCATTCATAGCAAATAACATTGTTAGGCTTGCTTGGCTCACCTTTGGTTTGAACGGGCTTTCTTTGGCCCTTTCTGAAATTTCCTTGGAAATTCTTCTTTCTTCTAAAAAATTTCTTCACTTGGCGGGTCAGCATAGCCAAGTCTTCTTTTGTATTACTCCCTTCGCTGGACTCCTCTTCTTGGGAGTCATCATCAGATTGGGACTTTCAATGCCACCGTTTTCTTCTTCTTGGATTCCTCCTCTGCAGTTCTTTTATTCTTTATCTCATAAGTCATGAGTGACCCTATGAGCTCGTCTAGGGAGAGTATGGATAGATTCTTTGAATCTTCAAGAACCGTGGCTTTTGTATGCCACACAGGTGGAAGAGATCTCAATACCTTCCTCACAAGTTCAGAGTTTATGTACTCCTTCCCAAGGCTTTTGAGACCATTGGTGATCTCAGTTAATCTTGCAAACATCTCAGAGATGGTTTCTTCGAGTTTCATTTTGAACAGTTCGTAATCTCTGACGAGTAGATTGGCCTTGGTCTCCTTGACCTCGGAAGTTCCTTCATAAATAAGCCGCAGCTTGTCCCACATCTCATTTGCTGAGCTTCACATGGATATACGAGAAAATTCGTTAGGATGGATAGCACACTGCATAATGTTCATAGCATTAAAATTTATTGTGGATTTTTTAATATCTTCAAGGGTCCATTCGTCTTCATTTTTGGAAAGCTCATATGGGCCCTTGTCCACCACCCTCCAAATCTCATACTCTTAGGCTCTCGGAAAAATATGCATTCTATTTTTCCAATAGGAGTAATTCGAGACGTCAAAGTATGGAGGACGGTGGATTGAGTGACCCTCAAGCATCATCCCCTTGTTGGCCATTGATCATGATCTTACTCTAGATGGCTAGATCTGAAAAATATAGAGCCTTAGCTCTGATACCAATTGAAGTCCCGCGATCAATGACACCCAAGAGGAGGGGTGAATTGGGTAATTACAAAAATTAATAAAACCTTAGTTGATTTAAACAAGTGTGAAGAATAGCAACAAAGAAGATCAGATCTATATAGAAACTATTAGATCTAACAAAATCTATCCCGCACAACGCATCCTTGGTACTGTGGCGGAGGTGTGAATCCGAAGATTCTACTCACGCAAAGTGTAATCTTCCTGACAAGGTTTGCCTTGTCGATCTGAACCCATCTTTTAATATACCAGAGATCTGATGTGAAGATGATACGTGTGCTAGATCTAACTCAAGAGATATAAATGATCTAATCTACATGTGTGCTTGCACAGAATGGAGATAGGAGAAAAGGATCAAACCACACAAGAGACAACGATTTTTAGGTGGTTCGGATGCAACAACGGTAACCTATGTCCACCCCTCACAAACTGTGAGGATTCACACACTATCTTGTAAGGGATTACAAGATCTGAACACACACACACACACACACACACACACGTAAGGAGATAGAAACTCCCATGAAGGTGTAAACACACCGAAGCACACACAAATCTAACAGAAATCAAATACACACACACGAATGTTTAGAGATTATAAAAAGCACACTCTTAAAGTTCAGGGAATATGGAAGAAGAAACACAAAAGAAAAACTCTGATTTAAGCTCCCCCTGAGTATATGATGCAGATTTTGGATGAAGCTTGATTCTCCACTTGATTTGAGGTTGATTGGCTTCAGATTGATCTTGAAAAGCTTGGAGATGGATGAAGAATTCCTGGACGAAGCATTGTTCACAGGAGCTACAGTAGCAGCCTTCTTTCTCCCCTTGATAGTCTCCTTGATCTCCCTTGAGTGATTAGGGTTTCTTTGCCCTAAGAGGTGTTTTTATAACACTTGAATGGTCAAGGATAGGCCAAGACACATATCCACAATTCCAGGGGTGTCTGGAGACTTTTGGGATTAAAAAATCCTTGATGGATGCTTTCACCTCGTGAAGGAAACAAAGTTAAAGAAAGGGGCTTCGAAGGGTTTGGTCGACCGGATAGGGCTGGGCGGTCGACCTAACTTTTCCAGGTTGGAAGCTTTAAGCACTGGGGAATCGGTCGACCGGTCCTTGGCTGGCGGTCGACCGAACTCTGTAAATTTGCAGAGTTTTGACTGTTGGGAAATTAGGTCGACCGGATCAGTCAGGCTGGTCGATCGAACTCTGGAAAACCTGCAAAATAACAAAGTTTAGTTCATGAATCATGTCCATATACAAAGGGCTTTGTGTTCGCAATATGATCCATTCAATTTGAGCTGGGTTTGATGAAATCTGGACATATTTGAGGCAAGATGGATTCAAGCAAAAATGCTTTGAAGAAAGTGGCTTTGAAAGCCTACAAGTGTTCTTGCTACGCATTTGTGGAAGTTATCACCCTGTTGACCATATCGGGGTTTTGTTATCATCAAAATTACTTGGAGGGACTCAACAATTTCAATGGAATCTAAAATTCAACATTTAAAATTCAATTTATTCACAAAAATGAATCTGAAACCTATGGAAAATAGGATCTGACACCTGAAGGTATTACACCATTGGCTTGTGGATAGGCTACCGAGGTAAAGTGATTGCGAATCTATAGGTCGATGTACTTACTTTTGAAATAAGAGCTATTAAACTGCCAGCCATTGTCGCTCACTATCACCTGAGGGATGCCAAAGTGACATATGATCGACCACCACACGAAACTCCACATCACATTCTCGGTTATCTTCGCAGTTGCTTCTGCCTCGATCCACTTCGTGAAGTAGTTGATCGTGACAATAATGAACTTCTTCTACGCTTGGGCCATAGGGAAAGGGCCCAGGATATCTATCCCCCACTGAGCAAAATGATACAGCTTAGAAAGGGACACGAGGGTGGTGGCTGGCTGGTGTATTAGGTGGTCATACCTTTGACAGCGGTCACATTTTTGAATGTAGTCTGAACAATCCCGCTGTAGTGTAGGCTACCAATACCCTTGCTGAAACAAAATTCTTGCTACCGACCTCCCTCTTTGATGTGTGCCACAAATCCCTTTATGGACTTCCTTAATAGCTTGCCGAGCTTCATGAAGGTCGAGGCACTTTAGGAGTGGCCCCACATAGGACCTCCTGTAAAGCTGATCATCGTGCAAGATGAACCTCCGGCCCTGATACTTGAGCCTTCTCGGCTCCCGAGGGTTGGGACGTTCTCGACCATCTCTCAACCATAATACATAGGGTGTCCTCCAGTCATTGGGTAACTCTTGGACGGCACCAACAAGCTCAAAGTCAGTGCTAGGGTGCTCCAATTCTTCCAGGAGAACTGATCGGGCCCCAGCCAGGCCAGAAGAGGAGGAGGCTAGGCAAGAGAGTGGATCCACTCAGGAGTTTACCTCCCAAGTGATCCTGACCACTTGGAAGCTCTCGAATTGTCGAGCCTACTCCCTAGCCATTTGGAGGTACTTCATCATTTAAGGCTTCCGGGCTTCATAGTCTCCGTTAAACTGACTAGCGACCAGTTACGAGTCGGTGAATATTATGACCTTTTCTGCTCCCAGCCATTTGGCCATACGAAGCCCTGAAATCAGGACCTCATACTTAGAAGCATTGTTGGATGCCACGAACTTGAATTTGAGGGCATACTGTAGCTCTATTCCCTCAGGGGAGCTTACGATAACTCCCGCACCACTATCGGCCGAGCACGTGGACCCGTCAACATAGAGTTCCTAGGCCGGGCTAGCAGTAGTTGACGGGGACTCCTCGGGCTGGACGATACTCTCTGCGATGAAATCGGTAAGAGCCTGGCCCTTGATGGCAATGCGGGGGTGATAGGATATATCAAACACCCCCAACAGGATGCCCCATTTCACAAGGTGACCAGAAGCCTCGGGATGGTTTAGGATTTTCTTCAGGGGTTGGCCGATAAGAACTATGAAATTATGCCCTTGGAAATAAGGGTGAAGCCATTTGGCCGAGGTCACCAACGCTAGCACGAGTTTATCGATTGCAGGATATTTTTTTTCGTCATCTAAGAGTACCTTGCTAATGTAGTAAACCAGTCTCTGAACCCCCTGATCCTCTCGAACTAACACCAAGTTAATGGTGGAAGGTATCACCGAGAGGTAGAGATACATGGTTTCCCATGGGATAGGCTTCGAGAGTATAGGCAGTTTCATCAGGAACTATTTTAGCTCAACGAAGGCCTGCTCACACTCGTCGTCCTAGGAGAAAGTTGGGGCAGCCGCCTTAGGTCCTCTTAGAAGCTTGAAGAATGGTAGGTAACGTTCCGCGGCTCGGGACATGAAGTGATTGAGCGCGGCGATCCGTCCAGCTAGTCGCTGGACGTCTTTGATGTTTTGTGATCGCTGCATATCCAAGATGGCTTGGATTTTCTCGGGGTTCGCTTCGATCCCTTGATGAGTGACTAAGAAGCCCAGGAACTTTCCCGACTTAACCCTGAAAGCACATTTGGCGGGGTTGAGTTTCATGTTGTAAATAGGGTCTGAGGCCCTCTACAGGGTCATTAGGTTGTCGAAGCTGTCAAAATGGTCGGTCGGATAGCCCAGTCCGTCAAAGGACTTGAAGGCTAGAAGTTCGACCATGGGCAATAGTTCACCTTCCAAAATTTTGGCAGAGAATGGGGATTGATCCTGGTCTTCATCATCTACGGAGCTCTGCTTCCTCTTTTGTAGGGCCCAGAGTGCACGTTCCTGCTCAGCGAAGCGTTGCTCAAATTCTCAGAGGCGAAGAGTGACCTCCATGTGGGTGCAAGAGGGGGCTGGGGTCTCCCATCATGTGCTTCCTCTCCGTCATGTGGTCGGGTGGCGACGGGGAAGGTATCCACAGCCGGTGGAGTTGGCTGCCACATATTGCTCCTCCATCTCCACGGGTTGGAGGAGGCATCCTTCTCTGTGACAGGGGGGGTGAGATGGGCTACCCTCTGTGCTGCGGATGATACGACCTTCCTCTAGGATAAAATGGCCACCCATCGTTCACCGGGACACATCACCTCTAGGGGGGCCCGAGTGAGACCACAGAGAACATTCCTCCTTAGCCGCTTGGGCCCTTGTCAAGTCGACGAGGGCGTCAAGTTTGGCATTGAGGGAGTGGAAAGCCTCAGGATTCATCATGACATGTTGTTCCCTCTGGTTTGACTGCACAAGAGCGATGTCGGCTTCTGCGCTTGGGGTAGGGCTGGTCGTGGAATGGGATGGCCCACGCTCCTGGTCACCAGCCCCGGGGCTTTTCCCCTATCACCGTTCACCCTTCTGTTGTTGCTCGTGCTCACCATATTGTTGCTCGTTTCCCACAGACGGTGCCAGATGAAGAGAAAAGATCCTGCACCTGATCGCATACCATCGAATCTGGGGAGATTGAGTCCACCGAATAGATCTCACTGGCCACCTTAGGAAGAAATCTACGTAATATGGGCAAAGATTAGGGGGCCTAGGATTGATATCCCAGAGGAAACCCTCTGACGCTTAAGTTAGTGTGGGCAAGAGTTGAATGCATGGAAAATAAGGGAAAAACAGGGGGCACGGGATTGCTCTTCACCAGTTGAAGGGCTAAGATCTCCTACCTTTTGTGGGGGGAATCCCTGGGATTAAATAGTGGTGAACTCTCTTAGAATCTGTCGAGGTTATGGAGGGATCATTGAGTGGGGGAGTTACGTCTTTTGGTACACATTCTTACCGTTGAAGGACTCTTGCGCTTCCCTTAACCCTTCCGACTTCTCCACTCTCATATGTTTGCGGGAGATTCAACTTCAGTTGCACGTGATAAATGCCCGCCATGGATAGGCTTACCCTGATCTAAGAGGGAGGGCCTTGCCACATGTCTTTCCTCCTCCATGTAAAGGTTATCCCTTTCAGGGGGGTAGGATTTCCAAGTTTTACTCCTATCTCGGGCTTAGCCGAGGGAGTTACCTTGATAGCCTTCCACTGGCTCGATTGATGGCGCACTGGGATTCCTCCCGAGCTTAGGGAAAATCCTCTGCATAGTCGACCGTGTTGAGGCTATATGACGCGTGTTGGGCCCTTGAACCCTCGCGCTCCTCATAAGTGGGTCTAACCCATAGAGGTGGGCTATCACTTAGTGGGTCGATCAGGTCTTAGTGGGCTTTTCGGCCGAGAAGCAATGGGCTACGAATTTCCCCCTCTCCAAGATTATTAGACTTTTGTGTGTGATTAAAATCTTTCATCACTGTTCACTCGCACTGTTTACTCACTGTGTGTCACTGTACAATCATTGTGCATTACCTTTGAGTGATAACGAGACTCGCGTGATTCACATCTTTGAACGCCGCATTTTGAAAGCGATGTTCACATGTTTTACGTGGCTGTTGACAATTGGAAAAAGCTCCAATTAAGGAGCATCATTTGCGGGCGCTCTTTCCTTGGATGCATCCCTTGAAGCCTTTAAATAGATCACGTGTGATCAATTTGAGTTTCTGTTCAGTAACTACAGAAATTATACTTTCTGTGCGTGAATTCCTCCTTCATTTCTTCTTTATTTTCTCTGCTGAGACTTTGCAAGTTCAATTGAGATCTACAAAGCTCTCTTCGAGGACGTGTCGACGAGAGATAGGGGATCGTCTATTCGAGAGTCGTCATATCTCTAGGAGGCCATTGCCGCGAGATCCACACGTTGGGTGATTATAGAACTCTTAGTTATAGCGACTACGTGCTTTGACCCAATATGTTGCTTCTAAATTTATTTATTTCTAATTTATTATTATTATTTATTGATTACAACAATAGAAAATCATCAACTTCGATATCAGCCGACATTTAAAGCGGAATGCCAACAAACGAGGTTGATGTAGGAGGCAAGTTTGTGCTGGCCTCCTTTACATGAATGCGGTCATGTGATGGGGTGGAGTGTAGAACTTATTTGGCTTGCATAATCGTGCTATGATTTTTTTACTTTTTCAAAAAAAGAACACAGTGCATGATATAACTTTTTTTTGTAATATTACAGTCTTAAACTTTTGTGATATTTTTCTAGGATATTATTAGGATAGTCATTTGAAAGAAAAAAAGGGATGTGACGAGATAATGAGACATTTTATGAGAGTACTGTGCACAAAGAAATCATTCATGCTATGATACGAAATTAGGAATCATAGTAAAGAGAGAGGTGCCAAATGTGAAATGTCATGTTCAATAAAGAGAATGATTACGTGTCACGTTCAAAGGGGTGTAGAATGTCACATTCACTCAACTGTTAGTTGATTTGAAGGCTGTATTTGAAGGCTGGACACAGGGCAAATTAAGTTTAATTTTCTGTTTTCAATTTTGGAGTATCCAACTTACTCTTAAAAAAAATGGGGTCCTAGACTGTCCAATTTTCACACCGGATAGCTGTAGTGAAATGTGGCGTGCTAGCATCTCTCTTCAATAGACAGTTTTTTTAGCTGAAGCCCTATACTTAAAAGAAAAGTCCTACGTGAAGTGAGGTAGTGTGCTTTGCTTTACTTTTTTTTCTCTTACTAAATGAGAGTAGAAAATTTTAGAGCAAAATCGTTGGACGATGAATATTAGTTCCATTGGAATCAGCTCTCCAGTGTAATTAGTTCGCCACCTTCATGTACTTAGAGTAGGTCTTGGGTTCGAACCTGATTATCTCCTCCCGTTAAAAAAAAAATAAAAAAAGAGTATAGATGTTGAAGAGGGGGAGATTTGTGGCCCACTAAATACCTGGCCCAAACAGCCCATCGAGGCCCGCTAGGCCCTAACAAGTGACAGGCCCTGTAGGGCCTACTTACTATAAGGCCACACTAGCCCAAGGCCTGCGTAGCCCATCGAGCCTTAGCTCAGTCGCCCGATTGATAGGCCTCCCCGCACTCGAGGAAAGCCTACAGGTGATCTTATCGAGCCATCCCAAAGGTAGAGGAATGTTCTCCTGTGGGTGCCCACATTCCTGGCCCCCCGACATATGTGAGGGGTGCCTCCTTATCCTTTATAGATTAGCTCGGCATCAAAACTCCTTGGCGAGCTAGGAGGAAGTTCTCGCTTCTGGTACCTATCCAAGCGGAGGTTACGCTATTACCGAGGAGTAGGAAGCCCAAGGGGATAAGGAGAGGGCGAGAGTCCTTGACCGGGAAGAGTCCCTCTCATGGACGTAGCATCCCTCAGGCCCTCGCGTCTCCTCTACCCAAGGAAGGGAGCCTGTAACTATATAAAGTCAAAGAATTTATCCAGAAAGGTAAGCCAACTCTCAGCCACTTCAACTGGTGGAGAGCTCTCTCGTGCCCCCTTTTGCACCTTGCTCTTACCGCTCGCTGACTTAGGCATCAGAGGGCTTTTCTCGGGTTCACAACCCCGGGCCCTTTGATCTCTTTCTTATCTCTTTGCAGTACCTTGTGTTGGAGTGGCTGCGCCTCGCGAACGCCATAGATCGGATGGCTTACGGCTGGCACGAGATCTTGCCTCTTCATATGGCGTCATCTGTAAGAAACGAGCAAGAAGTTAATATGGTGCGAAGAAGAAATAACAGGAGAGCTACCGGCGACAAGGGGAAGGCGCTGGTGGTCGTAAACGAAGGGCCTGTGCCATCACACTCATTGACCGGCCCCCTTCCTAATGACCAGACCAACGCCCCACCCCTGCCACCACCGCTAGGGGGATCGCCTACCATGGTGGACCCAGATACCTTTCGTTCCTTCAATGATAAACTGGACACCCTCGTCGATTTGATGAGGGCCCAAGTAGTAAGGGAGGAACGGTCCCACCGTTCCCATTCAGGTCCCCCCCCCCATGCAGTGGCCTCCCAGCTGACAGCTGGAGGCCGCTTTATCCTTCAGGGAGGCTGCATCATCCCGAGTGGGGCGGGTGGTCCTTCTCAACCCCCACCTCCACCTGCAGAGCAAGAGGCCTCCTCCAACCCGCAGGGGAGGAGAAGTGAGGCGGGACCGCCCCGTCAGTCGACACAGACGACCGCCCCCATCATGAAACTGCAAGGAAGAGGCCAAGGGAATACCAGGAGCCCCCCGACGCCATCTCGCGGTCATCCGGAGCTCTCCCTCCAGCTCCGGGATTTCGAGCGGCGATTTTCTGAGTAGGAGCGCGCACTCCGCGCTCTGCAGCAAAACTCTATGAGTAAGGAGGATGAGGAGCAATCCCCGTTCTCCTTTGAGATCCTAGAGGTCGAGATGTCCCCAAGAGTTTTCTCTCCCGGCCTTCAAGTCTTACGATGGTCTGGGCGACCCGGCCGACCACTTTGATAGCTTTGATGCCCTATTGACTCTGCAAGGGGCGACAGATGCCATCAAGTGCTGATCATTCATTACCACCTTAGTGCAGGGAGCTCAGGCTTGATTCCAAGCACTTGCCCCGGGGAGCATCACTGGCTTCCAATAGTTTGGGTGACTTTTCAAGGAAAGCTTCACTGGGAACGGACCCCCAAGATCAATTGCGGGGTTATTGGCACTCAAGCAAGCCCCCGGGGAAAAGCTGCGGGCCTATATCAACCACTTCAAAGCGGAGGCCCTGCGCATCCCCCACCTTGACGTAGCTTCCGCCATAACCGCGCTGACCGGGGGTACCCGTAATGAAGCCCTCCGGTGAGAACTTGTGCTCCATCCCCCTGCCACCCTCGCCGACCTCGTAACCTTGGCCTTGCATCACGCGTAATGTGAGGAGGTCCTTACCGCCTGTCGGGATCCTCCCGGCCAAGGGAAGGAGGGGGAAAGGAAGCAGCCGTCCGAGCAGACCTCCAGCCAAGGAAAAAAGGAGGAATTATGAAGATGATCGTAAGGATCCACCAAAGAAGTTCGAGCAAAACACCCCGCTATCCACTCCCGTTTACGAGATATATCGGGAGATCAAAGACTCGGGACTGCTTTGCCGGCCCGAGCCAATGAAGGTCGACCCCAGGCGCCGCAATTACCTGAAGCACTGCCAGTTCCATGATGACCACGGCCATCACACCGGTGACTGTCAGCAACTCAAGGATGAGATCGAAAGTCTCATCCGTCACGGGCATCTGGCCCAGTATGTGGCCGACCGTCGGGACGCTCATGTGGACCACGTGGAAGAGATCGACAACTACCCCCGAGGGATTCACATTAACGTCATTTCGGGAGGGATCGGCCTCCGGGGGAGATAGCAATCGAGGGAGAAAGCGCCATGCCGAGCGAGGCAACTGAGCCTTAGAATCCGCCAAGCCATCGACTCCAGCAAACGAGCAATAAGCCCTGGAGTCCTCCGACCAAGATTTAGAGGGAGTGGTTACCCTACGTGATGATGCTCTTGTAATATCAACGACTATCAATCACTGTAATGTAGATTGGGTATTGGTCGATAATGGCAGTGAGCCCGATGTTTTGTTGTATGACTATTTCTTAAAGATGGGTGAAAACCCATCAAAGCTGCGTCCGGTCTGAACCCCTCTCTGTGGGTTCAATGGTCAAGCTACTTACCTCGAGGGAGCCTTAAACTAGTCTGTTACTCTCGGGACTCCCCCCAGAGCTGTAACTTTTGTGGCGAACTTCATTGTGGTTAAAGGGATAACGGCCTATAATGCCATCTTTGATCAGGGCATCATCGGCCGAATAAGGCCGTGCCATCCACCTACCACCAAAAAATGAAGTTCCCTACTAAATTTGGTATAGAAGAGGTCCGAGGTAATCAGGCAATAGCTAGAAGGTGCTATATATTCTCGGTGGAAACTGTGCGCCCCGAGGACGTGAATAGGGGCCCAAGTATCATTGAGGATAAAGCGACAGCAGGCAAACCCGGTGGGGAGCTGCTGGCAAATTTCCACAAAGATGACCCGGCCCTCGAAGTCAGAATTGGGGCGGATTTGTCACCCGAAGTTCAAACTCAATATACATAATTTCTTTCAAAGTATACTTATGTCTTTGCATGGTCTGACAACTATCTCTCCAAAATTCTCGAGGAGACTGTGATGGACCGTCTTAACCTCAATCCAACGGTGAGGCCGAATCAGCAGCGAAGGCCAAAACAAGAGATCTTAAACGAGCAAATCAACAAGGGGAAGAAAATCGAGTTATTTCGCCCAGTCCTTTACCCGACTTGGTTTGCCAATGTCGTCCTGGTACCTAAAGCCTCGGGCAAATGGCGAATGTGCGTCGACTTCACCGACCTCAATAAGGTTACTCCGAAGGACTACAACCCCCTTCCCAGCATTGATCAACTTGTCGATTCAACTTTGGGCAACGAGCTTCTCAGCTTCCCCGACGCATACTCCAGATATCATCAGATTCGGATGCATCCTGAGGACGATGAGAAAACGGCATTTACCTCTGACCTCGGCGTGTACTGCTATATCTGGATGCCTTTCGGGTTGAAGAACGCTGACGCAACTTATAAGAGGTTAGTCAACCATATTTTTGAAGAACATATTGGTTGAAACATCGAGGCTTACATTGACGACATGCTCGTCAAGTCACCGAAGGCCGAATATCACTTCTCTGACTTCGCTGATATTTTATTAGAAATTTCATGAAGGCTTTTAACTCACGTGGCCATGGGGAGACACAATGTAATGCACTTACATTCAGAATAGAGATTGTCTTTGAACCCTCAACATGATGGTGATGTAAATCGATATTTTAAAAATCAGACTAGTGAATGAATAGGAGAAGTCTTAGACTGTATTTGGAACGGATTGAGAAGAGATATTTTGAGCCCTTCAATCATTAGAATCTCTTCTCTCAAAAATATTTCTAAATATCTCAATGTCCCATCAACTCTTATTTCACAACGGATTTTGAGATTTAAGTGAGATAGATAGAAAGAGAATATAATTGAGAAATTTTCTCGATCTACCAAAAAGGTGTTTCTTTTGTCTATAAGAGATTTTGAAAAAATTCTCCCACCCTCGATCCGTTCCAAACACTTCCTTAAATTTGGTCTATTTTGAACTAACATTTTAAAATCATTATTTAGATCATATCACTTTATTTGATTATATATATAATATTTCAATATATCAATTGTTATAATGAGCTGGTGTATAAAATTTTGTAATTAAGTGATGCGTTTTGAGTTCAAAATTTAAGATTTTCGTGACATTTTGTAAAAGAAGTTGAACCATTTGACTCTGGACCGGATCGAAATAGTCCACTTTTACGTGACTCGCAAGTTTTATTTTAAAATAAAATTTTGATGAACCAGACAACAGTACGGCTAACGATCCAATTTTTTTTCCAGTTCAACCCCTTGTCCGATCTGGTTTTTAAAACATTGACATAAATAGTTTTTTTTACAATTTCACGACATTACAAAGTACTAATTAAAGCATGATCATTTTTATTTGAAATATCAAACACAATTTCATGATTTAGCTAGTGTGGACATGCAAAATTACACTCCCGTATGTCCCGACTAGTCCAGCATCAACAACCACGTCAACTGAGGAAACTGTGAAGAAGGGAGGGCCATCCGGACTCCCCGAACACGCACACCCTGCCGTCAAGCTGTCGCCAGAGTCACGACGGTGAAGCGAAATCAACCACCAAGAGCCCCACAATTCATGGGCCTCGAAGAAAATCAGATGGGTCGCAACTTATGCTCACAACGGGCTCAAAACTGCCCATTTAGCCCTTTAGCGGCACGCCCCTGAAAGCCCTTCAGCGGCACGGCCCTTCAGTGGCACGGCCCTTCAGCCCTTCGGCCCTTCAGCGGCACGGCCCTTTGGCCCTTCAACGGCACGCCCTGAGGCCCCTTCAGCGGCACGCCTCTAGTGGTCTCCAGCGGCACGCCCTCCTGGCCGTCCAGCGGCACGCCCTTTGGGCTCTTCAGCGGCACACTTACCGTGTCTTCCAGCGGCAAGCCCTTTTGACCCTCCCGCGGCACGCTTGTTGAACCCGCCAGCGACACAGCATTCAGGCAATCCAACGGTACCTCCGGCAGACCAAATCTCGAGCCCATGCCCTATAGATCTTTGGCACGCAGTGGGCTGTCCGAGGTGTCGGCCGGAGGTTGGGCCACGCATGCTACTCCCCTGACATCCAGGACGGGGGAAGTCAAACCCGATCATGGCCAGTCGCTCCTCGCTTCTGGCTGCCGTGTTTGAACGCTCCCGCCGTGTGGGGTATAAAAACCCCTCTTCTTCGGAGCACAGAAGGGGAAAACGGAGAAAGGAGAAGCAGGAGGAGAGACGGCTGCAGAGAGAAACAACGACGCGGCCACAGAGGAAGAAGACGAGAGAAGAAAAGGGGGAGGGTGGACTCTGGCGTGAGGTTCCCCGATGACCGCCGGGACAAAGAGAGTAAGGAAGAGAATGAGAGAGGGAGTGTGAGCTGTAATGTAGAGGAGGGAGTGGGGAAGGGCAGGGAGTAGTCACCCATGTTCGGTCCCAGCACTCCCCCCATTTCTTTCTTTCCCTTTCATTTTTTTTATGATCTTCTCCTTTCCCCCATCCGTAGTTTCCGCACGAGTGTGCTATGCAATGTATGTGGCCGGTTGTGGTCATTCCTCTTCGTGAATAAAAATCACCCTTTTTTTGGGGTTTCTCGCTACTTCCGTTGGTTTATGCCAATGTGCGGGTTGGGTTGTCTACCTTCTCCCCCTTTCCGGTGTTTCGGGAGTCTCCACGTCGATGTGGTCTCCTCGTGCGACCCCCGGCCTCGCGAGCTCGAGGCCCTCCACTCTGGTTCCCAACTTCACCTGTTTGCTTAGAGGGAGAGACCCCCCTCCGTCTCTTGGACACTCAGCTACTAATGTCCCTCCGGGCCTTCCTCCTTGCCTCAATTCCAGCCCACCTAGTTAACCCCAGCCTCTACCCTTTGCTCATCCTTCCATTGGTCCATGCCTACCCCGATGCAGCCTCGGCCCCCAGCGGCACACCTCCTTTGGAACCTTCACCGGCATGGCTAACCAACCCTTCGCCGGCACACCCCCATTGGGCCTTCGGTGGCACGCCATCTAGTAACCCTTCGCCAACGCGCCTTTATGTGGCCCTCACCGGTGCACCCCAGTGAGCCCTTCGCCGGCACGCCCCCTTTGGGACTTCCCCGACACGGCCTTAGTGGCCTTCACCGGCACACCTTTGGCCTCCCAGACAGGGCACGCCCCTGGTTTGGTCTAGAGGTTTTTTTCCCCTTTTACCCATCGTTGCTTTCAGGTTTTCCGAGGCTCTACTAAAGGTGCTGCCGCCTTCGGGTGCCCACCTCCAGTTGTCGGGTTCCACCACTCCATGTGGGCGCGTCCCCTTTATCTCCCTTACGCTCCGGTCAAGGGGAGATGCTGCCGAATTTTCGTTAGAAATAATAACACGTTGAAGAGACAAAAGAAAGCGACAAACAAACAGAACAATAACACATCAAAAGACAAAGGGGAACAACGAACGAATGGAACGATCGGCGATAGAACACTCCAACCGGAATAAGACACCGCGGACAACACGAGAAGAATTGGATTAAATGACTATGTGGTAGATTAAATACTCAATCTGCAAAGGAAAGGTTGGGGGAAGAAGGAGAAAAGATGTGTATAAAACTACATAAAAAAATCAATCAAAGGAAAGAAGAAAAGAAAAGCCTTAAAAGATGTAAAGGAGGAGTGGGCCTTCACCGGTACACCATCTACCCTCCTTGACCGGCACACCACCCACCCACCTTCCTACAACGGCACGCTCCTTTTCTCTCTTCGCTGGCACGCCTGGGAACGTCTTCACCGACACACCACCCTTCTTGCTTCGCCGGTACACTACCCGTGGCCTTACTCGGCACACTCCACGCCGCCTTCACCGGCATACCTTCCACCTCCCTTCACCGGTACGCTCTTTCAGTCCCCTTTTGGCCCTTCAGCGGTCCAGAGGTATGCGTGTAATATATATATTAATAACCGTAACAAATCAATAAAAAAATCACGATGACTAAATAAATTTAGATATATACATGAAATAAACAAAAATTGGTGAAATAATAATAATGGTGGTAAGATAAATTTCTAATAATGATAATAATAAACAGCTTGGATAAATCACTCAGGAAAAATTCATAAAAGGGAAATAAAAAAAAGGAATATACGTATATAATTGGAAGCCCGGATAAAAGAAACGATAAAGTCTATATTGCAGCCCCGTCCCCCCCTATGACATGGTGCTGAAGGGAATAACGATGCTGCCCCTACAGGTCGGGCCTGAGTCGCGGGGACTGCCTCGATACGGCCACGACCCGACCTCGCCCCGGGCCAACATTCTGATTGGACCGGACCCGTTTCTCAAGACCGAACCCTTTTCGAGCTACCATCAAAATTGCCGAGCGCTCGGCAGACATTTGAATGAATTCATTCCGGCTTCCACCGCGTTTCTATCACGGACCTCCGTCCGAACATGAAAAGGGTCCACGAATGACCAATATGACCCGTGGCCCGTAACCCGAGGCGGATCTCAACGTGATCTATTCCTACTTCTTTCTCGCGTAATTAGTATTAGTCCCTTCGGCCGCAGGGCCCCTAATCTCGGTAATTAATTATGGGTGTTCCCTCGTATGAGGGATGTAAATGACGTCGTGACCTTCATGGCACGACGGGATCTGGTCCCGACATGAACCATACAATTGTCTGACGAAGTCAGGTCGAGCGCACTATGGGCTCTTCGGAGCCCGAATAAATTGTCACTCCGGTGACTGGCATGCCCACGCACTTTAATAAACGAACCACAATGAATAAGCGAATTTTAGTGCGTCCACAAGTCTGGCACGCCCGGTGGGACCTAATCCACCCTTCATCTCTTTGCCGAGCGTAGGGGCCATGTGGCTCATTTCTTGTAATATTAATTGCGCTACTTTCCCAAATGCAGGAGAATCGCATCATGGTGCCAACGATGGCAGTCACTTGCGGCCCTCAGGTCGTCGAGAACCATGTTCGGGGCAGCTACCTGGCGGCCCCCTCAACTTTGGGAGTTTCCCTCCCACGGTGGGCTTCCCCAACTTCTTGGGGGTGGCCTTTGTCAACATCCTCGACGTGAAAGCACCCGATGAGCCCCAGATCAACGCTCCCACCTCGGGGGCCACTGAAACTGATGTCGGTCGAGCTATGGTCAAGAACAACAACGGCGTCCCGACAACGACGTTGAGCTGCAACGTACACCATGTGCACCAAGTTGCTTGCCCGTCCCATCAAGGATCGGCATCTCACCGGAGGAGGCTCCGGAGGGACAACACTGGCGTCGTCTTAGGGCGTCGCATATCTAGCTCCGGGAAATCCATGGCCGTCGGGACCATCCGAGTCCACTTGGATGGGCAAAGGTCCCAGGTGATACCGACCGCGTTGTCCCGACTATCCCAGTCTGCAACTCTTTTCAAGGACTGGAGAAGCTGAAAGGGAAAGTGACACCCGCAGCCCCGGCCGCGGCACCGAAGACTGCGCCAGCTCACAGGCTGACCAAATTGAAACAAGTTTGGGTTCCCAAGGAAGCCCAGCCCGCTGCATACACCAAGAGGAGACCCGGTACTTTCTGCTTGACAAGGGCTTGAAGAGATGAAAGGGTCGAGCTGACGACCCCAGCCTGCCAACCAGCACCCGTCATGCCGGTGCCGCCTGAGAATGCCCGCCGTCATCACCGTGGGTACCGACATAATGCTGCCCGCCCGGCACCCAGGGTTTACTCCCCTCCTGTCTCTTCCATCGACACACAGCCATCGGCTGCTCTCCCCGACCAGGAGTGGGAAGGGATCGAGCAGGCCATGAGAAACTACCTCCGGGGCCCGGGTAGCACTCCCTTGGGTCGCCGAAGATTACTGGAGGCGGTGGCCGCCATCTTCCAAGAAGAAGAAGAAGCCCAGCCCGTGCCTAGTGCAGAGTCAAGGAATCGGTCGGAGGAGCCGCGCCAGTCCCCTTCTCGGGAGGAAGCGTCGCCCCGACGCTCGATCTTCGACAGGTTGGTCTTCCCGGGAAGGTCATCCAGGAGAATGACGAAGAGGGACAGAAGCTGGAAAGTCTTTGCCTGCAACATGGCAGGAGTCTTCGGTCGGTATGGGGCCCTACCCACCGGCCCTGAAGAGATTTCCAGACTCGTCGCCAGGCCAGGGCCCCTCACTAGAAGAGGAAGAGTGGCAGGCGACGCGGTGCAGACAGGCACCGATGGGACCTTCCCTGAGGAACCCCTTGTGGCCCTGGGGGCACGGGCAGCGGACCCTCCACATCGTCCGAGGATGCCCCGGCCGAAGAGACAGGGGGCATGCCCAATCCCCCCACAATCGACCCGGTAATGTTGCTCATGATACAATGATTCCAGCAAGAGATTGAGTTGCTAAAGAAGCAACTAAATGAGTGGAATGCTCAACCCTCGACGTCCGCACAAACCGAGGTTTTACTCGAAGCGCCCAGGGACAGTGGGCAATCTTCAGAAGCAACTCTGCAAGCTACAGCTCTTCCAGCAACCCTCAACCCTCTCGGGGGCACGCCCCCGCAGCAGGCACATTACACGGCACCGGCCCCACCACAGGCCTTACTTTCCCAAGGGTCCCTCATGGCCCCCCAGGCGACCGTGCTGGCTACCCCAAGTGCGCAGCCCGCTCATTTCTATCCAAGCCCGGTCGACCCGGCAACAGTCAGCCGGTTGATGCTTGAACAAATGATAGACATGAAACTGGCAGAGAGAGGCGACGGGGATCAGACGCCGTTCGACGTCTACCGGGTGCCCTACCCGGCTCATTATGCCGCAAAGAAGCTGCCGGTTGGCGTCACCAAGCCACCGAAGTTCAAAAAGTTCAATGGGCAAGGGTCTCCTAGGGAGCACATTGCTTATTATGTGAACGTCATGGGGGATTTGGCTGCTGATGAGGCCTACCTCCTGAAGTTTTTCGGCTCGACACTTACCGGGCTTGCCTTTGAGTGGTACTCCAGCTTGCCACCCGGGTCTGTTGCTGACTGGCCCGACATGCAGAAGAAGTTCAAAGAAAGATTCTACGTTGCTGAACGGGAAGTCACTGTGGCAGAACTTTACGCCACAAGGCAGAAGAATGATGAGTCGGCCCTCGACTACATCAAAAGATGGAGGAACCTCAGCATGAGGTGCAGGCGTCCCCCGCACCAGGAGGATGCGGTGCAGATCTGCAAGCAGAACCTGAAGAAAGAAATCCTGGAAAGGATGATTGGCACCGAAGTCAAGACATTTGATCGCCTGAATAATGTGGTAGCCGAGATTGAGGCGTTTCTTGCCCGATATTCTTCCACCCCGGCCGCATCAAGCCAGAGAGCTAGACAGGCCGAGAAGAAGCCAGTTCCCCCGGAAGTACACGCGCTGGACTTCCAGACCTTTGAGAAACAAAAGGAAAAGGCTAAAGGGGCTGCCAACCCTCCTCCGCCCAGAACTACGGAACGGCGGGAGGGCCCCTCACTGAGGGAGAAAATGAGAAACAAGCTATATTCCTTCTCCCGAGACAAGTCCAAGCTCCTGTTTGAGTGGGCAACCAGTTACAATAAAATCACACTGCCAGAGCCGAAGAGGCCCGGTGACCTGAAGAAGAGAGATGACCCGCGCTTCTGCCTGTACCACCGGATGCTCGGGCATACCATTGAGGACTGCTACGTCTTCAAGGACGTTATTGAGTCCTTAATCAAGAACGGGGAGCTCGACATGGGGAGCATAAGGTAGACCCCCCGCAACCGCATGAGCTGCCCAACATAACCTCCACCGTCAACATGGTCTCGTTATACCAGGAGTTGCCTGAGGAGTGGGCGGAGGCCAGCACCCGCGCCACTTATGAGACTTTTATCACGGCCCCGGCTCGAGACCAAGGGGGTTGGCAGACTGTACCCAGGAAGAGTAGAAGAGCACGTATCCCTCGGCCCACCCCAGGAGTTCATCTGAGGGGTGTGACACCCTTGCTTGCACCACCCCCGGTGAGCTCGGCCTGGCACGACACGGCCCCTCGGCTGGTCATGAGGCGGCCTACTCACAACAAAAAGAACTGCGTCCCGATGCGGATCCATAAGAAGACCAGCCCGGCGGTTGAAAGACTCCAGGCTATTATTGATGGGCTTGAAGATTATGAACAGCCCGAAATCCAGCCCGTGGAGCTGAAGGAGTATGTCCCCTGGGAGGAGTTCGAATCACTCGAACTGGCTCCAGGAACAGAAGCTGAAGCAGAGAAAGAGCCTCCCCTGTGGGGTGAACTTCCCCAAGAGCAGCCACTGGCTACACCAGAAAAGAAGAAGAAGAAGAGAAGACCCAGGAGCAAGAAGAAAAAGGAGGTCGTCGTCGCCTGCAACACCCTCTCGGCGTTGTTCGACACTGCCCTCTCCCTGGAAGAAAAAGAAGAAGAGTTACCCCATGAGTCGATGGCGGTGAGCCAGGCTGAAGCGTCCACTTCCCAACACGCCACCAGGTCAGGAAGGAAGTGGGGGCGCCCTCCTCAGGATAACCTCAACATCATGCTCAGGGGAGAACAGCCATACCAGGTCCCCGAGCCCGAGGTCCGAGGCACCGAGATCCCTCCTCCGTCGGGTCTTTATCCCGGAGGAGCCAGGAGCTGAGGCACCCCTTCATTCGTCGAATTCCTGTTAGCCCGAGCAGGGGGGCAGGCACGCTCCCAAGGGTCTCCTTCGACCAGAGAAGCAAGCAGTCCCCAAGCTCCACCGGCAGCGACTCCTCCTCAGCCAGAAGAAGAATTTAACGGCATCCCAAACCTTGCCGAATTCATGCAAGAAACGAGGAAGCCCAGCATGCCCCACAGGCTCAACAGGCTGTGACAGAACCCACAAAGGAGGCATCCCCTGATCTGACACCCCGGCTCCAAGGTGGGGGCAGGCGTGGCCAGGTCGAAGAGATGAAGTTACTCAAGGTGCGGGCTGCCGATCGAATAGTCAGACACCTCAAGAAGATCCCGGCCCGATTCACCGTATGGGAGATGCTGTCTCTGGACGAAGAAACACGGCAGGCCATCATTGCCGCACTCCAGACGCCAGCACACCTTGAAGCCTGTCTGGCAGAAATATCACCTGAAGTGGCTGTGGCTTTCACAGAAGATGACATGCTCCTGCCCACCTGCAGTCATAACAGACCCCTCTACATGAAAGGGCAGCTGAATGGCCAGCCTATCAACAGGGTCCTGATCGACCCAGGGGCGGCAGTGAATATACTCCCCTACCGGGTGTACCAAAAGCACTACTTTGACGTACACCTGGTTGAGGTCAAGAATGTCAAGATTGCTGGTTTTAACCAGAAATGCGAGGTGCCCATGGGGGTCGCAGAATTCAACTTGACCTTTGATGATTTCACCACCAAGGTCCAATTCCACGTCATCAACTCCAACACCTCCTATAAGGCGTTGCTTCGCCGGCCTTGGTTACACCAGAACAGAGTGGTGCCCTCCACCCTGCACCAATGTATCAAGTACCCTTGCGAGGGAAAGGAAGTCAGAATCTTCGCCGATCTCCACCCGTTCGAGGTGTTCGAGTGTCATTTGTCAGATGCCAATCTGTACTTAGAAAAGGCGAAGCAAGCTCCCCAGGCTGCCCAAGGCAGGGGAAAGAAGAAAGTGGAGTCGGGCGGTTGGTTTCCTCCGCCGCCCCCGGGCTATGTGGCTCCCCCACATGTACCATTCATCGCACAAGAAGGGGGGGTATCAAGGCAACTCCTCTCGCCATCTATCCCACACCGGGGACGCCCTGCCTCGAAGACCTGCTGGAGGATGTCAGAGTCCCGCCAGGGATCGTCAAGCCCATTACAGAAGCTGACTATCAAGTAGCCGAGTAGTTGAGAACTTTTGAGGTGCCTAACCTGAGGGGCCACCCACTATCTTTTATGTTGCCGGGGAAAAGCCAGTCAGGGAAGACGATGATTGCCGGTTCCCTAACGAGTTGCATGACCCGCACGTCCCCATCGCGGGACTTCCCCACATGACTGACCGGGCAGCCAGAGTGGTCAGAAAGCAAAAGATTCCCCCCTATCAACCCTCCAGCCGGAATAAAATGTTTGAAAGGATGTGGAACCCACCAAACCTGGATCGGCGGCTGCTGCAAATCACCAAGCACCCCGGTCTGGGCTTTTCACTAGAAGACTATTACGAAACTGATGTTATATCGGTTTCGGCCCTGCCCGGCGATGACCCCGCGGAAGCTGCAGACTTGCGGGGAGCCCACCAAGATGTATATTTCACGCCTCCGACTGAGGAGGCGCAAGACGAAGAAGTGTTCCTTTGGAACCCTCTCCGCCGCCGCTGTATGGGGAAGACCTCCTCCTTTTCTGAGGGACTAACCTCGAAGGGTCACACCACCGAGGCGCCCTCACTCCGGCCTGCTGGCGAAGCAAGGAGCAGTAGCATGGGCCATGCTCCGGATTCTCCTCGATATGACCCCGTCATGTACGCCTTATACCATAGGCAGCAACGGGAGATCGAGATGTTAAAGGCACGGCTGGCTGAGTTGACCTCGCTAGTGACCGACCTGATCCAAGGCTCTCTCCGCCCGTGGGGTGGCCATATCTCTCGGCCCCGAGACACCAGTCCTGACGCCTCCGTCTGGCCGAGGAGGAAAACAAGAGATACGGCGAGCCCATTAACCGGGCGGCCAGCCAGGCGAGGCCTGACCCTCCAAGAGAAGCTGCAGAAGCCCTACTCCTTCCCAAGAGAGAAAACTCGGGGTATCTTTGATTGGGCCTGCCACTACGGCAAGGTCTCCCTCCCAGGGTCCAAGAGGCCGCAGGACACCCGAAGAAGTGAGGACCCACTATTTTGTCCCTATCACCAAATACTGGGCCACGCCATCGAAGACTGCTATGTCTTCAAAGACATTGCTCAAGACCTCATTGACAGGGATGAGCTCAGAATGGGAGACTATGTGGTAGCCCCGCCACGCCCCCACGTGACGGACAGCCCCAGAAGAGGAGCCTATACAGTATCTATCCAGTACCAGGCGCCTGAAGATGCGGTGGCCCCAGCCCCCGCCAGAGTTGTCTATGATGAGTACACAGAAGACCCCGAGGTGGCCCTGTGCCTTTCCGGGCCAGCGGACCCCGCAGACCCAGCGGCTACGGCCCAGGAGGAATGCGCGGTGAACGTAGCCTCCGCGCCCAGTCACGAGGAACAAGAAGAGGGGGATGGCGTCCTCGAGCCTGAGGACAATGAAGACCAAGACTTTGTCGATTTGTCGCCAGCCCCGCCGGAAATTGAAAATGGCGGCAAGGCCACCGTCGACGAATTGATTGAGATCAACCTCGGCACAGAAGGCGACCCCAGGCCGACCTTTCTGAGTGCTCTTATGCCCCCACAGGAGAGGGAACAATACACGAAGCTGCTGCAAGAATTCCGGGATTGCTTTGCCTGGAACTACAAAGAAATGCCCGGGCTCAGCCCCGAAGTGACTCAACACATTTTGACCATTGATCCCAAGGTGGAGCCAGTGAAGCAGTCTCCCCGGCGCATGAGGCCGGAATTGATCAACCAGATCTGCAAGGAGGTTGACAAGCTCATAAACGTTGACTTCGTGGCGGAAAACCAGTACACTACTTGGTTGGCCAACATCGTACCGGTGAAGAAGAAGAATGGACAGATCAGGATTTGCGTGGATTTCCGCGACCTGAATAAAGCCTGCCCGAAAGATGACTTCCCGGTACCTATCACCGAAGTGATGATTGATGCAACCACTGGCCACGAGGCCCTGTCTTTTATGGACGGATCATCCGGCTATAACCAAATTTGGATAGCCGATCACGACCGGATTCACACGGCCTTCAGATCGCCTAAGGGGATATTCCACTACAAGAGGATGCCCTTCGGCCTCAAGAATGCCGGTGCCACATATCAGCGGGCGATGACCAAGATCTTCGACGAGCTGTTGTATAGCAAGGTCGAATGCTACATTGATGATCTAGTTGTCAAGACTAGGAAAAGAGATGAGCATCTAAGTGACCTTAGGGTCGTCTTCCAAAGGCTCCGGCTGTACGGGCTGAAAATGAACCCCATGAAGTGCGCCTTCGGCGTGTCCAGTGGGAAGTTCCTCGGCTTCATTGTCCGACACAGAGGGATCGAGATTGACCCCTTCAAGATAAAAGCCATCTAGGAACTGCCCCGTCCGAAGAATCTGGGGGAGCTGAGGTCTCTACAGGGCCGTTTAGCTTACATCTGCAGGTTCATTTCCAACCTGTCGGGGCGTTGCCAACCCTTTCACAGACTAATGATGAAGAATGCACCCTTCAGCTGGGGTCACGAATGCCAGCACGCGTTCGACCAGCTAAAGGAGTACCTGAAGACCCCGCCAGTCCTGGGGGCACCTATCAAGGGCAGACCGCTTATTCTCTATATAGCGGCCACCGAATATTCACTGGGGGCAATGCTTGCCCAGAATAATGATGAGGGAAGGAGCAGGCTCTCTACTACCTCAGCCGAAGATTGGTGGGAACGGAGGCCAAGTACACCCCAATTGAGAAGGTCTGCCTTGCCTTGGTCTTCGCAGTCAAAAAGCTGAGGCACTATATGCTGTCCCATGAAGTAAGTTTAATATCCAAAGCCGATCCCATCAAGCACATTCTCTCCCAGCCAGTCCTGAAAGGGGCTCTTGGCAAATGGGCCGTGCTGCTCATGGAGTTTGACATCACCTACGTGCCGCAGAAGGCCATTAAGGGACAAGCCGTCGCGGATTTCTTCGCAGCACACCCTGTGCCCGAAGACTCCCCGTTGGCCATAGAGCTACCCGAAGATGAAACACTGGAGGTGGATCAGGTCCAACAAGCTATCTGGCAGTTATACTTCGACGGGGCCTCGAGAACGAAAGCGACCCCGTCCGAGCGCACCAAGGTACAGGCCGGAGCCGGCATCGTCCTTAAATCTCGGACGGGGAAGTGTTGCACACTTCCTGCTGCATTAGCAAGCCCTGCACGAATAACAAAGCAGAGTATGAAGCTCTAATTATTGGCCTCCGGGTGGCCCTCCAAATGGAGATCAAAATGCTCCAAGTATTCAGCGACTCGCTGCTGGTCATCAAGCCGGTCCAGGGGCAGTTCGACGTCCGGAAACCTGAGTTGCTCCCTTATCACGCTAAGGCGAAGGGGCTCATGGAGCGGGTCTACCTCCTCGAGATAGGCCATGTCGCCAGAGGAGACAATGCACAAGCCGACGCCCTGACAAAATTGGCAAGCTCATTAGCCGTGCCACCAGATGGATTACTCAATATCCAAGTGATAAATCAGCGCCAAGTACCCAGCATGATAGAGGAAGAACTAGAAGATGAAGAATTGGAGGTCGCTGCGGTGGAGGCCGTCGGCCTACTTGACTGGAGAGACCCTCTTATGCAGTGGTTCAAATACCAGCAACTGCCCAAGCAGAGAAAAGAGAAAATCAAGCTAATTAGAACCAAAGACTCTTATGAGCTCCGAAACGGAATATTATTCCGAATTATGGCCGACGCCAAACAAAAATTACTCCTCTGATGCTTGTCCAATGAAGAAGCCTGGAGGGTCATGAGGGAAGTCCTTGCCGGGATGGCTGGTGCACACCAGGCAGGACCAAAGATGAAGCTTGAAATAAAGAAACTCGGCTATTATTGGCCGACAATGTTCGACGACTGCTGCGAGTATGCTAAGTCGTGTCAGAAGTGTCAGGAGCATGCCACCATACCCAGAAGACCGCCCGTGCAGCTGCATCCAACGGTGCCCAGTTGGCCGTTCGCCCAATGGGGAATGGACGTCGTGGGTCCCCTACCCGCGTCATCCGCCGGCTTTAGATACATTTTGGCGGCGACCGACTACTTCTCCCGTTGGGCAGAGGCTGTTGCCCTAAAGGAGGTCACCGGGGAGATTGTGGCCAGGTTTGTCCACCGTAACATTATATTCCGGTTTGGCATGCCCGACCGGATTGTGTCAGACAACGGCAGCCACTTCCGCAACCAGAAGGTCTACCGGCTGGCAGAAAAATACAAAATTGATTGGAGGACATCGACTCCTTACAATCCACAGGCTAATGGGCTGGCCGAAGCTTTTAATAAGACACTCTGCACTCTCCTGGCCAAGATTGTTAGTTCTAACAAAAGGGACTGGGAGGAGAAGATGTATGAGGCGCTATGGGCGTACCGAACCGTATACAAGACCCCAACAGGCTGCTCGCCCTTTTCTCTGGTATACGGCTCGGAGGCAATCGTCCCTGTTGAATTGGAGATACCTTCCCTCAGGGTCGCCATTCAGCACGGGCTTGTCTTGAAGGGCAAACCAACGTCGGGCGAAGGCTCGAAGAGCTTTCCAGTCTGGAAGGAAAGCGACTTCAGGCCCAACAGAACACTCAGGTCTACCAGGCCCGAATAGCGCGTGCCTTTGACAAGCTTGTCAAGGACGCGAATTCAAGAAAGGCGACCTCGTCATGGTCAAAAGGAGAGACGTCATGGTCGCCAACCCCAAGGACAAACTGAATGAGAACTGGCTCGGGCCCTACGTAGTCCAAAAAGTCTACGAAGGCGGAGCCTATGTAATTGTCAACCACCGCGGGGAAGTTCAATTCCGCCTCTTAATGGAAGACACTTGAGACTGTACCACGCTCCTGCGCCCCCATTCAATCAATAATAATATCCTTCACCCTATTTTGGGCGAGTTTGCATGATTGCTGTGTAAATTACTTGATTGCTATTCATGTTCTCAAAAGGGGGGGGGAAGAAGAAGGAAAAGGAAAGGGAAAAAGAAAAAAAAGGGGGAAAGGAGGAAGAAGAAGAAATAAAAGGAAGAAATAAAAGAGAAGAAGGAGAGAAAAGAGAAAAAAGAGAGAATTAAAAAAGGGGGGAAAGAGAGAGCAAAAAAAGAGAGAGCAAAAAAAGAGAGAGAAAAGAGAAGAGAAAGAAGAGAGAATTAGAAACAAAAGAAAAAGGGGGTGGAAAAAAAAGGGGGGAGGAAGAGAGAAAAGTAAGAGGGAAAAGGAAGGGCAAGGAAAAGGGGAAGCGGTTCCCCCATCCTGGACCACCGCCCCACGTAGGTAAAAATACCCAAAGGCGAATGGACCACGTCGGTCCCGCCGTCTCGCTGACACCAATGAATATCCCTTTGACTTGGACCTCTCGTCCAGGTCATTGACTAAATAAACTCTTCTCTCCATCACTTCGGGCGGCGAGTACCCCCTTGACTTGGACCTCTCGTCCTGGTCATTGACTAAACAAACTCTTCTTCATGTCCCTTCGGGCGGCGAGTACCCCTTTGACTTGGACCTCACGTCCAAGCCACTGACTAGACAAGCTCTGTTCTCCGCCTCCTCCGGGCGGCGAATAGTCCCTTTGACTTGGACCTCTCGTCCAGGTTATTGACTAAACAAATTCTTCTCTCCGTCCCTTCGGGCGGCGAGTACCCCCTTGACTTGGACCTCTCGTCCGGGTCATTGACTAAACAAACTCATCTCTCCGTCCCTTCGGGCGGCGAGTACCCCTTTGACTTAGACCTCTCGTCCAAGCCACTGATTAGACAAGCTCTGTTCTCCGTCTCCTCCGGGCAGTGAATAGTCCCGTTGATTTGGGCCTCCCATCTAGGTCATGGGTTAAGCAAAATTTTCTTCCGCCACCCCTTCGAGTGACGAGAGACCCAATCCCTGACCAAGGTTCCCCGCCTGAGGCCGGTGCGTAGTTCCAATGTCGTGGCAAAACCGGTAATCCACCCATTAGGCGTGGTGGAGTGGTCCCCTCATCCTTCCCCTGGGAGGATGAGCACTCTCCCGTGCCCCGACATGGGTTCCTGCCTGGTTTTTTCGGAGCGGATCACCGCAAAGACTTATCCTCGGCCAACGTGTTCCGGCACTAAGAAAAGAGGGAGGAAAAAAAAGAAAGGGGAAAAGAGAGGGGGGAGGAAGAAGAAAATAATATATATACAAAGGAGAAGAGAGAAGTAAAGAGATTCCCCTCACACTGAAGGGACATGTGAAATAATAGGTGTCCTGTTCTATTCAAAGAAGGATCAAACTACATGCGCTTCGGGGCATACCCCTGTGTTACATTTCAAAAGAAGAGGGAAAAAGAGAACTAGGGGGGGGCAACGCTCAATCGACGCCCCTGAAGATGTCTTCAAGAGGGAGGATTCCGACGCAAGGAAAGTTTGTCATGTCGCGCAATCGGCCCCTTTGTTCCTCGAGTCGAGCGAGCTCGATCTCCACGGACGCCATCTCAGCCTGGGCGACGGCAAGTGCCTCACCTTCTTTCTCGATTATCTCCTCAGCTCGGGCAAGGTCGGACCTGGCGGCGGCAAGGTAGCCCTCCAGCTTCGCGATTCGATTCCTGAGGGAGCAAACGTCACCCTGGCCTTCCTCCATGGCCTTCCCGTGCTGCTCTGCGTCGTCACGCCGTGCCTCCAGAATTTGCAAATATTCTTCTGCCTGGGCATCGAGAGCAGCGCGCTCGCCGGGGACTTGGGTCTCGAGGAACTAGCGACGCTTAATATACTTCAGCAGCAATAGAACCCGCCGCGACCATTCCTCGAGTGGGCAGCCCAACACTTGAAGTGCCCCGGTCACCTGCGTCACTATACTCTGCACCTCCCGATATGACAAAGAAAGATCGGCGAAGAGCATCGTCCGCAATGTTACCAACATCTGTAGGACCGGTGCGCCTGACGAGGTGTGGCTGACCGAGGGCACAGTCGGAGGGACAAAATCTACATAGCAGTCCACCTCGGCCCACAAATTAGCGTCCACGGCGACTGAAGAAGATGGAAGAGCAAGGGCCAAGTCCCCTGGCCGACGCAGCTCGACAGAGGACCCCTGGTGGGTCACCGCCAGGGGAATGGATAAGGCCATCGCTGAATCGCTTGGCGTCGCCGCCGTCTCCCTGGACGGGGATGCAGGTGCTGCTACTGTAGGCGAAGGAGGGGCTCCGAGCAAAGCCGGGCCCGAAGCCATCGCTGGTCGACCCCTCTCCTACGCCTGGGACCCCTCCATATGCGCACGGAGCCCCACAAATATCCTCTTCAAAAGCGGGTCCTCTATCTGGGCCGGGAGCTTCGGGAGAGGCGGAAGCGGAACCATCAGCTGGGGTATGCCTCTCGCTTGCACAAGTGCTGCGAGGCTCTCCGCCCCCGGGCCCGAGACCGGAGCCAGCCCCTCTACCGCTATCGGACCGATGGTCGGCCTCCGTTTGGCGACAGCCTTCCGGACACGGCCAGACGTCCTCCCGGGCGTCGGCATTACCTGACCATGTGGAGAGAAGTGAGCCACTCGCTATCTAGAATAAATCATGCGGGGGCAAGAGGCAGAAAGGAACCACAAGACCCGCGTGCTTACCTCAGCCACCGGGGCGATGCCGCCTTCGGGCGCGATCTCCCCCTCCTCCAAAGGCTCGCCCCCCGGCCCAGGAGCACTAGAAGTCTCTACGGCCGACTCCTGCTGAAGGGCCTCGAACAAAAAGGCTAGCTTGCCCAGGCCCGCATCGGCTCCTGCAGGGCGGTCGACCGGCGCGGTTGGAGCAGCTCCCTCCACAACCTCCGGCTCGGTTGGTGCCTGAAAATCAAGGGATGACATGAGGAAAGTCACTGGATGATCACGAGGGAGGTCCCGTGCAAACAAGCTCACACTTACAGCAGCCTTCCCCATTAGGCTTAAGGAGCTAGCAAGTAAAGGGGCCGTAAAGAGCGGCTCGGGCGGCCCAGACACTTCAAGCACGCCCTCGCCGGGGGCCACTTCATCGGAGGAGTAGTCATAATCTACCTCTTCGCTCGACGACGAGTCAACCACAACGGGTTCTTCCCTCACTGGCAAGGGGGCCTCTGCTTCGAGGTCGATGATCGGCGCATCCTCCCGCGGGCTGGGTGAGGCTAGCATGCTAGACCTCAACCTCTTCCTTGTGTACATATGTGTCACCGGGAGGTGCAGACGGGGCCCTGATAGCCCAATGATGGCCGCGCCGGTGTCTATTACTTAAGAGAAAAGGTGAGTCATATCGAAGCTAATGGGTTCCCGAAGAATGAAAGAAGGCAAGCGAGCGGACGGAGATAACTACCCCATTCGGCTTCTGCAACATGAGGCGGCTCACGGACGGTCTCCTTGATGGGCGACGCTGCCTCAGGAACCGCAGCCTTGCCCTCGCCCGGGATCAGCACAGGTGCCGACTCCTCCGTACTGCCTGAAAGAAAGAAATGTAATTGTCATATACGCAGGCAAGGCCCGCCCCGGGAGGTAAATACATCCCAAAGGACGTCGGCGGCCGGTGAACCTCACCAGCATCGTGACTCGATTCAGTCCGGGTGACTTCAAACTCCTCGAAAGATGAAATGGGAGCCACCGGAGAGACGGCCGCCGGAGCCGGGGACCCCTCGGCCCGCCTCCGCTTCGCCGCTTGCCGCTCGGCCGCTTTGGCAGCAGCCAACGCCTTCTTAACGGGCGACTTCGCCCAAGACCTCCCCTTGGCTTGCGGTGGGGGAGTCGGAGTTGGCGCCAGAGTCACCTCGGCTGCGGCCGCAGTCTCACCCACATCGGGGATAGGCACAAATGCTGGCTCCCCTACGTCAGGAAGGGGCGCGGGTACAGGCTCTTCCACGGCAGCTGAAACAAAAAGGGAAGAAACGCTCATGTGTAAAGTCCTTACTCCAAAGTGAAGCCGGAGCCTGAAGGATACGAAGGGCGGGAGATTCTAACCGGCGGGCTGACCCGGCTCGGTCCGGGCGGCTTCAAACTCCTCGAAGGAGGGAATTCTCGGTGCCAGAGGAATAGTCGTCGAATCCTTAGCAGCCTCCGTTTTCCTGCGCTTCGCCTCTCACCGCCCGGCCACCTTGGCGGCATCCACTGCCTTCTTCACAGGCGACTTCGCCCGGGACCTCTTCGCAGCCTTGGGCAAGGGAGCCGTAGTCGGAGCTGGCAGTGCGGCCTCGAAGTATGCAGGCTTTTGGACGAGCCGAAGGAAATTTCGGTATGTCGCCATCTGTGTGCTGTCAGGGTGGTCTGTTAAGAATAACATATATATATATATATATATATATATATATATATATATATATATGATTAGCATCCGATAATCTGCTAAGGTCGCAACAATGAGAATAAAAAGAAGTGGAAAGATTAAATACCGTGAGGATCGGTATACAACCGAAGCGTTATCGGCCAATAGCTCAGGGATGGCTCCTTGTCCCGACGCGCCGCCTCTCGGACCAGCCAGCACACGTCCTTGATCTTCTAGCAACGATCAGTGAGGGCAGCCAGGTCCGTATGCTTCTTCGACGAGAGGTGGCAGAAAAGATTGAAGTGGTCCATACCCCACCCGTCGGCATAATAATATGAGACCTGCAGGCGCTTGCCCAGAATGACGGCCGTCTGATCCTCGATCTTCAGCCCATTCACTCGGAGGAGGATATACAACCACGTGGTGTCCTTGTAATTTTCAGGCTTCCTCTCCTCCCGCCTCATGAACGTGCGGTATGGGCAGATCGGGTCTCTCTCCGGGCGCTAGCTCTTTGCGGGAGTGCCCTCCTCTTCCATGGGGAGCGGATAATTGATGAGCTCCAGATGGTCACTCCCTATCCGGCAAAGGTCCCTCAGGGTCTTCTTGTAGTTATCCTTCGCCACCGGGGGTAGCTCCACTTTTGGTGTCAGCCTCGCTTCCCGAGCTTCCCGGCGAGCGGCCAGATATGCCACCACCTCCTTCTCCTACCTGTTCTTGAGCCGGAGGAGATGCTCCGAGTCAATATCGAGCACCGGTACCGGCTGCTTGCTCAGGAATTTCCTCTCTACTCCGTCCCAGCAATCGGTCTTGTGCAATCGATAAAAGGCCGTCCGGGCGTTCCACCACTTTATATACTCCGGGGTCACCCGAGGGATACGACCGGGGGCTGGCACCCTGAAGGTTGCAGAGTCTGCTCGGTGGAAGAAGTCCCACCAGCTTCTGGCATGCTCGGCAGTGGAACTCCCTCGAAGATTTCGGGAAGGCAAGCCGAACTGTGCATGATAGATAGGGATATGCTGGTCATATCCAAAATTTCGGCCGAACCGGAAAGGGTAATATGGTTCCAGCAGCAAATTCTCCCCCTTCCTGAACGCCAGCACGCTCGGGCGTATGGATAACGCCCAGTCCCTGAGCTCGGGCTCCAGCAACGGGCGGACCACAGTCTCTTGGCTGATGGGGTGGATATACTTCTCCACCTGATCATCTTTGCATTCCCTCTTGTTGTTCACCAGAGGGCTAGAATGTGCGGCCAACGTCCAGAAGTGGATGGTGCCAGCCGCGTCCCGCGGAACCCTTGTCAGCCGACCCCGAATATCATATAGCCGCAGGGAAATAGAGCCTGGCTCTGCGCTGGCAAACTCCAGCATCCTCGGCACCAGCCCCCAGTCTTGAAGAGCGCGAGGGGCGAACTCCGGAAATAACGAGCAGACCCACGCATTGAAGAAATGTAGCAGGCACACATATCGGGCCTGCCTCGGGAATTGGTGAGTGCTGATGTCCCCCAGCGCCTTATATATCAGGCAGAGAGTGGCTGGGCACAAGGACAGCTTGACTCCCCACGCCAGTTGACAGGCCGGGTAGATGGCGTCCGGTCGAATGACTGTCTCATCCCCGTATGGCATGGCAAATGAGCACAGCCAATATGTCAGATAGGCGGCGCAGTGTGTCAACGGGTCAACCCCCATCGGATTGGGGCCACTCTGACGTCCTCTGGAAGGGATCTTCACATCAGTTTTGGGCTTGGCGCGCTTCTTGCGAGCGACGGCGGTCCCGACGCACGGAAACTCCTCGTACTGCTTCAGCCCATCATAAAAATATTGCAGCCACAGGGTCAGGCGCACCCTCTTCCGGTCCCCACGGGGAGGTTGCCTCCCGCCGTGCGCCAGCTGGTATAGTTCCTGGTATGCCTTCATGAGATACCGGTACGAGTAGCCAAGGGAATAGTAGCCGTCCCCATTGGTCTCATCCTTGATCAGGTCGGGAGGGCATACCTCTTCATAAGGCTCCCCGTCAATGGGCAAGCCGCTGAGCTGATTGAGGCTCCACAAATCAAGTGAAGTCTCACCCTCTGCCGTATAGAAAGTATTGGTCTCCGCGCTGAATACTTCTATCATGCCATAGCAGAGACCCTTGGAGATGGGGTAGCCATACCGAGAGGCGTAGACGCTATGATAAATGCCAACCCGGACCAGCAATGAAGCGTAGTTGAACAGCACGTACTCGGTGAATTCTACTGCCCCTTCCCTGAAGGTATGAGCATCCTGGAGCTTCAGCTCCCCGAACCAGCCTAGCGCCAACTCGTACTTGAATCGGACGGCCAGGCAATCTAGTGTGAAGGGCTCCTCCATGTAGCCCCATTTCAAGGGAGCCAAGAACAAACCAAAGCGAGGCGGCTCGCCTTGCACCCGCCCGGCGGACATGTCCCATTTTGCCGGAGTGAATTGGGGTGCTCGCACCAATCTGTCCTCGGCTGGTAGCACTCCTTCGATCTCCAGGACATGCTTCCACTCCCGGGCCTCCCCCACCAAATACATCGGGATGCTCCTAGGGACGCTGTACAGTAAACTGTCACGAGCCTGCAGGATCACTCTCTCGACCTCCCGCACAGCTCGTAGCTCCCGCCTCTCCTGAGAACGGAAGTACTTCAAAAAATGGATCATATGCTTGTCCTTCGGGAAGTCCTTCAGATATTCACCGGTCCGGTCGAAGGTGAAGCAATTCTCGACCCGAGAAAGCCGTTGATAATCCATCATCTCGGTCTCAGAGTCCGAGGACACGGCCAGTGCTGCTATTTCAGCATGCTCCCGGTCTAGTTCCTCTACATTGAGCCATGTGACGGCTGGCACTGGAGCCTGGGGAACAAGGTCGGCACCGATAGTGGCAGCAGGAGCAGAAGAACCGCTTGGGGCAGCCATTTATCTGCAAAGATACAACAAACAGAAGATCAGAATAAGCCACGGGAGAAGGGAAATGAAAACAGTAAAGGGGCTCTATTATAAGTAAAATGAATAAGACACTGCCAATTTCTGACGAAATTTCGACAGAGTTTCCCCTAGGCCAGAGGCGTAAGGGAAAACACGGGTGCACGTCCACAAGGAGTGACGGCCCCAACAAGTCACGGTGGGCCCCGAAAGGCAGCACCAGAAGTCCTCAGCGTGAAGAAAGTCCTCCTTTTTCTCCTGCAGGTATACTGCCTAAGGCCCCTTCCCCGGCACGCCTTGGAATGGCCTTCGCCGGCACGGCCCGTGGTGGCCCTCGCCGGCACGCCTCGTGGTGGCCCTCGCCGGCACACCCAGTGAGGGGCCTTCGCCGGTACACCCCCTGGGTGCCTTCGTCGGTATACCCCCCTGGGTGCCTTCACCGCCCTGGTGCCTTCTTTGCCGGCACACACCCGTGGTGCTTCCCCGGCACACCCCCCCCCCCCACAGGCCTTCGCCGGCACCCTCCCGGGCGCCCTGCCCGATACACCCATGTGGGTCCTTTGCCGGTACACCCCCCCTCGGGTGCTTCCCCGGCACACCCTGTGACGCTCCCTCGCCGGTACACTACCCTGAGCCCCTGCCCGGCACACTCGTGGTGCAGCCTCCCCGATACACCACCTCACCGGCACGCTTGAAGGCTCCCCTCCGCCGGCACATCTGTGGCGCTCTCTACCGGCACGATTGGAGCCCCTCTTCCCCGGCACGCTCCGACGGCATCCTCCGGGCACCACCGGCGATACCCCCCCCCCCCACCGCCTTCCATGGCTCCAGGAAAGAGGGGGAAGAGAAGGAGGAGAAGAGAGGAACGGGAGGAGGGGAGGAATGGAGAGAAAGAGAGAGAGAAAAAAGGGGGGGAGGGGGGGCGTAGCCCTCCGCCGTATCTCGGAAGACGAAGAGAGGAGAAAGGAGAGGGGGGGAGAATAGGAGAAGAGCGGGCAGGGGGATGAGAAGAGAAGAAAGAGGAAGATGAAGAGGGGAGCCGTCCGCGGCGGCCTGCTCACCCCGGTGACGGAGAAGACAACGACGACGGTGGCCGGTCACGTCCGAAGACGAAGAGGAAGAAGGAAGGGGAGGGGGCGCTCGTCTGCCGTGGAAGAAAGAGAAAAGGGAGGGAGGGAGTTTGAAAGTGAGAGGGGGTGGCTCGAGCATGCCACCCCCGCCCCTTTTATAGGGGCGTTAAAAAAGAAGTAAAAGGGGGGAAGGAAAGCAAAAAAATATAATACAAAAAAGAAGAAGAGAAGAAAAAAAAGAGAAGAAGGAGGGAAAATGGATAAAAAAAAAGGGGGGTGACGCGGGACGGAACTGACAAATGGACTAAACCTATGATGAAGACCAAGTGCGGCCAGCACTCACACGTGACAAGGCAAGCCGAGTGATCGACCTCCGTACTATTCCTCCGAAGAGAGGCATCTCTCAACAAGAAACCCAAGTCCACGGTCGTCCCTATGAGGGAAGCGAGTGGATCAAAGCGGCAAAGGAGCCGACGCGCAACTATAGGGGTCTAGTCCGAGCTCGGTGCTCGACTAGGGCCAAGGAATGGGATACTCTCACTCACGATCTCGCGGTGTTGAATGCTAGCTAGGATCCCTACACTCTCACGCGGCATACAAGATCACATACTAGTAAAGCAAAATGCCAAGGGGGTGGAGCGTCGCACGTACCTCCACGCCTAGGCGTGGGGAAGGAACCCCGGCCGAGACCGACAACCCCGACACACACAATGAAAGAATAGGTACAAGCCAGCAATGGTGCCCACTCCTCGCAGGGAGATAACAGGCTACAACAATTCCATTCGAGGCGGCCGATACACGGGCTGACGGGCAGCACTCGGTGAAGGGTTGGCCACGAGGAGGGTCCGGATGACGATCGGCAGAATCGCAGCAACACGCGACTCGGTGGTAAACGTTCCCACGAATGGATCCGGAGTCCGATTGGGGCGCCGTCAGCGAGGGCGCGTAGTTAGGTCGCAGGAGGAAGCCTCGGCCAAAAGGCGTGCTCAGATTCCGTCCGTGGAAGCCGTGGCCGCACCTGCAAGTGGGGACAAGGAATCTGCTCCCAGAACTACGCTGTCGAGCGGGGAAAATGGTAACTCACTGCTCCGGTAGGCGAACGAGGCCCCGCTTGTGGGAGGACGTCGGGGACGCAGAGCAGCAGGTCCGGACCAAAGAGCTCGATCAGATCTAGTCGTGGTTGGACGCTGTGAACTTTGGAAATCGCCGGTTGTCCTGGCACCGGGTGGACTGGGCAGACCCGCGCGACCTCACGGGAACGAACGCCACGAACAGCTCGGACGTCGGAACGAGACGAGGTTGGCGGCGTTGGAAAGAGGACGACGAGAGGTACAAACCCTGAAGAAATCAGCTCCAAACTCGGAGTCGTCCATCCTGTGGGATTTTCGCAAGAAGGAGGGTGGATCTGGGCGCGCAGAGAGGGAGGCTCCTGCGCTAGCTCACGAGAAAACTCGCCACGGGTGGTGCCGACCTCGGATCGAGGCGAAACCAAAGCCCACGCGCTGCCGACTCGTAGAAGTATCCACCAAAAAAAGGAGGGGCTCGGATTCGATCCGCACCGGATGGGAACGCCGCTGCAACTCGGGGCCAAATCTGGAACACGCGAACTCGAACCGGAGACGAAGTAGAAGGGAGGAAGAACCTCGGCGTCGCACCGAGGGGATGGGGAGTCGCACCCCGGGGTTGCTCCCGTCGCAGGAGCAAAGGAGGAAGAGAGGGTCGCCCTCTCCAAGGGGTGGCTGCGCCAAAGGCTGCTCAATCAAAATATTTCATCTATTCATTAATTCTCTAAAGAAAATACAAGAGATCTTTTATATGGGGAGGGGAAATGCTAGGTTTGAAACCCTAGCCACAAGGGAGAGGGGGGGAATGCGCAATGGGCTAGGGGGGAAAGGGGTGCGCACCACTCCTAGAATCTAGGAGTGGATTGGGGGATGGGGGGGGCGGCCAAAGGAGGGAGGGGGGTGACCGAATGGGGAAGGAAAGGGGGGGGGCCGCACCCCTCTTCCTAAAATCTAGGAGAGGGGCGGCTGCCACCTTCCAAGAGGAGGGAAAGAGGGGAGGGGGCGCCCAAACCCTAACCCTAAGGATGGGGGCGCACATCTCCAGGTGGGCCAAGCCCAGGTTGGGCAGCCATGCCCAATGGGCCAAGGCTCGAACCAAGGAAGTGGCCCAATAACCCCAACTACTACCTAATAAGCATAAAAGACTCAAGTAAAGCCTAATTGGCCCCAATTGGCCTACAAAGGTCCACACAACTAATAAAAGTGTCCACGCAGGGACTAAACCAAGGCCCAACATGGCCTCAAATGAGAAAAAGATCCACTAGTCGATGCCGTAGTCGCCTAGCCAAAGAGATGCTGACGTGCTCCGTGTGCTCTGTCGAGTGATGCGACGCGTGTCCTCACCAGGGGGAAGATAAGAGAAAAAAGAAGAGAAAAAAATGAATAAAAAAAGGAGAAGGGGAAAATAAAAGAGGAAAAGAGAAAAAAAAGAAGAGTAAACGAAGAAGGGGGGAAACGAAAGAAAAGAAAGAAAAAAAAGAGAGAGAAAAAAAGGAGAGAAAACAAAAAGGGAGAAAGAAAAGAAAGAAAAAGAAAAATGGAGGAAGGAATTTCGACAAAGGTAATAATAATAATAAAAATACTATATATATATATATATATATATGTGTGTGTGTATATACGTATATAGGTATGTATGCGCACATACATGCGGAGGTGTACGTAAACAATGCACGATGGCAGACGCCTCCGTGGGTATGTCCCGTCCGCACGTCCCTAGGTGTCGACGGGCATCCGCACAGGTGAAAGAAGGCTTTATCCTTGCATTGGCATTGGTTCCTCGCCAACGAATAAGTCCTTTTCTGGCGCAAGGCTTCGCGCCCTAGCCACCTCTTCTCATGCAAAATCGCCATTGCGGGCCTTACGCCCGAATCGGCAAAACCTCTACCCTTGCGCTGGCATTAGTCCCTTGCCAACGAATAAGTCCCTTGCCGGTGCAAGGCTTCGTGCCCTAGCCGCCTGCCCTTACACAAATATTGCCATTACGGACCTTACATCCGAATCGGCAGAAAGATCTCCTGTTGCGTTGGCATTATTTTTTTGCCGACGAATAAGCCCTACCTTTCGGCACAAGGCCTCGGGCCCTAGCCGACCATTACATATCACCCACTTGTCAAAAATATATATATATGTATATACATAACAAATAAGAGAGAGGGGCTTAAAATAGAGGTGCCCCGCCGGACTTGCCCCTACTCAGGGACAAGGGCAAAAATGGCAACAACCCAGCTGTGGCGAAAACCCGAAAGGGCGCTGCAGGCAAAATCGGGTACCCCGCCATGTGAAAAATCGAGAGGGCGCGTGGGCAAAAGCAAGGGGGGGCCGGTGTCGGCGAAAACCCGAAAGGGCGCTTGTACCGGTAATGTGGTTCAAAAAAAAGAGAGAAGAAAAGAGACGAAGAGACCAATAAACCACGTCAGCTCCCGACACCCCATCGGCACTGATGAAGAGACAAAGAGACCAACATACTACGTCAGCTCCCGACACCCCGTCGGCGCTGACGAAGAGAAGAAGAGACCAACATATCACGTCAGGTCCCGACACCCCGTCGGCACTGATGAAGAGACAAAGAGACCAACATACTACGTCAGTTCCCGACACCCCGTCGACGCTGACGAAGAGACAAAGAGACCAACATGCTACGTCAGTCCCCGACACCCCGTCGGCACTAACGAAGAGAAGAAGAGACAAATAAACTACGTCAGTGCCCGACACCCCGTCAGCACTGACGAAGAGAAGAAGAGACAAATAAACTACGTCAGTCCCTGACACCCCATCGGCGCCAACGAAGGGAAGAAGAGACAAGCACACCCACGGGCACCGCCCAGCTCATCCTTCGCCTGCGCTACCCGCGGGTGGGGGGCATTTGTGGACATGCAAAATTGCACTCCCGTATGTCCTGACTAGTCCAGCATCAACAACCACGTCAACTAAGGAAACTGTGAAGAAGGGAGGGCCATCCGGACTCCCTGAACACGCACACCCTGCCGTCAAGCTGTCACCAGAGTCATGACGGTGAAGAGAAATCAATCACCAAGAGCCCCACAATTCATGGGCCTCGAAAAAAATCAGATGGGTCACAACTCGTGCTCACAATGGGCTCAAACTGCCCATTTAGCCATTCAGTGGCACGCCCCTGAAAGCCCTTCAGCGGCACAACCCTTTGGCCCTTCAACGGCACGCCCTGAGGCCCCTTCAGCGGCACGCCTCTAGTGATCTCCAGCGGCACCCCTCCTGGCCGTCTAGCGGCACGCCCCTTGGGCTCTTCAGCGGCACACTTACCGTGTCTTCCAGCGGCACGCCCTTTTGGCCCTCCCGCGGCACGCTTGTTGAACCCGCCAGCGGCACAGCGTTCAGGCATTCCAACGGCACCTCCGGCAGACCAAATCTCGAGCCCATGCCCTACAGATCTTTGGCGCACAGTGGGCTGTCCGAGGTGTCAGCCGGAGGTTGGGCCACGCAGGCTACTCCCCTGACATCCAGGACGGGGGAAGTCAAACCCCATCATGGCCAGTCGCTCCCCGCTTCTGGTTGCCGTGTTCGAACGCTCCCGCCGTGTGGGGTATAAAAACCCCTCTTCTTCGGAGCACAGAAGGGGGAAACAGAGAAAAGAGAAGCAAGAGGAGAGACGGCTGCAGAGAGAAACAACGACGCGGCCACAGAGGAAGAAGACGAGAGAAGAAAACGGGGAGGGTGGACTCCGGGGTGAGGTTCCCCGACGACTGTCGAGACAAAGAAAGTAAGGAAGAGAATGAGAGAGGGAGTGTGAGCTGTGATGTAGAGGAGGGAGTGGGGAAGGGCAGGGAGTAGTCACCCCTATTCGGCCCCAGCACTCCCCCCGTTTCTTTCTTTCCCTTTCATTTTTTTTATGATCTTCTCCTTTCCCCCATCCGTAGTTTCCGCACGAGTGTGTTATGCAATGTATGTAGCCGGCTGTGGTCATTCCTCTTCGTGAATAAAAATCACCCTTTTTTTTGGGTTTCTCGCTGCTTCCGTTGGTTTATGCCAATGTGCGTGTTGGGTTGTCTACCTTCTCTCCCTTTCCGGTGTTTCGGGAGTCTCCACGTCGATGTGGTCTCCTCGTGCGACCCCCGGCCTCGCGAGCTCGAGGCCCTCCTCTCTGGTTCCCAACTTCACCTATTTGCTTGGAGGGAGAGGCCCTCCTCCGTCTCTTGGACACTCATCTACTAATGTCCCTCCGGGCCTTCCTCCTTGCCTCAATTCCAGCCCACCTAGTTAACCCCATCCTCTACCCTTTGCTCAGACTTCCATTGGTCCATGCCTACCCCGATGCAGCCCTGGCCCCCAGCGGCACACCTCCTTTGGAACCTTCGCCGGCACGGCTAACCAACCCTTCGCCGGCACACCCCCATTGGGCCTTCAGCGGCACGCCATCCAATAACCCTTCGCCGGCGCGCCTTTTTGTGGCCCTCACCGGTGCACCCCAGTGAGCCCTTTGCCGGCACGCCCCCTTTGGGCCTTCCCCGACATGGCCTTAGTGGCCTTCACCGACACACCTTTGGCCTCCCAGACAGGGCACGCCCCTGGTTAGGTCTAGAGGTTTTTTTCCCCTTTTACCCATCGTTGCTTTCAGGTTTTCCGAGGCTCTATTAAAGGTGCTGCCGCCTTCAGGTGCCCACCTCCAGTTGTCGGGTTCCGCCACTCCATGTGGGCGCGTCCCCTTTATCTCCCTTACGCTCCGGTCAAGGGGAGATGCTGCCGAATTTTCATTAGAAATAATAACACGTTGAGGAGACAAAAGAAAGCGACAAACAAACAGAACAATAACACATCAAAAGACAAAGGGGAACAACGAACGAATGGAACGATCGGCGATAGAACACTCTAACCGGAATAAGGCACCGCGGACAACACGAGAAGAATTGGATTAAATGACTATGTGGTAGATTAAATACTCAATCTGCAAAGGAAAGGTTGGGGGAAGAAGGAGAAAAGATTTGTATAAAACTACATAAAAAAATCAATCAAAGGAAAGAAGAAAAGAAAAGCCTTAAAAGATGTAAAGGAGGAGTGGGCCTTCACCGGTACACCATCTACCCTCCTTGACCGGCACACCACCCACCCACCTTCCTTCAGCGGCACGCTCCTTTTCTCTCTTCGCCGGCACGCCTGGGAACATCTTCACTGACATGCCACCCTTCTTGCTTCGCCGGTACACTACCCGTAGCCTTACTCGGCACACTCCACGCCGCCTTTGCCGGCACACCTTCCACCTCCCTTCACCGGTACGCTCTTTCAGTCCCCTTTTGGCCCTTCAGCGGTCCAGAGGTATGCGTGTAATATATATATTAATAACCGTAACAAATCAATAAAAAAATCACGATGACTAAATAAATTTAGATATATACATGAAATAAACAAAAATTGGTGAAATAATAATAATGGTGGTAAGATAAATTTCTAATAATGATAATAATAAACAGCTTGGATAAATCACTCAGGAAAAATTCACAAAAGGGAAATAAAAAAAAAGAATATACGTATATAATTGGAAGCCCGGATAAAAGAAACGGTAAAGTCTATATTGCAGCCCCGTCCACCCGCTATGACATGGTGCTGAAGGGAATAACGATGTTGCCCCTACAGGTCGGGCCTGAGTCGCGGGGACTGCCTCGATACTGCCACGACCCGACCTCGCCCCGGGCCAACATTCTGATTGGATCGGACCCGTTTCTCAAGACCGAACCCTTTTCGAGCTACCATCAAAATTGCCGAGCGCTCGGCAGACATTTGAATGAATTCATCCCGGCTTCCACCGCGTTTCTATCACGGACATCCGTCCGAACATGAAAAGGGTCCACGAGTGACCAATATGACCCGTGGCCCGTAACCCGAGGCGGATCTCAACGTGATCTATTCCTGCTTCTTTCTCACGTAATTAGTATTAGTCCCTTCGGCCGCAGGGCCCCTAATCTCGGCAATTAATCAAGGGTGTTCCCTCGTACGAGGGATGTAAATGACGTCGTGACCTTCATGTCACGACAGGATCTGGTCCCGACACGAACCATACAATTGTCTGACGAAGTCAGGTCGAGCGCACTATGGGCTGTTCGGAGCCCGAATAAATTGTCACTCCGGTGACTGGCACGCCCACACACTTTAATAAACGAACCACAATGAATAAGCGAATTTTAGTGCGTCCACAGCTGGGTTTAGGGTTTAAGCGGCAATTTCGGCCAATACTAGCACTGGAGCTCCCGGATGACGGGGTATCGTGCTCACTCTCTTCCTCTTGACGCCGATTCGACGGCCGCTCTCCTTCTTCCCGGCGAAGAACCCATTGCCAACCCATCCTCCCCATAGTTCTCCCCCTGCCCCGTTCTCTCTTCTGCTGGATGCGCAGGGGTTGGAGGTCGCGCCTGCCAAGTGGAGGACAAAGTACGAGAAGCTCTTTGATCGAAGGGGACGATCCAACCCGCACAATTGCTTCTGTGCTCTCAAGCACGTCACTGGAAGGGGACTCAGTGTAGAGAAGTAAAGAGGGTCCTCAGGGCGATGCGGAGCGAGTTGCACAAATTATATTTGAAGATGCAGATTTATCTGGAACCGTTGAAGAGATCCGGGTTGAAGATTATTTTTATCATTTTCTTATATTTTTACAGTTAATTTATGAGTTAGTTTTAATTTAGAGTTTATTTGATCGGTTATGTATGTTTGTTTATTTTAAGAGTAGGGATATTTTGATGCTAGAGCAAAAATAAAAAAGGGTCTGTTTGTAATTTTATTTCTCTATAAATAATCATGTGCTAGCCCTAATTAAGATTATGCAATGGTTAGAAAAAAATTGACAGCACATTATATATTTCTTCCCCTAACGAGATGTTTGACTCTCCCTACTTCCTCTGGTGAGAAGTCAAACCTCTTCTAATTTATTCCTGACGTAAGTCGAACCTCTAATTCTACTCTCCTTGTATTTGATTCTATCGTTTGTTCTTCTCTCCCGTGACCCGATTGCTTCATTTGCCTTATGTTGCCCCACCGCGAGCTACAAACCACACTTAACTTGTTTCCCCCTTGTGATTGAGTTTTCCCTGTCACCGTATGCCATTCTTCCCCTCCTGCACTGTTCATCTTCCCCGCCCCACCGTTTGGCGACCCCAACGACTGACTTCCGTGCCGCTGCCACGTCCGTCGGCCACCACCGCGACCCAGCACCGCCGGCCACGGCTCTACACCGCGCCGGGACTGCGGCCGCCGCGTCCGCCGCTGCTCGCCGGTCGCCCCTGCGGCCCAGCCGCCGATGGGTCCACCTGCCGCCACACCAGACCGGCCCTGCACCGTGGCTGCAACCCGCCGTCCACCGGCCATGATCGCAAGCGCAGGCTCTGAGACGACAGAGGTGTGATCTAGCTATATCCGAGGTTATGGCCCCAATTTCTTATATATTTTTCGGCACCTTCAAATAGTTGTATTGCCAACCATGAGAAGAGAGTACTGCTGTGCCACGGTTGCTTTTGCTTGGTGTTGTGATGTTGTTTAAGAAAATCGTGAAGGAAGAGCTAGCTGTGCCTGAGAACGTTAAATTAAATACAACTTATTGTTTTGAAAAAAAAAGAGAGAAGGCAAGAAGGAACAGAGAAATATCTCTTGAAACAAAAGGGAAAAAGGCAGAAACAACAGGAAAGTTGGCAAAAAGAAAGACCAGTATTTGATGTGGGGAGATAATGCACGAGAATTAAGTTCAAATGTTATATTGAGTTCCGTCCTATAGCATAGATTTGTAGCAAGTTACATGTTTGATAAAATGGTCACGAGAGCTCAAGTTATTTTGATGGGGTGAACCGTTTCTGTCCTACATCACAGGGTCTCTACATAGTTGCAGAGTGCGGGGATAGGGAGGGAAGGGAAAAAGGCGGAAGCTTTATGGGAACAATGGAGGTAGGCAGGGCGGACGGCCGCACCCCTAATCAGCTGAGGCCGCTTGCGTGCACGCGCGGTCTGCTACACCGGGCTCATGGCTCTGCTCAATGGTCTCAAGGTCTGAAGCACATCTGCTTTCCCTGTACCCCTCTTTGGATTGATCTCTTCGGCCAAACTTCTTTTCTCTCAGAATTCGTAAATCATGTTATTTGTGGTTTGCTCCATTTTCTTGTTTCCTTTCTTTTGAGAAGATGATTGTTTTTGTGCAGGAGACACAATTGTATTGGCTGCTGTTTATGGACCAAAAGCTGGAATAAGGAAGGGTGAAAACCCTGAGAAAGCGTCAATTGAGGTCGTTTGGAAGCCAAAAACTGGACAGATTGGTGAGTATGCAGCATGCCTGAGGATATAAACTTACCATGTGGTGGAAGTCCTAGATTGTCACTTTCATGTGCGCCTTATCTTATTTGCTCTTTTAGCAATTTTTTTGTTGAAAGTGGTTGGTACCATTAATTTGTATTAAATTAAAAGGAGGAATATAAAAGTGTAGTCAAAGTAATTTGAAAAGATCCCTTTACAAAAAACTGCACTCCAAGATGATGTGGCACCCACTAATCCCCCAATGAGAAAAAAAATGAAGAATTAAGTGAGTCCACGTTACATACAACTTATGGCCACTCACTCACTTTCCCAACACCCTGGCTTTCCTCCTAAAGATTCTGCCATTTCTTTTCACCCCATAATGCCTACAATGTCACATGTAGAAAGAGCCACTTGATTAGCCTATCCCCCTTAGACTCCATCTCATGTGCCATTGAGCTATCAATTGTTGCACATTGTCTTGCAAGGTGATGACCCTATGAAGTCTGCACAGGACTTGTGACCACCAAGGTAAGCCGAATCGGGGATCGGGATCGGATCGGCTGACCCAAAACCGATCCGGCTCGGTGGGATCGGCCGATCCGGGCCAATCCCGGACCGATCCCAGCCGAGTCAGGCTGGCTGACTCGGCTAGGGCTATTAGTGTATAAAAAATGGAAATAAATTTAGATAAAATCTGAAAAAATATAAAAACCATTCTAACATAGATCTATATCATAATTAATGCCCTTCAAGTTGTCAAATAAGAATTTTCTTTTAATGTCTTTTAAGTTATCTTTTAGATAAAATCTGAATTGTTGCTATTAGCCTATTAGTGTGTAACATAGAACTTCTGAGTAACTACAGTGCCAGGATGGGAACCCCTAAATGGATAATCAGACATACATAACCAACTTGTGTACATTTTGAAAATACAAAAGTTTCAAATGGAATTGACTTTGACTAATGAAATCATAAATGAGTTAACCTCATTAGGAATGAATCAGTGGATAAGCTTGAAAGGGTGTGTGTGTGTGTGTATGTGTGAGAGAGGGAATTCCCGGTCAAGAGGTCCCCATGACCAAAAAACCCAACTTGATTTCCCCCCCAAAACACTTTAATTTGAAATTCAAAGTTCTCCAACCCAGTTCGGCCGATCCAACCCAGAATCGCCCGGGATCGGGCGATCCGGCCCGATCCGGGCGATTCCGGGCTGATCCGACCGCGCCCAGCCGGGATCGGTGCAAGCGGGCTCGGGATCGGATCGGAGCGCCCAAAAACCGACCGGATCGGGCGATCCGATCCGATCCCGAGCGATTCTGCCTACCATGGTGACCACACTTCTTTGTAGAAGGCGCATCCTAAGAATAGGTGGTCCATAGTCTCTTCCTCACCACACAAGCGACATAGCGTCGGGATCCATGGCAAGAAAGTAGCCAACTTGTCGCAAGTCGGCTGGCGCCCACGTGAGATCCTCCGTACCAACAACTTCACTTTAAGGGGGCTTTTAGGCTTCCAGAACTGTGTTGCCAGTTGCCACACCATGCCCCATACCACCATCAGAAATAAGCTTATAGGTTGAGGTGACTGTAAATCTTCCTTCTTTGTCCCATCTCCACCACCATTCGCCAATATTGCTAGCCTTAAGAGCATAAGCTAGGAGAAAGGAGAGGAGCAACTCCAACTGGTCCATCTCTCCCTCCCTAAGGTTTCTTCTAAAGGATGGTGCCCAGGTATACCTTGATAGTTGTGGCTCAAAAACTTTAGACATTGTTGCCACCTGCCTCGAAGAGATGGCAAAAAACTGCGGGAAAGTGTCCTGTATGGTAAAATCACCACACCACATATCTTTCTAGAACAAACGTTTTCCCCATTGCCCAGCCGGATTCATGCACTAGTCACAATGATATCCCTGCACTGCAAAATCTCTCTGCAAATGGGAGAAATGTTAAGCTGAATAGCTGGGCCCAAGTCCCATTCCCTTACTCTTTCATACTATCTCTGACGGATGACTTGTAACCAGAGGTTATTCTCCTCGGAGCCCAGCTTTCACAGTCACTTACTCAATAAAGCCTTGTTAAAATCCCTGATATTTCTGATGCCCAGTCCACCAATCTCCTTACACTTGTAGGTTCTGCCCCATGCTATATCATGCCACCCCTTGCTCCTGCCCCTATTGCCATGCCAGAAGAATCTAACCTGAATAAACTCAAGCTTCCTTGCAATTGTCCTTGGAATCTAGAAGATGGGAAGGTAATAAATTGGGAGATTATTCAATATGACTGCAATGAATGGCCCCAGGAGACAGCGGTAGACCCAAATAAGAGATAGGGTTGCTTTTTTAGCAATTGTTAATGTGATTTAATGATGAGGAAATGAGGCAGGATCTTTTTATTTGAATACTAATGGAAATCTGGTGTCCAGCTTCATGATTGACTTTAATTTTGATCTAGAACAATGGTTAAGCTGCATTCATTTGAAAATAAGTTTGTTTGCAGCATCAAGCATGTAACTCTTAGCTTTTAGGCTATTGCCTATTTTGGTCAAAATTAAATTCATCTAATACAATTGATTATATTATCAATTTGAGAAGTGCGGGCATTCAAAATTATCTATCTGAGATATACAAATTACTTAATTGTGGTTTTGTTTCTTCAGAATTTCTGACCATTTAACAGTTTTTGTCCTGTTAAATTCACAACTTTTTTCCCCCTTTTGTTCCTTAGGTAAAGCAGAAAAGGAGTATGAGATGACCTTGAGAAGAACGTTGCAGAGCATATGCCTTTTGACAGTTCATCCCAACACCACAACTTCCGTCATACTTCAGGTGACGTGGTTCTTGATGATCATTGCGGAAGCATTTGAATTATACCCCTTGGTGTATCTTACTCTTTTTTCCCCCGTGTCACATCCTCTAACACATCCTGTATACATTCTTTTCATGGTTGTCATTTATTTAGACTATGTGAAATTGATCAAAAAAAGAAAAAAAACATCACTGAAAGGTTATTACTCATGAAACATTTATGCAAACAACACATGTTTAAGTTCTTGACAAATGATGAAGTGCTGAAGTATCTATTATTAAGACATGCCTTTTGACACTGACCTACCTTCTGGATTTGCTATGTTAGGTCTTCAAAATGGGCCTTCATGTTTTCTAAAATATGGTGAAAATATGGTTATTGGATGTTAAACTCCTTAGTTTTGTTTATTACTGGCCGGTTCCAGTTCCAGGCCAGTTTTTGTCAAAAACCATCCGGCCATTTACTGCCCACTAGAGGTGTACCGGTTCTGATCTGGTTCAGCCAGTTCCAGTGGGGGTTGGTGCATTTTTCATCCCATGTTCAAAGATGCTACTTTAGGCCTTGGATTGGAGCTTTAAGCTCTCTTAAAGCAGACACCTGCTAATAGATTGACTTATTGGTTTCATCTGATTGTAGAGGTGTTGATGGTTATCACAAATTCCCAAACTTCAAAAAAACATTGGGAATGCATGGTAATCTGCACTAGACTAATGTTCTAAATGCATGATTTATGTAGGTGAATGTAATAATGTTTGAGTTTTCATATTGTTAACAAGATAGTGGCTTTGTATTACTTGTAAATACAGCTATATCAATGCCAATCCTTATAAGCATTACCTCAAAGTCTGGGCTCAGCACCCTTCACTCAGAAAAATAAAAAGAAAAAGGGGCAAAACCCTCTTCCTGTGTGGTTGTGGCATGCTCCTGAAGGAGGATTTGAGCAATGCCTCATTTCTGGTGGTCAGTTTGTTGAAATGGCAAAAATGTTTGTGCCAACATCCTGTCTGATGTCTTGGTGGAGTGGATAACTTGTATGATTGTGGCACACTCCTGAAAGACATTTATATATTGATGTTCCTACAGATGATATAAAAAATGTAGAAGCCATTTTGTGTCAGTGATGCATATGCTATTGGAAGTGTGACGTTTAATAACCATTGAACCATTTGTTACTTGTGCAGGTTGTGAGCGATGATGGAGCTGTATCTTTTCTCTGAATTTTCTTTGTTTTTGGACTGGATAACTTGATTATTCTATTAGAATGATTAAATCCTAGGGGCGGAAGTTACCAGGAACTCCACCTTCCAATAGTTGATTTATTGCACATTAAGTATATTCAGGTGTACTCTTATAGCTTTTTTCATCATTCCTACAAATTTTGTCATAAATGAAGGTTCCTTGACGAAGTTCACTAGCTTCTCCCTTGTGCTATAAATGCATCATGTGCTGCACTTGTCGATGCTGGTATACCTTTAAAGCATCTTGCTGGTAAGTTGCTTATGAAAAGCTCTATTTTTTCATCCTGTTTTCCTTATCGATTAAACTTTTGTTGTGAACTTGTGCAGTTGCAATGTCTTGTGGTCTGACAGAAAATGCATCTTTCATTCTGGATCCCTCCAAGGCAGAAGAGCAGGTAATCTAATCATGCCAATGTTGAAGTAGGTCTTTCAGATCATAGAGCCACTTTCAGTGCATATCATATCCAATGATTGCTAATAATCCAATACAAGAACCATGTTAGGATTTTGGTGGTTGCAAATCCTGTCCTTAAACACAAGATAGAGAAACTTACATTTGTTCCATGTTATATGTTACCATGAAACACTAATGCTGGTGCTTTGGGATGAGGCAGAAAATGCAGGCCCTTGCATACATGGTTTTTCCCAATTCACCCTTATCAGTTCTACCTGATGCATCATCTTGCAAGGAAGGTGAACCAATGGAGCATGGAATTATCACGTCTGTTTCTTATGGTGCAATGTCAGGTAAATTTGTCTTTGGAGTTTGTTCAACCATGTACAGATGTCATATTGTTATTTCTCTTCTTATGCTAATGGAAGTATTAATGATTTCAATTTCTAGCATTTTTGTGGGAAAGATGAGATATTGGAGCATGAGGAAATACTGACAGGAGTTCTATGGCTGACATCAACCAAAGTTGTAGAGATGACAGTTGATCCTCAAGCTTTACCATTTATATATCAGATTCATCTTGAATGGTTGTTTCATTTGTATTTTGGTAATCTGCAAATTACCATAAGCTCATAGGATATGTTCATTTTTTTGAACTAAGTAGATTTCAGTGCCAATTATATTCAGAGGTAAACAGAGGGAGTACAATCATGTGGAAAAAGGAGAGATTCCTCTTTTGCCCACAGCTGGAAACAGACAGCAGCTTAGAGTTTATTTAAGTAGATTGCACTGCTAATTAAACAGAGGTAGTACGATCATGTGGAAAGAGGAGAGATTCCTCTTCTGCCCACAGCTGGAAACAGACAGCACCTTACAATTTATTTAAGTAGATCTTGCCCTATGTAGTCAGAGGTGAGAGGCGCTCGAGGCGATCAAGGGGTCGCCTTAGCTTCAAACACCTAGAAAATGGCCTAGGGATTCGAGGAGACATTTTTTTTAAATGTACTATTACTAAATAAAAAATATAATATATATCATTAAATATGTTAACTACACATATATAAAGTCAATAAGATTAGTAAATTCATCAGTTTAGATGTGAGAAATGAATTAAGAATTTATTAAATTCACATGGACTTGGCCTTGCGTTGCCTTGTTTTCAAGGCGTCGCCTAGGCGACAAGGCGCCTAGGCGAGCTGCCCACTAAGGCACTCACCTGGCTGCCTTGGTGCACATAGGCCACCTTGGGCCTGCCTAGCCTGCCTTGGCAGGACATCCACTCCTTTTTTTGAGGTAGGTTTTAGTATTTTGGTAAAATTTCAGAGATAATTTTGAAAAATTGACAAATGCTATGTCAAGATTGGAAAGAGAAGATAAGACTTTCATTTCTCTTTCCTCTTTCTCTCGGATTTTTCTCCCTATCGATTCCTCTTCCCTCCTCTTAAGGACATTGATTCATATTTGCTTGGTGCACTTTTTGAAGCTAGTACTATTTTGTCTCTTTTTGATAATTCACAAGTAGAAAATTATGAAACTATTATGTTGATGTGCTTATAATTTACCAAAAAATGTGTCATTTATGCTTCCTTTTAATATAGAGAATAACTATTTGAATATCATATTTTAGATTAAAATTTGTGGATTGATTGACATGTATTTGCAAATTCGTATTAGTTTTCTCCTTATTAATTTATTTTCCATTTGTCATTTATTATATTTTTGAATTTTAAAACATAGGTATATGTTGAAGATTTGTGAATATCAATTTTTTTATTAACTAAGATAGAACTTATATGTACAAAATGTATAGTAGTAGTTTTCTTGCCATGTACTTAGTTATGTAAACTAAGCTTCGCCTAAGCGCTTCGCCTTGTCGCCTAAGTAGTAAGGCGGTGGGCCACCGCTTTGGTCGCCTTGGATGCCTTGACAACCATGTTGCGTTGCTGATTGACCTACACGGTCGGATCGCGGGTGTGGGGTGGTGTGTTTGTTGGGGGGGTGGGGGCTCAGAAACCCTCTTGTTGGGGGGTTGAAGGGGAGCGGAGCCCTCCTGGCTGAAATTTCTGATACAAATGTGCTGAACAGCCCCAGTGGGCTTGGCCCAAAGGCCCTGTAGCCACAGCCAGCTCGCATAGGCAAGATGGGCTGAAGTGAGGCAAGTTATGTGCCCCTCGCCTAGGCGAGAGCCTCAAGTGCTTTTGATAACATAGATCTTGCCAGTTCTCTACGGGGATTTTAGCTAGGTATCTACCCAATTATAGAGAACTGCTAATGTTCTTGTACAAATATTTTCAAGATGAATTTTACTTCCCCTAAAAACACAGTCATTGTGTTCCTCCTAGATACTCCAGCAAACTGCATGGGGTAAGAGGATAAGGACTTTGCCTCCACTGTCATTGCCTGCCTGTGTCCTGAGCATATGGAAATAGTCCCACATCTCCTGTATGGACCAGAATGGAGTCTGGAACTGAGCAAGAGAGCAGAATGTCTTCCAAACTTTTTTTCGAAGTGGACATGTGACTTCTTGGCGGTTAACATCTTCATCACCTATATCACAAAGAGAACAGGGAACATCACAGTTTATTCCATTTTGTCCTGTACATTTTTGTAAAATTCTTCTGCCAGACAACAACCACACGAATGTTCTCATTTAATTTGTGATTCCATTGTTTAACATGCGGAAATATGTGTATATTTTGGCATGTTTATTAATTCTGCGCTTTTGGGTTTATCGGACGATTTAGGATTCGTGTACAGGACCTTTCCCCACCGACCGAAGTCGGTGTTAATTTACATCGGACGAGTCCGAACACCTTTGATTAATTGCCAAGAATTTTGATTACAATTTCGGCCCTAATATCACGGGTCCACCCTTAAAGAATCCCCACGCCTGAAGGCGGAGTACGTTCGTAACACATTTTCTGGTGTGTTTTGTAATTTTCCCTAGATCAGGGGATGCATCCGCAATTTTCCCTCTTTCGAGGGTATATTTATAATTTTTCCTCTTTGGAGGGTATGTTTGCCATTTCCCCCTTTTCAGGGGTATATTTGTCATTTTCCCTCTTTGGAGGGTATATTTGGGATTTTTCCCTTTTCGGGGATATATTTGTAATTTTCCCTCTTTTGAGGGCACATTTGTAATTTTCAGTCATTGGAGGGGTTTTCTGCAATTTTCCCGTGATTGGGGGAGTATTTCTATAATTTTTTGCCATTAAGGGCTGTTCTTGTAATTTTCTGCCACTACGGGCGTTTCTGTAATTTTCTGCATAGCAGAACGCATTTTTTGTAATTTCCGGACAACGAGGGATATTTTTTGTAATTTCCGTGAGTCCCTCTTGATTATATGTATATATATATCGAAGAGAAAATTTTGAACTCTAAGGATTTGCAGAATTCTTCTATTCTTGTTTTGAATAACATAAACTTCCCTGTATGGGGGTATTTGTACAGATAACCCTGACTTAGGGGCACTTTTGCAAAGACTTCAAAAAATATTACTTAATAGGGAGGAGGGCACCCTTCTCCCACCTTCTTCTCTTTCTCTTCTTCTTCAGCCACTAAAAGCTCTCTTCTTGCAAAAGTTCTCTCCTCTTGCCAAAAGAGCTCTCCTGCGCAGGAACCAAAGCTTGGTTTTTATAGGAGGCGGAGTGGACCTTGGAGGAGGTAACTCCCCCCGTCTTTTCCTCTCCCCCCGTCTTTTCCTCTCTTGAAGGAGGTAACTCCCTTGGACTCTTCCTCTCCCCCTGTCTTTTCCTCTCCCTTTCTTTTCTCCCCCGGTGGTGTGGCAGTGAGCAGGAGGAGCAGAGAAGGCCCCCCCCTTCGGAGGCGCAGTAGGCGGAGGAGCCGGGGGAGAGCTCCCCCGGTGGCAGATGGCGGGGGGAGATCCCCCCGGTGGCACGGGGAGCAGGGGGGTCCCCCGGTGGCGGACGGCGGGGGGGAGGTCCCCTTGGTGGCGCAGGGAGGCCGGGGGCTCTCCCCCGGTAGCGGCAGGCCAGGGGGGAGCTCCCCCAGTGTAGGGCGACCCTCGGTGCGAGTAGTAGCGGGGGGAGGTCCCCCGGTGGTAGGTGGACCGGGGGGGGGTCTCCCCCGGTGGTGACAGGGTTGGGGGGGCTCCCCCGGTGTGGGTAGCAGCGGGGGGAGGTCCCCTGGTCGCAGGTGGACCCGGGGGGCTTTCCCCGGTGCGCAGGGAGAGAAGTGAGGGAGAGAGGGTCCTCCCCCCCTTTTTGATAATTTTTTGTCAACCCTATAAAAGTGACCCTGGGTTTTGAATACTTTTTGTCCTTTTCTGGCTTTTTCTACAGCGAGACGCACGTGGAGACTCTTGTTTTGTTTGTTGAGAATTCCCCAGACGGCGACTTGTTGTCGGGTTGACTTCAGGTTGTGAAGAATTAACTTGAAATATCACGGGAACACCAAATGGGTCCAGTCAATATTTTCTTTGTATGGATTTAACCCCACGGGCGTGTATTTTCATACAACCCATGCGGTGTTTGTTGAAATGTCCACTCGTCAAAAATAGAGCTAACGGCTCGACTTGTCGTGGGTTTTCAGTTTAAAATTCCTCATAGGTTTGCGCTTCACATCCGGCGCTCGTTCAAATGCCCTTAAAAAACACTTTGTAGATTTTAAGCACTTGATCTTCTATAGAGCGGGTGTATATGACTTCGTGCCGCCCCTTGTTGTGCTCGATGACATATTCACGCACATATCATGCTAATCAAGAATTGAACGACATTTTGAGTTTTTTAATTTTTGAAAATTTTGTAATAACCAAAAATTAATTATGAATTTTATGGGGTCCAACAAATGCCCCCCACGGGATGCCCATCAGAGCCGTAGGTGATGGCGGGTGGCCCGTGCCCCATTTGCTTGTCTGGTCGTGATGGCTTACTATCTTGAATCAACTTGCTGTCCTTTAAGTAGTTGTGAGACACGGAAAAAATCTAAGGTCGACTTTTATCGTGGATAAAAGGTAGATTTTAGTTCTTTTTGAAAAGAAACACTCCTCTGCGTAGAGAGGGTTCCGTGGGTGCGCGTTGTATCAGACGATATAGGTTCGAGTGCTGGACCTCTCCCCGCCGACCGGAGTCGGCGTTGATTTACATCGGCTTAATGTCCGAACACCCTTGATTAAATGACAACATGAAGGCTTAAAGTTCTTCCTCGAGGCTCTAGCCAATAGAGTAGGTGTGAGACACGGAAAGAATCTAAGGTCGACTTTTATCGTGGATAAAAGGTAGATTTTAGTTCTTTTTGAAAAGAAACACTCCTCTGCGTAGAGAGGGTTCCGTGGGTGCGCGTCGTATCAGACGATATAGGTTCGAGTGCTGGACCTCTCCCCGCCGACCGGAGTCGGCGTTGATTTACATCGGCTTAATGTCCGAACACCCTTGATTAAATGACAACATGAAGGCTTAAAGTTCTTCCTCGAGGCTCTAGCCAATAGGGTAGGTTTGCTTAAAACAGGACGGGGGAGCTGACGGAGACCCTGACTGAGTATGTTGAGGTGGACCACTGGGGTTTAAGTAGCCATCTCAGACCTATGGGTATTTTAGTAAATAACCAGACCAGAGGGATTTAGGAGTTTCTGGGCTGAGGTAGATATAAAGCCGGGTTACTAACCTTCCAAGACTCTGAGGCCCTTTTCAGAAGGTTTAGGAGACCGTTAGATCACTTCTTAGGTCACAGGGGTATTTCGGTAATTTTACCAAACCCTAGGCCTAGGTTTAAGATGACCCCGAGTGCTGGACTGAGCCAACAGCACTCCCAGACCAAGCCGACAACGGGAGTTTCTAGAGAAGACACTCACGGGTTCGATTGGTTGGAAGTAAGGGTAAGTATGCAAGCTCTTAGAGAGTCGGGGTTTATATGCAAAAATGCATTAATGAAATGTGTCGGGTATAATAATGCGCTCTTATAGTTTTGCATGAATACAAAAAAGGGTGTCGACGAATTATCGACTGTACATACATCCGCATCATGGCGGGAAGTAGGGGCATACCCCTAATTACAAAAGTTGCAGGGTAAAACTGCAATTTACAGGACTTAGGCCTTTCATGACCTCGAGGAGGACATTTTTACAATTTGTCATCGTAAAGACATAATGACACAATTGCATAAGTCCGTCACTCCGTTGCATAACACATTACGAACACGGCCCGTTGAAGGGCATAATTGTAAATATACCCCGTAGGGGCATATACACAAAGTCCGGGGACTTACCCCACTCGGACCAAAAGACAACGAACGACTTGAACTTGAAGTCTAGTCAAGTCCACTTCTCCTCTTTCTTTTCCGTTCTCCTCCGTGTGTCCTCGTCAATGGGACCCATGGGGTCTATTTATAGAAAGTAGGGTACCGGCCCGGGGGAAGTGGGAGGATTATCGCAGCGCATCTTGATATTTGAGCCTAGAAGCTTTTCACTGACTTTTGCCGACAAACCCCTGCGACTGATGGTGATCGCATCTTCAGGGGTTGGAGGATTATCGCAGCGCATGCTGACATCCCTCCACCGCTTGATGAAGTCCAGTGCGGTCTCACCCTTCTTTTGACGGAGGGCACAGAGTTCCACCAGAGAGATTTTGCGTTCGGCCATCTGGAAACGGTCGACGAACTTCTTTTGCATATCAGCCCAATCAGGCACTGAATTGGACTTTAGCCTGGAATACCATTGGAAGGCGGTGCCAGTCAAAGACGTGGCAAAGTACCCTAGCAAATATGCCTCTTCCAGCGGCAATTCACCCATGGCCGTCATATAATTGGCTAGGTGTCCATGTGGCGAGCCCTGCCCGTTGAACTTCTGGAGTTTCGAGGCTTTTGGGCAGTCAGGCCGAAGCTTCTTGAATTGATGATGGAGGGGATAGGGCACGCTGTACAAATCAACGGTAGCCACACCGCTCCATGTTGTGCAAACTTCGCCTCTACGATCCGCTCGATCATCTGCCTTTGTGTCATAAGACTTTCTGCAGCAGGTGTGGCAGATGATCGCGCGTTGGCTTCATGTTGCGGCACTTCAAATTCCACGGCCAATGGTAATTTCGCCGCAGTGACGGAGGTGTTGGCCGCAATTGGAATGGGAGGAGGCCGTTGTTCCACTCCAGTTGGCGCAGCTTGAGGTGGGACATGAACCTCTTTTTCACCCAATAGCGCTTGCAAGAGGTTCTCGAGTTCTTGGTTTTCGCGTCGGAGCTCTTCCAACGCGGGAGTCTGCTCTTCTTCCCCCAGATCTTCCTCGTGCCGGGGGTGGCTGTCCCCATCGACGCTGTGGACGTCCTCTTGGCGCTCTTCTTGCCGTGCCGGCTCGGGCTGAGACGTCCCAGCAGCCGGCGCCTGTTGTGTTTGGGCCAGGATCCGGGACACGGGCCTTGACCTCCTCAAATAGTTAAGAGGTTGGTTGAGCTCACCCGAGGTGTCCTCCGGTTGCTTGTCGGCGGAGGTGGCGTAGCAGGTGAACACTTTGACAGTGTCATTGGTCACCTGAACCACCTGCTTCTTCCTGGGCGGTTGTCTACTCGGCTTGGGTGGCATTCCAATTCTGTCAAAAACAGACACTCGGGACGTGGAGGCCTCTGTAGGGCAATCTTCGTCTGTGTGTGTTGAACTGGCCCACAGAGAGGTAGGCCGCACCTTCTTACCAGCCCCCCGGCGCTTCTGCCCACGTGGGAGCTGAGTTGTAGACCTCAGAGATGTTGATGTCTCAGTGTCCGTCGGACTCCGCATTCGTTACAGATCTGACATGCGGATGGGCTCCTCCGCCCTTGCTCGCCTTATGATTCAGGCCTCCTCCTTGGTGACCCAGATTTTCTTCAATCGGAGCTGACGCTCCTCGATTGGGTTGCCCCCTGACCTTGATTGGGGAGCAAATGGTCTGGGTCGTTGTGTCGGACCCCGACTTGCCGCCGGTACGGCGAGCTTCTTCATTTTCGCCCTGTCCTCCTGGACTTGCCGAAGAAGCTCGAAGCGATTGGAGGTAGAGACAGTCGGGACGTATTGGTCCCTAGGCAGAATCGGCTCGCCCCCATCGAGCCGAATGCGAAAATCTCCGACAAGCATGGTCTTGCCGGAGCGGGATGCGGCCGCTGTAGGCTTTGCGCCTTTGCGGCTACGACGTTGCCCCCGTTGAGTAGGGGCAGCGCTAGCAGTGATTTGATTGACCGAGAAAACTCGGCCACTTGCTGGGGCAGAAGGCCTGACACCTTCGGTCGTTGCCATGGCAGCCGAGCGAACTCGACCAATGGTTGAAGCTGAGGGCCTAACGCCCCCAAGAGTTGGCTTGTCGACCGGGCAGACCCGGCTGATTGTTGAAGCCGAGGGCCTGACGCCCCCGACAGTCGGCTTCTTGACCGGGCGGACTCGGCCAACTGCTGGGGCCGAGGGCCTAACACCCCCGACAGTTGTCTTTTTGACTGGGTGGACCCGGCTAGTTGCTGCAGTGGAGGGCCTGACACTCTCAGTACTTGTCGCCACAGGCGTGGTTGAGCTGACCTCAACCACGGGCACAACGCCCAAGAAGAAGGGCGATCCTACGACTGCTGGGAAGTCGCTGAAGACGAGCGGCGTCGCCAGGTACCCGAACCTGACATGGTTGGCGATGACTTGGGGGCTGTAGGTGACGGCTGCCATCGTCTCCTTGTTGGTTGGTGGTGGTGCGTAGCACGAATGGAGTGGCGTGCGGGTGCACGAAAAGCTCTCAAATGAACAGAGAGATGTGCCCTCCTCTTCTCGTCCTGTAAGAGGAAGAGGGGGGTTCAGAACCTTGAAGAAGGTTTTGGGGACTGATTTTGACAGAAAGAAGAAAGGCGGGAAAGGTCCCACCGGGCGTGCCTGTCTTTGGACCACAGAATTTTTCATAGAAAAATAAACATTTAAAATGTTCTTTTGAAAGAGACATTTCCCTGTATATGGGTTTCATTCCGTGGGTGCGCATAATATCAGACGATTTGGGTTCGGGTGTTGGACCTCTCCCCACTGACCGAAGTCAGTGTTGATTTACATCGGCCTAACGTCCGAACACCTTTGTTTAACTGTCAAGGAAGTCCCAAAATCTCCTCTGTAGGGGTTCTGATGTTGAGGGCTAGCTCGTTTGAAAGGCTCATAAGGACCACTCACTCACCACCAACCGATAGGATAACTGAGTTAGGGCTTCAACAAAGGCCCATTATATTTAGGTAAAACCCTAAAATTTAGAAGCAGAAGGGTAATTATGAAGGAGCTGTAGGCGTATCTGGAGTCACGGGAGGTTCCTTGGACCCTGGGGGTACTTAGATAACTTTACACTTCCAGGGGTATTTTGGTAATTTCAACAGGCCGGAGGCATTTCCGAAATCTCTGGGTTAGAAGGAAAGTGGGATAGGGTTCCTTGCTTCCCAAGGCATTGTGGCCGTTTCTGGAGGGTGTCGGGGGCTACTAGGCTGTTTCAAGTCGCAAGGGTATTTTAGTAATTTTACCAACCCTACACAGACCTAGATTTGAGGCGGCACCCAAGTATTGGACTGGGCTGACGATGTCCTCAGACCAAAAGGATGACGAGGGGCTTCGTAGAAGGTTCACACATGTCAACTTGGCCGAAGGAGGGTTATATACGCAACTTTTGAAAGTCGAGGGGTTTTCTTGTAATTTTCCCCGATTGGCGTACATGAGAGATTTGTGAAATACATCAGATTGATTTTATAGTCCCGGTGGATACAAGTTTGTCGGCGAGTTGTCGACTGTACAAAGATCCACACTAACGCGGGAGGTAGGGGCGTAGCCCCAATTACAAGAAGTTGTAAGGTATAACTGTAAATTTCAAGACTTTTTTGTTTCTCGCGGACCCGAGAAGGACATTTTTGCAATCCCCCGTTATATGGGGGGAACTACTTAATTTAGTCGTCCCGGGACGTAGAAACTTACAAACATGGCCTGCTGAGGGACATAATTACAAAAATACCCCGTAGGGGCATATACACAAGACCTGGGGACTTACCCCTCACGGGCCAAGACAAACGAACAAAAATCCTTGCACTGGATGCTTCAAGTGTGGGAGATGCTCCGTAGGTTCCTTTCTCCCTCTTCTGGACCCTTGGGATTCTATTTATAGAAGTGGGAGGCTACCTGGGGTCGTTTGAACTCGTACGGGTTAAACGGGTTGAAAATGACCTCGGGGAGGTCCTTTTTTCCCTTTTTTTTCTTTTCTTTTTGTTCCGTGCGCGAAGGAGGGGGGCGGCCCGGGGTGGCTGGACCCACCCGGGGTCAAATGACCCCGGGCAGGTCTGCCCCGGGGTCAAACGACCGGGGGCAGGCCTGCCCGGTGTCAATCGACCGCGGGCAGGCCCCCCCGGGGTCAATCGACTGCGGGCAGGCCCCCCCGGGGTCAATCGACCTCGGCAGGTCCCCCGGGGTCGGTGGACCCGGGGCGGGTCCCGCACGGGCCGAGCGACCCCCGAGGCGCCCTGGTCCGCACGGCGTCCGGCGACCCCGTATGGGTTTCCCCGACCCCAGACGGGTACTTCGCCATCCGATTTTTAATAAAAGGGGGTGTCTTGGGGCTTTTGGAAGCCCGTTGCTCGCTGCGCCACGTGGAGGGAGAGGAAAACACTCCATCTCGTTCGTTCTCGTCTTCCTTGTGCCGTGGGGCGTGAAGGGAAGACATGTCGTCGTCCGTGCTGCGTGGTACACGTGCGAGAGACTTCGTTCTTGGTGCGTAGACCTCCTTTTGTGTTACTTTTCCTCTTGTAGGAGCTTCCCTTGCCCGTAGTTACATGTTCAAAGGAGGGAGACTTCATCCTTTATGGATTTTCCCGGAACTACACGATCCTGACAATCGTAGTAGATTCAATTCGGCTCCCGACCATCTCGATTGCTGCGAGAGGTTTATAATTTGCTGAAATATGTGGGCTATGAAGCCCTTTTATGAGGGGAATACTTCGTGGGGAGGCGATACGCCCAATGTTGAACCCCGCATGGAAATACTCCATAAAACGGCGATACGCCAAATAGAGACCTCGTCCAATGCGAGGATAATATCTCGGAATTTTATGAGATAAATTACGGGTGTGACGACCCAGTCTCCGGATACCGGGTAAACCCGATACTACTTGGATTCCGAGAGGCCTCCCAAGAGCGGGAAAGCTCCGAAGGGATAGAAAGGTATGTGAGAGTACATTGAGCTTCTAGATAAAGCAGTAAGCAATTAAATTTTTATGATCAGGATTGCTAAAATAGTAGAAATAAAATTATATTTTCTATTAAACAAATTAAAACTACAGAGCTAGCACAGTCCAGTCCAACTAAAGTACAGTACAACAAGAAAGAGAATGTACTCTCAAGTCGGGGGAAGCCCGACACTGGCAAACGCTGGCAACTAAGAACCACGCACTGCACCTCCAAGCACTAGGAAGAACAACTACACCTGAAAAGTCAGGGCTGAGTCTCCTATCACTGGCTCAGTCGGGATCCCGCAGAACCCTACCACAAAACAACGCAATAACAGCAGTGCTAAACTAAAGCAAAGTAGTAACAGCAGAAGTAGCAACAGCAAAAGTAAAGAGGAAAGCCGTACCACGGAAACATGGCAGCCGACCGAACCTCGGCCCTCCAAGCTACTCTAAACAGCAACAGAAAGGCGAACCCCGATCTCACAAAGTCGGGCGTTACCGATCCATTGTCAAATCATGAAATCCTATCGTGAAAGCCTACCGAAACAGGCAAAGGCCTTACAAAAAGACCTACACGGTCAAAGGCACTAGACATACACGATCTCACCATCGTGTACGTTACACTGACCGCGGGTGAAGCCAAACACAGGCTATCCGGCAACTCACGAAAACACAAGTCATGCATCAAGTGACAGAAGCACCTCCTCACTAGAAGAACAGCCAGATGCATCCACTGACGTCTTACACTGCGCCACAAGTATCTCCCACACGCCTAGAACGGCGGTAACTGAGACACTCATAAAGACCAAGTACCAAGTAACGAGTGACTAGTCAGGGTCACGCCCGTCAGCGCTCGTCCAACGCCTCTGACCACGTGTGCACACACAAGCTCAATGTCTTGAGCCAGGCCTCTAGCTGGTTTTCCCCTCCCGTAGGACTCTCACGGCAAGACAAAGGGGCCCACGGCAACCAACCTACAAACCGTCTCAACCGGGACTCGCCCCGCCACCACTCCCAGGTGGGTCGACACACGGAAAGTGTCGTCAGGCTACGACTAGTGGAGACTTACTAGACACAGAGACTCTAAAACAGCGAACACCGAAGTACATATAGGATAAGCACTCACCTGTCGCACGTACTATGGAGCACAGTGCAGTATACAACTGCTATTAGACTCAGGACAGTCAACTAGACCTGCTCACAACGATCCTTGAGTCACAAGACTCGTGTCAAGATCATCGCACATATCACAGCAACACGCTGTTAATCAGCCTAGTCCCTAAGCCAAAATCACGGGAAACACATTATGGAAGACAACACATAATAGCCGCATCCACACATTAACAATGAGTCCTCGGCCTCTAAGCCGCACAGCGGACTCACACTTTCGCATAACACGAAACACGGAACATGAGGGATCACCAAAACCCTCAAATCACATGGTACGCAAATCGAGGTACGACGATACCTCCAAGCGTCCAAACCAAGTCGATCCTCACAGGATAGACGAGACACTCATGAGGTCACGTGTCAACCACTAGGTCACAACCGGGTTGACCAGAAACCATAATGACCCTCGAAATAATACAAAACACAGCTTGGTACAGTGGCACTCCCGAACTCCCTATAACACAGTCACAGCTCTCATAGGAAGTCCAAGACATCCATAGAACAATGGGCTAACCAAGGGGTCGAAGCCACATTAACTGGAAACCAAACCGACAGTGAAATAGCACTCTGGACAATTGGCGGTCCCTATGGTCGCTACTAGAAATGGCGGTCATAGCCTGGCCGCTATTCCCAGTCAACACCCAAACTGGTCAAACCGACTTAAAATAGTAAAAACCAATTAACGGTCTCCCTAGAACCGTTTCTCGAGAATGGCGGTCACCCTATGGCTGCCAAAGCCAATTAGCAGTCGGGGGCTAGACCGCTACCCCGAACCGACTAAAAGCCGAATCATCATCATCATCATCATCATCATCATAGCCTTATCCCAATTAATCGGGGTTGGCTACATGAATCCTGTTCCGTCAAAGATTTCTATCAAGTGCAGTATTCATATTTAAACCCAAGAAACTAGTGTCCTTCCTAATAACATCGCACCATCTCATTTTAGGCCTTCCTCGAGCTCTTTTACTAGCATCCACTAAGATTTGGTCACATCTTTTAACCGGCGCTGAGTTAGGGCGACGAAACACATGTCCAAACCACCTGAGTCTATTTTCTCTCATTTTACTATCAATAGGGGCTATCCCTAAGTCCTTACGGATGCGCTCATTCCTAATCTTGTCTTTCTTAGTCTTGCCACACATCCATCTCAACATCCTCATCTCTGCTACACACATTTTGTGGACGTGTTCCTTTCGTATTGCCCAACACTCGGTACCATATAACAAAGCATGTCTCACAGCCATTGTATAAAACATTCCTTTGAGTTTCACAGGCATACGACGATCACAAAGGACTCCTGATGCACTTCTCCATCTTAACCAGCCTGCCTTAATCCTATGTGTAACGTCATCATAAATCTCCCCATTCTCTTGTATGATAGACCCTAAGTATCGAAAGCTACTACTCTTTGGAATGTTATGTCCATCAATTAGAACCATGTCTTCCTGAACCACTCTCCCATTACTAAAATTACAATGCATAAACTCTGACTTACTCCTACTAATTTTAAAACCTTTAGACTCCAAGACAAGTCTCCAACGCTCTAACCTAGCATTTAGAGCATCAATACTCTCATCAATTAAAACAATATCATCTGCAAATAGCATACACCGAGGGATATGCTCATGCAATTGTTTAGTTACTTCATCCATAACTAAGGCAAAGAGATACGGACTTAGTGCAGAACCTTGGTGCAAATCTATAGAAACGGGAAATTCACCAGTCTCCCCAGCAATAGTTCGAACACTAGTAATAGCACCGTCGTACATATCCTTAATCAAATCAACATATCCTTGAGAGATTCCTTTCTTTCTTAATGTCCACCAAATCAATTCTCTCGGTACTCGATCGTACGCCTTCTCTAAATCAAGAAAAATTATATACAAATCCTTTCTCATCTCTCTATACTTCTCCATTAGCTGCCGTAGTAAGAAAATAGTTTCTGTAGTAGATCTATTCGACATAAAACCAAACTGATTTTCCGATACAGTAGTCATACATCGGAGGCGTTTTTCAATTACTCTTTTCCAAAGTTTCATAGTATGACTCATAAGCTTAATTCCACGATAATTATTACAACTTTGAATATCTCCTTTGTTTTTATAGAAAGGAACTACAACACTTTTTCTCCAAACTTCTGGCATTCTCCGTTCCTTTAAAATTTTATTAAAAACTTTAGTTAGCCACTGAATACCAATATCTCCTAGGCCTTTCCATACTTCAATAGGTAAGCCATCTAGTCCTAAGGCCTTGCCCACTTTCATTTTCCTTAAAGCATCCTCCACTTATGACATCTTAATACGCTTGAAATATTGATATTTATCAAATATTGTGGACTCTTGGGTACCTTCTAAAGATAAATCCTTGACGCAATCTCTATTAAGTAACTTCTGAAAATAGCTATGCCACCTCCCTTTAATCTCAAGATCCTTAGTTAAAACCTTTGATCTTCACCTTTAATGCACTGAACATGATCTAAATCTCTAGTTTTCCTTTATCTTAATTTAGCAAGTTTAAATATGTCATTTTCACCCTCTTGAGTTCCTAATTTATTATATAAATATTCAAATGCCTTTGATTTAGCTTCGCTAACTATTTTCTTAGCTCTCTTTTTAGCGGTTTTATAGGCTTCTAGGGTTTGATCATTTTTGTTAGTTTGTCAAACTTTAAAACATTCTTTTTTTACTCTAATGGTATTTTAGATTTCCTCACTCCACCACCAAGTCTCTTTTTCTAAATTCTTTTTACCTTTAGATTCGCCTAAGAGTTGTTTTGCAACCCTCGTTATACAATTAGTAACATTATTCCACATTACATTAGTTTCTTGTTCTTAATTCTAAATATTTTCCTTTAATAGATGATTTTTAAATATTTCTAAAAGTCGAATAACCGACTTAAAACACCAAATAGCGGTCGCCCAAGGGCCGCTAAACCATAGTTGTGGTCGGTCGCGAGACCGCAACACCAACCGACAATGGAGCTCCACCTAGCAGTCTCCAGAGGGTCGCCTCTACAAATGGTGGTCACTGGTGAAACCGCTAAACTGTTCCGGCGGGAAAATCGTAGGACTACCCAAAACTCGGCCTTTCCACGCGCCCCAATCGCGTCTAAACGACGGGGAAACATTCCTAATTACAATACCATCCTTCCACAAGCCGGAAGGGATCAAACCGATCTCAAAACGGTAAGAAACAGGCGATTCCCACACGAATCGACCCAACACGAGTCACATGGACAAACGGGCTCATACCGGCCCCAATTCATAACCAAATGGAGTAAAACTGGCGGGAATCGAATCCCAACATGCCAGGAGTTCAAATGAATCCATTTAAACTACAAACCGTCGCTTGAAACGGCGAACACGGCTCACACCCCCCGAATATGCATTTTGCTCAAACATGGCAAAACCCGTTCAAACTCACACCGTTCGGCTCCAAATCGCGAGAGGATGCAGGAAAAGAGTAGGGTATCCATCCCCCTACCTCCACCGAAGATCTCACGTGCTGAAACGGCCACACCACGCGGAAAACGATCACACGAACAACCCACGCCGACTTTGAATCCACGAACGGGATCGCGCCAACGCCACGCTCCGATACTCGCGCCATCACGTCTCAGGTCAGCTCCACGCTGTCACCATCTCACCCAGCTCCACGCCGGTCGCGCACCCGGGGGAGAGGAGAAGAGAGGAGAGAGAATGGAGGGAGAGAAAGTGAGAGAACGTGAGGGAAGAGAGAGGAGATAGAAAGGGTTAAGAAGAAAAGAAAATAGGAAAATTAGCAATTTTCTTAAAATTCGATTTTCTACACGGAATTCTATAAATTCAGAAAAATACTAAAAAATAGTCTTCACGATCCTCGGAACGAGCACAACGCACCTGTAGCGTCCCGGAGTCATAAAACTCAACGGTTCACTCTCCACAGGGTTCCACAATTTATACAAGGGAAAAATCTGAGTGGATCGTAAAACACGTTTCAGGACCCACGAAAGCGCTCCGAAAGTTCTCCGATTCCGATCCGAAGAATCCAGGATATTACAGTCCTTCCCCCTTTAAAGAATTTCGTCCTCGAAATTCAAGGAGCCAACAAGGGACAGGGAAGAACAAACTCATAAAGCTCGCCACGCTCTCTAAGCATCAGCCAAACCTCAAACACAAAACACGATAACACAATTCTCGAAAAACATAATTCAGAGGAACACTGTCAGACCACAGTCACAGGCACACGCTCCGGATCTCAAGCACATCGATCCACAGAACGAGCATGGCACGCAAGGGAACACAAGTCTGGCACCTCCGAAACATGGCATTATCGCTTTCGTCTCACAGGGCAAGGAGACACGACCCATGCCACGAAACAACCACCGATAACACACCTACTTGGCAGACACAACAAGCATCAGCTTAAACAAGGAAACACAATTCTCTCAGTTGACTGCTCCACCCATCGACTTCCGCGCCATGAACAACGACGACGAAACTGGCACGCAGAACGCCAATGACAACACTGGACCACGAGCATAATCAAGTCAATCCTCACTCATACATTACATCTGATTCGAGTTGCATGCCAACTCTACCACAGTAGAAGAGTACAGCAAGGCCAACCGACAAGACCTCGGTCCACACATAGCCAAATCAGACTTACAGGGAACTCCTCCCAAGCTGAACACAACCACAAACTAACAAACAACAATACCTGTAGAATCCCAGCTCCGTTCTCAACACAGAACTACGGGACACAACTGCAAGTTGGGTCACAACAAGGCACAATTACAGCTGAACACACGGTTGACATATACAAACCACTCGCAGCTTACCAACAAGGACCTACAACAACCTCGGAGAATGCATCTCTAGGACCACGATCCGTCCTGAGAGCACAATTCCCAAGAAAAATAGGAAAAGAAAAGGGTACTCGACCAGCATATACGTCGACAGATTTCCCAATTTTCAAACCTGCCAGTGCCAACAACCACAAAGCCTCAAGCAACGGCACGACAACCAACAGCATCAAGGTACACATAGCCAAGACGATGTCACACCAAGGAAACAAACCTCTCGGCCGGTCAGAATCTTCCAACCAAACGATCCTCGACCCATGGGTTATAAGCCCACACGCTTTCGCTGTGCACTCGACACCACGCACACAGGCATCACAGACAACTCGGCATCCGCATCTCAGCACATACTCGGCGCCATCGCAATTCACGAAACTGCAATGTACCACGCCTCGAGTATCGAACCTGCTAACAGCCGATCACAAGTCGCCTTAGTGCAAACCATCGTGCCAAGAGCCACAACACAAGCCACAAAGAATGCTAATCTTAGCTTATCCTTACGTCCTGAAATAATTACTGAACCTTCACAGCACAACAATCGCCAAACACGGCACGTCGGACACGGTGCACAACGGCCCCCAATTCACAAAAACAAGGTCCAAAGCCAACCACCGCTGAACAAGAGCAGATCAGGTTCAGATCTAACACAGTCCACACATAAGTAGACACGCAGGACAAGACTTCACTGAGACAGCACTTCCAAAGTTTACCTCGAAAAGACGCCACAAGACAAGATGAGAAGAATCAAGCTCGACTAACAGTAGCTCACTAGGAAGGAAAATCCTAGGTTCGCCCGAGCATTCTCTCAAACAAGCCATCCAATCGACCACCTCAACACAACCTTAACACCTCAGGGGCTGAACAAACCTCAAACTGGGACAGTCAAAACAACATTAATCTCCTCGGAGAACAAGCACGGCTATCACCCCAACGATAATGCCACCAGCCACCTGAACAAGCCATGAAAAAATCTCGAACACCGCATCACAGATTCATACCTGTCGGCGAACTCTGCCAAGTACAGCATAATCGAGACCAACACCATGGCAAAGGAAGGACTCTCTTTTAGATCTTGACGAGAGCAAAACCATCATGCACCGCCAATCGCAGCTCGCACAAGCTCCCACGCGAGAAGGAAAGCGGTAAACAATTGCAAAACCTATGCCAGCTACCGACTGTATTGGACCTTATGGATTCTGAACATTGCGATATCTCGAATTCCCATGTACTTTCATAAACACACGCTCAGATAGCTCAGAAAAACTCTGAACAACTCTGAACTATGCTCTGATACCTGCTGTGACGACCCAGTCTCCGGATACCGGGTAAACCCGATACCACTTGGATTCCGAGAGGCCTTCCAAGAGCGGGAAAGCTCCGAAGGGATAGAAAGGTATGTGAGAGTACATTGAACTTCCAGATAAAGCAGTAAACAATTAAATTTCTATGATCAGGATTGCTAAAATAGCAGAAATAAAATTACATTTTCTATTAAACAAATTAAAGCTACAGAGCTAGCACAGTCTAGTCCAACTAAAGTACAGTACAACAAGAAAGAGAACATACTCTCAAGTCGGGGGAAGCCCGACACTGGCAAACGCTGGCAACTAAGAACCACGCACTGCACCTCCAAGCACGAGGAAGAACAACTACACCTGAAAAGTCAGGGGTGAGTCTCCTATCACTGGCTCAGTAGGGATTTCGCAGAACCCTATCACAAAACAACGCAATAACAGCAGTGCTAAACTAAAGCAAAGCAGTAACAACAGAAGTAGCAACAACAAAAGTAAAGAGGAAAGCCGTACCACGGAAACACGGCAGTTGACCGAACCTCGGCCTTCCAAGGTACTCCAAACAGCAACAGAAAAGCGAACCCCGATCTCACAAAGTCGGACGTTACCGATCCATTGTCAAATCATGAAACCCTATCGTGAAAGCCTACCGAAACAGGCAAAGGCCTTACAAAAAGACCTACACGGTCAAAGGCACTAGACATACACAATCTCACCGTCGTGTACGCTACACTGACCTCGGGTGAAGCGAAACACAGGCTACCCGACAAGTCACGAAAGCACAAGTCATGCGTCAAGTGACAGAAGCACCTCCTCACTAGAAGAACAGCTAGATGCGTCCACTGACGTCTTACACTGCGCCACAAGTATCTCCCACACGCCTAGAACGGCAGTAACTGAGACACTCATAAGGACCAAGGACCAAGTAACGAGTGACTAGTCAGGGTCACGCCCGTCGGCGCTTGTCCAACGCCCTTGACTACGTGTGCACACACAGGCTTAATGTCTTGAGTCAGGTCTCTAGCTGGTTTTCCCCTCCCGTAGGACTCTCACGGTAAGACAAAGGGACCCACGACAACCAACCTACAAACCGTCTCAACTGGGACTCGCCCCACCACCACTCCCAAGTGGGCCGACACACGGGAAGTGTCGTCAGGCTACGACTAGTGGAGACTTACTAGACACAGAGACTCTAAAACAGCGAACACCGAAGTACATATAGGATAAGCACTCACCTGTCGCACGTACTATGGAGCACAGTGCAGTATACAACTGCTACCAGACTTGGGACAATCAACTAGATCTGCTCACAACGATCCTTGAGTCACAAGACTCGAGTCAAGATCGTCGCACATATCACAGCAACACGCTGTTAATCAGCCTAGTCCCTAAGTCAAAATCACGGGAAACTCATTATGGAAGACAGCACATAATAGTCGCATCCACACATTAACAATGAGTCCTCAGCCTCTAAGCCGCACAACAGACTCACACTTCCGCATAACACGAAACACTGAACATGAGGGATCACCAAAACCCTCAAACCACATGGTACGCAAATCGAGGTACGGCGATACCTCCAAGTGTCCAAACCAAATCTCGATCCTCACAGGATAGACGAGACACTCATGACGTCACGTGTCAACCACTGGGTCACAACCGGGTTGACCAGAAATCATAATGACCCTCGAAATAATACAAAACACATCTCGGTACAGTGGCACTCCCGAACTCCCTATAACACAGTCACAGCCCTCATAGGACGTCCAAGACATCCACAGAACAATGGGCTAACCAAGGGGTCGAAGCCACATTAATCGGAAACCAAACCGACACTGAAACAACACTCTGGACATTGGCGGTCATCCCTATGGCCGCTACTAGAAATGGCGGTCATAGCCTGGCCGCTATTCCCAGTCAACACCCAAACCGGTCAAACCGACTTAAAATAGTAAAAACCAATTAACGGTCTCCCTAGAACCGTTTCTCGGGAATGGCGGTGACCCTATGGCCGCCAAAGCCAATTAGCGGTCGGGAGCTAGACCGCTACCCCGAACAAACTAAAAGCCGAATAACCGACTTAAAACATCAAATAGCAGTCGCCCAAGGGCCGCTAAACCATAGTTGCGGTCGGTCGCGAGACCGCAACACCAAACCGACAATGGAGCTTCGCCTAGCGGTCTCTAGAGGGCCGCCTCTACAAATGGCCGTCACTGGTAAAACCGCTAAACCGTTCCGGCGGGAAAACCTTAGGACTACTAAAAACTCGGTCTTTCCACGCCCCAATTGCGTCTAAACGACGGGGAAACATTCCTAATCACAATACCATCCTTCCACGAGCCGAAAGGGATCAAACCGACCTCAAAACGGTAAGAAACGGGCGATTCCCACGAATCGACCCAACACGAGTCACATGGACAAACGGGCTCATACCGACCCTAATTCATAATCGAATGGAGTAAAACTGGCGGGAATCGAGTCCCAACATGCCAGGGGTTCAAATGAATCTATTTAAACTACAAACCGTCGCCTGGAACGACGAACACGGCTCACACCCCCCGAACATGCATTTCGCCCAAACATGGCAAAACCCGCTCAAACTCACATCGTTCGGCTCAAAGTTGCGAGAGGATGCAGGAAAAGAGTAGGGTATCCATCCTCCTACCTCTACCGAAGATCTCACGCGTTGAAACTGTCACACCACGCGGAAAACAATCCCACACGAACAACCCACGCCGGCTTTGAATTCACGAACGGGATCGCGCCAACGCCATGCTCCGATACTCGCGCCATCACGCCTCAGGTTAGCTCCACGCCGTCACCACCTCACCCAGCTTCACGCCGGTCGCGTGCCTGGGTGAGAGGAGAAGAGAGGAGAGAGAACGGAGGGAGAGAAAGTGAGAGAACGTGAGGGAAGAGAGAGGAGAGAGAAAGGGTTAAGAAGAAAAGAAAATAGGAAAATTAACAATTTTCTTAAAATTTGATTTTCTGCACGAAATTTCATAAATTCAAAAAAATACGAAAAAATAGTCTTTGTGATCCTCGGAACGAGCACAACGCACCTGTAGCGTCCTGGAGTCGTATAACTCAACGGTTCACTCTCCACAGCGTTCCACAAGTTATATAAGGGAAAAACCCGAGTGGATCGTAAAACACGTTTCAGGACCCACGAATGCGCTCCGAAAGCTCTCCGATTACAATCCGAAGAATCCAGGATATTACAACGGGTGCAACAGAGTTGAACTTTGGGAATAGGACCCTGGTTTTCGCCTCGAAAAATGATGACATTTTGAGGATGTGTTGAGTTAGCATTCCCGTCACCGGAAGATGCTGAATGCCTTCCTCGCGCGCGGCGACGATCCCCACCGCGTCCTCTATTTCGGAGTTCTGCATTGTGGCGACGATAGGTGCCCATAGTGACTCTATCCCCAGCGGGAGAAGCCATGTTATTGTTCCCACTTGGTCTCTGTAGACTTTCGGGAGGAGGAATCGACACCATATTGCATGAAAAGTTTTTTAACATAGTCTCTAACTTTTCTATGGTGTGCTCTTCATCTTTATAAAAGATGGAAAGTTCCTCCGGGATAGGAAGCTTTTCTCCCTCCTGTGCTTGTTTGTACATTTGTCGGAGCCAGGTCTTAAGCCGAGTTTTTTGCTCCAGCTCTTCTCATGGAATGTATTTATCGAGAGGAACAACCTTAGTGGGCATGGAAGGAACATACTCCTCGAGCTCATCAATCAATCTTTGCAGCTTTTGCAGAGGAGTTAACTCGCCGAGGGTTTCCATAGCGGCTGCTTGCTCGGCCTGTCGCTTTAGCTTCCTCTTTAAATTCTTTCTTCTGTTCTTCTCCGGCTTCTTTGCTTGTGCCATTTCGAGAGGGGAAGGAATGTCCATTTTTGCGGACGGTCGGGGAATGCCCCCAACATTAGAGCTATGGGATCTGCCCTTTCTCCTTACGGGTCCAGGATGATTGTGCTCCTTCGGGGTTACACTGGCCCAGTCGCCTTCCTCTTGGGTCTTTTGGAACGTAGCATTGATTGCCTGGCTGACTATTTCGGGCGGGAGCTCTTGAAATTCGGCCATGTAAAGACCGGAGCTTTGAGGTAGCGATGGCATAGAAAGCTTTCCAGATGGTGATTTTTGTTTTATTTCGGATCTCCGCATAAGAGATTCTGATTTGGCTTTACCTTTTTTGCATGGAGCCGAGATGACCTTGTGACTTCTTTGCTGGTGGTCACCGTTCGGGCTTTGCTTAGCAGATGCGTTGGGGTCCCTTAAAGGGGTCTGACCTTCTCGACTTAATTGGGTAGCAGGCTTGGGATCTTCCTTTAGAAGTCTGCTACTTGAGATTTGCTTGACGCTCATCCCAAGTTGTTCTTGTCGAGACTTTCCCCTTTGAATGAAAACGACCTTTTGTGGTTGGGGGAGTTCTCGGACTACTTGGTCCTCGTTGTTGAGAAGTGAGGCGGATAAATCTCGGTGTTGACTCCGAGACTCTATCTCGGAGTTACATTGTGGCGGGTCACGTACCAAGACTTCTTTCCCCCCTAAGAGGATCTCAAGCAGTCTTTGGGTTTCTTTCTTTGGAAAGGGCTAGGATTCTAGGTCCTGCCATGGCCGCCATTCGGGGTTCCCCTTGGTGGATTGACTTGAGCTGGAATCAACCTCCTGCATTTTCACCCTGGCTGGGGTATAGGAAGTTGATGCATGCATGACATTAAACGAGAAAAACGACGAGGCCTGTTGAGAAGGCCTTGAGGGCCCCTGAAGGGAGTCGTCTATGTTTATTACCCGACGGAAAATCAAGTCCTCCGCGATGTTTTTGAACATGGAGCAGCCGTAGATGACGTGACCCATGGTGCGATGGTATAGGCAGTAGTGGTGTCGATGCTCCATGCCAATGCCGGGGTCATTGCCGGGCGCGGGGAGCTGTATCAGCCCTTCCCTACGACACATATGGAATATCTCCAAAGTTCTATGCCGATGGAAAGAGTATAGCTTTCGCGGGGACTGATTGACGGGGGGATCTGTTGCATCATTGGACAACCATCCTCCAGTTCTTGGCAACCTTCGAGGCTCTACCGTGTTTTCTGAATTACGAGTAGAGGCTGGAACTAAAGGCCTCGTCGAAGGAGCCGAAGTCAACGCCGACAAGCGGTCCTCAATTCGCTCCATAAATCGGAGTAAGTTCTGCTAGTTGTATTGTAAATGACAGACTCCCCTTTTGATTTTTCGGACTGTCTTTCGAATGGCGAAGCATTCAGACATCAGAAGGGGTATGCCTCTTTGTGATGCTTCTTGCGGCTCAGCAGGGAAGGATGGTTGGAGCTCGTTCGCCATAAACCTTGCTTGGCTCTTTTCTGAGATTTTATGAATCACATTTTTGGAGAAAGTTGATTTTCCTCGTGTACGAGGTCGAGGCGGGCTTTCCATGTTGGAGCGTCGGCTTAAGGATTGCTTCATAGCTTCCCGCAACCCTTTTTCAACCATGTTGTTCCCATGGATATCAATCTCGCCCCTTTGGATGAGAACTTCAATAAGATCCTGTACCTCTTCACATTTCCCAGTGGGATGAGATATTGTGGCATGGTACTCACAATATCGGGGATGCCTTTTCTTGACCTCGGTGTAACCCGCTCGCGGGTCGTGTACCATGATTCGACCATCTTCAAGTAGGCGGTCAAATATCTTCTGGGTATTTTCCTTAGGAAAGGAACATTGGTGTGACGGCCTCCAACCTGGATACCACAAAGCAGCTTTTGCTTGGTTGGGACCGGCTTCCCCCTGTTTCGGGGTTGGGAAAAGTAAAGGCCGCAGCCCTAACGCCCCCATTATTTGAGTGGTGAATTACATTGGCCGAGCGTGTCGGCCGATCCCATGCATGGGGTTGTGGAGGATCCACCAAATTACTTTTCATCGTGATAAGTTGGTTACGAATCATCTTCTCTGCCTCATCCTTGAAGACATAACAATTCTCAATGGTGTGGCCTAATATGCGATGGTACACACAATAATTGGGGTCATCAGTTTTGTTGGCATCCTCCGGTTTCTTTGGCTCTGGAAGGGATATGAGCTTATTCCTGAGGCAAAGGTTAAAGAGTCTCTTGCTATGCTCCTTAAATGAATAGGGAGTTTTCATACGCTCCGACAACCTTGTGGACGTTTTCCCTTCGCCCTTTTTGTCGGAGGGGCTTGGGGTCGTAACTTCATCGGACCCATTGGTGGGGGAGAAGTCAACGGCGTTGGCCTCCTTAGTCTCCTTCTCGACAGCAGTCCGCTCCTTGGAAGGTTTCCCTTTCGAGGTTGTGAATGTCGGATTATCCGCAAAAAAACATTTCTATTTCTGCGACGATCGAATTTAACTGATCGAATCCTTTAATATTTACCCCCAGGAGTTTCTCACTGGCTTCCGCCGAGAGACCCCTTCGGCATATGGTTATCACATCATCTTGAGAGGGAGGATTATCACACCTCATGCTGAAATCCCTCTAGCGTTTGATAAAATCAAGCGCAGTTTCGCCCCGTTTTTTGCTTGAGTGAGCATAGCTCTGCGAGGGAAACCTTTCTCTTAGCTGCTTGAAAATGATCAATGAACTTCTTTTGTAGATTGGCCCAGTTAGCGACAGAATTGGGCTTCAGTCTTGAGTACCATTGGAAGGCACTGCCCGTGAGAGAAGTTGCAAAGTAGCGGAGGAGATATGACTCCTCCAGTGCAAGATCACCCATGACCGTTATATAGTAGGCCAAATATTCATGGGGAGATCCCAGCCCGTTGAACTTTTGTAATTTGGGTGCCTTCGGGCAGTCTAGCGGTAACTTCTTAAATTGATGATGGAGGGGATAAGGCACACTATACAAATCGACAGTGGCCACACCCTCGCCTCGCTGGGCAAACTTGTCTTCGACAATTTTTTCTATGAGCCGCCGTTGGGCAATGACGTCCTCAACCGGCGGGGCTCGAGAAGACTGAGTATTAGGCGGGGCTCGGGGCAGCTCAACACCTGCTTCAATGGCTGCCTGGTAGGGGACACCTACTTGTCGCTCAACAACAACGGGGTTACCCCGCTGCTGCTCTCGTCGAAGGCCTTGATCATGAGTTGGTGTTAAGGGCCTTGGGGCAGTTAAATTAATCTGGCACCTCATTTCCAGCATGAGGTTGGTCATTTCTATATGCCAACGCTGCATAGTCTCGAACTTAGCATTGTCAGACATAGTGTGAAATGCCGCCCTTGTAGGTGGCTCAAAAACTAGGTTGGCATAACCACCAATGGGTTGTGCTCCCCCTTCTCCATGGATGCTTCTGACCTCCTCGGGGTCATTTTCTTCCTGAGCAAAATTGACCTCTTAGTTTCGGGCCTGGTCCGGATTCTGCTCCCGATGCGGTCCTTGGTTGGAGGTTCTCGCATGGCCACTGTATTGAGCTTGGAGGTTCCTCCTAGCAGCAGTCTCGGTATTAAGATACACTGCGTCGACTACTGGGTTCGGGTCATTTGACTGGGCAGGTTCATTCAAATTGGCGGGATTGCCAACGGGATCCGTTGTTTCCCTGCCAGAGGTATAGCAGGTATACACCTTCGTGCTATTCCCGGTGTTCGAGAGTCGAACCATTCTTCGCTTCTTTAGCAGTTGCAATCCTGTGCGGGAGGGTGCCCCCAATCTGTCAAAGACTGATGGCCGCGTCGATGGCGCCTTTGCCACTCTATCAAATACTGAGACCCGATTGGATAACATCTGGGAGCAGACAACCCCTTCAACCTGAGAAATCTCCAAACTTCGAGGAGCAAAATTAGGTTTACGATTGCAAAGGCAGGGGTTTAACATCCTGGGTCTTCTAACCAAATAGCTGGTGGAGCGGTTGAGCTTGCTCGGGCTTATTTGCCCTGGCTCGTTTGATTTCATGGGTCTCTTGTCTGGTGACCCAAATCTTCGTAATCTTTTGGGAGCGTTGTTGAATTTTGCTGCTCCCATGCTTAGATTTAGACTTCGTTTTGAAGTTTGGCTTGTCCTCCCGCACTTGGCGAAGAAGGGCAAAGCGGTTAGATGTTGGTATGGTCGGGACGTGGTTGTCCCGAGCTAGGACCGGCTCACCACCGTCTAGTCGGACGCAAAGGGTCCCAACCAGAACAGTCTTCCCGGACCTAGAGATTTTCGCCGCAGGCTTCCTGCTTTGACGGCTCCGCTGTTGCCCCCATTTCGCGGGGACGGTATAAGAGGAAACAGCATGGACCGAGAAAACTCGGCCGAGTAGGGAGCGGGACCTTGTGCCCCTTGCGGTTGCATGGACAGTTGGTGCAGCCGATGCCTCTTGAGGGGCGGGGACCACCCCTAGGAAGAAGGGGGACCCCACCACGGCAGGGAAATCCCCGAATATGATCGGGGTTGCCAGATAGCCATATCTGGCGTGGTTGACAATGACGAGAGGTCCGTACGTGACGGCCGCCATAGCATAGGTTGAAGCTTTTGGTGGCGAGAAGCTGCCTTTGGTATTTGAGTCCTCCCCTCGCTTCCTCCTGAAAGGGGTAGAGAAGGAGATCAGAGCCTTTATTGAAGTACAAAACTCTTGGCAAATAGATGAAAGGCGGGAAAAGTCCCACCGGGCGTGCCAGTTTGTTTAACACGCGAAAATATGCGTATATTTTGGCATGTTTATTAATTCCGTGCTTTTGGATTTATCAGACGATTTAGGGTTCGTGTACAAGACCTTTCTCCACCGACCGAAGTCGGGGTTAATTTACATCGGACAAGTCCGGACACCTTTGATTAATTGCCAAGAATTTTGATTACAATTTAGGCCCTAATATCACGGGTCCACCCCTAAAGAATCCCCACGCCTGAAGGCGGAGCACGTTCGTAACACATTTTCTGGTGTGTTTTGTAATTTTCCCTAGATCAGGGGATGCATCCGCAATTTTCCCTCTTTCGAGGGTATATTTGTAATTTTTCTTCTTTGGAGGGTATGTTTGCCATTTTCCCTTTTTCAGGGGTATATTTGTCATTTTCCCTCTTTGGAGGGTATATTTGCAATTTCCCCCTTTTTGGGGGTATATTTGCAATTTTCCCTCTTTTGAGGGCAGATTTGTAATTTCCAGTCGTTGGAGGGGTTTTCTGCAATTTTCCTGTGTGATCGGGGGAGTATTTCTATAATTTTTTGCCATTAAGGGCTTTTCTTGTAATTTTTTGCCACTAGGGGTGTTTCTGTAATTTTATGCCACTAGGGGCGTTTCTATAATTTTTTGCCACTAGGGGCGTTTCTGTAATTTTCTGCATAGCAGAACGCATATTTTGCAATTTCCGGACAACAAGGGATATTTTTTGTAATTTCCGTGAGTCCCTCTTGATTATAGGTACATATATATCGAAGAGAAAATTTTGAACTCTAAGGATTCGTAGAATTTTTCCATTCTTGTTTTGAATAACATAAACTTCCCCGTATGGGGGTATTTGTACAGATAACCCTGACTTAAGGGCATTTTTGCAAAGACTTCAAAGAATATGACTTCATAGGGAGGAGGGCGCCCTTCTCCCACCTTCTCTTTCTCTTCTTCTTCAGCCACCAAAAGCTCTCTTCTTGCAGGAAGTTCTCTCCTCTTGCCAAAAGAGCTCTCTTGCGCAGGAACCAAAGCTTGGTTTTTATAGGAGGCGGAGTGGACCTTGGAGGAGATGCCCCGGACCTTGGAGGAGGTAACTCCCTTGGACTCTTCCTCTCCCCCCGTCTTTTCCTCCTTTTTTTTCTCCCCCGGTGGTGTAGCAGCGAGCAGGAGGAGTAGAGAAGCCCCCGCCCCCCCTTCGGAGGCGCAGCAGGCGGAGGAGCCGGGGGAGAGCTCCCCCGGTGGCAGACGGCGGGGGGAGATCCCCCCGGTGGCGCGGGGAGCGGGGGGGTTCCCCTGGTGGCAGCAGGAGGCCGGGGGCCTCCCCCGGTGGCGGACGGGGGGGGGGGGGGGGGGGGAGGTCCCCCCGGTGGCGCAGGGAGGCCAGGGGGCCTCCCCCAGTAGCGGCAGGCCGGGGGGGAGCTCCCCCAGTGCGGGTAGCAGCGGGGGGAGGTCCCCCGGTCGTAGGTGGACCGGGGGGGGGGGGGGACTCCCCCGGTGGTGACAGGGCCGGGGGGGCTCCCCCGGTGTGGGTAGCAGCGGGGGGAGGTCCCCCGGTCGCAGGTGGACCCGGGGGGCTTCCCCCGATGCGCAGGGAGAGAAGAGAGGGAGAGAGGGTCCTCCCCCCTTTTTGATAATTTTTTGTTAACCCTATAAAAGTGACCCCGGGTTTTGATTCTTTTTTGTCCTTTTCTGGCTTCTTCTGCAGCGAGACGCACGCGGAGACTCTTGTTTTGTTTGTTGAGAATTTCCCATACGGCGACTTGCTGCCGAGTTGACTTCAGGTTGTGAAGAATTAACTTGAAATATCACGGGAACACCAAATGGGACCCGTCAATGTTTTCTTTGTATGGATTTAACTCCACGGGCGTGTATTTTCATACAGTCCATGCGGTGTTTGTTGAAATGTCCACTCGTCAAAAACAGAGCCAACTGCTCGACTTGTCGTGGGTTTTCAGTTTAAAATGCCTCATGGGTTTGCGCTTCACATCCAGCGCTTGTTCAAATGCCCTTAAAAAAGACTTTGTAGATTTCAAGCACTTGATCTTCCATAGAGCGGGTGTATATGACTTCGTGCCGCCCCTTGTTGTGCTCGATGACATATTCACGCACATATCCTGCTAATCAAGAATTGAACGGCATTTTGAGTTTTTTAATTTCTGAAATTTCTATAATAATTAGAAATTAATTATGAACTTTATGGGGTCCAACATCCATCTTTCATAGTTCTCCATACTTAAGTATGAGGGAGAAAGCCCTCAATTAAATTGTGCAGGAATTTGACTGAGAGCAACCTGTATGAACCATTCCAAACCATGCTGTCTTCCTTGTCGAGTTCAACTTTACGTTGAAACTTGGAAGTATCTGAAACCGAGAATAGTCTTCCGTTTCAATCATCTACAGTCCTCTTCTCAAAGAGGAGAGCCAAGTAATGCTGGTTCCATCAGTTTAATGACAGTCTCTGGTTTTTTTCCCATTTATTTGTAGTTAGCAGATAAAATCTGGGGAAATACAGTGCAGTCTCTCGGCCATTTGTCCTTCCAAAGATAAATGTGTTCTGACCATTTCCAATCTTAGTTCTGATCTCTTTCTCAACCCACCTTGCCAATCCCAGATGGCTTTCCAAATAGAGGGGATATGTAGGTGCATTTTTCCGAACTGAGATAAAAGTTTGCGGCTCGTTGCTTAGTGTTTGGACCTAATGCCCTTTTCATAAGCTTCATCAACTGTCAAGAGCTCCCGTTGCCATTCACCTAGGAGTGCTAGGTTCATCAAATGCAAACTTTTACCTTCAAGAGCCCTTATTTATTTATTTTATTTTATTTTTTATGGTTTCCATATGTTTTGCCATTTGACTAAAGGAATCACCCGAGACTTATGTTTGTGCGTCCCCGTGAGAAATTCCTTACTGCTCCGATCCAGTTCTTTTAAACGTTAACTGGCATTAGGAAGACAGACAAAATGTTGTGGCTGGCTGGAGAGGACAGGGTTCAGAAGAGTAATTCTTCCCCCATGAAAAAGGATTTTAGCTTTCCATGCTGGGAACTTCTCTGCATTTTCAGTGAGGGGCTCCCAATATGAAGTTTTCAGATGGTTGTAATGCAAGGGAAATCCCAATTATGTGTCTGGCAACTTTTCTACTTTGCATTCCATAAGTTCTACAAACTCTTTGATTCTGTCTTCTCTGTTTGTCCCAGTGTGATGTCTTCAGATGTTTATAATGCAGAGGTAATCCCGGAGTATATGGTTGGCAACTTTTCTTCTCTGCAGCCCCTAAGATCTGCAAACTCTTTGATTCTGTCCTCCATTTCAATCCCTGTAATGCTACTTTTATCAAAATTTAATTTAAGTTCAGAACATTAGAACAGTGTTCAAAGATTTTGAGAATAAAAAGAATCTTAATTGGTCAGAATTGCCTTCCATGAACGTAAGTGTATCATCTGCATGCCGCAAGTGTGTCAGAAGATACTGTGCTCTGATGATTTGGATATTCAGTAGCCACCTTTATTGCTTAGCAATTTTGCACATTTTACTCAGAATTATTTGGAAGTTGTGCCGAAAGGGGGTCTCGTTGTCTCAGTCCTCGAGCTCGAAGAGTAACCAGAAGTATTGCCATTGGCAGTGACAGAAAATTTAGCGGTGGTAATACAATTTCTCCGCCAGTCTGTATGGCTTGTTCATAACTGTAGAGAAACCTTTTGTTTTCTTTTTGGAAGTCAAGATAACTAATAGTTCTATCATTGAGCTATTTTCTATAAGGTGAAAGTTACTTCTAGCATCAGATCCATGTGACTTTTAAGTCTTTTATCTAATCATTATCTACTTTTCTGCACTTTGGAAGTGTCAATATATTTTGTTGTCTGCACCATATTTTGCATATTTGCTTAATACCTCTGGATGGCGATTACCTAGATCTAGTTGGAAAAAATGCTTAAGTAATGCGAAGTAGGTGAACCTTTGCATAAAAGTGAAGCTGGTTCACTTCCTGATGGATGATCTAAATCAACGATTCCCAACCATGAGGAGTGGTGGTCTGTATCCAAGTGAAAATATCTTGCAAACACAAAAGATAATCAATTTGAAAAACTAAAACAATTTCTTGCCAAGCAAGTGTAGAGTGTAGCCAGCAAACATACGAAATAAATACGTAGAAAAACCATAGGTGAAATTCAGATAGTCATGGGTCGATCAACTTGGAGACATGGTTTCTGTCATCATAGAAGGGCACCCGTGGATGATTCATTAATCCAGTCTTTTCCTCTGGTTATTGGAACCGTATTTCTCTAATCCATCAGTTGGTTGATTTCTTTGAACGGTGTGTGCTGAGTACACCATGGAATTTGTTGCTCATCTTCTATTTCTGTTGAGTTTGGAATACATTTTCTTCTTTTCATGTCTAATTATCGTTGTTTCTCTTCTGCACTCAGTAAATGACTATCTTTCCTGCCTTGAGCGAGGTCGTGCTGTAAGTGCAAAGATTTCAGACTTTCTTAGGAGAACCCTGCAGTAACGCAAGTTCCTGAGAATGCTTCTAAGGTAACTTCTGCGCTTGGAGCAGCAAAAGCGGTTAGATTCACAATTTCCGAGGGATTGATCCTGAGAAATAGTGCCATGTATCATCTTGCAACTGGACATTTTCAACATCATCCCTAGGCAAGGGCCAGGCTGTTATTGTTCTGAAGTACGTTACAGAGAAGATGTTTTTTTTTTGGGGGGGGGGGGGAGGTGTTATAGAATTAGAATTCAAGAATTTTGAAGGACAGTAATAGCATCTTGCACTTAGCAACTATTACCAAAAATGTACTGTCAGATTTCGGGAAATTTGATGGAGCCACGTTTTTACAAAGGGATGAAAAATGTGAAAAACTACATTTATCAGTTCCTGTTGCAGAATAGCTATCCTCATATGCTTGTAACTTTATCAACTGGAAAGTGGAAAAAATTGATCAGAATTGAGTGTGGTTTGGCCCTTATTTTCTTACCTTTTGGTCCCCCCTTTTTTTAGCAAAGTGGCAATTACTACATGGTCCTACTTCTCCAGATGAACAGTAGAGCAGCAGTCACGCAGCACATTGCGTCCCGGTTTGTTAGGAACTTGGAGGGTCATGCATCTATCTCCCGAGGCATGCCGTTGGGAATGGAGGTGGCATGAAAATTTTCTGCTAGATGCAGAGGGAAGCAGCAACGCAAGGGATCTCACGGTATGAAAACGTCGTGGACGCCAAAAATGCCCGTGTGTTACTCATTTAAATTATGGTTTGTAACTCGGTGAGTCTCACACCAAGTCGGGTGTACCACACTGGATCTGAGTGAATCTGATATATGATCCGTCGAATTTGACTGAGTTGTATATCAACTGTTTGCCACTTTGTTGTTGCCATTGTCAGATCTCGTTCGCTGTTGCCACCTCCGGATCTCATCCACCACCTTACAGAGTCGTTCCCTACCTTGCGTTGTCGTCGGGGAGGGGTGTGTTGGGTCCTTTGAGTGTAACCGGATCTAGAAGGGGGAAGTTGAATAGATCTCTTAAAAGAATGCCCATTTAAAACTTAAAGCTTGGATGAAGCTATGGTTGGAACACAGTAGAATCAACACAGTGCTAAGGAGCTGAAAGATTTGATGATGTAATCTCAAGTTGTGACAGTTGGAAGATCTGTTGCACTGTCTGAGCAATGATCTAACCAACACGAGAGTGGCTGTGTGTGTGAGATGTGCACAACAGTGTGGACAACAAAGTATGTGTATGTGTGTTAGAAAAGTGACCAGATGTGCATATGTTGGAGTAAACACTCGATCTTGTGAATGAGGGTAGAGAATATGGGGCAATTGCACAAGTATTCATAGTGACACAATATTTTTAAGGTGGTTTGGTTGTAAACTCGTAATCTACGTCCACCTCTCACCAAACCGGTGGGACTTCACTATAAGAGGACAAATCCTCACGAGGATGGGGTCCTCAACACACACGGGGATGAATCTCCACGGACACACGTTGCAACATGTAGCAACGGGGACGAACCTCACACACACGAGGACGAATCCTCACGAGCACAAAGTCCTCACGCTGTAAAACTACAGCATACGGGGACGAACCCCCCCCCCCCCCCACACACACACACAAAATAAAGAACAAACATGCTGCAAGTGCAGCAAAACACGGGAACAAAGTTCCAAACACACACGGCTGTAGACCAGCCAAAACATCTTCGGTCTCTAAACAGAGCACCAAACACACACGGTTTACAGATTGGAAGTTGCAAAAGAAAGAAGCACAAACGAAACAAGGAAAAATCAATGTAGTTTCAGAACGAGTTCATGAAGCTCTATCTTCAGATCTGAGGATAGATCTGATTTTCTCTTCAGGCTCAGGCTGGTTGGAAGGAGGGCTGCTCTCCTTTCTTTCTTTCCCTTCTCAGAATCTCTTCAGGGCGGCTCTAAGGATGCTCACTTTTCTTTTCCTCTCACAACACTGGGTTGGTTCGAACCAAGTGCTAGGCTGCACACTTCCTTCTCTTTTATTCCTCACAAATATTCTATTAAGGCACATGCTCTCTTCTTCTTCCACAACTTTTCTCTTTTTCTAAGACAGTAGCAATAGAGGAAGCAACAACTTCCTTTCATGCAGAATGTCCACTATTTGTAGAAGAGCTGGCAGAAGAATTTCCCTCTAGGATCTTGCGAACTGATTGGTTAGGATGAAGTAAACTTCTTCCAAATGAACTTCTTCCCTGGCGGCCTTTGATTGGCCCAGCATATATGATGGCAAGGATAAAGGCTTATTTCCAAATTTCAATCTGATTGGCCCAGGGAGATACAAGATTTCTGTCTGGAGCCACCGTCTAGATCTGTATTTTGATTGGCCTCATGGCAGAGGGGATCTTTGACTGAAATCCCCTTTTTGAAATTGCCTCCTTATTGGCTTAGGGCACAAAGAGAGGACGATCCTCTATCCTAGAAGCTTTTCAGGGGCTGAGATCCCATTGGCTCATGGCAAAAGGAAGGTTTCCATGAAAAGGACCTTTCCCACAATTGTAATCTGACAGACCCCCTGTCCAAAAAGGTTGTTTTGACAACCCAATGATGACAAGGACAATTATGTGTCCTAAGAGTCTTTTCTAGACCTCAAAAAATGTGTTTTTAGAGGTTTACGTCACTGACCTTTAGCTTCTGTATGGTTTTCAAAATGTTGCAGGTTTGACTGAATTTGACGAAGGGAGCCTCAGGTGCATCGACACAGCAGCACCCCTGCGTCGACGCATCCGTTGAAGACGCGTCTTGAAACGGCTTCTGGGAGGCCCCTTGCGTCGACGTCCTGAGAGAGTGGGGTCGACGCAGCAAGCCTTCTTCCTGGGCTATGTGAGCCAGGCCTTCACGGGGTCGAAGCGGCCAATAGGGTGCGTCGACGCATCCTTTGCAAGATGCGTTTATAACGACTTCTGTGAGGGCCTGAGGTCGACGCCCTGAGTATCATGGGGTCGATGCAACTGATGGAGACGTCTTCAATGCTTGCTGGGAGGGGTTTGGAGTCGATGCACAGTGCCAAGGGCTCAACACATCAGTTGATATGCACTTGGTCCTACCACTGAAAATGACTGGAGTCGACGTAGCAGTGAACCAGGCGACGCTGTTTTGAATGCTCTGACTCCATGTTTTTCTACTCAATTTTTTGCAACTAAGTGTCTTCCAATCCATAGCTCCTTGTCCTTTGATGTTCTGCCCAATCATTTTCAACTTCATTTCATTAAGAGGAAAGTCCTTTGCTCCTTTGTTTAAGCACATCCAAAGCTTCTTACTAGCATTGCCATTTCTGCTGCTATTGCAAGCTTGATCTTGTTGGCTTTGCGGGTATTGCTGATGCTGACTTTGTTGGCTACTGCTGGTGCTGGCTTTGTTAGTGTCGACACCATGCGACCATAGCATCATATCGAAGACTGTAAGTACAATTGCCAGCGCTGACTTTGACATGAATTTCATACATGTTGACATCATCAAATGCATATTAGACTCATCAATGAGTCATGGAACACTCATCAATGAGTCATGGTGAGACATCATCAAAATCAGGGGCGCAATAATTCTCCCCCTTTTTGATGATGGCAACTATGAGTCATTATGAGTCACCTCTCAACATAATTTAATCATGACTCATCAAAACATCTCCCCCTTTGCCATAAGTAAAGAAGACATAGTTTGATACCAAATACAAAAGTAGGAGATGAGCATAGATAAGAATTTGACATCAAAATATCTCAACAGATAGGCCAGTTGAGTGGGAGGCAGCCAATGTAGTTAGACAGTATAAAAATTCAGAGACATGGTGTAAAGCAGTGGTAATCAACGAGCGGTGAACAATCAAATTGAGGGCAGCCATGGACAATAATAGACCTAGCAGATTTAGAGAGTAATTCAGTAACAAGCTTGTTGAGTCCCCCCTTTTTTTGTTACATGCCATGAATTCTGGAGCAACAGTATACATGGACACTGGAGATGAGGTTTGAGCAGTTGATGAAAGGACTGATACCAATTGATAACTTCAATATGGTGTATGTATCAGACATTAAAAGAGGTTGTACAGTAGAGCAATTGGGAATGCAGCAAAGTCCAAAGCATGGTAGTCAAATTCAGAAATTTATGTAATCAGATTAGTAAGTCATATGTAGGAAGTTTGGACATAGCTAGGGGATAAATGGAAGATGCAATCTAAGAGCAATTCGGTGGCCATTGAGCAGATTTAGTTTTTTAGGTTTTTCAAATTTTTAGGTTTTCTGGTTTTTAGATTTTTAATCTTTTCTTTGCAATGCATGGAGATAGGAAGTGTGGTCAACTGCATACATGAGGAAGACATGTAACAATTGCAGAAATTCACTTAACCAAAGACTCCACATGATAATGACTTCACACTATCTCCTCCCGTGAGACCATCAAAAGTTTGAATAGATATGAAAGAAGGAGATGACCAAGATGTGAAAATCATGTATTCTAGAATTGGATCTGAAGCAATGAATTGCAGTGGAGAGAAGTTGAGCAGCTCATAAAGAATGAGGCATCAAATAAGGCTCACACATCAGGGGTTTTTATTTGAAGAATTAACATTCTCCTTTTATAGCAACATTAATCAAGACCATTATATGTAGTAATGGTTCAAAGTTTACAAGCCCAAAATCTAAGTGTAAGAGCCTTGAAAATATGTTCTAATATATTTAATAGAGCTAAAATAGATCTTTTAAGATCAAAAATCTTGCCCCCATTCCTTTTCATCTTAGTGATTTCATGAGACACCCCTAGAAAGAATTTTAACTAGTATTGAAGATAAACATCTTAAGGTGCATAACTCTTTTTAGGGTCAGTGTCACGTCCCGAGATATGCAGCGGAATTAAGTCGGGAACATGAACAGCCGACAAATAAAGCCTCAAGCGAGAATGACAATCAGAGTACTATAACACATCCACATAAAAGAGGAATGCACAAGATAATATACTCAAACTTTAACTTTATTAAATAATAACCAAAGTTTACAAAAGACACTTAACTTGACTCTCTTTGACTTCTAGACTCAATAAAAAGGAAATTACGTAACAAGATCGACTTCACCGCCTATTACAGTGAATGAACTTAGCTATAACAAGACTCATAACTAGACTAACTATGGCTTCCCTCGTCCATCAATCGCTCTCGCCCTCGGATCCGTCATTCGAGTAATCCGAATCCGATCCACTAGAGGTTCCTGAAAAGATTAAGATAGTAGAGAATGAGCACACTTGTCCAGTAGGTATCTTCGTATCAACATGAAGTCATAATTTAAGTAATTAACATTTTTGCTCTAGAAGGTAAGATAAAAGAAATACGATGAAACATGTGATAAAATCAAAGTAATAACAAGATATCAAGATGGGTGTAGAAATAAAAGATAATGTGAGAACATGTAATGCCCTACGATTTTATAGCATTTTATTTGATTGTTAAAAAAAATTATGTATGTCTAATATTTAAACTATTAGTTTTAGTATATTTATTTTAGTTATAGAAAAAAAAGTTTAAAAGTTAAAAGATAAGAAGAAAAAAAAATAAAAAAAATAGTTGGGGGCAAATTGTTTAAAATAAAAAGAAGAAAGGAGTTAAATAAAAGAAAAGGTTAAAAACACAAAAAATATATTAGAAGGATAAAAATGAAAAAAATGAAAAAATTAAAAAAAATGTGGCGGCTGGCGAGCGGTGGCCCACGCGCTTTTGCGACTATTTTGATAAAAAAATTTATTTATTATTATTTCTTTATGGTTAAACTCTTATCTTAGTTTAAAGCCTTTGCTTCGTTTAGTCAAAACCCATGTCCTATACAAAAAAAAAGAGAAGAAAAATATGGGGTAGTCAAAGAAGGAGGCTTAGTGGTTGGGGAGAATATTTGAAAGTCATATCTCAATTAAATAATGTTAAAATGATAAATTAATCCTCACCATTGATTTAAATGAAGGGTTAAGATTGATTAGGCCAAAAACCCTATAAATAGAGGGGTGGAGGGATTCATTTGCTCCTCTTGCTGGTTGAGTACGTGAGGAGCATAAGGAGAAGGCTGGAAGGCTGATTAGGAGGTGTTTAAGCATTTTTAAGGTAATGGATTAGCACTTTATCCCATTGATTAGCATTGATTAGCATATTTAGATTGGTTTAAGGTGTGTAATTAGCATCTATATATGTAGTTAAGTCCATAGAACGTTATTTCATGATTTGTGATCATATCTTAGTCGGATTAGTATTAGATCATTAATATTAAGACGTGTGATTAAGGGTAAACTCAAGTAATTAATGTATTATAATTAGTAACGGTGTATGATAAATTTAGAGAGCTTTCAGAATCATGAGATCTGATGTTATGAGCCTTATGTAAAAATTTCCATGCCTGATTCAATTTATTGTTACGTTTATGAATATTTTAATATTATCTTGAAGGTGTTCAATTATACTAAAATATTAAAGGGATGACATTTAATCACCTCAAATTGTAGGAATGTATCTTACTGTGAATCCCATGTGTAGAAAAATTTTCTTGATTTCTAGATCACGGTATTTATTTTAATGAATTTTCATAAATGATAAAATATATAAATAATTATATAGAAATTACATAAATTAGAGATCATGTTCACAAAAATCTTAGAATTTTACAGAAAGGTTCTTACGTTGAGTTTGTTGTTTTATGAAAATATCAATAATTATTGATGTTTGTAAGTGATAGTACATAATTTTTGATATTTTATTAGAGGTATAAAATTATGGGATAAATAGAAATACTATATGGAAATTCTTGGAACTTTACCATAAGACTAAAATGCATGTTAGAACTAAGTAATGAAAATTTCATCTTAGTCTGATAACATAATCTTTTCTTCTATAATTACCAATGTTTAAGCAAATAATTGGAAAATTAAATATAAATAAATATTCTGTGAAAAATCTTGAGAAAATTACAGAACTGACATATGATATTGATAAGTTAATTCTCAATATATTTTAGTCATTGTAAGTATTCTGGATAATTTTATCTATTTAAAAGTTATCATTGTAAATTATTATAACTTTTAGAAACTGATATAAACATTTAGAAATTAGACATACTGAATGAAAAATGATGAAAGTTTTTATATATGACACTTATGTCTGGAAGAACGTTATGTAAAATGTTAGTAATTTCCTGACCATTTTGGTTATATTTGGTTGATTTATCACTCATGTTATATTTTTGTTATTCTATTACAAATATAGTGTGAAAAATGATTAAGAGTTTTCAAAAATAAAGTTTCTGTTATGAATGATTGTTTGATGCTATGAATGATGGTTTGAATAAGTATGGTTATTTTTAGTATACTTTGGATAAATTTCATCAATTTTCCATACATAAGAAAATTTATATAATTCTGGAAAACCTCAAATTTCTGCATGAAAATTTATGAAAATTTTTCTGTGTACTTTTATATGTAAATGTGATATGCAGTAAAAATTTAATGATTTATAAAACATGATAGCTAAATTTAGTCAATTTATGATACATGTTGAAATAAAAGTAATTCTAGAAAAATTTGAATTTCTGCATGCAAAATTATGAAAAATTCTCTGTGCATTGTTACAGACAAATGTAAGTTTCTGTAAAAGTTTAATGGTATTCTACATTTAATAGTCAAATTTAGTCATTTTATGATGCATGTTGGAGTATAAGTAATTTCAGAAAAATTATACTTACTGTCTGCAAAATGATGAAAAATTTCTGTTCTGATCCTTTCTGTAAATGTATTGATTTTCTGAAATTTCACTGCATTCTGATCTCTGTAAATAGAATTAATAATTTTTGATATATCCATGTCATTATATTTGAATAAATTGAGAAATTCAGAAAAACAAAAAAGAGATTTTCAGTAATGGTATATTTCATATTTATTATTCACAACATGACATTTGAGTGGCATGTGTCCATTGGATATGAGTTATTTATAAATAATTACTGTACTGTTATTACTGCCAAATGAACACTGCCACCATAGGGGGAGACTGGAACCAAACTATAGAAATGCCCCTATGGGGAGGTTCACACTGTACTGGCCCCGAAGGTAACGGGGATTGAAATCATGGAGGTGGACAAGTACCACTGGTTAAGGTGGAGAGGACTTCTCCCGGTTCTGCGCAGTAACCAAGACTCATCACTATTTACCTAGGTGATCGAGTACCGACTGACTATCCTTCTATGAGTGGTTTGGGCACTGTGTCTGGCTAGTTATATCACTGTTATTAATTACTGAATTGAAATTAAAACTACTATTTACTGAACTGAAATTGAAATGACTGTTACTGTTTACTGAAACATTATTCAAATGATTATTACTGCTTACTAAGTCATTATTGAAATGACTACTACTGCCCACTGAACTGAAATTGAAATTGCTGTTACTGTTCACTGAGTCATTATTAAAATGACTATTACTGCTCACTGAACTGAAATTGAACGACTGTTATTGCCTACTGAATCGTTTTTAATACGACTATTATTGCTCATTGAATTGATATGGAAACTGTTATTACTGTTCACTGAATCGATATTGGAATGACTGTTACTGCATACTGTTACCGCTCAGTAAACCGATAGTGAAATTAGTACTAGTGCCTACTGAATTGTTATTGCATGTTACTGTTATTACACTGTAATTGTTTATATATTTGTAAATGATGAATTATCATTTACTTTGTCATTGATAGAATAAAGTTTTAATGCACATGTTGTATTTGTAAAATGTTAATAGCATGACTTATGATCATAAAAATTGAGATTGGGTTAAATATATTAACCTCATGTGTTATACAATTAAAATTATGCCTAAGAATAAATTATAAAATGAAATACCATAAATCACTTTGGATGTGTTTATACATGTTATGATTGGGGACTATGCTAGTCTCTTACTGGGTCTATTCGTAGACTCACACCGTTGAATATTTTCAGGAGAAGCAGTAGAAGAAAGCGAGGAGTGATCTCGCAGTAGTCTGATCGAGGCTTGGAGTTACTACGAGTATTGTCTTAGATAGTTATGTCTGTTAGAAAAAAAAATATGTGTGAAATTTTGGCTATGTAGTGAATGACATATTAAATTGTTAATCTATATTTCGATGTATGTGGATGAATTCATTTGAATGTAAGCTGATGATTCGAGCATTTTCATTTCCGTTGTAATGATATCTCAATGTTTATGTAAAAATTCTCTACCGAATTGTACCGTTTCGGTTGTCCCACTGTGACGTTCCGACCGGGATCCGACGTGAGTCTTTACGACTGGACCGGGTCTTCGAGTCGGGGCGTTACAGAGAATGGTATCAGAGACCACGGTTGAGAATTTACATAAATAGTCATTAGGTTAATCCACATTTTAAAAGACTTAAAATAGTAGGTTGTTAAGATGAACACTTAGTCGTATAATGGTATTTTTAGACCATGATAGGAGGGGTGACCATAATGGAGAGATTTCGGTGGATGACGTCACCTTCTTTTAAGGGAGAGAGTCAGCTAATCATGGCTGAAAATTGGCTCCGCGAGATCGAGAAGATTTTTCGGGTCATCCGGTGTGCGAATGAGGACAAAACAACTTTGACGGCATACATGCTACATGAGAGAGCAGACGTATGGTGGGCGTCTTTGCTAAGGAATCAACCAGACAGACTGGAGCATGAAATTACTTGGGAAGAATTCACGGAGCTATTCACGGCAAAATACATACCGGAACATATACAAGACAAGCTGGAGCAAGAATTTCTGGCCCTAACTCAGGGGCCGAAGACCGTGCTCGAGTATGAAGCAAAGCTCACGGAATTATCAAAATATGCACCACACATTGCTACAGATGAAAGGAGGAAGGTGAAGAAATTTGTGGCGGGACTACGACCGTCGCTTCGGACCCGCCTAGTTGCACTAGATCTTGCTACTATGGAGGCGACTCTTGGCGCGGCATGTCGTCAAGAGAGTGACATGGAGTTATATCAAGAGAAGAAGAAGACTTCGACAAAGAGACCATCGGCACCATTTCACCGGTATGACAAAGGCAAGAAGGTGATGAGCAATCCGTCATGATCGTTCGTTGCAGGGAAGACCACACCACCAGCTTGGGGCAGTAACAAAACAGAATGTAAGCAATGTGGCAAGCGACATGGCGGGGAAGTATGCTGGATCGCCACCGGCAGATGTCTCTGTTGTGGCGAGAAGGGCCACATGATTCGAGATTGTCCGAAGATGATGCAACCTGTTCGAATTCTGGACCGTAAAGAGCAGGTGCTGAGGACTAAAGTCATTCTATTAGTGAAGATACTATGGAGGAACTTCTCGCATGAGGAGGCCACGTGGGAACCAGAAGAAGCAATGAAGAAGAAGTATCATCATCTATTCGGTATGTGATCTAATCCCAACTTCGAGGACGAAGTTTTCTTTAAGGGGGAGAGAGTGTAATGCCCTACGATTTTATAGCATTTTATTTGATTGTTAAATAAAAATTATGTATGTCTAATATTTAAACTATTAATTTTAGTATATTGATTTTAGTTATAGAAAAAAAAGTTTAAAAGTTAAAAGATAAGAAGAAAGAAAAAAATAAAAAAAATAGTTGGGGGCAAATTATTTAAAATAAAAAGAAGAAAGGAGTTAAATAAAAGAAAAGGTTAAAAACACAAAAAATATATTAGAAGGATAAAAATGAAAAAAAAATAAAAAAATAAAAAAAATAAAAAAATAAAAAAAATGCTGCGGCGGGAGGGCTATCGATCACGCTCCCGCCCCCGCGCGCGCGCCCGGGGCGGGCGCAGCAACCGCCCCCGCCCCCCCTTGACCGCCGCTTTTGCGGCGGTTTTGATAAAAAAAAATTATTTATTATTATTTCTTTTTGGTTAAACTCTTATCTTAGTTTAAAGCCTTTGCTTCATTTAGTCAAAACGCATGTCCTATACAAAAAGAAAAAGAAAAATATGAGGTAGTCAAAGAAGGAGGCTTAGTGGTCGGAGAGAATCTTTTAAAGTCATATCTCAATTAAATAATGTTAAAATGATAAATTAACCCTCACCATTGATTTAAATGAAGGGTTAAGATTGATTAGGCCAAAAACCCTATAAATAGAGGGGTAGAGGGCTTCATTTGCTCCTCTTGCTGGTTGAGTACGTGAGGAGCAGAAGGAGAAGGCTGGAAGGCTGATTAGGAGGTGTTTAAGTATTTTTAAGGTAAATGATTAGCACTTTATCCCATTGATTAGCATGGATTAGCATATTTAGATTGGTTTAAGGTGTGTAATTAGCATCTATATAGGTAGTTAAGTCCATAGAACGTTATTTCATGATTTGTGATCATATCTTAGTTCGATTAGTATTAGATCATTAATATTAAGACATGTGATTAAGGGTAAACTTAAGTAACTAATGCATTATAATTAGTAACGGTGTATGATAAATTTGGAGAGCTTTCAGAATCATGAGATCTGATGTTATGAGCCTTATGTAAAAATTTTCATATCTGATTCAATTTATTGTTACGTTTATGAATATTTTAATATTATCTTGAAGGTGTTCAATTATACTAAAATATTAAAGGGATGATATTAAATCATCTGAAATTGTAAGAATGCATCTTATGTGAATTCTATGCGTAGAAAATTTTTAATGATTTCTGGATCACGGTATTTATTTTAATGAAGTTTCATACATGATAAAATATATAAATAATTATATAGAAATTACATAAATTAGAGATCATGTTCACAAAAATCTTAGAATTTCACAGAAAAGTTCTTACGTTGAGTTTGTTGTATTCTGAAAATATAAATAATTATTGATGTCTGTAAGTGATATTACATAATTTTTGATATTTTATTAGAGGTATAAAATTATGGGATAAATAGAAATACTATATGGAAATTCTTGGAACAATACCATAAGACTAAAATGCATGTTAGAACTAAGTGATGAAAATTTCATCTTAGTCTGATAACAAAATCTTTACTGGTATAATTACCAATGTTTAAGTAAATAATTAGAAAATTAAATAAATATAAATATTCTGTGAAAAATCTTGAGAAAATTACAGAACTGATATATGATGTTCATAAGTTAATTCTCAATATATTATAGTCATTGTAAGCATTCTGGATAATTTTATCTATTTAAAAGCTATCATTGTAAATTATTGTAAATTTTAGAAACTGATATAAAATTTTAGAAATTAGACATACTGAATGAAAAATGATGAATGTTTTTATATATGACATCTATGTCTGGAAGAATGTTCTGTAAAATTTTAGTAATTTCCTGATCATTTTAGTTATATTTAGTTGATTTATCACTCATGTTATATTTTTGTTATTCTATTAAAATATTACAAATACAGTTTGAAAAAATGATTAAGAGTTTTAAAAAATGAAGTTTCTGTTATGAATGATTGTTTGCTGCTATGAATGATGGTTTGAATAAGTATGGTTATTTTTAGTATACTTTGGATAAATTTCATCAATTTTCCATGCATAAGAAAATTTATGTAATTCTGAAAAAACTCAAATTTCTGTATGAAAATTTATGAAAATTTTTCTGTGTAATTTTACATGTAAATGTGATATGCAGTAAAAATTTAATGATTTATAGAACATGATAGCTAAATTTAGTCAATTTATGATACATGTTGAAATACAAGTAATTCTAGGAAAATTCAAATTTTTGCATGCGAAATTATGGAAAATATTCTGTGCATTGTTACACATAAATGTAAATTTCTGTAAAAGTTTAATGGTATTCTACATTTAATAGCTAAATTTAGTCATTTTATGATGCATGTTGGAGTATAAGTAATTTCAGAAAAATTATACTTACTGTCTGCAAAATGATGAAAAATTTCTGTTCTGATCCTTTCTATAAATGTATTGATTTTCAGAAATTTCACTGCATTCTGATCTCTATAAATAGAATTAATAATTTTTGGTATATCCATGTCATTATATTTGAATAACTTGAGAAATTCAAAAAAATAAAAAAAGAGACTTTCAGTATTGGTATATTTCATATTTATTATTCACAGCATGACATTTGAGTGACATGTGTCCATTGGATATGAGTTATTTATAAATAATTACTGTACTGTTATTACTGCCAAATGGACACTGTCACCATAGGGGGAGACTGGAACGAAATTATAGAAATGCCCCTATGGGGAGGTTCACACTGTATTGGCCCCGAGGGTAACGGGGATTGAAATCTTGGAGGTGAATAAGTACCACTGGTTATGGTGAAGATGACTTCTCCCGATTCTGCGCAGTAACTAAGACTCATCATTATTTACCTAGGTGATCGAGTACCGACTGACTATCCTTCTATGAGTGGTTTGGGCACTGTGTCTGGCTAGTTATATCACTGTTATTAGTTACTGAATTGAAATTAAAACTACTATTTACTGAACTGAAATTGAAATGACTGTTACTGTTTACTGAGTCATTATTCAAATGACTATTACTGCTTACTGAGTCATTATTGAAATGACTACTACTGTCCACTGAACTGAAATTGAAATTACTGTTACTGTTCACTGAGTCATTATTAAAATGACTATTACTGCTCACTGAACTGAAATTGAACGACTGTTATTGCGTACTGAATCATTTTTAATACGACTATTACTGCTCATTGAATTGATATGGAAACTGTTATTACTTTTCACTGAATCGATATTGGAATGACTGTTACTGCCTACTGTTACCGCTCAGTAAACCGATAGTGAAATTAGTATTAGTGCCTACTGAATTGTTATTGCATGCTACTGTTATTACACTGTAATTTTTTATATATTTGTAAATGATGAATTATCATTTACTTTGTCATTGATAGAATAAAGTTTTAACGTACATGTTGTATTTGTAAAATGTTAATAGCATGACTTATGATCATAAAAAATGAGATTGGGTTAAATATATTAACCTCATGTGTTATCCAATTAAAATTATGCCTAAGAATAAATTATAAAATGAAATACCATAAATCATTTTGGATGTGTTTATACATGTTATGATTGGGGACTATGCTACTCTCTTACTGGGTCTATTCGTAGACTCACACCGTTGAATATTTTCAGGAGAAGCAGTAGAAGAAAGCGAGGAGTGATCTCGCAGTAGTCTGATCACGGCTTGGAGTTACTACGAGTATTGTCTTAGGTAGTTATGTCTGTTAGAAAAAAAAATATGTGTGAAATTTTTGGCTATGTAGTGAAAGACATATTAAATTGTTAATCTATATTTCGATGTATGTGGATGAATTCATTTGAATGTAAGCTGATGATTCGAGCATTTTTATTTCCGTTGTAATGATATCTCAATGTTTATGTAAAAATTCTCTACCGAATTGTACCGTTTGGGTTGTCCCACTGTGACGTTCCGACTCGGATCTGACGTGAGTCTTTACGACTGGACCGGGTCTTCGAGTCGGGGGTTACAGAGAATGATATCAGAGACCACAGTTGAGAATTTACATAAATAGTCATCAGCTTAATCCACATTTTAAAAGACTTAAACTCGTAGGTTGTTAAGATGAACACTTAGTCGTATAATGGTATTTTTAGACCATGATAGGAGGGGTGACCATAATGGAGAGATTTCGACGGATGGCGTCACCTTCTTTTAAGGGAGAGAGTCAGCAAATCATGGCTGAAAATTGGCTCCGCGAGATCGAGAAGATTTTTTGAGTCATCCGGTGTGCGGATGAGGACAAAACAAGTTTGGCGGCGTACATGCTACATGAGAGAGCAGACGTATGGTGGGCGTCTATGCTAAGGAATCAACCAGCCAGATTGGAGCATGAAATTACTTGGGAAGAATTCACGGAGCTATTCACCGCAAAATACATACCGGAACTTATACAAGACAAGCTGGAGTAAAACTTTCTGGCCCTAACTCAGGGGCCGAAGACTGTGCTCGAGTATGAAGCAAAGTTGACGGAATTATCAAAATATGCACCACACATTGCTACAGATGAAAGGAGGAAGGTGAAGAAATTTGTGGCGGGACTACGACCGTCGCTTCGGACCCGCCTAGTTGCACTAGATCTTGCTACTATGGAGGCGGCTCTTGGCGCGGCATGTCGTCAAGAGAGCGACATGGAGTTACATCAAGAGGAGAAGAAGACTTCGACGTAGAGACCATCGGCACCATTTCACCGGTATGACAAAGGTAAGAAGGTGATGAGCAATCCGTCACGATCGTTCGTGGCAGGGAAGACCACACCACCAGCTTGGGGCAGCAACAAACCAGAATGTAAGCAATGTGGCAAGCGACATGGCGGGGAAGTATGCTGGATCGCCACCGGCAGATGTCTCCGTTGTTGCGAGAAGGGCCACATGACTCGAGATTGTCCGAAGATGATGCAACCTGTTCGAATTCTGGACCGTAAAGAGCAGGTGCTGAGGACTAAAGTCATTCTATTAGTGAAGATACTATGGAGGAACTTCTCGCATGAGGAGGCCACGTGGGAACCAGAGGAAGCAATGAAGAAGAAGTATCCCCATCTATTCGGTATGTGATCTAATCCCAACTTCGAGGACGAAGTTTTCTTTAAGGGGGAGAGAGTGTAATGCGCTACGATTTTATAGCATTTTATTTGATTGTTAAAAAAAATTATGTATGTCTAATATTTAAACTATTAGTTTTAGTATATTTATTTTAGTTATAGAAAAAAAGTTAAAAAGTTAAAAGATAAGAAGAAAGAAAAAAATAAAAAAAAATAGTTGGGGGCAAAATTGATTAATATAAAAATAAGAAAGGAGTTAAATAAAAGAAAAGGTTAAAAACACAAAAAATATATTAGAAGGATAAAAATGAAAAAAATAAAAAAATTAAAAAAAATGCGGCGGCTGGAGGGCGGCCGCCCACTCGCCCGCGCCTGCACGCGCGCGCGCGCGTGGGAGCGAGCGGGGCGGGCGCCGCAACCGCCCCTGCCCCCCCTTGACCGCCGCTTTTGCGGCTGTTTTGATAAAAAAAATTTATTTATTATTATTTCTTTCTGGTTAAACTCTTATCTTAGTTTAAAGCCTTTGCTTCATTTAGTCAAAACCCATGTCCTAAAGAAAAGAAAAATATGGGGTAGTCAAAGAAGAAGGCTTAGTGGTTGGGGAGAATCTTTGAAAGTCATATCTCAATTAAATAATGTTAAAATGATAAATTAATCCTCACCATTGATTTAAATGAAGGGTTAAGTTTGATTAGGCCAAAAAGCCTATAAATAGAGGGGTAGAGGGCTTCATTTGCTCCTCTTGCTGGTTGAGTACGTGAGGAGCAGAAGGAGAAGGCTGGAAGGCTGATTAGGAGGTGTTTAAGTATTTTTAAGGTAATGGATTAGCACTTTATCCCATTGATTAGCATGGATTAGCATATTTAGATTGGTTTAAGATATGTAATTAGCATCTATATAGGTATTTAAGTCCATAGAACGTTGTTTCATGATCTGTGATCATATCTTAGTCGGATTAGTATTAGATCATTAATATTAAGGCATGTGATTAAGGGTAAACTCAAGTAATTAATGCATTATAATTAGTAACGGTGTATGATAAATTTAGAGAGCTTTCAGAATCATGAGATCTGATGTTATGAGTCTTATGTAAAAATTTCTATGTCTGATTCAATTTATTGTTACGTTTATGAATATTTTAATATTATCTTGAAGGTGTTCAATTATACTAAAATATTAAAGGGATGACATTTAATCACCTCAAATTGTAGGAATGTATCTTACTATGAATCCCATGTGTATAAAAATTTTCTTGATTTCTAGATCACGGTATTTATTTTAATGAATTTTCATACATGATAAAATATATAAATAATTATATAGAAATTACATAAATTAGAGATCATGTTCACAAAAATCTTAAAATTTTACAGAAAGGTTCTTACGTTGAGTTTGTTGTTTTATGAAAATATCAATAATTATTGATGTCTGTAAGTGATATTACATAATTTTTGATATTTTATTAGAGGTATAAAATTATGGGATAAATAGAAATACTATTTTGAAATTCTTGGAACTTTACCATAAGACTAAAATGTATGTTAGAACTAAGTAATGAAAATTTCATCTTAGTCTGATAACAAAATCTTTTCTGCTATAATTACCAATGTTTAAGCAAATAATTGGAAAATTAAATATATATAAATATTCTGTGTAAAATCTTGAGAAAATTACAGAACTGACATATGATATTGATAAGTTAATTCTCAATATATTTTAGTCATTGTAAGCATTCTGGATAATTTTATCTATTTAAAAGTTATCATTGTAAGTATTCTGGATTTTCTAACAGAGCTGGGTCGGATCTGGGCTGCAGGGGGCAAAACAGATTTGGGAAATATCCGAGTTTTTTGGATGGGAAATAAAATTTATAAAATTACAAAAAAATTTATGGACGATGGTTCAGGTGGACAGAACTCCAAGTTCAAATTTCAGCTCATTCTGAAATCGGAAAGGGGGTCTCATGAGCGAAATATTTGGTTGCTGGAACACAAGTCTACACAGGGGCAGATCTTGTGGACTGTGGGAATATAAATGTAAAAATGGGAAAACGAAGTGGGAAAAATCTAAAACTTTTTTTGGGACGTGGGATCAACCTTGGGAACTCACCCTGAAATTTTCAACCTGGTCAGATCTCGGGGTTGAGAGCTAAAATTCGATCTCTTCCTTGTTGTCTCGCGATAGGCAGAACTCCAGCGATGGCGATGGCGGTGGAACGGCGGCTTGATGGCGGTGGCGGCGACGGCGATGTACTTCAGACACTGATAGGGGAGGAGTCACACCTCAGAGAGGTAGCCTTTACTGCTGCAAGGGGAGGGAGAGGAGAGAGAAAGGGGGCGGCCTTGGCTCTTGGAGCAAAATGCATGAATTTCTTCTATTAATTGTGTGAAAAATGAAAAATACACGGCTTTTATATGGAATGGGATCCCTAGGTAAATGAACAACCTTACCCTCAGATATAGGATTAAGGAGGGGTACCTTGGGAATGCTAAAATCCATTTTTCCCCATGTGGTCAAAGCTAAATAAACAAATTAGCCTAATAAGGCCAAAGGAAGGGGCGCCCTCCTCATGGGTCAAATTTGGCAACTTGGTCCAAGTTCTACCTTCGACCAAGGACCAACCAATTGGGCCTTCCAAGCTAGGAAGCCCATGTGAGAGGTAGAAACAAAATTGGGCCTTAAGTGGCCTTAACGTCCAATATGAACATAACCCCTTAATGGACTCTAAATGAACTTGACCCAATGGCTTATTAATAGTCTTAAAAAGGAGCCCAAATAAAACCCAAACAACACACATTACAAATACAATGCAATAAGTACCAAATACACCCCAATAAATGCTAGAAAATACCCAGACTCAAGACGGAGACTACAGACTGTCTCCAAGCCATAGGGATGCCGATGTAGCTCGAGTGGTGCTGCGCATACGATATCGACGGTTCGCCGACTCATGCTTCTCGTGTGCTCTGGTGTCATCACCAATTCTCCCCGGGTGAGAGAAACTCGACCATGTCGAGTAAGGGTTGGGATCACTCTGGTAGCGCTCTAGTAGGTCCGGTTCTATCCTCTGCAACTCTGCCCTGGTGATCCACGTATCCTCGGTGGCGGGTCGCCCTCTCCATCGCACTAGGTAGCGCGGGTAGGATCCACTCCTGGTAATAGTCACCTGCTCATCCCGTATATGATCTATATATTCACGCTGCCGTGGAAAGGATGCTGGTGGTGGACACTTAGGTGTGGGTCACTCTCAAGAGGGGGAGATGGCTCAAAAGGCTCACTGGGGATCACCGTTGGGTCCCTATAAGCAACTAGATTCGAAACATTGAAAGTAGAGCTTATCCCATATTCCTCGGGCAAGTCCACAACATACGCATTGGATCCGATGCGTTTTAACACTCGAAATGGACCGGCTCCGCGATCTTGCAATTTCTTGACGGTTCCAGAGGGAAACCATTTAGGTCTAACCCTGATCATGACATAATCACCCTCTTGGAACTCACGGTGGTGTCTGTGGGTATCGGCTAACTCTTTGTACCGTGCATTGCTGGCCTTAATGTGACAACAAATGTCATCATGCAGACTCCTAACATGCCTAGCAAATGACTCAGCAGACTCTGACACTTGTGCATGAATGGGCATGGGAACAAGATCCACTGGTTTCCTAGGCCTACGACCTGTGACAATCTCAAACAGACTCATACCTGTAGACCTATTGACCGAATCATTGTATGCAAACTCAGCCAGTGGTAACATGAGGTCCCAATCCCCTACACGGTCTTACAAGACACCTCAAAAGGTCACCCAAACTCCTATTGACCACCTCGATCTGAACATCTGTTTGGGGATGATATGCAGTGGAGAACTTGAGATGAGTACCTAACATATGCCACAGTATCTTCCAAAAGTAACTGGTGAACCTAACATCACGGTCAGACACTATGGTACGAGGCAACCCAAACTTACATACCCATGAGAAAGGAATAGACGGGCTACCCTCGAAGCATCCGAAGTCTTAGAGGAGGGAATGAAAAGGGCCATCTTCAAGAATCGATCTACTACCACATAGACCGAATCATGCTTCCTAGAGGTTTGTGACAATCCCAAACCAAAATCTATGTGAACATCATGCCATGGGGCATCAGGTACGGGAAGAGGCGTGTATAGGCCTGAGTTTTGCTTCTTCATTTTGGCCGTAACACATGTACGTCACTGGGCCACAATGTGAGCAACATCTCTCTTCAAGCTCGGCCAATAGAACCTATGCTCGATAGCCTCGATAGTCTTGTTTCGACCGAAGTGGTCGGCTAGACCTCCCGCATGAAGTTCCCAGACTAAGAAGTCGCGAACCGAAGTTTGGGGAACACAAAGCCTGCCTCCTCGAAAGAGGTAACCCTCTTGAAGCACATAATCACTATGATCTCTCGAGGGTCTGGCCTGGAGAGCGGCAAAGATCTGACCAAAGTCAGGATAATCAACACACGCCTCTCTCATCTTCTCTAGCCCTATAACCTCGGCACTCATGGTAGTCAGCAGGCATGCTCGCCGACTCAAGACATCAGCCACCTTGTTGTCCACTCCAGCCTTGTGCTTGAGCACAAATGTGAACTGTTGGAGATACTCAACCCATCTGCTGTGACACGCATTAAGCTTCTTTTGGGCATGGAGGAACTTCAAGGCCTCATGGTCGGAGTATAAGACAAACTCCTGATGTAATAAGTAGTGCCTCCAATGCTTAAGAGCCTGAACAACTGCATAGAATTCCTTATCATAGGTAGAGTATCGCAGTTTTACGTCATTCAGCTTCTCATTGAAATATGCAATCGGGTGGGTCTCCTGACTCAACACTCCTCCAATTCCTACACCCGACGCATCACATGAGACCTCAAACACCTTCAAAAAATCTGGTAATCGAAGAACCGGTGTCTAGGTCATGTGATCCTTGATGTCCTTGAAGGCAACAGCAGCGGCCTTCGTCCATACAAATGTGCCCTTCCTGATACGGTCCGTGATCAGGGCAGTGACGGCACTAAATCCGTGGATGAAACGATGATAGAACGTCGCGAGGCCATGGAAGCTACGGACATCATGGATCACGCGGGGTTCCGGCCACTCAACAATGGCCCGGACCTTCTTCGGATCAGCGGAGACCCCAGTACTAGACACAATGAAACCCAAGAAGGTAAGCTGAGGGTCATAAAGGCACACTTCTGTGGGTTTGTAAACAATTGCTCTCGCCTCAAGAGTAGGCAGACCTGCTGAAGATGGTCCAAGTGGTCCCCCGTAGTGTGACTATAGATGAGAATATCATCAAAATACACTACAACAAAGACTCCAATACAAGGTCGAAGGACCTGAGTCATGAGTCGCATGAAGGTGCTGGGGGCATTGGTCAGTCCAAAGGGCATAACCAACCACTCATATAGACCGTCCATAGTCTTAAATGCAGTCTTCCACTCATCACCTGGCCTAATCCTTACCTGATGATAGCCACTCTTAAGATCGATCTTCAAAAAGATAGTGGTACCTGCCATAATGTCAAGCATATCATCTAGGCGGGGAATAGGGAACATGTACTTCACGATGATTTTATTGATGGCACGACTATCAATACACATCCTCCAAGTGCCATCCTTCTTTGGGGCGAGTAACGAGGGCACAACACACGGACTCATGCTGTCCCGAACAGATCCTCTCTGCATAAGCTCATCGACCTGCCGCTTTAGCTCGGCGTGCTCAGTGAGACTCATGCGATAGTGGGGAAGATTGGGCAATGAGGATCTCGAAATCAGGTCGATAGCATACTGAATATCCCGCATAGGTGGGAGTCCCTCGGGAAGCTCTTCGGGAAAGATATCAGCAATCTCCTGCAGAATGGGAACAACATCGGGTGGGAGTTCACCCTCAGACTTTCGCTCCACCTCACGGACCATGATAGCAAACACAGGACTTCCCTTAATAGCCTCCCGCTCCATTTCTTGGGAGCTAATCAACATCAACCTCCTAGACGGGGGTTTGCCTGTTCCAGATGTAACAGTCATGGCCCGAGCTGGGGATGGGGTATTGGGTCTAGGGATGGAAGGCTCCGGAGTACTAGGACCAGTAGGACCCCTAACTGAAGGACTCTTGGGCTGAGAGGGGTGGAGGGTAATCCACTGGCCACCATGGTCGAAGGTATAGGTGTTCGACCAGCCATGGAGTGTGGCATCCCGATCAAACAACCATGGCCTACCAAGAATAATACTTCCCACCTCCATGGGGAGGACATCGCACCAGATCTTGTCACGGTAGGCATGGAACTGCAGTGGGACCAGACACCGCAGCCTGATCGGAATGGAGGTGGAATCCACCCATGATACTCGATAGGGGCAAGGATGGTCCATGGGAGTAAGACCAAGATGAGAAACAGTGCCCGTAGAGATTGCATTGATACAACTCCCACTATCGATAATCACCTTACAAACTTTCCCGCCCAGCCTACAGTATGTATGAAAGATAGTGGCCCGATGCCAGTCATCACTGGCCTGTGGCTGGGTGAGAATACACCTGATGACCCCTAACTGGGCATCGTCTAGATGCTGAGCATCCTGACCTTCATCTTCATTCTCAAAGAACTCGTCAACTAATTCCTGTTCCGCCTCATAGCTGACTAACACAAGCTCTGAAGATGAGGTGTTCCCGACCTGTGTGTCCCCAATGACTAGAGATTGACGCGTGGGACACTGATTTGCAAAATGGCCAAACCCATTGCAGCGAAAACACTGCTGCCATGATCCACTAGGCTCCCCGATCAAAGGTCCCTTACCCTTATCCTCCCGATGGATAGGTGGTGTAGGCAACAAGGGACGGGCAAGAGGTGCGGGTGCCGGTGGACGGGCAATGGGTGCCGTAGGTTGGGGTCGAGGAGGAAAATCCCTCGGAGGTGGAGGGCGAGGCCTAGGAGCGAATGGCTCTTGACGGGCGGGCTCCTGAGGTCGAGCCATGGGGGCCCTCTGATATGTGCCTGAAGAGCTGCGAGGCTCGACACTATGAAGAGGAAAGGGGCCCAACCGTTGGGTAGGCTCGAACTCGACCTTGAATTGCTCCAATTCGAGAGCAACTTGATACGCTTGTTCCAAAGTGGCCACATTGGGCGAAAAAGTTCATATTGATAATGTGGCCGCAGACCTCTTCGAAAGCGTGAGATGGTCATGGTGCTCTCTTCCGTAACTCCACACCGCAAATAGTATTCATCAAACTCGGCGGTGTACTCAGTCACGAACCGATTCTCTTGGGAAAGACTTTGCCATTTATCTATGAGACGCTGGCGGTATGTGGCAGGAAGGTACTTCTGCCTCAACTTGGTTTTCATGTCATCCCAAGTACCGATCTGGGGTTGATGTCGCTGCATCAACAGGCTCTCCACATTAGTCCAATAGGTTTGCGCATGTCCTTACAACTTCATCTTTGCGTAGCGAACTCTTCGGTGGTCCGTCATCTCAAACCACTCGAAGTACCGATCCATGCCGGCCTCCCAATCTAAATAGACCTTTAGGTCCAAGGACCCGTCAAAAAGGGGAGGGTCCGTACGCACGCTCCTAAGAATGCGGTCGTCATCATCGTAATCGCAATTCCATTGTTGGGCTCGACGGTCACGACCATAATCCCCTTGTTCATTATCAGATGCATAGTCATCCACCTCGGGCACTCGTTACCTTCTATCATCTGCCCCTTGAGCCCTTGGAGCAGCAGGTTGTTGAACCAGCTCCTGTTGGCCATTTGTCGGCACGGGTTGCGCCTCCACCGGGGCCTTCTCTAGGATAGCAATTCTCCCCACCAGGTCTTGCATAGACTGGTCCGATGCTTCAGCCAGATCCTCTAAGTCTTTCATCCTTCCTTCTAGACGCGTACCGACGCCGTCTACACGCGTACTAAGCCCATCCATATGCGTATCGAATCGATCCATGAGAGATCGAAACATCTCGGCCACTGAAGGCTCATCGGACCTATGGATTGGGGATCCGCCATAGGTGGTGGTGATGAGTATTGGGTACCTCTACGGGTGGGCATGCAAAAGACACGGCGACTGGGATACACGGACTAAGGCAAAGATGATGAACCTAGACTTAACCAATATCCGGTACGTGGCAGAGGTTTGATCCGAAGATCACACTCACGCAAGTGTGTTCCTTCCCAATAGGCGTAACCTATTGTTCCGGAGACACCTTTTAATATACTGAGTAAAGGATGTAATGATACACCTAGGACGACTACCCTAGACTCTAACCTGGCTCTGATACCAAACTGATGCGGGACAAATGAGGGACTCGACGCCAAAGGATGCGAACCTTGGACTCTAAGTGACGACGCGACCAGCGACACGGGAATAATAGAGCTACCTCGGCTCGACACTAAGAGTTCCTATGGGATATATGCCTTAAACAGAAATGCGTGCTCACTCGTTGTCCCAAGCGAGGGAAACACGGATCTGTGCGGTTGAGAAACTGGCAGAGTCAAGGGTGGTCAAACTAACTTCTGTGCTCGAATCGAGTCACGGGATGGGTTCACTCTCTTTCTCACAGCGGTGATTAAAATTGATTTAGCAAGCTAGAATTTGAACGCACTCATGCAGCGGCATATAGTCATATACTAAGTAAGCAAATGCCAAGAAGGAAAGATCTTTACCTCCACGCTTCGGGCGTGGGGAAGACAACCCCGACCAAAATCGTACTCCCGGTTAAACAATTATCAATAGTTACAGAATTAAACCCACTCCACGCAGGGAGGTAATAGGTAACATGTGGGACCCGGGAGGATCGAAATTGGGTTGACGGGCAGCATTTTGAACCGCTCCGTCAGTGTCGACACGCAGCAACTTGATGCTATCTGGACGGCGTAGGTTGATGGTTGTGGGGTCCACGACCTGCTCGGACGACCGACTGAGGCGGGGTTGGTCCCTCTGCGAAGAGAACCCCTGGAGGGATGATCCCTGTGAGGTGGTACACCGGTTCACCTTGTGGAAGGCGGGACGGCTCCGTTCATCAAGTGTTGAGGCTTGCTGCCCCGGACCTGTGCTGCTGTTTCAGGCTTGCGCGATCCGGCGGTAAAAATTTCTGCGACCAGCTCCGATCTCGTAACGTTGCAAAACCGGCGCCGTTGCGAAGCTAACTCAGAGAACTTCAACCCTCTGGTGTTACAGTAATTTTTCTGTGGCCGTATTTTTCATGGGCGATTTTTCAACAGGAAAGGTTCCTGTCTCAGATCTGGTAGGGCAGACTGAGATCTGCCTGAGAAGATACGTTGACCGAGGTTGAAACCTTAGATCTGGGAGGTGAGATTTTTATGGCGGGTGGAGGAAGAGGTAAGGAACACGAGGATATTTTTTTGGTAATTTTTGGTAGAGGTTTGATATGAGAAAGGGATTTTCTAACAGAGCTGGGTCGGATCTGGGCTGCAGGGGGCAAAACAGATTTGGGAAATATCAGAGTTTTTTGGATGGGAAATAAAATTTATAAAATTACAAAAAAATTTATGGACGATGGTTCAGGTGGACAGAACTCCCAGTTCAAATTTCAACTCATTCTGAAATCGGAAAGGGGGTCTCATGAGCAAAATATTTGGTTGCTAGCACACAAGTCTGCACAGGGGCAAATCTTGTGGGCTGTGGGAATATAAATGGAAAAATTGGAAAACGAAGTGGGAAAAATCTAAAACTTTTTTTGGGACGTGGGATCAACCTTGGGAACTCACCCTGAAATTTTCAGCCTGGTCAGATCTCGGGGTTGAGAGCTAAAATTCGATCTCTTCCTTACTGTCCCGCGATGGGAAGAACTCCGGCAATGGCGGTGGCGGTGCAACGACGGCTCGATGGCAGCGGCGATGAACTTCACACACTGATAGGGAGGAGTCACACCTCAGAGAGGCAGCCTTCACAGCTACAAGGGGAGGGAGAGGAGAGAGAAAGGGGGCGGCCTTGGCTCTTGGAGCAAAATGCATGAATTTCTTCTATTAATTGTGTGAAAAATGGAAAATACAAGGATTTTATATGGAATAGGATCCCTAGGTAAATGACCAACCTTACCCTCAGATCTAGGATTAAGGAGGGCTACCTTGGGAATGCCAAAATTCATTTTTCCCCATGTGGTCAGCTAAATAAACAAATTAGCCTAATAAGGCCAAGGGAAGGGGCGCCCTCTTCATGGGTCAAATTTGGCAACTTGGTCCAAGTTCTACCTTGGACCAAGGACCAACCAATTGGGCCTTCCAAGCTAGGAAGCCCATGTAAGAGGTAGAAACCCAATTGGGCCTTAAGTGACCTTAAGGTCCAATATGAACATAACCCCATAATGAACTCTAAATGAACTTGACTCCTTAATGGACTCTAAATGAACTTGACCCAATGGCTTATTAATAGCCTCACAAAGGAGCCCAAATAAAACCCAAACAATACACATTACAAATACAATGCAATAAGTACCAAATATATCCCAATAAATACTAGAAAATATGCAGACTCAAGATAGAGACTCCAGACTGTCTCCAAGCCATAGGGATGCCGATGTAGCTAGAGTGGTGCTGCGCGTACGGTATCGACGGTTCGCCGACTCATGCTTCTTGTGTGCTCTGGTGTCCGCACCATTGTTAGCACAGACATGAGTGCCGAGCAATGCATGGTAACGCAGACCTTAGCTTGCATGTAACTCCTGCTAGCATCAACTCTAGGCAATCTCAACATGCTACTAGCACCGACCCTAGTCATGTAGACATGATGACCAGCACCGACCAGACTATTCTGTCAATGCGTAAAGCAAAACATGTGCTGACCTCTATATGAAACCAGACTACTAGCTTCAACCTTGAATACAAGACAATGCACAATAGCATCGACCTTATGCACAGGGCAAAGGACTAGCATCGACTTTAGATGCAGGAGACATGGTGCTTGCACCGACCTTTAATGCAGGGAACATGATGCTTGCACCGACCTTAGTATGCACAAAGTGCAACTAGCATAGACCTGAGTTCAATTGGGATCGACCTCAGTAGCTAGCATCGACCCTAGTATGCTTAAGGAACAACTAGCATCGACCTAATTCATGCCTATAACCAATTATGCACTGATCTACACATGCATAAGGCAAAGGATGCACTGACATTTCCCATGAGTGAATAGTGGTATGCACTGACCTCAGTATGCAGACAGCTGAAATGTGCACCGACGTTGTGTGCGAAACAACGAATTATACACAGACCTTACTGAAAGGTGCACCGACCTTGACAGTTAAACATAAACATGCACCGACCTATATGCTGATCCTTGTATCGCACGAAGGCAGAGATGCACCGACCTTACATGCTGAGCGACTAAGTATGCACCGACCTTCTATATGAACATGTTTGGATATGCACTGACCTACTATAGTATGTGCACCGACCTCCATTATGCGTACTGTAGACATGCACTGACCATGCTACACATGCACCGACTATGCTACACATGCACCGACCTTGTGACTTTTGCTAACACATGTGCATCGAGCTTATTTATGTAAGATGCAAATGTGCACAAACATAACATGATGTGCACCGACTTTGTATAGCACAAGGGTAGAATGTGCACCGACCTTGTATGTACACAAGGTAAATGTGCACTGACGTGATATGCCATAGACCAAAGAATGCACTGACTATGAAATGCACACCAAGTGTTCACTGAAATGCCACGCACATAAAAGTGATATGCATACATGGTGTTTGATGAAATCTCACACATACATACATATTTTATACAAGTACATAACCTAGATCTATGTGCACAGGGTTGACTGTATGTTGACCTGAAGTACATGTGCATGTACAGTAACATTAGTGATGTTTGAACACAAGTTGATGTATGCAATATGTATGCAACAGAGACCATGAATAATTCAATCAAGTCACACAGAAATTCCGCAATTTCATCTAAGATTGGTCTAAAACACATATGACATCATACATATGAGTCATAGTATTTGTCATCATCAAAACATAATATCTAACAATCTCCCCCTTTTTGATGATGACAACACTACGAGTCATATAAGTCAACATGACAATGTAATAAGCCAAATGAACCAAATATTATTCATGGTATTATTCATGCCAGTGTAGTGACTGATTCCAAGCATGCAGACACACTCAATATGACTCCTCCACATATTCTCCCCCTTTGACTTCTTCAAAAAGGAAGTACCTAAATGAAGCAATTTATGAAAGCACAAATGTAGACAAATGATCCAAGTTAGGCAAACAAAAGTAGACAATGTGTCACATTATTCTCCCCCTATGGAAAGTGAATGTAGGACCTGATGCCTAAAGATGTGGCAAATATCAACAAGGCATATTCTCCCCCTTTGACAAAATAGATGAAACAACAGACAGTTCTCCCCCTTTGAGAAATAATGAATGCGGCCCAGACAAGATTTTGTTCTTCCCTTTAAAACAATGCAATGCAGCCATGTCACAAAGGAAACAAAGCTTTCAACATGAGGGGCAAATGAGGAATGTGTCTAGAGAGAATGCAGGAGGGAAATTAAGGTAATGTGTAGAGATCAATCAAAACACAGATTTTTCAGAAACAATTGAATAAGTGATCACAAATTGGTATTGACAGAGAGCAGTAAATGACCATATATATCAGTGAATTTTCAAAGTTTCTGAGATGAAGAATTTTTTAGTAAGAAACCAACTTCATAATTCAGTATTTAGATTTTAGATTCTTCCATTATAAGAGCTTATGATTTGGCTTTGATTGAAAAGTATGGTTTAAGAATGATGTAAACAAAGTTCTTTAATAATTTTCAATACTCATATCTAAAACAATTCTTTAATAAAAATGAACCACTTGCTCATATAACATTCTAGTTCAACTTGCTTTTCATCTTACTTAGTTTACTTTCCATGACTCCTTTAAGAGTAACACAAGGTAGTATTGAGATTAAACATTCATGAATATATCTAAAATTGACTGTTCTTTCAGAATTTTCTGATGCATATATTTTTCAGATTTTTCTTATTGAGTATCAATTTATTTTTCAATGAGTAATTTTGGTTTAATCAACACCTTTTTACATGAGGCACAACACGTCTTAGGTGAAATGACCCAGTTACTTAGTGTGATAACCATATTGCTTCTCTCTTTAGAGAGCAGAGGTAGCATTAGAAGTATCTTTTACATGAGGAGACACCTTGATTAGAGACCAGAATCCTCAGTTACTCAATACAACCATGCCATTGCTCTACCATATTTTCACATTATTTTCAATGATTTTTAAACAGAGTTAACTATGGTACTTCATGACACAGTCCTTTGGACAGGTTTCTCAGTAACCACAGTCATTGTTTTATCCACAATTTTCTTATAAAATAGTTTCAGACAGATTAAATGTTTAAGACAATACTTACACTATGTATTTCAATCAAAATAAATCAAGATTTCAACTTTTCAAATTTCAAGAAGTCTTACATGAACTTACATGAGTCAAATAGTTAAGGTTTATTAAAAGGATTGAATCAGATATTTTCAAGTCCATTAAGTTCAAACTTAAGAGTACATTAGACTTAAACCAATGCAAATTAACAAATATTCTTAAACCAGTATAATGGAAGATTCCACATTAAAGATGATTTCAGATTTATGAAGCAGTTTACAGGCTGAAGTTTTTGTCAAATCTCAGTTCAGTCATTATCTGAGCAGCATCAAACATTAGAAATGTAAACATGCATGCATAGAAAATGATGATTTCACAACTCATGCTTGTTACAGAGTTTAACAGGAAGTTTTTCAGGAAGATCTGTTAAAGGACAGTGAATTTTCAAAGATGCAGCAAGAAGTATGCGCTTGAGTAATGCAGTTCAGAATAGACTGAATTCAAATGAAACTCTCCTTCAGCAGATTGAAGAGTAGCGGACAAAAATTTCAGATTTAAGAGAAGTAAGAGTTCAGATGATGGATCAATAGAAATCATTTGATGATAGGAATCACTGACACCCAGATACAGCCAGATGTGTTGAAAGTGTGTTTACAGTAAGAATTCAGATAGAGACAGACTGATGAATTAAAGAGCTCCCCCTATCTATATGCAGTCAGTCACTTCTTTTTAGAATTTTTTATAAATCATTGACATGCAATGCAATTACTACATGTATGCATATGCAGTGACTTTCCTAAAAGCATTACATGGACACATGTGGCATGAAGACATGCAAGGGCTAGACAAACTCCCCCTGACTTATGCAATATATGCAATGAAGGCTGAACATATGATTTTATGACTCATGCTCATGATTATTCAGACTGCCCTATATGCACAATGATCCATGGTACTAGGCAGAAGACTTGGTCTAAAAGATCACATCACACATAGTAAGAACCTCTAGACAGATTTCATTTGCCCTTCAGTAGCTTACCATTTGATATACCATAGTAGTCATGCATGACAATGCAGTACCAACACAGTCCTAAATGCATCAGATTTTCAATGATTGTATGTCAAACGGATGTGTAAGCAATCAATTGACATATGCAATTCACATATATGCACAAAATTGCAGACTATGCTCATGAGTTTATAGCCTTCTCTATGTACACAATCAAATGTCAAAACACTAGTGTATGCAGATGAAAAATGAATTCAACATGTCTTCAATGAATATGTGCACACATAACTCAATATATGAACATACAGACTCATGTAGCTTAATGCAAATGTCAAAGCAAATGCATGAAGAGTTTGACTAATCAGATCAAACAGATTCCTAAGGAATTCAACTGAATAAATGTGAGGAGTGAAAATATTACCTGAGTAGTACACGAGTGGGGTTTTCATGCTTGAGTGCCTTGGTTTATTACCCCCAGTTTATTCTTCAACCCAAGGCACACTTGCAAACCATCAGGTTATTTGGCACAAACAGGTACCCAAGATGTCTTGGGTCCTAAATTAATAGTGACACCTTTAGCAGATGTTCTAAATAATTTCTGTGCATAAAGGTCATCAAATCTCATCAATTGACAATTATTCATTGAATGACCTGACTTACCACAGTAATGGCATGTTGCAACAAATTTAAATTTCTTCCTATGCACATTACTATTTTCATGAAATCCCTATGTTTTTGCATGAAAATTCCTATTAACAGAATGCAAACTAGTCTGCTTATAATAACTTGCCAGCCAACAGGTTGCAGCCATGTGACCCGGCTTTCCACATTCAAAACATGAAATTTTTTTCTTTTTATCAATCAACTTATTTCTATTAGCAGCATTAGGAGCAGGGGATTTAACAGATTTAGCATTGAACCTACTCCTTTTAGCATGCCAACAGTTTGCAGCAGTGTGGCCCATTCTGCCACAACAGAAACATTGAATGTTCCTTTTAAAATTTGCATGATTTTTATTATGGAAATATTTATCATGCATTCCCATAGCTGACAGGTCATCTATTTCCATTAGCTTACATTCATGCATGAGATGACCCATTTTATGACAGTAAAAATATTTAGATTTCTTGTTTTGAACATAATAGGATTTCTTAGCATAAGAAGTCCTAGCATGAAATCTATCATCATCATTCTTCATGACAAAACAATCATTGATCACATGGCCAGAATTTCCACAATAAAAGCATTCAATATTCTTTCTGTGAGCAGTTGGGAATTTCTTATCCTTAGACTTGTTTGCATGAAATTTGTTATTCTTTTTCAGTGGTTTCATTTTCACATTTTTATTCTGTTTTTGAATCTTCTGATCAACAGACTGTTTTGAAGAAGATGCAGAAGTGCTAGCTAAATTTAAGCTACTCACAAATGTTGCGTATAGTTTGTTCCTTATAGCCTGCTTAATTTGAGAATTGTTGCCTTTATCTATTTTAGAAGCTTCATCACTATAGGCTTCTTTCAGCTTTTGTTTGTTTTTAGTAAATTCAGACAATGATGCATTCAATTCTTGAACTTCAGTTTGGAGAGAGGAGATAAGTAATTCTGAACTTGTTACTTTATCATTCAATATAGCATTGACGGTTTTATAACTGTCAATTTCCTGCATCAATGCACTCACTCTCTCAGTCTCATCAGATGAGGATTTTTCCTTTTCCAAGATCAAAAGTCTTTCAGATATAGCAGTGTTCAACTGCTTCAATTCTTTATTTTCCTTTCTTATGTGTTCATTCTGAACCAATTCACTAATTAGGATTTGATCATCTCCTAATAGATTCAGCTTATTCTCTAGTTCAGAAATCTTAACAGTAAGTTCATCATTTTCATTTTTCAGCACAAAAATTTGTTCTTTATGCTTGACAAGTTTAGCTCGATTTTCTTCTTGAAGTCTTTTAACCTTTTCATTATTCTCTTCAATCTGTCTTTGGTAGATTTCATTTTCAGACTTCAGTTCATTCATTTCTGAAACAATATTTTCAAAACCTTCCAATCGTTTCTTACAATTTTGAATATCAGTCAAACAAGCATCATGAGACCTTTTTAGTTTTGAACAATTTTCACATGATGAATTAGAGCAGTTTTAATCAATCTTTTTCTTTAATTTTTTATTTTCTGATTTCGTTTTCTTATACTTCTCAAGCAAATCATCATACATATCTACCAATTTATCAAACGAGATATCTTCTAATCCAGAGCTTACATGTGATGAAGTTTCCTCCTGTTGATCAGAGTTGTGATCACCTTTCTTTGCCACGAGACATTGTGGACGCATAATTATATATATATATTTATTTTTGTTTATTATTTATTAGTTTATTTATTTATTTATTGATTTATTGGCGTGCCAGTCACATGTGTGACGATTTCATTGTGCGCTTGATCTGACTTGGTCAGTCGATTGTGAGTGATCGTGTCTGGACCAGAAGTCCGTCATACCATAAAGGCTATGACGTTAATTACGTCCTTCCAAGGAAGGACAACCCTTGATTAAACGCCAAAATAGGAGGCCTCGAGAGGCAAACATGTATTCATGTGCGCAAAACGGAACTTCATACCAGAGCCAGGAAGGCGGGCAAGATAACAACATCAGCTGTAGAAACAGACGGTATCGTCAAGCCAGCGGCTCAGAGACGATATCATTAAGTCAGCGGTTCAAAGACTGAGCCGTGGCCATGATGGAGGTTTAAAGCATTGATCAGTATTTCGACAACATTTCCCCTTAATCTGGATTATGCCCAGGGGGAAATAGGCTATCACCCACGGAGTGCCGGGATGAAAGCCAAGAGAGAGAGAAGTGTTGAACTTCCCGAACCGCATATCTGCCATGGGGCAATGTTTGATATTCCCTGTAGAAGCCGACGGAACTCATGCAATGGCAGAGCCCTCCCGAGCTAAAGGGGTTATTTGTGAACCCGCTGCGGGATGACGGGATGTAAGTGAACGCTCAATGTTGCGCCCTCGCACGCGGATCGACCTGCGCGGTCAGGTCGCGGGGATCGACCTGCCCGGTCAGGTCGCGGGGGTCAAGGGGGCAGCGCCCCTTGCGGGGGTTTTCGGGGGCAGCGCCCCCGGAACAAAAATTTGGATTGAAGACTCAGTAGTAAAATTTGGTTAGATTATCGGTGCAGTTCAAGTGTGTATAGCTCCCCGGCGTGAAGGCAAGGAGGCCGAGCGGTTCCCGGCGTAGGCTTTTCGGCGCAAGGGCCAAATGGCCATAGGTGTTGGCTCCTCAGCGCGCAGGGGGGCCAAGGGGGGTTTCCCGGCGCGCAAGGGAGAAGGCCAATGGGGCTTCTCGGCGCGGAGTGCTTGAGCAGGCAATGGAGGCTCTCGGCCTGGGCCTCCCGGCGCGACGAGGCTGCAAGGGGGGGTCTCGGCGCGGAGGGTTGAGAAGGCCATGGAGGCTCTCGGCCCGGGCCTCCCGGCGCGCTGAGGTTGGGTCTCGGCGCGGAGGGTGAAGATGCCGGAGCGGTTCCCGGCGCCTGAAGAAGTGGCGCCGGGAGCTGTTCACCCGGTTCACTGTGGGCTGGGCCGAGAGGTGTGAGGGCGCCGGGACAAGAAACAGAGCTTACGGTACTCTGTTTTTTTTTTGGGGTTTTTTAGGTTTTAGAGATGCAGATCAAGGCAGACAGGCTCTGGAAGGAAACCAAACATCAGGTTTTAATGACTTTGATTTGTGTTTTGAAGAAGGCCAGGTGCCTGGAGGGATTGGCAGGGGAATCATCCGACACAGGGAACTCCTTTCACCACTGTCATGCAAAGTCCCAGGGATGGTCTCAATCTTGTCTTCCATCCTCCTGGGAGAATTTTGGCAGCACTTCCCCATGCGATTAGCATTTGCCAAAGGGGATGATAGACGATCGCCCACGGAGTGCCGGGGTGAAAGCCAAATAGAGGGGTATTGGACCCCTGACCGTGTACGTGCCTGCAGCACCGTTTTGATATCCCTTTAGAGGTCAACGAAGCTTATGCAGTGGCAGAGCTCCATTGCCTCGTAAGGTTATGTGAGGGGTTATCCGGCATGGGTTTACAGATTGGCCAAGAGGAGGGCTTCTCGACGCCAATGGCAAGGATGCCAAAGAGTTCCCGGCACGAAGACGAGTAGGCCCCGGCGCGATGAGTGGAAATGAAACGGGTGGCTCCCGGCGCGCCCGGGAGATGGGATCTCGGCGCAAGAAGGCTTGCGCCGAGGGCTGTTCATCAGCTTCACTGTTTGCGGGGCCGAGAGCTGTGAGGGCGCCGGGATACGAACAGAGGTTTACGGTACCCTGTTCTTGGATCTGTTGAGGATTCAGGGGTTGTCCTGACGATTCAGGCCAAGGTAAATAGGTCCTGTGAGGTCAAAGTGAATCAATTCATCAGGTTTCAACTGGATTTGGCTTATGTTTCAAAGAAAGTCCAAGATCGGAGAGGAAACTGGGAGGAGAATCAGGATACAGAGAACCCGTGTCACCATTGCTGTGTAGAGTCCGGGGAAAGCTTGATGTCATCTTTCATCATCCTGAGAGCCAAGAGATGGCTGTCTCTGGACCCAGGGATGATTTCGACAGTGCCAATAGGCAAAACCATAGCATCTAGAATTACAGAATCTCACTAGCAGCGGCCATTGAAAGCATTTCCAATATCGATAGCAGACTGCCCCAGAAGCCAAGAGATAATCTGTCTCTAGTCCTGGGGCAAGCCTGGGAGACTCTATGCAAGCGACACCGAACTGCCAGGAACATCGGTATAACTAGAGCCACACTTATTCTACTGAAGACAATTGAGTCCGAAGACCCATCAGAGAATCAGGCGCGCTTCAATCGAGCTAAAAAATGAAAACATGTAAAGGAAAGACATAGCAGCATACGGGGAGATAGCTGGCAGATGTTTCAATCACCCAATGCCCAAATGGGCCATTGGAGCATCTCATATCATTAGATCACCACAGAACTCACATCAATCATACGGAGGGAGTGAGGGAGAGGGAGATGAATAGACATCGGGATATCCCGGTTACATCCAAAATAAAATCGAGATAAACTCGGCAGGATTACATGAAGAAGAAAATAAAACCATGGGGAGGGCGGAGCATTGACTCCTCTCCCTCCCCGGCTGCCCACCTGTAGCTTCTTCTCCTTCTTTCTTTTTTCAGCGGAGGTGGCTCTCTTTCTCTGTTGATCTCTTCTTCTTTTTTTTTGGATGAGGAGTCTCTCTCGAAGCCCCTCTGTTTCTTTTCTATCGCTTTCTTTTCTCTTTTTGCCCCCAGCCAGCCCCTCCTTTCTTGTGGGAGAAGTAATGGGTTTTATAGGGCCATGTTCACGGCGATGGCATTCGGCGTGCCTGCAGCACTAGTTCCCGACGCACTCATTCGAGGGGATTCCCGGCGCACTCCCTTGGAGGGGCTTCCCGACGCGCCTCCTTTGGAGGGGCTTCCCGGCGCGCCTCCTTTGGAGGTTCTCGGCGCAAGGGGTATGAAGCCCATCCTTAATAGCACATTAACAGGCCCATTCACAGGCCCATTCTTTTCTTTGGCCTTGTTAATTCTTTTGATTGCATCAGCACTGACGAGGGCTCCTTCTTTAACGGTGTATGCATCATCATCTGAATAATCCAGAAGTTTCTCATCAGCCAACAGACCAGAGTTTCATCGGTATCGCCGTTTGGATGACGACAATACTGGACATCGGCTCAGCCTGAGAGTGTCCTAGCTGGGCAAGTAGTTGGTAGTGAGGGCCCTCCCTCAATCCTGGCTTTGCAAGCATCTTTCAGTCTTCGTTGCTAGTCTGGTCTCATCTTTATCTTCGTTTATATTTTAGCTGTCAACAAATGCCCCCAGCTGCAGACGGCGTAAGTGCAGAATAAGCGGCACGGTGTCCGCAGGTGCATCTTTAGCTCAATGCTATTGACTCATTCTTTCAGTTATAGCTTGGCAGTATCCCCATATTGGGATTTCATCCTGGCATGATCTTCTTGGCTTGAGCCTTGATCAGCTGAACATCCATCGGCTTGAGCCCTGATCAACTGGTACATCTGATGTCTGTCGATTTTAGGCCCCGCTCAACGGCATATTTGACTTCTAGTGGCTTCAAGCCCCGATTGGCTGAACATCTGGCATCTGTCGGCTTGAAGCTCCGATTGGCTGAACATCTTGTATCTGTCGGCTTGAAACCCCGATCGGCTGTATATCTTGCATCTATCGGTTTGGAGCCCCGATCGGCTGTATATCTTGCATCTATCGATTTTGAGCCCCGATTGACTATTCATTTGACATCTGTCAGTTTTAAGCCCTGATTGGCTGAACATCTGGCATCTGTCGGTTTTGAGCCCCGATTGGCTATACATTTGGCATCTGTCAGTTTTTAGCCCTGATCGGCTGAACATCTGGCATCTGTCGGTTTTGAGCCCCGATTGGCTATACATTTGACATCTGTCAGTTTTTAGCCCTGATCGGCTGTATATTTTGCATCTGTCAGTTTTAAGCCCTGATTGGCTGAACATCTTGCATCTATCAGTTTTAAGCCCTGATTGGCTGAACATCTTGCATCTATCGGTTTGGAGCCCCGATTGGCTGAACATCTGCCGGATTGTAGCTCTGGCTGGCTGGACATCTGCCGGATTGAAGCTCTGGCTAGCTGAACATCTGCCGGATTGAAGCTCCGGGTGGCTGAATATCTGCCGGATTGAAGCTCCGGGTGGCTGAACATCTGCCGGACTAAAGCTCCGGGTGGCTGAACATCTGCCGGACTGAAGCTCCGGGTGGCTGAACATCTGCCGGATTGAAGCTCCAGGTGGCTGAACACCTGCCGGATTGAAGCTCCGGGTGGCTGAACATCTGCCGGATTGAAGCTCCGGGTGGCTGAACATCTGCCGGATTGAAGCTCCGGGTGGCTGAACATCTTCTTCATGTGTTGTTATTTCCTTCGTATGGAAGGGTAGTGGTCTCAGCAGCCTTTATGCGGATGACCCGTGTTTAGCAGGAGAGTGTAGATGAGAGGTCTATCCCAGTAGGGTTTCATCATTGATCGGGCGAGGTGCCGATCGATCAACAATTGGTTTCATCATCGATGTTGGGTTTATATCGATGCAAAAAGAGTTTCATGAGTTTCATCAGAATAGACGAAAGGTCTAAACTGGCAGGGTTTCATCATTGATCGGGCGAGGTGCCGGTCGATCAACAGCTGGTTTCATCATCGATATTGGGTTTATATCGACGCAAGGAGGAGTTTAAGTTTCATCAGAATAGACGAAAGGTCTAAACTGGGTAGAGGTTATAGCAGGTGGGACATTAAAGGGTGCGTAGTTTTCATCAGGACAGACGGAAGGTCTATCCCGGTAGGGTTTCATCGTTGATCGGGCGAGGTGCCAATCGATCAATAGTTGGTTTCATCATCGATATTGGGTTTATATCGATGCAAAGAAAGTGTTATAAATTTCATCAGAATAGACGAAAGGTCTACACTGACAGGGTTTCATCATTGATCGGGCGAGGTGCCAATCGATCAATGGTTGGTTTCATCATCGATATTGGGTTTATATCGACGCAAGGAGAGTTTCATAAGTTTCATCAGAATAGACGAAAGGTCTAAACTGGCAGGGTTTCATCATTGATCGGGCGAGGTGCCGGTCGATCAACAGTTGGTTTCATCATCGATATTGGGTTTATATCGACGCAAGAAGAGTTTCATAAGTTTCATCGGGGTAGACGTAAGGTCTAAACCGGACAGAGGATTTCGTCATTGATCGGGCGAGGTGCCGGTCGATCAACAGTTGAACATATGTAAAGGTGTAGGTCTTGTCAGGACAGACGTAAGGTCTATTCCAGCAGGTTTTATGACGGGTGGGACTTTGCCAAGAAATGTGTAGGTTTCATCAGGACAGACGTGAGGTCTGAGCTGGGCAGGCTTTAGCAGAATGGTGATGTGTTTCATTGTCGGTGGGACGTTTGAAAGAGGGTATGTAGGTTTTATCAGGGTAGACGTAAGGTCCACCCCGGGAAGGCTTTATCATCGGTGGGGCATAGAGCCAGATGACCGACGGAAGGCTTCATCAGTGAAGGGGAGGTAAAGGCAGCATGCCGATTGGCATGGAACTTTGAATTACCACATTACTGACCCAAGCGCCCTTTCGGGTTTTCACCGGAGCCAGCCCCCTCTTGCTTTTGCCCACGCGCCCTTTCGGGTTTTCACGTGGCGGGGTACCCGATTTTGCCTGCAGTGCCCTTTCGGGTTTTCACCGCAGCTGGGTTTTGGCCATTTTTGCCCTTGTTCAGAGTATCTGAACAAGACTGGCGGGGTATCTCTATTTTTTTAACCCCATTTTGTCTCTTCTTTTCCTTTTTTATTGGGACTTTAGCCTCGTAAATTGTTAAGCCATGTGCTCAACTTGTGTATGTATCATCATTGATGTGGGTGCTGACACCAATGCAAGGGACATAAGGTTTTCATCGTCTGCCTAGGCAGAAGGCCTGGGTCGACTTGAGTGTGTTTTGTGGCTTAGGCGTGAAGCCGTTCGCCGGGAGCATGGCTATATCGTTGATGTGGGGATTGCCATCAACGCAAGGGAATGAGATTTCATCATCCATCCAGACAGAAGGTCCAGATCGGTTCAAGGATGTGTGTAGCAGCTTAAGCACGAAACCATTCGCTGGAGACGTAGGTTTCATCGTTAATGTGGGGTTTAACATTAACGCAAGGGGATGAGGTTTTATCATCTATCCGGACGGAAGGTCCGGGTTGATTTGAGAATGGGTGTAGCATTTTCATCAGAGCAGACGGAGATCTGCCCCGGACGGGCTTCGGCATTGCTCAGGCGGCGGGCCACCCCATTAGTAGCTACTTTTATCATTGGTATTGGGTCTATACCAACGCAAGGATTTTATAGGTTTCATCAGGATAGACATAAGGTCTAAACTGGATAGGTTTCATCGCTGATCGGGCAGTATGCCAATTGATCCACAGCAAGTTTCATCATCGATATTGGGTTTATACCAATGCAAGGATTTCATCGGTTTCATCAGGATAGACATAGGGTCTAAACTGGATAGGTTTCATCGCTGATCGAGCAGTGTGCCAATCAATCAACAGCAAGTTTCATCATCGGTATTGGGTTTATACCAATGCAAAGATTTCATAGGTTTCATCGAGATAGACGTAAGGTCTAAGCCGGATAGGTTTTATCATTGACTGGGCAGTGCGCCAATCGATCAAAGCAGGTTTCATCATCGGTATTGGGTTTATACCAATGCAAAGATTTCATAGGTTTCATCGGGATAGACGTAAGGTCTAAGCCGGATAGGTTTTATCATTGACCAGACAGTGCGCCAATCGATCAAAGCAGGTTTCCTCATCGGTATTGGATTTATACCAATGCAAAGATTTCATAGGTTTCATCGGGATAGACGTAAGGTCTAAGCCGGATAGGTTTTATCATTGACCGGGCAGTGCGCCAATCGATCAAAGCAGGTTTCATCATCGGTATTGGATTTATACCAATGCAAAGATTTCATAGGTTTCATCGGGATAGACGTAAGGTCTAAGCCGGATAGGTTTCATCATTGACCGGGCCGTGCGCCAATCGATCAAAGCAGGTTTCATCATCGGTATTGGATTTATACCAATGCAAAGATTTCATAGGTTTCATCGGGATAGACGTAAGGTCTAAGCCGGATAGGTTTCATCATTGATCGGGCAGGGTGCCAATCGATCAATAGTTGGTTTCATCATCGGTATTGGGTTTATACCGATGCAAGGATTTCGTGAATCTCATCAGAATAGACGTAAGGTCTACACTGGGCTGGTTTTATCGTCGATCGGGCAGTGTGCCAATCGATCAACAGCAGGTTTCATCATCGGTATTGGGTTTATACCAATGCAAAGATTTCATAGGTTTCATCGGGATAGATGTAAGGTCTAAGCCAGATAGGTTTCATCATTGATCGGGCAAGGTGCCGATCGACCAATGGTAGGTTTCATCACGGTGGGACAGGAAGAGATGCACGGCTCTAGTCGGCATAGACGTAAGGTCTAGACCGGACAGGTTCCTTTGCCGGTCGAACAGGGTGCCCCGTTGACCAAAGGTGGGTTTCATCATCGGTGTTGGGCTTGTACCAATGCAAGGATCTCATGAATTTCATCAGAATAGACGTAAGGTCTAAACGGGATAGGTTTCATCATTGATCGGGCAAGGCGCCAATCGATCAACAGTGAACTTCGCCATGGCGGGACTTTGGACAAGGTATGAGGGCTTTTATCAGGATAGACGTAGGGCCTATACTGAGTGGGTCTAAACGTCGATCGGGCAGGGCGCCGGTCGATTGACGAGGAGTTTTATGGCGGGAGGTGAGGCGTTCTTTGGGATTACCACATTACTGACCCAAGTGCCCTTTCGGGTTTTCACCGGAGCCAGCCCCCTCTTGCTTTTGCCCACGCGCCCTTTCGGGTTTTCACGTGGCGGGGTACCCGATTTTGCCTGCAGTGCCCTTTCGGGTTTTCACCACAGCTGGGTTTTGGCCATTTTTGCCCTTGTTCAGAATGTCTGAACAAGACTGTCGGGGTATCACTATTTTTAACCCCATTTTTCTTTTCTTTTCTTCTTTTCTTTTATTTGATATGCGAGCTGAGAGAGAGAGCAGCTTGGGCAGGGCGAGATGCCACTGGACCAAGGAGAGGGTAGCTCGATCAGGGCGGAGTGCCATTGACCAAGATGAAGTGGCCTGATTAGGGCGGAGTGCCGCTAACCGAGGAATGGGTAGCTCGGCTAGGGCGGAGTGCCGCTAAACCAAGAAATGGGGTAGCTCGGCTAGGGCGGAGTGCCGCTAAACCAGGCAATAGGACAGCTTAGCTAGGGCGGAGTGCCGCTAGACCAAGAGGAGGGGTAGCTCGGTTAGGGCGGAGTGCCGCTAGACCAAGAGATGGGGTAGCTTGGTTAGGGCGGAGTGCCGCTAGACCAAGAAATAGGGTAGCTCGGTTAGGGCGGAGTGCCGCTAAACCAAGAGATAGGGTAGCTCGGTTAGGGCGGAGTGCCGCTAAACCAAGAAATAGGTAGCTCGGCTAGGGCGGAGTGCCGCTAGACCAAGAGATGGGGTAGCTCGGTTAGGGCGGAGTGCCACTAGACCAAGAAATAGGGTAGCTCGGTTAGGGCGGAGTGCCGCTAAACCAAGAAATAGGTAGCTCGGCAAGGGCGGAGTGCCGCTAAACCAGGCAATAGGACAGCTTGGTTAGGGCGGAGTGCTGCTAGACCAAGAGGAGGGGTAGCTCGGTTAGGGCGGAGTGCTGCTAGACCAAGAGATAGGGTAGCTCGGTTAGGGCGGAGTGCCGCTAAACCAAGAGATAGGGTAGCTCGGTTAGGGTGGAGTGCCGCTAAACCAAGAAATGGGGTAGCTCGGTTAGGGCGGAGTGCCGCTAGACCAAGAAATAGGGTAGCTCGGTTAGGGCGGAGTGCCGCTAAACCAAGAAATAGGTAGCTCGGCAAGGGCGGAGTGCCGCTAAACCAGGCAATATGACAGCTTGGCTAGGGCGGAGTGCCGCTAGACCAAGAGGAGGGGTAGCTCGGTTAGGGCGGAGTGCCGCTAGACCAAGAAATAGGGTAGCTCGGTTAGGGCGGAGTGCCGCTAAACCAAGAGATAGGGTAGCTCGGTTAGGGCGGAGTGCCGCTAAACCAAGAAATGGGGTAGCTCGGTTAGGGCGGAGTGCCGCTAGACCAAGAAATAAGGTAGCTTGGTTAGGGCGGAGTGCCGCTAAACCAAGAAATAGGTAGCTCGGCAAGGGCGGAGTGCCGCTAGACCAAGAGATGGGGTAGCTCGGTTAGGGCGGAGTGCCGCTAGACCAAGAAATAGGGTAGCTCGGTTAGGGCGGAGTGCCGCTAAACTAAGAAATAGGTAGCTCGGTTAGGGCGGAGTGCCGCTAAACCAAGAAATAGGTAGCTCGGCAAGGGCGGAGTGCCGCTAGACCAAGAGATGGGGTAGCTCGGTTAGGGCGGAGTGCCGCTAGACCAAGAAATAGGGTAGCTCGGTTAGGGCGGAGTGCCGCTAAACCAAGAAATAGGTAGCTCGGTTAGGGCGGAGTGCTGCTAAACCAAGAAATAGGTAGCTCGGTTAGGGCGGAGTGCCGCTAAACCAAGGAAGAGGGTAGCTCGACTAGGGCGGAGTGCCGCTAAACCAAGGAAGAGGGTAGCTCGGCTAGGGCGGAGTGCCGCTAGACCAAGAAATAGGGTAGCTCAGTTAGGGCGGAGTGCCGCTAGACCAAGAGATAGGGTAGCTCGGTTAGGGCGGAGTGCCGCTAGATCAAGGGATGGGGTAGCTCGGTTAGGGCGGAGTGCCGCTAGACCAAGGGATGGGGTAGCTCGGTTAGGGCGGAGTGCCGCTAGACCAAGGGATAGGGTGGATGAGATGATAGCAGACTACGAGGGCCAGAGACAGCAAGCTATAGGAGCCAGGATAGAAAGCCTTAGAAGCCAGGAATAGCAGACTACGAGAGCCAGAGACAGCAGGCTACAAAAGCCAGGACAGTAGACTGTAGGAGCCAGGAATAGCAAGCCACGAGAGCCAGGCTAGCAGGCTATAGAATTCGGGAATAGCGGGCTACGGGAACCAGAGATAGCAGGCTACAAAAGCCAGGATAGCAAGCTATAGAGGCGAGGAATAGCAGGCTACAAGAGCCAGAGACAGCGGGCTATAAGAGCCAGGATAGAAGGCTATAGAAGCCAGGACCGTAGACTGTAGAAGCCAAGAGTAGCAGGCTACGAGAACCAGAGATAGCAGGCTACAAAAGCCAGGATAGTAGGCTATGGAAGCCAGGAATGACAGGCTATGAGAGCCAGAGATAGCAGGCTACAAGAGCCAGAATAGCAAGCTATAGAAGCGAGGAATCGCAGACTACAAGAGCCAGAGACAGCAGGCTATAAGAGCTAGGAATAGCAGGCTAGGAGGGCCAGAGATAGCAGGCTGTAGAAGCAAGGGATAGCAGGCCCCGAGAGCTAGAGACAGCAGGCTTTGGCCTAAAATGGCTAAGCCGAGGGATGAAGCAGTTGGAAGTTGTAATAGCAGCCTTAGCCGGAATGGCTAAGCCGAAAGATAGAATGGTCAAACATTATGATAGCAGCTTTGGCCGGAATGGCTAAGCCGACAGATAGAGTAGTTTGAAAATCATGATAGCAGCTTCGGCCGAAATGGCGAAGCTGAAAGACTAGATGACTGACAAGTTGCGATGGTGTCTTTGGCCAGAACGGCTAAATTGAAAGCAGAGATAGCCGAAGAATTGTAATAGCAGCTTTGGCCGAGACGGCCGAGCCGAAAAATGAGATACTTGAAATATATGATAGGGCGTTGCGCTTGCAAACAAGGATAGCTGGCTTTGACTGGACGTCAGAGGCCAGAAGATAGGATATCGGATCCTGGTAGGATGTCAGACTTGGAAGCAATCCATAATTGATGTTGCCTCGACGGACTCTCGAAGACAACCCATGCATGCACCTGACCTAGACGGGAGGTCTGGACTGATGTTGGTATGTAGCAGCTCGGGCCTAAAGCCATTCACCGAAAAGGTGAGCGGGTTTTATCGTTGGTGTGAGGTAAACACCAATGCAAAGAAGGATATGATTTCATCATCTAATCCGGATGGAAGACCTGGATCGATGTTGGTGTATAGCGGCTTAGGCTTGAAACCGTTCGCCGAAAAGGTGGATTTTATCATTGATGTGAGGGCAACATCATTGCAAGGTAGAATAAGGTTTCATCATCTGATCCAGACGGAAGGTCTGAACCGATGTTGGTGTATAGCGGCTTAGGCCTGAAGCCGTTCGCCGAAAATGTGGATTTTATCATTGATGTGGGGTTGACACCAATGTAAAGAAGAATAGAGTTTTATCATCTAGCGGTAGGAGGGAAGCATGCTTCAAGGGGAGCCCAAGTCATTGAATTGTAGCCATCATCCCGGTGGGACATGATGGTCATTGTTGAAGTAGGCTTAAGCCACAAGGGTAGCGAGACAGCGGGCTTTTGACGGCATGTCAAGGCCGAGAATTTCATGGATAGTGAAAGATAATAGAATAGCAGGTCACAAGGACTCGGAGATGGTGAGATAGCAGGCTGCGCAAGCCAAGGTAGCAGGTTAATGGACCGTAAAAGTCGGTATAGCAGGGTAGCAAGCCATAAAGGCCGAGGTAACAGGATCCAGGAAAGTGATGATAGCAGGCCGTGGGGGCCAGGGTAGCAGGCTAAATAAGCCAGAGGTAGCAGGCTATAAGAGCCAGGATAGCAGGCTACGGGAGCCAGAGGTAGCAGGCTATAGGAGCCAGGATAGCAGGCTGCGAGAGCCAGAATAGCAAGCTGCAAGAGCCAGAATAGCAGGCTGTAAGAGCCAGGATAGCCGACTGTGTTGTCCGGTGGGACTATTGATGGATTTGACTATGCTGTTATAGTGCCGGTGGGGGTTGGGATTAACATTTGAGAGCTCGGCCAAGGCGGGGTGCCTTGAGCAAGAGGGCAAAGGTTTATGGGCCTAGCCTGGCGAGGCTTGATGGGCAGAGTCTCGTAGCTCGACGAGGGTGGAGTGCCTCAGGCCAAGATAAGGGATAGCTTGGCTAGGACAGAGCGCCACTAGACCAAGGAAGAGGTAGCTTGGTTAGGGCGGTGTGCCGCTAGACCAAGGAAAAGGGTAGCTTGGTTAGGGCGGAGCGCCACTAGACCAAGGAGAAGGGTAGCTTGGTTAGGGCGGAGCGCCGCTAGACCAAGGAGGAGATAGCTCGGCTAGGGCGGGGTGCCGCTAGACCAAGGAAAAGGTAGCTTGGCTAGGGCGGAGTGCCACTAGACCAAGGAAGAGGTAGCTTGGCTAGGGCGGAGTGCCACTAGACCAAGGAAGAGGTTGTTTGCTGGGAATGTATGCTTCATCGTCAATGTTGGGGTTTGGCATAAACGCAAAGGAATAGGATTTCATGATCTATCCAGACGAAAGGTCTGAATTGATTTTTGAATGGCAGCTCGGGCCCAAAGCCGTTTGCTGGAAATGTGAGTTTCATCGTTAATGTGGGGTTTAACATTAACGTAAAGGAATAGGGTTTCATAATCTATCCAGACGAAAGGTCTGAATTGATTTATGGATAGCAGCTCAGGCCTGAAGCCGTTTGCTGGGAATGTGAGTCTCATCGTTTAATGTGGCTCTGATCAGCTGGACATCTACATCTTTGCATATCACTGATTCTGTTGACTTTTTTTTGGCAATCTTTGCACATTGGTCGGCTTGAGTGCCGATGGTAGAATATCTATTTGCCTGAGCGCAGATAGCTAGAATTTTGATTTCTCTTAGCTGGCCATACTGGCAAATTTATGAGCATCTGTCATATCGAATGCTGATGGCTAGACATCTCTGGCACTCCAGAGGATCATCGGGCATCTATCGGCCAGGGTGCCGATGGCTGAAAGCTTGACATATGTCGGCTGAGATGCCGATGGTGGGATATCTACCCCCTTTGAATACTTGTTGAATCATTTTTCAGCATGAACATCGTCGCCTGAGTATTTAACATCTGTTGGCCTGAGCCTTGGTTAGCAGAACATCTGTCGGCTTGGGCTCCGATCAGCTGAACATCTGACGCATGTCTGCTTGGGTGCTGACAGCTAGAGTTTTGACTTCTTTTGGTTGGCATGCTGGCGACTGATGCTTGGGAACATCTATCATGTCGAATGCCGAAGGCTAGACATCTCTGGCACTCCAGAGGCTCATCGGGCATCTATCGGCCTGAACGCCGGTGGTTAGGTGAACTTCCATCATTCTTCATTGATCCATCCTTTATTGTTCATTGTCATCTGGGGTTTCATCATTTGGATAGTCCCTGACATCAGCAGCAGACGTGCAGTGTAAGAGTCTGCGAGAGGATGGCCCTTGAAAGGTCAATGCTCCAATTTTATTCATCATTCCCATAAGTGATCATTGCCCTCTTAAAGGGGTGAACATATCCAGCAACGGCCATGCATTCCGTCATTGAGATTTCATATATTTACCCCTAGAGTGGGGAACCATGTGCATCTTCCATCATTCTTTTGGCATACATCTGCCCCCGGGATGGGGTACCATCAATATTTCTCATTGTTTGGCATAGATTTGCCCCGGGGACGGGGTACTATTTGGAACTTCCATCATCTCATAATCATCATTTTTCTTCCTATATTATTATTATTATTATTTTTTTGATATGCATCCCCCTCCTCGGAATGGGGTATCATCTGTATCTTGCATCATTTCATCATCTTTTTTTGTGTGTTAATACATCTGCCCCCAGAACGAGGCACCATCTGCATCCCTCATTATTCATTTTTTTTTAATCTTTTATGTGTACATCTGCCCCTAGGATGGGGTATCATTGGCATCCTTCACCATCATCATTTTTTTCTTTCCCCCCCCCTTTTTTTTTGGTATACATCTGCCCTAGAGTGGGGTGTCATCTTTTCTTGTAGCATCACCAGGCTTCTTTGGGGCCGGGAATGTATCCTTGTTGTAGTGGGTAACCCACTCGAACAGGACCCAAGTCTTTTCCTCAGGAAAGGAGTAGGGTTTAGTCATTTTGCTTCTTAGGGAATGGCCTAGCTCGCCAGTCTTTGCCGACGAAGAGATAGCTGCCTTCTTTGCTTTCTTCCTTCGTTTCTCGAAAGCTTTGAAAATTGGCAATGTGAGTATATTTATGCATCAGTTGTTCACTGGCAGGCTTGTTCTTTTGACTTAGGGAGGTAGCGGCCGGGTAGTATTTCGCCAAAAAGGCCTTAATATCAACCATAATCTCATTCAAGAGATCGAAGGACTTGACTTCGATGCCAATCAACCTTGTTAAGATTTCTATCTTCAGGTTGCGCTTGCATATCTGGACAGCCCCCTCTTGGTTTGGCGGGTGTCGACATCTGGCAGAAAGGTCCTTTCATCTGCGGATATAGTCCAGAGTAGGTTCATCAACCCCTTGTTTAGTCTCATACAGTTCTGCCTTAGTAATTTCTTCCTCGGCAGGTTTCATTTCCCTCATCTGTTCTATTTTGGGACCACCCGTCACCGCCAGAATTGGTGGGTTTGAGTGCAAACCGGGTATATGAAAACCCATTTCATTCAGCTTGCTCTGCAGCAATTCAACTTCTTGCAATTTTTCATATAATTCTGTCATCATGGCAAGGCCAATAATGTTGCCCCCTATCCTGACCTCAGGAGGGACTGGCAGTGTTCTATTAAAGACGCTAGATGCGCCTTGGTTTTCAGAGCTTGACATCTTTGCCCTTATGCCTCCATATGGAGGAGGAGTGGGGTAACATGCTTCTTCTTTTGGTGGTGGGAGGCGCCCATACTTCTCCCTGGTTTTATCATCATGACGGGAGACCAAAGCTTTGGCTTGCTCTGACCTTACTGGTATGAAGCATATCTCTTCATCATCTTCTTGAGAGTCCGGCCATTGCATTTTCAAATTTTGGCGGCTTGCTGACGCCTGGTTGTAGTTTCTTAGCAGCATAGGGCGCGGGATATGGTACCTTATAAACATCATAGGTACTGGAATCCCTGGTCCTTTCGGATAGCTTTATTTCAATAATTTTTTATCATCAGCTTGCCAGCCACATCCGGATGTATAGGCTCCAGGAAAAAGTGTGCCCGCTGTCGGCTGAAGGGGGGTTATCATATTTGTTGCATGCAGAGCAGGCATGGCAGGTTGCGTTTGAGACGCAGAGGGCTGAGCTGCCATTTGTTGTAGAGAAGGTTGATTTGGTGCCTTGCCTTTGTCAGTTTGAGTAGGATGGACCAGAGAGGCCACCCCTATCGAGCTGGAAGTCTGTCCAGCTGGCTCAGCATGCTTGGAGACTGTCATTTGCTTATTTCTTTCATTCAGCTATTTTCTGAGGGAGTCAATCTCCTGCTGATATCTTTTGAATGTCATCTGGATCATGGGATCCAGGGTTGTCGGGATCTGTATCTCTTCCGACATTCCTTTAGTGGAAACACCCAGAGGGTTGTCTTCTTTTTCTTCAGTCACTACATTGACTGTCATTATCGTGACTCTTCGGGCTTCATCGGCAGCCATTATCTTTTCTTTTGCTGCTCGGCTTCTTCTTGTGACAGCACCCAACCGGTGTGCCAATTCAATCAGCTCTTCAGGCTGGTCTGGCAATGTGTTATATTTCTTGGCGACACTGGCCATATTGTAGGTAAAAACCTGTATCTTTCCTTTCTGGCTGTGGACTTTCCTCCTGACCTGACTCGGATTATGAGAGGCGGTCGAAGACTGAAATCCTTTCTTCTGCTTCTTCCCTCTTGGGGCTGTTTCTCTTGTATATGGCCTTGTGACCTTTCTTCATAATCATCGGAGCCAGAAGAGGAGACCCCGAACATTGCTTCTTGCAAAGCTTCTTCTTCTTTTTCATGTAGGGTGCCCAAGGCACGAGACAATCTTTGCTGCCCTAGGGAGGAATCCCCTAGACAGTGGAAGTAGTCTTGAACCACCTGGTTCATTTCTTCTTGGCTATCCCTTTGTAGATTTGATCGGGGCAACATCCTCTCTTTGATCTTTGGCTGATAAGCCAGCCTTGAAATTTTGGGGCAGCCAAATGCTCCGACTTGGAATATTTGAAGATATCGGCCTGTCTAACGCAGGCCTTTGGTCTCTTTGAAATAGCAGCATAGGCTGGATCTTCTATTCTTCTTTGTTTTTTTTCACTTTGGCAGTATATATTGTCCCTCCCCCCTTCATGGTGAGTGGCGATGGCATCTTTTCTCTTTCTGCCCCCAGCCCTGGGGTGAATGACAGTAGCATTTTCTTCTTTCTTCTGCCCCCAGCCCTGGGGTGAATGACAATAACATTTTCTTCTTTCTTCTGACATCTTCTGGCCCCAGTTCCAGAGTGAAAGACAGCAACATCTTCTTCCGCTCTGCCCCCAGTTCCGGGGTGGATGACAGCAACATCTTCTTTTCTTTCTTCCATCTCCTACTCCCAATCCTGGAGCGGATAATAGCGGCATATTCTTCTTTCTTCTGGCATCTCCTGGCCCCAGCTTTGGGGCGGATGGCAGTGGTGTTTTCTTCTTTTCTTTCTCATCTTCTGCCCCCTGTTCTGGGGGGAATGGAAATAGTTTCTCTTTCTTTTTTTTTATCTCTCCTGACTCTGGCTTCAGGGTGGATAGCAGCGGCACCTTGCTCTTGAACCGGAATCCAGCTCTGTATCTTCTTCGGCCTCCATATCTGTTTATATCTTGCTGGCTTGGGAGCCAGCGGCTTCCTCTCATCAATTTCTCAGTTGGCCGTCTTAGTGGCCAGAATTTGGAACTTATTGTTGGTCTTGATGGTTAGGACAACCCTGTCCGACCGGACGTCTTTGGGGCGACCCTTGAGGTTCACCCTAACATCTCCGATCGTCATCGTCTTTCCAGAATTTGAAAGACGATGGCTTGCAGCAGCACACCGGCTCCTCCGGTTAGTTCTTCTTCCCTTGTGGGCAGCAGTAGGGACCGTGTCCCTCCTTTGGATATGGTGGGCAAGGCAGGCGACGACTATCGATGCCGTCTTTTCTGGTGAGCCTCCCTTCTCATCAGCAGTCTTCATCGGGGCACCTGTAGTAGTGCCTTGTTCCTTGTCAGCAACCTCCAGTAGGTCGGTGAAGACGAGGCCCAAGCAGTTGGGCAATCCGTCAGCAGGGGGCATAGACCCGAACACCGTGGGTACCGCGAAGTAGCCTTCGCGAACATGAGCATCAACGACCAGCCGGCCGCAGCGGAGGGAGGCGAGTCCACTCATCATTTTAATTCCTGGTAATAGGATTAGCGCACAGTTAGAATTTAAGAGGGGCCTCTCGAGGCCTCCTATTTTGGCGTAGAGATGAAGGGAGACTCAGTCCCACCGGGCGTGCCAGACTTCTGGACGCATAATTTTATATATTTATTTATTTTTGTTTATTATTTATTAGTTTATTTATTTATTTATTGATTTATTGGCGTGCCAGTCACATGTGCGACGATTTCATTGTGCGCTCGATCTGACTTGGTCAGTCGATTGTGAGTGATCGTATCTGGACCAGAAGTCCGTCATACCATAAAGGCTATGACGTTAATTACGTCCTTCCAAGGAAGGACAACCCTTGATTAAACGCCAAAATAGGAGGACTCGAGAGGCAAACATGTATTCATGTGCGCAAAACGGAACTTCATACCAGAGCCAGGAAGGCGGGCAAGATAACAACATCAGCTGTAGAAACAGACGGTATCGTCAAGCCAGCGGCTCAGAGACGATATCATTAAGTCAGCGGTTCAAAGACTGAGCCGTGGCCATGATGGAGGTTTAAAGCATTGATCAGTATTTCGACATCATTTCCCCTTAATCTGGATTATGCCCAGGGGGAAATAGGCTATCACCCACGGAGTGCCGGGATGAAAGCCAAGAGAGAGAGAAGTGTTGAACTTCCTGAACCGCATATCTGCCATGGGGCAATGTTTGATATTCCCTGTAGAAGCCGACATAACTCATGCAATGGCAGAGCCCTCCCGAGCTAAAGGGGTTATTCGTGAACCCGCTGCGGGACGACGGGATGTAAGTGAACGCTCAATGTTGCGCCCTCGCACGCGGATCGACCTGCGCGGTCAGGTCACGGGGATCGACCTGCCCGGTCAGGTCGCGGGGGTCAAGGGGGCAGCGCCCCTTGCGGGGGTTTTCGGGGGCAGCGCCCCCGGAACAAAAATTTGGATTGAAGACTCAGTAGTAAAATTTGGTTAGATTATCGGTGCAGTTCAAGTGTGTATAGCTCCCCGGCGTGAAGGCAAGGAGGCCGAGCGGTTCCCGGCGTAGGCTTCTCGGCGCAAGGGCCAAATGGCCATAGGTGTGGGCTCCTCGGCTCGCAGGGGGGCCAAGGGGGGTTTCCCGGCGCGCAAGGGAGAAGGCCAATGGGGCTTCTCGGCGCGGAGTGCTTGAGCAGGCAATGGAGGCTCTCGGCCTGGGCCTCCCGGCGCGACGAGGCTGCAAGGGGGGGTCTCGGCGCGGAGGGTTGAGAAGGCCATGGAGGCTCTCGGCCCGGGCCTCCCGGCGTGCTGAGGTTGGGTCTCGGCGCGGAGGGTGAAGATGCCGGAGCGGTTCCCGGCGCCTGAAGAAGTGGCGCCGGGAGCTATTCACCCGGTTCACTGTGGGCTGGGCCGAGAGGTGTGAGGGCGCCGGGACAAGAAACAGAGCTTACGGTACTCTATTTTTTTTTTGGGTTTTTTAGGTTTCAGAGATGCAGATCAAGGCAGACAGGCTCTGGAAGGAAACCAAACATCAGGTTTTAATGACTTTGATTTGTGTTTTGAAGAAGGCCAGGTGCCTGGAGGGATTGGCAGGGGAATCATCCGACACAGGGAACTCCTTTCACCACTGTCATGCAAAGTCCCAGGGACGGTCTCAATCTTGTCTTCCATCCTCCTGGGAGAATTTTGGCAGCACTTCCCCATGCGATTAGCATTTGCCAAAGGGGATGATAGACGATCGCCCACGGAGTGCCGGGGTGAAAGCCAAATAGAGGGGTATTGGACCCCTGACCGTGTACGTGCCTGCAGCACCGTTTTGATATCCCTTTAGAGGTCAACAAAGCTTATGCAGTGGCAGAGCTCCATTGCCTCGTAAGGTTATGTGAGGGGTTATCCGGCATGGGTTTACAGATTGGCCAAGAGGAGGGCTTCTCGGCGCCAATGGCAAGGATGCCAAAGAGTTCCCGGCACGAAGACGAGTAGGCCCCGGCGCGATGAGGGGAAATGAAACGGGTGGCTCCCGACGCGCCCGAGAGATGGGATCTCGGCGCAAGAAGGCTTGCGCCGAGGGCTGTTCATCAGCTTCACTGTTTGCGGGGCCGAGAGCTGTGAGGGCGTCGGGATACGAACAGAGGTTTACGGTACCCTGTTCTTGGATATGTTGAGGATTCAGGGGTTGTCCTGACGATTCAGGCCAAGGTAAATAGGTCCTGTGAGGTCAAAGTGAATCAATTCATCAGGTTTCAACTGGATTTGGCTTATGTTTCAAAGAAAGTCCAAGATCGGAGAGGAAACTGGGAGGAGAATCAGGATACAGAGAACCCGTGTCACCATTGCTGTGTAGAGTCCGGGGAAAGCTTGATGTCATCTTTCATCATCCTGAGAGCCAAGAGATGGCTGTCTCTGGACCCAGGGATGATTTCGACAGTGCCAATAGGCAAAACCATAGCATCTAGAATTACAGAATCTCACTAGCAGCGGCCATTGAAAGCATTGCCAATATCGATAGCAGACTGCCCCAGAAGCCAAGAGATAATCTGTCTCTGGTCCTGGGGCAAGCCTGGGAGACTCTATGCAAGCGACACCGAACTGCCAGGAACATCGGTATAACTAGAGCCACACTTATTCTACTGAAGACAATTGAGTCCGAAGACCCATCAGAGAATCAGGCGCGCTTCAATCGAGCTAAAAAATGAAAACATGTAAAGGAAAGACATAGCAGCATACGGGGAGATAGCTGGCAGATGTTTCAATCACCCAATGCCCAAATGGGCCATTGGAGCATCTCATATCATTAGATCACCACAGAACTCACATCAATCATACGGAGGGAGTGAGGGAGAGGGAGATGAATAGACATCGGGATATCCCGGTTACATCCAAAATAAAATCGAGATAAACTCGGTAGGATTACATGAAGAAGAAAATAAAACCATGGGGAGGGCGGAGCATTGACTCCTCTCCCTCCCCGGCTGCCCACCTGTAGCTTCTTCTCCTTCTTTCTTTTTTCAGCGGAGGTGGCTCTCTTTCTCTGTTGATCTCTTCTTCTTTTTTTTTGGATGAGGAGTCTCTCTCGAAGCCCCTCTGTTTCTTTTCTATCGCTTTCTTTTCTCTTTTTGCCCCCCAGCCAGCCCCCCTTTCTTGTGGGAGAAGTAATGGGTTTTATAGGGCCATGTTCACGGCGATGGCATTCGGCGTGCCTGCAGCACTAGTTCCCGGCGCACTCATTCGAGGGGCTTCCCGGCGCACTCCCTTGGAGGGGCTTCCCGACGCGCCTCCTTTGAAGGGGCTTCCCGGCGCGCCTCCTTTGGAGGTTCTCGGCGCAAGGGGTATGAAGCCCATCCTTAATAGCACATTAACAGGCCCATTCACAGGCCCATTCTTTTCTTTGGCCTTGTTAATTCTTTTGATTGCATCAGCACTGACGAGGGCTCCTTCTTTAACGGTGTATGCATCATCATCTGAATAATCCAGAAGTTTCTCATCAGCCAACAGACCGGAGTTTCATCAGTATCGCCGTTTGGATGACGACAATACTGGACATCGGCTCAGCCTGAGAGTGTCCTAGCTGGGCAAGTAGTTGGTAGTGAGGGCCCTCCCTCAATCCTGGCTTTGCAAGCATCTTTCAGTCTTCGTTGCTAGTCTGGTCTCATCTTTATCTTCGTTCATATTTTAGCTGTCAACAGACATTCTTCCTCCTTCTTCTCATGAGTGGCAATCACCACATCAGGATTTCCCTTCCTGATGTGCACCTGAAAGCAAATGGAAATAAGTCAGTATCAATTGCAGCTTTCAGAATATTAAGAACTGTGAGATTATCACGGTTCTTTAGTTTATCCTCATTAGACCACTTGGTCTGATCATGAGGTACTTCATGTGGGCCTTTAGATACAAGATTCCATAGATTTGGATCAATGAAATTTATGTAGACACATAGGCCTCCTGAAGAGGGGCGATCTCGTGCTGGTCCTGAGCTGGAGGAGATGATCACAGAACAGTGAACTGCAAGGAAGGGAAACGGATCAGGGGGCCCAGAGATGGTTCCCTGGGGAAAACCCTTCGATGCTTAAGTCAGTAGAGCAGTGGTGGAAGCTATGAAGGGAGGAGGAAGGAGACGCACGAGATCCCTCTCCACCAAGGTGGTGAAGTGGTTCCTACTCAGGGAGTCTTAGGCATGTGTTGGCCTTACCTTCTACCGGAGGGAGTCCCAGGTTTTAATAGTGCGCCAGCCTCATGAGTCCTGTAAGCTGAGGAGTTTCAGGCGGGGGTTACGTCCTCGACGTGGGCTCTTTACATCCTCATCGTGAGCTCTATATAGCCTTGAGGAGTCGTGGGTTCCCTTATCCTTGTAACTCCTACGCAGAAAGGGCTCTCAACGGCAGCATGGATAAGCAATCCGTCGGTCGACCCAAGCTTGAAGGGTGCCAGCCCTATCCCGGGCGATAGGCATAGCTCGGGTGAGAGTCGGTCGGAGTGGGCGCTGAGCGCTAGCCTTTATCCCGGCGAGGGGGATAGGTCGGGCGTGGGTCTTCCTCCGACCGGACCGACGCTCAGCCTTCCAAGCCTAATGGCCGCCTAGGAAGTGCTTGATCCCGAGTGAACTTATTGGGCTTTTATGCTAAGTGGGCCCTGCGGGGCGGTCACTTAGATGAGTTGGGCCTCGTTTGGTCTCGCTGGACCTAGTTCGGCCGCTCTTAGATGGGCTACAGAAATCCCCCTCTCCACTTGTCCCCCTCCTACTCCCGAGCCTTGGCAGGCTCGGAAGAGTAGCCGTTAAGGTTTTGGACCAGCGTGGCTCAGGTGGGTGGAGATCTGGCGGTGTTAAGAAACCACATGTCCTGGTAACCTTGGCCGGTAATAATGATAATCCTGACGGATTTGAAATGAAGGCCCCCCCCCCCCTTTTCGGAGGTCGGAACAACGCGCCACCTCCCGCGAGGGGATATAAGCGTTGTGCGCTTGCTGTCGTTCCAGACTCCCTCTGCTTTAGGGTTTTGCTCTCCTTCGTACTTGTTTTCAGGCTCTCTGATGCACCGTGGGGATACGGCGGAAGAGCAAAGACTTGCACCAACGTTTGCAGAGTTGGCGGAGATAACCGTAGAGGCGGTCCGGCAGCTTCCCCTTCCTCCAGAGTCTTCGGAGTCTCGGGAGCCTTCCCTTTCAAGTTCCTCTTCAGACTTCATGGCGGATCAGCGTCCGGAGATCGAGGAGTGGGAGGGTGAGTCTGAGGCGAGGGCGATGGTGATACCGCCGGCTCCGAACTACAGCGAGCTAGGGGAGGAGGATGTGAAGCGGCTGGAGCACCAGTTTTGCATGCCTTTTCAATATTTCTTCTCCGCCGCCACCCCGAACGAGTCAAGCTTGGATTCTCGTACGGGCCATTTCTGCTCCTTCCTTCTGTTGTGGAAAGGTGGGTTCCATCTTCCCTTCGAACCTTTTGTTCTCAAGCTCCTCAATTTCTTCCAGTTGGCTCCCGTATAGTTGGTAGCCAACTCTTATCTTCTTCTTTCTGCCTTTCGCATTCTCTACCTCCAGTGCGTGGTTCCTCCTTCCTTGGACCTCTTTCATTACTGTTTCGAGTTGAAGGGGCATTCCTCGATCGGGAAGGGGTTCTATTTCATCCAGGTGAGGCGGAATAGGAGCTGTATCTCCCTGGCCGTGAAGGACTCTTCCCACAAGGGGTGGAAGACTCAGTTTTTTGGGTGGGGATTTTGTCGGTGGAGGAGACTTGGAGGTGCCCTGTGATCCCCAACTTTCACCCGAACATCCCCCCGAGGCAAGATGAGTTCTCCCCGGATGTGGAGAAGTATGCGGCCATTCTGCTGAAGCATCGTCGATCCATGGAGAGCTGGTGACTCCGGAGAACATCGAGCGATGTCTTCTCCAGCGGCTACGGCCGTCAGGTACGAGCACCATGAATCAGCTTTCTCATCGGGTAACGAAGCCATTTTTTCTTTTCTTACCATATCTTCTTTTGCGCAGACACCAGGCGGCCGGCCGTGGAGGAGGAGCAAGCGACCGAGCGGGAAGTGGTCGATTTGGGAGATGACTCGGCCGTCGTTGAGTCGCAAGCTCCTGAGGGTCGCTCCCGACCCCGAGATAAGGGCAAGGGGGTGACCCGGGAGGGCTCCTCTATGCCGCGGGGGTCCAAGCGTAAGGATCCCATGGAGGGGATGATACGGGACGCCGTGAAGGCCAAGAAGCGGGCCAAAAAGGCCAGGGTCATCTTCGCAATCGAAGGTGACTCAGGCTCGGCTCTCCCCTCTGCCGAGTGTGATGGGGCCGACCTTACTAGGCTAGCTCTCCCATCCGCCGAGCAAGAGGGGGCCGAGGAGGCCAGGGCCGTTTCTGCGGTCGGCGGTGATGTCTCGGTTCTTCCCTCTGTAGGAGTCGAGGGGGTCGGGGCTGAAGCGGGTGACTCCAGGACTACGGATGAGACTGGAGCATCGAGCGAGGCAGGCGGCGCTCCGGGTGGCGAAGTCGGGGCTGAACCGGTCGAGGCTGGGGGGTCACGAGGAGAGGAGACGCAGCCCCAACTGACCGAGGCAAGAGGGGTGAATGAAGCAGCGGCTCAGTCCGGGCCGGCCGGCGGGGCTCCCGAGGGGATGCCACTCGGAGGGGGGGCCCCTATGCTGGCGGCTCTGGAGAGGCTCAGCATCCAGGGCCCTTTATACCAGAAATGTCACAGCATAGCTACGAAGGTGGTGAAGGGAGGAGACAGGCAACACTCCCCACCCATGGCCCTCGAGATGGTTATGGAGGGTGGCCTGATCTTGGCCCAGATGGGGGCTTCTTCGACTGAAGCCTACGCTCGGTCGGAGTCAGAACAGGCTACCCTGGCCTGGACCCTTGGTGCGTCTGACAGGAAGGTAGCTCGGCTCACCGAGGAGTGTGATGGACTTCGGCGGGAGCTCTCCTCGGTGAGAGAGATGGCGAGGGCGAGCCAGGTGGAGGCCCGGACGCTGACCGAGCAACTGGCTTAGGCCCGCGAATCGCTCGAGAGGAAGAGCCAGCTTCTGGAGGAGGAGCGCGTGGCCCGCGCTGAGCGAAATGGCCAGTGGGAGGCCGAGCGCGTCGAGCTACTGGACCGGGCGGAGGAAGCCACGCGTCTCCGGCTGGAGGCCGAGGTTGATCGGGTCGAGGCGGAGAATTGGACGGTCGAGGTAGAGCGGGGGTTGGCCAAGGCGGAGCGGAAGAAGGCCGAGCTCGCTAGTAGGGTGGGATCGGCTGGGATGGAGGCACTTGAGCAATACAAGTGCTCGAAGGCCTATCGGGTCGACCTTAAAGAGGCTGCCCTCCCCTACTATGAGTTAGCACTTCGCCGAGGGATCCGCAAGGGGTTCAAGCAAGGCTACGGCCGGGCCATCTCCTATGCGGTGGAGCAAGCGTCTGAGACAATCGATTTCCCATCCGGGCAGCGCTATGACTCGGATTCGGCGTCCTGTGATTCTTCTGATTCGGCGTCGGGGGAAGAAGGAGATCATGAGGGTTCATCCTCGTCCGAGGGGTGTGGGGATGGGATTTTATTAAGATATTTTGTTATTGATTTCTTTGGTCTATTAATTAGACGTGCCAGTCACTGGCGTGCAGTTTATTGTGCGCTCGATCTGACTCAGTCAGTCGATTGTGATATTCGTGTCAGGACCCGGAGTCAGTCATACCATAAAGGCTATGACGTTAGTTACGTCCTTCCAAAGAAGGACAACCCTTGATTAGTTGCCAAGAAAGGATGCCTCGAGGGCAAAATAAGATAAGATTATTATGTTATCTCCACCAACGGGATGCGAAACATGCATAGAAAACCATGCTACGCGGGACATGATAACAGTGTTATGGTGCAAATCCGGCAGCATATCCCCTTGTTTTGGACTATGCCAAAGGGGGAATATAGGTCATCCACCCACGGAATGCCGGGGTGGAAGCCGAAAGGAGAGCCGGGCGTAGCCCGAGATCTAGAAGGATTTGAGTGTGGCGGGACAGTGTCCATTACCACAGTGTTTGTTGATGTTCCCCTTTAGAGACCACTGGAGGGCTTGCAATGGCAAGACTCCCAGGGTCGGTAGGGTTGGAAGAAAAACCCGACGGTTAATGGCGTAGAATATCAGGGTAAGACCCCGTTAATATAGCTCCGTTTAGACATGGATGAAGAACCATGAAACCCTCATGATATGATGGGGACTGATATGATGGTCAATGGAGGCTAGGGTACCAAGTCTAGATTGGTTCCAGGCTCAGTAAAGTTGCTGAGAAGTTAGATGTTCGAGTGATGGCTGATATTAGAGTGAACCGGCACGACTGGGGTTTCGGCACGAAAGCGAACCGGCGTGGCTGGGAATGAAGGGGGTCGGCGTGACAAGCTCCCCGACGCGCCCATCACCCGGTGCGAAACTGGCGCCGAGAGGAGGCTGTGCCGGGAGTTGTGTGGCACCGATAAAAGGGTGTTTCTGAGTTTTCAAGTATTATGAGGGGTTTATGAATTCAAAGGGGTCCTTTGTGTTCAATAGGGGTTTCATGAGTTTGTCCATGGTTGTATTTGAGTGGGATAGAGAGTGAGGGTAGGCTCATCCATAGAAATTCTAAGGAGACCACGTGACTATGATGGTTATATTCCCCTCTGACGGTGGTGAGCGGAGGATCATGAGATGGTGTAGCTCAGATCTCTGCCACACAGCTGGGGTTAGATTCATAATCTCAGTGAAAGCGTCGCACTACACGACAAAGTAAAGCTCGCGGACAAATTTTGGCAGCATCTCCCCTCATTTTGGATTATGCCAAAAGGGGAGTATAGGTCATCCACCCACGGAATGCCGGGGTGGAAGCCAAAAAAGAGGCAGGCGTAGCCCTAGATCCAAAAAGGATCTCAATCTTATGGGACGTTATCCACTTATTGTGGGATTTATTGATATCCCCTGTATAGCCAATGGAGAACATACAGCGGCGGAACTCCATGACTTGATGGGGAGGCGGAATGTGGGGGGATTAACCCCATTGATATAGCTCCCATGGGTGTTGAGAGAAGGATAATATTTCTCCCCAGAAGGACAGGGTATTATGACCAAGGATGGCATGGCTCAGAAGGGTGTCGGCACGAAGCTGTTGGCATGGCCGGCTTTGGCACAAAGGGGGGATGGAGGCCTCGGCGCGACCAATAGCCCAAGAGGTCTCGGTGCGATGGGACGAGAGCAACCGGCGTGGGTAGCACTCGGCGTGAGACTCGCGCCAAGGGAGGGTCGCGCCGGGAGGTTGGGAGGATTTCTGAAACAAGGGTTTTAGTAAGGTTTGAAGGGGTTTCTGAGATGAGGACTTCGGAGGGCTTTTGGGGGGTTCTAATGGGGGTTTATTCAAGGATTTATGGCGAACACTGGAGATGGCTCTAGAGAAAGTAATCCAGGGAGAAGATGGCCTTCCCTCAGGGACCTCACTGGGAGCCTGATCACAGACTGATCCTCGTGAATTCCAGTTTGAGTCAATTCCTCCTAGTTTCACAATCGAGAAGCCAGGAGATAGACTGTCTCCGGCTCTCGATATGGAGGTGAGGTTGGGAAGGACTACGGCAAAACATGCTAGTGCAGATGGGATACGCTTGCTGTAGCTATTGAATACATTGAACCTTGTATGCAGAGGAAGAAAGAAAAAGGAAAGGGCGAGCTTCAGCACTCTTTTATTAACTATTCATCCAAACATCATATACGCATCTAGCTCAGAAGAAAATCCAACTGAGAAAAATCATACATAGACTCTATCCCTGATAACGGGGCTACATTAGCATTCGATGCTACTGGAGCGAGGATGCTCAAAAACAGACACAAAAGAAGAAAGGGATATTCAAATAAAAGACATGGGGAAAGGGAAACTGTAGCCCCTCAGGGCATCTTGAAACCGATCCCACATTGACTCTTCCTTCGAATCTCTGCAACTCTCTCTTCTCCTCAGCTTCCTCAGAGGGCTCTCGAGCTGCCTTTCCTTTCGGTGGCTACTGCTCCCTGTTCCCTCTATTGCCTCTTCTTTTTCTTCTATCTTCTGTTCTCTCTTTCTGTCCTCTCTGTTCTGTTGTTGTTGTTGTCTCCTTTTGTTTTGTTCGAAGGCAGCAGCCTTTATAGAAGGGTGGCCTTCTGTTCCCGGTGTGAGCTTCTCGGCGCCCCTCAGCACGCATCATCTCGGCGCGCCTGGCTTCGTATTGGGCTTGGCCCATTTCTTCATCATCCGGCGCCAAGTGAGGGTTCACCTAAAGGGCCTTCCTCACCGGTTTAGTGGGATTTCAGAGTAGATATTGTTCCATTCGAGGCTTGCTCAACATCTCGCATTTACGACCAGCTGTGAGGCTATGTGAATCCCTTTCTACGAGCATCAGAACTGTCTGAAGATCCTCTTTAGCAGGCAGATGGTTGCCTGAATGTTGTTATAATTTTATCAGCCCGACTATCTGAATGACAGCAGTGCTGGACAGGGGCCTAGCCAGAGATGGCTTTAGCCGGACAGAGTGTTAGGGGCAGTGGATCTCTTCTATTCTGATTCTCAGAACTTCCAGGGATGGTACAGGAGCCGCACCTTTGATCGACCTTCATAGCCCTGAGTTTGCTTCGGTCTCTTTTGGTATATTTTAGGTGTCAACAAATGCCCCCCACCCGCAGGTGGCGTAAGCGAAGGATGAGTGACACGGGACATGCGAGTGTACATTACACCGCACCTTGTAATTTCTTCAGGTCTGCTCCTATTCATTACTCATTATTGTGACTCTGAGTCTTTGTTCTGCTTGTATAATCCCAGTACTTTGTAAGTATACTCGGACGGATACCAGCATTTTTTGATTTGATCTTCTGATTGCAACACCCCTGGGTGAGTCAAACGGCGCCATTGGCGATCTCGGCATGCCCATCTCGGCGCGGAAATAGTCTCAGTGTGCCTTTTCCACTTTGGGCTCATTGACTTTGTAGATATTTTCAGGCGGTCTTAGCTGATGTGCCTTTGTAATTCGTCCTCTCCGAAGGGCCCCTTTTGTATTCATTCCCCTCCTTTTTGCAATGAAATACAAGTTTCCTTTACTGTTTTAGGTGTCCACCTTTGCACTTGTATTCTATCATATCTTGTGGCAACTTTGTCGACCTGCTTGGAAGTATACCCATATCTGCGCCGTAGGAGAGCGTCCACCCTTTCAAGGAAAGGATGGGGGCCTCGCTCCACCGCATGACGGGGTTCCAGAGGTTGCCAGATTGGTGCAGATGTAAGTCTTGCCGACAAGAAATGTCGAAAATACGACTGCTGGCTGATGAGAGGTCCATCCGGGATAGGCTTTATTACCGGTGGGATAACTGATGGGAGTGCCACTCAGAGGCATAGCATATACTTTATAGTAATCACATTACTGACCCAAGCGCCCTTTCGGGTTTTCACCGAGGCCTGATTTGGGGAAATGCTGGCCGACCTCGTCGATGGTGACAAGGGTCGAAAAGGTAGTTGGTCTTGCCAATGGTGGCAAAGACCGAAAAGGGTAGCGACCGATCTTGCCGATAGTGACAAGGGTCGAAAAGGTAGACGGTCTTACCGATGGTGACAAGGACCGGAAAGGGTAGACGGTCTTGCCGATGGTGACAAGGACCGCAAAGGGTGGCGACCAATCTTGCCGATGGTGACAAGGGTCAAAAAGGTAGACGGTCCTATCGATGGTGACAAGGATCGCAAAGAGAGGCGACCGATCTTGCCGATGTTGACAAGGGCTGAAGAGGTAGGCGGTCCTGCCGATGGTGACAAGGACCGGAAAGGGTAGCGACCGATCTTGCTGATGGTGACAAGGGTCGAAAAGGTAGACGGTCTTGCCGATGGTGACAAGGACCGGAAAGGGTAGACGGTCTTACCGATGGTGACAAGGACCGAAAAGGGTAGCGACCGATCTTGCCGATGGTGTCAAGGGTCGAAAAGGTAGACGGTCTTGCCGATGGTGACAAGGACCGGAAAGGGTAGACGGTCTTGCCGATGGTGACAAGGGTCGAAAAGGTAGACGGTCTTGTCGATGGTGACAAGGACCGTAAAGGGTGGCGACCGATCTTGCCGATGGTGACATGGGTCGAAAAGGTAGACGGTCCTGTCGATGGTGACAAGGACCGCAAAGGGTGGCGACTGATCTTGCCGATGGTGACAAGGGCCGAAGAGGTAGATGGTCCTACCGATGGTGACAAGGACCGTAAAGGGTAGCGACTGATCTTGCCGATGGTGACAAGGGTCGAAAAGGTAGACGGTCTTGCCGATGGTGATAAGGACCAAAAAGGGTAGACGGTCTTGCCGATGGTGACAAGGACTGAAAAGGGTAGACGGTCTTGCCGATGGTGACAAGGACCAGAAAGGGTAGCGACCGATCTTGCCGATGGTGACAAGGACCGAAAAGGGTAGACGGTCTTGCCGATGGTGACAAGGACCGAAAAGGCTAGCGACCGATCTTGCCGATGGTGACAAGGGTCGAAAAGGTAGATGGGATGGAATGACAAACGAGGATAACCCCGTTACTACATCATCTTTTCATTTCATCATCATTTTTTTATCATTGTTTTTTTTTCTATTCATTCATTTCATCATTTTTTTAACCACATTACCGACTCAAGCGCCCTTTTGGGTTTTCGGCGGAGTCAGCCCCCTTTTGCTTTTGCCCACGCACCCTCTCAGGTTTTCACGTGGCGGGGCACTCGATTTTGCCTGCAACGCCCTTTAGGGTTTTCGCCACAGCCAGGTTATAGCTATTTTTGCCCTTGTCCCCATTTAGGAACAAAGTCGGCGGGGTATCTCTATTTTTAACCCCATTTCTGTTTCTTTCTCTCTCTTTTTTTAATTCCCCGGAGGATCCAAAAAATAGGAGAGCTTGTTTTCTAGGACGCCGACCGGCCTTGTCGATGATGACAAGGGTCAGATCCTGGTTTGGTTCGTCGACATTGGTTAAATGCCGAAGCAAAGGCTATATGGTTCTTGACCGGGACGAAGGTCGACCTACCTCACTGATGATGACGAGGGTCGAACCTGGGTTTATTCATCGATGTGGGTTACATGTCGAAGCAAAGGTATGTTCGTTAACAAGGACGAAAGGTCCGAATTAAGGGATAGAGGTCGACCGGTCTCGCCGATGATGACGAGGGTCGAATCCTGGGTTTGTTCATCGGCAGGGGTTACATGTCAATGCAAAGGTATGATTATTGACAAGGACGAAAGGTCCGAGTTAAGGGATAGAGGTCGACCGGTCTCGCCGATGATGATGAGGGTCGAACACGGGTTTGTTCGTCGACATGGGTTACATGTCAAAGCAAAGGATATATTCAATAACAAGGACGGAAGGTCCAAGTTAAAGGAGTAGAGTTCGAGCAATCTTGCCGATGATGACGGGGGTCGAACACGGGTTTGTTCGTCGACATGGGTTACATGTCGAAGCAAGGGACATGCTCATTAACGAGGACGAAAGGTCTAAGTTATAGGATGGAGGTCAACCGATCCCACTGATGATGACGAGGGTCGGACACAGGTTTGTTAGGGGATCTCCGGTGGGACTTCTGATGGTTATCCCTTGGGAATCTCATTGAGAAGAGGATGAAGAGAAACTTTTGGATTACCACTTTACTGACCTAAGCGCCCTTTTCGGGTTTTCGCCGAGGCCAGCCCCCTCTTACTTTTACCCACGCGCCCTTTCAGGTTTTCACGTGGCGGGGTACCCGATTGTGCCTACAGCGCCCTTTCGGGTTTTCGCCAGAACCGGGTTATAGCCATTTTTGCCCTCGTCCCCGTTTAGGAACAAGGCCGGCGGGGTATCTCTATTTTTAACCCCATTTCTGTTTCTTTCTCTTTTTTTTTTGAACTCATGTAGCAGAAGGATGCTGAGAGGGTCGGCTAGAACATGAAGTATCGCGCCGAAAAAGGGGTTTATTCGTTAGCAAGAAGATAATGCCAACGCCAAGGGTAGATTTGTGCCGATTCAGGCGTAGGGCCCGCAATGGCAATGATGTATAAAGGTCGGCTAGGACACAGAGTCTTGCGCCAAGCAAAGGGGTTTATTCGTTAGCAAGAAGGTAATGCTAACGCAAAGGATAGATTTGAGCCGATTCGGGCGTAGGGCCCGCAATGGCAATGATGTATAAAGGGCGGCTGGGACACGAAGTCTTGCGCCAGAAGCAGGATTTATCCGTCAGCAAGGAGACCATGCTGACGCAAAGGATGGATTTATGCCGATTCGGGCGTAAGGCCTGTAATGGCAAAGATGTATAAAGGTTGGCTGGGACACGAAGTCTTGCGCTAGAAGAAGGGTTTATTCGTCAGCAAGGAGACCATGCTGTCGCAAAGGATGGATTTATGCCGATTCGGGCGTAAGGCCCGTAATGGTAAAGATGTATAAAGGTCGGCTAGGACACGGAGTTTTACGCCGAACAAGGGGTTTATTCGGTAGCAAGAAGGTAATGCTAACGCAAAGGATAGATTTGTGTCGATTCGGGCGTAGGGCCCGCAATGTCAATGATGTATAAAGGTCGGCTAGGACACGGAGTCTTGCGCCGAACAAAGGGGTTTATTCGTTAGCAAGAAGGTAATGCTAATGCAAAGGATAGATTTGTGCCGATTTGGGCGTAGGGCCCGCAATGGCAATGATGTATAAAAGTCGACTAGGACACGGAGTCTTGCGCCGAACAAAGGGGTTTATTCGTTAGCAAGAAGGTAATGCTAACGCAAAGGATAGATTTGTGCCGATTCGGGCGTAGGGCCCGCAATGGCAATGATGTATAAAGATCGGCTAGGACATGGAGTCTTGTGCCGAACAAAGGGGTTTATTCGTTAGCAAGAAGGTAATGCTAACGCAAAGGATAAATTTGTGCCGATTCGGGCGTAGGGCCCGCAATGGCAATGATGTATAAAGGGCGGCTGGGACACGGAGTCTTGCGCCAGAAGCAGGATTTATTCGTCAGCAAGGAGACCATGCTGACGCAAAGGATGGATTTACGTCGGTTCGGGCGTAAGGCCCGTAATGGCAAAGTCATAGGTATTATGCGAGTCTGGCCAGGGCAGAATGCCACTAGACCGAGGTAAGTGTAGCTCGATCAGGACGGAATGCCACTAGACCGAGATAAGTGTAGCTCGATCAGGGCGGAGTGCCACTAGACCAAGTTTGAGGTAGCTCGGTCAGGACGGAGTGCCACTAGACCAAGGGTGGAGGTAGCTCGGTCAGGGTAGAGTGCCACTGGACCAAGGGTGGGGGTAGCTCGGTCAGGGCAGAGTGCCACTGGACCAAGGGTGGAGGTAGCTCGGTCAGGGCGGAGTGCCACTGGACCAAGGGTAGAGGTAGCTCGGTCAGGGCGGAGCGCCACTAGACCAAGTTTGAGGTAAATCATTCGGGGAACGCCGGTTGAACCGTGTGATACAGCCTTAGGTGCTTCCCATTAAGGGGAGAGAATTGGATGACTCCTTTGTGATCCGCAAGGACATACGCACCCCCTTCATATGCTCGGTGGACGACATACGGTCCGACCCAATTTTCAACCAACTTCCCCTTGGCGTTGGAGGCCATCACCTCTCTTCTTTTAACCATCACCAGGTCACCCCTTTTGAACTCCTGTCCTTTGACCAGCTTATCAAAAGCACGGGCCATGCGGGCTTGATAGAGTTGAATATTCTGTTGCGCCCGGAGATGCTTTCCTTCAAGCTCGGCGAGCTCTTCAAGTCTTCTTTCTATGTTGGCCTGCTCGTTGCTCACCAATCCATGCTGGATGGCGACCCGTAATGAGGGGACCTCCAGCTCAATTGGCACCACAGCCTCTGACCCATACACGAGGGAGTAGGGTGAGCAGCCGGTAGGGGTCTTGTAGACCGTACGGTAAGCCCACAGTGCCTCATACATTATTTCGTCCCAATCTCTTCTGTTAGTCTTGACAATCTTCGCCAGCAGAGTGCACAACGTCTTGTTAAAGGCCTCTGCAAGTCCGTTGGCCTGAGGGTAGTAGGGAGATGATGTTCTCCAATCAATCTTGTATTTGTCAGCTAGCCGATAAACCTTCTGATTTCTGAAGTGGCTGCCGTTGTCGGAGATGATTCGGTTGGGGATCCCGAATCGAAATATTACATTCTGCCAGAAGAATCTCGTAACTAATTCTCTCGTGACTTCTTTTAGTGCTACTGCCTCTGCCCATCAGGAGAAGTAATCTGTAGCTGCTAAGATGTATTTGCACCCTGATGAAGATGCTGGTAGTGGCCCCACCACGTCTGTGCCCCACTGGGCAAACGGCCAGCTTGGTAAGGTAGGATGTAGAGGCACTGGAGGTCTTCTTGACACATTGGCGTGCTCTTGACATTTCTGACAAGCCTTGGCGAACTTGCAGCAATCATCAAATATAGTGGGCCAATAATAACCCAATTTCTTTATTTCGATCTTCATTTTCGGACCGGCCTGGTGCGCCCTGGTTGACCCGGCATGGACTTCTTGCATTACCTGCCTAGCTTCCCCTGGAGATAAGCATCGAAGTAATACCTTCTTTTGGGCATCTGCCATTATTCGGAACAATGTTCCATTCCTCATCTCATAAGAATCTTTGACTCTCAGGAGTCTCATTCTCTGTTCTTTCACCTTCGGGAGCTGTTGGTGTTGGAACCAATGCAGGAGGTATTCCCGCCAGTCGGGCTGCTGGACTGCTTCAGCAACTACTACTTCATTGGCTTGTTCATCGGCTAAAGCTTCTGTCATACTGGGGACCTGCCGCCGGTTGATGACTGTTATGTTCAGGCTCATATCAGGCGGGACCGCCAAGGAACTTGCCAGCTTTGCGAGGGCATCAGCTTGAGCATTCTATCCTCGGTTGATGTGCTTGACACTGACGAAGTAGAATCTTGCCATTAGGCGCAGGGCCAGATGGTAGTAAGGGATGAGCTCCTGCTTTCACACCTCGAACTCCCCTTCCAATTATTTTATAACCAGCATGGAGTCCCCGAACGCTTCTAGCATTTGAATCCCCATGGACAGAGCAATCTGTAGCCCGATTATGAGGGCTTCATATTCTGCTTCATTATTTGTGCAAGGCTTGTTTATTGAGCAGGACGTGTGTATGACTTCCCCTTCAGGAGACTTCAAGACTATGCCTGCTCCTGCGCGGACTCTGGCCGATCCCGTCGCTGAGGTGTCAATTCTGGAGGCACCATCAAAATACAGCTGCCATAGAGAGGGCCGCACCTGGCCGACCTCTAAAGTTTCATCTTTAGGAAGCTCTGGTTCTAGAGGGCAGTCTTCGGGTACTGGATGTTCAGCAAATAAGTCTACAATAGCTTGGCCCTTGACGGCCCTCTGCGGTACATAGGAGATGTCATACTCCATAAGAATCACTGTCTATTTGCCCAGGCGACCTTTGAGGGCCGGTTGGGACATGATGTATCTAAGCGGATCCTCCCTAGAAATCATCTTAACTTCGTGCGACAGCATGTAGTGCAGCAGCTTCTTGACCGCGAAGACCAATGCCATGCAAATCTTCTCGATGTAGGTGTACCTTTCCTCAGTTCTGACCATTCTTCGACTGAGATAGTAGAGGGCTTGTTCTTTTCCATCTTCATTATTCTGGACTAGCATTGCCTCCAGGGAATTGTGTGTGGCTGCTATGTAGAGGATCAACGACCGTCCTTTCACTGGCGCACCCAGCACTGGAGGGGTTTTCAGGTAATCCTTCAGTTTATCGAAGGCTATCTGGCATTCTTCGTCCCAGTAGAAGGGAACATCCTTCATCATCAGCTTGTGAAAGGGGTGGCATCACCCCGACAAGTTGGATATAAACCACCGGACATATGCAAGGTGGCCTTGAAGGGATCTTAGCTCAGAGAGATTCCTTGGTGAGGGTAACTCCTGAATCACCTTGATCTTTGCGGGGTCTATTTCAATTCCCCGATACCTGACAATGAAACCCAAGAACTTTTCGCTCGAGACTCCGAACGCACACTTCATAGGGTTCATTTTTAATTCATACTGCCGCAGCCTCTGGAAAATGACTCGGAGGTCTTGTAGATGGTCTTCTTTCTTTTTGGTCTTGACTACCAGGTCATCTATGTAGCACTCGACCATATGGTAAAGCAGCTCATCAAATATTCTAGTCATCACCCGCTGATAAGTTGCGTCGGCATTCTTTAATCCGAACGGCATTCTTTTGTAGTGATAAATGCCTTTGGGGGTCCGGAAGGCAGTGTGGATCCGGTCATGTTCCGCGATCCATATCTGGTTGTAGCCAGATGACCCATCCATGAATGATAGGGCCTCATGATCAGTTGTTGCATCTATCATGAGCTCCGTTATCGGCACTGTGAAGTCATCTTTAGGGCAGGCTTTATTCAGATCCCGGAAGTCAACACATATCCAGATCTGTCCGTTCTTCTTCTTCACGGGCACGATGTTATCTAACCACGTGGTATATTGATTTTCCTCGACGAAACCCACATCAATGAGCTTGTCGACCTCTTTGCATATTTGAGTGATGAGCTCTGGCCTCATACGCCGAGGGGGCTGTTTCACCGGCTCTACCCCAGGGTTTATGGTCAGCTCATGCTGTGAGACTGAGGGGCTTAGTCCTGGCATCTCTCTGTAGGTCCAGGCAAAGCAGTCCCGATATTCTTGTAGCAGTTGGATGTACATCCTCTGTTCTTCGGCAGACAGTTGGGAGCTGAGGAAGGTTGGCCTGGGGTCATCCTCGTCTCCCAAGTTGACTTCTATCAGTTCATCGACTGTTGCTTGACCTCCGTCTTCTATCTCGTGGGTGCAGGCTGGAGGTTGACAAAGTCTGGTATATCATCTTCGAGGTCGAGGACCTCGAACCCTTCGTCTTGCCTTATCTGAGTTCTGCCAGAAATCTCTTGTTCGGCTGATAATGGATGCATGCACTATTCTGTCGACAAGTTTACCTTACTAGCAACTTCAAGGGGCGAGTTGATTGCCTCACCCCCTGCTGAGGGGGTTACAGTCACTAAGGGCTGGTGATCATTTGTCATTAAGTCAGAGTAGCCTTGCAGCTCCTTGGCAAGGGGTGAAGAGATCTCGATCCCTTGAACCACCATGTCCTTAGTGAAGGCAACCATTTCTCTTCTAGCAGCATCTGTCTCTTGATCAGGCTTGGGGGAAGCTTCCCCGACTGGTTCGAGAAGTGCCGACATCATGAATAGAGGAGGGCCACTGGAGGGAGGCAGCTCTGCTTCTTCAACATCTTCAGCTTCACTACGGCTAGCTGTGTCAAATTTGGCTTGAAGAGCTGCATCTTCCGGATAGACTTGTTCTCAGCACCGGCAGGGGAATACAGCCTCGGATTTCGGATTCCTTGGCCAGGCTGGCTGAATGCACTCAACTTCTGTCAGGTGTTCACCAACAGTTGCCCCCAGTGGGTTATCCTCCATTGGGTAGAAAGCAGAGATGGTATCCACTTCATAGCATCCGCTATAATAGTATTCTTCGAGGGTGAAGCCCAATCCCGGGTGCTGAGAGACACGCCTCATTTCTTTATCCAGGCTGGAATGCTTCTTTCCTCTTGCGAGGCTGGGCAGAAGGGATGTGCTGCTTCTGGAACATCTTGGCCATTCGATTTGTTATAAATGTCAGCCCCTGTATAGGCATTGAGGGGTTTTCTATGTCTTCAGGCAGATGATAATCAATGTCTTCCTGTGTAGGGTGCTCTTCAGCTATGTAGAATAGGCTGCTAGGACCATCTATCTGTGTCACCTCCCAAGCCTTGAAAGGCTCGACAGTAGCATTGTCGAGGCTGAGAATTGGCTTGGTAAGACCTTCGGGGATCCTGATGTGGTCGTGCTGCTGGTCAACCCTGACTTTATTAGTTTCGGGGTAGATGGCGGGAGGCGCTATCCGGCCTACATCCCCGGTGACAATGATGTGTGAAACCACCTTGGGATCGATATATCCACGCGGTGGCGGAGAGAACCATTCTGCTTTGGAAGTGCCTTTTGTTGTGCTAGAAGAGGTCTTGGCCGCAAGGGCCTTCTGCGACCATTCTGCATATAGAGGGGAGTCTGCCAAGTGGCATTCGAATACTTCAAATGGGTGGAGATTAGCAAATACTCTTTTCTCTCTCCCATCCATGCTGTATTTGATGCATTGGTGAAGTGTGGAAGGTACCACCATATTCTCATGTAGCCAAGGGCGGCCAAGCAGCGCCTTGTATGAGGTGCGAGAATCAATGACATGAAATTGCACCTTCGTGACAAAGTTCACTAGAGTGAGTGTGAACTCTGCTATTCCTAGCGACACTTCGCACTTCTGATTGAAGCCGGCAATGCGCATATCCCCGACCTTTTGTAGGTGCACGTTAAAGTAGTGCCTCTCATATATCCTATAGGGCAGGATGTTGACAGCTACCCCGGGGTCCACCAGGATTCTGTTCAGCTCCCGGCCATTTAGATGTCCCCTCATATACAGAGGTCTGTTGTGACTGGTGGTGGGGAGCAACATGTCTTCCTGGGTGAAGGTCATGCTGGCCTCCGGCAGTGCCTTAGCTAGGCAGGTTTCATATTGGGCAGGCGTCCGGAGAGCAGTAATGATCGCCTGTCGAGTCTCTTCACTGAGAGAGAGGATTTCCCAGACAGTCAATCTTGCTGGGAGCTTCTTCAATAGTTTGGCCACCCGACTTCCAGCTCGGACATTGGATAGCTTCATTTCATCTGCCCACCTGGGCTTGGAAGATCCTTGGACTGTGGCCCCTGATGGACCTGCTTCATCGGACTCAGAGGCTACACCCTTTCGCTTGGGATTACCTCCTGGCTGCTCCTCACTGGATGCTGCCAGGTGAGTTTCTACCTCTTCTGACAATTCGGGATATTGCTGGAGTTGTGGGTGACTGCCCCCGGTTACCGGTTCAACCTCCCAGCATGGCTGCTTCCCTTTTGACATCTTTATGAACTCCAGAAATGAAGGAGCGGGAGTGCCATCCCCACTTTGGTTGTATAAGCCTGACAAAGGAGGGATTTGAACTCCCCTGACCTCCGGAGGGGGTATCTTGTAGGGTTGCTCCCCTCTGAAGATAATGTTATGGTTGGCGGGAGGCTGACGCCCCCACCTTCGACCCGACCGGGTTGCATGTGCGGCAGTTGCGGCTTCGGCCTGGCTTTCCTTAGCGCCGGGTGTGAAGCAAATCTCTTCTTCATCCTCCTCACCGGGCAAATTGAACAGAGCAGAGAGGGTGTTGCAAGAAAGGATCACACCCGTTGTAGCCTTGCCGGCCCTTCTTTTCCGTCCTTGTCTTCTTTTCTTTTCTTTGGCTGGCGCTTGCCCCCAGAACAGGCTGCCATCCCTGTCTGATGCTTTGTCAGCTTCCTCTTCCTGCTTTAGTGAAAGCTGTTCCAGCTCCTGCCACGGGAGATGATCCCGTACCATCAAAGGTTCTAGCTCGGACTGTACATACTCATCTAGCCCATTTATGTAGTCCTGTAGCCGCCGGGCTTCTGGACTGATCTTCTTGACTGCCGGCAACGGAGTCTGCCTCCTCCGGTTACGGGTAGGTATCCGGATAACTACTGGCGGATTGGTCCACACAGGTGTTGCTACTGGTGAAGGGGGTCGTGGTGTGACGCCACGAATATGTGCCCCAGGTGCCGGGCGAGGCAGGCCCTTTTTCTTGGCTCTTGCAGGGACTTGCTGCCATCCCTCCTGTTCTTTTATTGGGGCCAGAAAGCAGGCTTCATATGTACGCTGAGTGCTAGCTTCTACGGTCTCCTCAGGCAAGGCTTGATACAGAGAGACCATGTTGACGACGGCTCTTCTTACGGGCGCCTCATGTGGTTGTGGAGGGTCGACCTTGTACTCCCCCAATTCTATTTCTTCCTTTCTCACCATGCCTTTGATAATATCATTGAAAACATAACAGTCTTCAATTGGATGCCCCAACATCTGGTGGTAGGGGCAAAATCTTGGGCTATCTCTTCTCTTCAGGTCCTCCGGCCTCCTCGGCTCAGGCAGGGTGACCTTATCATACTGGGTAACCCAGTCAAACAAGATCCTGGTCTTCTCCTTTGGGAAAGAGTAGGCCTTCTTCATTTTATCCCGGAGGGATGGGCCTTCTTCGCCCTCTCCGGTCTTGGCAGGCTGAGGAGCAGTTGTCTTCTTGCCTTTATCTTTTTGCTGTTCAAACGCCTTGATATCAAGGGCGTTTGCTTCTTTCGGTGCCTGGCGCCGTTCTGCTGCCTTGCCCTTTTGTGCAGTAGGAATATTTGGTGTAGGGGCCGGTTTCGCTAAGAAAGCCTCCACTTCGGCCACAATATTGTTCAGACGGTCGAACGACTGGATTTCCATGCCAATCATCTTCTCCAGCACCTCTCTCCTGAGGTTCTGTTTGCAGATCTGTATAGCGTCCTCCTGGTGCGGGGGCCGCTTGCATCTCATCCCGAGGTTCCTCCACCTCTTGATGTAGTCGAGAGCGGTCTCATCTGCCCTCTGTCTTGTTGAATAGAGTTCAGCCACTGTGACTTCCCTCTCTGTGACGTGGAATCTTTCTCTGAACTTCCTCTGCATGTCCGACCAATCGCTGATCGACTCGGCCGGGAGGCTGGAGTACCATTCAAATGCGAGCCCTATGAGTGAGGACCCTAAGAACTTCAATAAATATGACTCGTCAGTGGCCAAGTCACCCATGACGGTCATGTAGTAGGCAACATGTTCCTTCGGGGATCCCTTCCCGTTGAACTTGTCGAACTTTGGCGGCTTGCTAATCCCGGGAGGGAGCCGCTTGGCAGCATGATGCGGTGGGTATGGAACCCTATATGCATCGAATACAACATAGTCACCTTCAGCCCTTTCAACGAGCTTCATCTCGATCATCCTTTCTACCATCATCTTGCTCATGATGGTCGGGTCGACCGGTTCTGGGTAGAAGTGCGTCGGCTGCAAGTAGGGGGTGACCAGGGTGGTCGCCTGTGGAGGAGGGCGCAGCAGTGGAGGCGTCTGGTGCACCTGTGGCAGCACTGGTGGAGCCAGCGGCTGTGATGGGCGTTGTTGAGTTGTCGCCAAGTTTGGTTCCGCCTGCAGAGGCGGGGTATAGAGTGGTGGGAAGTTGTTCTTGCTGACGGCTCCCCTTGATGATTCGGCCTGCACATCAGGCTGCTTGGAGGCATAGGACTGCTCTGTCCTTTCCGTCAATTTCTTCTTCAGCTGTTCTATCTCCTGGCGATACCTCTAGAGCATCATCAGTACGGCCTGGTCCATAGCTACTGTGCTGGGGATGGCCTCTGTCGTCTCGCCAGATGCACCCTCAGGTAGGATGTCAAGCAAGACATCTTCTTCTTCACCTGCCGTTATCACATTTGCTGTGAGAATAATGGCCTTGTCATGCTGTTTGAGGCGAGGCAGGGCTTGCTTTCCTTCGGTCGCCGCCAGCTTCTCTTTTGCGGCCTCCACTCTTCGAGTGCTCGGCCCCGGTCTTCCGGCTACCCAGGCCAACTCTTGAGGCTCCTCGGGCAATTTTCCATAATGGCCATCTATCTCGGCCATATTGCATGTGAAAATCTTCATCCTTCGTTTCTATCTACGAACCCTCCTCTTGACATTCCCCGGGAAGGTAAGCCTTTCAAACACAGAGATCCTTCTCTTTTCCCCTTGGCGGGGAGCAGTTTCATCGGCTTGAACATCAGAGCCGTCTTCATATCCATTGTCATCAACCGATGACGTCATCCTCCTATCTTCTTCTTCTCCCACTGCCATTAATGGACAACGATCTTCTTCAACTGCGGCTGCCTGCAATAGCCGTTGTTGGCCCAAAGAGGGGTTGCCTAACCCCCTAAGATAACTTCTGACCATATTAGTCATTTCTTCTTGCCCTCGGCCCGGGTGCAGGGTCGGGGACAGTTGTCGACCTCCCATCGGAGGAATGTAAGCAAATCGAGCCCTCTCGGTAGTCTGCTATAATCTTTTTTCCACAACGGGGATGTTGGCTTGTCGGGCGCAGGCCCTAAAGCTTTCTCGGCGTGGTGGATCCATGATTGTCTCTTCTTCCTCGGGACAGGGTCCCTCTTCTTGCTCTCTTCTACTCTGGTGAACCTGGGGTGGTACTGCACTGGAGCTTCTTGCTGGACAGGCTGGACCTTTTTGGGGACCCAAACCTTTTTGAACCTTCTTGGCTTGGGAGCCAACCTTCTCTGGCCATGGCGGCCGACTTCTTCTTCTTCGGCTCTTCTTCCAGCAAGAGCCTGATAGGAGTTGTGGACTGGCACTGTAGGGATCACCTGGTCCGGGCTCACTCGAGCCTTACGTCCATCCAGAAAAACGCGGAGGCGACCGACCAGCATAGACTTGCCAGATGCGGAGAGATGTCCGGTCACAGCAGCATCAACCTTCCTTCAGGGGTTCCGGTGCCGACGCCTCCCGAAGTTCTTGGCAGGGACGGGGCGAGCCCCGTGAGCAATATGATGCACCATGCAGCTGGCGACTTGAATCGGGCTGGTAGGCGAGCCAGCACATTGTCGAGCCTTCGAGGCCTCGACCCTCTCTGCAGCCTTCTCTTCTGCGGGCCTTGAGGATAGCGTCTGTAGCATGTCGGCAAAGGCCAACCCCAAAAAGTTGGGGAAGATTACAGCTGGTGGGAAGGAGCCGAAAACCATGGGCACCGCCAGGTACCCGTGTTCCGCGTGGTCGGCGACGATTGCGGGGCCGAAGCCAACACCGGTGAGTCCGTATGACGTCATCATTTGCCTGAGACAAACAGACAAACAATCAATATTCTTGGGGGAAGCCCCCGAAGGTATCCTCTCTTGGCAAAGAGATGAAGGGAGACTCAGGTCCCACCGGGCGTGCCAGAGCAGTGGGGATGGGATTTTATTAAGATATGTTATTGATTTCTTTGGTCTATTAATTAGGCGTGCCAGTCACTGGCGTGACAGTTTATTGTGCGCTCGATCTGACTCGGTCAGTCGATTGTGATATTCGTGTCAGGACCCGGAGTCCGTCATACCATAAAGACTATGACGTTAATTACGTCCTTCCAAAGAAGGACAACCCTTAATTAGTTGCCAAGAAAGGATGCCTCGGGGGCAAAACAAGATAAGACTATTACGCTATCTCCGCCAACGGCATGCGAAACATGCATAGAAAACCATGCTACGCGGGACATGATAACAATGTTATGGCGCAAATCCGGCAGCATATCCTCTTGTTTTGGACTATGCCAAAGGGGGAATATAGGTCATCCACCCACGGAATGCCGAGGTTGAAGCCGAAAGGAGAGCCGGGCGTAGCCCGAGATCCAGAATGATTTGAGTGTGGCGGGACAGTGTCCATTACCACGGTGTTTGTTGATGTTCCCCTTTAGAGACCACTGGAGGGCTTGCAATGGCAAGATTCCCAGGGTCGGTAGGGTTGGAAGAAAAACCCGACGGTTAATGGCGTAGAATATCGGGGTAAGACCCCGTTAATATAGCTCCGTTTAGACATGGATGAAGAACCATGAAACCCTCATGATATGATGGGGACTGATATGATGGTCCAGGGAGGCTAGGGTACCAAGTCTAGATTGATTCCAGGCTCAGTAAAGTTGCTGAGAAGTTAGATGTTCGAGTGATGGCTGATATTAGAGTGAACCGGGACGACTGGGGTTTCGGCACGAAAGCGAACCGGCGTGGCTGGGAATGAAGGGGGTCGGCGTGACAAGCTCCCCGACGCGCCCATCACCCGGTGCGAAACTGGCGCCGAGAGGAGGCTGTGCCGGGAGTTGTGTGGCGCCGATAAAAGGGTGTTTCTAAGTTTTCAAGTATTATGAGGGGTTTATGAATTCAAAGGGGTCCTTTGTGTTCAATAGGGGTTTCATGAGTTTGTCCATGGTTGTATTTGAGTGGGATAGAGAGTGAGGGTAGGCTCATCCATAGAAATTCTAAGGAGACCACGTGACTATGATGGTTATATTCCCCTCTGACGGCGGTGAGCGGAGGATCATGAGATGGTGTAGCTCAGATCTCTGCCACACAGCTGGGGTTAGATTCATAATCTCAGTGAAAGCGTCGCACTACACGACAAAGTAAAGCTCGTGGATGAATTTTGGTAGCATCTCCCCTCATTTTGGATTATGCCAAAAGGGGAGTATAGGTCATCCACCCATGGAATGCCGGGGTGGAAGCCAAAAAAGAGGCAGGCGTAGCCCTAGATCCAAAAAGGATCTCAATCTTATGGGACGTTATCCACTTATTGTGGGATTTATTGATATCCCTTGTATAGCCAATGGAGAACATACAGCGGCAGAACTCCATGACTTGATGGGGAGGCGGAATGTGGGGGGATTAACCCCGTTGATATAGCTCCCATGGGTGTTGAGAGAAGGATAATATTTCTCCCCAGAAGGACAGGGTATTATGACCAAGGATGGCATGGCTCAGAAGGGTGTCGGCACGAAGCTGTTGGCATGGCCGGCTTTGGCACAAAGGGGGGATGGAGGCCTCGGCGTGACCAATAGCCCAAGAGGTCTCGGCGCGATGGGACGAGAGCAACCGGCGTGGGTAGCACTCGGCGCGAGACTCGCGCCGAGGGAGGGTCGTGCTGGGAGGTTGGGAGGATTTCTGAAACAAGGGTTTTAGTAAGGTTTGAAGGGGTTTCTGAGATGAGGACTTCGGAGGGCTATTAGGGGGTTCTAATGGGGGTTTATTCAAGGATTTATGGCGAACACTGGAGATGGCTCTGGAGAAAGTAATCCAGGGAGAAGATGGCCTTCCCTCAGGGACCTCACTGGGAGCCTAATCACAGACTGATCCTCGTAAATTCCAATTTGAGTCTATTCCTCCTAGTTTCACAATCGAGAAGCTAGGAGATAGACTGTCTCCGGCTCTCGATGTGGAGGTGAGGTTGGGAAGGACTACGGAAAAACACGCTCATGCAGATGGGATACGCTTGCAGTAGCTATTGAATACATTGAACCTTGGATGCAGAGGAAGAAAGAAAAAGGAAAGGGTGATCTTCAGCCCTCTTTTATTAACTATTCATCCAAACATCATACACGCATCTAGCTCAGAAGAAAATCCAACTGAGAAAAATCATACATAGACTCTATCCCTGATAACGGGGCTACATTAGCATTCGATGCTACTGGAGCGAGGATGCTCGAAAATAGACACAAAAGAAGAAAGGGATATTCAAATAAAAGACATGGGGAAAGGGAAACTGTAGCCCCTCAGGGCATCTTGAAACCGATCCCACCTTGACTCTTCCTTCGAATCTCTGCAACTCTCTCTTCTCCTCAGCTTCCTCAGGAGGGCTCTCGAGCTCCCTTTCCTTTCGGTGGCTACTGCTCCCTGTTCCCTCTATTGCCTCTTCTTTTTCTTCTATCTTCTGTTCTCTCTTTCTGTCCTCTCTGTTCTGTTGTTGTTGTTGTCTCCTTTTGTTTTGTTCGAAGGTAGCAGCCTTTATAGAAGGGTGGCCTTCTGTTCCCGACATGAGCTTCTCGGTGCGCCTCAGCACGCATCATCTCGGCGCGCCTGGCTTCGTATTGGGCTTGGCCCATCTGTTCAGAACCCGGCGCCGGAAGAGGCTCATCTAATGGGCTTCTTTTCATTACTCTGGTGGGATTCTTGGTATATTCCTCTTGAGGCATATTTAAGACCTTGCGTTCATTCCCATGTGTGAGGCCGTGTGAATCCCCTTTTCATGAGAATCAGAATTGTCTGAAGATCCTCTTCAGCAGGCAGATGGTTGCCTGAATATTGTTATAATTTTATCAGCCCGACTATCTGAATGACAGCAGTGCTGGACATCAGCCTAGCCAGAGATGGCTTTAGCCGGACAGACTGTTAGGGGTAGTGGATCTCTTCTATTCTGATTCTCAGAACTTCCAGGGATGGTACAGGAGCCGCACCTTTGATCGACCTTCAGAGCCCTGAGTCTGCTTCGGTCTCTTCTGGTATATTTTAGGTGTCAACAAGGGGTCGCCAACTCTGGATGCCTCGGGAGGGCGCCCAACTGCGGCAGTTCCCACACAGGTGGGGTCAGTGCCAGGGTCGATCGTCGCCGAAGATGCCGGGGGCAGACCGTCCGAGCCGTCAACCTCCGAGCCTCAGGATGGGCCAGGGGCCTAATGTATCTGTTTTTCTTTTCCTCCTCGTACGTTTTTTCCGTTTTAAAAAAACTTCTCTTTTGGTGTAAAAGCAAATCAAGAACGTAAGGCAATAGCGTTATGATAAAGATTTGACTATCTTTTGCCGCCATTACCGTGGTTTGACCAGCGTATCTGCAGTAGTTGGAAAGTGCCGATACTTTCTACGTGGATCTCGCATGATGGTTGGGCGGGCGTCTGACAGGGTGTCTTTCCGTTTTCTCATGCTTTAACTGCCTGGCCGCTTCGTGTGTCCCGCTGAGATGGAATCGAGGAGTCTGAGGTGACCGCTCACAGGGAGAAGTCCCTTTAGCGTGTTTTTGAGGAAAGAATCATTTAAGGCAAGTAGCCTCCCTTCGCCTATAAAAGGTCTGAAGGGCGTCTCTTCCTCTCCATCGCTCAGGGTGTTCTCTGACAGTCTTTCTTCCCTCCTCCTTCACGAAGCGTTGTGCCGTCAATCTTTGAAGTATGGAAGACGCTATGGAAGATGAAGCTACAGACGGCGGAGGGCAGAGAGTCCTTGCTGCTTCGGGTCTGAAAGGGGGTTCGACGGCCGGCGGGCAGGTTAGAAGGGGGTTCGACGTGCGGAAACACGTCGCCTTCTTTTATCAATTTCGACCGGCGCTTGTGGGGCGGGGCATCAGGCACCCCTTTTGCTCGTCCCTTCCCGCTCACTCTCTGGAGAGGATCCCTCAAGATTCCCTTCCACTTCCTGCTTCTCCCCCCTTCTCTCGCAGCCTCTTTCTCCCTCTTCTGCTCTTCTTATCATTTCTTTCACTCTTTGGAGGGTGTCTCCTAACATCCTCTTCTATTAGTTGGCTTCCTCTTCCCCTTCATTTATCCTGTGCCACTTCCCCTTTCTAATCCCTCTGTCACCTTTGTTCTGAGCTACCCGAGCCAATGGGGTCGACTACCCTTTATCCGAGCGAGTTTCTGCACGTGGTAGAGTCAGTGGCTGGACGCAGGAAGGTTAACTGAGTCAGCCGAGCGATGGGCTTGAATGGTGGCGCCAGATGGATTTTTGCTTTTTTGACATGTATTGTATTGGCTTCGGCCTTTCTGATGTACAAACAGTTTTATGAAAAAAGAGGAAGGAAAATTTTGTTTTATTTCATATTGCTTACACAACTGAAGTATTTAGAAGTAGAACTTGCGTAGTGTGGTCGCATTCCACGTCCGAGGGATAGGTTCTCCTTCCATAGTAGATAGCCGGTACGCTCCTTTCCTGAGCGTCATGACCACTCGGTAGGGGCCTTCCCAATTAGGGGATAGCTTGTCCGCCGCCTCAAGTGGTCGAGAGGCTTCGACTTTCCTGAGAACAAAGTCTCCCGGCTGGAAGTGTCTGTCTCGAACTTTGGCGTTGTAGTATCGAGTGAGGCGGCGCTGAGATTCCATTGCTCGAATGCTGGCAATCTCTCAGACTTCATCTGCTAGGTTGAGATTTTCGAGCAGTTTCTGGTCGTTTGCCTCAGACGAGAAGCAGGTGATGCGGAGGGAGGGATTCCCAATCTCCAACGGGATCTTGACCTTGGTGCCATACACCAGCTGAAAGGGACTCTCACCGATTGCCATTCTGGGAGTCATTCTATGCGACCAAAGTACGTTCGACAATTCCTCAAGCCAGCTGCCCTTGGCTTTGCCGAGCCTAGTCTTGATGCCTTTTAAGATAGTCTTATTGACATTTTCGACTAGCCCGTTAGCCTGAGGGTGGGTGACCGAAGTGAAGTGATTGTGAATGTTAAGGTCGGCACCTCTGTCTTGGAAATAACGAGAATCAAACTACCGACCATTATCGCTCACTAACACCCGGGGGATGCCGTAGCGACAAATGATCGACTTCCAGACAAAACTCCACACGACTGTCTCGATGATCCTAGCTGTAGCTTCGGCCTCGATCCACTTGGTGAAGTAGTCGATGGGGATGATGACGAACTTCTTCTGGGCCTGAGCCGTGGGGAACGGCCCAAGGATGTCGACCCCCCACCGAGCGAAAGGATAAGGCTTGGCTAGGGTGACGAGCTCCGTTGCCGGCTGATGGACCAAATGGTCAAATCGCTGGCATCGGTCACACTGTTATACGTAGGTCGAGCAGTCACACTGCAGAGGGCCACCAGTAACCCTGCCGAAGTAGGATTGATGTGACACGTCCTTGGACCTAAACAAGCAAGCATAATTCGTAATCGAAACGGACCGATATCGGCGGACACTCACCCGACACTCACCCAAGACCCGGGGTAACTCAGTGATGCCGAGTGAGGTTGTGAGGGCTGAACCCTTGCTGGTAGAGGGCCAGCAGGGCTAAAGTACTTCCCAAGGGTATGGAGGCCCAATTCAAAGGGGCCGACCGGGTGCCAATGGGCACAGGTCGAACTCTCTCTCCCACGGCGGTCACTCGAAGCAATGGGACTTGAGGACCGGGCGCTCACTCTCACGGACCAGCGGAGCTTATGAACTAATATTGAAGGAACATGGCATCCAAAGGAGAGCAAGGGTAGAGAACTTACTCGATCGGTTTGAAGAAACCAGTCTCGCTCGGAGACGAGGGCGAGCGGGGAAGCGTGGGTTCCCCACATGCCGCGCCGGTGTAGCTTCGACATGTTCAAGGTCTTAAATCACTACGCCCCATGCAAGGGGGTTGAACTTGGGGACGGGAAGCCAAAATTACATTCAAACAATACCTCCCACAGGGAGGGGCTGTAAGCCGGCCGGGCGGGGAGGGGAGAGTGAAGCTAGGAACTAATTGAAAGGATGATGACTGTTCTGTCCACTCTTTGGAACAAAGGACAGACAGTCGGTGTCGGCACTGCTACGGACTCCCCCGAGCTCCGTTGGAAACGAAACCAGTGGCAAAATCTTTGTAGTTGACTCAGGAAGACGTCCAATTTTTGGTGGAATTTCTGAATGACGGCGATGGTCGGGGCATGGTCATGAACAGTGCCTCTGCTTACTGGTTCTGGCAGCTACGGTACGACTGCAGCAGGAAGACGAGATCACCACGGGCGTTCCTGATCTCTGATTCAGGTGAGGGTGGAGTCTCTGGATTCGTTGTCGAGTCCTCTTCGAACAGAGACCCATGGGGACACTGGAGGAGGTCAGGGTAGATAGAGACAGCCCGAACAGTGATCGGGTGTCTGTTCAGTCCCAGAGTGGACAGAGCAGCGCACCTGAGGGAGAAAATTGATAACTCTTAGCTCCGGATGCCGAACGGATGCTGCTTCTTGGTACTGGAAGAAGACTTGTAGACAAAGCTCTCAGTCAAGCCCCGCCTCTGGATCTTCAAGATGATGGCCGTGGGAGCCTCTACAAGCCGCTTCAGGTTGACTGTCTGATAGCAGATGCGTAGTCCTGCGGTGAAGACTCCTCTGGGCAGCCACGAACTCAGAATGGGACGAGACCACCTCTGTTGCGAAGAGGACAGGGATATGCTTCCAACGGTACCACTTGGGCTTCTAGGGATGCTGGGATGAAGTCAGGTCCAGCTCTGCAAGCTGCTGGTACTCTGCTACCTGCGACCTGAGAATTGCAGGTGGTGAAAGGTGGTGGGGGAATGGGGTAGAATGGATGGGAAATGGGGTGGATGGGTGTGGGGGCAATCCCTAGCTGTGAGGGGGTCTGGGAGGGGGTGTTCCAAGGTGTGGGAGGGGGAGAATGGGGTCTGGAAGGTGGTGTTTGCAGTGGGTGAGAGAGGAGCTGCGAATTTGGTGTTGGGAGGGGAAGAAAGAGGGAGATCTCTCTCCCTTGGGGAGTCTAGGGCATGGGGGAGGAGAGTGGAGGGAAAATATTCAAATGTCCCTTGGGAGCTGTAGGATTGTGTGGGGGAGAGGGAGATTGTGTTGGGGAGAGGGAGATTGTGTTGGGAGAGCCAAGATTCTCCTAGGGAGGGAGGAGATTTGGTGGTAGTTGGGAGAGGGGGTAATTAATCCTCCTAGGGAAGTGAAGGGTCTCTAGATGAGGTGGAGGGTGATGGATGAGGTGGAGGATGATGTGGAGGGGTGAGGAGAGAGAAATGGGCGCAGGTTTTAGAGAGAGAAAGTGGAGGAGAGAGAAAATGGCTTCCTAGAGAGAGAGGTAGAGAGAGAGAGGGGGGATAGGGGCTTCTCACTCACTCAATTGGCTTCTCACAAAAAGAAGAAGATTTAAGTTGGACACTAGACAATTCAAATATTCATTCATTAACTTCAAATGGGGGGTAATGGGGTCCTATATATAGGCAACCCACATTTTACAAAAAGTCCCTGACTCTTGCTACAATGACAAATAGCCAAGGGGTAGGGGGCGCCCCTGGGCCTAGCCCATAGAATTGGGCCCAATAACCAAAGTAATCAACCCTATGACACTTAACTTAGGTAGATGACTCATTAACCTAGGTACATGACTCAAATAAAAAGAAAATTACAATGATATGACTTAAATAAAAATGAGGAAATACAACATATGACTCAAGATAAATGACTAGACCATGTCGGATGCTTTCGGGGCGAGGAGACGAGCCGTGAGTGTGGGCATGGGAGGTGATGTCCCCATCATACTCTCGGGGTGCGGAGAACTCGACTCCATTGAGTAAGAGTCCTTCCCTTTTCAGAGGTTGTAGAAGTGGTACCGCCCACAAGTCTTCCGAAGGAGACCGATCCATCCACCGGACGAGATAGCGCTCATACACCTTGCTCCTGGTGGCAGTGACCTGTTCATCCAATATTCGCTCAATTCGCTCACACTGGGCTCCCCTGGCTAGTGGACTCTTCTCACGGGTGGGTGCTCTCTCAATGAGGGGAGTGGGCTCAATATCCTCACTAGGTACCACCATGGGACCCTTATATGGCACTAGGTCAGCCACGTTGAATGTGGGGCTCACTCTGTACTCCTCGAGAAGATCTAACTCATAGGTATTAGTGCCAATGCACCTCGAAACCTGGAAGGGACTATCCCCACGAGGTCTCAATTTGGATATGGCTTCCGGGGAGAGCCTCTCCGACCTCTCCATCACAAAGTCACCCACGTGGAATTCTTGGTGACATCGAGGGGAGTCAGCCTGCCTTTTATAAATCTCATTTTCCTTGCTGATGTGCTTGCGAAGGTTTTCATGCAATTTTGTGAAGGCGGACATTCTAGGGGTGATGGGTGGACTTGGGCAACCAAAAGTAGACCAATCATGCTTTGACGCTAAGAAGACTTTGATGGAACGGGGAGGACCGGGGCATCCATAGGTGATCCGGTCATGTATGGGGGTGAAAAATGCTTGGGGACCCGGACATCCATGAATACTCCTATCATGCCTACGACCTATGATGAATGAAGAGGACCATTACACTCGAATATGAATCACTCTTATTTCCTACTTGACATGTGGGTGATGTGAATGAATGGACCCAACATAGTGTTCATGCCAAGTGGTGTGGTAAGCCTAGACACATGCATACTTATCCCAAAGGTAACTTCCATGTGTATAGATGTGGGACGACCTTTGAACTTCCATGTGAAAGGGTCGAAGGGATCTAGAAGGTGGATATGGGGTGGGGCATTTCCTCGATCTCTAGGTGAGTGTTGCCTAAGGTCATGGCTCCTTTGGTGTTACATGGGTTATGGATGAGATGAGCTTGGCCCAACATGGTGGGTGAGGGTAGGAAAGGGTGGGTGGTGGGTAAGGTGGTTGGGTCACATGGGTTCCACGGTTTCCATTGGAAGGGATCAAAGGGATCATGAAAAGGGTTACCAAGGGGGAGGGGCCCTATGTCCTCAAGATCCTCAAATGGTGGTGGGTCATCCTCCTCTAATGACACAATTGGTCCGAAGTTCTTGGTGGGTGGGTCGGCCATGAGGGGAGGGTTTGGCTTTCTACCCGATATGAGAAGCTCCAAATTGAGGAGAAGGTTGGGCTCATCGGGTGTGGGGAGGAATAGAAGGAGGTCACTAGTGTAGCAGCCAATGGTGTATACCGAGGTGATGGACCCGACACATAGGTGTAGGAGGTCAAGACTCCTAGGTTGATTGTCCATTGTGGTCAACATGTCAGTCAACTCCATTTGCCAAGCTAAGCCCATGAGAAGTTCCCCTAGGTTCTGTACTTGGTGAGAGGATTGGATGGTGGTGTGATGGGAGAAGATGGGCACTAGGGGGAGGTCTCGCTCCATGGGTAGATTGGTATGGGCCATGATATCTCTAATCGAGCTCTCCCTTAGCCACCTAACAAGGGGTTCTTCTAAGATGAGTTCGGCCTTATCCAGAGAGGGTGGTGTAGGGTGAAGGTCCTTATGTGAGGCTTCCCCTTCAATTTGGACATGGGTGCCCTCCATGGAGGGGAAAGGATCCGGAGGGGCATTTGTCTCCATGTGGAAAAGTGGGTGGGCTACTTCTTCTAACGCTAATGGGGTGGGAAGGTTCTTTGAGGGTGGGGTGATGATAGCCAGTGTGTGGTGCACCCGGGGTGGTGAACAAGGGCGGGACTCCGGCGGATGGGAGAGTACAAGGTTGTTGAATTTAAAGGCTCCCGGAAGGTGTGGCGGATGGAATAGGCAAGTCCGACGTGTCGGGTCGATGTCGACATTCCTTTCATCAAACCATTTCTTACCTAGGATTATACATGGACCCGCCAATGTTCTTACTTGACATCAAGTCCCATCAAAATACTTAGTCTTCCCGAACCATCTATGGAATTCAACAAAGACTTGGTCTCCATTGTGCATAATTTATCCGGTCCTAGAAAGAGAGGCAACGATATCAGGGGATACCCAATTATCAGACTCTAAGTCAATGAAATCAATTTCCATGGGCTCTCCATTAGGTAGGTATGCATGGGATATGATTGGGAGAGGGGCCATTTGACCCTAGACTCAATGATGACAATGGTGGGTGGACAATGCAAGGGTTGGACCGATGATGACTCCAATGCAAGCGTGCCCTAGGACTTGACTTGTAGAGACAAGTCAATGACTTGCTCTGATACCAATTGATGTGACACGCCCTTGGACCTAAACAAGCAAGCATAATTCGCAATCGAAACGGACCGATATCGGTGGCCACTCACCCGACACTCACCCAAGACCCGGGGTAACTCGGTGATGCCGAGTGGAGGTTGTTGTTAGGGTGCAAGGCCCGGATACAGAGGGGGGGGGGTGAATGTATCCCTCTTCAAATATTGCCTAATAAAATCTCTGATGCTCAGATATGCGGAATTAAAAACTGTTGCAGAAATAAACTGAGAATACTTAGAAGGATCAAGGCAAGACAACAATTCAATTAGCTCTCACACGATCCTAAGCAAGCATCTAATGAGCGCAGCAATGAAAAGAACACATAAGGAAAATCAAACCACAAGTGAACACCATGATTTTTAGGTGGTTCGGTCCACAGACCTACGTCCACCCCTCACTCCAAACCGGAGTGAGGCTTCCACTAGCAAGGCTAGAACAGCAGACTCAGTCTGTAACAAATGCTGCCAAACAGCTTGACCAGGGGAACAACCTCCCCTCTTCCTCCAACCGGAGGGAACCACTAGTGACACCCAGTCACTAGCAAACCAGAGACCGAAGTCTCTCTTCCTCCAGACCAGGAGGGAACACCTGGACTTGCAACCCACAAGACCAGAACCGGAGACGAATCTCCCTTCCTTCAAACCGGAGGGGAACTGCTAGTGACAGCCCGTCACTGGCAAACCAGAGATCACAGATCTCTCTTCCTCTGCGAACCCAGAGGGAACCCACAAGTGACTCCCAGCCACTTGTAACCCAGAGGTCTCAGACCTCCCTTCCTCCAAATCGGAGGGGAACCACCAGTGACACCCAGTCACAGGCAACCAGAGACGCAAGTCTCTCTTCCTCCAAACCGGAGGGAACCCGACCTCACACTAGAGGATCGGAAGAACAACTATGAACAGTTAAAAAGAGAAAACAAAAAATGCAGCGACTGAAAGCTGAAAAATGAAAAGCACAAGGTAGCTCTCGCAGGAGCAAACTGGATTGGATCTGATCCAAGGTCCAGTGAAGACAATGAAGCTTCTCTTCTTCTTCACGAGCTCTCCATCTCTCTTTCTCTCTTTCTTTTTCTTCTTCTGCTCTCTCACTCTGGCTCTCAGCTTCTCTCTTCTTCTTCTTTTCTTTCTTCTGCTACTTCTGCTCTTTTCCTCTCTACTTCGAACACTCTTCCTTTTTTTGTTCTCAATCAGTCTCTTTTTCTCTTGATCAGTCTTCTCCAGATGGAGGAGGCTTCATATTTATAGCAGCAGCAATTAGGGCGTTGTCCTCGGATCACGTGCCAGGTGCCAACCTCGATCACGTGCCCTTCATAGGCTTCACGAACAGTACCTGTCACACAGTCATAAGAAAATAATCAGAAGGATGTACAGACTTGCTGGGTAACTGAAGACCACTGTGTACAGACTTAGTGTGAAGGATAGAATGTATATACTTAGAAATAAGGAGTGTACAGACTTTAGCCTGAAGAACGTTCAGCCTTTGAGTGCTGAAGAGTGTACAGACTTTGATGGCTTGATAACGAGTGTATAGACTTGAAGTGTGTGTGTGCATGCTAGAAGCAATGTATAGACTTGCTGGGTTGTAATGCAGAATGCACTTGAACACATGCAATGAATGTATAGAGTTGCTTAAGCTAACGCAAGGAACAAGTCTGTGTAGACTTGCTTGGCTGACCCACTGACAACACAGCACATGCACGAACAAACTTGTATGAAGAACAGGCTGTACAGACTTGCCAATGTATAGACTTTGAATGATGCATTCACAAGACACTGATGTATAGACTTAGTCTATGCAGCGCTGTATAGACTTCATGTGTGTGCTACAGAACAATGTCTAGACTTTGAAAGCTTGAACACGAACATGCTGCAATGTATAGACTTGATCTCAAGGAAAGCACTGGCTGTACAGACTTTAAGCGATGTATAGACTTGGTGAGCGCCAAGACGATGTGCAGAATTAGTGAGCGCCAGGCCGATGTACAGACTTCAATGACTCATGCAACCAGACAAGTGAATGCACAGGCAATGTACAATGAACATGGATTGAAAGACTAAGCCACGAGCAGAGCTTGTATAGACTTTGTTGAACATCAGCATAACCATATCAGCAGTGAATGTGCAGACTTTGTATTGAAGGATGCACAATAGAATGAAAGTATGCACATTGAATGCATGAGATGCTCAGACAAGCTGTCACCGAATGTACAGACTTTGTCTTAGTGTTTATGCATGAGGCTGTCAACGAATGTACAGACTTTCTATGCTGCATGCACACGACGCTAAGAGAGACGCTGTATAGACTTGATAAATGCGTGAGACGCTAAATAAGACAGTCGGATGTACAGACTTGCTGAACGAACGATGCCCAAATGAGATGGTGGATGTACATACTTGGGCTGTACAGAGTTTGACTCAAATATGCATATGAGACGCTGAATGATAACAATGTGTAGACTTTGGAAAGCTTGAAGCACAGAGACGCTAAGCAAGACGCACCGATGTACAGACTTTGTAAGACGATGCATGCACAAGCCAGCGATGTACAGACTTTGCCAATGTACATACTTGAGCTAAGCAAGCTACAGGGCCGGTGTATAGACTTGAGCTAAGCAAGCTACATGGCTGATGTATAGACTTGAGCTAAGCAATGCATGAACAATGTGGCGATGTACAGACTTGGCTAATGCTGTGAACACTGTATAGACTTTGAGTGACCTTATGCAAAGGCAATGTACAGACTTGATGGTTGTGTGAGCATGTAGTGTATAGACTTGCTGGAGAGAACGATGTACAGACTTGCTCTTACGAAGGTTGTACAGACATTGAATGAAGCAGTGTATAGACTTGATAAATGACAGAATGCAATGCTGTATGAACTGACATATGACAGAATGCAATGCTGTATGAACTGACATATGACAGAATGCAATGCTGTATGAACTGAATGTCTGCTAATGCAGGATAGCACATTCCTATGCCCAAAGCAGAAATAATCATTCAGACATAGATTCATGATATGCAAAGCTGTATGAACTGACATGATATTTTCCCAAAGCAGAACAATCAATCAGATGTGTTCATGATAGGCTATCATCAAAATCATAGAGTTGAAAAACATGTCACAGAAGATCAGATAACTCATAGTGTTTGCTATCATCAAAATCACAGGGGCACAACAGTTGTGAGGGCTGAACCCTTGCTGGTAGAGGGCCAGCAGGGCTAAAGTACTTCCCAAAGGTATGGAGGCCCAATTCAAAGGGGCCGACCGAGTGCCAATGGGCACAGGTCGAACTCTCTCTCCCACGGCGGTCACTCGAAGCAATGGGGCTTGAGGACCGGGCGCTCACTCTCACGGACCAGCGGAGCTTATGAACTAATATTGAAGGAACATGGCATCCAAAGGAGAGCAAGGGGAGAGAACGTACTCGACCGGTTTGAAGAAACTGATCCCGCTCGGAGACGAGGGCGAGCGGGGAAGCGTGGGTTCCCCACACGCCGCGCCGGTGTAGCTTCGACCTGTTCAAGGTCTTACATCACTATGCCCCATGCATGTGGGTTGAACTTAGGGATGGGAAGCCAAAATTACATTCAAATAATACCTCCCACAGGGAGGGGCTGTAAGCCGGCCGGGCGGGGAGGGGAGGGGAGAGTGAAGCTAGGAACTAATTGAAAGGATGATGACTGTTCTGTCCACTCTCTGGAACAGAGGATAGACAGTCGGTGTCGGCACTGCTGTGGACTCCCCCGAGCTCTGTTGGCAATGAAACCAGTGGCAAAATCTTCGTAGTTGACTCAGGAAGACGTCCAATTTTTGGGAGAATTTCTGAATGACGGCGATGGTCGGGGAAGGTGTTGTGCCCCTTAGGCACAAGCATATGCTATTTTGTTTTGATGATAGCAACACAGTAAGAGTATCACAGTGAGCCAGTCATTGTGGTTAGCATACATTACATTCATCATAAATACATTGCATTCATCATAGTCAGTGCACTCGCCATCATGTATTTAAAGTCTATACATTCCATTGCTGGTGCGAGTAGTTATGTCCATACATGTCTCAAGTCTGTACAGCCTGTGTTTGCAATACAAAGTCTGCACAGCGTCTAGTTGCACGCCACATTCATACAAAGTATGTACATCGCATCGCATGCACATTCCTTGCTACAGAGTCTATACATCGTGTGCTTCTCGCATTTAAAGTATGTACATCCCTTGCTTAGCTCAAGTCTGTACATCGTCCAGTTGCTCACGACGTCTTGGCTAAGTCTATACATTGCATCGTCTCACTGAGCGTCTAAGGTCGTATGAACATTGCATCGGCTAAGTCTATACATTGCATCATCTCACTTAGCGTCTCATGCTAAGTCTATACATCGTCTGCCAGCAAGTGCATCATCCTGTGTCTCACTTAGCGTCTCTGTGCAAGTCGGTGCAAAGTCAAGTCAGTGCATTCGGCAAGTCTGTACATTCTGCACATAAAGTCTATACATTGATTGCCTGCTCATGCATCACTCCTTTGGCAAGTCCATACATCGTATAAGTCTATACATTCCTATCTTTACCCACGTTCACCGTTTTAGCACACACACGAAGTCAGTACAGCCTGTGTGTTGCACGAACACAAGTCTGTACATCAGCTTGTTCATGCATTCATCTCAAGTCTGTACATCCACCAGCTGAACTGAGCAAAGTCTATACATCCGATAGCTCAGCTCGTGGCTAAGTCTGTACAGCCAGTGCATCCCTTGATTTAAAGTCTGTACATCGTGTGCTATTCATGCATGTGCATAGTCCATGCATTCATCTCTAGTCTGTACATCACCTTGTGTCATGCACTCAAAGTCCACACATGCACACACTTAGTTTGTGCATTGTGCTCTTATGCTTTAACACTAGGCATTGCAAAGTTTGTACATGGTTCTGCGTCTTATATACAAAGTCTGTACATGCTTTGTTCAGAACACAGCTTACTCAGTGCATCTTCGTCTGACCTGACAGGACTTATACTCGAGGAGCTTAATGGTTGGGCACGTGATCCGAGGATGGAAGGGCTGACAGGATGATGACACGTGGCCAAAACATTTGGGCGAGAACTGTGGAAGACACACGCCCAGTGCTGCTCCTGCTGAACTGCTATATAAGGAAGACTTCTCCATCTGAAGAAATCTGATCGAAGCTATGAGAGCTGAAGCAGAAGAGCAGAAGCAGTGAGTGCCTGCACGATCCAGAAGAAGAGGAAGAGTAAGAAATAGAGTGAAGAAGAGAAAGAGAAGAGAGGAGAGTAGACAGTAAGAAGAAAAGAAAGGAGGGGCAGAGAGAAGCTTCATTCGAAGACCTGTCCTCACTGGACTGTGGATCAAATCCAGGCCAGTCAGCTCTTTGAGAGCCACATATGCATTTCATTGTTTACAGCTTTCAGTCGCTCTTGTTACTTGTTTTTGTTTTCATTTTAAACATTTCTTCAAGCTGTTTGTCAGCAGTGCAAGCTGTGATGCACAGCAGGCGAGGTGGATACCTCGGACGAGTTAAGCTGTAGTCCCCAGCGGATGGCTAAGCTGTATTGCCCAGCGGTAGCAAGCTGTGATGCTCAGCGGATGGCAAGCTATGAAGCCCAGCGATTGTAGGCAAGCTGTGAGGCCCAGCGGTTCAAGCTGTGAGTCAGCGGAATCCACACTTTGGTTTGAGTGTGGGGTGGATGTAGGTCTGGAGGACCGAACCACCTAAAAACCCATTGTCTTCCTGGTTTGTTCTTTTATCTGATTGGCGCTAGATGCATGCATAGGTGCGCTCAACATATTTGCTTACTGGTTCAACAGAAGATTTGATTAGCTTTTCAGTTTGTTTAAATTTGTGAAGTGAGCGCATTTTTTAAAAGGTGAGATTCATTCACCCCCCTCTGAATCCAACGCACCGAACCCAACAATTGGTATCAGAGCGTGTCTCTGACCTAACAGATCCAACAATCTGCAGAGGATCCTGCTAGTTTTTGGTGCATTTCAGAGTGGGTTTCTTGTGTTCTGTGTTTTGTTTCACCAGTTTAGTGTCTTGATTTGCTCATCTGATTTTGGTGCATTCATCATATCTCGATGGCTAATCCTCCGATATTCAGAGGTAATGATTTTGATTCTTGGTTAGAAAATTTTCATTGGTATGTAAAATCAACTGATCCTAATCTCTGGAAGGTAATAACTCATGGTCAACACAATTTATCAAAAGATAAATCTAGATGGACTGAGAAGGATAAATTGAAAGACTCTGTCAACACTAGAGCATTAATTTTAATGAAAGAATCAATTGACAGAGCTCTAATCTCATGTATTTCTTCTTGTAGGTCTGCCAAAGAAATTTTGGAAAAACTAAAGCTTACCAGGAATCACAAAAAATGCTTGATGGCTGATCGGAGAAATGATAATGAAGAATCATCATCTCAGGTAAGCTCTGGATCCGAAGAAGTTTCGATTGATGATTTATGGAATATAAATGAAGAGCTTACTGATAGATGTACAAAATTAAAATCCAAAAATAAAAGGCTAAAGAAAAGAATTGAACAATGCAAATCTGAACTTACTTGTGATATTTGTCCTACATTGAAACAGTCTTATGATACATGCCTAATAGATGCTCAGAATTTTAAGGAACAAAATGGTTCTCTAAAAATTGAAAATCAAACATGCTTGGATAAGACATCAGAACTTGAGAATCAGCTGAATAAGAAGAAAAATGAGCATCTAAAAAGCATGCAAGAGCTGACTGAAATTAATTCTATAATGGACAAACTAAAGCTTGAACATGCTGAAGTTCAAAAAGAAAATGAAGATCTCAAGGCTAGTCTGAATAAAGTCAACAAGGAAGGTGTGCATGTTTCCTATCTAAAATCAAACTGCAATATGTGCTCGGCTCTAAGAGAACGTAATGAAGATCTTTATAGTGAGAATGAATGGCTGAATAAACAAATTGCCTCATTTAAAGAGGATCACAAAAACTTGGTTGCTGAGAAAATTAAAGTAGAAGAAAGAGAAGAGGAACTAATTGAGAAACTAGAGTTGATGTCCAGTAATGAAAATTGTGATGAAGAAGTTAAGAAGCTGACCAAAGAAAACACTGAACTGAAGGCTGAAGTTGAAAAACTAAAGCGGTTAAACATTGGCTTGTCTGAAAGACTTCTCACCATAGAAAAAGGAAAAGCTGTCTGTGATGAAGAGTCAGAAAAGTTGAGCAACTTGGAACAAGAAATTGAGAAGTATAAAACTGCAAACAAAGTTCTAAGTGAATGTGTCAATTGCAGTGAACATGAGATAGCTAGTTATGAGCTTCATATAGCACATTTAGAGAATAAGATTCAGGATCTAGAAAAATTAACATCCAAGTCTGCTAAAAATGAAGGAAAAATGAAAGCTGTCATGAAAGATAAAAATGACAATTCAAGAGAGGGGATAAGTTACAGTTCTGATGTTAAGGAAATCACTAAAAACCAGCTTTACACCACTTTTGTGCAAAGCTCTGATGTAGCTGGTACCTCAAATCAATCCCCTAAATAAAATAAAAATCAGAAATCACCTTCATCATCTATATTTCAATTCAAAGCCCAGAAAAATGAAAAGCAAATGAAAATTGTGAAAGGGGGTAAAAAATTAAAAAAGCATGGTTAGATGAATAAAGTCAAAATTGTCCCTGCATGTACTGTGAACTCTGCTAGCTGTGTGGAGTTTGATAGATTAATGCATGCCACTTACAAATCATCTACTCACTCGCATGCATCTGAGAAGGAATTCTCATGTTATTACTGTGGCAAAGCAGGGCATTTCATGGACGATTGCAGACTATTAAAAGAAGATGAGCATGTAAATAAAACACTGCATTCTAGGAATTCATCTGATAGAAACCACACCACTAAGAAATCTGATGCATCATGTTATTACTGTGGTAGGCGTGGTCACCTAATGAATGCATGTTTTATCATGAAAGAAGACAATAAACTACATGCTAAAATTCTCTCACATGCTCATGGCCCATATAGATATAAATCTACTTCAGGCCAGCATATTATTTGTTTCACTTGCAACAAGCCTGGGCATAAGGCAAATGAGTGCTAGTCAGAAAATCATTGGGGAAACAATGACTCAAGAGGTAAGCACCTAAGGTGCTATGAGTGTGGGAAGTATGTCCATATAGTCAAGGACTGTTGGCATGCCCAAGGAAGCCATGTTAATGATAATTTTTTTAAATTCTGTGCCAAAAGACCTGTGAATTTTTCATGTTATAACTGTGGCAAGTCAGGTCACAAGTATGCTGAATGTTGGTCATCTGGTAATAAGAAACAAAATGTTCATGTAAACAACAGAACATTTCATGCTCAGTTTCATAGGTCTCATGCTGCTGTTGATATGCACCATAGGACCAGAAAATCTGCTGTTTCATGTAGATATTGTGGTAAATTTGGTCACTCCATGACTAATTGTCATCTGATGGACTTTGATGACAATGTTGCTAAAAGATTGTTTAGAACACCTGTTAGGGCTAATACATGACCCAAGGCGGCTTGGGTTCCTGCAGGATCAAAATGATTATTTTGCTACAGGTGTGCCTTGGAATGAATAAAAGGGGGTTAATAAGCCAAGGCACTCAAGAATGAAACCCCCAGGATTCCACTGAACAGGTAAGTTCTGAAAACCTGTGTTAAATTCTGTTCTCTGACATTCTCTGCCCTTTAGATGATCGCATATCATAATAATCTATCTGTGCTAAATTGATTTATCTTGAAAAGTTGATTGCTCTCGCATGATGCTCTCTGAATAAAGAATGCTCTGATGTTTGAATAATCATTCTACATAGCTGAATGTCATACGCATGCTTTGCATAGTTGACATTTCAAGTCGATGCATGTATTGCACCGAGTATAGGTAGCTGCATGTCTTGCATGTAGTCGGTGCATCTCATGTTCACAGTGCATATTGTTGTGCCTTCATTGCATATCATGCATTTTGTCAGGGGGAGCTTGTCTGCTGTCGCTTGGTCATCATGCTCTCCTTATCAGATTTGTTGTATACTGCACATATGAATAGTAGTGCATGTCATAAAATTTTGAAAAACCTAAAAAGATATTCCATTGCATTTAGACAGGGGAGCATTCCTATTTCATCTCTTCTTCACCTCATGAACTCCTTTTGTCTAGTAATCTGATCCATTTTCTTGCCTATGTGCTGTTCAATTGAATTCTCTGCTGTCTTCACTAAAACAGCTGATCAGTCTGTATTCCAGACTCAGCTACTGTTTGTTGATAAACTCTCTTCTAATGCTCTTCTCTATTGGTGATTGACTCTTACACCAGATTACACTCATCCTTCACATTCTTCTTAGCTGGTTTGAATGATTGTGTCTAGTGTTGATTGTTGATCAACTGTGTCTTTATTCGGTCTGAGGAACTTAAGCTGCATGTCATACAATTCAGTCTGAAAACTTTGTAGAAATTCATATCATATAGGTTTAAGAATTACCACTGAATCAGACTGATATAAGATTAACGTATTCTCAGATTTGTAATTAAATGAATTAAAAATATCTGAATGATAAGCTTTAATAAATCTTAACCATATGTGTCATAAAAATCTCAGACCCACTCATTAGATATCCAAAAATTTGAAATCAGGGCTACTTTGGTTAAGAATACATAGAGTGAGTATTGTTGTTAAACATTAACTTTGAAAAATTTGACAGGAAATAAAATCAGTGTGTAATGAAATGACTTTCATTGAGAAACTGGGTTTTCCATCAAAGAAATGGAGTGAACCCAAGTCATGAAGTGTCATAGTCACTTAAAATGAAAATTCATTGAAAACCTGACAGAGCAATGGCATGTCTGTGTTGAGTAACTGGGGAGTCTGGCCTCTGATCAAGGTGTCTCCTCATGTAAAAAGACACTTATAGTGCTAACTCTGTTCTCGAAGTTGAGAGACAATGACAGTTATCACACTGAGTAACTGGGTCACTTCACCTGAGACGTGTTTTGCCTCATGTAAAAAGGTGTTGATCAACTTAAATTGCTCAAGAAAAGATATAATGTGCTTCAAATGAAAATATATTAAAAATTCTGTCAACTCATGTTCTTGTAAAAGTGTTTAACATCAGTATTAATCTGTATATCTTTCAAAGGAGCTATTGAGATCATGTGTGTAAGATAAAGATGATTGGTTTTGAGTGTTATCTGACTATTTGGTTCACCTTTATTAAAACTTGGATTCAGATATGAGTATTGAGTTTAATTTGACAGATTTGGTATACATCAAAATTAAATCAGATTGGTTGAGTTGCCGATTCATAACCCTTTATGATAGAAGAGTCTATTCTTCTTAAGACTTTTTGTAGTGGTGCAAGCATTAAAATCCCTCATGATCAGATTCATTCCAGACAGTCTGATCAACATAAATCTTGCTATTGATTATTCATTGAGATGTCTTGTGATTATTGTTGTCTACTTTTACCTTCCTATCATCAATCACTTTACTCTCCACACTGTTGAAATCTTCCATCCTGACTTCACTCATGTTCTCAGGGGGAGCTTTGGTTATTATTGTTTTCATTTTAAACATTTCTTCAAGCTGTTTGTCAGCAGTGCAAGCTGTGATGCACAGCGGGCGAGGTGGATACCTCAGACGGGTTAAGCTGTAGTCCCCAGCGGATGGCTAAGCTATATTGCCCAGCGGTAGCAAGCTGTGATGCTCAGCGGATGGCAAGCTGTGAAGCCCAGCGGTTGTAGGCAAGCTGTGAGGCCCAGCGGTTTAAGCTGTGAGTCAGCGGAATCCACACTCTGGTTTGAGTGTAGTGGATGTAGGTCTGGAGGACCGAACCACCTAAAAACCCATTGTCTTCCTGGTTTGTTCTTTTATCTGATTGGCGCTTGATGCATGCATAGGTGCGCTCAACATATTTGCTTACTGGTTCAATAGAAGATTTGATTAGCTTTTCAGTTTGTTTAAATTTGTGAAGTGAGCGCATTTTTTAAAAGGTGAGATTCATTCACCCCCCTCTGAATCCAACGCACCGAACCCAACAGAAGGGTCATGAACATTGCCTCTGCTTTCTGGTTCTGACAGCTACGGTACCACTACAGCAGGAAGATGAGATCACCACGGGTGCTCCTAATCTCTAATTCAGGTGAGGCTGGAGTCAATGGATTCGTTGTCGAGTCCTCTTCGAACAGAGACCCACGGGGATGCTGGAGAAGGTAAGAGTAAATAGAGACAGCCCGAACAGTGATTGGGTGTCTGTTCAGTCTCAGAGTGGATAGAACAGCGCACCTGAGGGAGAAAATTGATAACTCTTAGCTCCGGATGTCGAATGGGATGCCGCTTCTTGGTACTAGAAGAAGACATGTAGACGAAGCTCTCAGTTAAGCCGTGCCTCCAGATCTTCAAGATGATGGCCGTGGCAGCCTCTACAAGCCGCTTCAGGTTGGCTATCTGATAGCAGATGCGAAGTCCTACGGGGAGAACTCCTCTGGGAAGCCACAAACTCAGAATGGGACGAGACCACCTCTGTTGCGAAGAGTACAGGGAGGTGCTTCCAACAGTACCACTTGGGATTGTAGGGACATTGGGATGAAGTCGGGGCCGGCTCTACAAGCTGCTGGTACTCTGCTGCCTGCGACCAGAGAACTGCAGGTGGTGAAAGGTGGTGGGGGAATGGGGTAGAAGGGATGGGAAAAGGGGTAGAGGGGTGTGGGGGCAACCCCTGGCTGTGAGGGGGTCTGGGAGGGGGTGTTTCAAGGTGTGGGAGGGGGAGAATGGGGTCTGGAAGGTGGTGTTTGCAGTGGGTGAGAGAGGAGCTGCGAATTTGGTGTTGGGAGGGGAAGGGAGAGGGAGATCTCTCTCCCTTGGGGAGTTTAGGGCATGGGGGAGAAGAGAGTGGAGGGAAAATATTCAAATGTTTCTTGGGAGCTGTAGGATTGTGTGGGGAATAGGGTGGATTGTGTTGTGGAGAGGGAGATTGTGTTGGGAGAGCCAAGATTGTCCTAGGGAGGGAGGAGATTTGGTGGTAGTTGGGAGAGGGGGTAATTAATGCTCCTAGGGAAGTGAAGGGTCTCTAGATGTGGTGGAGGGTGATGGATGAGGTGGAGGATGATGTGGAGGGGTGAGGAGAGAGAAAGGGGTGCAGGTTTTAGAGAGAGAAAGTGGAGGAGAGAGAAAATAGCTTCCTAGAGAGAGAGGTAGAGAGAGAGAGAGGGGGGGATAGGGGCTTCTCACCCACTCAATTGACTTCTCACCAAAAGAAGAAGATTTAAGTTGGACACTAGGCAATTCAAATATTCATTCATTAACTTGAAATGGGGGGAAATGGGGTCCTATATATAGGCAACCCACATTTTACAAAAAGTCCCTGACTCTTGCTACAATGACAAATAACCAAGGGGTAGGGGGCGCCCCTGGGCCTAGCCCATAGAATTGGGTCCAATAACCAAACTAATAAACCCTATGACACTTAACTTAGGTAGATGACTCATTAACCTAGGTACATGACTCAAATAAAAAAAAATTATAATGATATGACTCAAATAAAAATGAGGAAATATAACATATGACTCAAGATAAATGACTAGACCATGTCGGATGCTTCCGGGGCGAGGAGACGAACCGTGAGTGTGGGCATGGGAGGTGATGTCCCCATCAAGGATCCTGGCGAGCGACCTTCCTCCTAGATGCACTCCGCACAGGCCTTCGTGAACCTCTTGAATCGCTCGGCTGGCTTCGTTAGTACTGATGCACTTCAGGAGGGGACCGGAGAAGGACCTACGGTACAAAGTGCCATCCAGAATGACGAATCGCCGAGCCTGGTACTTCAATCTCCGGGCTTCCCGAGGGTCGGGAGGCTCCTGAGAGTCTTGAAGTCACGACAGATAGGGGATACGCCAGTCGCTTGGGGAGGCCGAGTCAACAACCATGAGCTCCGAATCAATGCTCGGTCGCTCTAGCTCTTCGAGAAGGACCGATCGAGTACCCTTGGGGTCAAGAGAGGAGGCAAGCCGAGAGAGGGCATCCGCTCGAGAGTTTTCCTCTGGAGCTATTCAGACTACCTCAAGACTCTCAAACTGTTGTGCCACGATTTTGACCAGCTGGAGGTATTTGATCATCGGTTCTTCCCGAGCTTCGTAATTACAGTTGACCTAGTTAGCAGCCAGTTGGGAGTCAGTGTGGATTCTGACTCGCTCAGCCCCCAACCGCCGGGCCATGCGGGCTCCCGAGATAAGGGCTTCTTACTCGGAGGCGTTGTTGGATGCCTGGAAGTTTAACTTCAAGGCGTATTGCAGTTCTACTCCCTCGGGGGACTTCAGGAGAATACCAGCACCGCTTCCGGTCGAATTGGAGAATCCGTCGATGAACAATTCCCAGGTTGCCCCGGGTGCAGACAGAGATTTCTCTTCGGTCGGGATGGTGCTCTCGGCGATGAAGTCATCGAGCGCCTATCCTTTGATAGCCGAGTGAGGCCGGTACGATATATCGTAGGCCCTGAGCATAATGGCCCATTTGACGAGGCATCCTGAGGTTTCAGGGTGAGTGAGGATCCTCTTCAGTGGTTCGCCGATCAACACGATGATGAGGTGCCCTTGAAAGTAGGGTCGAAGGCACTTGGCCAAGGTAACCAACGCTAGCACGAGTCTCTCGATTGCGGGATACCTTCTTTCAGCCTCGTTGAGCACCTTATTGGTGTAGTAGACCGGTCTCTCGACTCCCGAGTCATTTTTGACCAGGACCGAGCTAACTATGGATGGAGTTGCCGAGAGGTAGAGATGTAAGGCTTCACCTGGAACGGGCTTGGATAGCACCGGGGGTGAAGCCAGGAAATCCTTAAGCTCAGTGAACACCTTTTGGCATTCCTCGTCCCATGCGAACGTAGCAGATGCCATTTTGGGCCTCCTCAATAGTTTGAAGAAGGGTAGGCATCGTTCGTCCGCGTGGGACATGAATCGGTTGAGCGCAGCAATGTGCCCGGTAAGGCGTTGCACGTCCTTGGTGCAGGTGGGGGGCCGCATGTCCAGGATGGCCTGGACCTTGTCGGGGTTGGCCTCGATCCCACGCTGGGTCACCAAGAAGCCTAGGAATTTCTCGGACTTTACTCCGAAGGCACACTTGTTGGGGTTGAGCTTCATATTGTACCTCAGGAGAGTGTCGAAGGTCTCAGCTAGGTCGGTGAAGTGGTCCTCAACCTTGGGGGTCTTGACGAGCATGTCATCAATATAGGCTTCGACGTTCCGAACGAGCTGTCCCTCGAACATTTGGTTGACCAGACTTTGGTACATGGCTTCGACGTTCTTCAGCCCGAAGGGCATCCGAGTGTAGCAGTGTACGCTGAAGTCGGTGATGAAGGCGGTCTTCTCGATATCTTCTGGATCCATTCTGATCTGGTGGTAACCTGAATAGGCATCCAGAAAGTTGAGTATCTCGTTGCCCGAGGTTGAGTCAACCAGTTGGTCGATGCTCGGCAATGGGTAACAGTATTTTAGTGTAGCTTTGTTCAAGTCGGTGAAGTCCACGCACATTCGCCACTTTCTTGAAGCTTTTGGCACCAGGACGACGTTAGCCAGCCACGTTGGGTACATGAGCGATCTAAAAAGACCAGTCTTCTGCCCCTTGGTGATTTGCTCCTTGATGACCATCTGCTTCTCTGGCGCGTGCTTCCTTCTGCGTTGTTGTACGAGCTTGACGGTCGGGTCGAGGTTGAGTTTATGCATTACAGTGTCTCCCGGTATCCCGGGGAGTTGATCATCAGACCATGCAAAGACTCGGACGTACCCAGAAAGAAATTCTTTGTATTGCTGTTGAACCTCGGATGGTAGGTTGGCTCCAATCTTTACTCCTAGGGTCGAGTCATCGTTTAGGAAAACCGTTAACAACTCGCCTCCAGGCTCGGATGTTACGGGTTTTTCCTCGACTTCCCGGGGGCCCTTGTTCTTCTCGTCCGGCCTTGTGGCTTTAACCGAGATATTATAGCACCTTCTGGCCAACGCCTGGTTGCCCCGGACTTCCCCCACCCCATGTTTAGTGGGGAACTTCATTTTTTGGTGATAGGTAGAGGGCACCGCTTTCGTTCGGCTAAGGATCCCCCGGCCGAAGATTACGTTGTATGCCATCATACCCTTGATCACTATGAAGTCCACCATAACCGTAACGGTTTTGGGTGGGGTGCCGAGAGTAACCGACAGGCTTAGGGCTCCCTCGGGATAAGTGGCATGGCCATTGAACCCGTAGAGGGGGGTTCGGATCGGGTGGAGTTTAGATGGATTCTCCCCCATCTTAAGAAAACAATCATAAGATAATACATCAGGGGCACTTCCATTGTCAACCAGAATCCTATCTACATTACAATGGTTTATCGCAGTCGATGTAACTAGGGCGTCGTCATGCGGGGTGGTCAGCCCTTCCAGGTCTTGGTCAGAGAAGACTATGACCTAGGGCTCACTTGGCGGGGCCTTGGGAGGCTCGCTGGCTCGGCTCGCCCACTCAGCATGACGCTTCCTCCCTCGACTACTGTCTCCTCCTGATGCAGCTCCTACAGTGATGACATTGATGTGGACCCTGCGAGGGGCGTTGTCGATCTCTTCTAGGGCGCCTCGGTCTTCCTTATACCCGGCCACGAACCAGGATAAGTGTCCCTGGCGGACGAGGTGCTCGATCTCATCCTGGAGTTGGTGGCAATCGCCGATATGATGCCCGTGGTCACTGTGGAATAGGCAGTGCTTACTGCGATTGCGGCTCTTCGACCTCATTGGCTCGGGTTGGCGGAGGAGGCCCGAGCCTTTGATGTCTTCATAAATCTCGTACACCGGAGCGGTTAAGGGGGTGTACCGCTCGTACTTTCGGGACGGTTCTTTATGCTCCCCGTCTCGGTTTCACCATTTTCCTTGGCTTGAGCTTGGCTCGGGTGCTCGCTTCTTGTCCTCCTCCCGACCCAAGCCGGTTGTGCCTCGGTATGCGCTGAGAACTTCTTCACACTCAACATGGCGTAAAGCCAGAGTCACTAGCTCGGCAAGGGTCGAGGAAGGGTGGAGGACAAGTTCGCGGTGGAGGTTCTCGTCACGGGTGCCTCCGGTCAGCGCGGTTATGGCCGAGGCTACATCGAGGCGGGGGATTCTCAGGGCTTCAGACTTGAATCGATTAATATAAGCTCGAAGTTTCTCCCCCTGCGCCTATTTGAGGGCCAATAGCCCCGCTACCGACCTTGGGGGGCCGCTACCGACGAAACTCTCCTTGAACACTCGCCCAAATTGCTTGAAGTCTTGGATGGATCCGGGGGCGAGGGCCCGGAACCATGCTTGGGTGCCTTGGACCAGGGTGGTCGTGAAGGCTCGGCACTTGATGGCGTCAGACACCCCGTGAAGGGTCATCAAGGTGTCGAAGCTGTCGAAGTGGTCGGCCGGGTCGCCCTGGCCGTCATAAAACTTGAAGGTCAGAATGGAGATTCTGGGAGATATCTCTACCTTCAAGATGCAGTTGGAGAACGGGGATTTCTCCTCGTCTTCTATTGGGGAGGTCTTCTACAGGGCGCATAAGGCGCACTCCTGCTCTGCGAAGCGCCTCTCAAACTCTCGCAGTCGGAGGGAAAAGTCCGACTGTCGTTGCGCCGTGGGGCTAGGGGGGCTGTCCTGGCGCTCCCCAGGGACTTCGGTCTCTGGGTGCGGATGGTGTGCTCCAGGTTTTCCCCTTCTCGGCGTGGAGGAGGCCTCTTGCTCTGGAGGAGGGGCTTGCGAAGGTCCTCCTGACCTGTTGCGAATAAGCCGCTATCCTTGGAGGGTGAAGCGGCCTCCGGCAGTGTGCTGGGATACGTCTCTGCGGGGAGGGCTTTCCGGAGGGGCGTGTGACCTTCCTTCCCTGGCCGCCTGGGTCCTCATGAGTTCCACGAGGACATCCAATTTTACGTTGAGGGCTTGGAAAGTGTTAGCGCCATCGTTGGATGGGAGCTCCACCGCAGCGGGCGGAGGCGGTCCGTCGGCTGGGGGGCTGGCGTTGGAGGGGGGGTTCTGCGCGGCCTGAGAGGGGCCTTCCCCCACCTCAACCACGGCCTTCCCCCTATCATCGGCGGACCTCCTCCCTGTACTCCTTCGCACCATATTGGCTCTTTGATCATTTCCTGCAGACGGCCCCAGATGAAGAGGGGCGATCTCGTGCTGGTCCTGAGCTGGAGGAGATGATCACCGAACAGTGAACTGCAAGGAAGGGAAACAGATCAGGGGGCCCAGGGATGGTTCCCTAGGAAAAACCCTCCGATGCCTAAGTCAGTAGAGCAGTGGTGGAAGCTATGAAGGGAGGAGGAATGAGACATACGAGATCCCTCTCCACTAAGGTGGTGAAGTGGTTCCTGCTCAGGGAGTCTTAGGCGTGTGTTGGCCTTACCTTCCGCCGGAGGGAGTCCCAGGTTTTAATAGTGCGCCAGCCTCATGAGTCATGTAAGCTGAGGAGTTTCAGACAGGGGTTACATCCTCAACGTGGGCTCTTTACGTCCTCATCGTGAGCTCTTTATAGCCTTGAGGAGTCATGGGTTCCCTTATCCTTGTAACTCCTGCTCAGAAAGGGCTCTCAACGGCAGCATGGATAAGCAATCTGTCGGTCGACCCAAGCTTGAAGGGTGCCAGCCCTGTCCCGGGCTATAGGCATAGCTCGGGTGAGAGTCGGTCCGAGTGGGTGCTGAGCACTAGCCTTTATCCCAGCGAGGAGAATAGGTCGGGCGTGGGTCTTCCTCCGACCGGACCGACGCTCGGCCTTCCGAGCCTAATGGCCGCCTAGGAAGTGCTTGATCCCGAGTGAACTTATTGGGCTTTTATGTTAAGTGGGCCCTGCGGGGCGGTCACTTAGATGAGCTGGGCCTCGTTTAGTCTCGCTGGACCTAGTTCGGCCGCTCTTAGATGGGCTACAGAAATCTCCCTCTCCACCTCCTATCCAAGTACTGAAGATTAAACCATCAAAAAGCAACGGAGAAGCCATGGATGCAGTTCAAGCACAGACCGGACAGTAAACTCAGCAAAATCAAGGATGCACCTAAAACCAGCAGGATCCTCTGCAGATCGTTGGATCTGATCAATCAGAGATCCGCTCTGATACCAATTGTTAGTCTGTGAGGAGTAGGTGCAATGGTGCACACACGGATTCAGAGGGGGGGGGGGGTGAATGAATCCCTCTTTAAAATTCTACCCAATTTGAACTCTAAATGGTAAGCTATGCGGAATAAAGACTATTCAGTTAACGATTGCGGAATTACACTGATTGACTTAGTTAACTGAAATAGGCATCACAAGATATGCAATTAAACCATGATCCTAAGCATGCATCTAGAGAAATCAGAGTAAACAATCAAACCACGGCACATAGGGAATTTTTAGGTGGTTCGGTCCTCCAGACCTACATCCACCCCACACTCCAACCAGAGTGTGGATTCCGCTGATACACAGCTTAAACCATTGGGCCATACAGCTTGCCTACAACCACTGACTTACAGCTTGCTCCGCTGGGCATTACAACTTAGCCACCGCTGATTCACAGCTTCAAACCGCTGGGCCTTACAGCTTATGCCACCGCTGATTCATAGCTTCAAACCGCTAGGCCTTACAACTTATGCCACCGCTGACACACAGCTTGGAAAAGGAGATGAAAAAGAAAAACAAAAAACATATGGGTTCAGCATCGGAAAGCTGATAATAAAAATCGAAAGAGACAAGCTTTAACAGGCGCACTGTGTCTTGGATTTGATCCAAAGAACACTAAATAGAAAGATCCTCAGATCTTGTGGACTTCTGAATCACAAACTCTTCAAATCAGCACCTCTGCTTCGCTCTCTAATTCTCTGTCACTCTATCTCAATCTGCTCTCACTCTGATCTCTTTTTCTCACTCTTTGCAATTATATATATATATCTCTCTCTTTTTCTTTCTTCTTTTGCTGCTCGCTTCTGCTGCTCACTATATCTTTCTATCTGCACTTCTTCTTTTTCTACCTTTTCTCTGTCTACCTCTCTATCTCTGCGTTTTTCAAAATTGGGTGATCTACCCCCCCTTTTTAATGCACCAGTTAATGGGCGCGTGGAAACCACGTTTCTCGCCCAAACTTTCATGCAGATATGGATCTCTTTTTACCATGTGTTGTAATCTCAGCACTTTCACTTTCCATGTGTCAAGATCTCCAGTTAATAGATTAGTCTTGGATCACGAGCCTTTACTTTGAATTCACGTGGCTTTAAGTTCTTGCACTTTTAGTAAAGGTCATCTCGTCAAATACCTTGCATGCATAGTGAGTATTTATAAAGCGTTGACTGAGATCATGAAAATAAAGCACATGGATAATGATAAGACTATTCACTCAATAGTGACTAGCACCGACTATGTATGCAAGATACATGACACTAGCACTGACTCTTTACAAACATGAAACAGAACGTGCAACGACCTTGTAAGCTAAAAGCCAAAAGATGCACTGACCTTATGCAGATGACATAGTCTGTTAGCACAGACCTGAGTGCAGAGCAACGCATGGTAACGCAGACCTTAGCTTGCATGTAACTCCTGCTAGCATCGACTCTAGGCAATCTCAACATGCTACTAGCACCAACCCTAGTCATGTAGATAGGATGACCAGCACTGACCAGACTATTCAGTCAATGCGTAAAGCAAAACATGCACTAACCTCTATATGAAACCAGACTAGTAGCTTTGACCTTGAACACAAGACAATGCACAATAGCATCGACCTTATGCACAGGGCAAAGGACTAGCATCATCTTTAGATGCAGGAGACATGGTTCTTGCACCGACCTTTAATGCAGTGAACATGATGCTTGCACTGACCTTAGTATGCACAGAGTGCAACTAGCATAGACCTGAGTTCAATTGGCACCGACTTCAGTTGCTAGCATCGACCCTAGTATGCTTAAGGAACAACTAGCATCGACCTAATTCATGCCTATAACCAATTATGCACTGACATACACATGCATAAGGCAAAGGATGCACTGACATTTCCCATGAGTGAATAGTGGTATGCACTGACCTCAGTATGCAGACAGCTGAAATGTGCACCGACGTTGTGTGCGAAACAACAAATTATGCGCAGACCTTACTGAAAGGTGCACCGACCTTGACAGTTAAACATAAACATGCACCGACCTATATGTTGGTCCTTGTATCGCACGAAGGCAGAGATGTACCGACCTTACATGCTGAGCGACTAAGTATGTACCGACCTTCTATATGAACATGTTTGGATATGCACTGACCTGCTATAGTATGTGCACCGACCTCCATTATGCGTACTGCAAACATGCACCGACCATGCTACACATGCACCGACCATGCTACACATGCCCCGACTATGCTACACATGCACCGACCTTATGACTATTGCTAACACATGTGCATCGAGCTTATTTATGCAAGATGCAAATAAATGTGCACAGACATAACATGATGTGCACCGACTTTGTATAGCACAAGGGTAGAATGTGCACTGACCTTGTATAGCACAAGGGTAGAATGTGCACCGACCTTGTATGTACACAAGGTAAATGTGCACTGACGTGATATGCCATAGACCAGAGAATGCATTGACTATGAAATGCACACCAAGTGTTCACTGAAATGCCACGCACATAAAAGTGATATGCACACATGAGTGAATAGTGGTATGCACTGACCTCAGTATGCAGACAGCTGAAATGTGCACCGACGTTGTGTGCGAAACAACGAATTATACACAGACCTTCCTGAAAGGTGCACCGACCTTGACAGTTAAACATAAACATGCACCGACCTATATGCTGATCCTTGTATCGCACGAAGGCAGAGATGCACCGACCTTACATGCTGAGCAACTAAGTATGCACCGACCTTCTATATGAACATGTTTGGATATGCACTGACCTACTATAGTATGTGCACCGACCTCCATTATGCATACTGCAAACATGCACTGACCATGCTACACATGCACCGACTATGCTACACATGCACCGACCTTGTGACTTTTGCTAACACATGTGCATCGAGCTTGTTTATGTAAGATGCAAATGTGCACAGACATAACATGATGTGCACCGACTTTGTATAGCACAAGGGTAGAATGTGCACCGACCTTGTATGTACACAAGGTAAATGTGCACTGACGTGATATGCCATAGACCAAAGAATGCACTTACTATGAAATGCACACCAAGTGTTCACTGAAATGCCACGCACATAAAAGTGATATGCACACATGGTGTTTGATGAAATCTCACACATACAGACAGATTTTATACAAGTACATAACCTAGATCTATGTGCATAGGGTTGACTGTATGTTGACCTGAAGTACATGTGCATGTACAAGAACATTAGTGATGTTTGAACACAAGTTGATGTATGCAATATGTATGCAACAGAGACCATGAATAATTCAATCATGTCACACAGAAATTCCACAATTTCATCTAAGATTGGTTCGAAACACATATGACATCATACATATGAGTCATAGTGTTTGTCATCATCAAAACACAATATCCAACAGCACTCTCCTAAGTAATCATTAAGGTTTATTTGTTGCAAAAAAAAGAAGAATTATTTGGACATTATGCTACGGAGGAATTCCAGCAGCATAACGGTACATTGATAAAATTATATAGTTCATGAATGACTTAATGAATGAGGTTTTGATATCAGATAATCAGGAGAGCATCTGAAAATTGAACATGAGCAACCCTTGGGTAAGACCTCGGGTTGGGCGAAACTTAGCAGAAAATGGTCATTAGGAGGCCGCCTATATGAGAAGATGGTCCTGTGCAGACTGCTATCTGGTTGCATCGACTCCAAGGGATGAGCTGGGTCGACTCAAGCAAGCTAAAACATGAAGGCGATCATTGGCCTGGCCACAACCTGAAGGTGGCGGTCACGGGATGGCCGTAATTAAAGTTTAGAAATCGCAAAAAACTTAAGTGCTCTCTAGACTTTTGGGCTTTAAAGGTACAACCAGCTCGGCGTCCTAGTGAGAATCCCAAGCTCGCGGAGACTTACGGAAGCCTTGAAACAAGATTACTTAGTCTGACCGAAGGAATATCCGACGGAGAGGTTCTCAAGTCTAAGCGGTGTTCTTATCAAGTGCGTGTGTATCTAATAGCTTACGTACCAGAGTACGGGCTATATACTTAACCAGGAAAGATAGGAGATGAGAGTGAATCATGTAAAAAGAACGGTCAACATGTAGGAATTCAAAGGAAAACCTTTTTACATAAAATACTATATGATTTTGGCATGAAATTAACATAAGATTTAAAGTAAGTTCCTAAGACATGATGTGACATAAAATGGAACCTTGGAACTCACAATATAACAGAAAACATATTATAGCAAGCTTAGAATAATATACAACAGGGGAGATAGCATAATCATGAATCAAAAAGGGGTGATTTGGCTGCTGTTTAGGGGGAACAACAGTCAGAAAGTAAGTAGCGGTCAACAGAAGGTCGCCTTATGTAGGTAGCGGTCAAGGGACGACCGCCGTTTGATGGTAGCTATCTCTTGGAGGCCGCCATCATCCTATCATCCAAAAAAAAATAAGGCCGATAGCAGGGCTATTTCTAATGCTAATAATGATAAAAATTGTGTACAAATTGAAGTAAAAGCATAGTATCATGGATCTAAAGCATGGGTGAGTATGCATTGTACCAAAGTTACTATCTTTTTAATTAACAAGGTATAGACATCATACAGAGAAAATCCACTACGCAATCATAGAAACACATCAAATACTCCATGTAGACTGCATGAAATCACAAGCAAAAGGAGGGCTTTTAATCCTAACATGCTGTTTGAGCCATTCATGAGATATCCTACCTTTGGTTTGATCCCTAGACTTCGAATTTCACGCCGGAAGAGCACCCTAGTTCCTACGCATCCTCCATGAAACCAGCAACTTCCAACCCTTCTAACTTCTCGACGACTTGGTCTCCTAGCACGAGATTTAGCAGAGAGTTAGAAGACACTAAAAGGAACAAAACATTCTAAAGACTTAACCTGAGATGATGACATCTTACCCTCGAACCACGCGATGCAAAAATTAGGGTACGTGCAGGTCGAATCTGACTCTATTTGTAGAGTTTGGCCTAGGGCTGAGAGATTAGATCGAATTAGAGTCCTAATTTGGAGTAGAATCGATCCCTAGGAGTGTTAGATAGGTTTCCATTCCAGATCACATCAATCACTGGCATTTAGGCTGGATAAAAATCTAAATTTCTAGGGTTTATCACCTCCCACTTCCAGTAGGAAGTGGCGGTCTAGTATGGACCGCCTTTACGATAGACCGCCATTTGCCTGGCCCACCTAAAAATTAAATTTTATTTAAATTCAAACTATAATATTCCTATTATCTCTTTATTTATCCTTTTAATTTAGAAAAATATCCCTATTACGTTTCTAGGGTTGGGCTTGGGCCTAACAACCTTAGAATTGGGTTTATGGGCCTAGTTTAAGTGGGCCTAATTACCTGGTTATTAATTGTACTTTCAAATTAATTTATTTAACCCATAATTCATGAAATAGCCCATTAAGTCTTTTTAAATGCTCAATAATTTTATTTAATTCCTGAAAAATCCTAAAAAATTCTAGGGGTGTTACACCCTCCCCCACTTAAAGAGAATTTGGTCCCCAAATTCATTGCATGGGATTTAAGGAGAGTGTAATTTTTTTCTTACAATCGAATAGCTCCGAAAATCTCTTGCGTATAGCTTCCTTCGTCTCCCATGTTGCTTCTTGGTTTGTGCTTTTATTCTACTAGACTTTTACCATGGGAATGATTTTATTTCGAAGCTGACACACCTCTCGATCAATTATTTTGATTGATCTTTGCTCGTACGTCAAATCCTTTTGAAACACCAAGTCGTCATGACTTATAACATAGAATGGGTCATAAACATACCTTTTAAGCATCGAGACATGAAACACATCATAGACTCCAACTAATTGAGGAGGCAAAGTAATCCGATATGCGACCTCTCCAACCCTTTCAAGAATTTCAAAAGCGCCATAATATCTCGGAGTGAGTTTGCCTTTGATGCCAAATCTTCAAATACCTCGACCTGGAGAAACCTTGAGAAACACATGATCTCCTACTTGAAATTCCAGGTCTCGCCTTCTATTATCAGCATATGCCTTTTGTCTATCTTGAGCCATCTGGAGTCTTTCCCGAATAAGCTTCACTTTCTCGGTGGTATCTCGGATGAGTTTAGGGCCTAGAATTTATTTTTCTCCAACTTCATTCCAGCATATAGGTGAGCGGCAACTTCTCCCATATAAAGCGTCGAATGGAGCCATTTGTATACTAGCTTGATAGCTATTGTTATAGGTAAATTCAACTTGAGGCAAGTGATCGTGCCAACTCTCACCAGAATCAATTGCACAAACCTTGAGCATATCTTCTATCACCTAATTTGTTCTCTCAGTTTGGCCATCGGTTTGAGGATGGAAAGCAGTGCTAAAGTTGAGTCGAGTCTCCAAGGAATGTTGTAGACCCTTACAAAATTATGATGTGAAGCGAGGGTCTCGACCAGAAATGATTGTAGTAGGGACACCGTGTAGTTTACTATTTCTTTCATATACAAAGTTGCTAGAATATCCACAGACCATCGACGTTTGATAGGTAAGAAATGTGCAGATTTAGTCAATCGGTCTATGATCACCCATATATCATCATGTCCACCTCTTGTCTTAGGCAAACCCACGATGAAATCCATCCCTATCCTCTCCCATTTCCACTTGAGAATTTCTAAGGGATGTAACTTTCTAGAGGCTTTAAGTGTTCCGCCTTCACTTACTGACAAGTGAGGCAGTGTGATACAAAGTATGCTATTTCTCTCTTCATGTTGGGCCATCAGAAATCCCTCTTTAAGTCTTGATACATCTTGGTAGCACCAGGGTGAATATCATATCTTGATTTATGAGCTTCTTCCATGATCAACTTCTTAGTGTCGACATGATCCGGCACACAGATCCGACCTTTGAATAACAACCTTCCTGTGGTCGAGACGGAAAAATCTGGTCGTTGATTGATATTGGCTTTGATCTCCACCAGTATAGGGTCATTTTCTTATAACTTGACTAGATCTTCAATTAGTGTTGGTTGTGACCTAATATTAGCAATAATACCCCTTCTTCTTCTGTATCAATATCCAGATTCAAATGAGCAAAGTCTTTTATAAGATAGGTCATACCTTTCCTGAGACTTGATAGAGTTGCTATTGGTTTCCGGCCGAGTGCATCTGTTACAGCATTTGCTTTGCCAAGATGGTATTGAATAGAAAAGTCAAAATCTTTTAAATATTCCTGCCATCTTCTGTGCCGCATGTTTAACTCCTTTAGGGTGAAGAGATACTTCAGACTTTTGTGGTATGAAAATATAGTGAATTTCTCCCCATAAAGGTAATGCCACCATATTTTTAAGGCGAAAATGACAGCAGCTAACTCCAGATCGTGCACGGGATAATTCTCTTCATGACGTTTCAATTGTCTCGAAGCATAGCAAATCACTTTACCGTTCTACATAAGGACACGACCGAGGCCAATGCCAGATGCATCCGTGTAGACTTCAAAGCCACCACCTTCCACGGGCAGTGCTAATACAGGGGTAGTAGTAAGATGTTCCTTGAGAGTCAAGAAACCCACCTCATAGTCCTTCGACCATACAAAGGGATTCTTGTAACACCCCGGATAAAAAGTATAAGGAATAAAGACTTCTTAAATAGAATTAAGCATAATAAACCCTCAACCTTAACCCATATACACATAAAGGTTGTGCCCCTGTGATTTTGATGATAGCAAACACTATGAGTTATCTGATCTTCTGTGACATGTTTTTCAACTCTATGATTTTGATGATAGCATATCATGAACACATCTGATTGATTGTTCTGCTTTGGGCAAATATCATGTCAGTTCATACAGCTTTGCATATCATGAATATGTGTCTGAATGATTATTTCTGCTTTGGGCATAGGAATGTGCTATCTTGCATTAGCAGACATTCAGTTCATACAGCATTGCATTCTGTCATTTATCAAATCTATACACTGCTTCATTCAATGTCTGTACAGCCTTCGCAAGAGCAAGTCTGTACATGGTTCTCTCCAGCAAGTCTATACACTGCATGCTCACACAACCATCAAGTCTGTACATCGCCACATTGTTCATGCATTGCTTAGCTCAAGTCTATACATCGGCCCTGTAGCTTGCTTAGCTCAAGTCTATACATTGGCAAGTCTGTACATTAGCCACCTTGCATTAAGTCTCAAAGTCTATACAGCCTTTTGCATTGGACTTAAAGTCTATACATTGCATCTTCACCTACGTTCTAAACTGAGCAAGTCTATACACTCCTTATCTTTTCCTACGTTCAGTTCAGCAAGTCTGTACATTGGGCTATCCCTTAAAGTCTATACATCCCTTGGCTAGAACTGTGCAAGTCTATACATCGCCAGGTCTGCACATAGTTGCTTTGAAGCACGCTAAGTCTATACAGCCTTTGCATTGCACTAAGTCCATACATTAGCACTGTAGCATGCAGAACACCAAGTCCATACATTAGCACTGTAGCTTGCATGAAGTAATGTCTGTACATTGGGCTTTCACATAAAGTCTATACATCGCTGGCTTGTGCATGCATCGTCTTACAAAGTCTGTACAACGGTGCGTCTTACTTAGCGTCTCTGTGCTTCAAGCTTCACAAACTCTACACATTGTTATCATTCAGCGTCTCATATGCATATTTGAGTCAAAGTCTGTACAGCCCAAGTCTGTACATCCACCGTCTCATTTGGGCGTCGTTCGTTCAGCAAGTCTGTACATCCGACCGTCTTATTCAGCGTCTCACGCATTTATCAAGTCTATACAGCGTCTCTCTTAGCGTCTTGTGCATGCAGCATAGAAAGTCTGTACATTCATTGACAGCCTCATGCATAAACACTAAGACAAAGTCTGTACATTCGGTGACAGCTTGTCTGAGCATCTCATGCATTCAATGTGCATACTTTCATTCTATTGTGCATCCTTCAATACAAAGTTTGCACATTCACTGCTGATATGGTTATGCTAATGTTCAACAAAGTCTATACAAGCTCTGCTCGTGGCTTAGTCTTTCAATCCATGTTCATTGTACATTGCCTGTGCATTCACTTGTCTGGTTGCATGAGACACTAAGTCTATACATCGAGTGAAGTCTGTACAGCCTGTTCTTCATACAAGTTTGTTCATGTATGTGCTGTGTTGTCAGTGGGTCAGCCAAGCAAGTCTATACAGACTTGTTCCATGCGTTAGCTTAAGCAACTCTATACATTCATTACATGTGTTCAAGTGCATTCTGCATTACATCCCAGCAAGCCTATACATTGCTTCTAGCATGCACACACACACTTCAAGTCTGTACACTCTTCAGCACTCAAAGGCTGAACGTTCTTCAAGCTAAAGTCTGTACACTCCTTATTTCTAAGTCTATACATTCTATCCTTCACACTAAGTCTGTACACGATGGTCTTCAGTTACCCAGCAAGTCTGTACATCCTTTTGATTATTTTCTTATGACTGTGTGATAGGTACTATTCGTGAAGCCTATGAAGGGCACGTGATCCGAGGTTGGCACCTGGCATGTGATCCGAGGATAATGCCCTAATTGTTGCTGCTATAAATACGAAGCCTCCTCCATCTGGAGAAGATTGATCAAGAGAAAAAGAGACTGATCGAGAACCGAAAAAGGAAGAGTGATCGAAAAAGGAGAGACTGATCACGAAGAGAAGGAGTGATTGAAGTAGAGAGGCAGAGAGCTGCAGAAGAAGAAAAAGAAGAGTGAGCCGAAGTCTGAGAGAAAAGAAGAGATAGTGAGGAAAGCAGAAGAAGAGAGCAGCTGAGAGCTAGAGTGAGAGAGATCCAGAGATCGTGAAGAAGAAGAGAAGCCTCACTGTCTTAACTGGACTTTGGATCAGATCCAATCCAGTTTGCTCCTGCGAGAGCTTTTGTCCATTTCATTTTTCAGCTTTCAGTCGCTGCGTTTTTATCATTTATTATTTTTCCTTTTATCTGTACACACTTTGTTCTTCTGATTCTCTGGTTGGAGATCGGGGTTCCTCCTGTGGTCTCAGGAGAAGGGAGATTTGTTTCTCCAGTTTGCTGGTGACTGTGTGTCATCAGTGGTTCCCTCTGGTGTGGTGGAAGAGAGGTCCGAGACCTCTGGGTTGCAAGTGGCTGGGAGTCACTTGTGGGTTCCCTCTGGGTTCGTAGAGGAGGAGAGATCTGTGATCTCTGGTTTGCCAGTGACGGGTTGTCACTAGCAGTTCCCCTCCGGTTTGGAGGAAGGGAGATTCGTCTCCGGTTCTGGTCTTGTGGGTAGCAAGTCCAGGTGTCAAGCTTCTGTGGGTTGCAGAGCTTGGGTTGAGGGATTTGTTTCCCTCGGTTTGTCAAGCTGTTTGGCAGCAATTGTTGCAGACTGAGTCTGCTGTTCTAGCCTTGCTAGTGGAAGCCTCACTCCGGTTTGGCGTGAGGGGTGGACGTAGGTCTGTGGACCGAACCACCTAAAAATCCTGGTGTTCTCTTGTGGCTTGATTTTCCTTATGTGTTCTTTTCATTGCTGCGCTCATTAGATGCTTGCTTAGGATCGAGTGAGAGCTAATTGAGTTGTTGTCTTGCTTTGATCCTTCTAAGTATTCTCATTATATTTCTGCAACAGTTTTTAATTCCGCAAATCTGAGCTTTAGAGTTTTAATTAGGCAATATTTGAAGAGGGATACATTCACCCCCCCCTCTGTATCCGGGCCTTGCACCATATCAATTGGTATCAGAGCAGGTTTCTGACTTTCCAGATCCAACGATCTGTAGAGGATCTTGCTGTCTTTCGGTGCATCTCTGTCTTCTGCATACAGTTTTGAAATTGCTTGATTGATTTGCCTTCATGGCTACTCCACCGGTTTTCAATGGGTCTGATTTTAACTCATGGGTTAGCAGTCTCCATAAGTATGTGAAATTGATGGATTCGGATCTGTGGAAGTTAATCTCACACGGTCCTCACAGACTACCAAAGAAAGAGTCCAAATGGACTGACAGTCACAGATCAAAACATGGAGAGAATCAGAGAGTTTTGAATCTAATGAAAGAAGCTACTGACAAGGCTCTACATTCTTATTTTTATGACTGCAGGTCCGCTAAGGACATTCTGGATAAGCTGAAGCTAGCTCAGAGGAGAAATGAGGACTGCTGCCTGATGGCTAACAAGAGCAACCATGGCAGTGATCAAGATGAATTCGAAGATGCTGAAGAGGTAACCAATCTTTTCTCTAGTTACACTTTAGACGACTGGGAAGATGCCTATGCCAATCTATTAGAATCCTATGAAAAACTAGGGAAGAAGAATAAAAAACTGATAAAGAAGCTAAAGAAACATGTGGATGCTAAATCTCGAGGTGAAAACCCTGAAATTCTGAAAATTGAAAATGACATATTTAGAAGACAGTTAACAGATTTTGATTCTATTAGTTCAGATTTAGATCATTTGAAATCTGAAAAACAAACTCTTATGAAATAAATTGGATTACACAAAAAGGAGAATCAAGAGCTCTTGTTTGTGAAATTGTTGAACTAAAAGAAAGACTCAGCTCAACTGATGATGATCAGGCTCATAACAATGATGTTGTTCAAAATGAAGAACTGGTGAGAAACTTAGAGCTTGTCAACTCTGAATTGGAAAACATGAAATCTAAAATTGAAATACTCAAAAACCAGCTCAAAGAATCTGAACACAAATCAAATAATCTTGAAAAAGTAAATAGTTTGGTTTATGAGAAACTGGAGGCTGAGAGAGTAATAAACTTAGAGCTTCAGAAAAATTTCAACAAACTTCAATCTGAAAAACTACAAGAAATGTTTTATGAATGTCAGTTTTCATCGGATGATTGGTGCTTGATGATGAACTCACATAGCAAAATAATAAGTTGAAAGAGGAAATCAACAAACTGAAACATCTAAACACCAAGCTGACAGATAGGTTATTGGCAATGGAAAAAGGCAAGTGTGTGAGCATAGATAATTCTGATAGGTTGGTGAATGCTGAACAAGAAATTGAGAGTCTAAAAACCATCAACCTAATGTTGAGTGGAAATGTCAATTGCTGTGAAGAGAAGGTAGCTAATTATGAGCTCACTATCACATCCCTTCAACAAGAAATTGATGATCTTAACAAGTCTCTATCTGAAGTTGACAATGAAACAAAGTTAAAACAGGAAGTAGAAAAACTCAAAAGTCTGAATGATGCCTTGCATCAACAAGTCATTTCCTGTGAAACAGATCTGTCCAAATATGAAGCTAATGTTGGTGTCTTAAACTCTGAGATTCAAGATTTGAAAAACTCTCTATCAAAATTTGTCAAAGGTAAGGACAATCTGAATAAGCTTCTTGGAAATAATGTTAGCTTTCAGAGAGAGGGACTGGGTTACAGTCCGATAAACAAAAGGAGTAATGGGAATAAAACGTCTACTATTTTTGTCAAAGCTTCTAATCAGAACACAACCTCTGCTCCTTCTTTTTTTCAATTCACTGCACAAAAGTCCACTGTTAATTCCAAATCTGCAGAACAAATTTAAAAACTGAAAAAGAATGAAAATTCACTGAAAAAGGACAAAGATGTCTCTGTTAGTACAAAGAAGGCTGCACACAATTCACATGATCTCTCACACACTCATATTAAAAAGGGGTCATGTTATTATTGTGGGAAAGGAGGTCACATAATGGAAGATTGCAGATTGAAGTTAAAGGATGAGCATGCTAGTGGAACATTACATTCTAGAAATCTTTCTGATAGAAACCATGCTACTAGGAAGCCTGATGCTTCATGTTATTATTGTGGTAAGTATGGTCATCTCATGAATGCATGCTGAAGAGGCGAAATCTCGCGCTGTTTCTGAGCGGGCTGATGATCACCAGATTGTGAACTGCAAGACAGGGAAACGGATCAGGGGGCCCAGGGAGAGTCCCTGGGGCAAACCCTCCGATGCTTAAGTCAGAAGAGCTGTGGTGGGAGCAATGATAGGGAGGAGAAAGCTAATGCGCGAGATCCCTCTCCACCAGAAGGGTGAAGCGGTTCGTGCTCAGGAGTTTAGGGCGTATGATTGCCTTTTTTGGCTTACCTTTCACCGGAGGGTATCCCTGGTTTAAATAGTGCGTCGCCTCCTGGAGTCCTGTAAGTCGAGGGGTTTCAGGTGTAGGTTACGTCCTTATCGTGGGCTTTCATTGCCTTATCGTGGGAGTGTTATCGTCGCGGGGAAGAAGAAGTCCCTTGTCCTCCTGAATTCTTGCCTGCTACGGACTCTTAACGGCTGTAAAGATAAATATTCGTCGGTCGTTCCGAGCTCAGAGAGGCCGGCCCTATCCGGGTGATAGGCTTAGCTCGGTAAAAGATGGGTCAGATAGGCCGGCTTATGCCTCCTTCTCCCGGGCGGAGAGATGGCTCGGGCGCGGTCCTTCCTGTGACCTGACCGATGCTCGGGCCCTCCGAGCCTTGAGGCCGCCTAGGAGGGTTGTTTCCTCGAGCACTGTTTATTGGGATTTCTTCCCGAAGTGGGCCCTGTGGGCTGTCACTTGGGTGAGCTTAGCCTCATTGGGCCCTGCCGGGCCTAGTTGGGCTGCTCTTTGGATGGGCTGCAGAAATCCCCCTCTCCACTTGTCCCCCTCCTACTCCCGAGCCAAAGGAGGCTCGGTTGAGTAGTTTTTGAGGGCGTTGGACCGGCGTGGCTCAGGTGGGTGGAGATCTGACGGTGTTAAGTAGCCACGTGCCGTGGTCACCTGGGCCCGTAATAATAATGATCCTGATGGATTTGAAATGAAAGGGGCCCCCTTTTTCTCGGAGGTCGGAACGGCGCGCCGCCTCCCACGAGCATTTATAGGCGTTGGGCGCTGGTTGTCATTCCAAACTCTCTAGGGTTTTGGCTTTCCTTCGCTTCTTTGCTTTTTGGGGCTCCTTGATGCGCCGTGAGATCACAGCGGAGGAGCGAAACCTTGCGGTGACGTTTGAGGAGTTGGAGAGGATAACCGCGGAGGCGGTCCGGCGACTTCCTTCTCCCCCGGAGTCTTCGAGGTCTTGTGAGGGCTCTTCTTCCGCTTCCTCCTCGAAACTCATAGCGGATCAGCGCTCGGAAGATGAGTTGGAGGTAAGGGTGCCAGTCCCGAACTGCAGCGAGCTGGGGGAAGCCGAGGTGAAGAAGCTGGAGCATCGGTTTCGGTTGCCTCATAAGTACAGTTTTGCCGCTGCTGCTCCATACGAGACGAGCCTGGACGATCGCACGGGTCATATATGCACTTTTCTTCTGGCTTGAAAGAGCGGGTTTCGCCTCCCCTTTGAGCCTTTCATCCTTAAGCTCCTTAATTTTTTCAAGTTGGCGCCTATTCAGTTGGTGGCCAACTCGTACCTCCTTCTCTCTGCTTTTCGAATCCTCTGCCGTCAGTGCGGGGTTCGTCCTTCCTTGGATCTTTTTCATTATTTCTTTGAGTTGAAGGCGCACCCGTCGGCGGGGAAAGGCTTCTTCTATATCCAGGCGAGGAGGAACAGGAGCTGCATTTCGCTGGCGGCGAAGGATTCCTCGCATAAAGGGTGGAAGACCCAATTTTTCTGGGTGAAGATGGAATCGGTGGAGGACACTTGGAGGTGTCAGGTGATGCCCAACTTCCACCCGAACATCCCTCCCCGCTAGGAGGAGTTTCCTTCAGATGTGGAGGAGTACGCCGCTCGCCTGCTGAAGAATCACCGGTCTACCGAGGAGCTGGTGACGCCGGAGAATGTCGAGCGGTGTCTCCTCACGCGGCTGAAACCGTCAGGTATCACCACTCGGATTTCTCTCTGGGGGTGAGGGTCATCTTTCTTTTCCTGACCATGCCTTCTTCTCTGCTGTAGACACCAGGGGGGAGCCTCTGGAGGAGGCTGCTGAGGTCATCGATCTCGGAGATGACTCGGCAGCTGATGAGCCTGACGCTCCTGTGGGTCGCTCCCAAGCCCGGGATAAGGGCAAGGGGGTGGCTTCCGAGGGAACGTCCCGGCCAGGCGGTGCAAAGCGCAAGGATCCCATGGAGGGAAGGTTGCGGGAAGTCACGAAGGCCAAGAAGGCCAGCCTTCTCACCACTGCCGGGGGTGACTCTAGCTCGGCGGCGCTCCCCTCTTAGGGGCAAGATGGGGAGGGGGCTGAGGAGACCAGGGGCCCCTCAGAGGGTGGTAACGGCGGGTCGGCTCTCCCCTCGGTGGGAACAGAGGGGGCCGGAGTCGAAGCAGCCGATGCCGAGGCCGGGGGACCGGTCGAGGTCGGCGATGTCTCGGATGGCGAAGCGTGGGCCGAGACAGTTGAGGTTGGGGGTTCGCCTGCGAGGGCGTCGCAACCTCAAGCGCCGGTGGTGTTCGGAGCGACCGGGCTTGCTGCGCCAATCGAGGTTGGGGGTTCACCTACGGAGGCGTCGCAACCCCAACCGACCGTGGTGCGCGGGGCGGCGGATCCTGCAACCCGTGCTGAGCCTTCCGATGCGGCACCCGGTGCGGAGCGGATTCCTATGCCGGAGGCCTTGGAGAGGCTCAGAATCTCGAGCAGTCTGTATCGGCTCTGCTGCGAGGTGTCTGCGAAGATGAAAAGCGGAGATAGGCGCCATTCTCCTTCCGGGGTCCTCGACGTCATTATGGAGGGTGACCTGATTATGGCCCAGATGGGGGCCACAATGGCGGAGACCTACGCCCGGACGGAGTCAGAGCGGTCGAATCTTGCTTGAACCCTCGGGGGGTGCGAGAGGAAGCTAGCCCGACTCACTGAGGCGCATGAGGGGCTGCAACGGGAGTTCTCCGCGATCAGGGACTTGGCGCGGTCGAGCCGGCTGGGGGCCGGAGCGTTGACCGAGCAGCTGGCCAAGGCTCGGGAGTCGCTCGAGAGAAAGAACAAACTCCTTGAGGAGGAGCACCTTCGCCATCTCGAGTTGGATGGCCATTGGGAGGCTGAGCGTGCCGAGTTGCTGGATCGGGTGGAAGCAGCCGAGCGTCTCCGTTCGGAGGCCCAGGCAGACCGAGCTGAGGCGGAGAAGCGATCGGTCGAGGCCGAGGAGCGGGTGGCCGAGGCCGAACGGAAGTCGATCGAACTCGAGGAGCGGGCGACCGAGGCCGAGCAGAAGTCAGCCGAGGCGGAGAGGCGAATGGCGGAGGTAGAGGAGCGAGCGTCCGAGGCGGAGCGGAAGTCGGCCGAACTTGATGAAAGGATGGGGTAGGTCGGGGCGGCGGTGATCGAGCAGTACAGGGGCTCAGAGGCCTACCGAGCCGACCTTCAGGAAGCCGCCCTTCCCTACTATGAGATAGCACTTCACCGAGGCGCCCGCAAGGGGTTCAAGTAGGGTTATCGTCGGGCAGTGGACTACGCCGACGAGCAAGACTCTGGGGTTGATTTCCCCTCGGGCCAGCGATATGACTCGGATGAGTCGGCTTCTAGCTCCTCTACGTCGGGCGGGGAAGGTCCAGAGGGCTCTCCTCTGGCGGGGTCACCAACTTCGGATGCCTCGGGAGGGCTCGCGACCGAGGCAGTTCTCGCACAGGTGAGGTCAGTGCCTGGGTCGGCCGTCATCGAGGGTGCCGGGGTGACTCACCCACACCTGCCATTCCCGAGCTTCAAAGTGGGCCCGAGGCCTGATGTATTTTGCCTTGTTTGGCCTCTTTCTCTGTTCGTCTCTTTTCTTTTTCTAAAAAAAAAGAAAGATTTTCTTTTTGTGAGGCAATAAATGACTTACTTGCTTCTTACGTTCCTTGCCGTAATTTGGTCAGCGCATCGGTAGTAGTTGGAAAGTGACGATACGTCCTGCGTGTTTTTCGCACGCTGGTTGGATGGATTCCTGACAGGGTGTCCTTCCGTTTTCTCACGCTTTGAATGCCAGGCCGCTTCGTGTATCCCGCAGAGGCGGAAAATGAGGGATTTGAGGTGACCGTTCAGAGGGGAAAAATCCTTTGGCGTGTTTTCGAGGGGGGAGTCATTTAAGGCAATTAGCCTCCCTTAGCCTTATAAAAAGACTGAAGGGCGTCCCTTCCTCTCCACCGCTTAGGATTTTTACTAACAGTATTTCCTCGCCCCTACTCCACGTTGTGCTGTGCCATTGCATTCGGAGCATGGAGGATCCTTCGGAAGATGACGCTGCCGGTGATGGAGGAGTAGAGAGTTCTTGCTGCCTTGGGCTGTTGAGCGGGTCGGATGGTCGTCGCGCGGGGTTGAAATGGGTCGGATGGTCGTCGCGCGGATCTGGAGAGGGTTCGACGTACAGAGGCACGCCGTTTACCATTTATCAGTTGCGGCGACGCTTCTAGGGGGGCGAGATGGAGGACGGATGGGGGCATCCGTGATGCCCATCCCCTCTGGGCTTTCCCCTACCTCCTCATCCAGCTCTGCTGGATTTCTTTGCAGCCTCTTTTTCCCTCTTCTACTCTTCCTTTCTTTCAGTCTTCGGGGGGGTGCCTGCACTCTCCGTGCGCTCCAAAGAGTTGGTAGGTTGGGGGGGGGTTCCCTATGCATTCCTTCCCTTATCCTCTTCCAAGTTCAACTTGGAAGGTAGCCTTCCTTCTTTTTAATCCCTCTGTCACCTTTGTCATGGGCCACCCGAGCCAACTGGGTCGATCGCCCTTTGGCCGAGCCAGTTTCTGCGGGAGGCAGAGTCAGTGGCTGGACGCAAGAAGATCAAGACCGAGTCGGCCGAGCGATGGCCTCTTGCCGTGGTGCTAGGTGGATTTTTTGCTTTTTGCTATGCAATGTACTGGCCTTTGCCTTTCTGATGTACCAACAATTGAATGAAAAGAAGAGAGTTTTATTTCATCCAACTTGTTTGCACAACTTCAAAAGTAGAATTTGCGTAGTGTGGCTGCGTTCCATGTCCGAGGGATGGGTTCCCCTTCCATTGTAGCTAGCTTGTACGCACCTTTCCCGAGCGTCTCGACCACTCGGTAGGGGCCTTCCCAGTTAGGGGATAGCTTGCCCGCCGCCTCTAGTGGTCGAGAGGCTTCGGCTTTCCTGAGGATGAAGTCTCCCGGTTGAAAGTGTCTGTTTCGGACTTTGGCGTTGTAGTATCGCGTGAGGCGGCGCTGGTACTCCGTAGCTCGGATACTGGCGATCTCTCGGAGTTCATCAGCCAGGTCGAGGTTCTCGAGTAATTTTTGCTCGTTTCCCTCGGGCGAGTAGCGGATGACTCGGAGAGACATGTTGGCAACCTCTAACGGAATGATGGCCTCAGTGCCATACACCAGCTGGAAAGGACTTTCACCGGTTGCCGTTCTGGGAGTCGTTCGGTGTGACCAAAGTACGCTGGGCAGTTCCTCGAGCCAGCTACCCTTGGCCTTGCCGAGTCTGGTCTTTATGCCTTTTAAGATAGTCTTATTGGCATTTTCGACCAGCCCGTTGGCCTGAGGGTGGGTGACCGAAGTGAAGTGGTTACGAATGTTTAGGTCGGTACATCTGTCTCGAAAATAGCGAGAATCAAATTACCGACTGTTTTCGCTCACTATCACCCGGGGAATGCCGAAGCGACAAATGATCGACTTCCATACGAAACTCCAGACGACTGTCTCGGTGATCCTCGCCGCGGCTTCGGCCTCGATCCATTTGGTGAAGTAGTCGATGGCGATGATGATGAACTTCTTCTGGGACTGAGCTGTAGGGAACGGCCCGAGAATGTCGATCCCCCACCGAGCGAAGGGATAGGGCTCGGTAAGGGTGATGAGCTCCGTGGCCGGCTGATGGACCAAGTGGTCGAATCGCTGGCACCGGTCGCACTGCTGTACGTGAGCCGTGCAGTCGCGCTGCAGGGTGGGCCACCAGTACCCCTGCCGTAGCAGGATCCTGGCCAGCGACCGTCTTCCTGAATGCGCTCCGCACAAGCCTTCATGAGTCTCTTGGATGGCTCGGCTGGCTTCGTCGGGGCCTAGACACTTCAAGAGAGGACCGGAGAAAGATCTTCGGTAGAGAGTGCCGTCGAGGATGACGAAGCGTCGGGCTTGATACTTCATTCGGCGGGCTTCTCGGGGGTCGGAGGGCTCTCGGGAGTCCCGGAGCCAAGACAGGTAGGGGGAGCGCCAGTCGCTTGGAAGGGCCAAGTCAACGGCTAGGAGCTCCGAGTCAATGCTCGGGCGCTCTAGCTCTTCAAGGAGGACTGATCGGGTACCTTCAGGGTCGAGGGAGGAGGCCAATCGAGAGAGGGCATTTGCTCGGGAGTTTTCCTTCCGAGCTATTCGGACTACCTCGAATCCCTCGAACTGTTGGGCCAAACCTCTGACCAGCTGGAGGTATTTGATCATTGGTGCCTCTCAAGCTTCGTATTCGCCGTTGACTTGGCTAGCGACCAGCTGGGAGTCGGTGTGGATTTTGACTCCCTCAGCCCCCAACCGTCGGGCCATGCGTGCTCCCGAGATAAGGGCCTTGTACTCGGAAGCGTTGTTGGACGCCTGAAAGTTGAATTTCAAGGCGTACTGCTGCTCTACTCCTTCGGGGGACCTCAGAAGGATCCCTGCACCACTACCGACCGAGTTGGAAGATCCGTCGATGAACAGTTCCCAGGTTGGCCCGGGCGCGGATGGAGATCTCTCCTCAGTCGGGATGGTGCTTTCGGCGATGAAGTCGGCGAGCGCTTGACCTTTCATAGCTGAGCGCGGGCGGTACGAGATATCGTAGGCCCCAAGCATGATTGCCCATTTGACGAGTCGCCCCGAGGCTTCGGGGTGGGCCAGAATGTTCTTTAATGGTTCACCGGTTAGCACGGTGACGGGGTGCCCCTAGAAGTAGGGTCGGAGGCGCTTGGCGGAGGTAACCAACGCTAGCACGAGTTTCTCAGTTGCGGGGTACCTCCTCTCAGCCTCGTTGAGCACCTTGCTGGTGTAGTAGACCGGCCTCTCAATTCCCGAGTCATTTCTGACCAGGACTGAGCTAACAGTTGATGGCGTTGCCGAGAGATAGAGCAGTAGGACCTCACTCGGCACGGGCTTGGAGAGCACCGGGGGCGAGGCTAAGAACTCCTTGAGCTCGGCGAACGCTTTTTGGCATTCCTCATCCCACGTGAACGTAGAAGATGCCAGCTTGGGTCCCCTCAATAGTTTGAAGAAGGGCACGCATCGTTCGACCGCGCGGGACATGAATCGGCTGAGAGCGGCGACATGCCCAGTCAGGCGTTGGACGTCCTTGACGCAGGTGGGCGGGCGCATGTCCAGGATGGCCTGGACCTTGTCGGGGTTGGCTTCGATCCCATGCTGAGTGACCAAGAAACCCAAGAATTTCCCAGATCTCACTCCGAAGGCGCACTTGGCAGGATTGAGCTTCATGTTGTACTTCAGGAGGGTGCCGAAGGTTTCGGCGAGGTCGGTGAAGTGATCTTGGGCCTTGGGGGTCTTGACGAGTATGTTGTCAATGTAAGCCTCGACGTTCTGACCTAACTGCTCCTCGAACATGTGATTGACCTGCCTTTGATACGTAGCTCTAGCGTTCTTCAACCCGAATGGCATCCGGGTGTAGCAGTATACGCCGTAGTCGGTGATGAAGGCGGTCTTCTCGACGTCTTCTGGATCCATTCTGATCTGATGATAACCCGAATAGGCATCTAGGAAACTGAGTATCTCGTTGCCCGAGGTAGAGTCAACTAATTGGTCGATGCTCGGTAACGGATAACAGTCCTTGGGGGTGGCCTTATTCAGGTCGGTGAAGTCCACGCACATCGCCACTTGCCTGAAGCTTTTGGTACCAGGACGACGTTGGCTAGCCACGTCGGGTACATGACCTGTCTAAAAAGGCCAGTCTCTTGTCCCTTGGTGACCTGCGCCTTGATGATCTCCTGCTTCTCTGGTGCATGCTTCCTTCTGCATTGCTGTACGGGTCTCATGGCGGGGTCGAGGTTGAGCCTGTGCATCACGGTCTCCTCTGGTATCCCGAGGAGTTGATCATCGGACCAAGCAAAGACTTGGATGTACTCAGAAAGGAATTTCTTATATTGCTATTGTTCCTTGGGCGGCAGGTCGGCTCCGATCCGTACTCCTAGGGTCGGGTCATCGTTTAGGAAAACCGTCAGTAATTCGCCACCAGGCTCGGTGGTCGCGGTTTTATCCTCGACTCCCCGGGGACCCTTATCTTTCTCGTCCGGCCTTGTGGCTTCCACCGAGATATTGTAGCAACTTCTGGCCGTGGCCTAGTTACCTCGGACTTCCCCCAACCCATTTTTGGTGGGGAACTTCATTTTCTGGTGATAGGTAGACGGTACTGCCTTTATTCGGCTGAGGATTTTTTGACCGAAGATGGCGTTGTACGCTATCATACCTTTGATCACTATGAAGTCCACCATGACCGTAACGGTTCTGGGTGGGGTGCCGAGAGTAACCGGTAGGCTTAGGGCTCCCTCGGGGTAGGTGGTCAAACCATTAAACCCGCAGAGGGGGGTTCGGACCGGGCGGAGTTTGGATGGATCTTCCCCCATCTTAAGGAAACAGTCGTAAGATAATACATCAGGGGCACTCCCATTGTCAACTAGAATCCTATCTACATTACAATGATTTATTGTGGCCGAGATTACGAGGGCGTCATCATGCGGGGTGTTCATCCCTTCCAGGTCTTGGTCGGAGAAGACTATGACCTGGGGCTCACTCGGCGGGGCCTTAGGGGGCTCTATGGCTCGGCTCGCCCGCTCGGCATGACGCTTCCTTCCTCGGCTGCTGTCGCCTCCTGATGCTATCCCTCCGGAGATGACGTTGATGTGGACCCCTCGGGGGGCGTTGTCAATCTCCTCTGTGGCGCCTCGGTCTTGCTTGCGCTCGGCCGTGAACCGAGCCAGGTGCCCCTGACGGATGAGGCGCTCGATCTCGTCCTGGAGCTGGTGGCAGTCACCGGTGTGGTGCCCGTGATCGCTGTGGAACAAGCAATGCCTGTCGCGATTACGGTTCTTTGACCTCATCGGCTCGGGCTGGCGGATGAGTCTCGAGTCTTTGATGTCTTCATAGATCTCGTAGACCGGTGCGGCTAATGGGGTGTACCGCTCGTACTTCCGCTTGCGCTCTCCATCGCGGTCTCGCTTCTTTCCCGAGCCAGGATTTGGCTTAGAAGCCCGCTTCTTGTCCCCCTCCCAACCTGAGCCGGTTGCGTCTCGGCAAGCACTGAGCACTTCTTCGCACTCGGCGTGGCGCAGTGCCAGAGTCACTAGCTCGGCAAGGGTTGAAGGAGGGTGGAGGACAAGTTCACGGCAGAGATTCTCATCCCTGGTGCCCCCAGTCAGTGCGGTTGTGGCTGGGGCCACATCCAGGCGGGGGATTCTCTGGGCTTCCGATTTGAATCGGTGAATATAAGTCCGGAGTCTTTCCCCTTGCGCCTGTTTGAGGGCCAGGAGCCCCGCTACTGACCTTGGGGGGTGTGGACACCGAAAATTACACACCCAGATATCCTGCCCAGCCTCGCATCAACAACGACACCGAGTGAAGAAGCCCCGGAGAGATTGGTCGTCCGGACTCCCCGAATATGCACACTATCATGGAGCCGTCCCCGGAGTCACGACAGCGAAGAGAAACCAACTCCCGGGAAGCTCATAATCCATGGGCCTCGAAGAAAATTAAACGGGCCACAACACATGCTCACAACGGGCTCAAAACTGCCCATTTAGCCCTTCAGCGGCACGCCCCTGGCCCCTCTCCAGCGGTACGCCCATGGGAGCCCTTCAGCAGCACACCCAAGCCCCTGGGAGCCTCAGCGGCACACCCCCTGGGAGCCCTTCAGCGGCACACCCAAGCCACCAAGCTTCAGCAGCACAGCCTCCATGCTTCAGCGGCACACCCCTTGGGGGTCTCCAGCGGCACGCCCAGTGGGCCTCCAATGGCACACTCTTCGTGCCCTTCAGCGGCACGCCCGTCCAGGGCTTCAGCGGCACGCCCCCCTTGGGGGTCTTCAACGGCACACCCCCTGGGTGCCCCAGCGGCACGCCCAGGGGGAGGTTCAGCGGTACACACCCCAATGGTCTCCAGCGGCACGCCCCTTTGGGCCCTCAGCGGCACACTCTGCTGGGCCTTCCACGGCACGCCCGTTTTGTGCCCCAGCGGCACGCCCTTTTGGCCCTCCTACGGCACGCTTGTTCAGCCCGCCAGCGGCACAGCGTTAAGCCTTTTTCAACGGCTGAACGACATGGTACCCATGCCCTATGGATCCTCGGCGCGCAGTGGGCTGTCCGAGGTGTCACCCGGGGGTTGGGCCACGCTGCCTACTCCCCCTGTCACCCAGGACAAGGGAGTCAACTCCCATTAAACCCCTCGGACGCTTCCCGCCTTCGAGGCTTCCACCGTGTGGGGTATAAAACCCCTCTTCGCTGCAAACAGGGGAGAGGCAGGTGGAGGGAGCCACGACCGAGCTGCCAGAAAGGAGAAGAAGAAGAAAAAGAAGAGAAAAGAGAAGAGGGAAAAGGAGGGGGGGGGGCTCCGCCTCCTCCCGGCTGCTCCATCTGCCGTCGTCCGTGCGAAGAGAAAGGGAAGAAGAAAAAGAGAAGAAGAGGAGCATGCTGCTCCGACCACCACCGGCTAAGAGAAAAGAAGAGAAGAAGAGAAGGAGGGGGAGTAGCTCACCTGTCCGTCCCTCTTCCCCGTTGTATTCCGTTCCCCCTCCCCCACGCTATATTCTCTTTCGCTTTTCTCCTATCCCTTTCCCTTTGCAATGTATGCGGCCGTTTGTGGCCCTTTTCCCTTTTGCATAAAAAAACCCCCTTTTGGGATCTTCCGTTGTCTCCGTCCGTTTGGGTATTTTGCATGCGTTTGGTCGTATTCTTCCTCCTCCTCGTCTTCCCTGTCGGTTTGGCCTCCGGCGATGATCTTTCCTCCTTGGCCTTCCCCCTTTCTTCAATCCCCAGTCCACCTGGCAAACCCTCAGCCCTCATTCCTTTGCCCAGCCTCCCTAGCTTCTAGCCGTGCGTCCTGGCTAAGCTCCTCGCTGATATACCATCAGCGGCCTTCGCCGGCACGCTTCTATTAGCCCTCGACGTCACGCCCTCAACTGCCCTCAGCGGCACACTCCTTGGCCCTCAGCGGCACACCTTTGGCTGCCCACAGCGGCACACTCCTTGGCCCTCAGCGGTACGCCTTCAGCTGCCCTCAGCGGCACACCCTTTGACCCTCAGCGGCACACCTTCAGCCGCCCTCAGCGGCACACTTTCCATTTCCTTTGCCGGCATGCCCTCTCGTGCCGTCCTTGCCCGGCACACCTGCCCTTCCTTCTTGCCCGATGCATTCTCCCCTCAGCCAGTCCTAGAGTAGGCTTCCACTCGCCGTTCCCTCCGAGTTTTCCGAGTTTTATTAAAGGTGTTGCCGCTCTCGGGCACCCACCTCCAGTTGTCGGGTTCCGCCACTCCTTGTGGGCGCGCTCCCTGTATCTCCCTTACGCTCGGGTCAAGGGGAGATGCTGCCGAATTTTCGTTAGAAACGATAACATGTTGAAAAGATAAAGAGAAACAACTAACAAATGGAGCGATCACACGTTAAGAAGGACTAAAAGAAAGCAACAAACAAACGAAAAGAACAACGGTAAAATGCTTCAACCAATGCAAAGAACAATGCAATCAATTCAAATAGAGCCAAATCGAACGATAACCAAACAACTTGAACATCCGCCCTCACAAAAGAAAGAATGAAAATTAATCAAGAGAAGAAAAGAAGAAACCCATGCAAACTTAATAAAATCAGAAAAGAAGAAAAGAAAAGCCTTAAAAGAACTAGAGGGAGAGTGGGCCTTCACCGGTACACCTAGTCCAACCCTTCGCCGGCACGCCCCTAAGGGCCTTCCCCGGTACGCCCTGCCGGCCCTTCGCCGGCACACTCGGCCATACCCTTCGCCGGCACACCTCCTCAGCCCTTCAGCGGCACAGTCCCCAGGCCCTTCAGCGGCACACCCCTCGGCCCTTCAGCGGTACAACCCCCAGGCTCTTCAGCGGCACACTCTCAGCCCTTCAGCGGTACACCCCTCCAGGCCCTTCAGCGGCACAGTCCCCAGGCCCTTCAGCGGTACAACCCCCAGGCTCTTCAGCGGCACACTCTCAGCCCTTCAGCGGTACACCCCTCCAGGCCCTTCAGCGGCACACTCCTAGCCCTTCAGCGGCACACTCCCAGCCCTTCAGCGGTACGCCTTTCTCTTAGCCCTCTAATGGCCCATTCTCTCTCCGGAAAATATGAGTAATAATAATAATAATAATAAATAATAACAAATTCAAAAATGAATAAATAAATAAGAATAATAATGAAATAAGTAATAGTAATAATAAGCTTTAAAAAAATAATAACGATAATAATAATTAGACAAATAAACGATAACAAAGATGAATGAATAATAATAATAAACTCAATAAGAATGATAAATAAATAAATGATAACCAAAATAAATAATGGCAACAAACTCAACGAAACACGACAAACAAATGAATGATAATAAAATGAACAAACAATAAAAAAAACGAACCTAACCATAACAATAATGAATGAATAAACCGCGAGAAAAATAAGTGAACAATAATAACGAACTCATGCAAAGATATACATAAATCAACAAATAACAATGATGAAACTTTAAATAATGATAAAACAATGGTAAAATCTACACCGCAGCCCCGTCTCCCTGGCGACGCGGTGCCGAAGGAACAACAATGCCGCCCTTCCAGGTTGGACCTGAGTCTTGGGAGTTATCCCGAAATGGCCATGGCCCGACCTCGCCTCGTGCTGACATCCCGATCAAGCCGGACTCGTTTCTCAGGCCGGATCCCTTCCGAGCCACTACTAAAATTGCCACAACGCTCGGTAGACATTTGAACAGGTTCGCCTCAGTTTTTGCCGCGTTTCTATTACGGACCTGTGTCTGAACATGAAAAGACCCGTGAGCAACCAACATGGCCGACGGCTCCCTCCCCGACATGGTCGTGAGCCGGCATTGCTCTGGGCCGATAGCCTGTTAAATCGGATTCACCCTATCGGGATTCGTTCCCGCCCTTTCATTGAAATTGCCGTAAACTCGGCATACATTTGTACGGGGTTGTTCCTATCCACGTCGCACCTTTAACATGGACCCTTGTTCGAATATCAAGTGGTCCGCAAGTGACCGATAGAAATCTGAATAGAACGAGATGGCTCCTGTCATCCCTGGACCCTATATACGGGAATATCAATAAGGCCTTTGTGGGCTGTGCTTGGACCTCGGGTTCATCCCGATTACGGTCATTGTCTGGCCCACACCCTCGGCCTATAGCTCGCTTCCTTCGAACACGTTTCAGTTTTGGAATCTAGTCCCGGGACTCTCCCCCGTTGCCCTCCGGCACTGGGAACATTAATGATGCCCACGCGAGCCCCGTTTGGACCGCGGGAGGCACCCCCGGTATGGTCCTGACTCGGTCTCGCACCGGGCCAACAAATTCACCGATTTTCGACCGCTCTAACCGAGATTCAACCGAATATTTTCAGTGTCTCGGAATAATAAACTTGCCGTATCCCGGCACGCATATGTTCCAGGTCCTCCCGCGACGATTACAATATTCTCAAGCCGGACTCCCGTCCGAATATAAAAGGGTCTCCCGAATGACCGACATGTTTCGAACGCCCGGTTCTCCGGACACGGGGCTTTTCAGCCGATTCAAGGGGTACTCCCTCGTCACCCCTTGGCACCGGAAATATTAATGACGGTCATGCAAGTCTTGTTTCGACCGCGGGGGGCCCACCGCAATATGGTCGAAGCTTGCTCTTGCACTGGGCCAACAGATTCACTGGTTTCCGACTGCTCTAACCGAGGTTTAGCCGAACGTTTTCCGTTCTTCTGAACAGTAAATTGCCATATCCTGGCACACATATGCTCCGGTCTTCCCGCGACGATCGCGCTTTCCCTGAGACGGACACTCGTCCGAACATTAAGTGGTCAGCACATGACCGACATGATCTCGAATGTTTTCTTCGCCCTCGCGCAAGGATTTCGATACTTCCTAATAGACCTTTCATGCAATTAATCTCTTGGCCATGAGGCCCTGAATCTCGGCGATTAATCAAGGGTGTTCCCTCGTATGGGGGATGTAAATGACGCCACGACCTTTATGGCGCGGCGGGTTTTGGTCCCGACACGAACCTTACAATCGTCTGATGAAGTCAGATCGAGCGCACCATGGGCTCTTCGGAGCCTGAATGAATAAATTGTCACTCCGGTGACTGGCACGCCCACGCACTCAATAAACCAATAAACGAATGAACCACCCGAATAAACCAACAACATAATAAGCGAATAAAAGTGCATCCACAGGGGGGCACTTCCGGTGAAACTCTCTTTGAAGACTCGCCCAAATTGCTTGAAGTCTCGGATGGACTCGGGGGCGAGGGCCCAGAACCATGCTTGAGCGCCTTGGACCAGGGTGGTCACGAAGGCTCGGCACTTGATGGCGTCGGACACTCCGTGCAGAGTCATCAGAGCGTCGAAGCTGTCGTAATGATCGGCCGGGTCTCCCTGGCCGTCGTAGAGCTTGAAGGTCGGAATGGAGGTTTTGGGAGATACCTCTGCCTTCAAGATGTACTCGGAGAACGGGGATTTCTCCTCGTCCTCCGGGAAAGAGGTCTTCTGTAGGGCACGGAGGGCGCGCTCCTGTTCTGTGAAGCATCTCTCAAAATCTCGCAGCCAGAGGGATAATTTCGGTTGCTGTCGTGCCGTGGGGCTGGGGGGAGCGTCTTGGCGATCCCCGGGAACGTCAGCTTCCGGGTTTGGACGCCGCGCCCCCAGTTTTCCCCTTCTTGGCGTGGAGGAAGCCTCTTGCTCCGGAGACGGAGCCTACGAGGGTCCTCCAATCCTATTGCGGATGAGCTGCTGGCCGCGGAGAGTGAAGCGACCTCCGGCGGTGTGTTGGGACGTATTTTCACGGGGAGGGCTCCCTGACGGAGTGCGGGACCTTCCATCTCTAGCCGCCTGGTTCTTCATGAGTTCCATAAGGATATCCAGTTTCACGTTGAGGGCTTGGAAGGCTTTGGCGCCACCATTGGGGGGTAGCCCTGCCGCCGCAGGAGGGGGTGGCAGTCCGTCGGCGGGGACGCTGGCATTGGAGGGAGGGTTCTGTGAGGCCCTAGAAGGGCCATCCCCCGCCGCTACCACGGCCTTGCCCCTGTCGCCGGCGGACCTCCTCCCTGAGCTCCTTCGCACCATATTGGCTCTTTGCGCGTTTCCCACAGACGACGCCAGATAAAGAGGTGAAATCTCGCGCTATTCCTGAGCGGGCTGATGATCACCAGATTGTGAACTACAAGACAGGGAAATGGATCAGGGGGCCCAGGGGGAGTCCTTGGGGCAAACCCTCCGATGCTTAAGTTAGCAGAGCTGTGGTGGGAGCAATGATAGGGAGGAGAAAGCTAATGCGCGAGATCCCTCTCCACCAGAAGGGTGAAGCGGTTCGTGCTCAGGAGTTTAGGGCGTATGATTGCCTTTTTTGGCTTACCTTTCACCGGAGGGTATCCCTGGTTTAAATAGTGCGTCACCTCCTGGAGTCCTGCAAGCTGAGGGGTTTCAGGTGGAGGTTACGTCCTTATCGTGGGCTTTCATTGCCTTATCGTGGGAGTGTTATCGTCACGGGGAAGAAGAAGTCCCTTGTCCTCCTGAATTCTTGCCTGCTGCGGACTCTTAACGGCTGTAAAGATAAATATTCGTCGGTCGTTCCGAGCTCAGAGAGGCCGGCCCTATCCGGGCGATAGGCTTAGCTCGGTAAAAGATGGGTCGGATAGGCTGGCTTATGCCTCCTTCTCCCGGGCGGAGAGATGGCTCGGGCGTGGTCCTTCCTGTGACCTGACCGATGCTCGGGTCCTCCGAACCTTGAGGCCGCCTAGGAGGGTTGTTTCCTCGAGCGCTGTTTATTGGGCTTTCTTCCCTAAGTGGGCCCTGTGGGCTGTCACTTGGGTGAGCTTAGCCTCATTGGGCCTTACCGGGCCTAGTTGGGCTGCTCTTTGGATGGGCTGCAGAAATCCCCCTCTCCACATGCTTTATCATGAAAGAAGACAATAAACTGCATGCCAGGTCTTCCATGAATATTCATGGTCCTTATGGAACTAAACACAAGTCTTTTTTCAGCACATTGTGTGCTCTAACTGTAATAAGCCTGGGCACAAGGCTGCTGAGTGCTAGTTTGGATCCACTTGGGGTAAAAATAGTTTTCATAGAAGAAATTCTTTTGCTTGCTCTCACTGTGGGAAGAATGGCCATACAGTCAAGAACTGTTGGCATGTTCAGAAGAACCCTGTTAACCCCTATGTTGTCAAATTGCCTGCAAAACCATTTGCAAGATTCTCATGCTATAACTGTGGGAAGCCAGGCCATAGATCTGCTGAATGTTGGCTGGTTAGGAATAAGAAACAAACTGTTCATGCATACAACAATAAATCTTATGATCATGCTAATAAACCTCATACTGCTGTTACTATGCATCATAAGAACCCGAAACCAGTCACATCATGTAGATATTATGGAAAGTATGGTCACTCTATGGACAATTGCTACTTGATGGATCATGATGACCATGTTGCTAAGAATTTGTTTAGAACACCTGTCAGGGCAAACGCAGGACCCAAAGCTACTTGGGTCCCTGCAGGATCAAAATGATCAAAAACTTTGCAGGTGTGCCTTGGACTGAGGAATAAAGAGGGGTAAATTAAACCAAGGCACCCAAGTTGATAAAGCCCCTTTCAGGTAGATTCTCTGCACTTCATGTTCTTAGATTTACTGCGTAGCATGTTAAATCTATTTTTGCATATTCATTCATCATTTGCATTGTCAGATTTAAATTTTTTGAACTCTCCTCATACATGATTTGCCTTTTAATGATAGACTGAATTTGCATATGCAGCCATTGAAAAATCTGATGCACTTAGGACTGTTGGTATTGCATATCATGCACTTTGTCAGGGGGAGTTTATCTGTTGTTGTATTTGAAGAGTAGTGCATGTCATAATATTTGAAAAACCAAAAAGGATATTCTATTGCATCTAGATAGGGGGAGCATTCCTGTTTGATCACTTCTTCACCTCTTGAACTCCTTCTATCTAGCAATCTGATCCATTCTCTTGGCAATTGTGTGGTTCACTTGAATTCCCTGCTGTCTATACTTGTGTAGCTGTTCTGTCTGTATTCCAGACTCAGCTATTGATTCTGCCTACTGTGAACTCAATTGCTAGCTTGTTCCTATCATTCACATTTCTTCTTATCTTGTCAAGACTGGTCCAAGCTAATCTGATTGGATTTTAATGCTGGCTTCTGATTGCTCTCTGCTATTCTCTCAATAAAAATGCTTTGTTGACTCCACTGATTTCCTGACAATGTCAATGATTCATCTGAATGAGGAAAGATTTTAGTCAGTGCACCCTAGACATAAATCAGACATATTCTGAAAAGAAGAATTTTCTATTATACTAGCTTAAGAATGTCTGATGAATGAAATTGATTTAAGACTAATGTATTTATTAGGTTTTGATGTAAAAGACCTGAAAATATCTGAATCATCATGCTTAATAAATCTTAACCAATTGTCTCATGAACTTCATGCAAAACCTTCTGAAAACTGAAAATTTAAAAGACATGGCTATCCTTGGTCAAGATACATGTAGAAGGTATTGTTCTTAAACATTTCAGTGTACTGAGCACTGTTTGAAAAATCTGAAAATATTTGAAAATTTTAAAGCAAGAGCAATGACTTTGGTCACAGAGAAACTGGGTTCTCTATTAAAGAAATAGAGTAAGCCCATGTCATGAAGTGCCATAATTACCTCTCTTATAAAAACGATTAAAAATCTGGCAGAGCAATGGCATGGTTGTGTTGAGTAACTGGGGATTCTGGCCTCTCATCAAGGTGTCTCCTCATGTAAAAAGATACTCCATTGCTAACTCTGTTTCTCCTTGAGAGGCAATATGGTTGTCACACTGAGTAACTGGGTCATTTCACCTAAGACGTGTTGTGCCTCACGTAAAAAGGTGCTGACTGAACCAAACTTGCTCAGGAAAAATAAGTGCTGCTCAAATTGGTATCAGAAAATTTTGAAAAACTAAAGACAAGTTCAAACACATTTATCTCTATTTAATTTTAATATTATCTTGTGTAACTTCCATATGAGTCATTGAATTTAAATGAGTAAGATGGAAGGAGGTTAAACATGAATATCAAATGAGTTGATGGTTCATCTTTATTAAAAGGTGTTTCAGATATGAGTATTGAATTTTCTTGATAAACTTTGAATACATCACTCTTAAATCATGATGGTAAGTTAAACTCATTCATAACCTATTATAATTGAAGAATCTGAAATTCGTTTACAAAGATTTATGAATTTGGTGTGCTAATGAAAATCCTTCTTCCTCATTTATTCACTGTGCTTACAGATTATGGTAATCCTTGAGTGCCTATGTGCTTTTGATGATAGATGCTTATCTCCTCTTGACATACCTCAACTCCTTTCTGGCTCTAAGGGGGAGATTAACCTACTTGTCACATGTTGTGCATGATTTGATCTTAACTGGCTGGTATAGGAGAGCATACATATGCAACATTGTCTTGTTTTGTGCTTCATTGTTTAACTGCCTCTGTGTCTTTCATGTCTAAATGACTGAGTCAAAGGGGGAGTACTTACTTTATTCAAATCATGAATGCTTGTATCTCTCATCTCAAACTATTTTTCTTTTTGATGAAGTCAAAGGGGGAGAATAGTTTGACATGAGTCAGTGTGACTCATAGTGTTGCCATCATCAAAAATGGGGAGATTGTTGTGCCCCTGTGATTTTGATGATAGCAAACACTATGAGTTATCTGATATTCTGTGACATGTTTTTCAACTCTATGATTTTGATGATAGCATATCATGAACACATCTGATTGATTGTTCTGCTTTGGGCAAATACCATGTCAGTTCATACAGCTTTGCATATCATGAATATGTGTCTGAATGATTATTTCTGCTTTGGGCATAGGAATGTGCTATCTTGCATTAGCAAATATTCAGTTCATACAGCATTGCATTCTATCATTTATCAAGTCTATACACTGCTTCATTCAATGTCTGTACAGCCTTCGCAAGAGCAAGTCTGTACATCATTCTCTCCAGCAAGTCTATACACTGCATGCTCACACAACCATCAAGTCTGTACATCGCCACATTGTTCATGCATTGCATAGCTCAAGTCTATACATCGGCCCTGTAGCTTGCTTAGCTCAAGTCTATACATCGGCCCTGTAGCTTGCTTAGCTCAAGTCTATACATTGGCAAGTCTGTACATTCGTCACGTTGCATTAAGTCTCAAAGTCTGTACAGCATTTTGCATTGGACTTAAAGTCTATACATTGCATCTTCACCTACGTTGTAAACTGAGCAAGTCTATACACTCCTTATCTTGTCCTACGTTCAGTTCAGTAAGTCTGTACATTCGGCTATCACTTAAAGTCTATACATCCCTTGGCTAGAACTGTGCAAGTCTATACATCGCCAGGTCTGCACATAGTTGCTTTGAAGCACGCTAAGTCTATACAGCCTTTGCATTGCACTAAGTCCATACATTAGCACTATAGCATGCAGAACACCAAGTCCATACATTAGCACTGTATCTTGCACGAAGTAAAGTCTGTACATTGGGCTTTCACATAAAGTCTATACATCGCTGGCTTGTGCATGCATCATCTTACAAAGTCTGTACATCGGTGCGTCTTACTTAGCGTCTCTGTGCTTCAAGCTTTCCAAAGTCTACACATTGTTATCATTCAGCGTCTCATATGCATATTTGAGTCAAAGTCTGTACAGCCCAAGTCTGTACATCCACCGTCTCATTTGGGCATCGTTCGTTCAGCAAGTATGTACATCCGACTGTCTTATTCAGCATCTCACGCATTTATCAAGTCTATACAGCGTCTCTCTTAGCGTCTTGTGCATGCAATATAGAAAGTCTGTACATTCATTGACAGCCTCATGCATAAATACAAAGATAAAGTCTGTACATTCGGTGACAACTTGTCTGAGCATCTCATTCATTCAATGTGCATACTTTCATTCTATTGTGCATCCTTCAATACAAAGTCTGCACATTCACTGCTGATATGGTTATGCTAATGTTCAACAAAGTCTATACAAGCTCTGCTCGTGGCTTAGTCTTTCAATCCATGTTCATTGTACATTGCCTGTGCATTCACTTGTCTGGTTGCATGAGACACTAAGTCTATACATCGAGTGAAGTCTGTACAGCCTGTTCTTCATACAAGTTTATTCATGCATGTGCTGTGTTGTCAGTGGGTCAGCCAAGCAAGTCTATACAGACTTGTTCCATGCGTTAGCTTAAGCAACTCTATACATTCATTGCATGTGTTCAAGCGCATTCTGCATTACATCCCAGCAAGCCTATACATTGCTTCTAGCATGCACACACACACACTTCAAGTCTGTACACTCTTCAGCACTCAAAGGCTGAACGTTCTTCAAGCTAAAGTCTGTACACTCCTTATTTCTAAGTCTATACATTCTATCCTTCACACTAAGTCTGTACATAATGGTCTTCAATTACCCAGCAAGTCTGTACATCCTTCTGATTATTTTCTTATGACTGTGTGATAGGTACTGTTCGTGAAGCCTATGAAGGGCACGTGATCCGAGGTTGGCACCTGGCACGTGATTCGAGGGCAATGCCCTAATTGCTACTGCTATAAATATGAAGCCTCCTCCATTTGGAGAAGATTGATCAAGAGAAAAAGAGACTGATCGAGAACAGAAAAAGGAAGAGTGATCGAAAAAGGAGAGACTGATCGCGAAGAGAAGGAGTGATTGAAGCAGAGAGGCAGAGAGCTGCAGAAGAAGAAAAAGAAGAGTGACCCGAAGTCTGAGAGAAAATAAGAGATAGTGAGAAAAGCAGAAGAAGAGAGCAGCTGAGAGCTAGAGTGAGAGAGATCCAGAGATCGTGAAGAAGAAGAGAAGCCTCACTGTCTTAACTGGACTTTGGATCAGATCCAATCTAGTTTGCTCCAGCGAGAGCTTTTGTCCATTTCATTTTCCAGCTTTAAGTCGCTGCATTTTTATCATTTATTGTTTTTCCTTTTATCTGTACACACTTTGTTCTTCCGATTCTCTGGTTGGAGATCGGGGTTCCTCCTGTGGTCTCAGGAGAAGGGAGATTTGTTTCTCCAGTTTGCTGGTGACTGTGTGTCATCAGTGGTTCCCTCTGGTGTGGTGGAAGAGAGGTCCGAGACCTCTGGGTTGCAAGTGGCTGGGAGTCACTTGTGGGTTCCCTCTAGGTTCGTAGAGGAAGAGAGATCTGTGATCTCTGATTTGCCAGTGACGGGTTGTCACTAGCAGTTCCCCTCCGGTTTGGAGGAAGGGAGATTCGTCTCCGGTTCTGGTCTTGTGGGTAGCAAGTCCAGGTGTCAAGCTTCTGTGGGTTGCAGAGCTTGGGTTGAGGGATTTGTTTCCCTCGGTTTGTCAAGTTGTTTGGCAGCAATTGTTGCAGACTGAGTCTGCTATTCTAGCCTTGCTAGTGGAAGCCTCACTCCGATTTGGAGGGAGGGGTGGACGTAGGTCTGTGGACCGAACCACCTAAAAATCCTGGTGTTCTCTTGTGGCTTGATTTTCCTTATGTGTTCTTTTCATTGCTGCGCTCATTAGATGCTTGCTTAGGATCGAGTGAGAGCTAATTGAGTTGTTGTCTTGCTTTGATCCTTCTACGTATTCTCATTATATTTCTGCAACAGTTTTTAATTTCGCATATCTGAGCTTTAGAGTTTTAATTAGGGAATATTTGAAGAGGGATACATTCACCCCCCCTCTGTATCCGGGCCTTGCACCATATCAATAAAGGCCTTAAACTTTTAAAGATATGGGCCTTGGGCCTTATATGTTTACATCAAGGAAGGCTTAACATAGATGCTGTCCAGAGGTTGCAGTTTGTTGTCCAGAGGTTGCAGATGAACCAGCAACTTGCAGCGGCCACCACGACTTCCTCCGAACGAGTTTGAAGACCCAAGAGCCATCGTCGGAAGAGTCTACTAGTCTCCTTCGCAACAGAAGTGGTTTCATCTTCTTCCGATCTCTGAGCCGTCCAGGAGGTCCATTCTCCCACAACTGCGCAGTTCTGCCTTGGCTGTGGACCTGCGCCAGATTAGAAGCTCTGCCACGACGAACCCTGAAGGAATCAGTCCACGAGTTCTTCTTCAAAGTTCTTCATCGCCCAGTCTACTTCCAGAATCAATAAACAGAACTTCATTCGGCATTCGTGATCCAGAGTTCTCATTTTTCTCCCTCAGCTACGCAGATCTGCTACTCATAGTCTGCACCAACCAGTCGCCATTGTTCTACATCCCCTAGTCTTTTCTGGCATCGGTTAGCTTCCCCGTCAGGTTTTTCTGCGAAGAGGATTCGTCCACGATTCCAACGACTCTGACGGCGCTTGATTCCGAGGTCGGGAGCTGCCGGGGCATCCTCTGCAACCTGCTATTGGAAACCAGGAGCTAGCTCTGCAGAGATCCTGATCCGGAGAGAAAGCTTCACCACGACAATCCCCGGAGGAATCAGGCGTGCGACTCTACTTCCCACAGTCTGTACCGACCCCCACTCACTGTTCTGGGTCCCCTGATCTTCGCCGGCATCTTTCGGCTTCCCCGTCAGTTTTGTTGCAAAGAAGACTCGTCCACGGTTCCAGCGGCGCTGGCGGCACCTGATTCGGAGTTCGGGAGCGGCCGAGGCAACCTCTTCTTCCTGCTGTTAGTAACAAGTTGCTGTCAGTCCGAGAATCAGCGTCCCTGTTTGAGCTCCTGCCCAGGCCAGCAGCGACCCCAGAAGAATTTGGCAAAATTCAGAGGCACTCCAGTTCCAGTAACAAAGATTTTCCCACTGGTCTCGCCCTCGGCAAAATTCCTGATCACGTCCTGCAGCCACAGTACCGACTGTCTGTCAATAATTGCCGAGAGAAGGCAGATTCAGCATAGTCACTTCATCATCGTTTTAGCCCTAGTTTTCCCCACCCCGCTTGGCCGGCTGAAGGCCCCTCCCTGCGTGGAGGTAGTTTTGATTGTAACTATCATCTTCCCTTCCCCACGATCCCCCCCTTGCATGGGGTGTAGTGTTGTAATAGCTTAAACATGTCAAGCTACCCCGGCGCGGTGTGTGGGGAACCCACGCTTCCCCGCTCGCCCTCGTCTCCGAGCGGGACCGGTTTCTTCAAACCGGTTGAGTAAGTGCTCCAAACTTTGCTCTAATTTGTGCTTGTTCTTTCAATATTAGTTCATAAACTCCGCTGGCCGTGAATGAGAGCCCGATCCTTAAGCTCTTGTGCTATAAGTGATCACCGTGGGAAAAGAGAGAAACCGGTGCCTTTGGCACTTGGTCGGCCCCATTGTCTTGGGCTTCCACATCCATTGGGAATCAAGTCTTGGCCTTGCTGGCCCTCTACCAGCAAGGGCCCAACCCCTCAACCTCACCTTGGCATTGCCAAGTTACCCCGGGCTTGGGTGAGCGACGAGAGAGCGGCGGCCCAAATTGGCCCATTTAGATTGCGAATGTGCTTGCTTGCTTAAGTCCAAGGTCGTGTCACATCAATTGGTATCAGAGCAAGTTCTAGACTTGTCTCTACTAAGTCTTGTCCTAGGGCCATTGCATGCATCACCCTTGTCCACTATCATGACTACCTCATACATGGCATATTCGCCACTCTTAGGCCCATTAGAAGCCTTTGTGTTTGATGGATCCCACCCTAGCATATATCTAGAATGGGAGAAGTCCATAGACCAACACTTTGGGAGGTTTACCCTGTCAGGGCTTGTCCACGTCAACTATGCCAAGAGTTTGCTTTGGCGCCAAGCTAGGAAAGAATGGGAGAACATTGTAGGTTTGAGAGAAGCCAAAGGGGAAGCACCCATTGAATCTTGGGATGAAATGAGGGCCGATCTTAGAAAGATCTACGCACCCCAACCCAAACCTCTTAAACCAACCGATCTTTCACCCCCGAACCCAACTCCCACCCATGAACTTCCCCGACCAAGCCCAACCCAAGTCCACCCATGTTCACCACCCCGAGAGTACCATGCACTGACCATTATCACTCCACCCACCATAGACTATCCTACCCCATTATTCTTGGATGTTGTGGCCCACACTCCTACCCAAGTGGAGATGGATGCCAATCCGAATTCACCTCCCACCATAGAGAACATCCTAGACCCCCCACTTCCACCCACCCCTCCTAGTTCGGGTCCTCATGAGCCGCACACCCTAACCATGAATGAGTCCATACTCCAATGGCTTAAGCAAGGCCCCACCATTCCTAGCTCACCACCTTACCTCTCACCCTTGGCATATCAAGTCCAAATTATGCCCACCCGGTCTTCCCATGTCACACTTCAAATCTCCTATCTTGTGAAAGACTTAGGGGACTTAGGGGACTGCTTACAATGGCAAGTCTACCTAACCAATATGCTAGCCATAGGACCATTGGAGTCTAGCACCATCTTCCTAGCATACCCCACCACCGGTTCCATCACCTCTATCTACACTAGTGGCCATTATACGAGTGAAATCCTCCTCTTTCTCCTCAAGGATGAGAAACCCATCTTGGCCCACTCCCCACCCATTGAGGTTCCAATTGATTTGATTGGCCAACCCACTAGAGACCTTGACCCAATTACCTTGGAGGATGATGACTCACCATTTGGGAATCTTAGGGACATGGAGTTCCTCTCTCTAGGTAGCCCTTACCATGATCCCTTTGACCCCTTCCAATGGGAGTACGGATACCCATGTGGCCCAACCACCTTACCCACCACCCACCTTTCCCTACTCCAACCCACCGTGATGGATCAAACCCACCCCTTCCTAGACTCGGGTTACACCTTGGGAGCCATGACCTTGAGCCACATATCTCTAGGTAATAAGGTTGTGCCCCACCCCATGATGACCACCTTCTTAGATCCATTCGATCCTTTCCAATGGGAGTTCAAAGATTGTCCCATACCTATACACATGGAAGTCACCTTTGGGAAAATCATGCATGTGTCTAGGCTTACCATACCCCTTGGCATGAACACTATGTTGGGTCCATTCATTCATATCACCCACATGTCAAGTAGAAAGTATGAGTGGTCCATATTCGGATGTCATGGTCCACCTTCATTCATCATGGGTCTTAAGCATGTCAAAGGCATCTACGGATGTCCGGGTCTCCCAATATTTATCACTAATTTGCATGATAGGGCCACCTACGGGTGCCCCGGCCCACCTAGGCTAACCAAAGTCTACACTGCATCATTACACGATAGGTCCACTTTTGGTTGCCCAGGTCCACCCATCACCCCTAGAATGTCTGCATTCACAACATTGCATAAAGAGATCTGCAAGCACATTAGCAAGAAGAATGTGACTTATAAAAGGTAAGCCAACTCTCATCGACGTCACCAAGAATTCCATGAGGGTGACTTTGTGATGGTAAGGACGGAGAGGCTCTCCCCGGGAGCCATCTTCAAATTGAGGCCACGTGGGGCTGGTCCCTTCCAGGTCCTGAGGCGCATTGGTGCAAATGCCTATGAGTTAGATCTCCCCGAGGAATATGGGGTAAGTCCCACATTCAGTGTCGCCAACCTAGTGCCATACAAGGGACCCACGGTGGTACCTAGTGAGGATATTGAGCCTATTCCCTCCGTTGAGAGAGCACCCACCCGTGAGGAGAGTCCACCAACCAAGAGAGCCCAGCGTGAGCGCATTGAACGAATATTGGATGAACATGTCACTACCACCCGGAGCAAGGTATACGAGCGCTATCTCGACAGGTGGATGGATCGGTCTCGTTCGGAAGACTTGTGGGCAGTACCACTTCTACACCCTCCAAGGAGGGAAGGACACTTACTCGATGGAGTCGAGTTCTCCACACCCCAGGAGTATGATGGGGACATCACCTCCCATGCCCACGTTCACAGCTCGTCTCCTCGCCCCGGTTGCATCCGGCATGGTCTAGTCATTTAATTTTGAGTCCTATGTAATTTTTATTTGAGTCATTTGATGTATTTTCCCTTTTATTTGAGTCATGTTCCTAGGTCTTGTGTTCATTTCCCTAAGTTTGAGTGTTATTAGGTTGTCTAGTTAGCTATTGGGCCCAATTCATTGGGCTTGGCCCAAGGGCTCTCCCCTACCCCCTCGGTTATTTGGCATTGAGTCAATTGTCAGGGACTTTTGTAGAAATGTGGGTTTCCTATATATAGGACCCCATTCCCCCCCATTTCAACTGAATGAATCAATGAATGAAAAAACTTGCCATTTTGAGAGTTTACACTTCTTATCTAGTGGAGAGATTCCATTTTTTGGGTGAGAAACCCTAGAGGAGAGATTCCCCACCCTTCCCTCTCTTAATCTCTCTTTTTCACTCCACTTTCTCTCTCCTCAACACCCAAATTCGAATTTTCTTCTCTCTCCTCCCTTCCCAACCACCTCCACTCCCCACCTACCCCATTTAAGCCTCTTCCCATTCCCCACAACCCTCATCAATACTCCACCCCTTCCCAAGACCCCCTCCACCAATCCTCTCCTCACCATCCAACCCCCAACTACCCCTCCCACTTTCCCAAGCACCCTTCCCACTACCCCAAGCACCCCTTCCCTTCCCCAACACAACCCCCCATTCCCAAGACAAAAAATTAACCCCACCCTTAAACCTATTTTCGAATATCCTTTCCCTCTCTCCATTCCAACCAAATTCGCAGCCCCCACTACCACCATCTATTGGACCCTCTTCCAGACCTTATTCTCCACCTCCCACACCTTAGAACACCCCCTCCAAGACCCCCTTACAACCAGGGGTCACTCCCACACTCATCTACCCCCTTCCCCTTCTTCTTTCTTGGTCATTGGAAGCTACTTCAAAGTTGCAGTTTACTGTCCAGAGGTTGCAGATGAACCATCAACTTGCAGCGGCCACCACGACTTCCTCCGATGAGTTTGAAGACCCAAGAGCCATCGTCGGAAGCATCTATCAGTATCCTTCGCAACAGAAGTGGTTTCATCTTCTTCCGATCTCCGAGCCGTCCAGGAGGTCCATTCTCCCACAACTGCGCAGTTCTGCCTCGGCTGAGGACCTGAGCCAGATTAGAAGCTCTGCCACGACGAACCCTGAAGGAATCAGTCCACGAGTTCTTCTTCAAAGTTCTTCATCGCCCAGTCTACTTCCAGAATCAAGAAATAGAACTTCATTCGGCGTTCGTGATCCCGAGTTCTCATTTTTCTCCCTCAACTACGTAGATCTACTACTCATAGTCTGCACCAACTAGTCGCCATTGTTCTACATCCCCTAGTCTTCTCTGGCATCGGTTAGCTTCCCCGTCAGTTTTTCTGCGAAGAGGATTCGTCCACGATTCCAACGACTCTGACGGAGCTTGATTCCGAGGTCGGGAGCTGCCGAGGCATCCTCTGCAACCTGCTGTTGGAAACTAGGAGCTAGCTCTGCAGAGATCCTGATCCGGAGAGAAAGCTTCACCATGACAATCCCCGGAGGAATCAGGCGTGCGACTCTGCTTCCCACAGTCTGTACCGACCCCCACTCAGTATTCTGGGTCCCCTGATCTTCGCCGACATCTTTCGGCTTCCCCGTCAGTTCTGTTGCAAAGAAGACTCGTCCACGGTTCCAGCGGCTCTAGCGGCACCTGATTCGGAGTTCGGGAGCGACCGAGGCAACCTCTTCTTCCTGCTGTTAGTAACAAGTTGCTGTCAGTCCGAGAATCAGCGTCCCTGTTCGAGCTCCTGCCCAGGCCAGCAGCGACCCCAAAAGAATTTGGCAAAATTCAGAGGCACTCCAGTTCCAGTAACAAAGATTTTCCCACTGGTCTCGCCCTCGGCAAAATTCCTGATCACGTTCTGCAGCCACAGTACCGACTGTCTATCCACAATTGCCAAGAGAAGGCAGATTCAGCATAGTCACTTCATCATCGTTTTAACCCTAGTTTTCCCCACCCCGCTTGGCCGGCTGAAGGCCCCTCCCTGCGTGGAGGTAGTTTTGAGTATAACTATCATCTTCCCTTCCCCACGATCCCCCCCTTGCATTGGGTGTAGTGTTGTAATAGCTTAAACATGTCAAGCTACCCCGGCGCGACGTGTGGGGAACCCACGCTTCCCCGCTCGCCCTCGTCTCCGAGCGGGACCGGTTTCTTCAAACCGGTCGAGTAAGTGCTCCAAACTTTGCTCTAATTTGTGCTTGTTCTTTCAATATTAGTTCATAAACTCCGCTGGCCGTGAATGAGAGCCCGATCCTTAAGCTCTTGTGCTATAAGTGATCACCGTGGGAAAAGAGAGAAACCGGTGCCTTTGGCACTTGGTCGGCCCCATTGTCTTGGGCTTCCACATCCATTGGGAATCAAGTCTTGGCCTTGCTGGCCCTCTACCAGCAAGGGCCCAACCCCTCAACCTCACCTTGGCATTGCCAAGTTACCCCGGGCTTGGGTGAGCGACGAGAGAGCGGCGGCCCAAATTGGCACATTTAGATTGCGAATGTGCTTGCTTGCTTAAGTCCAAGGTCGTGTCACATCATTTTTCCATCTCGAAAGAAGCATCTCTTCTTGGTATTGTTTCATCCCAAAGCCACCAAACCCTCCAGGTTTTGTGGATCTGGTTCCTGGGTTGTCTCTTGACCATTCAAGAGTTATAAAATCATCTCTTTGGGGTAAGAAACCCTAATGCTCTAAGAGGGATTAAGGAGGCTACCAAAGGGGAGAGAAGGGAGCTAGCACTGTAGACGTGAACAGTGCTCTGGAAAGAAGTTCTTCATCCTTCTTCATCCATCCTCAAGTGAAGTTCAAGCCATATCTGAAGGAGATCAATCCCAAGCCAAGTGGAGTTCAAGCTGCATCCAAGAAACTCTTCATCAACTAAGGGGGAGCATCAATCAAGCCTTTTATTTTGTGTTTCCATTCTCATTTTTTTTAAGCTTCAAGTGTGGCTGTTTTTTAATTCTAAAAAACCATCCCGTGTGTGTGTGGATCTTCGTAGATCCGTGTGTGTGTGTGCAGTTAAGTCTGATTATTTTTGTGTGTGTGTGTTTAGGTGTCTATTACACCTTCGTGGGAGCCTTCACCTCCTAACGTGTGTGTGTGTGTGTGTGTGTGTGTGTGTGTGTGTGTGTGTGTGTGTGTGTGTGTGTGTGTGTGTGTGTGTGACTCTTTACAAGATAGTGTGTGGTTCCTCACAGTCGGTGAGGGGTGGACGTAGGTTGCCGTTGTGGCATCCGAACCACCTAAAAATCGTTGTCTCATTGTGGTTTGTTCCTTTTTTTCTATCCCCCTTCTGCGCATGCTTGTGGAATCAGATTAATTGCATCTATTAGATCTAGATTTACTGATCACTTTCAAACAGATCCTCGGTATATCAAAAGCTGGATTCGGACTGACAAGGTTACTCTTGCCGGAAAGATAACAGTTTGCGTTGAGTGAATCTACGGATTTGCCAACTCCGCCTAGTACCAAGGGTTATTCGAGTGATTGATTTTGATAGATCTATTCTATCTTGCACTTGTTCTATAGTGTTCTTACATAATCTTAAAATTGAGTATAGCTTTGTTAAAATATTGATATCACCCAATTCACCCCCCCTCTTGGGTGCCATTGCTCGCGGGACTTCAATTGGTATCAGAGCTAAGGCTCTATCTTTTGAGATCTAACGATCTAGAGTGAGATCCAGATCAATGGCAAACAAGGGAATGATGCCTGAGAGTCATTCAATTCATCATTCTCCTTACTTCGATGGCTCGAATTATTCCTATTAGAAAAATAGGATGCATGTTTTCTTAAGAGCCCAGGAGTATGAGATCTAGAGAGTTGTGGACAAGGGTCCATACAAACTCGGGGATGATGAAGAGAAATGGACACCTGAGGATGTTAAAAAATGTATTATTAATTTCAATGCCATGAATATTATGCAATGTGATATTCATCCTAATGAGTTCTCTCGTGTTTCTACGTGCAACTCAGCCAAAGAAATGTGGGACAAGCTGCGTCTCATATATGAAGGAACCTCGGAGGTCAAAGAAACCAAGGCCAACTTGCTTGTCAGTGATTACGAGCTGTTCAAAATGAAGCCTGAAGAAACAATTTTTGAAATGTTCGCAAGGCTAACTGAGATCACGAATGGTCTCAAAAGCCTTGGGAAGGAGTACACGAACTCCGACCTTGTGAGGAAGGTTCTAAGGTCACTACCTTCCGCGTGGCACACAAAAGCCACCGTGATCAAAGATTCCAAAAATCTATCCACACTTTCCTTGGATGAGCTCATAGGGTCACTCATGACCTATGAGATAAATATGAAGAGAACAACCTAGGAAGATATGAAGAAGAAGAAAGTCGTGGGATTGAAAGCTCATCAATCTGATGATGACTTTCAAGAAGAGGAATCCAGTGAAGGAAGCAATGAAGAAGAAGACTTGGCCATGATAACTCGCCAAGTGAAGAGATTCTTGAGAAAAAAGAGGAACTTTCAAGGCAACTTCAGAAAAGGGCCAAGGAAGCCCACTCAAGTCAAGGGTGAACCAAGCAAACCAAGTAGCATTATATGCTACAAATGCAAGAAACTCGGGCACATGAGGGGAGAGTGCCCAGATCTGAAGAAGAAATTCAAAAAGGATAAATTCAGAAAGCCCAAGGCCATGGTCGCCACATGGAGCGACGAAGAGGATAAACCGTCTGACGAGGAGATTCAAGAGCTGGTGGAAAGCTTGTGTCTCATGGCACATGAAGATGACTCAACCGAGGTAAATTCTGATCCGGATTTTATTTCAAATGAACAGTGGGAGTCAGAATATGAAAAGCGGTATACTAAATATAGAAAAATTAGATCTGAAAATAAAAATCTCAAGAAAAAGATTGATGAGTCAGCCCATGATGATATTTATGTTAGATTTGAGAAACTGGAACAAGAATGGTTTGAGCTATCTGAGGAAAAAGAAACATTGCTTTAAACCATTTCAGATCTTGAAGAAGTCAAAGAGGAACTTTCATGTAAAATTTCTGAAATTGAAAACGTGTGTGAAAAGCTCAAGGATGAAAAAGAAATTCTAACATCCTCCATGTCAGAAATCAAAAATGAAAATGTGAGCCTGAAAAAAGAAGTGACTGACTTACAGTCCACTCTTTCTAGGTTTGCTAAAGGGAAACAAAACCTAGACAATATTTTGAGAGTTAAAGTTAACTTCCAGAGAGAAGGATTGGGGTACATACCCCAGAATAAAAAATCTCTTGAACACAAGATCACCACATCTCACGTTCATGAAAAAGGAAATGACTGTGCTTCATGTTCTCACACTAAGCCCCAACATGTTCAGCCTAAACCACATAGATATCAAAGAACATTCTCACATGTTAATTTCTTCCATTGTGGTAGGTTTGGTCATGTGATTTCTAACTGTTGGTTTAGATAAAGCACACCTAAATATCATGCTCCATGGATAAAGGGAACACCCGCAAAGAGTTGGACTAACTCTTATGGACCCAAACTTGTTTGGGTACCAAAAATAATTGCATGAGAATTTTGTTTCTTGCAGTTATGTCTTGAAGCCAGGGGGAGCAAATGGTATTTGGACATCGATTGCTCAAGGCATATGACAGGGGACAAGAAGGTGTTCTCCAAGCTGCAAGAAAAGGAAGGAGGTTTAGTTGCTTTTGGTGGAAAGGACAAAGGTAAAATAATCAGAGTTGGAAACATAGGTAAGAATTCTGAAACCTTGATTGAAAATTTCCTTTTGGTGAAAGGATTAAATCATAATATGCTGAGCATAAGTCAGTTGTGTGACAAAGGTTTTAAGATAGTTTTTGATGAAACCCACTGCCTTGTTATGAGTAAAATTTCAAATGAAATCAGATTCATCGGTAAAAGGAACAACAATGTGTATACTATTGATCTTGATGATGTCTCATGTGATGATGTGTGTTTGGTAGCTAACAACTATGAGAATGCATGGCTATGGCACCGAAGACTAGGTCATGCTAGTTTTGGAGTGATCTCCAAGTTGTCTAGACATGACTTGGTAAATGGCTTGCCAAAATTAAAATTTGAAAGTGATAGAATCTGTGAGGCTTACACAAAAGGCAAGCAAACACACATTTCCTTCAAAATAAAAATATTATTTCTACCTCCCGGCCTTTAGAATTGCTGCATATTGATTTATTTGGCCCCATCAGGATATCTAGTCTAGGGGGTAAATCTTTTGGATTTGTAATTATTAATGATTACTCCAGATTAACATGGGTGTTATTTTTAGCCAATAAAAGTGATGCCTTGACGGAGTTTCAAGTGTTTTGCAGGAAAATCTAAAATGAAAGAGGTTATCTCATCTCCACCATCCAGAGTGATGATGATGGTGAATTTGAAAATCATGAATTCAACATCTTCTGTGAAGAGCAGGGGTACACACATAATTTTTCGTCACCAAGGACGCCCCAGCAAAATGGAGTAGTGGAGAGGAAAAATAGAACATTGATAGACATGGCCCGGACCATGCTCAGTGAGAACTCCCTACCTAAGTACTTTTGGGCTGAGGCGTTAAGTACAACATGCTACATCATCAACAGGGCAATGGTAAGGCCCATTCTGAAGAAAACTCCATATGAGCTCTACAAGGGTAAGAAACCAAACATCTCATATCTTAAACCCTTTGGATGCTCTTGCTACATTCTCAACAACGGTAAGTCTAACCTAGGTAAGTTTGATGAAAAGAATGACAAAGAAATCTTTCTAGGTTATGCACTCAATTCTAGAGCTTACCATTTATTTAATAAAAGGACTTTGGTTGTTGAAGAAAGTCCTCATGTTATTTTTGATGAATCCGAATCAAAACTAACAAATCAAATTTCTTCTACTTTGGATGCAGATGAAGCTCCTAAGAACTCAACAAATGTCAGAGCTACGGATGAACCATTGAAGACAACATCAAGCAAAAATGAGGAAGATGAGGATCCTACAATTGAGGCACTGCAAGAACCACAAGTGCAGCATTCTGACTTGCCCAGCTCCTTCACATTTCTAAAGGACCATCCACCTGTGAACATCATTGGTAACTTGGAGGATGGGGTAAAAACTAGGTCCTCTTTGAGGCAAGTAGAAGAAGAAGATTTGTTGGCCTTACTCTCACAAGAAGAGCCACAGAACATTCATGGAGCTCTTCAAAATGAATCTTGGATTCAGGCCATGCATGAAGAGCTGCACCAATTCGAAAGAAATAAGGTGTGAACTCTCGTGCCACGTCCTAAGAACCATCCCACCATTGGAACCCGTTGGGTTTTCAAAAACAAGCTAAATGATGCGGGATTGGTTATTAGGAACAAGGCCCGACTTGTAGCCAAGGGGTATAGCCAAGAGATGGATATTGATTTTGATGAGTCTTTTGCACCTATGGCTAGACTTGAAGTAGTTCGGATTCTATTGTCCTATGCTTGCTCTTTAAACTTTAAATTATTTCAAATGGATGTTAAATCTACATTTCTTAACGGTTATATCAAGGAGGATGTTTTTGTAGAGCAGCCTCCAGATTTTAAAGATTCCAAACATCCACGACATGTGTACAAGCTCCAAAAGGCCTTGTACGGACTAAAGCAAGCACCAAGGGCGTGGTATGAACGGCTTACCTCATTTCTGGTTGAAAATGGCTTCAAGAGAGGTAAGGTTGATCAAACACTGTTCAAGAGGAAATCAGGTAAAGATATTTTAGTAGTTCAAGTGTATGTGGATGACATCATTTTTGGAGCTACTAACAATGCTTTATGCGATGAATTTGTAGAAATCATGCAAGGAGAAATCAAGATGAGCTTAATGGGGGAGCTAACTTTCTTTCTTGGATTGCAGGTGAAGCAAACTTCTAAGGGTATTTTCATAAGTCAAGCAAAGTACACGATGGAATTGTTGAAGAAATAAGGGATGGCGGAAGCAAAACCTATATCAACTCCCATGGCTACCACCACAAAGCTGGATAAAGATGAAAATGGTAAAACAATAGATCCTACACTGTTTCGAGGTATGATCGGATCACTACTGTACCTTACAGCATGTCACCCTGACATTCAATTCAGTGTATGTCTTTGTGCCCGTTTTCAGTCATGCCCCAAAGAATCTCATTTGTCAGTTGTTAAACGCATCTTTAGATATCTCATTGGCACAATTGACATTGGCTTGTGGTTTCCTATCGGTAGTTCCTTTGATTTAATTGCCTATACCGATGCGGATTATGCTGGGTGCATTGTAGATCGTAAAAGTACAAGTGGGTACTGTTAGTTTCTTGGTGGTTGCCTAGTCTCATGGGCCTCCAAGAAACAACATTCAATAGCTCTCTCAACGGCCGAGGCTGAATATGTAGCCGCCGGAAGTTATGGAGCCCAAGTACTTTGGATCAAAAATCAATTGCTTGATTTAGACGTTGAAATGAAAACTGTTCAATACTATGTGATAATACCAGTGCAATTAATTTGTCAAAAAATCCTGTTCAGCATTCTCGGACCAAGCATATTGATATTCGTCATCACTTTCTGAGAGATCATGTAGGAAAAGGGGTCTTTGAATTGAATTTCATTGACACACACAATCAGCTAGCTGACATCTTCACCAAACCCTTAAACCAGGATCAATTTAATAAGATAAGAAGAGAACTTGGGATGTGCAAGGGTGAGAGCATACATGCATAGGTCTGCATTTAGGATAAAGGGCTGCATCTGTAGACAATCATGTGCATCAAGGGTAGGAGAACATGCATATTGTCCGTTTTAATTTTCAATACCTTATGTGTTCACATATACTCATGCATGCTTGTATGTACTTACACTTATTTCGCCCTCCTTGAAACATATTTCTAAGACCAGATAGTCCTTGGTTAAATAATTGTGGACCTAGTGATGTTGGAACTAAAGGTACTACCTAGGGGAAGTCAAAACATTTTCTCTTATATCCACATCTCCATCTCTACAAACTTCCCATGTCATGATGATGGCCCCACTCAGGCAGTCGGTTGATAATCTCCCATATACAAAAAAAGAGGAAACAGAAATAGAAAAGAAAAAGAAGAAACAAAAAAAAAAATTTCAAAAAAAATGGGGATTTTGGTCCTGGCGGTCGACCGCCAGGGTCGCGCCGGTCGACCGACGGCGGCAGACCGGCCGGCTTAAAGGCAAACCGACCCTTCATTTAAGGGCCTCTCTTCCACCATTCTCTTCTCCTATCACCTCCATTCACTCTCTACAACCTTGCCCTAAACCTGGCACTCCTTTTCTCTTCCACCCAATCCTCCACAACCCATTCTTCCTCCACCCGCACACGATCCGGTAGTCCCGTCATCATTTCGGGACGACCTCCATACGGCCGTTCGTGAGTTCGTGGAGATCCCTCTCAGCTTCCATACTGTGAAAGGTTGTTCCAAGCCCTAGCAGTGCCTCTGTGCTCCATCCTCGTTCCCGGGGTTAAGATCGATCGTTCGAGGGTTTCCCGGTGGGTTCTTCTAGTTTGGGATGCCGCCCAGACGGAGTTCTCAGCGTATTGCCCAAGGGGAAGCTAGCCATCAACGGCAAGAGGCCCCGGCTCCTCCACCTCAGCGTGCTCCTCCCCTGCCTCGAGCACCTCTACCTCCACGTCCTATCATCGACCCCCGTCTTGTCGATTTTGAGGAGGTGAATGCAATCCTGCCCGACATTTATACAGTTTTCTCAATGCAACCGGGGTGGATTGATTTGTCACTAGATACAACCGCTACTATCCATATCTAGTGCAACAATTATATGGTAATTTGGTTGACAGAAATGGGAGGTTGTACACAATGGTTCAGGGCATTGAGATCGATATTACTCCAGAATTATTTAACCGTGCCCTAGGTGTTTCTTCCAACCGTGTAGACATGAGTTTTGGGCATAGTGCGGTTGAGGAAAGTTATATTGCCATGACGAGCTGTGAGTTTGTGGATGGTGTGAGCAACCTGATTAAACTGAATGCCAATCACTTTCCTGCACTGCAACGGGTTTTGCATCACATGTTCACATCCTTGATTTATCCCAAAGTGGGCGACAGAGATGAAGTCATAGAAGTTCAGAGATTCTTGTTCTATCATGTCATGAATGGGACTCAAATTAATATGGGTAGGCTCATCACAGATCTGATTGGGACTTGCCGCACCTACCTCCGGCGCTCTCTACCATATGCTTCACAGTTGACCGGTGTCTTCATCTATGTCAGGATTGATGTGGCGAATGAGAAGTTTATACTTGTTAGGCAGGATGACATATACAATGAGCATAAAATTTTCTCAGATTTTGGTTATTACTATGGTCCCGACGGCGAGCTTAGAAGGGACATTCCAGTTTATGGGGAAGAAGAGGAAAGTGAGGAAGAACAAGCACCAATAGAACAGCAAGGTGAAGGGGATATCCCCCCTCCAGTTCCAGCTGAGGAGCAGCCTCCTCCACCATCACCTTATCATCAGGATTTTGAGATGCCTCCTCCACCTCAGTTTCACCATGGAGAGTCTTCTACTCAGGGGGCCGGACAGCACCCTTCGGTGGACTACGAGGCTCTTGACGGGCGGCTCATCGGATTGGCGACTCATGTGGATACCTTTGGGGGTCGTCTCTCTACCCTTGGGGACACTCTAGGCACTGCGATTGACGCCATGTCAGGGTGCATGGATACCTTCTCTACTGCCATGGACACTCTCTCTACTCAAATGGCCACTCTCACCACCCACATGGCTTCCCTCCGAGAGAGTGTAGCTGAGTCTACCTCATCCTTCAGCCTCATGCACCTCTCCCTACTTGGCATGCGGCGCGAGGATGCGACTCGTGATGAATCTATTGGCCATATTCTTGATCTTCTTCATACTCATGACCACTATCTTGGCGAGATCCATCAGCACCTTGGCTATCCACCTCCTCCTCCAGTAGATCAACCACCTACAGACGATGCTCCATGAGGATTTCTTTTGATTTTCCCCTCTAGCATGTTATCTTTTGGTCTTATGTCGCTTGAGTCCCTCCTTCATCTATCCTATCCCTTTTTGATGTTGACAAAGGGGGAGAAGTAGTAGGGCAGGTTTATATACTTATGTATGTCGATGTGTATTTGTGTTGCTTGCTTGCATGTTGATCATGTGAGGATCCTTAGTGTCAGTTCTATGTCAGTTCTATTTTCTTAGTCTTTTGTATTAGAGTCGTGCATTCACTCACGCACTAATGTACTTTGTAATGAAATGATGAATTGAATGTACTGGTGTTTGATTTCAGATGTTTGGCACTTGTGTCTCATTTCATACTCTTTTTGGCAAACAAGTGGTTGGATGGACTGTGCTAAAATGTGTTGAATGGTTTTCAAGCATGTTGAATGACTTTCAAGCATTGCGTTCAATTGAATTTCCGAAAACAATAAAAATGGTTTGAATGCCCAAGAGTTTTGTCATCATCAAAAAGGGGGAGATTGTTGTATATATCTCAGTGCTTTTGAGGATAACAAAACCAAGGACATATGTTTGCTCACGTGCATGGAACTAATAACTTAAGTGATTTTCATATGCAATCTAGGTCGGATTTGATCACGGATTTTACTTAAGTGTTTAGTCCTCCAAAGGCATCCCAAAGAACTCAAATGAACTTGAAATAAATAATAACATACATTCAATTCATGCTTCGATCATGTGGATATATTTCATTGGGCTAAACTCTTCATTTTTCAGGTTTATCAAAGTCCGGTCGACTGCCGGCCCGATCCCGGTTGACCGGAAATAACAACAACCATTCTTCTACAGAAGTTTCTCAGAGCGGTCGACCGCTGGCCCAGGGGAGGTCAACCGAAAATGCCAGGGACCAACCTCCAACCAGTTTCTCAGTGGCGGTCGACCGCCAACCCCGATAAGCCCAAAATGTTGACTTTTGTCCATCTCGAAAGAAGCATCTCTTCTTGGTATTGTTTAATCCCAATGCCACCAAACCCTCTAAGTTTTGTGGATCTGGTTCCTGGCTTGTCTCTTGACCATTCAAGAGTTATAAAATCATCTCTTTGGGATAAGAAACCCTAATGCTCTAAGAGGGATTAAGGAGGCTACCAAAGGGGAGAGAAGGGAGCTAGCACTGTAGACGTGAACAGTGCTCCGGAAGGAAGTTCTTCATCATTCTTCATCCATCCTCAAGTGAAGTTCAAGCCATATCTAAAGGAGATCAATCCCAAGCCAAGTGGAGTTCAAGCTGCATCCAAGAAACTCTTCATCAACTAAGGGGGAGCATCAATCAAGCCTTTTCTTTTGTGTTTCCATTCTCAATTTTTCTAAGCTTCAAGTGTGGCTGTTTTGTAATTCTAAAAAACCATCCCGTGTGTGTGTGGATCTTCGTAGATCCGTGTGTGTGTGCAGTTAAGTCTGATTGTTTTTGTGTGTGTGTGTTTAGGTGTCTATTACACCTTCGTGGGAGCCTTCACCTCCTAACGTGTGTGTGTGTGTGTGTGTGTGTTCGATCTTGTATCTCTTTATAAGATAATGTGTGGTTTCTCACAGTCGATGAGGGGTGGATGTAGGTTGCCGTTGTGGCATCTAAACCACCGAAAAATTGCTGTCTCATTGTGGTTTGTTCCTTTTTTTCTATCCCCCTTCTACGCATGCTTGTGGAATTAGATTAATTGCATCTATTAGATCTAGATTTACTGATCACTTTCAAACAGATCCTCGATATATCAAAAGCTGGATTCGGATTGACAAGGTTACTCTTGCCGGAAAGATAACAGTTTGCGTTGAGTGAATCTACGGATTTGCCAACTCCGCCTAGTACCAAGGTTTATTGGAGTGATTGATTTTGATAGATCTATTATATCTTGCTCTTGTTCTATAGTGTTATTACATAATCTTAAAATTGAGTATAGCTTTGTTAAAATATTGATATCACCCAATTCACCCCCCCCTCTTGGGTGCCATTGATCGCGAGACTTCAGGGAAGGCGCCCCAATCCCGGTTGCCCTGGATCCCCTCCCTCGACCAGTACCTTCAGTGTCCGGGCCTCTCTATACTGGAGGTGCCACTCCATTGCTTCGGGAGCCACGCGAGGAGAACTCAGGAAAGGTCCCCCCTCTGTGCATCTCAAGCGGATTATGGAGGGTGGTTTAGTCTTGGCCCAGCTATGGGCTGAGGCAGTCGACGCGTATGCTCGAGAGGAGTCGGAGCGGGAGACTCTTTCATGGGCCCGTGGTGCGCTTGATCGGAAGGTCGAGCGTTTGACCCTCGAACTTGGGGACCTTCATCGGGAGGTGGCCCCGCTCCGGGCACATGTGCAGTCGACCCAGGCGGAGGCTCGGTCGTTGGCTGAGCAGCTGGCCCAGGCCCATTGTAGGGTCGATCTGAAGAATGGGCTCCTGGAGGCGGAGCGCAGAGTATAGGTTGAGCGTGACGAGCAATGGAAGGCCGAGCGCGAGGGACTCGAGGGTCGAGTCCGGGGGGCCGAAAATGCACGGAACGAGGCCGAGAGGAGGCTGTCCGAGGCGGAACAGAGGGTAGCTGAGCTTGAGGGGAAGGCGGAGCTGGCTGGGGTCGAAGTGCTCGAGCAATATAAATGCTCAGAGGCTTACCACGTAGCTCTTTATAAGACTGCCTTCCCCTACTATGAGTCGGGCTACCGTCAGTGTCACACCCCGACGCGGAATATCGGAATGCGGCAGTAGAAATAGTTAACAATATGTTGATTTCTAGACATGCTGTGCTAAAGTAAAAGGGTCAACACAACACCATGAACAAAAAATAACTCCATTAACTAAATAAACATCAAATGCTCCATAATCTAATTACATCATCCTTTTAAACCAACTTAAGAAAAACTTCTAACATAACATTCATTGGACATCATTACATCAATATTGACTCAACCATTACAGCTCTACTGGACATGCACTCTAAACCATAACTAGACACAAAACATCTATAACGACTCTTCGAAATCTCCAACTGGCTCGCTCCAGGGTTGTCACTCTTGCCCATCCCCATCGGTCTGCGAATCCTCACCTGAGCTACCTGAAAGGGGGAAACAACTAGGTGAGCAAACGCTCAGTAGGTAATAACATGCAAGTTTAAGTAATTAACCAATTAATTGCATTTATATGTGCGAAAAAAAAGAACGAAATGAAATGACGATATGGCAAAGTAACATAATAAAAAGAAGGCGAGATCATGATGTAATTGGAAATTGGCCAACAAGCAAGAATTAACCAAGTCAAGAAAGATTCAAGTAATAGATTATGTCATAGACATCACGCTAGTCATGCACTCGGTGCAATGCCTCACCATGTCATTCAAACTCCCTGTGGCACAAGTACTTTTCGGTCACTCCTCCCAGGACTAGACCGGGCCCTTATGATGCATTGGCATTGATTTAATGGATCCAAGATCCCAAGTTATGTCTAGACATTACTCAAGTTAAATGGCCAATTATATCAAGGTATGAACTTACCTCGAAAAAACCCAAGGATAAGTTGAAGAGATACTTTGTCTAGAAAGTTCAAGTTCTCAAGAACCAGTAGGTTCTCGGGTTCAACATCATAAAACACGGAAATCAATTTTGGAGTATACGCCAGTCTAGACTGGGCCGCTCAAGCTATGTACGGTCTCATCTGGGCCGTTCAGGAAGAACTGGGCTGAAGGTCAGCCTTAACGAAGTCAAGGATGAACGGACCAGTATGGGCCGCTCTTGAACAAGAACGATCTCAAATAGGCCATTCAACTAGTATGGACGGTCAAGAAAGGGGCCGCACATGGCCAGAAGAACTTGAAGCCCAAGAATAAGATAAACGGGCCTTATAGGGCCGCTCGTGGGATGGATGGTCCAATAAGATCCGCTCGAGTACATGAACGGGCCTAATCAGTCCGTTCAACTGGGCTTAACTTAATAAACTAGAAATCTACCCAAGTGGGCTCCGGGCTGCCATAAGTGGGGCAGAACTGAACCTGGGTCCAGCCCACTCCCCACTGGTCAACCTAGGGCTTACTGGGTCAATCAAACCATGATTTGGTCAAAGAAAGGACAAGGATAATCGACCAACCTTAAATGGCAATTAGCCAGGGATGCATGGTTCCTAATGGGCCGCCTATTGAGTTAAACGGTCCAAATCCGGCCGTTCAAGACTCAGTCGGTCCAAATTGAGCCGTGACTTACAACACAACAATCCAAGTGGTTCGATCACATGAACAGGTTCAGGTCTTGGTGGTACAACCTGCCCGACATCCTAGTGGGAATCCCAGGCTCGCGAGGACTTACGGAGGTCTTGTAATGAAGGTCCTAATCCGACGAAAGGAGTATCCGGCGAAGAGTCCCAACCATTACATGGAAATGAGGTTAATAAAACATCAGAAACCAGTGTAGTGGTCAGTGAATCCTACCGGAGTAGAACGACTGTCAAACAATCCTAGTAACATGGTTCATGTATTCATATTTGAATTTGAAATAATAAACCAAGGTCATGATGAGAAATAAACCAGCAATTATAAAATTTAATCTTCCATATGTTCCATTTACATGTTGGTTACTAGTCCTACCATTAAGATTAAATAAATAGGGATAAAACATGCTAAATTCAAAATCAACATAATTTTGTGGGGAAGAACGGTTCGTCCAGAACCTTTCAAGGGGCCTCTGCGGTCTCTCCACATGCCGTTCATGCTCTGCAGGCAGGGGCCCGGCAGGAGATGAGCGGTCTATAGATGGCCACATGGCTCGTTGAGCGGTTCTGGCCTAGCCGCTTGTCTCAAGAAAACATAATAACACAAATAACACAGGCGGTCACTGGCTGGCCGTTCATATAGTCGCGCGGTCTATTGAATGACTGCTCATATCAGAACAGTTCGCTGCCCCTTCGCCCTGCCCACCTCCGGCGAGTCCGGCTAGGGTTAGGTATAATGGCGGAATACACAGTCAACAGGGCATGAAAATTGGGGCTTTTATAGCCAATGGAAAGAGCATAAAATTTTACACAAGATAACATGATCAATTAGACTTTTAGTGCCTACAATCCCTACTTAAATCGAGGTGGAACATAGTTAACCCTAATACGACATGTTTGCACTAAAACTAAAAATTCTCGCAGGATACGAGCTAACATTTAGGGCTTTTTAGACCAAAAGAAAGAGGACTCGTCGATGCTTCTAACTATATATAATACTTAGGGTTTGGCTTGCTATCACCTACCTTAATAGAAGGATGAAGGGGGAAGAGGGATGCCGATCGAGCTAGGTACACACCACCGGTGATCGCCGCGATTCTTCCTTGATCGAGCTCCTCTCCGGCTACCACATCTTCTAAACGATTTTAGGGTGGTAGAGGATCATTTTTATAGGTTCTATAGGGTATGGAGAGTTCTAATCGCGGGGATAGAGTCCACGCAACTTAGTCATGCGTGAAACGCGCCGGATGGGGTTGCAGCCACCTTGCGCCGCCAAATACACCTCCTAGGGTTAGGGTTTCAGAGAATAATAAGAGGGGAAACGATCTCTTAATCCTAACCTTTCATTTGCATCTGGTTTTAGCTTCAATGGTTTAGTATTAGGCTCTAATTTCACGTTTTAAGGTCCAGTTAGCTAAGTGTTGATTTGGGCCTTAATATGCTAATTCGGCTTATTTAAGAATTTTATTTGGGTTGGTCGTAGAAGATAATTTCACTAAACGTTTTATCCACTACAAGATTATAATTTTATCAGATTTTTATAAAATGGTCAAAATTTTACTTATCCTATTTCTTAAGGAATTACGTATTAATTTCTCAAAAAATTTTATTCGTTATTATACCGGGGTGCTACACCCTCCCCAACTTTAAGGAATTTGGTCCTCCAAATTCACTGAACTTGATAAAAATAGGGAGTGAAATAGCCCAACTAGAATAAGGTGGGATACTGCTTCCGCATAGTATCTTCTGACTCCCAAGTAGCCTCTTCGGTTCCACGCCGACTCCACTGAACTTTAACCATGGGTATGGAACGATTCCTGAGTTGCTGCTGCTTATGATCTAGAATCTTGATAGGTCTTTATTCATAAGTCAAATCTTCTTTCAGCTCCAAATCCGCATGCTGAATGACATGAATGGGGTCATACACATATATCCGCAGCATAGACACATGGAAGACATTGTGTACTCCTGATAACTGAGGTGGTAGTGCTAATCGGTAAACAACCTCTCCCACTCTTTCCAGAATCTCGAATGGACCAACATATCTTGAACTCAACTTGCCTTGAATACCAAACTTGCGAATCCCTCTCATGGGAGAAACCTTCAAAAACACGTGCTCACCGACATGAAATTTCAAGGCTCTCCTTCTGTTGTCGGCATAGCTCTTCTGTCTTGACTGTGCTACTTGCAACCGATCTATGATAATACAAATATTCTTGGATGATTCAGAAATGAGATCTGGTCCAAGCCATTGCTTCTCACCTACCTCCTCCCAACATAATAGGGATCAACAACTTCTTCCATACAGAGCTTCAAACGGGGCCATCTGGATACTGGACTGGTAACTATTGTTGTAGGCGAATTCAATCAAAGCCAAGTGATCACTCCAACAACCTCCAAAATTAATCATGCAGGCTCTAAGCATATCTTCCACTATCTGGTTGGTTCTTTCAGTTTGTCCGTCTGTTTGTGGATGAAAAGTAGTGCTGAAATTCAGACGGGTTCCCAAAGACTCTTGCAATCCCTTCCAAAAATGTGAAGTGAATCTGCGGTCTCTATCAGACACAATTCTGACTGGAATACCATGGAGTCTTACAACTTCTTTCATATACAAAGCAGATAAGACATCAACCATCCACTTAGACTTAATGGACAAGAAATGAGCAGACTTTGTCAATCTGTCGATAATCACCCATATTGCATCGAATCCACTACGAGTCCTAGGTAGACCCATAATAAAATCTATGCCAATACTCTCCCACTTCTATTGAGGTATATCAAGTGGTTTCAATTTCCCTGTAGATTTGAAATGCGCAGCCTTGACTTGCTGACATACCAAACATCTACTCACAAATTCTGTAAGTTTCTTTTTTATATTCGGCCACCAAAAGGATCTTTTCAAATCCTTAAACATCTTAGTACTTCCCGGATGAATAGTGTATCTGGATCTATGAGCTTCTTCGAGAATCTTATTCTTTATTTCAGCTACATCAGGTACACATGTCCTTCTCCGAAACAACAATCTGCCATCGTCAGTTACCATGAAATCAAGTCTCTTGCTCAAACTCTCCTTGATCTCTACCAACTCTGGGTCATTGTCTTGCAAGGACTTGATTTCTATCAGGAATTCTGATTTAAGTTGAATCTGAGCAATCGTAACCCGATCCTTGTCAACATTGAGATCCAAACTAGCTAACTACTCCAACAGTCTCCATTCTTGCAACATGAGATGCGACAACTTAGCTATTGGCTTGCGGCTCGAGGCATCCGCCACTACATTCCCCTTTCCAGGATGATACTCTATGGAGAAGTCAAAGTCTTTTAAATACTCAAGCCATCTTCTCTGCCTCATATTGAGTTCTTTCTGAGAAAATAAATACTTCAGACTCTTATGGTCTAAGAACACTGTAAATGTCTCTCCATACAAGTAGTGCCTCCATATCTTCAAGGCGAACACTACAGCTGCTAGTTCCAAATCATGAACATGATAGTTCTCTTCATGCTTCCTCAACTGCCTAGAAGAATAGGCTATCACTTTCTCGTGCTGCATGAGCACACAGCCTAGACCAATGCCTGAAGTATTAGTGTACACCACAAAACCTCCTTCTCCAGATGGTATAGCCAAAACAGAGGCAGTAGTTAGACATTCCTTCAAGGTCTGAAAGCTTCTCTCGGAATCCTCTGACCAATCAAATTTGTTCTCCTTGTGGGTTAATCTTGTTAAAGGCACCGCGATCTTGGAGAAATCCTTAATAAACCTCCGGCAATAACCTGCTAGGCCTAAGAAACTTCTAACTTCAGTTACATTAGTAGGCCTATCCCAATTCTTCACTGCCTCTACCTTCGAGGGGTCAACAGAAATACCTTCCTTTGTAATAATATGCCCTAGAAAGGACACCTCTTGCAGCCAGAATTCACACTTACTAAACTTGGCGTATAGCTGATGGTCTCTCAATATTTGCAACGCCATCCTCAAATGTTTAGCACCCTCCTCCTTAATCTTAGAATAAATCAAGATATCATCAATAAACACCACGACCCACTGATCAAGATAGGGCCGAAACACATTGTTCATCAACTGCATGAAAGCTGCGGATGCATTCGTTAGTCCAAAAGACATTACTACAAATTCAAAATACCCATACCTGCTTTGGAAGGCCGTCTTATAGATATCTTCTTCCTTAATCCGCAACTGATGATATCCTAATCGAAGATCAATCTTAGAAAAATACTGAGCTCCTGCTATCTAATCAAATAATTCGTCAATCCTCGACAATGGGTATTTGTTCTTGATAGTCAGCTGGTTCAATTACTGATAATCGATGCTAAATCTCATCGAACCATCCTTCTTCCGGATGAACAATACTGGGGCTCCCCATGGGGATGTACTTGGACAAATGAACCCCTTCTCAAGTAATTCCATTAACTGTTGCTTCAATTCCCTCAGCTCCGTGGGAGACATACCATAAGGAGCTTTAGAAATAGGAGTCGCGCCAGAATTAAATCAATAGAAAAGATAACTTCTCTCTCAGGTGGAAGTCCTGGCAATTCCTCAGGAAAGACATCTGGAAAATCTCAGACGACATGAATATCCTTAATCTCGATCTTCTTCTCAGGGGTCACATAAACAAGGGCTAGAAAAGCCTGACATCCTTTCCTCATCAACTTATCAGCTCGAAGGGCCGAAATAAGTGGCACAAACTTATGGTGCCTAACCCCTATAAAAGAAAGTCCAGGGTGCCCAGAAAAAGACACAGAACTAGAACTGCAATGAACATTGGCCTCATACTTAGCCAACCAATCCGCTCCTAAAATTACATCATAATCTTTCATATCCATGCAAACTAAATCAACTGGCAAGTTCTGTTCATTAATCATAACCTTACTAGAAGGATAGAAATACTTAATTGCTGAACTGGAACCAATAGGGGTTGAAATCTCTAATGGAGAATTCATCAAGACTGACTTTATAGCTAAAGACTTAGCAAATTTTCGAGAAACAAAAGAATGAGTGGCACCAATATCAAAGAGAACGAATGCTGGCTTATCATGTATAATAAGAGTACATTCAACGAGTCCACCCTCCTCGGTGGTTCCTGCATCATCTTCTTGTAGGGCTTGCAGCTTATCCTACTGCTTCTTATTCCCTTGCGGCTTAGTCGGGATAGCTTGATCGGACAAAAGGGGACACTCTGGAATACGATGGTCCCTACTACCACAACGCAGGCAGGCGCCCAGCTTGCGCCAGCACTCTTCCATCTTGTGACCTGGACGGTCACAATACTTGCACACGCCCTTAAATGGCACAGTAGGGCTAGGCTTCTTGTCATCATTCTTCGACATTTTGCCCTTCCACGATCTAGACCCGCCATTGGGCCTTTTCTTGCCATTGTCGGGTTTGATACTCCCGAAACCAGTAGGTTGTTCCTTCTTAACACCCTTTCCACAGATTCTCTCCGTCATTTCTAAGGTGTCTTCCAAGACTTGAGCTTTCCTTACCATTTCCGCATAAGTTTGAATTTCCATTGGCACTAACTGGTTGATATACTGCAACTTCAGCCCGTTGAGAAAATGCTTAGCCTTCATCTTCTCTGTAGATATCAAGTGAGTGGCATAACGAGATAACCGAGAGAACTGAGCTTCATACTTGGCTACAGAAAGATTCCGAGGCTTCAAAGCAACAAACTCAACCGCTTTCTTTTCTTGCACTCTATCAGAAAAATATTTGCTATTAAAGAGTTCCTCGAACTCCTTCCATGAAACTTGTCTATCTCCAAGGGTAGCCTTCACTGCATCCCACCATGTTCTTGCATCACGCTCCAGCTGGAAGGTCGTTAAAAGAACACGCTCCTGATCGCTACACTACATCACTTCAAAGATCCTCTCCATCTCTTTTAGCCAGTGCTCGGCTTCATCGGGGTCGATCGAGCCTCCAAAACGTGGGGGATTCATCCCATGAAAATTTCGGTGAAGATCGCCAGCTCCGTGGTTCGCTCCTCCTCCTTGGGCCACTTGCTGCAAGGCCCGAGTAAGTCCTTGAACCGTTCGCTGCATGTCTCGCCATTGCGCACGCTCTGCCGCCATTAGAACGTCCTACGTGTAGAATTATTTTAGGGTCATTAAGAAGGGAATCTTAGAATTAGATTATTAACTCAACCCAAGTCTCTACCCAAATCTCACTAGGTTGGGTTCTTAGACTTATAGCAAGGTTATAGGTTCTACGACATCACTTAGGATCCTAGAACTTAGAAAACCTAGGAATATTAGAAACCTAGGCTCTGATACCACCAAACTGTCATGCCCCGACGTGAAATATCGGAACGCGACAGTAGAAATAGTTAACAATATGTTGATTTCCAGACATGCTGTTCTAAAGCAAAAGGGTCAACACAACACCATGAACAGAAAATAACTCCATTAACTAAATAAACATCAAATGCTCCATAATCCAATTACATCATCCTTTTAAACCAACTTAAGAAAAACTTCTAACATAACATTCACTGGACATCATTACATCAATATTGACTCAACCATTACAACTCTGCTGGACATGCACTCTAAACCATAACTAGACACAAAACATCTATGACGACTCTTCGAAATCTCCAACTGGCTCGCTCCAGGGTTGTCACTCTTGCCCATCCCCATCGGTCTGCGAATCCTCACCTGAGCTATCTGAAAGGGGGAAACAACTGGGTGAGCGAACGCTCAGTAGGTAATAACAGGCAAGTTTAAGTAATTAACCAATTAATTACATTTATATGTGCGAAAATAAAGAACAAAATGAAATGACGATATGGCAAAGTAACATAATAAAAAGAAGGCGAGATCATGATGTAATTGGAAATTGACCAACAAGCAAGAATTAACCAAGTCAAGAAAGATTCAAGTAAGAGATTATGTCGTAGACATCATGCTAGTTATGCACTCGGTGCAATACCTCACCATGTCATTCAAACTCCTCGGGGCACAAGTACTTTTCGGGCGCTCCTCCCAGGACCAGACCGGGACCTTATGATGCGTTGGCATTGATTTAATAGATCTAAGATCCCAAGTTATGTCTAGACTGATAGGGCCGGTGCGATGGATACAGAGGGGGGTGAATGTATCCCTCTTAAAAATTGCCCAAATCAAACCCTGAAGCTAGACACAGTTGCAGAATAAAAACAATTGAGCTCTTCAAGACGAGATTCCAAGACACACTTGATCAACCAGTTGGACTGCAACAATGCAACCACCTGAGCAAGTCTAAGCCGAGACAGAATCAAATTGAAATAGTGTGTGCCATGAAGCATTCAACCAGATGACTCATTTGAGGCGATCCTAGCCATGCATCTAACGCCAATCAGATACAAGAACAAACCACGAAGACAATGCATTTTTAGGTGGTTCGGTCCACAGACCTACGTCCACCCCTCACTCCAAACCGGAGTGAGGCTTCCACTAGCAACAGCTAGAACCGCAGACTTAGTCTGCAAACAAATGCTGCCTAACAGCTTGACCAGGAGAACAACCTCCCCTCTTCCTCCAGACCGGAGGGAAACCACTAGTGACTACCCGTCACTAGCAACCAGAGACCGAAGTCTCTCTTCCTCCACCTAGGAGGGAACCCACAAGTGACACCCAACCACTTGCAACCGGAGACACCAGGTCTCCCTTCTCCTGAGTCCACAATAGGAACCCGACCTCAAACCAGAGAATCAGAAGAACAACGATGATCAGATAAAAAAGAAAAACAAGAAATGATAAAAATCACAGTTGTAGACACGTCAAAATTGATGCTATGTTGAGTAAATCTCATGTCACCATGTGACGCCCCAAAGCGGACTTCGATATTGATTTAAAATGAAGTTTTTTCTATTTTTTTATGAATTAATTGTGATTTCTTGAATTAATGCCCTAATTAGGGGCGCCATTTAAATTAACGGCCTGGCCAAGGGCGCTTCTTTAATAAATGGACGACTACCAATACGGGCGTCATTTTCTGGATTTACTGAAATTTCTGAATTTCAAAGAAAATGAAAATTGAAGAATTGACGTCTCTCTTGAAGGCGTTGATTATTTGACATTCATATGGCAGGCGTCAGTTCATCATTTTAAATAAGGAAAGTTAATTATTTCTATAATTAAATCCAGGAATTGACGACTTTATGAACGTCGTTATTTTAATTAACGCCTTTGGTGGTGTCGTCATTTTTTAATTGACGCCTTTCAAGGGGTCGTCATTTTCAATTCCGTCTCCCTTTTGCCTCCTTCTTTCCAGTAATGATTCTTTCCCCATTTTAAACCTTGTGTTCGACTGGGAAGAGTGTTTCTTGATGGAGGATCATTACCTTGTTTTAATCCTTGTTTTGCGAGGATATTTGGCCCTATAAATACCCCTCCTGATTCTCTTCGCGCGAGAGAGGCAAGGGAGCAAAGGTAGAGGGATGCGAGTTAGCAGCAACATAGATTTAGAAGAGAGTTGGCAGAGAGAAACACATACAGAGTTAACAGAGAGAACAACGTTTCTTTGATTGCAGGTGATTCTCCCAAGCTCTTCTTCCTGGCAGATTTCTCTCCTTCTACGAACGAACCTCTGCTGCCCCTCTTGCATATTGAAGACTCCTTTCTCCCCTTCACTGCTGCACGCATAGCAGAAAGGAACCATCCCTTTAGCTTGTTTAATTGCTTTCGTCATTAACATATTGATGCGGGACGGGACCAAGGACACGACAAGCTCGCGATCGTCCCTTAACGAGGGAAGCGTCGGATGTGCGCGGTTGAGAAACCGGCAGTGAGCTAGGGTGGTCGGCTCTCACTTGTGCCCGGATCGGGTCACTGGACGGTCTCGCACTCTCTCGCAGCAGTGATATTATAAATTGAAGGTGAGCTAGGTATCCCTACACATGCTCTCTAGCAGCGGCATATAAAGCATATAAAGAATTAAGCTAATGCCAAGTGTAAGGGTGAAGGCGATACCTCCACGCTCTCGGCGTGGCGAAGACGGCACCCGGCCGAAGCTCGTACTCCCGGGAACTTAGTACATTATATTTACAGCAGTATAAATAAGCCCACTCCACGCAGGGAGGTAAAGGGCGACACAAGTGGGCCCGGGAGGACCAAGTTCGGGTTGACGGGCGGGTTCGGGCAATGCTTCGGCTTCACGCGTACTCGTGCTAGTGGGGGCCCACGTATTGACCGGAGGGGTCGTGTGGGGCCTGATGACTCCTCTGTGGTGGAGACACCTGGAAAGCATACCCCTTGGATGGCGAGCTGCTGGAACGATCGCCGGACGCCGGGCGGCCCTCGGACGACGCTCGCCGGGAACTCGGCCACGAACCTGAAAGTTCTATTTGCAGGCGCGCGACTCGAGAAAACTGCTGCTGCGATCAGCCCCGTCGTCGGAATGCGACGAGGTTAGCGCCGTTGGAAAGCTGACTCAGAATACTTCGACGTAGGGGTCTTCAAAAAAAATAATCAGATCTGTATTTCTGATCATGTATTTTACAAGCTTGCTGGAATCTGGCCAGAACTGCAGGGGCAGGTTCTGACTTCTCTGAAGATCGACGTTGACCGGAAAGAAGACCTCCGAATCTGGAAATAATCTCTTCAGCAAAGTTGAATATCTTTGAGATAGGAATCCGGAAATATGTTTGGTTTTCTGATTGGAGACGAAATGGATTTTCTGGGATTTCTTTACTAGACCTGTGTCGGATCTGGTAAACTGTGGGCAGACTGTTCTTGGGAACTTGGACGAAATTTGAAAAATACTTGGAGGGTGAACCAAAAATTAATAAAATTCTGGTGGTAGAGGGATGTGGAAAGAGCTCCCAGTAAATTTGGGCGACCCAACAAAAATCAAAAGGTGGTTCGAATGGGGTAAACTCAGAGCTGATGAATAGTAAATAGAACCAGGACAGATCTGGAACTTGGACTTGGACGAAAATCAAAAAATAGCTAAAGGATGAATTTTGATGTGATTTTTTTTTGTGGGGATAAGGGTTCTAGAGGGGAACCAACCCTGAAATTTTGAGATTCAGAAGATGAAAGGAGTGATAGCAGGAATTCGGAGAAGAAGGGTCTGTCCTGAGTGGACAGAACACCGAAACCGTTGGCGACGACGCATCGGCGGCGAGACGATGGCAGCGGCGATCACCGGAGTTGCTTCAGATGCTGGAGGGGATCAAGGGGGAAGGGATTACACTCTAGAAAGGGGAGAGGGGGTGGAGGAACCAGGTAGAGAGAGGGGAGGGGCGCAAATCTCCAAGGGGGCAAATGCCTTTTTTTCCTTCATTAATTCCTTCAATATGAAAAATACAACCTTATATAGGATGCCAACCAAACTCAACCTCAACCCTTGGATCTAGGGGTTTGGATTGAAGGGCTGGGATACAATGTGAATCACGCATTTAATACATTAGTTTAATCTAATTTGACCATACTTATTCAACCTTGGACTAGATCCATTCGAACACCACCAAATACACACCAACCAAGCCACCAAGCCTAATAAGGCCAAAGAAGCTTGCGCCCCCCTTCATGGGCCAAGGCCATTCATGGGCCAAGAGCCACCTAATAGCTCATGCTAGGCATGGACCCTTTCCACTTAGTTGGCCCATGAGGAAGTGTAACCCAATTTGGGCCTTAAGTGCATTAGTGACCCATTAGACACCTAATGACCCAATATGGCATAAGCTCCTTAATGGACTCTACTAATGGCAACCTAGCCATGGACTTGACATAACAAATGGCCCATTGGCTTGATATAAGCCTTACAAGGAGCCCAAAAGAAAGAAATTACACAATTACAACTTCATACAAGCCATATCACACAAATACACTTCACCCGTGTATGGAAATCGCCTTTGATGCCCCATCAATTCTCCCCGGGTGGGAGGAACTCGACCCCGTCGAGTAGGGGTATGGCTGCTCCGGTCCTCCGGCGGATCCGTCACCGTGCTAAGTAGCGCGGGTATGCTCCACTCCAAGTGATCGGCACCTGCTCATTCCATATATACTCGATATGCGCACTGCTATGGCTAAAGGTGGTCACTCCGAAGGGGCACTCTCAAAGGAAGGAAACAGCTCGAAGACTCACTAGGAATCACCGCTGAGTCCCTATAGGTGACTGATCCAGATATAGAAGTAAAACCGATCCCATACTCATCAAGTGAGTCCACTCGCCTCTTACTCGTAAGAGACCGACAACGAGCTTGCACAAGACACATGCAGACTCACCATGCACAGACACACGAATGCAAACCACGCAAACAAATCACTCAAAACAAAACCACACAAAGAAAAAGCACACTGTTAGTCCGACCCGTCATGGGTGACGGCGGACCAGGACACCCGAATATGTGCCATGCATATAATAGATGTACACGATGGTGGATGGAAGGGAGGACTCCTAGACACCCTAAGATGTACCACTCATGCATTGGTGACCGATGGGATTTGGGTGAAGAAGGGGTAGGAGATCCAAAACTACCCTCGTCATCATCCCTAGATGTAGAGACGGCTTGCCGAATAGACCGAGGGGTATGGGTGGAATAGTGAACTCCTTGGAAGAGGTGGAGGGAATGTGATAGCTCGGGAGCTTCACTAGTGGAGGGGTCAAAAGGGTCAAAGAAGGTATGACCCCGGGAGATGGGTTCCTCCATGACACGGTCCCAATCGTGAAATTCTTGAAGGCGTGAATGGCCACCTTCATCCGCCATAGTGAACGGGACGATGGTCATGTGAAGAAAACAAACTTCTTCCCTCGGGCAAAAGGAAATGAAGTCGGACTCGGCCTGCATCGGAAGGAGTAGAAGAATCTCCGTGGTGACACAACCCACGGTGCACTCGGAGGTAATGGATCCATAGGCCGGATGGGTGAAGCTAAGACTAGCGGGTTGGTCGAAGCCTCGGGCCAATAAATGTGTAAAGGTCAACTGCCGGCCTAACCCTTTAAGAAGGTCGTCCAATGTGTCCACATAGTGACGAGACCGGAAGGTGGTATGAAATGAGTTGCTTGACACTAGTGGTAGTGTGGGGTCCATTGATGGGAAGGGATGTGGGACCAAGCCATCCTTGAGCCAACTAAGAAGTGGCTCGGCTATGAAAAACGTACCCGTTAGAAATACGGGTGGCCCGGGCCTTGGTGGTTCCAAATGAGAGGATTCCGAATCGAATTCGGAAATAGAGATGGATGACATTGGAACTCTCTCGAGTGGTGAAGGCCATGGTGTAGGCGGCTGGGAGGTAGATGCTTGTCTAAAGCCACCATACCGAGAGAAGTGTGACTCAAATGGTTCGACCACTAGAGCGACCGTATAGGATTCCGCTAGAGAGACTGCATTGCGGATAAGACATTCCAACTGGAAGTGAAAGCGCAAACCTCTCCGGAAGTGAAATGCGGCTGTGTTGCTCTCCTCTCCCAAACCATGTTCCAACCAATACTTATGATATGCCCGAAGGTACTCGGACACGGACCTATCACCTTGGACGGGTCGACATGGGTTGGCCATAGTTGCCAAAATATGGGAATGGATCCCTAGGAATGGATATGCAAGGCCATTTGGGCAAGACACTAGACACGACCCTAAGTAATGCAAAGTTGGAATGCATGCACACTAAGGACCCTAGACGTAAACCAAGACCCGGTACGGGGCGGAGACAATCGACCCGAAGGTCACTCGCACAAGTGTGCGGCCTTCCCGATAGGCGTAACCTAACGGTCGGACAACACCTTTTTTTATACCGAGTAAAGGGATGTATGCGACCCAAAAATGACTCTTTTTGTTGTTTTAAAAATATGATGATCCTAAACACGACTTAGACCGACTAATGACTACATGACACTCTTTTTTTTTTTTGACTCCCTCGACTCAAACTCGCTCTGATACCAAATTGATGCGGGACGGGACCAAGGACACGACAAGCTCGCGATCGTCCCTTAACGAGGGAAGCGTCGGATGTGCGCGGTTGAGAAACCGGCTGTGAGCTAGGGTGGTCGGCTCTCACTTGTGCCCGGATCGGGTCACGGGACGGTCTCGCACTCTCTCGCAGCAGTGATATTATAAATTGAAGGCGAGCTAGGTATCCCTACACATGCTCTCTAGCAGCGGCATATAAAGCATATAAAGAATTAAGCTAATGCCAAGTGTAAGGGTGAAGGCGATACCTCCACGCTCTCGGCGTGGCGAAGACGGCACCCGGCCGAAGCTCGTACTCCCGGGAACTTAGTACATTATGTTTACAGCAGTATAAATAAGCCCACTCCACGCAGGGAGGTAAAGGGCGACACAAGTGGGCCCGGGAGGACCAAGTTCGGGTTGACGGGCGGGTTTGGGCAATGCTTCGGCTTCACGCGTACTCGTGCTAGTGGGGGCCCACGTATTGACCGGAGGGGTCGTGTGGGGCCTGATGACTCCTCTGTGGTGGAGACACCTGGAAAACGTACCCCTTGGATGGCGAGCTGCTGGAACGACCGCCGGACGCCGGGCGGCCCTCGGACGACGCTCGCCGGGAACTCGGCCACGAACCTGAAAGTTCTGTTTACAGGCGCGCGACTCGGAGAAAACTGCTGCTGCGATCAGCCCCGTCGTCGGAATGCGACGAGGTTAGCGCCGTTGGAAAGCTGACTCAGAATACTTCGACGTAAGGGTCTTCAAAAAAAATAATCAGATCTGTATTTCTGATCATGTATTTTACAAGCTTGCTGGAATCTGGCCAGAACTGCAGGGGCAGGTTCTGACTTCTCTGAAGATCGACGTTGACCGGAAAGAAGACCTCCGAATCTGGAAATAATCTCTTCAGCAAAGTTGAAGATCTCTGAGATAGGAATCCGGGAATATTTTTGGTTTTCTGATTTGAGACGAAATGGATTTTCTGGGATTTCTTTACTAGACCTGGGTCGGATCTGGGAAACTGTGGGCAGACTGTTCTTGGGAACTTGGACGAAATTTGAAAAATACTTGGAGGGTGAAACAAAAATTAAGAAAATTCATGGTGGTAGAGGGATGTGGACAGAGCTCCCAGTAAATTTGGGCGACCCAACAGAAATCAAAAGGTGGTTCGAATGGGGTAAACTCAGAGCTGATGAACAGTAAATAGAACCAGGACAGATCTGGAACTTGGACTTGGACGAAAATCAAAAAATAGCTAAAGGATGAATTTTGACGTGATTTTTTTTGTGGGGATAAGGGTTCTAGAGGGGAACTAACCCTGAAATTTTGAGCTTCAGAAGATGAAGGGAGTGATAGCAGGAATTCGGAGAAGAAGGGTCTGTCCTGAGTGGACAGAACACCGAAACCGTTGGCGACGACGCGTCGGCGGCGAGACGATGGCGGCGGCGATCACCGGAGTTGCTTCAGATGCTGGACGGGATCAAGGGGGAAGGGATTACACTCTAGAAATGGGAGAGGGGGTGGAGGAACCAGGTAGAGAGAGGGGAGGGGCGCAAATCTCCAAGGGGGCAAATGCCTTTTTTTCCTTCATTAATTCCTTCAATATGAAAAATACAACCTTATATAGGATGCCAACCAAACTCAACCTCAACCCTTGGATCTAGGGGTTTGGATTGAAGGGCTGGGATACAATGTGAATCACACATTTAATACATTAGTTTAATCTAATTTGACCATACTTATTCAACCTTGGACTAGATCCATTCAAACACCACCTAATACACACCAACCAAGCCACCAAGCCTAATAAGGCCAAAGAAGCTTGCGCCCCCCTTCATGGGCCAAGGCCATTCATGGGCCAAGAGCCACCTAATAGCTCATGCTAGGCATGGACCCTTTCCACTTAGTTGGCCCATGAGGAAGTGTAACCCAATTTGGGCCTTAAGTGCATTAGTGACCCATTAGACACCTAATGACCCAATATGGCATAAGCTCCTTAATGGACTCTACTAATGGCAACCTAGCCATGGACTTGACATAACAAATGGCCCATTGGCTTGATATAAGCCTTACAAGGAGCCCAAAAGAAAGAAATTACACAATTACAACTTCATACAAGCCATATCACACAAATACACTTCACCCGTGTATGGAAATCGCCTTTGATGCCCCATCAATTCTCCCCGGGTGGGAGGAACTCGACCCCGTCGAGTAGGGGTATGGCTGCTCCGGTCCTCCGGCGGATCCGTCACCGTGCTAAGTAGCGCGGGTATGCTCCACTCCAAGTGATCGGCACCTGCTCATTCCATATATACTCGATATGCGCACTGCTATGGCTAAAGGTGGTCACTCCGAAGGGGCACTCTCAAAGGAAGGAAACAGCTCGAAGACTCACTAGGAATCACCGCTGAGTCCCTATAGGTGACTGATCCAGATATAGAAGTAAAACCGATCCCATACTCATCAAGTGAGTCCACTCGCCTCTTACTCGTAAGAGACCGACAACGAGCTTGCACAAGACACATACAGACTCACCATGCACAGACACACAAATGCAAACCACGCAAACAAATCACTCAAAACAAAACCACACAAAGAAAAAGCACACTGTTAGTCCGACCCGTCATGGGTGACGGCGGACCAGGACACCCGAATATGTGCCATGCATATAATAGATGTACACGATGGTGGATGGAAGGGAGGACTCCTAGACACCCTAAGATGTACCACTCATGCATTGGTGACCGATGGGATTTGGGTGAAGAAGGGGTAGGAGATCCAAAACTACCCTCGTCATCATCCCTAGATGTAGAGACGGCTTGCCGAATAGACCGAGGGGTATGGGTGGAATAGTGAACTCCTTGGAAGAGGTGGAGGGAATGTGATAGCTCGGGAGCTTCACTAGTGGAGGGGTCAAAAGGGTCAAAGAAGGTATGACCCCGGGAGATGGGTTCCTCCATGACACGGTCCCAATCGTGAAATTCTTGAAGGCGTGAATGGTCACCTTCATCCGCCATAGTGAACGGGACGATGGTCATGTGAAGAAAACAAACTTCCTCCCTCGGGCAAAAGGAAATGAAGTCGGACTCGGCCTGCATCGGAAGGAGTAGAAGAATCTCCGTGGTGACACAACCCACGGTGCACTCGGAGGTAATGGATCCATAGGCCGGATGGGTGAAGCTAAGACTAGCGGGTTGGTCGAAGCCTCGGGCCAATAAATGTGTAAAGGTCAACTGCCGGCCTAACCCTTTAAGAAGGTCGTCCAATGTGTCCACATAGTGACGAGACCGGAAGGTGGTATGAAATGAGTTGCTTGACACTAGTGGTAGTGTGGGGTCCATTGATGGGAAGGGATGTGGGACCAAGCCATCCTTGAGCCAACTAAGAAGTGGCTCGGCTATGAAAAACGTACCCGTTAGAAATACGGGTGGCTCGGGCCTTGGTGGTTCCAAATGAGAGGATTCCGAATCGAATTCGGAAATAGAGATGGATGACATTGGAACTCTCTCGAGTGGTGAAGGCCATGGTGTAGGCGGCTGGGAGGTAGATGCTTGTCTAAAGCCACCATACCGAGAGAAGTGTGACTCAAATGGTTCGACCACTAGAGCGACCGTATAGGATTCCGCTAGAGAGACTGCATTGCGGATAAGACATTCCAACTGGAAGTGAAAGCGCAAACCTCTCCGAAAGTGAAATGCGGCTGTGTTGCTCTCCTCTCCCAAACCATGTTCCAACCAATACTTATGATATGCCCGAAGGTACTCGGACACGGACCTATCACCTTGGACGGGTCGACATGGGTTGGCCATAGTTGCCAAAATATGGGAATGGATCTCTAGGAATGGATATGCAAGGCCATTTGGGCAAGACACTAGACACGACCCTAAGTAATGCAAAGTTGGAATGCATGCACACTAAGGACCCTAGACGTAAACCAAGACTCGGTACGGGGCGGAGACAATCGACCCGAAGGTCACTCGCACAAGTGTGCGGCCTTCCCGATAGGCGTAACCTAACGGTCGGACAACACCTTTTTATATACCGAGTAAAGGGATGTATGCGACCCAAAAATGACTCTTTTTGTTGTTTTAAAAATATGATGATCCTAAACACGACTTAGACCGACTAATGACTACATGACACTCTTTTTTTTTTTTTGACACCCTCGACTCAAACTCGCTCTGATACCAAATTGATGCGGGACGGGACCAAGGACACGACAAGCTCGCGATCGTCCCTTAACGAGGGAAGCGTCGGATGTGCGCGGTTGAGAAACCGGCTGTGAGCTAGGGTGGTCGGCTCTCACTTGTGCCCGGATCGGGTCACGGGACGGTCTCGCACTCTCTCGCAGCAGTGATATTATAAATTGAAGGCGAGCTAGGTATCCCTACACATGCTCTCTAGCAGCGGCATATAAAGCATATAAAGAATTAAGCTAATGCCAAGTGTAAGGGTGAAGGCGATACCTCCACGCTCTCGGCGTGGCGAAGACGGCACCCGGCCGAAGCTCGTACTCCCGGGAACTTAGTACATTATGTTTACAGCAGTATAAATAAGCCCACTCCACGCAGGGAGGTAAAGGGCGACACAAGTGGGCCCGGGAGGACCAAGTTCGGGTTGACGGGCGGGTTTCGGGCAATGCTTCGGCTTCACGCGTACTCGTGCTAGTGGGGGCCCACGTATTGACCGGAGGGGTCGTGTGGGGCCTGATGACTCCTCTGTGGTGGAGACACCTGGAAAGCGTACCCCTTGGATGGCGAGCTGCTGGAACGACCGCCGGACGCCGGGCGGCCCTCGGACGACGCTCGCCGGGAACTCGGCCACGAACCTGAAAGTTCTGTTTGCAGGCGCGCGACTCGGAGAAAACTGCTGCTGCGATCAGCCCCGTCGTCGGAATGCGACGAGGTTAGCGCCGTTGGAAAGCTGACTCAGAATACTTCGACGTAGGGTCTTCAAAAAAAATAATCAGATCTGTATTTCTGATCATGTATTTTACAAGCTTGCTGGAATCTGGCCAGAACTGCAGGGGCAGGTTCTGACTTCTCTGAAGATCGACGTTGACCGGAAAGAAGACCTCCGAATCTGGAAATAATCTCTTCAGCAAAGTTGAAGATCTCTGAGATAGGAATCCGGGAATATTTTTGGTTTTCTGATTTGAGACGAAATGGATTTTCTGGGATTTCTTTACTAGACCTGGGTCGGATCTGGGAAACTGTGGGCAGACTGTTCTTGGAACTTGGACGAAATTTGAAAAATACTTGGAGGGTGAAACAAAAATTAAGAAAATTCATGGTGGTAGAGGGATGTGGACAGAGCTCCCAGTAAATTTGGGCGACCCAACAGAAATCAAAAGGTGGTTCGAATGGGGTAAACTCAGAGCTGATGAACAGTAAATAGAACCAGGACAGATCTGGAACTTGGACTTGGACGAAAATCAAAAAATAGCTAAAGGATGAACTTTGACGTGATCTTTTTTGTGGGGATAAGGGTTCTAGAGGGGAACTAACCCTGAAATTTTGAGCTTCAGAAGATGAAGGGAGTGATAGCAGGAATTCGGAGAAGAAGGGTCTGTCCTGAGTGGACAGAACACCGAAACCGTTGGCGACGACGCGTCGGCGGCGAGACGATGGCGGCGGCGATCACCGGAGTTGCTTCAGATGCTGGACGGGATCAAGGGGGAAGGGATTACACTCTAGAAATGGGAGAGGGGGTGGAGGAACCAGGTAGAGAGAGGGGAGGGGCGCAAATCTCCAAGGGGGCAAATGCCTTTTTTTCCTTCATTAATTCATTCAATATGAAAAATACAACCTTATATAGGATGCCAACCAAACTCAACCTCAACCCTTGGATCTAGGGGTTTGGATTGAAGGGCTGGGATACAATGTGAATCACACATTTAATACATTAGTTTAATCTAATTTGACCATACTTATTCAACCTTGGACTAGATCCATTCAAACACCACCTAATACACACCAACCAAGCCACCAAGCCTAATAAGGCCAAAGAAGCTTGCGCCCCCCTTCATGGGCCAAGGCCATTCATGGGCCAAGAGCCACCTAATAGCTCATGCTAGGCATGGACCCTTTCCACTTAGTTGGCCCATGAGGAAGTGTAACCCAATTTGGGCCTTAAGTGCATTAGTGACCCATTAGACACCTAATGACCCAATATGGCATAAGCTCCTTAATGGACTCTACTAATGGCAACCTAGCCATGGACTTGACATAACAAATGGCCCATTGGCTTGATATAAGCCTTACAAGGAGCCCAAAAGAAAGAAATTACACAATTACAACTTCATACAAGCCATATCACACAAATACACTTCACCCGTGTATGGAAATCGCCTTTGATGCCCCATCAATTCTCCCCGGGTGGGAGGAACTCGACCCCGTCGAGTAGGGGTATGGCTGCTCCGGTCCTCCGGCGGATCCGTCACCGTGCTAAGTAGCGCGGGTATGCTCCACTCCAAGTGATCGGCACCTGCTCATTCCATATATACTCGATATGCGCACTGCTATGGCTAAAGGTGGTCACTCCGAAGGGGCACTCTCAAAGGAAGGAAACAGCTCGAAGACTCACTAGGAATCACCGCTGAGTCCCTATAGGTGACTGATCCAGATATAGAAGTAAAACCGATCCCATACTCATCAAGTGAGTCCACTCGCCTCTTACTCGTAAGAGACCGACAACGAGCTTGCACAAGACACATGCAGACTCACCATGCACAGACACACAAATGCAAACCACGCAAACAAATCACTCAAAACAAAACCACACAAAGAAAAAGCACACTGTTAGTCCGACCCGTCATGGGTGACGGCGGACCAGGACACCCGAATATGTGCCATGCATATAATAGATGTACACGATGGTGGATGGAAGGGAGGACTCCTAGACACCCTAAGATGTACCACTCATGCATTGGTGACCGATGGGATTTGGGTGAAGAAGGGGTATGAGATCCAAAACTACCCTCGTCATCATCCCTAGATGTAGAGACGGCTTGCCGAATAGACCGAGGGGTATGGGTGGAATAGTGAACTCCTTGGAAGAGGTGGAGGGAATGTGATAGCTCGGGAGCTTCACTAGTGGAGGGGTCAAAAGGGTCAAAGAAGGTATGACCCCGGGAGATGGGTTCCTCCATGACACGGTCCCAATCGTGAAATTCTTGAAGGCGTGAATGGTCACCTTCATCCGCCATAGTGAACGGGACGATGGTCATGTGAAGAAAACAAACTTCCTCCCTCGGGCAAAAGGAAATGAAGTCGGACTCGGCCTGCATCGGGAGGAGTAGAAGAATCTCCGTGGTGACACAACCCACGGTGCACTCGGAGGTAATGGATCCATAGGCCGGATGGGTGAAGCTAAGACTAGCGGGTTGGTCGAAGCCTCGGGCCAATAAATGTGTAAAGGTCAACTGCCGGTCTAACCCTTTAAGAAGGTCGTCCAATGTGTCCACATAGTGACGAGACCGGAAGGTGGTATGAAATGAGTTGCTTGACACTAGTGGTAGTGTGGGGTCCATTGATGGGAAGGGATGTGGGACCAAGCCATCCTTGAGCCAACTAAGAAGTGGCTCGGCTATGAAAAACGTACCCGTTAGAAATACGGGTGGCTCGGGCCTTGGTGGTTCCAAATGAGAGGATTCCGAATCGAATTCGGAAATAGAGATGGATGACATTGGAACTCTCTCGAGTGGTGAAGGCCATGGTGTAGGCGGCTGGGAGGTAGATGCTTGTCTAAAGCCACCATACCGAGAGAAGTGTGACTCAAATGGTTCGACCACTAGAGCGACCGTATAGGATTCCGCTAGAGAGACTGCATTGCGGATAAGACATTCCAACTGGAAGTGAAAGCGCAAACCTCTCCGGAAGTGAAATGCGGCTGTGTTGCTCTCCTCTCCCAAACCATGTTCCAACCAATACTTATGATATGCCCGAAGGTACTCGGACACGGACCTATCACCTTGGACGGGTCGACATGGGTTGGCCATAGTTGCCAAAATATGGGAATGGATCTCTAGGAATGGATATGCAAGGCCATTTGGGCAAGACACTAGACACGACCCTAAGTAATGCAAAGTTGGAATGCATGCACACTAAGGACCCTAGACGTAAACCAAGACTCGGTACGGGGCGGAGACAATCGACCCGAAGGTCACTCGTACAAGTGTGCGGCCTTCCCGATAGGCGTAACCTAACGGTCGGACAACACCTTTTTATATACCGAGTAAAGGGATGTATGCGACCCAAAAATGACTCTTTTTGTTGTTTTAAAAATATGATGATCCTAAACACGACTTAGACCGACTAATGACTACATGACACTCTTTTTTTTTTTTTGACACCCTCGACTCAAACTCGCTCTGATACCAAATTGATGCGGGACGGGACCAAGGACACGACAAGCTCGCGATCGTCCCTTAACGAGGGAAGCGTCGGATGTGCGCGGTTGAGAAACCGGCTGTGAGCTAGGGTGGTCGGCTCTCACTTGTGCCCGGATCGGGTCACGGGACGGTCTCGCACTCTCTCGCAGCAGTGATATTATAAATTGAAGGCGAGCTAGGTATCCCTACACATGCTCTCTAGCAGCGGCATATAAAGCATATAAAGAATTAAGCTAATGCCAAGTGTAAGGGTGAAGGCGATACCTCCACGCTCTCGGCGTGGCGAAGACGGCACCCGGCCGAAGCTCGTACTCCCGGGAACTTAGTACATTATGTTTACAGCAGTATAAATAAGCCCACTCCACGCAGGGAGGTAAAGGGCGACACAAGTGGGCCCGGGAGGACCAAGTTCGGGTTGACGGGCGGGTTCGGGCAATGCTTCGGCTTCACGCGTACTCGTGCTAGTGGGGGCCCACGTATTGACCGGAGGGGTCGTGTGGGGCCTGATGACTCCTCTGTGGTGGAGACACCTGGAAAGCGTACCCCTTGGATGGCGAGCTGCTGGAACGACCGCCGGACGCCGGGCGGCCCTCGGACGACGCTCGCCGGGAACTCGGCCACGAACCTGAAAGTTCTGTTTGCAGGCGCGCGACTCGGAGAAAACTGCTGCTGCGATCAGCCCCGTCGTCGGAATGCGACGAGGTTAGCCCGTTGGAAAGCTGACTCAGAATACTTCGACGTAGGGGTCTTCAAAAAAAATAATCAGATCTGTATTTCTGATCATGTATTTTACAAGCTTGCTGGAATCTGGCCAGAACTGCAGGGGCAGGTTCTGACTTCTCTGAAGATCGACGTTGACCGGAAAGAAGACCTCCGAATCTGGAAATAATCTCTTCAGCAAAGTTGAAGATCTCTGAGATAGGAATCCGGGAATATTTTTGGTTTTCTGATTTGAGACGAAATGGATTTTCTGGGATTTCTTTACTAGACCTGGGTCGGATCTGGGAAACTGTGGGCAGACTGTTCTTGGGAACTTGGACGAAATTTGAAAAATACTTGGAGGGTGAAACAAAAATTAAGAAAATTCATGGTGGTAGAGGGATGTGGACAGAGCTCCCAGTAAATTTGGGCGACCCAACAGAAATCAAAAGGTGGTTCGAATGGGGTAAACTCAGAGCTGATGAACAGTAAATAGAACCAGGACAGATCTGGAACTTGGACTTGGACGAAAATCAAAAAATAGCTAAAGGATGAATTTTGACGTGATTTTTTTGTGGGGATAAGGGTTCTAGAGGGGAACTAACCCTGAAATTTTGAGCTTCAGAAGATGAAGGGAGTGATAGCAGGAATTCGGAGAAGAAGGGTCTGTCCTGAGTGGACAGAACACCGAAACCGTTGGCGACGACGCGTCGGCGGCGAGACGATGGCGGCGGCGATCACCGGAGTTGCTTCAGATGCTGGACGGGATCAAGGGGGAAGGGATTACACTCTAGAAATGGGAGAGGGGGTGGAGGAACCAGGTAGAGAGAGGGGAGGGGCGCAAATCTCCAAGGGGGCAAATGCCTTTTTTTCCTTCATTAATTCCTTCAATATGAAAAATACAACCTTATATAGGATGCCAACCAAACTCAACCTCAACCCTTGGATCTAGGGGTTTGGATTGAAGGGCTGGGATACAATGTGAATCACACATTTAATACATTAGTTTAATCTAATTTGACCATACTTATTCAACCTTGGACTAGATCCATTCAAACACCACCTAATACACACCAACCAAGCCACCAAGCCTAATAAGGCCAAAGAAGCTTGCGCCCCCCTTCATGGGCCAAGGCCATTCATGGGCCAAGAGCCACCTAATAGCTCATGCTAGGCATGGACCCTTTCCACTTAGTTGGCCCATGAGGAAGTGTAACCCAATTTGGGCCTTAAGTGCATTAGTGACCCATTAGACACCTAATGACCCAATATGGCATAAGCTCCTTAATGGACTCTACTAATGGCAACCTAGCCATGGACTTGACATAACAAATGGCCCATTGGCTTGATATAAGCCTTACAAGGAGCCCAAAAGAAAGAAATTACACAATTACAACTTCATACAAGCCATATCACACAAATACACTTCACCCGTGTATGGAAATCGCCTTTGATGCCCCATCAATTCTCCCCGGGTGGGAGGAACTCGACCCCGTCGAGTAGGGGTATGGCTGCTCCGGTCCTCCGGCGGATCCGTCACCGTGCTAAGTAGCGCGGGTATGCTCCACTCCAAGTGATCGGCACCTGCTCATTCCATATATACTCGATATGCGCACTGCTATGGCTAAAGGTGGTCACTCCGAAGGGGCACTCTCAAAGGAAGGAAACAGCTCGAAGACTCACTAGGAATCACCGCTGAGTCCCTATAGGTGACTGATCCAGATATAGAAGTAAAACCGATCCCATACTCATCAAGTGAGTCCACTCGCCTCTTACTCGTAAGAGACCGACAACGAGCTTGCACAAGACACATGCAGACTCACCATGCACAGACACACAAATGCAAACCACGCAAACAAATCACTCAAAACAAAACCACACAAAGAAAAAGCACACTGTTAGTCCGACCCGTCATGGGTGACGGTGGACCAAGACACCCGAATATGTGCCATGCATATAATAGATGTACACGATGGTGGATGGAAGGGAGGACTCCTAGACACCCTAAGATGTACCACTCATGCATTGGTGACCGATGAGATTTGGGTGAAGAAGGGGTATGAGATCCAAAACTACCCTCGTCATCATCCCTAGATGTAGAGACGGCTTGCCGAATAGACCGAGGGGTATGGGTGGAATAGTGAACTCCTTGGAAGAGGTGGAGGGAATGTGATAGCTCGGGAGCTTCACTAGTGGAGGGGTCAAAAGGGTCAAAGAAGGTATGACCCCGGGAGATGGGTTCCTCCATGACACGGTCCCAATCGTGAAATTCTTGAAGGCGTGAATGGTCACCTTCATCCGCCATAGTGAACGGGACGATGGTCATGTGAAGAAAACAAACTTCCTCCCTCGGGCAAAAGGAAATGAAGTCGGACTCGGCCTGCATCGGGAGGAGTAGAAGAATCTCCGTGGTGACACAACCCACGGTGCACTCGGAGGTAATGGATCCATAGGCCGGATGGGTGAAGCTAAGACTAGCGGGTTGGTCGAAGCCTCGGGCCAATAAATGTGTAAAGGTCAACTGCCGGTCTAACCCTTTAAGAAGGTCGTCCAATGTGTCCACATAGTGACGAGACCGGAAGGTGGTATGAAATGAGTTGCTTGACACTACTGGTAGTGTGGGGTCCATTGATGGGAAGGGATGTGGGACCAAGCCATCCTTGAGCCAACTAAGAAGTGGCTCGGCTATGAAAAACGTACCCGTTAGAAATACGGGTGGCTCGGGCCTTGGTGGTTCCAAATGAGAGGATTCCGAATCGAATTCGGAAATAGAGATGGATGACATTGGAACTCTCTCGAGTGGTGAAGGCCATGGTGTAGGCGGCTGGGAGGTAGATGCTTGTCTAAAGCCACCATACCGAGAGAAGTGTGACTCAAATGGTTCGACCACTAGAGCGACCGTATAGGATTCCGCTAGAGAGACTGCATTGCGGATAAGACATTCCAACTGGAAGTGAAAGCGCAAACCTCTCCGGAAGTGAAATGCGGCCGTGTTGCTCTCCTCTCCCAAACCATGTTCCAACCAATACTTATGATATGCCCGAAGGTACTCGGACACGGACCTATCACCTTGGACGGGTCGACATGGGTTGGCCATAGTTGCCAAAATATGGGAATGGATCTCTAGGAATGGATATGCAAGGCCATTTGGGCAAGACACTAGACACGACCCTAAGTAATGCAAAGTTGGAATGCATGCACACTAAGGACCCTAGACGTAAACCAAGACTCGGTACGGGGCGGAGACAATCGACCCGAAGGTCACTCGTACAAGTGTGCGGCCTTCCCGATAGGCGTAACCTAACGGTCGGACAACACCTTTTTATATACCGAGTAAAGGGATGTATGCGACCCAAAAATGACTCTTTTTGTTGTTTTAAAAATATGATGATCCTAAACACGACTTAGACCGACTAATGACTACATGACACTCTTTTTTTTTTTTTTGACACCCTCGACTCAAACTCGCTCTGATACCAAATTGATGCGGGACGGGACCAAGGACACGACAAGCTCGCGATCGTCCCTTAACGAGGGAAGCGTCGGATGTGCGCGGTTGAGAAACCGGCTGTGAGCTAGGGTGGTCGGCTCTCACTTGTGCCCGGATCGGGTCACGGGACGGTCTCGCATTCTCTCGCAGCAGTGATATTATAAATTGAAGGCGAGCTAGGTATCCCTACACATGCTCTCTAGCAGCGGCATATAAAGCATATAAAGAATTAAGCTAATGCCAAGTGTAAGGGTGAAGGCGATACCTCCACGCTCTCGGCGTGGCGAAGACGGCACCCGGCCGAAGCTCGTACTCCCGGGAACTTAGTACATTATGTTTACAGCAGTATAAATAAGCCCACTCCACGCAGGGAGGTAAAGGGCGACACAAGTGGGCCCGGGAGGACCAAGTTCGGGTTGACGGGCGGGTTCGGGCAATGCTTCGGCTTCACGCGTACTCGTGCTAGTGGGGGCCCACGTATTGACCGGAGGGGTCGTGTGGGGCCTGATGACTCCTCTATGGTGGAGACACCTGGAAAGCGTACCCCTTGGATGGCGAGCTGCTGGAACGACCGCCGGACGCCGGGCGGCCCTCGGACGACGCTCGCCGGGAACTCGGCCACGAACCTGAAAGTTCTGTTTGCAGGCGCGCGACTCGGAGAAAACTGCTGCTGCGATCAGCCCCATCGTCGGAATGCGACGAGGTTAGCGCCGTTGGAAAGCTGACTCAGAATACTTCGACATAGGGGTCTTCAAAAAAAATAATCAGATCTGTATTTCTGATCATGTATTTTACAAGCTTTCTAGAATCTGGCCAGAACTGCAGGGGCAGGTTCTGACTTCTCTGAAGATCGACGTTGACCGGAAAGAAGACCTCCGAATCTGGAAATAATCTCTTCAGCAAAGTTGAAGATCTCTGAGATAGGAATCCGGGAATATTTTTGGTTTTCTGATTTGAGACGAAATGGATTTTCTGGGATTTCTTTACTAGACCTGGGTCGGATCTGGGAAACTGTGGGCAGACTGTTCTTGGGAACTTGGACGAAATTTGAAAAATACTTGGAGGGTGAAACAAAAATTAAGAAAATTCCTGGTGGTAGAGGGATGTGGACAGAGCTCCCAGTAAATTTGGGCGACCCAACAGAAATCAAAAGGTGGTTCGAATGGGGTAAACTCAGAGCTGATGAACAGTAAACAGAACCAGGACAGATCTGGAACTTGGACTTGGACGAAAATCAAAAAATAGCTAAAGGATGAATTTTGACGTGATTGTTTTTGTGGGGATAAGGGTTCTAGAGGGGAACCAACCCTGAAATTTTGAGCTTCAGAAGATGAAGGGAGTGATAGCAGGAATTCGGAGAAGAAGGGTCTGTCCTGAGTGGACAGAACACCGAAACCGTTGGCGACGACCCGTCGGCGGCGAGACGATGGCGGCGGCGATCACCGGAGTTGCTTCAGATGCTGGAGGGGATCAAGGGGGAAGGGATTACACTCTAGAAATGGGAGAGGGGGTGGAGGAACCAGGTAGAGAGAGGGGAGGGGCGCAAATATCCAAGGGGGCAAATACCTTTTTTTCCTTCATTAATTCATTCAATATGAAAAATACAACCTTATATAGGATGCCAATCAAACTCAACCTCAACCCTTGGATCTAGGGGTTTGGATTGAAGGGCTGGGATACAATGTGAATCACACATTTAATACATTAGTTTAATCTAATTTGACCATACTTATTCAACCTTGGACTAGATCCATTCAAACACCACCTAATACACACCAACCAAGCCACCAAGCCTAATAAGGCCAAAGAAGCTTGCGCCCCCCTTCATGGGCCAAGGCCATTCATGGGCCAAGAGCCACCTAATAGCTCATGCTAGGCATGGACCCTTTCCACTTAGTTGGCCCATGAGGAAGTGTAACCCAATTTGGGCCTTAAGTGCATTAGTGACCCATTAGACACCTAATGACCCAATATGGCATAAGCTCCTTAATGGACTCTACTAATGGCAACCTAGCCATGGACTTGACATAACAAATGGCCCATTGGCTTGATATAAGCCTTACAAGGAGCCCAAAAGAAAGAAATTACACAATTACAACTTCATACAAGCCATATCACACAAATACACTTCACCCGTGTATGGAAATCGCCTTTGATGCCCCATCACATATCATCATCATCACACATCCCTTTCTTTAGTACTTTGCTAGATCCCACATCACATCTATCTTGTTGCATTAGCATATTCATCCATATTTTTCAAACCTTGTTGCTCCTCTTAGGGGTTTAAAATCAAAACACACAAGGTGTGTTCATGCTCAATTTGATTGATTTCATATTCTTAGAACATTGATACTACACCCTTTTGGCTGATCCATTCTTGTTATTGTTTTCTTTGTGTGTGTTCTACAAGGGTAATCAAAGCTAAGAACCCCCTTCATCGGCCGGCCGGTAGAAGGAGGAAGAAATGATCCACAATCTCACCCGCTCAATACAAGGTACATGCTATCATTCTTTTTTTTCTTTGAGGTAACCCCTATGGGGATCACATTCACCCTTAGCATCCTACGCATGCTCCCATTCATCCCCTTATATTTTCCATTTTCTTCTTCTTTTTCCTTAAGTGGATTTTTCATAATCTACAAATTGGCGATCACGGTGTGACCTCTTGTGTTTTTAGTTTGATTACCCCTCCCATGTGCTCCACGTAGCACACTCCCTTCGGCACCCTCGCATGCCCCTCCCATTGACACCCTCGCGTGACCCTCCCATTGACACCCTCGCGTGCCCCTCCATTGTGCTCCACGTAGCACCCTCCCATTGACACCCTCGCGTGTCCCTCCTTTGGTACCCTCGCGTACCCCTCCATTTGTGCTCCACGTAGCACCCTCCCATTGGCGCCCTCGGGTGCCCCTCCTTTGGTACCCTCGCGTACCCCTCCCTTGTGCTCCACGTAGCACACTCCCCATTGTGCACCACGTGCACACCTCCCACGAGTTAGCCAATTTTGGAGTTCCCATATGTTTATTCTGATTGTCAATTCATTGAGCTGAAATAACGCCCTCCCTGCTGCCGTCATTTTTTTAATTCACGCCTCTTATAGAGGCGTCATTTCTTCATCAAACGCCTTACAGCAAGGCGCCATTTGCATTGTTACTATTTATTCTGCCGTTGCCCGATCACTGTTCATTTGATTTGACGCCCCAACTCCAGGGCGTCATTTGCTCATTGGACGCCTTTGATCAAGGCGTCATTTTCTTCATTATTGGTGATTTGGTTATTTCCTGAATATTGTTTACAATGCTTCATGCCCCTGCCCAGAGGCGTCATTTTCGCTGTTCGCAGTGATCAGCGCCTGCAATCCAGACGCTGTTTATTCATTTAGCGACCTGCCCTGGGTCGTCATTTTTGTTCTGTGCCCACAGAACTGCTCATTCTGTCTGTTTACTTGACTGATTATATATATGTTGTTTGATACTACCTGTTTGCATTCATCTCTGCATACGGTTTGGGAGACCTCCTCTCCCCACACCTTTTAGGAATTACACCCCTCTTGGTAAAGGAAGGACCCTCCATTGAGCATTCCGTCTCTTTGGACCAGGAATTCCTAAGCCAAGCCTCCGTAAGTCCTCGCACCCGTGGATTCCCTCACGGACGCCAGGCTGGTTGTACCATTGAAGTACCCGGAGTATAGTTGACCCCACACATTGGAAAGGAGAGAAAAATCTAGATACCCGGAGATTATACCCAAATTTTCAACCAGGATCTACCTTCGAAAGAGAGAACCTAATATTGAATTCATCCTAATTTCTAAGCGAAATCTTAAAACTTTGGGCTCATTACAACTTGTGTGTTCTCTTCTTCTTGAGAAGGTAATATCGGTTGGTTATATCTCTTTGTCAGAAATTTATCCCTTTCTCCTTAAGCATGAAATTGTGTTCAGGTAAAATCGTCAACATGGCCAACTACGGGTACACTTATGATGACTACGAGGAGGGTCATTTTGACTCATACCACGAGGCCCCGTCCCAAAATCCTGTTTACTATGAGGGGAACTATGTTCCCTCTCCCACTCATGTCCACATGATGGACTCCACTCCTCCGGAGGTTGATCCTCCTTCCCAAGCTCAACCTACCACACTGAACACTTATGGGGACAACCCCACCTCCCTAAATTTTAATGATGTTTTCAAGGTCCTTTCCCAGCTGGATGATTCCCAGCGCCATGCAGTTCAAGCCGCTTTGAAAGGAAAGTCTGTCCCGTCCACCTCAAATCCTCCCCAGGCCATGGCTGGCCATTCCCTCAATTTTCCTAACGACCAGGCGGTCGCTTCTAGGGTGCCTTCGCGCCCCCCAACCCCTGTCATGACTATGCCGACCCAACCGGTAAGTCACTATGTTGCTAGGCCTCAGCCACCTTCTGCTCCCCAAATCTTGAGGAGGCCTATGCCAAATCCATATTCTTTCCGACCGGCCCCTGCTGAGTCTAATGATCATACTTTACTCCTCCAAAGGCTGTCCAGTATGGAGGAGCAGCTTAGAAAAGTCACCACATCAAAGGCTACTCCCGAAATTATGCTTCCGCCTTTGCCGGTCTTCCATCTTCCACCGTCCGAAATGCCAAATTTTTGGCGGTACAATGGCACGGGCAATCCGCACATCCATTTGAAAGACTTTTTGTATGAGTCATCTTTCTGGCAGGGTAACAAGACCTCATTGGCTTATCTTTTTAGATGGTCTTTGGATGGCCCCGCACTTGAATGGTTTTATTCCCTGGAGCTGGCCGATGCCAGCGATTTTGATGTAGTTCAAAGAAAGTTCTTGCAGAAATATAAAGATCGTGTGGGTCCCTCCTTGTCCGTTACAGATCTGATTGTTGAAAAGATGAAGCCCGAGGAGGACTTTGTTTTATTTGCTGATAGGTGGAGGGCCATGTCCGAGAAATTGAAAGACACATTGTCAGAGACGGAACAAGTCAAAATGATTATTTCAAATTCTACTCCACAATTCCGTCATATCCTGGCCATGAATAAATTAAGCACTGTGGAGGAGCTCTATGAAAGAGCTAGACATATACAGACGCAAATGAAAGATTCGCCAATTATGGGCATGTTCGAGCCACGGCCGAAGGTGATAAAGAGGAATGTCAACATTGGCAATACTGGTGCGACCACCAAAGGTACTGTTACTAACGAGCAGGTGGGCGCGTTCGGCAACTCCACACCCTTCCGCTACCCTCCAAACCAAGGGCCGTCACCACAACAGCCCACCTTCCAGAGTCAAGTCCACCAGCCAAATAACAAACCTCCTCAGACCTTACGGCCTCCTCCACCTCCTCAACAACAACCCCACTTTGCTCCACAAAATCAAACCCCACAATATCACCAAATGCCCCCACCGGCCAATTATGCATCGCAACAATTTCAACAATCAAGAAGGCCATTGGGTCCTCGAAGGGCACAATACTCCCCTCTACCTGAAAGCTTATTAGACATCTTTAATGCCCTCATGGCCGCCAACCTGCTCACATTTCCAAAGGAAAGAGCAACATGGCCGCAACATGTAGACACCTCCCGATATTGCATCTTCCACCGACAGCCGGGCCACAATATTGATCATTGCTTTCATTTCAAGGATTACATACATGACATGAATGACCAAGGTGATATTGACGGGGATGAGATGAGGAAAGTTATTGCTACTCTAAAGACCCGAAGGCCTCCTCGGCAACCATCAGCTCAACAGCATCAGCAGCAAGGTCAACAACCACAAGCCTCCCAGCAACAAAAGGCTCTTGCACCCCAACCAAATATGGGGATTGTTAACAATCCGCTACCGGAGCACCCGGTTCCAAATCAACAAGTGAATCTTGTCACCTCAATCCATGAAGTGGAGAGAGGGCAAATTTGGTATAATGAAAATGCCTCTGTCAGGGCTATTAACCAAAATTCCAATCCACCACAACCATCGGCATTGTTAAGAAGGCACCAGCCTATCCCTCCTTCCCAACCACAACGTCCCATCATATGTTCTTCAGGGCCACTCAATGCCAACCTATCCCTTCACGACCTCTTCTTTTACGCCAATCCACAAATTCTCCATCATCCCAAAATCCTCCACCAAATAGGCCTCCCCTTATCCGCCACTCGCCGGCAGCCATCGCTCCTCATGTTCCACCTCCAGCTACCACTACTATGATTCCAAGGCCCCTCCTTGTTACCCACTCACCGTCACCACATTCTAACAACTCCTAGCCGGCGAGGCCCCTTATAAGAACCCCTCCTCCCACCATTCCTGCACCTACACCCAACACTACTCCTTCTACTTCCTCCACCTCTTTACCCACTCCAAGCCCGACAGAGGCTCAAAGAACAATGGTGCTCCGTAGCGGACGGATGTTTCACCGAGTGTTTCCCCAGCGGGAGCAGGAGCCAACACAAGAGCAAGGAGAACAAGAACAATAGTCTACACCGGGCACGGAATATGATTTATTGAAGCATTTGGACAGAACACCGGCCCGTATTTCTATCTTGGAATTGATCAAGAGATCTACCACACATCAGCAAGCTTTGAAGCAATATCTGCAAAGAGTAATGGTGAGTGAAGATATTCCAGCCGAACAAGTCACCACTGTCTTAAATCCAGCTAGCAATCAGCCGGCCATCACTTTTTATGAACATGAATTGGCTCCGCAGCCAGCCAGGAAGTATGCATTATGTATCACCGTTGACATCAATAAAGTAGCCGTGAAACAATGTTTGGTTGATACTGGGGCATCCATTAATGTTCTACCGCCAAGCACTTTGAAAATGTGTGGTATTCCAGAAAGCCAAATTCGGCCGTCTACAATTACCGTCACAGCTTATGACAACACTAGAAAGCCGCCATTGGGAATGATCACTTTAAAAGTTGGTTTGGGGCCAGTCTCGGTCACAGTAGATTTCCATATTCTAGACATGGACCCGACCTTTAATGGCATTTTGGGTCGCCCGTACATTCAAGAACTTGATGCTGTGCCTTCGACAAATCATTAATGTATAAAATTTCCACACAAAGGGCGCATCATTAAAGTCACTAGTATGCCCATCCTGCCGACCGAAGACATACATTCCGCAACATCAGTGCCTTCTATGTGGCCTTCCAATAGGCCTTTGCTTTCAGTTTTGGATGTTGCCGATCTGTGGCAAAATTTGATAAGATCATCCCCTTTAACCCCTCCTACCACTCAAATGCTACCACAGCCATCCACAGGCAAGAAGAAGAAAGGTTGGATGAATACGCCAGGATGGAACATTCTGATGAAAATGGGGTATAGAACTGGCAAAGGCCTGGGTGTCAATCTTCAAGGGAGAGTCAAGCCTGTCAAGCCTCAAAAGATGACTCCCCGAGGTGGCCTAGGGTACAAAGCACCAAACAAGGATGAAAAAGAGCCGTGGGCCGTCATGACTTCCACTCTCAAAACGGACCGGCAACCTCTCACATGGACCCTACAAACACATTTTGTAACAGGGGGTATTCAAAATGATGATGAGCAGAGAACGGTAATTACTTCTATGCTGGATTGCCAAGATGTGCATGCACGGCAGTTTGCTCGCCATATAGCCCCGTTAGCCACATATAAAGCATTGGAGTCATTAAGGCCAGACAAGCGGAGAAAGATGGATGATCCTGAATGTGACTGGTATAGATGGTTCAACATGAATGATATCTCCATTGCCCTAAGTCGTCTCTTCATGCTGACTGATCCAGAATGGCCACCGTTGATTCACGAGCTAATTGAGAAGCCAGCAGTAATTACAGACAAGAGGCAGCTTCTGAGCAATTATACAGATACTGGGGAGCCTGATGTACCGTTCGAGGAGGGTTTCAATATAGACAGGCTGTGGGCCAATCTTTTCTTTGTCAAATCCATTCACCCAACGGCGATTGTCCGTTTAATTGATCAAGTGTTTTTCTCAGATATTCCCAGACCGCCCGCAGTCTTAATAAAGTTTTCTCCAAATCCACTTCAAGTTTCTCTTTCGATCCCTCCCTTGCTCCTCGAGCAATTTTCAAAACTCTCCATTACACCCCCGCGTGGGTCATCATTCACCCAATCCTTTGACGATCTATCAATTTCAACATTCCCCCCTATTTTACCCTCTCATTGCTTTCTCCTTGAAAATGAAAAAAAAAAAGCCAAAATTCAAACTTCTCCATCTCCATTAAGGAGACCTCCTATCTGCTTCATGAGTGTGTCCCGATATCGGGGCCGCTCTTCCCAGATTCATTAAGTGACCTCCCCTACCCCTCCGGTGAGGGGACTTCGTCTGTATCACCTTCTGTACCCGCTTTTTCCTCTCCTCCTTCATCTTTATTGAATTCTAGTGATCAAGCTAGTTGTTCTTACTCTTCTCATATTAAGACTCATGGGGTAGCTTCACATAAGAAATCCAAGGGTAAGCATATTCCCTGTAGATTTCTTAGAGAATTAGCCATTAGATGTCAGGCTTGCTTAGCCATCCCCGAATTTGTGGAGAATCCGATTGTCCTGTCGGAAGAAGAATATGAGGATGCTTGTGCTTCTTATGAGGGTTTTGGTGTTTTTGAGATTATGAATGATGAAGACCCTGTTGAATAGGGGGATGAAAGTTATGAAGAATATGAGGACGAGGCTGATGCTTTTGCCAGTGGCATGAGGAGATTTGATGAACCATCAGCCTCAGTAGAAGAACCTACCAAAGAGATAAATCTGGGTACTGAAGAAGACCCTAGGATTGTCCTCATCAGCAAAAACTTGCCGCCATCCGAAGAGGAGGCGCTTATTTTGGTACTTCAAGAATATAAGGACACGTTCGCATGGAGTTATGAAGATATGCCTGGACTAGACCCTGTGCTCGTTGAACATCGGCTTACACTCAAGCCAGGGTCTGTCCCGGTCAAACAACGGTTGAGACGTTTCCACCTTAATATGGCTTTAAAGATGAAAGAAGAGGTCGACAAGCTTCATAAGACTAGATTTATTAGAGTTGTCCTCTATCCCAATTGGGTGGCTAATATCGTCCCAGTCATGAAGAAGGACAGAAAGGTCAGGATTTGTATAGACTTTCGGGACCTCAACCGTGCGTGTCCTAAAGATGACTTCCCCCTCCCTCATATTGATGTTTTGATTGATAATACGGCAGGATTTGAGACTCTCTCCTTCATGGATGGTTTTTCGGGTTATAATCAGATTCGCTTGGTTGAGGAGGATCAAGAGAAAACATCGTTTACTACACCATGGGGAACTTACTACTATGTGGTCATGCCTTTTGGACTTAAGAACGCTGGAGCCACCAATTAGAGGGTTGTGATGGCAATTTTTCATGATATGATCCACATTTATATTGAGGTGTACGTGGATGACCTAGTAGTAAAATCAAGAACAAGGATTGAGCATCCTGGGGTTCTAGCTAAAGTTTTGCAAAGATCACGAGAGTATCAGTCAAAACCTGTTGAAGAAGTGCGTATTTGGTGTTTCATCATGGAAGTTGCTTGGATTCATCGTAAGTAAGAGGGGTATTGAGACTGATCCCAATAAGGTGAAGGCCATAAGAGAAATGCCTCCTCCTAGGAGTTTGAAAGAAGTTCGAGGATTAATCGGAAGGTTGCAATTTATTCGCCGATTTGTTTCCCAGCATTCACAAAGATGTAAGCCGTTCTAGGAGCTTACCAAGCCGGGAGTCAAGTTTCTTTGGGATGACAAATGTCAGGCAGCTTTTGACGGATTGAAGGATTATCTATCAAATCCTCCTATCCTGAGGCTGCCAGTTCCAGGCAAACCGCTTGTTCTTTATATTTCTGTCCTGGATGACTCTGTAGGCGCTGTCTTAGCCCAAGTTGATGAAGAAGGAAAAGAGAGGGCAGCCTACTACTTGTCAAAACTTCTCAACCCCTGTGAGCAGAGGTACTCAGCTATAGAGAAGACTTGTGCTGCTTTAGTCTGGGTGGTTCAGAAACTTAAGCATTATTTCTTAGCTCACGAGGTTCACCTCATCGCTCGCATGAATCCAATCAAGTTCCTTCTTGAAAAATCTGTTCTCACCAACCGATTGGCACGATGGCAAAGCTTCCTTTCTCAGTTTGATATCATCTACATTTAGCAGAAAGCAATTAAAGGCTATGCCATAGCAGAGCATCTTGCTCATCATCCTCTCCCTAGATTTGACCCTGTTCGCTCACAGTTTCCAGATGTGAAACTAATGTCGTCAATCAGTCCAACTCAATGTGGACGTTACATTTTGATGGAGTTTTGAATTCAAAAGGGAAAGGGATTGGCATTGTTCTTCTATCACCGGAGGGTATCACTATTCCACTCGCCTCTCAGCTTGCATTTCCAGTTACAAATAATATAGCTGAATATGAGGCTCTTCTGGCCGGACTGTAGGCCGCTCATCAATTTGGTGTTACCCACTTGCGAATTGTAGGTGATAGTCAGCTGATTCTTCGCCAAGTGCTCTCCAAGTGTCGCACGCTCAATCCTAAACTCAAACCCTATCAGGAATTGACCTCTGCTTATATCAAGCTTTTCACTAAATTAATCTTCGTTCATGTCCCTCGTGACCATAACATTTTAGCTGATGCTCTTGCTTCTCTCGCATCTTCCTTGGTTTTCCTTCCCGAAAAGGATTCCCACTCCATCATTGTTCACAAGCGGCTCACTCCCGCTATTCAGGATCCAACTTTCCTTAGCGTTAAAGAGGAGGTGCTTAGGAAGGTTGAGCAAGGAAGGATCATTGAGAACAAGGAGGTCATGCTATTGGATTTAGAAGAAGAATTGGATGATGAAGAAAAGCCGTGGTATTATGAGATTGCTAAGTATTGCCAGGATCAATCATATCCTGAAGAAGCCACTGCTGAAGAAAAGAAAGCCATTAGAAGGGTTGCTCAGCGATACACCCTGATTGGAGGAGTGCTTTATAGAAGAGGTCTCACTGGAGTTCTATTAAGATGCCTAGATGATGATGAATCTTGGAAGGTTGTGGAAGAGGCCCATTCGGGAGTGTGTGGTCATGTCAATAGCCAGATGCTTGCTAAGAAGATTCTTAGGCTAGGTTTCTATTGGCCCACTCTAGAAGAGGACTGCTCCATCTATGTTCGAAGGTGTGTTAAGTGCCAACTGCACACCGACAAAATTCATTCTCCTGCTTCTTCACTCCACCCTATCTCCTCCCCATGGCCTTTCTCCATGTGGGCTTTCGATATCATTGGATCTCTTGGTGATCCGACCCTCCTCACGAAGCCAAAGTCATTCATACTGACGGCGACGGAGTACTTCACCAAGTGGGCGGAAGCGGAAGCTTACGTGGAGATAAAAGCATCAACCGTCTACAAATTTATAATGAAGAACATCATCGCAAGATTCGGCATCCCGAATACCATCGTCACCGACAATGGGCCACAATTCATCTCTCAGGAGCTTCATGACCTCTGCAACAGGTATAATATTGCATTGCATCATTCCTCTCCTTATTATCCGCAGGGCAATGACCAAGCAGAGGCAACTAACAAAACTTTGATCAAAATTATCAAGAAAATGTGTGAGGCTAATAAATTCGTGGACTGGCCAGAAAAGCTGGTTGAAGCTCTTTGGGCCTACCGCACTTCTATTCGTACTCCTACTAGGCAGACCCCTTTCCCCCTCACTTATGGAATGGAGGCGGTAGTTCCTTATGAGATTCTCATTCCCTCTCTGCGAGTACAATTGGACAAGGAATTCTCTATTGATGAACGGCGTGAATCTCTCCTTGCCTAGTTGGAACTCCTAGATGAGAAGCGCCTGGCCGCTGCCGAGCATGCACGTATTTATCAAAATAGGCTCTCACGTTTTTATCAAAAGAAAGTAATTGAGAGAAAATTCAAAATTGGTGAGATGGTAATCAAAAGAATCTTCGTAAAACCAGGTGGATCTCGTTCAAAACTCCAACCTAACTGGGAAGGGCCTTCCGTCATAAAAGATGTTTTTCCTGGCAATGCTTACAAATTAACTAATGCTGAAGGTGAAGAGCTGGCTCACCCCTGGAATGATCTTTACTTGAAGAAATACCACCCCTAAAAACAACAAAAACAACAGAAAGTAAAACAAAAACCAAAAAAATCATCAAAAGTGAAAAAAAAGTGAAAAATAAAAAGAAATAAACAAGAAAAAAAATCAAAATCAGAAAAAAAAGAGGTTACAGATTAGCACGGTACATGGTCCGCGAGCCTAAAAAAATCAAAATTCTTAATTCATTCTTCAGTCTTGATGGCTTAACTTTGGGGTCAACTCACATACACTACATGCTTTACTTTTAAACTCGAGCGGCCCAGAATTCGAGGAAAGTCAGACCCAAACTGAGAGTGTACAAACCTTACCTATTCTCTCCTCTTCGGCTCACAAGAGGGAGTACGAGTCAGGAATACTAACTGAACCTGCCCGCCACTCAAGTAGGTGGAAGTCAGGGCCCAAAAGGGAGCAAAATGCTCAAAGCCCGAGTACAATTAGGTTTTTATCTGTTAAAGAAAAGAAAAGAAAAGAAGAAAGTTCTCAAAGAGCATGTCAAGTGGGCAAAGTCCCCGCAGGGAAAACCCTGGTCATAAGCGTGCATGAATAAGGGCAAAAAGATCAACAAAATCTCCCTAAGCCGAAGACTGAATCCCAACGGGCATTAGGGCAGGGGAAGAAGGTCTCCTTGTTCTCAGAAACCTCCCATGAGCTTCCTTAACTTATTCTTCCTTTTCCCTCTCCATGGTAGGTTATAAGCTCGAAGCACGGCAAAGACCGACCAAGAAGGACGGGCCATGAGATAATATGAGTAAAAGCAAAACATTTAATCACGTTGGCCCTTTTGTTAAGTCTGTTAAGAAAGATTAATGAATTTAAGACGGTGATTGAGTAAGGTTTAAGGCTCTTATATGGTGCCTAATCTTCCTTAAAAATAAAATAACGCCCTCTGGGCAGGCGTCATTTCCATAAATCGCGACTTCTTTTGAGTCGTCATTTTTCAAAAAAAAAAACAAAAAAATGTTTTTCTAAATAACACGCCCTGTTGGCAGTAGTCAATTTCACATTTCACGCCTTTCATCGTGGGGTCATTTATAAATACACGGCTTCTCCCGTGTCGTCATTTATGAATTTGAAAATAAAAATGGTTTTTAATAAATGCCTTTCATACAGTCGTCAATTTCACAATTAACGCCATTCTCAAGGGCGTCATTTTCAAAACATTTATATATATATATATATATATATATATATATATATATGATAAAAATAACAAAAAAATCAAGCCTGACCTTCTCATGTGTTTGATTGCATATTTGTGTGCACATCTTTATTTTTAATTAGCATATGCTTGCTTGCATGTTGCATTCCCTTGGATATCTTTTTCATTATCCGCCTTTATTGATTAGAGGCTTGGCCCCTTGACCCGTCAACAAGATCAAAGAAGAGACAACCCCTTGCTTATTGAGCAAGGGGCCAAGCCGGACAGATAGATTAACCTGTTTGCTTAAGTGTGAACTACAGGCACAGGGTAAGGATGATTTGAACAAAAAGCACCAAAAGAAAAGGAAAGCAAAAGCAAAGTTCACAAGGCTCAAAGCGACTCAAGTAACAAAAATCTCAATCTCATATATATATATGACAAATGAATATCTGAGTACAAGTGTGAGGGTGGAGGAGTACAAGTACAGTCTCTCAGCTCTCGCCTCCACCCTCCTCTCTTCTACTCTCAGCCTCACTCTCGTCCTCTCGACGAGGCTCTCGTGGGGGGGGGGGCATGGACCCCCGGGAAGTAGCTGGAGCTCGAGCCGGATCCTCTGCCTCTCTCCTCTGCCGGAGAGAGGAACCCGCCACAAAAATAGAGCTAGTGAAGGTGTACCCTACAGCTCGCGCCCGCTCCCGGCCTCGCTGAAGCCGCTCCTCGGTCGCTCGTAGCCGCTCCTTCGTAACGGCTAGCTGGGCCCTCAAGGCTGTAAGCTCCCGCTCGCAAGCTGACTGCTCCTCTCGATCCCGGGCACGGTCCGCCTGGTGCTGCTCACGGTCCCGGGCACGCTCCGCCTGGTGCTCCTCGCGCTCCCGAGCACGCTCTCTCCGCTCCATCTCGAGGGTGACTCGCAGCTCCGCCACGTCCTGAGGCAGCTCCTCTCTCCGCCTCAAGGCTCGCTCAAGCTCCATGACCCGCTGCTCGCGGATCGCCAACTCTGCCCCGGCCAGGGCAGCCCGGGTATGTGCCGCCTGTAACTCTGAGGACTGCAAACATTCAAACAAATCATCAGTTCCATATTTAATGCAATAATTCAATAATTCATGGAATAGGCAATATACAACTAAAAATAAATAAAACTCACCCGGGTGGCCATCGCCTGCTGGCCCTCCTCAACGCAAGTAAGAGCCCGGAGTTCCTCAGTCTGTAAACAACAATTTTCATGAGCATATCACATAAATAATCTAACTCAAGGTTGAGCTTAAGTTTAAGGCATACCCGTGTGGCGAGGTCGCGCTCTGCCGCCTCGGCCCGTGCCACTGCTCTGGCAAGCTGCTCTGCTAATGCAGTCGCCTCTGCACTAGGCCCTCTCGAGCTGGAGGCCTCTCCCGTCTCTCTCCCTGCTGCTCCCTGCTGGGCACACTGCATTTATTGAGATCATCAGTGGCTAATCATCAACAATTCAACAAAAATTTATTTGCATCTAGATAATTTAAACACTCACCAAGGTCTCAAGGTCTGCCCGCGTGGCAGCTAGCTGGGCCTCCAAGCTATGGAGGTGGGTCTGCATGTTCATCGCTGCTATGTCCCGTGCATCCTGCATTCACCACATATTAGTCGCATAATAGATATACATAAGCATTTGCATTTAATTTAGAAATAAGTGCATTCATACATACCCCTAAGACCCTCATCTGGGGTCGGCCGGCGTAAACCTCCCAGTAGCGTCGGAGGTACTCAGAGCTGTCCGCTGCCTGGGAAGTGACTCGGGTCCCGCCGCGTTGCCAGTCGGCATACTGGTCGGAGAACCGCACTCTCCAGTCGATCGCCTTCATGCGACCGCGTGTCTTCTTGCCTATTCCCCGTGTCTCTCCAACCTCGATCCACTCCTGGTGTAGGTCGAGTGTCCTCATCACCAACCTAAGCCGTAGCGGCTCAATCTCGTTCAGGCAATGAACCCAAAGCTCATGCCCAAAACGAGGTCGGCCCGCTACGACCCACGGCTGGCCCTCATCGGTCATCCCCTCATAGGGTCTCCACCGCACCTACATCCATAAACCTACATATCGTCATCATCTCATCATAATAATTAATAAATAATAAAAAATGCATCATATTTAGTCCTGCGTACCAGTGAGGTAGGGAAGTCTCGGAACTCCCGTCGCAGCACTCGCAACTCGTATGCAAGTGGGGCTCCAATCACCACTGGTAACCAGCGCCGTGCTAAGGGGAAAGAGCCCTCATCTCCAGGTCGCTGGTCAGCACGCCCCATCGGCATGTACAAATGGCTCCAAATCTGCACTCATGCATCGCATTAGCAAAGCATTCATATGCATGCACATTCTAACACAAAACAAAAGAAATTAAATGCATACCTGAAGAAATGGTGAAAAGCCACTGACGGTCGTCTCTCGACCAGTCCCTGTGGACAGGTTGGCCATCAAGTGCGCCAGCAGTGCTGCTCCCTAGGCATATCTGCCAACGCCCCCCAGGTCCTCGAGTATCCCCAGGAATCGGCAGTTGTTGACATCACCCTTCGTGCCAAGCAGAAGCCTCCCGAGCATCAAAAACAAAAACCTCCTCAGATCTCTGTCTGCTCTCTCCCTGTCAGCTGGGTCCTGGCAGTAGGCAGCCCTAGCCCCATCTATCAATCTCTGCGAAAACTGCTCTAAGGACTCCCTAGATCTCTGCCTAGAGTCCCCCAATCCCATAGCTATGGTAAGGTCAGTGCGAAAAATGGTCCTACACTCGCTAGGCGTCTCATAGACCGTCTCTAGCCCTAACAGTCTCTGGGTCAGCTCACTATAGTCGGGTAGGGTGATCCCGCTCACAGCCTCTCCATCTACCCTCAGCCCAGTGATCCTAGTGACATCTTCTAGGGTAGGAACCATATGACCCCACGGCATCAGAAACGCCATGCTAGTCCTATCCCATCTCTCTCTCAAAACCTGGATCAAGGGTAGGTCGGGTATGACTGTCTCAATACTCAGGAAGGATCCGAACCCCATAGCATCTATCCTAGCCTTCTGAAACTCGGGGAGTCCATAATAAGCTGCTCGGACCTGGACCCAAGAGATCCGCATCCTCATCAACCCCTGCACCACAAAGGAACAAAATTTTCACTTAAGTTTTCATATGTAATATTTGTTTGAGTTTAATCAATTAACGCCCCTGCGGGGGGCGTTATTTTACGATGTGTTTCTGGTAATTTCTGGTGCGACTTGAATTGACGACCCACCATAGGTCGTTCTTTGTTTAAACAACGCCCCTGTGGGGGACGCTGCTTTGAAAGTAATTTCCTGAAGTTTGTGAGCATGTTTTTGATTGACGCCCATCCTTGGGTCGTCATTTGTTTAAGTAACGCCCCTGTGGGGGGGCGCGGTTTTACAAGCTGTTTTCTGTTACAATTTTGGAAAAATGTTAATTAACGACCACCCCCGTGGTCGTTACCTATTGAATTGATGCCCCGGTGGGGGGCGTGGTTTTCCTGGGGTTTCAAGGTAGTTAATGTGCGAAATTGAAATAAACAGAGACACATGCATTTTAAATTCAATAAAATCACAGGGAAATAACAGCATGATGGTAAAACATGATGGAATTTAAAATGACGACATGCTGCAGGGCGTGGTTTTCATGCGATTAATTATTTTCAAAAAAAATGAAATAATGGAATTGACGACCCATTCTGGGACGTTACTTAAATTGACGACACCCCTGGGGGCGTCATTTTTCTGAGTCACTGGTTTTCCCTCTCCCGAGAGCTATGGAAATGGAAGGAAATGGAAATAAAAATAAAAATGAAAGGGAATATTAGGGTTTGGGGGCCTACCTTTCATCGTTCGGGCCCAATCAATCCGCCACGGAGGGGCTGCCGGGGTTGGCGTGGCCGCTGTAGTTGCCCTGGCCGAGGGGGCACCGCCATCGCCGCCGGTGGTCTTTCTTCTTCTCCGTCGCCTTCTTCTCCCTCTTCACCTTCTTCATCGTCACCTTCTTCTTCATCGCCTTCTTCTCCCTCTTCACCATCTTTGTCATCGCCATCATCTTCTCCATCATCGCCTTCATCGTGTTCTTCCTCGTCGTGCACCACCGCCGGTGCGTCTTCGGCCGCCACGGGAGGAAGCTCCTCCACGTCGTGTTCTTCTTCCACGTCCACCACTGCCAGGGCAGACACCCTCTGCCGTTTGTGAGCGCCGCCAGCCATAGGGAGAGAGAGTAGAGTGAGGGAGAATGAGAGAGATAGGATGGAGGTTTCGGTTAGGGTTTGCAGATGGATGGGAGAAAATGAACGAAGGAAGGAGAAGAAAAGGGGGAAAGTAGGGTTTAACGGTCATGAGTAATTGACGCCCGAATGGAAGTCGTGTCTTTGTAAATTGACGGTTTGAGGAAAGGCATGGTTTAAAGATTTGACATCCTGAGGTTGGGCGTCATTTTTATTTGCATGGGAATTTGTAAAATCATCGTCAGAAGCATTAATGGGAGTTGATTGATGTGATCGGGCGTCATTATTACCCTTTGAATTTGACGACGACCAATACGGGCGTCCATTTTTGAACACGCGACGTGAGAAAAGGCAATTTTTTTAAGAAATTAAGGAATTATTTTGAAGATAATATGGAAATTTAAATTGATTAACGCCTTATCTAAGGACGTGAGTTAAGAAACGCCAGTACGGTTAGGCGTCAATTGTGATCTTTAAAATGTAATCGATGGCATTATCTGAGGCGTGTCTTAAGAAATTGACGCCGTTGATAGAGGCGCTGTTCAAAATAGAGAACCCAAGGCTTGTTTTATCAGACAGAATTGCATGAATCAAGGAATTAATCATTTTAACTCATTGTTTTGGCTCAAATAAGAACATAATTTTTATTTCATTAAAAGAAATCATGATTACATTCTCTAAGCCACTGTGGGCCTTATCTTTTTGAGAGTCAGTACATAAGCTTTACATTTATCTTCTTCTTCTTCAACATGAGTCTTGGATCTGTGAAGAAGTCCCACCTTCCATTGAGCCATTATGGTCTTGATTTCTTCATGATCTCCATTTGAGCATAGCTTCCTTCTCTTGATTGGAGGAAGGTGGGAAGGCTCTTCAAAGAGGTGTCGAGGAAGCCCGAGTTGTGGGAGGCACTGGTGTGCGTTGTAAAGGAAGAAGTCGGTCCCACCAATTAGTGGAGCTCGATGCCGGAGGATAACCTTGAGCGAAGTTCTTGGGTTTTGAGAAAACCAGGTGTACATGTAAAATTGCTCTTTGGCATTGACTTGAAGTAATCCCTCCATTCATTCCTCTTCTTGAGTTTGGGAATTCTATTGGTCACCCTTTCACATAGACCCAATGAGTCTGCCATATACCGAAGTGGGCTCTTGGAGAAGATTTTGGAGGCCGCTTGGTTTGCTTGACATGGATCAAATTTAAAGTGGAAATCTATCCAACAAGCTAGAAGGAGCATTGACCCAAATAGGGGCCGTCCTAGTGAAGCCGAAGTAAGCCCGTTGTATAGGTTGGCTAATATTGCCCCACCTATTCTTTTTCCCTCCCACGTGCTAGCTATAGCACTTAAGTGATGTTCCTCTAAATGGTCTTCCAATGAAGGGAATAATAAAGCTCCCGCTACACATATGACAAACCCTTTCATCACTCTCTCCAAAAGATCTTCATCTTCTTGAGCCTTGTCCATGTTTTTGTATACCCATGAAGCCAACTTCAAAAGGTTGATTCCTTTATTGGCCTTCATTTGATTCACCAAATTTGGACTTTGGACAAGACTCATGAGCATGTCATGGGCTTGGTCATATGAGCCATCCTTGATTCCTCTCCTTGCTTCATCCTTTTCAAACCCAAGAGCATCTCCACTTCTTCTAGGAGTATGGTAGCTTCAAAGGTTGGGAAGAGGAATGTGTGAGTATGAGGGTGCCATAATTCTATAAGAGCCCCAATTGAAGCCCAATCTAGGTGAATGTCATTGTAATGAGTGGCATGGGTGATGAGGCCAAGAAGGTTCCATCTAGAAAGGAAGGATTTCATATCTAATGAAAGTTTAGAAAGTAATAAAGGAAGCTATTTGATTTTCAAAAATCTTCTTGGACCAGGAACAATGGGGTAATCCTGAAAACATAAAAGAAAGAAGAAGAAAGAGAATGATATCAGAAATTCAGAAGAGGAAGAAAGATAAAAGCTTTAATAATAAAACACTTACTTGGCTGTTGATGATTTTTCCACTGATATGGCCTGGCACTTCACAAATCCTTGGAAAACTCATCCTTGGCTTCTTGGAAAGCCTCTGCTGCATCATCTGGTTCATCTTTCTTCTACTGCTAATTCTTCTACTAGTTCCTCTGTCTGCTTGACAGAAGATAGCTAGTTCCTCTGTCTGCTTAACAGAAAATAGCTTCGATGTTCTGATGCTTGGAAACACCAGCAGTTGCCCTATTTATAGTGTTTTGAACGATAATGGGTATCATGGTTTGTGTTTGAATAAAACGATTTGCTGAAAGCTTGATTCCGAGCAGGAAACGAAAACAACTAATTAACGACGCGCTGTTTGGCGTCATTTGTTCAATTGACGACATCTTCAGGGTTGTCATTTATTTAGCGCCTCCACGGATGGCGTCATTTGCATTCCAATTCCAAGATAAACTGTTATTGCAATTAACGCCCCAGTGAATGTCGTCCTTTCTTGTTTTGAAGCTGACCAGAAGGGTCGTCATTTTTCGAGCTTATGCTTTTGAATTGCTGGATTATTCATGAATTTAAGTACTGTTATATCATGATTAAAAGTACTTATGATCCTATTTTGAGCTAATGATCTTTTGAGCTGAGAAGCTTTGAGTGCAGGATGTGCAAGTCTGGAAATGCTCGGATTGTTCTATTGGTAACATCACTTCTGTATTTACCCTGTATTTATTGTTACTATATGGTATCTACGCTATTATAGCATATCAAGGACCTTGTGGTTCTGATGAACCTGGAATTTGAGTTCCCCTTCATCAAAAATAGTGATAATTCCAGGTGAATCTTGATCGCACGGATAGGCCGTTGAGTCATTCAAGGTTTGGGACGATGGTTCCACTTTCTGAGTTGATGCGTGGACAAACGAGCTTCGGTTTAGTGTCAGCTTAGAGATCTGGATTCTTGACCAAATCTAGATGACTTAATAATATTATCCTTGATTATCTTTTTATTTTTAGTTTGTTTTAATTTTTATTTTAGCCCAGCATGCATCATGTAGGACTTTGAGCTTAATGCTGAAAATCTTCATGTTACGCCAATAATGAAGGTCGCTCGCTCTTAATCGAGTTGGCATGAGATATTCCATTCCAAATCAAGTACTTTATTCTCTTTGAAACCGTTCAGGCTGGTCCCTTGAAAATCATCCCTTTGCTGGATCTTTATCTCAACTCACTTTACTTTTCTGCAAATCCACCTTGGTTGTAGCACGTCCACATTGGCTGCTAACCGCTCTCCAATGGTGCCTCCCTGTCGTGCGCTCGCGCACATTTTGTTTATCTAGTTTAGTCTCCTTTATCCAGCTAATCGATGCTTTCATGGAATCACCCGGAGTTGTTTTCCAAACGCTTAGTGTTGGAAGCGTGTCACATCACACCTTGGCATCTACTTATCAGTACGTTCCACCTCATTCCACTTGTTTCACTTTCGCTTCATTCCGTCTCACTCCCTTGCAAAGCAGACGCCAAGGCGGGGCAGCTGTAGACACGTCAAAATTGATCCTATGTTGAGTAAATCTCATGTCACCATGTGACGCCCCAAAGCGGACTTCCATATTGATTTAAAATGAAGTTTTTTCTATTTTTTTATGAATTAATTATGATTTCTTGAATTAACGCCCTAATCAGGGGCACCATTTAAATTAACGGCCTGGCCAAGGGCGCTTCTTTAATAAATGGACGACTACCAATACGGGCGTCATTTTCTGGATTTACTGGAATTTTCGAATTTCAAAGAAAATGAAAATTGAAGAATTGACGTCTCTCTTGAAGGCGTTGATTATTTGACGTTCATATGGCAGGCGTCAGTTCATCATTTTAAATAAGGAAAGTTAATTGTTTCTATAATTAAATCTAAGAATTGACGACTTTATGAACGTCGTTATTTTAATTAATGCCTTTGGTGGTGTCGTCATTTTTTAATTGACGCCTTTCAAGGGGTCGTCATTTTCAATTCCGTCTCCCTTTTGCCTCCTTCTTTCCAGTAATGATTCTTTCCCCATTTTAAACATTGTGTTCAACTGGGAAGAGTGTTTCTTGATGGAGGATCATTACCTTGTTTTAATCCTTATTTTGCAAGGATATTTGGCCCTATAAATACCCCTCCTGATTCTCTTCGCGCGAGAGAGGCAAGGGAGCAAAAGTAGAGGGATGCGAGTTAGCAGCAACATAGATTTAGAAGAGAGTTGGCAGAGAGAAACACATACAGAGTTAACAGAGAGAAGAGCATTTCTTTGATTGCAGGTGATTCTCCCAAGCTCTTCTTCCTGGCAGATTTCTCTCCTTCTACAGACGAACCTCTGCTGCCCCTCTTGCATATTGAAGACTCCTTTCTCCCCTTCACTGCTGCACGCACAGCAGAAAGGAACCATCCCTTTAGCTTGTTTAATTGCTTTTGTCATTAACATATCATCATCATCACACATCCCTTTCTCTAGTACTTTGCTAGATCCCACATCACATCTATCTTGTTGCATTAGCATATTCATCCATATTTTTCAAACCTTGTTGCTCCTCTTAGGGGTTTAAAATCAAAACACACAAGGTGTGTTTATGCTCAATTTGATTGATTTCATATTCTTAGAACATTGATACTACACCCTTTTGGCTAATCCATTCTTGTTATTGTTTTCTTTGTGTGTGTTCTACAAGGGTAATCAAAGCTAAGAACCCCCTTCATCGGCCGGCCGGTAGAAGGAGGAAGAAAGGATCCACAATCTCACCCGCTCAATACAAGGTACATGCGATCATTCTTTTTTTTCTTTGAGGTAACCCCTATGGGGATCACATTCACCCTTAGCATCCTACGCATGCTCCCATTCATCGCCTTATATTTTCCCTTTTCTTCTTCTTTTTCCTTAAGTGGATTTTTCATAATCTACAACAGCGACTGAAAGCTGGAAATGAAACACACAATATGGCTCTCGCAGGAGCTGACTGGCCTGGATTTGATCCACGGTCCAGTAGGGACTAATCTTCTGATGAAGCTTCTTTTCTTCTTCACGAGCTCTCTATCTCTCTTTCTCTTTTCTTTTTCTTCTTCTACTTTCATACTCTGCCTCTCTTTTTCTTCTCTGCTCTTCTCTTCTCTCTCACTGTCTTTCTTTTTCTCTCGATCCTTATGAGCTCTCTCTCTCTTTCCTTTTCTTCTGCTGGATCTCTCGATCTCTCTTCTGCTCTCTCTATTCTTCTTCTGCTCAGGCTCACTCTTCTTCTTTCTTCTTCTTCTTCTTCTGCTCTCTGCCTCTCTGCTGCTCTCTTCTTCTATCACTCCACACTGGATCGTGCATGCTTCTTCACTACTTCTCGATCACTCTTCTTCTGAGGAAGAAGCTTCGTATTTATAGAGCCTCAGAGATAGGGCGTGTGTAGGGCTTGTGCCCTCTTTGTCCAGAGGTAACCTTGGATCACGTGCCAGGTGCCAACCTCGGATCACGTGCCACTCATCAACTTGAATCAACCTGAACGAAGAGAAAAATGGATGCATCGAGTTAGTTCAAGATTTGAACCAAGCATGTATAGACTTAGAATGCATGGAAGGGATTGTATAGACTTTGTCTGCGTGCATGCTGTGTATGTAAAGATGCTGAACTACAACATGTATAGACTTGCAACCTAGCACTTAAGAACCAATGCGATGAATGTATAGAGTTGCTTAAACTAACGCATGGAACAAGTCTGTATAGACTTGCTTAACTGACCCACTGACAACACAGCACATGCATGAACAAGCCACACAAATTGTACAGACTTATATATGCATGAGACAATGTATAGACTTGTGTTCGTGCAACACAAAGGCTGTATAGACTTCGTGTGTGTGCTACAGGACAATGTATAGACTTGTGTGTGCAGGGCAGAGAATGTATAGACTTTGAAAGCTTGAACACAAACAGGCTACAATGTATAGACTTTGAGTGAGACGCTGAGTGAGACGATGGATATACAGACTTGATGTGTGTAATGCATGCGATGTATAGACTTGATAGCATGAGACGCTAAGTGAGACTGACCGATGTACAGACTTTGAAAGACGATGCATGCACAAGCCAACGATGTACAGACTTGAATGCTCCATGCACAAAGACGCTAAGTGAGACGCTAGAATGTACAGACTTGCTTGTGCAGTGATGTATGGACTTAGTGTGCAATATGCAAACGATGCACAACCATAGCTCATGAATGTATAGACTTTGCGAGCAAGAGACAAGGCTGACGGATGTATAGACTTGCTAAATGATGCACAGCCATAGCGGCAATGTATAGACTCAGAAGAGATACACGAGCAGGCGACAATGTATAGACTTTAAGTAATGCATGCAAAGGACGTTGTACAGACTTGCCACCAGGAGTTGTATAGACTTGAATGCATGGTGGCGAATGTACAGACTTTATCTTGAGATGTGTACAGATGCATATGGAAGAAGTATGCAATATGGAAGAAGTATGCAATGTACAGACGATGCTCATGTAGCCACTGAAGTGTGTACAGACTTCACCGAAGAATGTTTAGACTTTTGTGTGATGAAGAAACGATGTATAGACTTGGGTGTGTGTGTGCATGCTAGAAGCAATGTATAGACTTGCTGGTTTGTAATGCAGAATGCATTAGAACAAAGTGTGCACAATGAGAATGAATTCACGAACATGCTATCAACAAGTGTGCAGACTCTGCATGCAGTGCACTGACTGTATGCTCAATGCAATTATGCTATGGCATGCAGCTACTGTTAATGCACCGAGGACATATGACAGATGAACACTTAAAGCTAATGATGCATAGACCTTAAACCATGACTCATAGTATGTCATTATCAAAACTAGGGTTCCAACATTCTCCCCCTTTTTGATCATGACAATACTATGAGTCATGTGTGCTTATTCACACAACCAATTTATTTCATCATTTCTTCAGACAAACATATCTATGACTCATACCAATTTCTCCCCCTTTGTTATTATCAAAAAGAACCATGGGGAGGAATGAATGTAGAGATGCATATGCAACAAGAAATGCAAGATCTCCCCCTAAATATATGAATGCAAGCACACAATTCTCCCCCTTTAAGAATTTCTATGCAGCATGATTCATATGACAAGGAAGCTCCCCCTGAATAAATGGAATCTTATGAGATGGATGAGAAGGAGACCACAGTGGCAATTAAGGATAAGTTCTGGTCATGAAGAATCAAGGACAATGAGCACAATTCATTTTGAATTTAGCAGTGAGTGGAAATTGAGCACAAGATGTTGACTGGATTGTCAATGAATAGATAAGACAGAAATGTTTTCAATAGGGTACCAAAACCATAAATCTTGATAAGCGAATTTCAGATTCTTTTATTATAAAAGATTATGAATGAGTCTAAACTTACCAGCATGATTTAAGAATGATGTATACAAAATTTATCAGGAAAATTCAATACTCATATCTGAAACATCTTTTAATAGAGATGAACCAATTGCACATATGACATACATGTTTAACCTCCTTCTATCTTACTCAATCAATTTCAATGACTCCTTTGGAAGTTACAATAGATAGTATTGAGATTAAGTAAATATGTGTGTAGCTGAATTTTCTTTGATTACACTTGTTTTTCAGAATTTTTTTTTTATTGAACATCACTTATTTTTCTTGAGCAAGTTTGGTTAAGTCAACACCTTTTTACGTGAGGCACAACACGTCTTAGGTGAAGTGACCCAGTTACTTAGTGTAACAACCATATTACCTCTCAATAAGAGAACAGAGTTAGCAATTTGGAGTGTCTTTTTACATGAGGAGACACCTTGATCAGAGGCCAGAATCCCCAGTTACTTGACACTGCCATGCCATTGCTTTGCCAGATTTTTAATCATTTTTATAAGAGAGGTAACTGTGGCACTTCATGACATGGGCTTGCTCTATTTCTTTGATAGAGAACCCAGTTTCTCTGCGACCAAAGTCATTGCTCTGACTTTATTTTCTTTCAAATATTTTTAGATTTTTCAGACAATGCTCAGTACACTGAAATGCTCAAGAACAATACTTTCTACATGTATCTTAACCAAAGAAAGCCATGTTTTTAAAATTTCAGATTTTAGAAAGTTTTGCATGAAGTTACATGAGACAATTGGTTAAGATTTATTAAACATAATGATTCAAATATTTTCAAGACTTTTAAATCAAAACTTAATGAATACATTAGACTTAAATCAATTTGATTCATCAGACATTCTTAAACCAATATAATAGAAGATTCTTCTTTTCGAAATATGTTGGATTTATGATTGGGGTACACAGATTTAAGTCTCTTCGATTTCAAATGGATCAACAATGACAGTGCAGCCAAATAATAGAAGCAACAAGAAATTTTTGTTAAGAGAGCATGCAACTTAATGTCAAGTCTGACCAATGTGATTCAGCATATGAATTTCTTTTGACAAGATAAAAGAAACAGCATGGAGACATCAATTTGAAGTCCTTATTGCAAACTTGACTGAGAGACTGACCAGAGGGAGAGACAGAGTCCAATGGAAAACAGATAAGCCTATGGATGCTCCCCCTGAGTACATGCATGCAACCCCTTTGTTTTTTATTTTTCAATATGTATGTCATGCAGGGTAACAGGAGGTCAGGCATGTTTCAGGATCTTCAAGGTTAATATGCAATGAATTCTGACATAAGTGTATGCATTTGACAACCTGCATGCAATGCATTGACTCCCCCTGACAATATGCATTCAATCAATCTTTTTGGCATTTTTCAATGTAAGGAGATGCAATGCACTATATGTATGCAAAGACATGCAATGTTTGCCATGAAGACTGAACATATGACCTATGGTACTAGGCAGAGTACTTGGTCTAAAGGACCATCTCACACATAGTAAGAACCTCCAGACAGATTTCACCTGCCTTTTAGTAGCTTACCATTTAATATACCATAGTGGTCATACATGATATCACATACAGGCTTCAAATCCAGTCAATTCAGATTTTCAGAAGTGCAAGTTCATTCTCATTCTAATATATAAACAGACAATTCAGTATGAGCATTGAGAGACATGAATACTCATAGTGTGCAAATGATGACAATTATGCATGAATATATCAAGCAAGATATGCAGTTATCTAGAGCTCACAATTTCAGATAACAGAGTTTAAAACAAGTTTTCAGAACTGACCTGAATAGTGCAATCCTAGGGGTTTCATTCTTGAGTGCCTTAGATTATTGCCCCTTTTATTCATCAACTTCCAAGGCACACCTGCAACAAGATTTATTTTGCACAAATAGGTACTCAAGATGTCTTGGGTCCTGAGCTAGCAGTTACACCTTTGGATGGTGCTCTCCTCATGTTCAACACTTGAGAGTCATCAACCCTCTTCAAATAGCAGTTAGCCTTGGAATGTCCTAACTGTCTACAGTAATAACAAGGGATAACAGATTTCATGTTCTCCTTGTATACATTAGCATTGGCATGAACTTGGTGTGAGTGAACATGATTAATTCTGTTATTGACATGGAAATTTTTCTTTTCATAACCAGCCAGCCAACAGTTAACAGCTCTGTGGCCTGGCTTTCCACAGTTAAAACATGCAATATGCTGAACTTTTGAAACAAGAATATTTCCATGAGAAGTATTGTTTATAAGAAATTTATTGTAACCAAAATCATTTCCGTTTACAGGGAATTTAACAAATTCAGAGTTAGATTTCTTTCCCTGAGCATACCAGCAGTCCTTGACTGTATGGCCATGTTTTCCACATTCAAAACATGAAAAAGTCATTCTGTCAAAATTCTCATAAAATGCATGTCTTTTTGCAGGGATTTTAGTAGGTTTGGAGTTAAGTGTTCTTCCCTTAGCATGCCAACAATTTGCAACAATATGGCCCAATTTGCCACAATGAAAACATTGAAGCTTCTTTTTATGAGATGCATGATTTTTAGCATGGAACAGTTTATCATGCATTCCAACAGCAGACAGGTCATCTATTTCCATTAATTTGCATTCATGCATGAGATGACCTACTTTATGACTGTAAAAACATTTAAACTTCTTATTCTAAACAGAGGATGACTTTTTAGCATAAGAAGTCCTAGGATGAGATCTATCATCATCTTTCATCATGACAAGCCAATCAGTCATTTCATGGCCAACCTTTCCACAGTAAAAATAATGAATATTCGTGGCATGAGATCTATTGGCCTGAGAGTATTTAACATGCAAATTTTTATTCTTTTTGGTTTTCTTTTATTTTTCTATTTTCTATTTTTCTTTCTGATTAATAGGCAGATTTGAGGGAGAAGCTAAAGTGCTAGTTAACTTAGAGCTTCGTACAAAGGTTGTGTACAATCCTTTTCTTACTTCCTGTTTACTCCTTCCATTAGCAGCTTTAGGATTTTCTTCATTCTTGGAAGACTTAGACAGAGATTTGTTCAATTCAGTGATTTCATTTTTGAGAGAGGAAATGAGCATTTCAGAATTTGTGATCTTTTCATTAAGTATGACATTAATGGCTTTGTAGCTATCAATCTCTTCTATTAATGCACCTGCTCTCTCATGTTCATTTTCAGATGAACTCTTCCCTTTTTCTAGCATTAAAAGCCTCTTAGACATGGCAGCATTCAGAAGCTTCAGCTCTTCATTCTCCTTTCTTATTTCTTCATTCTGAACCAGTTCATTAGTTAGGATTTGATCATTTCCTAATGAATTCAGCTTATCTTCTAGTTCAGAAATCTTAGCAGTAAGTTCATCATTTTCAATTATCATCAAAATTTTCTGTTCCTTATGTTTGCAAACATCCATCAGGCATGCATCAAAAGATTCTTTCATTTTTGAACAGTTTTCACAAGGAGCTTTCAGATTTATCTGATCATATTTCTTTTTCAACCTTTTATTCTCAGATTTTAATTTTCTACATCTTTCAGTAAGTTCTTCATTGATATTCCATAAATCATCAATTGAAATCTCTTCAGATTCAGAGCTTACCTTGGATGACGTTTCATCATGTTGATCACTCCTTCTTGCCATGAGACATTCCTGGTTCTCACGAAATGTGATCACTGAATCCCAAATTTCCTTCGCAGTCCTGCATGTAAGAATAGAGGAAATGACATTAACATCTACAGCATTCTTCAGAATGTTCAGAACTCTTATATTCTCACTGTTCTTTTGTTTATCCTTCTGGGACCATTTACTCTCCTCTCGAGGCAAAACATGTGGACCATATTCAATGAGATTCCACAGTTTTGGATCTATAGAGTTTATAAAAACACATAGACCGCCTAACCATTTCTCAAAGTTAGAACCATCAAAAACTACATGTGATGCCATTATAAAACAATCGAATAGATTTAGATCTATGAGCTAGAAGGCAATATCAAAAGAAAGCACCGCACTGGAACTGTAAAGCACGAAATCAAATCAGCAGGATCCTCTGCAGATCGTTGGATCTGGAAGTCAGAGACTGCTCTGATACCAATTGATAGGACCGGTGCGATGGATACTGAGGCGGGTGAATGTATCCCTCTTAAAAATTGCCCAAATCAAACCCTATAGCTAGACACAGTTACGGAATAAAAATAATTGAGCTCTTCAAGACGAGATTCCAAGACACACTTGATCAACCAGTTGGACTGCAACAATGCAGCCACCTGAGCAAGTCTAAGCCGAGATAGAATCAAATTGAAACAGTGTGTGCCATGAAGCATTCAACCAGATGACTCATTTGAGGCGATCCTAGCCATGCATCTAATGCCAATCAGATACAAGAACAAACCACGAAGACAATGAATTTTTAGGTGGTTTGGTCCACAGACCAACGTCCACCCCTCACTCCAAACCGGAGTGAGGCTTCCACTAGCAACAGCTAGAACCGCAGACTCAGTCTGCAAACAAATGCTACCTAACAGCTTGACCAGGAGAACAACCTCCCCTCTTCCTCCAGACCGGAGGGAAACCACTAGTGACTACCTGTCACTAGCAACGATAGACCGAAGTCTCTCTTCCTCCACCTAGGAGGGAACCCACAAGTGACACCCAGCCACTTGCAACCGGAGACACCAGGTCTCCCTTCTCCTGAGTCCACAGGAGGAACCCGACTTCAAACCAGAGAATCGGAAGAACAACGATGATCAGATAAAAAAGGAAAACAAGAAATGATAAAAATCACAGTGACTGAAAGCTGGAAATGAAACACACAATATGGCTCTCGCAGGAGCTGACTGGCCTGGATTTGATCCACGGTCCAGTAGGGACTAATCTTCTGATGAAGCTTCTTTTCTTCTTCACGAGCTCTATCTCTCTTTCTCTTTTTCTTTTTCTTCTTCTGCTTTCATACTCTGCCTCTCTTTTTCTTCTCTGCTCTTCTCTTCTCTCTCACTGTCTTTCTTTTTCTCTCGATCCTTACGAGCTCTCTCCCTCTTTCCTTTTCTTCTGCTGGATCTCTCGATCTCTCTTCTACTCTCTCTATTCTTCTTCTGCTCAGGCTCACTCTTCTTCTTTCTTCTTCTTCTTCTGCTCTCTGCCTCTCTGCTGCTCTCTTCTTCTATCACTCCACACTGGATCGTGTAGGCTTCTTCACTGCTTCTCGATCACTCTTCTTCTGAGGAAGAAGCTTCGTATTTATAGAGCCTCAGAGATAGGGCGTGTGTAGGGCTTGTGCCCTCTTTGTCCAGAGGTAACCTTCGATCACGTGCCAAGTGCCAACCTCGGATCACGTGCCACTCATCAGCTTGAATCAACCTGAACGAAGAGAAAAATGGATGCACCGAGTTAGTTCAAGATTTGAACCAAGCATGTATAGACTTAAAGAATGTACAGACTTTATGTGATGCCATCCGAAGCATGTATAGACTTAGAATGCATGGAAGGGATTGTATAGACTTTGTCTGCGTGCATGCTGTGTATGTAAAGATGCTGAACTACAACATGTATAGACTTGCAACCTAGCACTTTAACCAATGCGATGAATGTATAGAGTTGCTTAAACTAATGCATGGAACAAGTCTGTATAGACTTGCTTAACTGACCCACTGACAACACAGAACATGCATGAACAAGCCACACAAATTGTACAGACTTATGTATGCATGAGACAATGTATAGACTTGTGTTCGTGCAACACAAAGGCTGTACAGACTTCGTGTGTGTGCTACAGGACAATGTATAGACTTGTGTGTGCAGGGCAGATAATGTATAGACTTTGAAAGCTTGAACACAAACAGGCTGCAATGTATAGACTTTGAGTGAGACGCTGAGTGAGACGATGGATGTACAGACTTGATGTGTGTAATGCATGCGATGTATAGACTTGATAGCATGAGACGCTGAGTGAGACTGACCGATGTACAAACTTTGAAAGACGATGCATGCACAAGCCAACGATGTACAGACTTTGCCAATGTACAGACTTGAATGCTCCATGCACAAAGACGCTAAGTGAGACGCTAGAATGTACAGACTTGCTTGTGCAGTGATGTATGGACTTAGTGTGCAATATGCAAACGATGCACAGCCATAGCTCATGAATGTATAGACTTTCCGAGCAAGAGACAAGGCTGAAGGATGTATAGACTTGCTAAATGATGCACAACCATAGCAGCAATGTATAGACTTAGAAGAGATGCACGAGCAGGTGACAATGTATAGACTTTAAGTAATGCATGCAAAGAACGTTGTACAGACTTGCCACCAGGAGTTGTATAGACTTGAATGCATGGTGGCGAATGTACAGACTTTGTCTTGAGATGTGTACAGATGCATATGGAAGAAGTATGCAATGTACAGACGATGCTCATGTAGCCACTGAAGTGTGTACATACTTCACCGAAGAATGTTCAGACTTTTGTGTGTGATGAAGAAACGATGTATAGACTTGGGTGTGTGTGTGCATGCTAGAAGCAATGTATAGACTTGCTGGTTTGTAATGCAGAATGCACTAGAACAATGTGTGCATAATGAGAATGAATTCACGAACATGCTATCAACAAGTGTGCAGACTCTACATGCAGTGCACTGACTGTATGCTCAATGCAATTATGCTATGGCATGCAGCTACTGTTAATGCACCGAGGACATATGACAGATGAACACTTAAAGCAAATGATGCATAGACCTTAAACCATGACTCATAGTATGTAATTATCAAAACCAGGGTTCCAACATAGACATTACTCAAGTTAAATGGCCAATTATATCAAGGTATGAACTTACCTCGGAAAAACCCAAGGATAAGTTGAAGAGATACTTTGTCCAGAAAGTTCAAGTTCTCAAGAACCAGCAGGTTCTCAGGCTCAACATCATAAAACATGGAAATAAATTCTAGAGTATACGCGGTCTAGACTGGGCCGCTCAAGCTATGTACGGTCTCATCTAGGCCGTTTAGGAAGAACTGGGCTGAAGGTCAGTCTTAACGAAGTCAAGGATGAACGGACCAGTATGGACCGCTCTTGAATAAGAACGATCTCAAACGGGCCATTCAACTAGTATGGATAGTCAAGAAAGGGGCTGCATATGGCCAGAAGAACTTGAAGCCCAAGAACAAGATAAACGGGCCTTATAGGGCCGCTCGAGGGATGAACGGTCCAATAAGATCCGCTCGAGTACTTGAACGGGCCTAATCAGTCCGTTCAACTGGGCTTAACTTAATAAACTAGAAATCTACCCAAGTGGGCTTCGGGCTACCATAAGTGGGGTAGAACTGAACCAGGGTCCATCCCACTCTCCACTGGTCAGCTTACGGTTTACTAGGTCGATCAAACCGTGATTTGGTCGAAGAAAGGACAAGGATAATCGACCAATCTTAAATGGCAATTAGCCAGGGATGCACGGTTCCTAATGGGCCGCCTATTGAGTTAAACGGTCCAAATCCGGCCGGTCAAGACTCAGTCGGTCCAAATTGAGCCGTGACTCACAACACAACAATCCAAGCGGTTCGATCACGCGAATAGGTTCAGGTCTTGGTGGTATAACCTGCCCGGTGTCCTAGTGGGAATCCCAGGCTCGCGGGGACTTACGGAGGTCCTGTAATGAAGGTCCTTGTCCGACGGAAGGAGTATCCGGCGGAGAGTCCCAACCATTACAAGGAAATGAGGCTAATAAAACATCAGAAACCAGTGTAGCGGTCAGTGACTCCTACCGGAGTAGAACGGCTGTCAAATAATCATAGTAACATGGTTCAAGTATTCATATTTGAATTTGAAATAATAAATCAAGGTCACGATGAGAAATAAACCAGCAATTATAAATTTTAATCTTCCATATGTTCCATTTACATGTTGGTTGCTAGTCCTACCATTAAGATTAAATAACTAGGGATAAAACATGCTAAATTCAAAATCAACATAATTCTGTGGGGAAGAATGGTTCGTCCAAAACGTTTCAAGGGGCCTCTGTGGTCTCTCCATAGGCCGTTCATGCTCTGCAGGCAGGGGCCCAACAAGAGATGAGCGGTCTATAGATGGCCGCATGGCTCGTTGAGCGGTTCTGGCCTAGCCGCTTGTCTCAAGAAAATGTAATAACGCAAATAACACAGGCGGTCACTAGCTGGCCATTCATATAGTCGCGCGGTCTATTGAATGACCGCTCATATCAAAACAGTTCCTGCCCCTTTGCCCTGCCCGCCTCTGGCGAGTCCGGCTAGGGTTAGGTATAATGGCGGAATACACAGTCAACAGGGCATGAAAATTGGGGTTTTTATAGCCAATGGAAAGAGCATAAAATTTTACACAAGATAACATGATCAATTAGACTTTTAGTGCCTACAATCCCTACTTAAATCGAGGTGGAACATAGTTAACCCTAATACGACATGTTTGCACTAAAACTAAAAATTATCGCAGGATACTAGCTTACATTTAGGGCTTTTTAGACCAAAAGAAAGAGGACTCGTCGATGCTTCTAACCATATATAATACTTAGGGTTTGGCTTGCTATCACCTACCTTAATAGAAGGATGAAGGGGGAAGAGGGATGCCGATCGAGCTAGGTACACACCACCGGTGATCGCCGCGATTCTTCCTTGATCGAGCTCCTCTCCGGCCGCCACATCTTCTAAATGATTTTAGGGTGGCAGAGGATCATTTTTATAGGTTCTATAGGGTCTGGAGAGTTCTAATCACGGAGATAACGTCCACACAACTTAGTCATGCGTGAAACGCGCCGGATGGGGTTGCAGCCACCTTGCGCCACCAAATACACCTCCTAGGGTTAGGGTTTCAGAGAATAATAAGAGGGGAAACGATCTCTTAATCCTAACCTTTCAATTTGCATCCGGTTTTAGCTTAAATGGTTTAGTATTGGGCTCTAATTTCACGTTTTAAGGTCCGATTAGGCTAAGTGTTGATTTGGGCCTTAATCTGTGAATTCGGCTTATTTAAGAATTTTATTTGGGTTGGTCGTAGAAGACAATTTCACTAAACGTTTTATCCACTACAAGATTATAATTTTTTCCAGATTTTTATAAAATGGTCAAAATTTTACTTATCCTATTTCTTAAGGAATTACGTATTAATTTCTCAAAAAAAATTTATTCGTTATTATACCGGGGTGCTACAGTCGGGGCCTTCGGAAGGGCTTCTCACAGGGCTTCCATCGGGCCATCATAGAGGCGGAGGCCCAACCGTCTGGGCTCGTTTTCCCTACCGGGCAATGCTACGACTCGGACTGGGGTTCCACCGACTCCTCCCACTATACGTCGAGCGAAGAGGGGAGTCGGGGGACCTCGCTCTCGTCCGAGCGATCGTGAACTCCAACAACCTCGGGAGGGCACACGACCGAGACAGTTCCCATGTAGGTGGGGTCAGTGCCTGGGTCGGCCATCACCAAGAGTACCGGGGGTGGGTCGTCCGGTGTTGAGGGGTCCTCATCTATCGAGCCTCGAGATGGGCTAGAGGCCTGATTTATCAGCTCTTTCTTTCTTTTTCTTTCCTCTTATGTAGCTGTGTAAAACCCCTTTTTGGAAAGTACAGTAGCGGCAATATTAAGTGTTGAATTGACTGTTCCTTCCCACCTTTGGTGTAATTTGACTACCGTATTCGTAGTTGTTGGGGAAGGCACCGATTTTCTCTGCAGATATCGCGCGTGCCGATCTGTCAGATAACTGACATGGCACTGGCACCTTTTCGCTTTCCCATGCCACCCTAAATGACTGGCCGCTTCGCGTGTCCCGCTGGGGGGATGTTGGGAAATGAGGTAACCGTCTTAGGGAAGGCTCCTTTAGCATATTTTTAAGGGGAGAGTCATTTAGGGCAATTAGCTCCCCTTCGGCCTATAAAAGGTCCGAGGGGCGTCTCCTCTTCCTTCCATTGCTTAAGGCCATCCCTGACGGTTTCTCCTTCTTCCCTTTCCTCGAAGTGTTATGCTGTCGATCTCAGTGGAGCATGGAAGGCGCTTCAGAAGATGATGATGCGGACAACAGTAGGAGGGAAGCTCCTGCTACTCCAGTTTGGAAGAGGGTTCGACAGTCGGAGGACAGTTTGGGAGAGGGTTCGACATGTTGGAGCATGTCGCCTTCGTGCCCCCGGCCCGTCGACGCTATCCCGAGGGGAGGGGGAGCTCTTCAAGCTTCCTTCTTCATTTGTCTTGGGTCGACTTTTTGCTTTTTGTTTTTGTTGTTTTCCCCTCTTTTCCTCTTTCTTTTTTCCGCCTTTATCCTTGCTCATACCACTTGAGGGTGCTTGCTTTCTGTTCGGCTTCCGTCCTCCTTCCAGAGAGTTGGCGGAGGAGGCCTTCTCTTATTTTCCTTTTTCTTCTTCCAATCACTCTGGCACCTTTCTTCCGTGTTTCTCAAACCAACAGGGTTGGCTATCCTTTATCCGAGCCAGTTTCTACGCTAGGCAGAGTCAGTGGCTTGAAGTAGGAGTGCTCACTGAGTTACCTGAGTGCTCTGCTCATGTCATAGTACCGGTGAATGTAATTTTTTGTTTGCTGATATGTATATTGTATTGGCTGCGGCCTACTTGATGTACACCAGAGTTTAATGAAAAGAGAGGAATGGCATTTATTCTGCATTGCTTACATGTGCGTGTTTGCCAGATGATCAAAAATAGAACTTGCAAAGTGTTGTCGCGTTCCATGTCCGAGGAATGGGTGCTCCTTCCATGGTGGACAATCGATACGCCCCTTTCCCGAGCGTCTTGACCACTCGGTAGGGGCCTTCCCACTTAGGGGCTAGCTTCCCCGCCGCCTCCAGTGGTCGAGAGGCTTCGGCCTTTCTTAGGACGAAGTCCCCTGGCTGGAAATGTCTGTCTCGGACCCTGGAGTTGTAGTAGTGAGTGATGCGCCGTTGGCATTCCGTTGCTTGGATATTTGTAATCTCTCGAATCTTGTCCGCCAAGTCGAGGTTTTCCAGCAGTTTCTGCTCATTCACCTTGTATTTGAAGTGGACGACTCAGAGAGAGGGGTTGCCGACCTCCAATGGAATCACGACTTCCGTGCCATATACCAGCTGGAAAGGTGTTTCACCGATGGCCGTTCTCGGAGTAGTTCGATGCGACCATAGTACGCTCGGTAATTCCTCGAGCCAGCTTCCCTTGGCCTTGCCGAGCCTGGTTTTGATGCCTTTTAAGATAGTTTTGTTGGCATTCTCGACCAGTCCGTTGGCCTGAGGGTGGGTTACCGAAGTGAAGTGATTGTGAATGTTTAGGTCGGCACATCTATCTTTGAAGTAATGAGAATCAAATTGCCGATCGTTATCGCTCACGATCACTCAGGGGACACCGTAACGACAAATGATCGACTTCCAAATGAAACTCCACACCACTGATTCGATGATCCTGGTGGTGGCCTCAGCCTCAATCCACTTGGTGAAGTAGTCGATGGCGACGATGACATACTTCTTCTGAGCCTGAGCCGTAGGGAATGGCCCCAAGATATCGATCCCCCACCGAGCGAAGGGGTATGGCTCGGTAAGGGTGATGAGCTCCGCGGTGGGCTGGTGGATCAGATGGTCGAAGCGTTGACATCGGTCACACTTTTGTACATAGGTCGTGCAGTCGCGCTAGAGAGTGGGCCACCAGTAACCTTGTCGAAGCAAGATCCTGGCTAGCGATCTTCCTCCTTGGTGCGCGTCGCAGATGCCTTCGTGTACTTCCTGAACCGCTCAGCTGGCTTCATCGACGCTGATGCACTCGAGGAGGGGACCGGAGAAATATCTGTGGTACAAGGCATCGTCCAGCATGACGAAACACCGAGCTTGGTACTTAAGTTTCTAAGCCTCTCGAAGGTCGGGGGGCTCTTGAGAATCTCGGAGCCAGGATATGTAGGGGGTCCGCCAGTCGCTTAGGGGTGCTAGGTGAACGGTCATGAGCTTGGATTCGATGCTCGGTCGCTCGAGCTCTTTGAGGAAGACCTACCGAGTACCTTCGGGGTCGAGGGAGGAGGCCAGGTGAGGGACGGCGTCCGCTCGGGAGTTTTCCTCTCGGGCTTTCCGAACTACCTCAAAGCTCTCGAAGAGTCGAGCCATCCTCTTGAGCATCTAGAGGTACTTGATCATTTTTCCTTCCCGAGCGTCGTAATCATCGTTAACCTGGCTAGTGACCAATTGGGAGTTGGTGTGGATCCTGACTCGCTCGGCTCCCAGTCGTTGAGCCATCCTAGCTCCCAAGATAAGGGCTTCGTACTCGGAGGCGTTGTTGGATGCCTGGAAACTGAATTTCAAGGTGTACCGCAGCTCTGCCCCCTCGGGGACTTGAGAAGGACATTGGCCCTGCATCCGGCCGAGTTGGAGGACCCATCGACGAACAGGTCCCCAGTGGGCCTGGGTGCAGGTGGAAGTGCCTCTTCAATCGGGACTATGCTTTCGACGATGAAGTCCGCGAGGGCTTGTCCCTTGATGGCTGAGCGGAGGTGATACGAGATGTCGTAGACCCCGAGCATGATGGCCCACTTGACGAGGCGTCCTGAGGCTTCAGGGTGAAAGAGGATCTTCTTCAGGGGTTCGTCGGTCAATACGATGATGGAGTGCCCTTGAAAATAGGGTCGGAGTCGCTTGGCCGAGGTAACCAATGGTATCATGAGTTTCTCGGTTGCGGGGTACCTTCTTTCAGTCTCATTAAGCACCTTACTGGTATAGTAGACCGATCTCTCGAGCCCCGCATCGTTCCTGACGAAGACCGAGCTCACTGTGGAAGGGGTCGTCGAGAGGCAAAGGTGTAGAGCTTCGCGTGAGATCGGCTTGGACAGCACCGGGGGCGAGGCCAAGAATTTCTTGAGTTCTACGAATGCCTTCTGACATTCCTCATCCCAGGCGAACGTAGCAGATGCCATTTTGGGTCCCCTTAATAATTTGAAGAAGGGCAAGCATCGTTCGGCTGCCCGGGATAGGAAGCAGTTGAGCGCAGCAATGCGCCCCGTAAGGTGTTGGACGTCCTTGATGCAGGTGGGTGGCCGCATGTTCAGGATGGCCCGAACCTTGTTGTGATTGGCCTCAATCCCACGCTGAGTTACCAGGAAGCATAGGAACTTCCCGGATCTGACTCCGAAGGCACATTTAGCGGGGTTGAGCTTCATGTTGCACCTCAGGAGGGTGTTGAAGGTCTCGGCTAAGTCGGCAAGATGGTCTTCGGCCTTCGGTGTTTTGACGAGCATATCATCAATGTAGGTCTGGACGTTCCGACCGAGCTGTCCCTCGAAGATGTGGTTGATCAGTCTCTGATATGTTTCCCCAGTGTTCTTCAACCCGAATGGCATTCGGGTGTAGCAGTGTACGTCGAAGTCAATGATGAAGGCGGTCTTCTCGATGTCCTCCAAGTCCATCCTGATCTGATGGTAACCAGAGTAGGCGTCCAGGAAGCTGAGCAACTCGTTGCCAGAGGTTGAGTCGACTAGTTGATTGATGCTTGGCAACGAGTAGCAATCCTGTGGGGTAGCCTTGTTGAGGTTGGTGAAGTCTACGCACATTCGCCATTTCTCGGAAGCCTTTGGTACCAAGACAACGTTGGCGAGCCATGTAGGGTAAAGGACTGGATGAAAAAGGCCGATCTTTTGCCCTTTGATGACTTGCTCTTTGATGACTGCTTGCTTCTCCGGGCGTGCTTTCTCCTGCGTTGCTGGACAGGTTTCACCGTTGGGTCGAGGTTGAGCTTGTGCATCACCATGTCTCCCGGGATCCCAGGGAGGTGCTCGTCAGACCATGCAAAGACTTGGATGTACTGGGCAAGGAAATCCTTATATTTTTCTTGTTCCTCGGATGATAGATCAGCTCCGATCTTGACTCCTAGAGTCGGGTCACCGTTGAGGAAGACTGTTAGCAACTCACCGCCAAGCTCAGATGTTGCTGGTTCCTCTCGGCTCCCTTCACTCCTTTGTTTTTCCCTTCCGGCCTCGTGGCTTCGACCGAGATTATATAGCACCATCTAGCAAATGCCTGGTTACCCCAGACCTCCCCCACGCCATGCTTGGTGGGGAACTTCATTTTTTCGTGAAAGGTAGAGGGCACCACTTTCGTTAAACTGAGGATACCTTGGCCGAAGATGGCGTTATAGGCCGTCATTCCCTTAATCACGATAAAGTCTACCACAACCGTAACGATTTTGGGCGGGGTGCCGATAGTAACTGGCAGGCTCAGGGCTCCCTTGGGATAAGTTGCCTGGCCATTGAACCCACAGAGGGGGGTTCGGATCGGGCGGAGTTTAGATGGATTCTCTCCCATCTTGAGGAAACATTCGTAGGATAATACATTGGGGGCACTACCATTGTCAACTAAGATCCTATCTACGTTACAATGGTTTATTGTAGCCGATATAATAAGAGCGTTGTCATGCGGGGTGGCTAACCCTTCCAGGTCTTGGTCGGAGAATACCAGGGCCTGCGATTTGCTCGCCTGCAGGGCCTTAGGGGGCTCGACGGAGGCTCAGCTCGCCCGCTCGACGTGACGCTTTCTTCCTCGGCTGCTATCTCCCCCTGATGCCGTGCCGCCAGCGATGATGTTGATGTGGACTCCACGGGGGGCATTATCGATTTCCTCGGGGGTGCCTCGATCTTCCTTCTACCCAGACACGTATCGGGATAGGTGTCCCTGGCGGACGAGGCACTCGATCTCGTCTTGGAGTTGATGGCAATCGCCGGTGTGATGCATATGATCTCTGTGGATCAGGCAATGCTTGCGGCGATTGCGGTGCTTGGCCTTCATAGGCTCGGGCTGGTGGAAGAGACCCGAGCCTTTGATGTCTTCGTAGATCTCATAGACGAGAGCGGTAAGGGGGGTATACCACTCATACTTTTGGGAAGGCTCCTTGCGGTCTCAGTCCTGGTTCCACTTTTTTCCTTGGCCCGTCCCTTGCTCGGACATTTGCTTCTTGTCCCCCTCCCGACCTGAGCATATTGTGCCTCGACAGGCGCTGAGGACTTCCTCGCATTCTACGTGGCGCAGGGCCAGGGTTACTAGCTCAGCGAGGGAGGTGGGAGGATGAAGCACTAGCTTGCGCCGTAGGTTCTCATCACGGGTACCCCTGTTAGTGTGGTGATGGCCGAGGCAACATCCAGGCGGGGGATGCACAGGGCTTCCAATTTGAATCGGTTGATATAAGCCCATAGCTTCTCCCTCTGTTCCTGATTGAGGGCCAGTAATCCAACCACTCACTGGGGAGGACCGCTGCCGGTGAAGATTTCCTTGAACACTCGCCTGAACTGCTTGAAGTTGTGGATGCTGCAAGGGGCGAGGGCCCTGAACCATGCCTGAGCGCCCTGAATGAGAGTGGTCATGAACGCTCGACACTTGATCACGTCAGACGCCCCATGCAAGGTCATTAGGGCCTCAAAGCTGTCATAGTGATCGGCCGGGTCTCTCTGGCCGTCATACGATTTGAAGGTCGGAAGTGAGATCCTGGGAGAAATCTCAGCCTTCAAGATATAATCGGAGAACGGGGATCGCTCCTCATCCTCCATAGGAGAGTTCTTCTACAACAAGCGGAGGGCGCGCTCTTGCTCTGCGAAATGCCTCTCAAAGTCTCGCAGCCGGAGAGATAGCTCTGGCTGTCGTTGGCCCGAGGGACTGGGGGGCGCACTTGCATGCTGTTCTGGTGCTCCTCGGGGGCCTCGATTTTCAGGATCGGTCGGCGTGCTCCGGACTTCTCCCCCCTCGGGGTGGAGGAGGCTTCCTGCTCCTAGGGAGGGGCATGCGATGGTCCTCCTAACTGGTTGTTGATGAGCCGCCGCCCGCGGAGGGTAAAACGGCCTCCAACAGTTTGTTGGGAGGCATCTCCGCGGGGGGGGGGGGGGGGGGGGGCTTTTCCAGGGGGGGGGATGCGACTTCTCCTCCCTAGCCACCTGGGCCCTCATGAGATCCACGAGGATATCCAGTTTTACATTGAGGGTTTGGAGGGCGTTGGTACTCCCGCCGGGAAGTTGTTCCCCCGCCACCGACGTGTTGTGCCCCTTAGGCACAAGCATATGCTATTTTGTTTTGATGATAGCAACACAGTGAGAGTATCATAGTGAGCCAGTCTTTTTGTTTAGCATGCATTGCATTTGTTCTCTGTATAGGTGCATTCATCAGTTGCACGCGTGCTCAACACATAAAGTCTATACACTCCATTGCCTTGCTGCATTGCTTGCATTTGCAAAGTCTATACATTGGCTGTTGTCCTACAGCGTCAACACAAGTCCATACATCGGTTGCAGCACTGCACGCACACTCAAAGTCCATACACTGCATTGTGGCATGCACACTAGCAAGTATGTACATTAGGTATCTTTACCTACGTTGCAACTCGTAAGTCTATACACTGGTCCGTCTCACTGAGCATCTCAAGTGAACACTAAGTCTATACACTGGACCGTCTCACTTAGCATTTTTGTGTAAGTCACTTGCCACCAAGTCTATACATTGCATGAGCATAGTCAGAGCACTCAAGTCTGTACAACGTCCATCCTCTCATGCATAGTCTTATGCATTGTCGTCAAATCTGTACAGAGTCCATCGTCTTATGCATAGGCTAAGTCTACACATCATCCGTCTCAATTAGCGTCTTATGCATAGGCTAAGTCTACACATTGCAGCATGCATTGTCTTCAAGTATGTACAGCGTCTAGCGTCTCATCCACCGTCTCAGTTGAGAGTTGAAGTCTGTACATCGGGCGCCTCATTCGTAAAGTCTATACATTGAGCGTCTCATGTTGCGTCTCATTCGTCAAGTCTATACATCGGGCGTCTCATGCAAGTCTGTACATTGGGCTATCACTTAAAGTCTATACATCAGCATGTTAGTGTTCAAGCTTTCAAAGTCTAGACATTGTTCTGTAGCACACACACGAAGTCTATACAATGCTACATAGACTAAGTCTATACATCAGTGTCTTGTGCATGCATCATTCAAGTCTGTACAGCCTGTGTTCACAACACAAGGTCTGTACATCGTTCTGCTTGCACAAACGCCAAGTCTATACATTGGCTTTGCTTGCACGAGCTGAAGTCTATACATCGTTCACTTGCAGCATTAGCCAATGTCTGTACAGCATGTGCATCCTTTTGATTCAAAGTCTACACATTGCATGTTAGCATGCTCGCACACACTAAGTCCATACATTATACAAAGTTTGCATAGTGAACAGTAAGTCTGTACACGCTTCAAGTGGTAAGTATGTACATTGTTCAGAACGCAAAGTCCATACAGCCATTGTGCATTCGTTCTTGATGTACATACTTTGCTTTGCATTCACATCGTGAAGTCTATACATTCTGCATTCATTCTTGATGTTCATACTTCGCTTGATGCATTCTGCATAACACACTGCAAAGTCTATACATTGCTTCGAACGAAGTCTGTACAAGGTGTCGACATTAAACTAATAAGTTTCTCTTTGTTTGACAGGTACTATTCGTGAAGCTTATGAAGGGCACGTGATCCGAGGCTGGCAGGGCTGACAGGCAGTTGACACGTGGCCAAAACTTCTGGGCGGGAAATGTGGAAGACACGCGCCCAGGGCTGCTCCTGCTGTGACTGCTTATATAAGGAAGCCTTCTTCCACAGAAGAAGACTGATTGAATGCAGAAGCCTTGAAGGAAAAGCAGAGAGCAGAGAGCCCTTCGATCCAGCAGAAGAGAAAAAGAAAAAGAGAAAAGAAAGAGAGTTGAGAGAGAGAAGTGTTGAGAGTTTTATTTCTTAGATCTTTGGTTCAAAACCAGATCTGAGGTTTGCTCACCTGTTTGAGATTTATTCCCTGCAGGGATACATTTCCTTTTCGTTTGTTTTCTGTTTTGTTTTTCGAACTCATTTCTCCAAGCTGTTAGTCAGCGTTTGCAGAGGTGCTGCCTCTGGACTGGTCAAGCTATAATCCCCAGCGATTGCAGTGGAGGATTCCATTGGACAACAGTCGATTATAAAATTAGAACACCCCCAAATTGAATGATTTGCATAAAAGATGATTTGACAAGATATAGAACTAAAATTGATGATAAAAAGGGGGGTTACATGTAATAATCAAAATCCGTGATCGCCACTGAGGCCAACAACATGCCAAATAATATAAAGATCGATAGGGCATGTTACATACCTCAGAAATTCAAGAGGGCCAAGAGCTGGCCTGGGGATGAACGCGCTATATCGTCCTAGCGCCTTCTCAGGATCGCGCTATGTTCCTGTAGTGCGTTATCAGATAGGAAGCGGGATGAGTTGGATTCGTTTCTTCCTTTCTCCAAGGCCGGCCAAGGTGCAAGGGCTCCACGTATCAATCTTCTAGTGCCTGCAAACAATCATAAACAACAAACAGAATGCCCATTAGATCGAGATTTTAGTAGAATCTTCCCCTATTCTTAATCAAAAACATGTAAAAGAAGGGCTCGATTACCTGGGGGTTTGGTGGTTTTTAAACCCCTATGGAAGAGCCAAAAATAGGTTTGGTGTGTGTGTGAATGCATGTATTTTGTAAAAGAAGTATTTTTGAGATCGATATGCAATGCTATGCAAAGATTGGGATGAACGAATTGGGGAGAAAAACTAAGAACTAGGAAGAACACAATATGCCCCTAAATACTCCCTTGGATATGTGAGGAGCGAGGAGTTGTTGATTTGGAACGAAACGCAGCCTCCCCCTCATCAAGATCTCGAGTTGCATCATCCAGAAACGACGGCCAAGGGTCCAATTTATAGGCGAAGGATCAAGAACGAACCCTAGGTCGGAGTTCGATCCAAACCAATGACTTGGTGGCTCAAATCAAGGCAATCTTGCCGATTAACGAAGGGGAAAGGTTCCTATTAGGATTAGGAACCTCCCTTTAGATGAATCGAGCTTTAAAACTTACCAAAATAAGGATCCAAATCGAGAAAGGGTAGTCCGGGTCGGACTGGGTTTCTGACTGAGAACGCGCTACATTCGTATAGCGCATTCTTCATGAACGCGCTATGACGTCATAGCGCGACAAGGATTGGCTCCCCAAATGATTAGAAAAAGAATCAATACCCTTTGGATAGCCGTTTAATCAAATACTAAGTAAGAATAGCATTCAGAGTGGATGCTATAAAGATCAAATATCAAGGAATAACGACTGTTCAAATGATCATTCAATTAGGCCCATAACGCGCTATGAACAAAAAAGTGATGTGAGTGAATAGTGCGAGAATGTCAAATTCGAGATGAAATCCAAGGTATGGAAATTGAATTGTGGGGCCAAGAATAGGGAGAAATCCTAGAAAATCAACCAATTATAGATCAATTGGGGCATTACCTGGGAGAACAAAGAAATTGCTCAACTTATCGGTCAAAATTGGGTGTCTACAGATGCCCCTCCTTGATATCCGATTTGCAGGGTGTTGGATTTTGTGTCTTCCCTAAGTGTTTTGATGATGAGCAACACTATGTTAATTGTTGTTGTTATTTTTGATCAGATATCTTGCACTTGAGTTATCCATGGTTTTATATGGAAAAGCTGCTAAGAAGTAACACTTCGTGTGTTCGTACAAGTTCTGTCTTCGTGCTGTTTTCCTTAAAACCTCATGTCATTCTTACTTCGCGTTTTCACCTCGTGTCGAGTTAGCCATGTTGTCGTCTGATTGAGTGTTGTCTTTCACCTCGTGCAGTATTTGTTTACTGTGTTGTTTCCATGTCATCCTTTGTATTCCTGTCTTCGAGTCCTTTCGCTGAGTCTCTAAGTCAGTCTTAGTTCAAGTGTTCGTTTCACTTTGTGATTGTTTTCTCTTCTCATGACTTCGTGTCGTGTTCCTGAAGCTGCTCTAAAAGTTCTGATGAACTTCGAGTAGTTTTCCTGTAGACCTCGTGTCGTTCCTACTTAGTAACCACACTTCGTGACGGTTACTATAGTCCACGTCTTCGTGTTGGTTTCATGCACTCCGTGTCGTCTTCTTTGTTTCATTCTGTTCTCATCTCACTTCGAGTCGTTTCTTTGCATACTGTCTTCGTGTTGATTGGCACTTCTTCTTGGTTACAACACCTCGTGTTGTACTGTTTGACTTCGTGTCGGTTTCGGTTGCTAGTCCATGTTGTTTTCATGTCGTTCTCCTTATTGCCACCTCGTGTCGTTTTTCTTATTAAGTCTTCGTGTAGTTTTACTTCGTGCAGTGTGATCCCGTGTCATTTACTGTTTCGACTTCGTGTCGTTATCAGCCCGTGCTGTTTTCATCTCGTGCTGTTCTTACTGGCTTCGTGTCGTTTTCTATATAGTGTGTGTTTGTCACCACTATACTTCGTGTCGTTGCTTTTTACTTCGTGTCAAACTTCACTTCGTGTTGTTTTCACCTCGAGTCGTTTTCGTTATATTCTGTCCTCGTGTTGGTTTCTCGCTTTAGTCTTCATGTCGGTTTCTGTCGTTAGCCCGTGTTGTCCTCGTGTTGTTTTTGCATTCGTGACCTCGTGTCTCTTTTGCTTATAACCTCACCTCGTGTCATTTTCTTCTGTGTATCTGACCTGTTACAGAGTATCTCGTGTCGTTCTTGTGTCATCTCGAGTAATAGTCACGTCGTGTTGTTACTATACCTCATGCAGTTTTGGTTTTAATGGCCATGCAGCGTATTAATGGACTTAATCTCATTACAGGTCCGAGGAAGAACATTCCACACTCCAGGGCTGCACGTGATCCGAGACAAGAGGAACCAATCTGATAAAGGCACGTGGCAGGAAGATTCTGGATCGAGCGTGGGAGGCACACGCGTTTTGTGCCCTATCCACCTGCTGTTCTGCTATAAATAGAATCCTTCGTCCTCAGATGAAGGTGATCGAAGAAGAGAGGCATAGAAGAAAAAATAGGAAAATTGAGAGCCCTTCGATCCAGGAAAAGAAAAGAAAGAAGAAAGAATAGCAGAGGGAAAAAGAGAGAGAGAGCAGAAGAGTGATCAGAAGAGTTGTTCTGACTTGCGGATCAAATCCGAAGTCTATTGCTCTGTGTTGAGCTACATTGTTTCCATTTTCTGGCATTTGATTTCCTTCGTTCGTATTTTTTCGGTTATTGTTCTTATCCTTCTTCTACTGTCATTGTTTGTGTTTCCGATCCTCTGGATTGAGGTCGGGGTCCTCCTGTGAGATCAGGAGAAGGGAGATTCATTCTCCGGTTTGCAAGCAGCAGGTGAGCTGCTTGTAGGTTCCCTCCGGGTTGGGAGGAAGAGGGGTCTTCGACCTCTGGTTCACTAGTAGCAGGGCTGCTACTAGTGGGGTTCCCTCTTGGTAAAGAGGAAGAGAGACGTGAGTCTCTGGGTTCTAGTGACTGCTGGTCGCTAGAGGTTCCCTCCGGGTAGGAGGAAGAGGAGAGGTTGTTCTCCTGGGAAGCTGTGTATCAGCAGTTGTCTGGCAAGCTGTGTTGCCCAGCCTTTAGTGAAGCCACACTCGGTTTGAGTGTGGGGTGGATGTAGGTCTGAAGGACCGAACCACCTTAAAATCCTCTGAGTCCTTGTGTGATCGATTGTGGTATTATTGTGGTATGCCTTCTATTTGCGTGAGCTATTAACTGCACTGCATCATTTTCGATAGTCAGAGCTTGAGGTTATTTGCGTTTAGCAATATACTCTGCAGTATTTTTTAATTCTACGAAAAACCGTGATCTATTCATCCCCTCCCCTTCTAGATCACTTCATATTGTACTTATCAGTTGGTATCAGAGCAGGTTTTTCCCAGAATGTGGTCCAACGGCCAGGGAAACGGATCCACTGGTCCTCGCAGTTTCATAGCTGATGGGCAGTCTATCACCCGTCCCCCCTTCTTTGATGGTAGTAATTACTTCTTCTGGAAGAACAGGATGGAAGTCTTTATCAGGGCCCAAAGCCACAAGCTATGGAAAGTGATTACAGATGGTCCATACACCCTTCCACCGAATGAAGATATGTGGACAGAAGATCAGGTCAAACTCTCCGCACTGAATTGGACAGCTCTTAACATCATACAGTGCGCCGTCCACCCGGAAGAGTATCGAGGATCTCAGCGTGCAAGACTGCAAAGAACATGTGGGATGATTTGCAGTTAATTCATGAGGGGACATCTCAGGTGAAGGCTACCAAGATCAACATACTTACAACTCAATATGAGTTATTTAAGATGAAGCCAGAGGAGCCGATCACAGAAATGTATGCCAGATTATCTGTGATCATCAACAGTCTGAAGGGCCTTGGAAAGGATATTCAACAAGAAGACATAGTCAGGAAGATCCTTAGGTCTCTAACTCCCGTCTGGGAAACCAAGGTGACTGTAATAGAGGAATCAAGAAATTTATCCATCATGACAGTGACCCAGCTGATTGGATCCCTCATGACCCATGAAATGAATTTCAAACATGGAAACGATGGGCATGACAGAAAGGGAAAGAATGTTGCTCTGAAGGTCTCACGACATGCTAAGAAGAACAACAGCAGCAGCAGCAGCAGTGATGATAGCAGCGAAGGCTCTGATGGATTCTCAGACCTGGACAAGGACGAGCGAGCTATGCTCACCAGGCAATTCAGAAAGTTCCTGAGAACTAAAGGAAAATTCTACAGGAGGAAGAAATTTAATGCTGCAATGAAGTCTCCTGAGCGAGGATTTGAGAAGAACCGGTCTGCTAAGAAGATCACTTGCTATCATTGTCAGAAACCCGGTCACATGAAAAGTGAATGTCCAGAGCTACAAGCTAAGGCTCCAGGACACCAGAAGAAGATGGTGCACAAGAAGAAGAAGGCCATGCTGTGCACATGGAGCGATGAGGAGGAGGACCCAGAAGCCACTTCGTCCAGTGAAAATGAAGAGAAGACCTGCCTCATGGCCGATCATGAGAAAGAGGTAACAAACCTATTTGAGAATTTTACTTTAGATGATTGGGAGGACGCCTATGGCGACCTGTTAAGTAAATATAATTGTTTAAACAAGGAGCACAGAATGCTTAGACGTAAGTTTCATTCCTTGTCTGAAGAACACTCTTCTATTGTCACTGATAGCATGAAAACCAAGGAGATGGTCATTGAGCTAGACCAGGTTAAAGGTGAGATTGAGAGGTTGAGAATGGAAAGAGAGGAGAGTCTAGCTAGAATGGATGAGCTGAAGTGTAAAGCTGAAGAGTGTAAAGGAGAGATTAGACTGATGGCTGAAAAATATGAGGCAGTTACAAAAGTTAATCAGGAACTCCAGGACCAATGCAATGAATTTCAGAAGGAGATTGAGGACAAAGAAAAAGTGCTTGAGAAGTTTACAGAGGGGAGAAACAACCTGAATGCCCTTCTGGGGTCGAGGGTAAACTTCAATAGGGAGGGATTAGGATACAATCCTACTAGTAAAAAACCCTTTGAATTTAAGACTACCATGTTCTACCCCGCCAAAGGCAAAGAGAAACTGGAAACACCATCCAGTTCCAAATCTGTCTCTACAATGAAGTTTTCGACCGGCAAATTCATTCAATCTATTGGTCAGCAACCTAAGTCGAGAAATCCTGAAACAAGAACTGCTCATGTGCAACAGGTGGGGAACAAAGGTTCTCACAGAACCAGTCCTATTGATGTCACAAAAAGAGTGAAAAGTTTTGTTAAGAAAGCTCATCATGCTAATTATCAAGTAGAGCATGGCAACGTTCACCAGTTTCAGCACAAATTTTATTGGAGTAAAAATGCTTACATGAATTATGCTCAACACACACGCGTATCCTCTAAGAGGCCAACCAACAATGTCTTTGTTCAGAAACAGCATAGTTCAAATAGGAATAAGCTTATTCAACACCCACCAAGAAATGACAAAAGGGAAGAATCAACCCACATAAAACCACTGAAGAGAACTATAAAACAAATGTGGGTTCCCAAGTGCTTTTTGCATAATCTGAAAACTGGTTTTGGACCCAATTTGAATTGGGTCCCACATTACTCTGTCTGAATTTTTGCAGGTCAGCCTGGCAGCTGAGCATAACAAGTGGTATCTTGACAGCGGCTGTAGCAGGCACATGACAGGAGACCGGTCCAAATTCAGCAAACTAAAAATGAAGTCTGGGGGCTTGGTCAAATTTGGAGGAAATAACAGAGGAAGAATAATTGGAATTGGTACGGTTGGTAAGTCCTCCACTAACTCCATTGAAGATGTGTATCTTGTAGAAGGACTTCAGCACAACCTGGTAAGTATAAGTCAACTTTGTGACAAAGGACACAAGGTACTCTTTGACCACAACTCGTGCACTGTTTTTGAGCTGAATTCTGATAACATCATGTTCAAAGGTCATAGAGTAAATAATGTGTACATCGTTGATCTAGATGATAATTCTGAAACAAACTTGTGTCTGTCTGCTAATTCTGAACAGGTTGCTTTTGACTGGCATAGGCGTCTAGGCCACGCTAGTGTGTCTACTTTGAATAAACTGTCTAATTTTAACCTAGTCAGAGGTTTGCCCAAAATAAAATTCCAGTTAGGGTCCAAGCTCTGTGATGCTTGTGCTCAAGGTAAACAGACTCGTGCAGTTTTTAAGTTGAGAACTGAGGGTCTCTCATCTAAACCACTACAGCACTTGCACATGGATCTCTTTGGTCCTACTCGAATACAAAGCCTGTCAGGTAAGAGATATGGTCTAGTCATAGTTGATGACTTCACTAGATTTTCTTGGTTGTTCTGTTTAGCAAATAAAAATGATGCTTTTGTTCACTTTGAAGAACTTTTTAATAAAATCAAACTGCAAGGTGAACATAATATCATTACAATTCAGTCTGACCATGGAGGAGAGTTTGAAAACTCTTCATTCTCTGAATTTTGCTCAAGAGAGGGAGTGACTCACAGATTTTCTTCTCCCAGGACACCGGAGCAGAATGGAATTGTTGAGAGAAGAAACAGGTCAATAATTGAAATGGCCAGGACTATGCTGATTGAGAGTGGACTTCCAAGGAGATTTTGGGCAGAAGCTGCAAATACAGCATGCTACATTTTAAATCGAGCCTTGGTAAGACCTACTCATAAGAAAACTCCTTATGAACTCCTCAAGGGTAAGCTGCCAAACATTTCTTACTTTAAAATCTTTGGTTCCAAATATTTCATCCACAATAATGGTAAGAATGGTTTGGATAAGTTTGAAGCAAAAAGCTCTCCTGGAATTTTTCTCGGATATTCAGAAACCTCTAGGGCTTACAGAGTCTTCAATAAAGATGAGCAAACTGTTGAAGAAACACCTCATGTGGTGTTTGATGAGAATGTTCTATCTGACAAAAGGATAAATGATGACAGGGAGTCACCTGATGAGGGAGATTTCTTGGAGAAAATTAAAGAAGAAGAGATGCAGCAAACTGCTCAACCAGAAAACTTACAACAAGAAGGAGCAACTGAGGTAGGTGAACCCTCAGGTGAGGTAATATTTCACAAAGATCATCCTAGTGAAAATGTCATAGGTAATTTGCATGATCCCACTAGGACAAGGTCTCACTTTAGAACTGTCCAAGAACAGGACTTAGCTGCTTTGACATCTCAGGTAGAACCCAAGACTGTGGAAGAGGCTTTAAAGCATGATTCTTGGGTATCCTCCATGGGTGAGGAATTAAATCAATTTGAGAAAAATAATGTATGGAAACTAGTTCCTAGACCTGAAAACACTCATGTCATTGGCACTAAATGGGTTTTCAAAAATAAGATTGATGAAAATGGAGCTATCTCTAGAAACAAAGCAAGACTTGTAGCTCAAGGCTACAGTCAGGAATTTGGTGTGGATTTTGATGAATCCTATGCACCAGTAGCTAGGATGGAAGCTATAAGAATTCTGTTTGCATTTGCATGCTCTAGAAACATTCGGCTACAGCAAATGGATGTCAAAAGCGCATTCTTAAATGGGTTATTGAAGGAAGAGGTATATGTTGAACAACCTCCTGGGTTTAATTTCTCTGTTCAGCCTAACATGGTTTTTAGGTTGAATAAATCCCTCTATGGATTGAAGCAGGCTCCCCGAGCCTGGTATGAGAGACTTTCTGAGTTCCTTGTGAGCAAGGGCTACATTCGAGGTAAGGTTGACCAAACCCTCTTCACCAAAAGTCTCGGAAAGGAGTTAATTGTGGTCCAGGTATATGTTGATGATATCATTTTCGGATCTAACAATTCAAAATTATGTAAAGATTTTTCTGAGTCTATGTCCCAAGAATTTGAAATGAGTCTAGTTGGCAAACTAAAATATTTTCTTGGGCTGCAGGTCAAACAAATGGAGGATGGTTGTTTCATAAATCAAACCAAGTATACTCTGGAGATGCTGAAAAGGTTTGGAATGACCAACCTCAAGACAATCTCAACACCCATGGGTACCAGCTCCTCACTGGATTCAGACGAAAAAGGTAGAGAGGTGGATGCGAAACTATATAGAGGTATGATCGGTTCACTCCTCTACTTAACTGCATCCAGGCCCGACATTCAATTTAGTGTAGGGATGTGTGCCAGATACCAGGCTAGGCCTACTGAATTGCATCTGGCAGCTGTAAAGAGAATTTTTAGATACTTATCTGCCACCCATGATCTAGGTCTCTGGTATCCTGTATCATGTAGTTTAGATCTCATTGCATACACTGATGCAGATTATGCAGGATGTAAATTGGACAGGAAGAGCACTAGTGGTCACTGCGAATTTCTAGGAGGGTGCTTAGTCTCTTGGGGATCCAAGAAGCAACACTCTGTGGCTCTATCTACTGCTGAAGCTGAGTATGTGGCAGCAGGGAGCTGTGGCACACAGGTTATATGGATAAAACACCAGCTTCTGGACTACTCGGTTGAGCTAGGTTGTACTTCTATCTTTTGTGACAATACTAGTGCAATAAATATTGCAAAGAATCCTGTACTTCATTCCCGAACCAAACATATTGAAATCAGGCATCATTTTATTCGAGATGAAGTAGCTAGGAGGACTTTTGAGTTGATCCATGTTGGCACTAACTCACAAATTGCAGATATCTTTACTAAGCCACTGGATACTAAAAAATTTAGCACTTTGCGCAGAGAACTAGGTATTTACAAAATTTCATGATTGAAAAATTGATTTCTGAATACCATGTCATGTGTTATTATGCTTATCATATTCATCATCTGTTGCTGAAGAAATAACTTCATTATGAGTGTTTGGTGACTCACTCCGTTTTGATTGAATAGTCTGTCCAAACTTCATGGTGTTCTCTTTGAAGTGTTTTGAGGGTTGTCTTGGTTAAGTTTGTGTTGGGGTCAAGGTCTCAGGGGGAGCTGATTTATAATAAGTGTTTTGATCTTTGACCTAATTTGAACATACTCCGAACGACATTTTGCTGACATCATAAGAGAATCAGGTTGATTAGGTGTATAAACGAAAATGTTGGATGCTTTACTCTTTAAGGCTGATCATCTAATTTCTTGTTGGAATTTCAGCTGTTAGTCCCACTGAGATCAAAATCTGAATTCAAGATTAATCTTCATACACTGTAACTGTCTTCTGATCTAGCCAGTACAACATACCTACTTAGTCAATGTAAGTCCAAAATGAGGTATTTTGTGCTTTAGTCTGAATCACCTTGGATCTGGTGTATTGTTCTCAAACGGACTCAAGCTTCATTAACAAGGTTTTAAGAGCTGGTTAATAAAAATAAATTTCATAAAATTGTTATCAACTTTGTTAACTACTCATTGAGAAACTGGGATTTTCATCAATGAAGTGAAAGCTTCCCATGTCATGAGATGGCAGTAATTATCTGGTCTTAGTAGTTGTCTTGATCATACAGAGCTATGGTACATATCTGGTTAGTAACTGGGGTGTCTGGCCTCAGATAAAGGTGTCACCTTAATGTCAACACCAGTTAGAATACTATCTCTGTCCTCTTATCAGAAGGGGTAATGTGGTCCTGCCACCGAGTAACTGGGGATTCTTGCCTCTAAACAAGGTGTCTCCCTAATGTCAAAGGTGTACTTGACAGACTTACCTTTGATCTTGACCATCTTTAAAGATCCTGCTCACTTGAAGTATAGCTTTTGATTTGTTTGTTCTCAATACCACAGGTCTTTGTCTTCTGACTGTCTTACATAATACTCTCTCAGTAAAGACTTATTTTGATCAATCTGGTATCTTGTACCTCACTTGCTTAGAATCTGATTCTGTGTATGGAGCGAATCCTTATTCACAGTTTTTGCACAGTCTGACTAACTGATCCTCAAAAATCCTCACATAAAATTAATGGCTTTCTTAATTGACTAAACATCTCAATAGTCTCCATTTATCTGCCTTACTCTGTCCTGTTTTCTCTCTATAGTCAGCAATTTTCCTTTCTCTGTATCTTCAGATTTGCCCCTAGTTTTGATGATGTCAAAGGGGGAGAGAATAGTGTTGAGGGGAGTTAGTTGTTGAGGGGGAGTTAGTTATCAAGTTTGAGGTAAACTGTTGCTGTGTTCAGGGGGAGTGTTCAGGTTTCTCAGGGGAAGTAAGGAAGCAAGTATGCTTTAATTTGTCTGCATTAAATATCCTGAAATGATCTCTTTTGAACTTATCTCTTATACTTAATATAGTGTTGCCATCATCAAAAAGGGGGAGATTGTTGGATTTTGTGTCTTCCCTAAGTGTTTTGATGATGAGCAACACTATGTTAATTGTTGTTGTTATTTTTGATCAGATATCTTGCACTTGAGTTATCCATGGTTTTATATGGAAAAGCTGCTAAGAGGTAACACTTCGTGTGTTCGTACAAGTTCTGTCTTCGTGCTGTTTTCCTTAAAACCTCATGTCATTCTTACTTCGCGTTTTCACCTCGTGTCGAGTTAGCCATGTTGTCGTCTGATTGAGTGTTGTCTTTCACCTCGTGCAGTATTTGTTTACTGTGTTGTTTCCATGTCATCCTTTGTATTCCTGTCTTCGAGTCCTTTCGCTGAGTCTCTAAGTCAGTCTTAGTTCAAGTGTTCGTTTCACTTTGTGATTGTTTTCTCTTCTCATGACTTCATGTCGTGTTCCTGAAGCTGCTCTAAAAGTTCTGATGAACTTCGAGTAGTTTTCCTGTAGACCTCGTGTCGTTCCTACTTAGTAACCACACTTCGTGACGGTTACTATAGTCCACGTCTTCGTGTTGGTTTTATGCACTCTGTGTCGTCTTCTTTGTTTCATTCTGTTCTCATCTCACTTCGAGTCGTTTCTTTGCATACTGTCTTCGTGTTGATTGGCACTTCTTCTTGGTTACAACACCTTGTGTTGTACTGTTTGACTTCGTGTCGGTTTCGGTTGCTAGTCCATGTTGTTTTCATGTCGTTCTCCTTATTGCCACCTCGTGTCGTTTTTCTTATTAAGTCTTCATGTAGTTTTACCTCGTGCAGTGTTATCCCGTGTTATTTACTGTTTCGACTTCGTGTCGTTATCAGCCCGTGCTATTTTCATCTCGTGCTGTTCTTACTGGCTTCGTGTCATTTTCTATATAGTGTGTGTTTGTCACCACTATACTTCGTGTCGTTGCTTTTTACTTCGTGTCAAACTTCACTTCGTGTTGTTTTCACCTCGAGTCGTTTCGTTATATTCTGTCCTCGTGTTGGTTTCTCGCTTTAGTCTTCATGTCGGTTTCTGTCGTTAGCCCGTGTTGTCCTCGTGTTGTTTTTGCATTCGTGACCTCGTGTCTCTTTTGCTTATAACCTCACCTCGTGTCATTTTCTTCTGTGTATCTGACTTGTTACAGAGTATCTCGTGTCGTTCTTGTGTCATCTCGAGTAATAGTCACGTCGTGTTGTTACTATACCTCATGCAGTTTTGGTTTTAATGGCCATGCAGCGTATTAATGGACTTAATCTCATAACAGGTCCGAGGAAGAACATTCCACACTCCAGGGCTGCACGTGATCCGAGACAAGAGGAACCAATCTGATAAAGGCACGTGGCAGGAAGATTCTGGATCGAGCGTGGGAGGCACACGCGTTTTGTGCCCTATCCACCTGCTGTTCTGCTATAAATAGAATCCTTCGTCCTCAGATGAAGGTGATCGAAGAAGAGAGGCATAGAAGAAAAAACAGGAAAATTGAGAGCCCTTCGATCCAGGAAAAGAAAAGAAAGAAGAAAGAATAGCAGAGGGAAAAAGAGAGAGAGAGCAGAAGAGTGATCAGAAGAGTTGTTCTGACTTGCGGATCAAATCCGAAGTCTATTGCTCTGTGTTGAGCTACATTGTTTCCATTTTCTGGCATTTGATTTCCTTCGTTCGTATTTTTTCGGTTATTGTTCTTATCCTTCTTCTACTGTCATTGTTTGTGTTTCCGATCCTCTGGATTGAGGTCGGGGTCCTCCTGTGAGATCAGGAGAAGGGAGATTCATTCTCCGGTTTGCAAGCAGCAGGTGAGCTGCTTGTAGGTTCCCTCCGGGTTGGGAGGAAGAGGGGTCTTTGACCTCTGGTTCACTAGTAGCAGGGCTGCTACTAGTGGGGTTCCCTCTTGGTAAAGAGGAAGAGAGACGTGAGTCTCTGGGTTCTAGTGACTGCTGGTCGCTAGAGGTTCCCTCCGGGTAGGAGGAAGAGGAGAGGTTGTTCTCCTGGGAAGCTGTGTATCAGCAGTTGTCTGGCAAGCTGTGTTGCCCAGCCTTTAGTGAAGCCACACTCAGTTTGAGTGTGGGGTGGATGTAGGTCTGAAGGACCGAACCACCTTAAAATCCTCTGAGTCCTTGTGTGATCGATTGTGGTATTATTGTGGTATGCCTTCTATTTGCGTGAGCTATTAACTGCACTGCATCATTTTCGATAGTCAGAGCTTGAGGTTATTTGCGTTTAGCAATATACTCTGCAGTATTTTTTAATTCTACGAAAAACCGTGATCTATTCATCCCCTCCCCTTCTAGATCACTTCATATTGTACTTATCACAGGGGAGCGAGATGGAGGTGAAACGGAGACAAAACGGAGATGACACGGAGTGGTGGTGTCACGCCCCGAGAGCGGAAGATACCCGGAGACGCGTGATGAGTTTATATCAATCATGTCAATCAGAGTATTAGTGTATTCGACACAAAAATCAGAGATGCGCAAAAGTAAAGATAACCCAATCCTTTATTCCTTCATAAGAATATGCCTATTACAAACCCTTGCAAATACTAGACTCAATAAAATAAAATACAACGTTTGACTCAAGAAAATATGAAAAAGACTAGATAACACGGAAGAAGCTCTATCTCTTTCACTCTGGATTTTCCCCATATGTTTGAGTTCCCTCATCGTCGGACTTACCTAAAAAGTAGGGAAACACTGAGTGAGCGAACGCTCAGTAGGAAATTATATCTCAAGTACTAGCAATGGGTTTAAGTAATTACATCTTTCATGAATGCACTATAGCTATGCATGCTTGCATAAAACGACAAGATAGAGAGAGTGTATAACAATAGGATAGCAAGAAGAACTAGTCATGAACTTTCGAGAACTTATATCAAAAGATATCAAGATATTCAAGTAAATGTATTCATCATGTCATGTTGGAATTTGGCTATCACGTTTCAAGTACGCAAGTATAAAATTACCCTTTTTCGGGTTACGCAAGTCATGTAATATCAAGTCAAGTACAAGTTTTGTGGAATGTTCAATCAAGCTAGTCATGCACTTCGGTATAATGCCAATACCGTGATCAATCAACTCCCATGGGCACAAGTACTTTCGGGTGCTCCTCCCAGGACCAGATCAGGCCCTATATGCACATGCATTAATCATGTATTTTAACATCCACTTTTGTATATAGCCAATATAGAATTTCAAGGATAAAGCTTGTAGACACGTAGGATAGACTTTGATAGAATAGAGTCTAAAATATGACGCTTTGACATAGATAGGCGATAATAACGGTAATCACGATTATCGATAAAACTAGGTGGAATTGGTTCTCTAACTTGGGTACCATGATAAACACGTATGGACATTCTTTATATAGAATTGAGGTCCACAAGAACATCGAGTTTAATATAGAATTGGGGTCTACAATAACATCACATTGATGGCATGCTTTCCCCGTTCATTAGGAAAATTCTCATATCATACTTATAGCATAATATGAGGGCCGATATACCATGTTTCTATAGAGTGACATGGCAAAATAGTGTAATGGGTTCTTATGGTACAACCAGCTCAGTCGGCCTTGAGGGAATCCAAGGCTCAAGGAGTCTTATGGAGGTCTCTATGACTAACTCGCTAGTCCAAAGGAACGGAATGTCCAAAGGAGAGCTTGTATGTCAATGAGAATTGAGAGGGTAATGCGATAAATCGTCGTAGAAACGTGGGACTATACTCACGGAGTGGAGTAATAGTGCCGATATGTATATGTATATATATAATGAAACTCTCGGTTAATAATAATCAGTAAAACAGTAATGCAGGAAAATAGCGACTTTGGTAAAGTCGTTTTTAATCAAATTAACGCCTTAATCAGGGCGTTTATTTTAAATTTGACGACGTACATAGAAGTCATCCTTTCAATATTTCTAATTTACAGAATATTAATAATCTGGAATTTTTAACAGAAACGCGCCCTGGACAGGGGCGTTACTCTTCAATATGCGCCCTGGTCTGGGGCGTCAGTTAAACAAGAGACAACCTGGACAAGGTCGTGAATCCAAGAATTTATCAATTTTCAAATGATTAAATTTCAGGAGAGAGGGTACATGATCATGACAGGAAAATAACAGGATTCCACATGTATACTCATGCAACATATTTTATTCATGGTTACATCGATATTAATTATTAAACGTGGATATTTATTAATTTCACAAAACTGACGACTCCTGGGCAGGGCGTCAAAATAAGAATTAGCGCCCTAGTGTGGGTCGCTTCTTAAAACTAGCGCCCTGGTAAAGGGCGTGGCATTTAAAAATTACATAGAAACAGTTGAAACCACAAAAACTATATGCATGGGGGATCGATGATATTATTAAAGAGATTAAGCTAGTTTGGGCTACGTTCTTGAGAAAACCTACCTTATGAAGATTAACTGATGAACGGTTGAAGGTTTTGGAGAAAAAAACGATGCTCTGTTTGTAACAGAGCCTTCAGACATTCTAACAGGTGAGCTTAGGGAGATGTCTTCTTTTGTGGATGCAGAGGACGTTGATGAAGAACCCCTCGTTCTTCAGCACACAGGGTGTTCAACCTATAGCAAAAGATGACGAAGAAACATGAGTTTTCTTCGTAATACTCAACTGAAAACAGCAGAAGAAGAACGACGTTGATGAAGAACCACGTTCTTCAACGTGTTGTTTGTATACTACCTGTAAAGGAAGACGAGGAAGGAAAAGAACATCAACGTTCTTTCAACACACACAACCAGAAATAAAGAGGAAGAACATCACCTGTTCTTCACGTCGATGACAGCAGCAGCAGAGCTTCCTTCGGCCAACAGCTCGCTAGGGTTCGACAGAGAGGGTTATTTATAAGGTTTTGGGCATCCTAATAGAGTTAGAATTTGATTAAGGGTAGTATTCCCTTGATAGAGTCCTTACTATATTCCACCCTCGGCGTAGTTATCCACAACTTGCTCTGGATGGACTCCTGGGTCGAACGAAACTCGAACTGAATTAACGTCTTAAGAGAGGGCGTCGAATTTAAATTGACGCCTTGTCGAGCGTCGTTACTTATATAAAACGCGCATTTCATTTCCTTTCCTAAATTTTATTTTTCCCGTCGTTTGAAATTTGACGCCCTATTGTCTAGGCGTCCTTTTTAAATTAACGCCTTAGACAGAGGCGTTTCCTTTTGAATCAGCGCCTTTATAAAAGGCGTTATTTTTCCTTTTGATTAATGATTTACTCATTTAGGCTCTTTGTCATCTATTCACTTATCTTTTATTTTTAATTTGATTTATTTTAAAATCTTATTTTTATCAGGGTTGCTACACCCTCCCCCACTTAAAAGAATTTGGTCCCCAAATTCAATAGTATGTATAAGTGGAGAGCGTAGAGCACATACCTTCTTAAAATAACTCTGGAAATCGTTTCCTCATAGATTCCTCGATTTCCCATGTAGCTTCGTGTTCGGAGTTCTTATTCCATTGTACTTTAATCATGGGAATAACCTTATTCCTTAGGGTACGTACTTCTCGATCTAGTATCTTCATAGGATTCTGTTCATATGTAAGGTCCTTCTGGACAACTAAGTCTCCATGTTCAATAATATGTGATGGATCGTGCACATACTTCTTCAACATAGATATGTGGAATACATTATGTACTTCAGATAATTGAGGAGACAATGCGATGCAATAAGCAACCTCGCCAACTCTTTCCAATATCTCAAAAGGTCCGATGAACCTTGGTGTAAGTTTGCCCTTAACACCAAATCTCCGTATTCCACGTCCAGGTGATATTTTGAGAAATACATGATCTCCAACTTGGAACTCAAGATCTCTCCTTCTCGTGTCGGCATAAGCCTTTTGCCTAGACTGAGCAACTTGCAGCCTTTCTCTAATCACTTGTATTTTCTCAGTAGTATCCCTTTCCATGTCTGGACCTAGCAGTTGTTTCTCTCCAACTTCGTCCCAGCATAAGGGTGATCGACAACTCCTTCCGTATAAAGCTTCGAAAGGTGCCATTTGTATACTTGCCTGGTAGCTATTATTGTATGCAAATTCAACCAGAGACAAGTGATCATGCCAGCTTCCATCGAAATCAATGATGCAAGCTCTGAGCATATCTTCAACCACCTAATTAGTTCTCTCGGTCTGACCATCCGTTTGAGGGTGAAAAGCTGTACTAAAGTTAAGCCTTGTTCCCAACGAATGTTGTAGTCCCTTCCAAAAATGAGAAGTAAAACGGGGATCTCTGTCAGACACGATTGAAACAGGAATACCATGTAATCTGACTATTTCCTTGATGTATAATGCAGCCAAAACATCAACTGACCATCGGCTCTTGATCGGCAAGAAATGCGCTGATTTAGTCAATCGATCAATAATAACCCATATTTCATCATGTTCTCCTTTTGATTTAGATAAACCCATGATGAAATCCATACCAATATCCTCCCACTTCCATTTAGGGATATCTAGAGGATGGAGTTTTCCAGCAGGCTTTTGGTGTTCCGCCTTGACCTGTTGGCATGTGAGACAGCGCGACACGTAGCCCGCTATTTCCCTTTTCATGTTGGACCACCAAAAATTCCTTTTCACATCTTGGTATATTTTGGTAGATCCAGGATGCATCGTGTACTTTGATATATGAGCTTCATCTAAGATCTTTTTCTTTAACTCGGGACAATCCGGTATACAAGTTCTATTCCTGAACATTAATCTTCCTTCACAAGTTATGTGGAAATCAGATTGTCCTTCTAGTTTGCCCTTGATTTCTACTAATATTGGGTCATCATCCTGAAGTGCTTGTATCTCAGTTAATAAGTCTGGATGAATGCTTATATGAGATAATGTGACACATTTGAAGTTTGTGTCCAAGCTTATATTGAGCTTAGAGAATTGCTCCAGCAACTTCCATTCTTGAATCATACAATTGGCTAACAGTGCTCTCGGCTTTAGACTAAGGGCATCTGCTACATGGTTACCCTTTCCGGGATGATATTGTATATTGAAGTCGAAGTCCTTGAGATATTCTAGCCAACGTCTTTGCCTCATATTTAGTTCCTTTTGTGAAAAGAGATACTTGAGACTCTTGTGATCAGAGTATACAGTAAACTGTACTCCATTTAGATAATGTCTCCATAATTTGAGTGCAAATACCACCGCGGCCAATTCTAAGTCATGGACGGGGTAGTTCTCTTCATGCTTCTTCAATTGGCGAGAAGAATACGCTATAACCTTTCCTTGTTGCATTAGAACACATCCAAGGCCAATGCCAGAAGCATCAGTGTATACCTCGAATTTCTCTCCTTCATTGGTAAAGCTAAGACAGGAGCTGTAGTAAGATGATCCTTGAGAGTTTGGAAGTTTCTTTCACATTCCTCACTCCATTCGTAACGAATCTCCTTGCGAGTTAGCCTAGTGAGTGGTACGGCTATCTTGGAGAAATCTTTGATGAATCGCCGATAGTAGCCCGCAAGACCTAAGAAACTTCGGATCTTGCTAGCATTGGTCGGTCTTTCCCAATTTCTTACAGCTTCAACTTTTGATGGATCTACAGACAAGCCATCTTTTGATATAACATGTCCGAGAAAAGTCACTTCTTCAAGCCAGAATTCACACTTACTGAGTTTTGCATATAATTGGTTTGCCCTCAATATTTGTAATGCAATCCATAAATGCTCCTCATGCTCTTCCTTGGTCTTGGAATAAATCAATATATCATCAATAAAGACCACCACGAATTGATCCAAATAAGGCCTGAATATACTATTCATTAACTGCATAAAGGCAGCAGGGGCATTCGTTAGTCCGAAAGGCATAACAACAAATTCATAATGGCCGTACCTGCTTCTAAATGCAGTCTTATGTATGTCCTCATCCTTGATTCTTAACTGATGATATCCCGACCTAAGATCAATTTTGGAAAAGTACTTGGATCCTGAAATTTGATCAAACAACTCATCGATTCTCGGCAGTGGATACTTGTTCTTGATAGTGAGATGATTCAACTGTCGATAGTCGATGCATAACCTCATGGATCCATCTTTCTTCTTTACAAATAATACAGGCGCTCCCCATGGGGAAGTACTTGGTCTTATGAATCCTTTCTTAATGAGTTCCATCAATTGCTCCTTTAACTCCTTGAGTTCAGCAGGTGACATTCTATACGGTGCCTTAGAAACTGGACCCGCACCAGGAACTAAATCGATGGTGAAGGCCACTTCTCTTTGTGGGGGTAATTCAGGCAAATCTTCCAGAAATACGTCCGGAAATTCTTGTACCACTGGGATATCTTCTATCTTAGTTTCCTTAGCCTCCTTACTCGTGACAAATGCAAGGAAAGATACACATCCTTTCCTGATGAGCTTGCTAGCTCGGAGAGCCGAAATAAGAGGTGACATGCTCTGACTCTTAGGGATAGAATAGGCTAGTTCTGGAAAGTCTCTGAAAGTAACCTTGCTATTGCGGCAATCGACCGTTGCCTGATATTTAGATAACCAATCTGCTCCTAGTATGACATCATACTCCTTTAGATCTAAACATACGAGATCGATAGGAAGATTTCTTCCTTTTACCAAGACTTCACAGTTTTGATAATGGTGAGTAATATCGGTTTCGTTTCCGAGAGGAGTAGATAAAATTATCTTCATCCATTCCGGTTCCATAGGTAGTGGGTTAGCAAACTTCTGGGAAATAAAAGAATGTGATGCACCCGTATCAAATAAGACATGTGCATTCTTGGAACAAACTTTCAGTGTACCTTCTACTAGTCCACCTTCTTCTTCTTCGGTCTCCTTAATTGCGTGAAGACGAGCGTTCTTGGTTACAGGGCGCTTCCCGTCACCGGCTTGATCATTAAGTAATGGGCAGTCGGGAATCTGATGATCACGGCTCCCGCAACGGAGACATGCTCCAAGTTTCCTCCAGCACTCTTCGGCTTTATGACCAGCCTTGTCACAATGCTTGCATATTATATTCGAAGGTGTAGTAGTGATAGAGAAGGGCTTGGTCTTCTTAAATTTTTGGTCTTGAGCAGAAGTACCTCCAGTGCTAGGCCTCTTCTTGAAGTTGGGTTTAAAGGAACCCGAACTTGTAACTTGTTCCTTCTTATCCTTCCCACGGATTCTATCTGATAGTTCCGTGGCATCTTCTAACAATTGAGCTCGGTGTACTATTTCTGAGTAGACCTGAATATCCATTGGTGCCAGCTGGGTAATATATTGGGGCCTGAGCCCATTAAGGAACCTCCTAGCTTTCATCTTCTCGGTGCTAACTAAGTGCTTAGCATACTGAGATAATCTAGAGAATTGTGCCTCGTATTTCGCCACCGATAACGACCGTTGCTTGAGTGCGGCAAATTCGTTAGCTTTCTTTTCTTGGACTCGGTTTGAAAAATATTTATTGTTGAAATATTCAACAAATTCTTTCCAAGTAATTTGGTCTTGATCTATAGTAGCTTCGACTGACTCCCACCAGCATCGGGCATCCCTTTCTAGTTGGAAAGTAGCTAATAAGACTTTATCTTGATCCGTGCACTGCATAACACGGAATATACGTTCCGTCTCCCTGATCCAGTGCTCTGCGTCATCCGGATCAGTAGAACCCATGAATTTGGGAGGGTTCATGTTCTTGAAGACTTGGTGGAGACTTCCGGCTCGTTGTGCACCTCCCTGTGCTACTTGTTGCAGCACTTGGGTCATGCCTTGGAGTGTACGCTGCATGTTGCGCCACTGAGCACGTTCGGCAGCCATTATCCTACAATTGCAATAACTATATTAGTATATACTCGCGTTAAGGGCTTTTAAGTTTTTATGTTAACTCAACCCTTTGGTTCTACCCAATCTCACTGGTTACAGGTTTGAACCTATCCTTGGACTTGGGTTTTTCCTAGGAATTGAATACCCTAGGCTCTGATACCACAAAAACTGTCACGCCTCGAGAGCGGAAGATACCCGGAGACGCGTGACGAGTTTATATCAATCATGTCAATCAGAGTATTAGTGTATTCGACACCAAAATCAGAGACGCGCAAAAGTAAAGATAACCCAATCCTTTATTCCTTCATAAGAATATGTCTATTACAAACCCTTGCAAATACTAGACTCAATAAAATAAAATACAACGTTTGACTCAAGAAAATATGAAAAAGACTAGATAACACGGAAGAAGCTCTATCTCTTTCACTCTGGATTTTCCCCATCTGTTTGAGTTCCCTCATCGTCGGACTTACCTAAAAAGTAGGGAAACACTGAGTGAGCGAACGCTCAGTAGAAAATTATATCTCAAGTACTAGCAATGGGTTTAAGTAATTACATCTTTCATGAATGCACTATAGCTATGCATGCTTACATAAAACGACAAGATAGAGAGAGTGTATAACAATAGGATAGCAAGAAGAACTAGTCATGAACTTTCGAGAACTTATATCAAAAGATATCAAGATATTCAAGCAAATGTATTCATCATGTCATGTTGGAATTTGGCTATCACGTTTCAAGTACGCAAGTATAAAATTACCCTTTTTCGGGTTACGCAAGTCATGTAATATCAAGTCAAGTACAAGTACAAGTTTTGTGGAATGTTCAATCAAGCTAGTCATGCACTTCGGTATAATGCCAATACCGTGATCAATCAACTCCCATGGGCACAAGTACTTTCGGGTGCTCCTCCCAGGACCAGATCGGGCCCTATATGCGCAGGCATTAATCATGTATTTTAACATCCACTTTTGTATATAGCCAATATAGAATTTCAAGGATAAAGCTTGTAGACACGTAGGATAGACTTTGATAGAATAGAGTCCAAAATATGACGCTTTGACATAGATAGGCGATAATAACGGTAATCACGATTATCGATAAAACTAGGTGGAATTGGTTCCCTAACTTGGGTACCATGATAAACACGTATGGAGATTCTTTATATAGAATTGAGGTCCACAAGAACATCGAGTTTAATATAGAATTGGGGTCTACAATAACATCACATTGATGGCATGCTTTCCCCGTTCATTAGGAAAATTCTCATATCATACATATAGTATAATATGAGGGCCGGTATACCATGTTTCTATAGAGTGACATGGCAAAATAGTGTAATGGGTTTTTATGGTACAACCAGCTCAGTCGGCCTTGAGGGAATCCAAGGCTCGAGGAGTCTTATGGAGGTCTCTATGACTAACTCGCTAGTCCAAAGGAACGGAATGTCCAAAGGAGAGCTTGTATGTCAATGAGAATTGAGAGGGTAATGCGATAAATCGTCGTAGAAACGTGGGACTATACTCACGGAGTGGAGTAATAGTGCCGATATGTATATGTATATATATAATGAAACTCTCGGTTAACAATAATCAGTAAAACAGTAATGCAGGAAAATAGCGACTTTGGTAAAGTCGTTTTTAATCAAATTAACGCCTTAATCAGGGCGTTTATTTTAAATTTGACGACGTACATAGAAGTCATCCTTTCAATATTTCTAATTTACAGAATATTAATAATCTGGAATTTTTAACAGAAACGCGCCCTGGACAGGGGCGTTACTCTTCAATATGCGCCCTGGTCTGGGGCGTCAGTTAAACATGAGACGACCTGGACAAGGTCGTGAATCCAAGAATTTATCAATTTTCAAATGATTAAATTTCAGGAGAGAGGGTACATGATCATGACAGGAAAATAACAGGATTCCACATGTATACTCTTGCAACATATTTTATTCATGGTTACATCGATATTAATTATTAAACGTGGATATTTATTAATTTCACAAAATTGACGACTCCTGGGCAGGGCGTCAAAACAAGAATTAGCGCCCTAGTGTGGGTCGCTTCTTAAAACTAGCGCCCTGGTAAAGGGCGTGGCTTTTAAAAATTGCATAGAAACAGTTGAAACCACAAAAACTATATGCATGGGGGATCGATGATATTATTAAAGAGATTAAGCTAGTTTGGGCTACGTTCTTGAGAAAACCTACCTTATGAAGATTAACTGATGAACAGTTGAAGGTTTTGGAGAAAAAAACGATGCTCTGTTTGTAACAGAGCCTTCAGATGTTCTAACAGGTGAGCTTAGGGAGATGTCTTCTTTTGTGGATGCAGAGGACGTTGATGAAGAACCCCTCGTTCTTCAGCACACAGGGTGTTCAACCTATAGCAAAAGATGACGAAGAAACATGAGTTTTCTTCGTAATACTCAACTGAAAACAGCAGAAGAAGAACGACGTTGATGAAGAACCACGTTCTTCAATGTGTTGTTTGTATGCTACCTGCAAAGGAAGATGAGGAAGGAAAAGAACATCAACGTTCTTTCAACACACACAACCAGAAATAAAGAGGAAGAACATCACCTGTTCTTCATGTCGATGACAGCAGCAGCAGAGCTTCCTTCGGCCAACAGCTCGCTAGGGTTCGACAGAGAGGGTTATTTATAAGGTTTTGGGCATCCTAATAGAGTTAGAATTTGATTAAGGGTAGTATTCCCTTGATAGAGTCCTTACTATATTCCACCCTCGGCGTAGTTATCCACAACTTACTCTGGATGGACTCCTGGGTCGAACGAAACTCGAACTGAATTAACGTCTTAAGCGAGGGCGTCGAATTTAAATTGACGCCTTGTCAAGCGTTGTTACTTATGTAAAACGCGCCCAGGTAGAGGGCGTTTCATTTCCTTTCTTAAATTTTATTTTTCCCGTCGTTTGAAATTTGACGCCCTATTGTCTAGGCGTCCTTTTTAAATTAACACCTTAGACAGAGGCGTTTCCTTTTGAATCAGAGCCTTTATAAAAGGCGTTATTTTTCCTTTTGATTAATGATTTACTCATTTAGGCTCTTTGTCATCTATTCACTTATCTTTTATTTTTAATTTGATTTATTTAAAAATCTTATTTTTATCAGGGTTGCTACAGGTGGTGACGGAGAGATGAAGTGAAAATGTAGTGGAGCGGACTGATAAGTGGATATCAAGGAAAAAGAGACACCCATCACAACCGACAAATGATAGGAATAATCCAGAAAACTCTGAGCTAACCACAAGGTCAAGCTAGCACTGGTGACTCCTACCTAGAATGATAGGCACAGAACAAAGAAAAGGGAGCTGATCAACCTCTTGCACAAAAGAGGCATTCGCAGCGCGTAGCAACTGTGAATTTCACTCAATTAGTGGAATGGACGCGAGCCCGGCGGATCCATCGACGCCATCGTGCGGTTCACAGCTAATGAGTGGACCAAAAGAGATAAGTTGAATTGGATTGAAAGGAGATAGACAAATTCCAGGCAAAGGTCACATTGACCAACGAGATCCAGCGCTCGACCAGGAGCAATCTTTTAAATTCAGAATGGAATTGGATTTCTTTATTCGAAAACTTAAGCATCATTGATCCTTAATTAGGAAGAAAAACTGGACATTTATGAATGCAAAAAGGGCATGATGCGTGCAGGGCCAAAATAAAAGAAATCATTAAAACAAATGCAAAGAAAGAATAAAATATAAGATACTCAAGGATAATATTGTTAAATCATCTAGATTTGGCCAAGAATCCAGATCTCTGAGCTGACACTAAGCCGAAGCCCGTTTGTCCACGCATCAACTCAGAAAGTGGAACCGTCGTCCCAGACCTTTAATGACTCATTGGCCTATCCGTGTGATGAAGATTCTCCTGGAATTATCACTGTTTTTGATGAAGGGGAACTCAAATTCCAGGTTCATCATAACCACAAGGTCCTTGATATGCTATAATAACGTAGAGTACCATATAGTAATAATGCATACAGGAAGATGGTGGAGCAATGAGCATATGGGGACTGAGATGAGGTGCAAGCACCGTGGGGCTTGGATGATGATGCCCGGACGGTGGGACCAAGAGCTTCTTATCCTGCGCTCAAAATTACATTAGCCAAGATATAAAAGATAACAAGCAATGAATAAAGCATAACAAGCATAGCATGAATCAAAGTATCAATAAGCAATTATAACATAGACATCAAAGCGATCAAAGTTTGGTGTGGATAGCATTCAAGCATAAATCAAAGCGAAACATGTTTAGCATGAATAGCATGAGTTAAATCATAGCATTGCAAAGCATCATTGTTTGTTGTTTGTCATGAGGATGACAATCTTGGCATAGAGATTGAGATTGGATGATCAGGATCAAGTAATGCCCAGTGACAGAGTGATCAAGTGAAATCAGCAGGAGTTTATTAAAAGATTTTGGGAGATGAACGATCAATTAATGCCCAGTATAGAGAGATGACAATCAGGAGTGTCCATAGTGACGAATCATGATGATATTGGGAAGAATCAAAAGATTGATAGCGGTGAAGAGAGAGGACTCATCTTGTGCTCTTGATCCTTTGCAAAATTATTGTTCCTGCAAAAACACCATCAGAAAATACAATGTAAATTTTTAGATTTTGGAATATGTAAATTTTTATGTGTTTAAAAAGATATTCAAATTTTTATGTGGATTTTTAGAAAATATTTGAATTTTTTTTGTGAATTTTTAAAAACATTCATTTTTTTTGGATTTTGATCAGGAAATATTCAAAAAAAAATTTAGGTTTTGATTAGAAAATATTCAATTTTTTTTGGATTTTGATCAGGAAATATTCAATTTTTTTGGATTTTGATTTAGACTTTGTTAATGCAGCATCAAAGGGTGTTTTTGAACCACTGGCTAGGGGTCCTCGTTCCTTCCCCTTTCGCTAAAAAAAACCAAAGCCGGGCGTGCATTTAAAGGTGGCGCCCTACAGCCGACTGTCCATGGTTAACGGTGCCCCTACCAAGGTCATACCTGAGAAACATTCGGTCTTAGAGGGAGAAGAGAAGAACAATTGGAGATAAACTTTATGCAGGATGGGAGATATCGAGACTTAAATTCCTTCCGGGGTATTACCCCTCAAAGAGGTAGTCTGTTGCGCAGGGGCTTTGTGCCTTTGAGTTTTAGACCCTTGACATGCATACGACCAGGGTTTTTCCTGTGGGGACTTTGCCTCTCTTGACATGCCATAATTCATAATTTTGCATTTATCGAAATCTTGACTTGATTTTCATAATAGCCCTTTTTGGCTAGATGTATCATGAAATTTGATTTTACTTTGGGTCAAGACTGCCCCTATTTGAGACTTCTCTCGTATTGGGGATTACCTAGGTTGGTCATCTCATCCATCAACCTTTGCCCCTGCATTCGGTTGAGTAAAGAAGATAGAAGACTTTCAGATATACTCATGGCATGGCCAAAGTAGCAGCGGTGTTTAACCAAGGAGCCGGCTAAGGACGCCGTGAAGTGTGTGGAATACCCAGCTATGGGTTGCTCTTAACAAACGGGGAGAGAATGTCGAATTTTCAGCGCGGGATTCTTATAACCAAAGTGCTTGCATAGCAAGCCTAAAGACTCTTTTCAGTTTTTTTTTAAAGATGAAATTCAATAAAGATAAATTCCTAGGATAAAGGTTTAAAATATCACTCTTAATCATGTTAAGAAGCACTTTATTTTGAAAATCATGCGTGAAGTAATGAGATAATGATATCATAAAAATGCGTACTTACGCCAATATGTTACCTTGCAACCTTTGTAGAAGCAGCTATCAGAGGCGAGGTTGATCATCGTGGGGTAGTCTTCTTTGGCAGTCAAAAGGATTGGAAGCAAAGGATTTAAAAGTGGCTTAACAAGAAGGAGTGGTGCCAAGACCAGACTCAGACGAATAAGGAGAAAAGGAAGAGAGGCAAGGGCTGAAACTCCCTTGCTAAGGCGTGGAAACCCTGATCACATGAAAGGTCTACAGAAGAAGCGAAGAATTAGAAGGAGGAGTGAGGACTAAAGTCTCGAAAGCAGTGGGAGAAAGGGCAGATGCCCAAGGCAGTGGACGTGGAAGAAGTTGGGTCGGACCCAGGATCAGGAGGAATTAGAAGAAGAAATTGATAGATGGAAAGAGGTGGATCCGGAGGGTCTGAAGGCAGAGGAGGAGAATCATGAGGGGAAGAAGAATCTGGAGGCTCCGGAGGGATAAGATATCGAGGGACGCAGTGCCCTTGGAAGAAATAGGGAAAATGATGTCTCGGAGGAGCAGAAAGATGCATCGGAAGAAAGATGGAGGGTTCGGAGGTTCCGGAGGGGGAAGATACCATGGGACGCGATGCCTAGGGAGAAGAGAAAGATCCGGAGGTTTCGGAGGAAGAAGACGGAAAGGGGCGCGATGCCCAAGGGATAGAGAGAGGGATGAAGGATCCGGATATGGAGGTGTAGAGGGGCGCGATGCCCTAAAAGGGAGGTCCGGAGGTTTCGGAGGAGGCAAACACCGAGGGACGCGATGCCCCTAGAGGAGAGAAAGATCCGAAGGAATGAGACACCATGGGGTGTGATGCCCTGGGGGGAGTGGATTAGAAGATGATGAAGGATCCAGATGTTCCGGCGAAGGAAGATAGAAAAGGGCGTGATGCCCTGGAAGAAAGTCCGGAGCTTCCGGAGGAATGAGACACCATGGGACGTGATGCCCTAATAGGACAAGAGAGAAATTCGTGGAGTCCGGATGCAATAGTCGGAAAGGGCGCGATGTCCTGAGAGAAGATCGGAGGGGTCACGATGCCTGGTGATTGTAAGGGGACCTGGAGATAGAGGAGGAAGATGTGGGGGATCTGGAGATTCTAGAAGGCGGGGAAGATACGAGTTTGGAAACCCGAGAAGGAAGAAGTGTAAATGCATGTGGATGTAATAGAATGGATGCGATGAATGCATGGATGCAGCAGAATGCATGAGATGAGAGAATATGAAGAACATGAAGGGCGAGAGGATGAGATCCTCCTCCTTACCCTTGGAGTGGCCCATGAAGAATCTGTGATAGACAAGAATATGGATGGAGTTGAATAGAAGGTGGATAGAATAGTGGAAAGCCCTTTGGCACCAAGATAACCGCCCCTCCATGGCAGTGAAAGTGTATAGCCAATTGGCCCAATGGTTAAAGTAAGAGCCCGTGACGAAGCTTCAATGGTAAATGACAACTCCCTTGGAGAGTGGAAAGCAACAGTGTGAGAGTGTTGGAAAGTTGGGATAGGAAGCATCGCCATGCCCATTGATTGTGACATATAAAGAGTGTTGAACAAAATGGGTATTCGCCCCTTGTATGGAAGAAAAGGTTCAAGATTTGAAAGTTGGAACAAGGGTGCCTTGCCCAGCCTTTGGGCACAAGCCTACATGGCATCAAAGCATGACATTCTCTCTTAGTGAGCAGTGGCGGCGACTTGGCCTCTTCGACCATGCTTGGCACAACAACCCGGATTGGCATCCGGCAAATAAACTCTTGCATCTTGAATAGCTCGGCCGTGGCCAAATCCTTCTTTCCCGGCTCTTGATTATCTTCGGCACAAGTACTTGCAGAAGGACGTCAGTTCCGAGTAGTAAAAGGGGGTGAAGCGGAGGCGGAAGGCTCCATGGATGGTGGGGATGTAATGGAAGGTGTTGGAGGAAGGGTGAGTGGAAGTGAAGGTTCAAATACGTCGAGCTTCTCCCTTTTCTCGGAAGCAGTCAGGGTTGGCTCGAGTGCAAAAAGGGGTGGACCTTGCTCAGGATTAGCCACGGGTAAGGGTGAAGGGTTAAGTAGTGGAGTAGGGGTTAAAGGCATAGTGGACGGCTGAGGTGGTGGTGGACAAAGAGGAGGAGTAATAGAAGGCTTGGTGGAGACCGGTGTAGTGGAGGGTGATGGAGGCTCGGCGGAGGCCGATGGAATGGAGGCTACTGGTGTGGTTACGGGAGGTGAAGGTTTAGTGCGTTGAAAATGCCGGATGGGGCGAGAGGTGTTAGGGATAGGATGAGACTCATGATGCGACGGTATGGGTGATTGGAATATCGACCCATCATCGTAACACCAAGAGGTCTCATAAATGGGGGTTGGATCGGGGACTGTGGCATAGTCCTGAGCATAGGGGTCTTTTGGTAGTGGAGGAAGAGGACGGCGAAGGAAACTCGAAAGGGGTGCATCTCGAGGAGCTTCAAATTCTTGTACCGTCTCCAAATCTTCATCATTAAAATAATTCAGTGGATGCCGTGGTGGAGGCGAAGTGATAAGTGGTGGAGTATGGTGTTGTGGGGGATTTTGAGGAGGCGAATATGTATATGGAGGCGGAGAGCCATGTAAATGCGTAGTGCGGATGAGTGGAGGGCGGACGGCGTCCACAGAACCCGTAACATCTTCTCGCTTACATATATCGTTGATGCCATTCTCCCTTATCTCCTCCCAATTTTTATCTATCTTAGCGATGTTATTCATGAGATCATGAAGAGGATTGACTTGAGATGGAGGAGGAGCGGGCTGTGGGCTGGTGAGCTTCTTAAGTTGTTCCTCCATGGAAGCAAGTCTATCAAAGAGGCTTTGCTGGAAGGGTGTAACATGAGCAACAGAAGGTTGGCAAGATTGCCTTGGAGGGGTGGCTTGATATGACGGCCGTGGAGGAGGGTTAATGGGCCGACCCATAGAAGGACCCGGATGGGTCGAGTTACAAGGAATAAATGGGCCTTGGGGCCGTGAAGGATGAGAAATAGAAGGAGGCGGGTGATGGGCCACCCGAATAGGAGTAGGTGTGGACGAAGGAGGATGATGATGGGCCACTCGAATAGGAGTATGTGTGGATGAAGAAGGCGGGTGATGGGCCACCTGAGGAGGAATATGTGTGGATGAAGAAGGCGGGTGATGGGCCACCCGAGGAGGAATAGAAGGAGGAGGGTGATGGGCCACCCGAATAGGAGTATGCGTGGATGAAGAAGGCGGGTGATGGGCCACCCGAGGAGGAATAGAAAGAGGATGAGAAGAATGAGGTGTACCCCCGACAATAGCCTGAAGGGCTTGGATTTCTTGAGGGGTGAAATGATCTAATGCACGAATGATTTGAGAGAACTTCTCGTCGTTGGGAGGAGACGGTCCCGAAGGAATAGTGGCGCGTGATTGAGGCGAGGGGCCATGAGATTGGACATTGCCCATGGGTCGGGCAACACCATAAGAATGAGGATGTGGTCCCTTGAAAATATGGTGAGGATTGTGATGAACATATTGAGATTGAGGAGTATAGGATGTGCTAGGTCGTGCATCCTCATTAACAAAATTAAGATTAAACATGTTATTTTGTCTATCAAGGTAAGCCATTATGCAATCAAAGTTCAAGCAAAATTATTTGCAAAGAAGGACCCAAGTTGGAATGGTTACCGTTGATTTTTATTTATTTATTTATTTGAACCTTGGTGAATTAATGACTTTATGCAAATTGATGTGATCACTCAAGGGAGGAACCTAGCTTCAAATGTGGTTTAATTCCGGTGCCAACTAGGAACACTCTCTCACCACGCATAGGCCAACTAAACCCGGGACTTCAAAGGTACAACCTGCCCGACGTCCATGAGGGAATCCACGGGTGCGGGGACTTACGGAGGCTTGGTTTAGAAATTTCCGGTCCAATGAGACGGAGTGCTCAATGGAGGGTCCTTCTTTCACCAAGAGGGGAGTGTGACTCCTAAAAGTGTGGGGAGAGGAGGTCACCCAAACCAAATGCAAAGATGAATGCTATGTTATGCAAGAATATCTAAACTAGAACTAGCAAATGACAATATATAAAAGAAGTGAATACACAACAGGAAATGTACAAGATGCAACCAGAGAAGATGACAATCAGAATCCCGACAGAAGGTGTGGGTGAAATACCCTCTGGTAATTAACGCGCTATATGTCCGTAGCGCGATCTGATAGAACGCGCTATGGATATATAGCGCGACAAATGACAGAGGGTGGGGGAACACCAAAAGACAAATAATCACACACACTTTGATGGATTATCAAGCAGGCAACCAAAAGAACGAACGTGGTGGCACAAAGTGTCCCACCGTGATCGCCAATTTGTCGATTCTAAAATTAGAACACCCCCAAATTGAATGATTTGCATAAAAGATGATTTGACAAGATATAGAACTAAAATTGATGATAAAAAGGGGGGTTACATGTAATAATCAAAATCCGTGATCGCCACTGAGGCCAACAACATGCCAAATAATATAAAGATTGATAGGGCATGTTACATACCTCAGAAATTCGAGAGGGCCAAGAGCTGGCCTGGGGATGAACGCGCTATATCGTCCTAGCGCCTTCTCAGGATCGTGCTATGTTCCTGTAGCGCGATATCAGATAGGAAGCGGGATGAGTTGGATTCGTTTCTTCCTTGCTCCAAGGCCGACAAAGGTGCAAGGGCTCCACGTATCAATCTTCTAGTGCCTGCAAACAATCATAAACAACAAACAGAAGGCCCATTAGATCGAGATTTTAGTAGAATCTTTCCCTATTCTTAATCAAAAACATGTAAAAGAAGGGCTCAATTACCTGGGGGTTTGGTGGTTTTTAAACCCCTATGGAAGGGCCAAAAATAGGTTTGGTGTGTGTGTGAATGCGTGTATTTTGTAAAAGAAGTATTTTTGACATCGATATGCAATGCTATGCAAAGATTGGGATGAACGAATTGGGGAGAAAAACTAAGAACTAGGAAGAACACAATATGCCCCTAAATACTCCCTTGGATATGTGAGGAGCGAGGAGTTGTTGATTTGGAACGAAACGTAGCCTCCCCCTCGTCAAGATCTCGAGTTGCATCATCCAGAAACGACGGCCAAGGGTCCAATTTATAGGTGAAGGATCAAGAACGAACCCTAGGTCGGAGTTCGATCCAAACCAATGACTTGGTGGCTCAAATCAAGGCAATCTTGCCGATTAACGAAGGGGAAAGGTTCCTATTAGGATTAGGAACCTCCCTTTAGATGAATCGAGCTTTAAAACTTACCAAATTAAGGATCCAAATCGAGAAAGGGGAGTCCGGATTAGACTGGGTTTCTGACTGAGAACGCGCTACATTCGTATAGCGCGTTCTTCATGAACGCGCTATGACAACATAGCGCGACAAGGATTGGCTTCCCAAATGATTAGAAAAAGAATCAATACCCTTTGGATAGCCGTTTAATCAAATACTAAGTAAGAATAGCATCCAGAGTGGATGCTATAAAGATCAAATATCAAGGAATAACGACTGTTCAAATGATCATTCAATTAGGCCCATAACGCGCTATGAACAAAAAAGTGATGTGAGTGAATAGTGCGAGAATGTCGAATTCGAGATGAAATCCAAGGTATGGAAATTGAATTGTGGGGCCAAGAATAGGGAGAAATCCCAGAAAATCAACCAATTATGGATCAATTGGGGCATTAACTGGGAGAACCAAGAAATTGCTCAACTTATCGGTCAAAATTGGGTGTCTACAACAGCAAGCTGTGAGGCTCAGCAGATTGTAGGCAAGCTGTGAGGCCCAGCGGTTCAAGCTGTGAGTCAGCAGTAATCCACACTCGGGTTGAGTGTGGGGTGGATGTAGGTCTGGAGGACCGAACCACCTAAAACTCTTGTCTACTGTGTGATTGCCTTATGGTTTGCATCGCTCCTTTACTTCTGTACTTTGCGCAGTAGATGTTTGTTTAAGTGGGTTCTTCAGCAATTCTGGTTGGTCGTTGATTAATGCATTCTATCTGTTTAGCAGAATTTCTCATTCCGCATTTGATTCTGCTGCAGTAGTTTTTATCGGGTGTTTGATCTATTCACCCCCCTCTAGATCACCCTTTAGCGTCCCAACAATTGGTATCAGAGCCTAACTCTTTATGCAGGACTAACATCCTAAAGAGGAATGGCCATGGATGCTAGAGGGTTAACAGCAGAGGGATAGTCTACTACGAAGCCACCATTCTTCGACGGATACAACTTCCCATATTGGAAGAACCGGATGCAGGTCTTCCTCAGAGCCAAAGACTACGAGATCTGGAAGATCATAAGCAAAGGTCCCTATGAGCTACATGAGAATGAGGAATTGTGGACCAGAGAAGAAATCAGGAAATCTACTCTGAATTGGAGCGCCATCAACGCCATTCAGTGTGCACTCCATCCCACTGAATTTGATAGAGTGTCATCTTGCAAGACGGCGAAGGAGATGTGGGATACTCTTGAGGTCATTTATGAGGGAACGTCTCAAGTGAGAGAGACACGGGATAATATGCTAGTGACAAAGTATGAAGCATTTCGGATGAAGCTCAGTGAGACAGTGACCGAAATGTATGCTCGTCTGACCATTATAACAAATGGTCTAAGAAATCAGGGAAAAGGCTATACCGATCATGATGTTGTGAGGAAGATTCTTCGATCGCTGACTCCGATGTGGCATACCAAAGCAACTGTGATTGAGGAGTCAAAAGATCTACAAACGATGAAACCCAATGAGCTGATAGGCTCTTTGATGACGTACGAGATGAATCTTCTACAAGCTGAAGAGCTCGAATACAAGAAGCCTATTGCTCTGAAGGCCAAGCATAGCTGTTCAAAATAGTCCAGATGCAATGGATCATCCAGTGATCGGAGCCAATCTAGATCAGATTTTGAAAAGGATGAACTAGCTATGATTACAAGAGAGTTCAGAAGATTTCTTAGAACTGAAGGGAAAAATGTCTACAGAAAATACCACAGCAGGAAGCAAAACAGGTATAAATTTAACCCTGCTGAAAAATCTGACGATAATACTTGTTATCATTGCAGGAAGATTGGCCACATGCAGGCTGATTGTCCAGAGTTACAGAAAATCAAAAGAAGACCATGGAAGAAAGCGCCGAAGGGAAAGGCCATGGTCAGTACATGGAGTGATGAGGAAGAAGGCACACTGAGCACTTCCTCAGATAGTAAAAAATCAGAAAAGGACATCTGCTTGATGGCCAGAAATGGAGAAGAAGAAGAAGAGTCTGATCATGTATCATCCCCTTTCGAACATTTTACTATTTCTGATTGGGAAGATGCTTATGGAGATCTGTTAGATAAAGCGAATGATATTAAGAAGGAAAACAGACACTTGAAGAAGAAAATGAATTCTCTGGTTAATGATAAAACACTTACTGATAAAGTTGCATGTTTACAATCAGAGAATGAAAAATTGAAAAGTGCATGTTCTGAGTTTGATGAATTAAAGCATGTTGTGATTGATTGTAGGAAAGAAAAAGAATTGCTAAAAAATATTGTTGATGAATTGAAATTGAAAATTCAGAAGTCTGAAAATGAAATAAAGATTTCAACTGAAAAATATGAAGCTGTCTTGTCTGTGAATGATGAACTGAAGAAAAATGTTGAAAATTTAGAAAATGAAAATTCTGACAAGAGGAAAATCATTGAAAGCATGACCCAAGGAACAGAAAATCTTAATGCTTTGCTAGGGTCAAAAGTCAATTTCAGAAAAGAGGGTCTCGGTTTTAATCCCTCAGCTAAAAAGAGCTTTGAATTGAAAACTATTTCATTTGTGGAAGAAAAGGATAAAGGACCACTCATAAAACTGGTCAATGAAAAATCTGCTTTCAATAATGTAAAATCAAATGTGTCCAGTGCTAAGGACAAGGGAAAGCAGAGAGTTGTAGAGCCTAGAGCTACATGCTCTTCTTCCAAGGGTAAGTCCAAGGCTAGGGGTCAGCCAGCTAGCACATCAAAACCCCAGTCCAAGGCTGCTAAGTCTCCACCACCATCAACTGCTCAGAAAAAGACCCAATATAAGTCTGTTAAGAAACCTAGAGGGTCAAAGGTGGCAGGGAGACCAAGTGCAGCCAGGAACCAGTTTGCTCATCCCTATTTCCCTAGAGCCCAAGTCTATCATAACATTCATTCACAACCACTTAAAAGGTTTGGGTGGAACCCTGCATACATGAGGTCTAGGTATCAGAATTTCCCTACTTGGAATCAGCCCTATAGATCTCAGCCAGCTAGGAGATGGGATAGTCATTTTAGGACATGGAGTCCTAGTCACCAGGGGTTCTATGGTCAGTCTAGGACCAATTTGGGCCACAACTTCCAGTACACTCATTGGCCAAGGCACTGGCAGAAAAACAACAATGCTTTTAATAAAATGAATGCCAGGACTACACAACAACCATCAAAGCACCAGAAAAAGAAAACTAAACTTGTTGGTGCTGAGAAAAAGAAAAATAACAAAAAGAACTCTCAAGCTGTAAAATCCACCAAGCCTTCCACTTTCACACAAATGTGGATCCCTAAACAGCTTTTGTCATGTTTTCACTCTCATATGTCTGTTTCTGTCTTGGGGCCCAAACTATCTTGGATTCCAAAATTTGCTCCCTTAGTGTGTTTGCAGGTATGCCTGGTAGCCGGGAACAAAATGTTGAAATAGGAATAGCTACACCAGGCATATGACAAGAGGCAGGGCCAAAAATTCTAAAAGCTGAAAGAAATTGGAGGCCTTGTCAACAATCTGATGCAACACCAAGGGTAAAAATAAATCAGTCAGGTAAAGTAGGTAAGTGATTTACCTTCAGAATTGACTTGAGAAAGTCATGTTGATTCGGTTGCTTAATTTCTGATTTTCTCTTGTTGTCTAGCTGATCAGTCTGCATTCCAGACTCAGCTACTGATTTAATTCTGCATAAATTTGATGCTCTTCTTCTGCCAGCTATTGCACTGAGTTTGAATGGTTCATTTAATGCATATAGTTGATGCATGTGTCTAATGTCTGCATTTATCATTTGCATCAAGAAAATTTTTCAATGCATATAGGATTGCTTTTCACTGCATATATCATTTGCATAACCTCGGTATATTAAATGGTAAGCTACTAAAAGGCAGGGAAATCTGTCTGGAGGTTCTTACTATGTGTGAGATGGTCCTTGAGACCAGGTTCTTCGCCAAGTACCAAGGGTCAAGTCCTCATGTGGAACAGTGTACTGCATCATATTTGAAAAATCTGAAAAGAAATGATCATTGCATAGCATATTTCTTGCATCATGGTGTCAGGGGGAGCTGAGAGTTCTGTTCTCGACATTGAATCTTTTTCACTCCTTATAGTCCCCACTCAATTCCTTCATAGTCTTTGACATCAGATGCTCTTGGATCTTATTGCTTATTGCTATCACTGTCTAACAATTGCCATTATTTCCCTAACCTTCACTGAACAACAGCATTGCTTCTGGTTTAGTACATTGAGCTGTGGCTATTGCAATTGTTCATTTATAAGAATTACACTTGCAAATTGGAAGGAACTAAAGATTTAACCTTTATAAATTGAAGAGTTAAGTGTCTGTACTTTAGAACTTGAGATAAAAGAAAACTTTTATAGCTCTTAATCTCTATCTCATGGTTAGAGTAGAAAAAGTTTTTTTTTATATACCTCAATGTGTTAATCTAGAAATGTCTAGAAAAGGTAAATAGAGTGTGTACTATTTTTTTTTAAACAATCACTCTAAAAGAAATAAGGGCAGTAGTAAATAAGATCATCAATGTAATGAGCTGAACATAGTGACAGAGTAATGGCTGAATTGCACTAAGAAACTATGATCTCCTCCAAAGAAGCAGGAGAATTCATAAGTCATGAAGTGCTTCAGACTACCTCTGTTCATAGGGTCAAATCTATAGGGGGAGTCTTCACCAAGTAACTGGGGGTACTGGCCTCTGATCAAGGTGTGCCCTTAATGTCAAAGGTGAAAATTGTTCCTTGTAGGTCTTGATCTGAAGTAGATCTAGTAGTTTATGCCTAGTAACTGGGGGTACCTGTCTCTGATCAAGGTGTACACCTAATGTCAACAGCATAAATGCCACTGGTCTATTCACTTAGCTCAGTTTCTGAAAAATTAAAAGTGAAAAACAAACTGCTGTAACCCTTTGAAATCAAAAGTCATTGAGTAAAAATTATATTTCTCAATACATATTCAAGTTGCCTTTCTTGAACTTCCATGTTTAATCACAAAGGGTATTATTTCTGACTTCTCTATTAAAACCATGTGCCTTAGATTCATTGCTATAAATGGAGTCTATAACTCTTTTTCAGTGGTCAGTTGCTTTACTCTATATTTATCACTGTTAAACCTGAACTCTTTCAAGACAGTAAAGTGTTGATCCTTATACTTTAACAGTTGTCTAGAATAATGCTCATTTTCTGAACCAATGCTTCGGCTGTTGTGTAGTGACCCCTTACCTTATTCATATTCCTTCCCTACCTTTTGATCATATGTTTCATCTGTCCATATTCCTTCTCAAAGGGGGAGGTATAATTCAGGGGGAGTTTTTTTTCATTCAGGGGGAGTTTGAGCTATTCTAAAGAAAACTCTGCATGTATTCTGCATATTGCACTCATATTTTTCTTTCTTTTTGATTATGTCAAAGGGGGAGAAAATTTGGTTGGTGACTCACTGTCACTTTGTTGCCATCATCAAAAAGGGGGAGAATGTTGTGCCCCTTAGGCACAAGCATATGCTATTTTATTTTGATGATAGCAACACAGTGAGAGTATCATAGTGAGCTAGTCTTTATGTTTAGCATACATTGCATCTGTTCTCTGTATAGGTGCATTCATCAGTTGCACGCGTGCACAACACATAAAGTCTATACACTCCATTGCCTTGATGCATTGCTTTCATTTGCGAAGTCTATACATTGGCTGTTGTCCTACAGCGTCAACACAAGTCCATACATCGGTTGCAGCACTGCACGCACACTCAAAGTCCATACACTGCATTGTGGCATGCACACTAGCAAGTCTGTACATTAGGTATCTTTACCTACGTTGCAACTCGCAAGTCTACACACTGGTCCGTCTCACTGAGCGTCTCAAGTGAACACTAAGTCTATACAGTGGACCGTCTCACTTAGCGTTTTTGTGTAAGTCACTCGCCACCAAGTCTATACATTGCATGAGCATAGTCAGAGCACTCAAGTCTGTACAGCGTCCATCGTCTCATGCATCGTCTTATGCATTGTCGTCAAGTCTGTACAGAGTCCATCGTCTTATGCATAGGCTAAGTGTACACATCATCCGTCTCAGTTAGCGTCTTATGCATAGGCTAAGTCTACACATTGCAGCATGCATTGTCTTCAAGTATGTACAGCGTCTAGCGTCTCATCCACCGTCTCAGTTGAGAGTTGAAGTCTGTACATCGGGCACCTCATTCGTAAAGTCTGTACATTGAGCGTCTCATGTTGCGTCTCATTCGTCAAGTCTATACATCGGGCGTCTCATGCAAGTCTGTACATTGGGCTATCACTTAAAGTCTATACATCAGCCTGTTAGTGTTCAAGCTTTCAAAGTCTAGACATTGTTCTGTAGCACACACACGAAGTCTATACAGTGCTGCATAGACTAAGTCTATACATCAGTGTCTTGTGCATGCATCATTCAAGTCTGTACAGCCTGTGTTCACAACACAAGGTCTGTACATCGTTCTGCTTGCACAAACGCCAAGTCTATACATTGGCTTTGCTTGCATGAGCTGAAGTCTATACATCGTTCACTTGCAGCATTAGCCAATGTCTGTACAGCCTATGCATCCTTTTGATTCAAAGTCTACACATTGCATGTTAGCATGCTCGCACACACTAAGTCCATACATTATACAAAGTTTGCATAGTGAACAGTAAGTCTGTACACGCTTCAAGTGGTAAGTATGTACATTGTTCAGAACGCAAAGTCCATACAGCCATTGTGCATTCGTTCTTGATGTACATACTTTGCTTTGCATTCACATCGTGAAGTCTATACATTCTGCATTCATTCTTGATGTTCATACTTCGCTTGATGCATTCTGCATAACACACTGCAAAGTCTATACATTGATTCGATCGAAGTCTGTACAAGGTGTCGACATTAAACTGATAAGTTTCTCTCTGTCTGATAGGTACTGCTCGTGAAGCTTATGAAGGGCATGTGATCCGAGGCTGGAAGGGCTGACAGGAAGATGACACGTGGCCAAAACTTTTGGGCGGGAAATGTGGAAGACACGCGCCCATGACTGCTCCTGTTGTGACTGCTTATATAAGGAAGCCTTCTTCCATAGAAGAAGACTGATCGAATGCAGAAGCCTTGAAGGAAAAGCAGAGAGCAGAGAGCCCTTCGTTCTAGTAGAAGAGAAAAAGAAAGAGAGAAAAGAAAGAGAGTTAAGAGAGAGAAGTGTTGAGAGTTTTATTTCTCAAATCTTTGGTTCAAAACCAGATCTGAGGTTTGCTCACCTGTTTGAGCTATATTCCCTGTAGGGATACATTTCCTTTTCGTTTATTTTCTGTTTTGTTTTTCGAACTCATTTCTCCAAGCTGTCAGTCAGCATTTGCAGAGGTGCTACCTCTGGACGGGTCAAGCTGTAATCCCCAACGGTTGCAGTGGAGGATTCCACTGGACAGCAAGCTGTGAGGCTCAGCGGATTGTAGGCAAGCTGTGAGGCCCAGCGGTTCAAGCTGTGAGTCAGCAGTAATCCACACTTGGGTTGAGTGTGGGGTGGATGTAGGTCTGGAGGACTGAACCACCTAAAACTCTTGTCTACTGTGTGATTGCCTTATGGTTTACATCGCTCCTTTACTTCTGTACTTTGCGCAGTAGATGTTTGTTTAAGTAGGTTCTTCAGCAATTCTGGTTGGTCGTTGATTAGTGCATTCTATCTGTTTAGCAGAATTTCTCATTCCGCATTTGATTCTGCTGCAGTAGTTTTTATCGGGTGTTTGATCTATTCACCCCCCTCTAGATCACCCTTTAGCGTCCCAACACGACGGAGGTATTTCATTGGCGTGGTTGCTCGACGGGGAATTCTCCATGGGGAGGGTAGGTGCACCTTCTTCCGTCGCCAGGGCCTTTCCCTTGTCGTCGGCAGTTCTCCTACCAGAACTTCTTCGCACCATGATGGCTCTTTGTACGTTTCCCACAGACGGCGCCAGATGAAGAGGGGTGATCTCGCGCTACTCCTGAGCGTGGAAGAGGATGGCCACATATGCTTGAAGCATGAACTGCAAGAAGGGAAACAAATCAGAGATGCCTAGGGATGCATCCCTGGGGAAAATCCTCCGATGCTTAAGTCAGCAAGTGTAGTAGAGCATTGGTGCGAAGGGAGGAGTTAGAGGGGAGATAGGGGCGCGAGATCCCTCTCCACCAAGGGGTGAAGTGGTTCCTGCTCAGGGTTTTTTGGCTTACCTCCTCACAGTAGGGCTCTTCTAGCTTAAATAGTGGCTCGTTGAGTGAATGATCCCTGTGAGCTGAGGAGTTTCAGGGGGGGTTACGTACTCCTTGCGGGCTCTTTATAGCACGCAGACTCTTGGTCTCCCCTATCCCCTTGAGCTCCCTACTTTTAAGGGACTCGTAACGGCCGTACAGATAAGCTTCCATCAGTTGGCCCGAGCGCGAGGCACTAGCCCAGGAGATGCCTCCCGAGCGGTGAGTGCGTGATTTGGGTAGGGAATACTGTGCTCCGAAGGAGCTTTCCCGATCGATTTGATGCTCAGACTTCCCAACCCGAAGGCCGACTAGGAAGTGCTTGATCCGAGTGAGTTATTAGGCTTATATTGAGTGGGCCCTGGGGCTACCACTTCAAGGAGCTGGGCCTCGTTGGGTCAGGTCGGACCTTGTTTGGCCTCTCCGTTCGGACGGTTAGATTTCCCCTCTCCAACAAGTTTTTTTTCGATCGCATCCAAGAAAAGAAGGCCGTGGAGTTTATCGCGTTGAGGCAATGGACCCTGACAGTGGCCGAGTATGAGGCCCAATTTTCAAGACTATCCAAGTATGCACCCTACTTGGTGTGTACCTAGAAAATGAAGGTGAAGAGATTTTTCAATGGGCTTCGGCCTCAATATATTACACAATTAGCACCAACAGACATCCAAGTCTACTCGAAAATGGTACGTCAAGCTCAATTGCTAGAAGACGCCACTGAACTATCCGACAAGATCCGAGGAAGGGACAAGAAGGAACATGTCACGAGTCCTGAAAATTTCAAATCATCATCTAAGAAGAAACGGTCCAATAATGGAGGGGAATCCTCCAAAGAGAGGAAATTCAAGAAAAATGACAAGCCTTTCTCCATCACCACACCTTCTAAAGAGGTGTGCAAACATTGTGACAAGGCTGGTCATAAAGCCGAGGAATGTTGGAAGCGACTGGGAGCGTGTCTTCGATGTGGGAGTTTGGAACATCGGATCCCTGATTGCCCACTGTTGAATGAACAAACCACCAAGGATGAAAAGCGCCTGGCGAAGAAACAGGGCCGTCTACAAGCACTCCAAGAGACAGAACCGATAGAAGGTGGAATCGTGGAAGGTACACTAACTGTTTGTTCTAAGACTGCTCAAGTTTTGTTTGATACTGGCGCAACTCATTCCTTTGTTTCCAAGAAATTTGCTGCTTCATTTTCTAAGGAACCCGAATTGTTAGACCTCGTCATCTCTACTCCTCTCGGGAGCGAGTCCGAGATTACATACCACTACCCAAACTGTAAGGTTATGGTTAAAGGGCACAATCTACCTGCCAACCTGGTGTGCCTAGATATAAATGGATATGATGTCATACTTGGTGCCGATTGGTTATCCACAGATCGAGCAACTGTTGATTGCCGGAATGGCAAGATAACTTTTGTGGATTACCCAGAGTTGGTTTACATTATCTCTCGGAATAGATCACCTCTTATATCGACTCTTCGAGCTAGGAAGCTCCTAAATTAAGGATGTATGGCTTTCATCGCTTTTGTAATCGCCACTGAAGCTAAAGTGGCTAGGCTTGAAGACCTTCGTGTAGTTCTGAAATTCCCCTACATTTTTTCGAAAGATTTGCCCGGCTTACCCCCGGAGAGGGACGTGTCGTTCACAATCGACCTTGTCCCTGGGGATGGACCTATTTTGAAAGCACCCTATAGAATGTCCCTTGCTGAATTGAAAGAGCTGAAGGAGCAACTGATGGAGCTATTGAAGAAGGGTTTCATCAGGCCAAGTACTTCCCCGTGGGGAGCGCCTGCATTGTTCGTTAAGAAGAAGACATATCAATGAGACTTTGCATCGATTATCGACAACTGAACCATCTCACTATCAAGAACAAATACCCACTGCCGAGGATTGACGAGCTATTCGATCAAATATCAGGTCAGGATATCACCAACTAAGAATCAAGGAGGAGGACATTCATAAAACTACATTCTAAAGCAGCTATGGGCATTATGAATTTACTGTTATGCCTTTTGGACTAACAAATACCCCTGCAACCTTTATGCAGTTAATGAACAGCATTTTCAGATAGCATTTAGATCATTTTGTTGTGGTCTTCATTGATGATATCTTAATCTATTCAAAGTCCAAGGAAGACCATGAAGTGCATTTGAGGACGACATTACACATATTGAGGGAAAATTAATTATATGCCATATATAGCAAGTGTGAGTTGTAGCTCGAGGTCTCCTTCTTAGGCCATGTGATCTCTAAGAACGGAATTTCTGTGGATCCCTCGAAGGTCGACGCTGTGAAGAATTGGGAACGGCCGACTAATGCAACAGATATTCAAAGTTTCTTGGGTCTGGCTGGTTACTACCGGTGTTTCATTAAGGACTTCTCCAAAATTACTGTTCCTCTCACTAGGTTGACTCGCAAGGAAGTACCTTATGAGTGGAGCAAAGACTGCGAGAAGAGTTTCCAAGCTTTGAAGGATCACCTAACTAGTGCTCCAGTCTTAGGACTACCAATTGAAGGTGAGAAGTACGAGGTGTATACCGATGCTTCTGGTATTGGCCTCGGGTGTGTATTGATGCAAAATGGAAGAGTCATTGCATACTCTTCCCCACAATTAAAGAAGCACGAAGAGAACTACCTGGTGCATGATTTAGAGCTGGCTGCGGTAGTGTTCGCCTTAAAGATCTGAAGACACTATATCTACGGAGAATAATTCACAATGTACTCTGATCACAAAATTCTCAAGTATCTATTTTCACAGATGGAACTAAACATGAGGCAAAGGCATTGGCTTGAATACCTCAAGGATTTCGACTTCACGATCCAATACCATCCTGGTAAGGGTAACTCCGTAGCTGATGCCCTCAGTCGAAAGTTGAGAGCAATACTGGCCAACTGTATGATTCAAGAATAGAAGTTACTGGAGAAATTCTCAGAACTCAATGTAAGCACGGATAAGAAGAACGGGTGTATTACTCTATCCCATTTGAGTCTAGATCCAGATTTGCTACCTGAAATTAAGAAGTTACAAGAAGAAGATCCTACACTAGTAGAGATAAAGGACAAGCTGGACGAAAGACCTGATTTCAAGCTGGCACTCGATGGTAGATTGCTATTCCATGAACGGACATGTGTACCGAACTGTCCTGAGTTGAAAAGGAAGATACTAGAGGAAGGTCATCGATCAAGGTACACGATCCACCCTGGAGCCACTAAGATGTACTAAGGCTTGAAAAGGACCTTATGATGGCCTAACATGAAAAGGGAGGTAGTGGATTTTATATCTCGCTGTCTCACATGTCAACAAGTGAAGGCGGATCATCAAAAGCCCGCCGGAAAGCTGCATCCTCTAGATATTCCCAAATGGAAGTGGGAAGACATTGGCATGGACTTTATCATGGGCTTGCCTAAGTCTAAGGGCGGACATGATGAAATTTGGGTAATCATCGACCACCTAACCAAATCGGCCCATTTCTTGCCAATCAAAAGCCGAATGGCGGTTGATGTCCTTGCCGCCTTGTATATCAAGGAGGTTGTCAAATTGCATGGAGTCCATGTGTCGATCATGTCTGACCGAGACCCGTGCTTTACTTCCCATTTCTGGAAGGGTCTACAACACTCTCTGGGGACGAAACTCAACTTTAGCGCTGCCTTCCATCCCCAAACTGACGGTTAGATCGAGAGAACCAATCAGGTTGTTGAAGAAATGTTAAGGGCATGTGTCATCAATTTTGGTGGAAGCTGGCAAGACCACTTGCCCCTAGCCGAGTTTGCTTATAACAACAGCTATCAGGCCAGTATTCAGATGGCTCCGTTCGAAGCACTTTATGACAGGAGTTGCCGATCTCCAATATGCTGGGATGAAGTCGGCGAGAGACAAATACTAGGCCTAGATATGGTAAGAGATACAATCGAGAAGGTACACCTCATTCAAGAAAGACTCAAGATAGCACAATCCATGCAGAAGTCGTATGTTGACACTAGAAGAAGAGAATTAGAGTTCCAAGTTGGAGACCATGTCTTCCTCAAGGTCTCTCCTGGATGAGGCATTTGAATATTCGGTGTTAAGGGCAAGCTTACACCGAGGTATATAGGTCCATTTGAGGTGTTGAAGAGAGTTGGCAAGGTACCTTATCGCATCGCTGTGCCCCCGCACTATCAGAAGTGCACAATGTATTCCATATTTCTATGCTAAAGAAGTATGTGCACGATCCTTTTCATGTCATCGACTACGATAACTTGGTAATACAAAAGGACCTTACTTATGAACAAAAGTCAATGAAGATCCTTGATCAAGAGGTTAGAGTTTTGAGGAATAAGACCATTCCCATGGTGAAAGTACAATGGAACAAGTGCTTAGAACAAGAAGCCACGTGGGAAATGGAAGAATCAATGCGGAAAAGATTTCTGGAGCTATTCTAGAATGTAAGTACTATGCACCCTCCATGTCTCTATGTGCGTGATTGAATTTGGGGACCAAATTCTTTTAAGTGGGGGAGGGTGTAACACCCCGGATAAAAATTATAAGGAATAAAGACTTCTTAAATAGAATTAAGCATAATAAACCCTCAACCTTAACCCATATACACATAAAGGCCTTGAACTTTTTAAGAAATGGGCCTTGGGCCTTATACGTTTACATCAAAGAAGGCTTAACATATATGCCCACGGGTTCGTACGTAATGGGCCTTTATAATAAGGCTAGGTATAGATGTGCAAATATCCTAAACCTTAAGGTTTTTCCTCAACCCATACTCATAAAAGCCTCAACCCATACTCATATTAAAAAGCCTCAACCTTTTATATATAAATAGGTCTCACGTAGGTGAGTTTATTTTAATAGACCAATATATATATATATATATATATATATATATATATATATATAACACCCCAGATCAAAGAAGGCTTTATATATATATATATATATATATATGAAACTTAAGGGTTTGTTGTATACACCAAAACCTCAATACGTTCGAACCATGCTCGAGTCTTTAGGGTTTTCATAGGGAAAATAAAGAAGGTGGCTGTTGAAAGGGAAGGGACAAAGTAGCAAACAGGGTAGGTTTTAAGGCCTCGCTACCTTATGGCATTCGAGCCCTCTAGAGATCCTATCCTCTATAAAATGAGCCCCTCCACGAAACGAGCAGAAGTTGCTGTTCGAAGGGTTTTGGCTGCGCACAGGGTTCCATCTTCATCCAACTGTGTCTCCTCAACCTCCTGTGCGTGGACGAGAAAGCTTCCTACACTCTTTTTCCTCTTACTTCCGTGAGCAAGAAGGGGATCTTCTGCTTCCTTTCTTCCTCCTTCTTGCTGCTGTCAGGGACAGCTACGTGGCCTCCTTTCCTCTGCTTCCTTAGTCGATTTCTTCACCAAAGAGGTAGGTGTTCTCAAGATTAAGCCCAACTCGTAGTTAATATAAGGTGACATGCATGGGTAGCACTAGTATAAATCCATCTTTCGGTACTATATAATCCCCTGTTACACTGGTTTCTACGAAGATCTGATGCATGTGTAAATGACGACCAGGCCCCTGTCTTCAATTAATGGGCGACCATGAGCAGGGCACCAATTCCTGAGCCCTATTCTAATGGGTGCCCAGTCATACAGTCACCAATTAATTGGAGACAGAGGGACCAGGCACCAATTCCTTTTGCTGTATTTAATAATCACCCATGTTTAGAAAAAATTATATCTATGAAACCTGACTCTGGAAATTTTTGCATGAGCAACATTCTAAACTCCTCTTATTTTTCTCTACATGATCATATTTCCGTCTCCCTGAAATTCAATGTAAATGTCCTCAAGTTAACAATTTAATGGGCGAATGATCTTCAGCCATTTATTTGCAAAAAAGAAGAAGAGAGAAATGAAAATTAATGGGCGCCTCCCTAAGAGGCCGCCCATTACTGATTGAATTTATTTAAATTTGTTAAATTTCTAGAATGGGCGCTCCTGTACAAGGGTGCCAATTACCTGTTAATTTTGGGAATTAACTAATGGACGCCCCTGTGGTTAGCGCCAATTCTTGAATTAGTGGCCCCTGTCTGGGTGCAAATTACCGTCTCACAGGTTTTCACCCTTATTTTTTGGCCCACACCGTGGGTTATTCGGCACTATTATCTATGTCCGTAGATACAGTCTCATGTTTCATGACGTTTCACGCATACCCCTCAACTCTCGGTGATGTTTGAGTCCTCCGCGGGACACTCCTTGCTTCGGACTGACGATTTCATCATTGGGACCTCCGTAAGTCAACGTTAGCCTTGGATTCCCTCAAGGCAGTCGAGCAGGTTGTACCATTAAAACCCATGATCCCCTTTGAACGCCATGTCACTCTAAAGAAACATGGTAGCATAGCCCTCACAGTGTGTTGGTTTGGCATATGTGAGCTTACTCTTCCTATACTTATGGAATGGGCGACCCTTTCAGAAGTCACCAATTGAATGGGCGCCCCTGTCATGGGCGCCAATTCTTCTGTCCTGTTCTGTTTCACAGAATGGGCTCCCCTTTCCAGGGCGCCAATTCTGAAAGAGATGGCACCCAGAAGGGCACCAATTCCACCCAGATTTATGACTTGTCATGTGTTTTGCGTAGTTTAATCATAGTCCATCTCTTCGTAATAATCTGTCCTTGAGCTCCTAAAATTTCGTGAATCTACCTTAGCATCCTACATTTGCTTATTTCCTTGGAATTCTACTGGCTATAACTATAGCGGATGTCTAGATACTTCACATGACTCAATGTGATGTCACACGACCTAGGAAGGAGGTGGAAATCCTAAGCACCAGTGGTACAAGGTGGAGGTTTGACTCGGGAGTCTCCTCACGAAAGGAAGGCCGCTTTCCAAACCGGCGTGACTGGACCTTCCGGCGACGTCTTTTGATATACCACTTTGATGAACAGACCACAATGGGTATGATGAAGCCTTAGGAATGCAGCAACTAATCTAACGATCCCTCGGACCTAGCAAGCAAACAAGATTCATGGACCAACAACTTCACTCGAGCGGACTCACTCGCTAAGCGCACTCTCTTTCCCGTAGGCAACTCGGTGATGGTGGTGAGGGTCCGGGGCAGGACCTTTATGCTCCGGGGTATTGCTAGCTTTTGTTTGAACCCCTAAGGGTTCTGGGAAGCCCAATCTCATGGGCAGCCAGCACACCGAAGGCGTGGGGTGTAATGTCTCTCTCACAACTCACCCGCGGTAGTCACTCATATGATGGCAATTTGAGATCGGGCACTCACTCACCGACCGACGGGCATTTAGAGACAATAATATTCAAGCAAAGGAAGTGAAACCAGCATAGGATGAGGTCCAAATCTCAACTGTTCGGCGTGAAGACGCCAACCCCGGCCGGAGATGGGGGCGAGCGAGGAAGCGTGGGCTTACCCGCATGCCTCGCCAATGTAGCTTCGGATGGCAACCTGCTAGTACAATTACTACGCCCTCGCATAGGGGTTGGACTGAGGTTAGGGGAAATTATATTACATTCAAACACTACCTCCCACAGGGAGGGGCTTTAAGCCGGCCAGGCGGGGGTGGGAAAAACTAGGCAAAAGCCGAAATGGCGAACGATGCTGAATCTGCCTGCTTCTGGAACATCACGATAGATAGTCGGTGACGACGCTGCCACGGGCTCTGCTGAGCTCAGGTGAGGGCGAAACTGGTGCCGAAACTTCTTGGGTTGGCCCATGAGGATGTCTGAATTTTTGGGGAATTTCCTTGCGTCGACGGTGGCTGGGGCTGGAACAGGACCGAATGACTCTGGCTCTGAATGTTCCCAGACTACCGCTGCAGGAAGATGAGGGCGCCACGAACACTCCCGAGGTCTGAATGATACGGGACTAGAACTGCTATGATTGAATGGAGGCCAACGAGCTCACCGACGGAGGTTGGAGTAGATCTCGAGTCCTAGAAAGGTGAGGGGGGGTCGGATCTGGCTCAGGGGAGACTGACCTTGCGCACCTTGGGGAGAAAATCTGGAACTCGAGACTCCAGGGTCCAAAAATTGCTCTGCTTCTTGGAGTCGATGGAGGACTTGAAGGAGAAGACTTCAGCTAATAAATCACATCCAAAGTCACACCGGAGCGATCGTGATTGCGTCTGCACTCGGGCTCAGGTTCTCTGCTGGAGCCTCTCTGCGCAGTCGAGGGAGAAAGACCCTCCCAAGCAACACGGACGTCCGATGGATGCGAGACCACCTCGCCTGCGAAACTGCTTCAATGAGCTTTCCATGGATGTATGATACACCCCAAGATGATGTGCGATGAAGGCGTGGGAGGTTCTGCAACTCGGGCCTCAACTGCTACCTGCGAACTGGGCTGCGCAGAGAGGTGATAGATGAAGATAGGGGTGGGAAGGGCGAAGATACAACAAGGAGTGGTGGTGGGATGGCTATGGGGAATGGTTGGGGGTGGGATGGTGGAGAGGCTGGGAGAGAACTTGGGTTGCAGCTAGCAGGTGGTGGGGAGTGGTCTGCGACCTGGGGTGGAGAGGGAGAGAGGGTGGAGGACGCAGGTTGGCAAAGAGGGAGGGAGAGGGATTTGAATTTGGTTTAATGATGGATGGTTAATGTGGCCTTGGGGATGGGAAGGGTTGTGTTGGGGAGTGAAAGGGTGGCTTGGGGAGAGGGATTCTCTCTTGGGATGGTGGAAGGGTGGCTTGGGAGAATGAAGGGGTGTGTTAGGAAGGGGAATGGTTGCTTTGGAAGGGGGAGGGAGTAATGGGTGGAGTTAATGTTCTCTAGGGAGGTGAAGGGTCTCTAGATGAGGTGGAGGGTTATGGATGAGGTGGTGGAAGGGAGAGGAGAGAGAAAGGGGCACAGCTTTTAGAGAGAGAAAGTGGAGGAGAGAGAAAATGGTGCAGTAGAGAGAGAGAGAGTGGGAGAGAGAGGGGGTATGTGGAAGGTTTCTCACCCTCACACTTTTGGCTTCTCACCAAAAGAAACACACAAGAAATTTATGGAATTTCTCAAATATTCATTCATTCATTAGCTTCAAATGGTCGGAGTGGGGTCCTATTTATAGGATTCCCACAATTTAACATAAGTCCCTGACTTTTGGACTATTAACAAGAAACCAAGGGGAAGGGGGGCGCCCATGGGCCTAGCCCATTGAATTGGGCCCATTAGCCTACTTAATTAACCCTATGACTCAAGACTTAGGTAAATGACCCTTATACCTAGGTACTGGACTCAAATAAAAGGATTTACAAGGTTTATGACTCAAATAAAATATGAAAATTACATGGATTGACTCAAAAAAGTGTGAAGAACACAATGACTCATGCCGACGATCCATCAGAGCTTCAAAAAATATGGAGGGGTAAGTGATGCCCCCATCACAATGCCTGATATTAATAGGGCCCGGTCTGGTCCTGTGAGGAGTGCCCGAAAGTACTTGTGTCTATGGGAGTTGATTGACCACGGTGTGACATTGCACCGGAGTACTTGTCATTCAAAATTTTTGGCATCCCACTCTCTCTTGATCTAGTGCTTGACTTGACTTGACATGACGTGACTTGACTTGCGTGGCCCAGAACGGGCGAGTACTTTCTTGATTGAAATAGCCAAACTCTGGTAACATGAACTTGATAATACATGCTTGACTCACTTGATGTTATCTCCCTTGAATATAGTTCAAACACTTGATAGTACCTTATTGTTACCTTGAAATCATGCGCAATTCATCTCTCAAGTTCTCGATATCTTGCTCGTTCATCATGCATAGCTATACCTACATTGCACGTAACATGTAATTATTTAAAGAATTGCTTATTCTTGAGATATAATTTCTACTGAGTGTTCGCTCACCCAGTTTCATTCCAACATTTTTTAGGTAACTCGGATAGCGACAATCAATTGGATGGGAATGAGACTGAGTGAAGAACGCAGAGCTCCAGAATGTCAAGCCGTTGCCGAGTCGTGTCTTGTCCTTTTATTGAGTCCTATGTCATTTTACCTTTTTGTCATTTGGATCTAGTCATAGAAACTTGTTAAGGCTTGTAGCCTTGTGGTTTATTTTTGATGGTTGACATTATAGATTTGGAATACCGTCGTTATGGTGAATTGGTTAAATTATGGAATTTAATTATGGTTGTTATTATATTACCTTGTCTTTTGCGAACTCTATCTTTGTGTCGAATTTCCTCGTGCTCTAATTGACATGATCAATATAAGCTTGTCACGCGTACCGGGTTCCTTTCGCCCTCGGGGCGTGACAATTCTCCTTTCTTATGAGCTTAGTCAAAGGGATGACAATTTTTGAAAAAACTTCAATGAATCGTTGATAATAGCCAGCCAGATGAAGAAAATTTCTAATTTCGGATGCCGTTGTCAGTCAGCTCTAATTCTTGACAGCTTCAACTTTAGAAGGATCCACAACTATACCTTCTTTTGAAATAATGTGGCCATGGAATGAGACCTCCTTTAGCCAGAATTCACACTTGTTGAGCTTCGCATAGAGTTTGTGTTCTCTTAATGTTTGCAAAGCTATCCTTAAGTGTTCTTCATGTTCTTCCTTGGTCTTGGAATATATTAGAATATTATCAATGAAGACGACCACGAATCGATCGGGATAAAGCCTAAAAACATTGTTCATGAGTTGCATGAAAGCTGTAGGGGCATTGGTTAACCCGAACGGCATCACTACGAACTCATAGTGTCCATATCTGCTCCGAAAAGTAGTCTTGTAAATGTCTTCATCTTTGATCCTTAGTTGATGGTAACCAGACCTGAGGTCTATCTTTGAGAAATATTTCGCTCCGGAGATTTGATCAAATAGCTCATCGATACGCGGCAATGGATATTTGTTCTTGATTGTGAGTTGATTTTACTGTCGGTAGTCGATGCATAGCCTAAGAGATCTATCCTTCTTCCTAACGAATAAGACCAGCGCACCCCAAGGGGATGTGCTGGGTCGAATGAAGCCTTTCTCCAACAATTCCTGAAGTTACTTTTTCAACTCCTTAAGTTCTATGGGGGACATCCTGTAAGGAGCTTTTGAAACATGTGCTGCTCTAGGGATAAGTTCAATGGAGAAGTTTACTTCCCTTTCAGGCGGTAAACCGGGTAATTCGGATAGAAAAACATCACGATAGTCTCTCACAATAGGTATTCCATCAAGGATAATTTCCTTGGACTCAGTAATGACTACGGAAACAAGAAAAGCCTCACAGCCTTGTGAGATAAGTTTGCAAGCATGAAGAGAAGAAATGAGAGCAGGATGCTTCTTATATTTGATTCCAAGGAAAGAAAATCGTGGAAGATCCAATTTTTGAAAGGAAATTCTCCTATTGTGACAGTTGATATCGGCATAATGGTCACATAACCAATCTACACCAAGGATGGCGTCTTAGCCTTCCATATCAAGACATACGAGATTTGCGGGGAGATTAATTATGGCCTTCTATGGTTACCTCACTATTTGGGCAGTGGGTTATAAGTTTTGTTCCAGGATCTAAGGGTGTTGTTATAGCTAGGTCCGAAGGTAGACGACCAGGTGAGACTGGCAAAATTTTTACAAAGTAGTAGATATAAAGGAATGAGAAGCACAAGTATCAAATAACACAAAGACATGATGTGAGTAAATTTGAACGGTACCTTCCATTAACCCATCATCCTTGGGTGCTTCCTCATCCAGCATGGCATTAAGACGAGCCTACCGTCTACGCCCACCATTAGAAGGTTATTCTTTCATGAGGGGGCAATCCGACATGCGATCCTCCCGACTTCCACATCATAGACAAGAGCCGAGGCGCTTCCAGTACTCTTCAGCCAAATGACTGAATTTCTCACAGAACGTGCAAGCCGTCATAACTTGCTTCTCCTCCTCTTTAACCTTCTTGTTCTTGTTGTTGTTGTTGCCATTCCCGTTACGGGACCTCTTCTTACTGTCACGGGATTTGTAGGACCCCGTGATACTGAATCTTTCTTCTTTTTGTCCCTTCTTCTCATACTTGTGGCCAGAGTCTTCGCCCTTGCCCTTCTATTTCTCGACCTTCTCCAAGGTCCTCTCACATAAATGTGCTCGATGGACCATCTCCGTATAAGTCCAAATGTTTTGAGGGCCAAGTTGTTTAATGAAGACGGGCCTTAGGTCATCCATGAATCGATTTGCTTTGAGAAGCTCCGTAGCCAGAAGGTGTGGAGCATAAGGTGCTAGGCGAGAAAATTGTAGCTCATATTCTGCTACATACATCATTCCTTGCCGTAGGGAGGTAAATTCCGCAGCCTTCCTTTCCTGGACATGCTCCGAGAAATACTTCTCGCGGAAGAGCTCAAGAAACTCCTCCCAAGTAATTTGAGCATTTTGTAAATGAGCAGCGATGGTCTTCCACCATGTGCATGCATCTTTATTAAGCTGGAACGTGGTCAATAGGACCTTCTCCTGGTTCGAGTATTGCATAACATTGAATATGCGATCCATTTCGTCAATCCAGTTCTATGCCTCGTCAGGATTTGATGACCCCGAGAACCATAAAGGGTTCATACTTCGAAAGTTACGATGTAAATCACCGGCGCCTGCCCGCGCGCCAGCTTGAGCCACTGTTTGGAGGGCCTGGGTGAGACCCACAATGCTTTGTTGCATAGCTTCCCAATTCGCACGATTGGCAGCCATTGTGAGAATGAGGTGCCTGAGAAAATAAATAATTAGTTGTTTCCTTAGAATTTGAGAAGATTAACCTAAAGGTTATTTTCTCTAGATAACTATCTCATCCCGGGCTCTACCCACTCTCACATGGGTTTGAAAATTTCTTTTCCTAGTTCATATGTGTGGGTCCTTAATTCTTGGACTTAGCCTATGACTTGACATTTTCCTAGGACTTACTTAAACCTAGGCTCTGATATCACTTTAACTGTCGCGTCCTGAGATATGCAGCGGAATTAAGTCGGGAACATGAACAGCTGGCAAATAAAGTCTCAAGCGAGAATGACAATCAGAGCGCTATAACACATCCACATAAAAGAGGAATGCACAAGATAATATACTCAAACTTCAACTTATTAAATAACAACCAAAGTTTACAAAAGACACTTAACTTGACTCTCTTTGACTTCTAGACTTAATAAAAAAGAAATTACATAATATGATCGACTTCACCGCCTATTACAGTGAAGGAACTTAGCTATAACAAGACTCATGACTAGACTAACTATGGCTTCCCTCGTCCATCAATCGCTCTCGCCCTCGGATCCATCATTCGAGCAATCCGAATCCGATCCACTAGAGGTTCCTGAAAAGATTAAGAAAGTAGGGAAAGAGCACACTTGCCCAGTGGGTATCTTCGTATCAACATGAAGACATAATTTAAGTAATTAACATTTTTCCTCTAGAATATAAGATAAAGGAAATACGATGAAATATGCGATAAAACTAAAGTAATAACAAGATATCAAGACGAGTGTAGAAATAAAAGATAATATGAGAACATGATCAAGCAAGATTATAATGTGGCCTTTCATGTAACAAGAATGTACTCGAATGTAACGAGAATGTACTTTTCATAACCTTGAAAGGCTATGTTCTAGAAAGTCATGTAACAAGAATATAATAATGATATTTCATGAGAATTCATGGATATTCGTGGATTTTACCCATTTATAAAAAAAGTACCCCCGACGCAATGTGATGCCAGTAAGCATCATACCCCATGGTTTACAGTATATTTTCGGCCATCTGCCGAGGGGGCTAGCGTTGAGCTCTTGGACACCGTCCGTGCCCGCCCTTGCATCTTCAAGTTATAAATCAAGCTACTTCCATGAGAAATATAATGTAGGCCAATAATATTCAGTTTAACAATAGTTTCATGATAACAAAATCAAGGTAAGAACGTACCAAATGAAACCATAAGATCAAGCGTGAATTTTTTGGACATTATGCCATGGAAGAATTCCGACAGCATAATAGTACATTGATAAAATTCTATAGTTCATTAATGACTTAATGAATGAGGTTTTGATATCAGATAATCAGGAGAGCATCTGGGAATTGAACATTAGCAACCCTTGGGTCAGACCTCGGGTTGGGCGAAACTTAGCAGAAAACGATCATTAGGAGACCGCCTATATGAGAAGATGGTCCTGTGCAGACTGCTATCTGGCTGCGTTGACTCCAAAGGATGAGTTAGGTCGACTCAAGCAAGCTGAAACATGAAGGCGGTCATTGGCCTGATCGCAACATGAAGATGGTGGTCATGGGATGGCCGCAATCAAAGTTTAGAAATCGCAGAAAACTTAAGTGCTCTCTAGACTTTTGGGCTTTAAAGGTACAACCAGTTTGGTGTCCTAGTAGGAATCCCAGACTCACGGAGACTTATGGAGGTTTTGAAACAAGATCACCTAGTCCGACAGAAGGAATATTCGATGGAGAGGTTCTCAAGTCCAAGCAGTGTTCTTATCAAGTGTGTGTGTATCTAATAGCTTATGTACCGTAGTACGAGCTATATACTTAACCAAGAAAGAGAGGAGATGAGAGTGAATCATGTAAAAATAATGGTCAACACGTAGGAATTCAAAGGAAAACCTTTTTACAGACAATACTATATGGTTTTGGCATGAAATTAACATAAGATTTAAAATAAGTTCCTAAGACATGATGAGACATAAAACGGAACCTTGGAACTCACAATATAACATAAAACATATTATAGCGAGCTTAGAATAATATACAACATGGGAGATAGCATAATCATGAATCAAAAAGGGGTGATCTAGCTACTGTTTAGGGTGAACAACAGTCAGAAAGTGAGTAGCGATCAACAGAAGGCTGCCTTATGTAGGTAGCTGTCAAGGGACGACCACCGTCTGATGGTAGTGGTCTCTGGGAGGCCGCCATCATCCTATCATCCTATCATCCGACAGAAATAAGGCCGATAGCAGGGCAATTTCTAATGCTAATAATGGTAAAAACTGTGTACAAACTGAAGTAAAAGCATAGTATTATTGATCTAAAGCATGGGGGATAGGGGTGAGCACGGTTTGGTTTGGTTTGAAGAGATTTTTTCTCAAACTAAACCAAACCGAATTAAGGCTTCAACCCAAACCAAACCAAACTAAACTACTTTGAAGCCAAACCAAACCAAACCGAATTAATTCGGTTTGGTTCGGTTTGAACCATATTCATCTCCCCTTTTAAAAATTAGATTGGATTCAAAGAAGAGTAGAGAAAGGTAGAGTAGAAAATTTTCTACCAAATAAAGTAAATATTAAAAATATAACATAAAATGTTGTAACTTGTAAGAACAAGCTCCATATTATTTTCACATAAAAAATTAAGAACTTCAGTTACAGTAAAATGGAAGGTGATTTGAAACTTATTTCATAGAGTCAAAAACCCTATCAGGATGGTGGAGATTGGACTTTTTGAATTATGGTTTATAGTTACATATACAATTACATTACCTTGACAAAAATACATTTAAATTCGGGCTATTCGGTTCGGTTCAATTTCCTAAACTTCAAAACCAAACCAACCTAAAACTTTTAATACAGTTCCGTTTGAACCCAAATCAAAAATTTTTAAATTTCAACCCAAACTAAACCGAACCAAATCTATCGGTTTGGTTTGATTTTCGGGTTGAACCCTAATAATGATCACCCCTAATGGGGGAGTATGCCTTCTACCAAAGTTACTATCTTTTTAATTAACAAGGGATGGACATCATACAGAGAAAACCCACTACGCAGTCATAGAAACACATCAAATACTCCGTGTAGACTCCATGACATCACGAACAAAAGGAGGGATTTTAATCCTAACATCATGTTTGAGCCATTCATGAGATAACCTACTTCTGGTTTGATCCCTAGATTTCGAATTTCACGCCGGAAGAGCACCCTTGTTTCTGCGCGTCCTGCGTGGAACCAGCAACTTTCAACCCTTCAACTTCTCAACGGCTTGGTCTCCCAGCACGGGATTTAGCAGAGAGTTAGAAGACAGTAAAAGGAACAAAACGTTCTAAAGACTTAACCTGAGATGATGACGTCTTACCTTCGAACCACACGATCCAAAGCTTAGGGTTCGTGCAGGTCGAATCTGGCTCTATTTATAGAGTTTGGCCTAGGGCTGAGAGATTAGATCGAATTAGAGTCCTAATTTGGAGTAGAATCGATCCCTAGGAGTCCTAGATAGGTTTCCATGCCAGTTCACATCAATCCCTGGCATTTAGGTTGGATAAAAATCCACATGTCTAGGGTTTATCACCTCCCGCTTCCGGTAGGAAGTGGTGGTCTAGTATGGATCGACCGCCTTCAGCAGGTGGCGGTCTTGTGATGGACCGCCATTTGCCTGGCTCGCTTAAAATTAAATTTTATTTAAATTCAAACTCTAATATTTCTATTATCTCTTTATTGATCATTTTAATTTAGAAAATTATCCCTATTACGTTTCTAAGGTTGGGTATTGGCCTAATGATGTGACACGACCCCTCGGACTTAAATTTGCAAGCAATCGAACCGAATGGCGGACCCACTCAAGCGGATTCACCCGCGTCGTGCACACCCCGGTCCGTAGGTGGACCGGCGATAGTGGTGAGGGTCCGAGGATGGACCTTGCCTTTCTGGGGATTTGACTAGCTTGGGCTGAACCCCTAAGGGCCTGGGATGCCCAATTTCATGGGCGGCCAGCACGCCAAGGGCGTGGGATGTAGGGTCTCTCTCACAACTCACCCCGCGGTGGACACTCGATGTGATTGATTTTAGGATGGGCACTCCCTCGCCACCGACAGAACTAAGAAGCAATACTAGTTAATCAAGAAGTGCTAACCAAGAGGAGTGCAACCAGGAGCTCACCTGATCGGCGTGAAGACACCGATCCCGGCCGGAGATGAGGGCGAGCGGGGAAGCGTGGGCCACCCGCACGCTGCGTCGATGAAGCTTCAACCTGTTGAAATTAATTACATCCACTACTCCTCACACAGGAGGGTTGGACTAGGGGTGGGGAAGTAAGGTTTACACGCAAACACTACCTCCACACAGGAAGGGGCGGTAAGCCGGCCAGGCGAGAAAGAAAGGGGTATGAACCGGAGCCGACGCGCCTCTTCGGGGTTCTGCCCGCCAGATTCCCTGCTGATAGGTACTGGTTGTCGGCACTGTGGCGATCGCTCCCGGAGTCAAACGTTGATGAGACAAGCACCAAAATATCGGGAACTGACCCAGGATGAAGCTTGAATTTTTCTGGCACCAGATGTTGAGGTCACTGGTCGGGAGAGTTGCTGGACCGGCGCTGCTTTGCTCTGCTTCGGACTGGGTTCTGGTTGTGGCAGTAGGTTGGCGATGGCGTCACGATCCTTCCCGTGGCCCAAATGGAGCAGGACCAGGACGGTTGCGAGCGTGGCCGCGTCCTCTTTGATCAGGAAGAAAAAAAGCACCGGAGGAGGTCGGGGTCGAGAGTAGCAGCCCGAGGAGTGGGGCGGTGTCGGGGCAGACCCTGGCTGACCTGAACAGCGTCCCGGCGGTAGAAAAATTGGTACAATTGGCTCTGAGCTCCGAATGAGGTCACGCTGGCTGCGTTGGACAGAGGACAGGAGGATCTTTGCTCTGGTCAAGTGGCGCGCTAAGGGAAGCAAGGGGGTGGTCGCAGGAGCTTCTGCAAGTCACTTCTAGTTGCAGGCCGGACTGGTTCTGCACAGTTGGCGAAGAATGGCTCTCCCGGGCAGCTCCGACCTCGGATTGAGACAAAACCACCTCGCCTGCATAGACGACTGGAAGAGCTTTCCTTCGATGTAGGCCATGCCCCCAGGAGATCCGGGATGTGGTCGTGGACGGCCCTGCAACAGACTGTTGATCTGCAGGTCTTCAGCTGCACATAGATTGGAAGAAAGAATGGTTGAGGGGGTGGTTTCTTTGGTGGCGGGGGAAGGGGATATGGATGTTTTGGTGGTGGGGAAGGGTTAGGAGGTGGGAAGGGAAGGTGGGGGAAGGTGGCAGAGGCAGAGCTAGCAGGGAGAGAGGGTGGGTGCGAAAATGGCCTTGGAGGAGGTGGTGGGGAGATGGGGGTGCACAAGGCTTGGGGGAATGGGGAGGGCTTCTCTTGATTTGAGTGGAGGGTTAATAGAAGAGTTAATGGTGGTCTAGGGAATGGGAAGGGGTTGCCTTGGGGAGGGGAAGGGGTGCCTAGGAGAAGGGATTCTCCCTTGGGAAGGTGAAAGGGTGTATGGGGAAGGGGAAAGGTTGTTTGGGAAGTGGAGGGAAATGAAGGGGAGTTAAGGGTCTTGGGAAGATGAAAGGGTGGGAGGCTGATGTGGAAGATGAGGTGGCAAGGAGAGGAAGTGGTGCGAAATTTGGAGAGAGAGAAGAGGAGAGAGAGAGGGGTTCACCCCCTTTAGAGAGAGAGATAGATAGAGAGAGAGAGAGCTAGAGAGGTAGACACAAATTTTGGTGGCAATTTTATCAATACTTCATTAGCTTCCAAATGAGGGATTGGGGTCCTATTTATAGGAATCCCACATTTACATATAAGTCCCTGACTCTTGGACTACTAACACTAAACCAAGGGGAAGGGGGCGCCCCTGGGCCTAGCCCATATAATTGGGCCCAATAACACACATAAAGACTTAAGACTTAGGTAAATAGCTACTCAACCTAGGTATTAGACTCAAATAAAAGGAAAAGTACATGATAAGAAAATGAATATTACATCATATGACTCGAAATAAAGTGGTGAACAAGATGTAGCATGGGTGGCGAGCATCGGGATCCTTGATCAAATGAAATTGCTGGTGATGTCCTCATCATACCCCCGGGGCACGGAAAACTCGACTCCGTCGAGTATGGGCCCACCGGGGAAGTGGTCCTCTCAAGCAGCTCAGAGTGAGCCTCAACCTCCAAACTCAACCCTGCGTCCGCAACCAGGGGACGGTCCTTCATCCTCTCGAGGCGGCTCAGGCGCACCCTCTTGCTGGTGATGGAACCCTGCTTGCCTAGTATTGCCTCCGTGTGCACACGTCGGAGTCTCAGGCTGACTTTTGGTGGCTCTCCGAGGGTGTCCCGCTCAAAGGAAGATAAAGGCTCGAGGCACTCACTAGGATCCACCGCGGTGCCCATATAGGGTGCCGGATCCGCCACATGAAAAATGGGGTGAATCCCAAAACCCATTAGTAAGTCCAACCCGATAGCCGGGTTGCCAAAGTCACTCGGAACTTGGGAAGGTCCAAGTCCTCGTGCCCTCGAATTGGAGGTGACCCTAGGGTAGAGCCACTCCAATGTCATTATCACCAGATTGCCTACTTGGAATTCCATGTGGCGCTCGCGAGCTCTTGTCCGCTCTTTGTGAACCTCACCGCTTGTTAAGAATTGCTTGCGTGTATGCTCATGCCATGCATCATAATGCGGTGAGTGGGTGTGAAAGTGGATAGCATGCAAAGGTGGACCGGGACAACCGTACATAGACCTATCATGCATAGATGTGATGAAGACTCTTATGGACTCAGGGGGGCCGGGGAAACCATAGGTGGATCTATCGTGCATGGTTGTGATAATTACCGGGGGACCCGGACATCCATGTATGCCCCTTTCATGCTTAAGAGCTATGACGAATGTGGGAGGACCAGCACATCCAAATGTGAGCTAGTCATGCATTGGGCCCGCAGTTTGTGTGACATGTATGAGATGACTGGGCTTACTAGCCCTACCAAATGATGCAAAATGTAGTGGCACATGCATTCCCATCCGAATGGCTCCTTCTATGTGTATGACTTGGTGTGAGATTTTCCACTCATAGGGGTCAAAGGGGTCTAGGAAAATGGAGTGGGCTTGGTCCAATAAGGTTGGTTGGGGTAGGAAAAGGTTGGTGGTGAGTAAGGTGGGTGGGTATAGGAAGGGATCCAAGGGGTCATGGTAAGGGTCATCTAAAGAGAGGAACTCTATGTCCTTTTGGTCCTCACAACATGGTGGTGGGTCCTCCTCCTCGAGTAAAATGATTGGACCAAAGTTTTTGGTGGGATGGTCAGCCATGAATGGAGGGCTGGATGTTCTCCCCGAGATAAGCAACTCAAGTTTGTGGATAGCATCGGGCTCATCAGGTGTAGGGAGGAGTAAAAGAAGGTCGCTAGTGTAGCAACCCACAGTGTAAATTGAGGAGATGGACCCGACACATAGGTGTAGGAGGTTAAGGCTCTTAGGTCGGTCAGTCACTGCAGTCAATATGCCAGTCAGCTCCACTTGCCATGCTAGGCTGTGAAGGAGGTCTCCTAAAGTTTCTACTTGGTAGGAGGATTGGATGGTAGTGTGATAGGAGGAGAAGGAAACTATGGGAAAGTTTTGTTCCATGGGGGAGAAAACATGGGTTGTGATCTCTCTAATTGGGCTCTCCTTTAGCCAACTAACAATGGGGTTCTCCGAAGATGATCTTGGTCCCAACTAGAGAGGGTGGTGTAAGGTGAAGGCCACCATGTGAATTTTCTTCTTCTTCTTGGACATGGGTGGTCTCCATGGCGGGGACTGGGTCCGGAGTGTTCACTCCTATGGGGTCGTGTATGGGTTCCTCTACCAAGGAGGTGAGTGGGTCCTTTGAGGGCGGGATGATAAAGGTTGGTGTATGGTGTACCCAGGGCGATGAGTGAGGCTGGACTTGGGTTGGGGTTGGGAGTGGAAGTAGTGGGGGGCTAGGTTTGGGTAGGATAGGAGTTGGAAGCGGAAGGTGGATTGGGTGAGTAACTTTGGGTTGGGGAATGGTGGCTGTCACGGGCCTAGGTGGAGGGGTGGACATGGGGTCCACGTGGGTTTGAATGGTGAGGGTGGAGTGAGCCATGATGCTTCTTCCACATGGGATGGGAACTTCTCGGCCTAACCCATGACATTGTGACTCGTATTCTTCTTCCCATTCGGGGGAGGCCTCATGTACCTCAATCACATTCTTATCCCTTTGGGGTGTGAGGGTTTCACTCTCCAAGGGAATTGGAATAATTTGGGGTGGTGGAGTTTGGGCCCTAAGGGAGGTCTTGGGTTGACTGGGAGGGAAAGGGGGAGTGGGAGTGCTCCTCGGGTTGTGGTTCTCAAGGTAGGAGTGGGAAGGTCGGGGAGTGAAGATCTTCTTAACCTCAATTCTCATCTCTTCCCATGAGTCTATGGGTCCTTTGGCTTCCCATCCAAATTCATCTCGAGGTGACCAATCTCTAGGGCCGTGGTTCCCTTTTGCTTCGAACCGATCAAGTCGGGTGGTGAGGGTATCTAGACAGTTATGAATCTTGTTGATGACAGTGTCAAATTGGTCCATATTTATTTGGGGCATCTCCCTAGGGTGGTCATGCACAGGAGTGATGGAAAACATGATGCAAGGGAGACTCAAATGCCAATGCCCTAGGACTAGACTCGTAGAGACAAGTCTAAAACTTGTTCTGATACCAATTTGATGTGACACGACCCCTCGGACTTAAATTTGCAAGCAATCGAACTGAACGGCGGATTCACCCGCGTCGCGCACACCCGGGTCCGTAGGTGGACTGGCGATAGTGGTGAGGGTCCGAGGATGGACCTTGCCTTTCTGGGGATTTGACTAGCTTGGGCTGAACCCCTAAGGGCCTGGGATGCCCAATTTCGTGGGCGGCCAGCACGCCAAGGGCGTGGGATGTAGGGTCTCTCTCACAACTCACCCCGCGGTGGACACTCGATGTGATTGATTTTAGGACGGGCACTCCCTCGCCACCGACGGAACTAAGAAGCAATACTAGTTAAGCAAGAAGTGCTAACCAAGAGGAGTGCAACCAGGAGCTCACCTGATCGGCGTGAAGATGCCGATCCCGGCCGGAGACGAGGGCGAGCGGGGAAGCGTGGGCCACCCGCACTCTGCGTCGATGAAGCTTCAACCTGTTGAAATTAATTACATCCACTACTCCTCACACAGCAGGGTTGGACTAGGGGTGGGGAAGTAAGGTTTACACGCAAACACTACCTCCATGCAGGAAGGGGCGGTAAGCCGGCCAGGCGAGAAAGAAAGGGGTATGAACCGGAGCCGACGCGCCTTTTCGGGGTTCTGCCCGCCAGATTCCCTGCTGATAGGTACTGGTTGTCGGCGCTGTGGTGATCGCTCCCGGAGTCAAAAGTTGATGAGACAAGTGCCAAAATATCGGGAACTGACCCAGGATGAAGCTTGAATTTTTCTGGCACCAGATGTCGAGGTCACTGGTCGGGAGAGTTGCTGGACCGGCGCTGCTTTGCTCTGCTTCGGACTGGGTTCTGGTTGTTGCAGTAGGTTGGCGATGGCGTCACGATCGTTCCCGTGGCCCAAATGGAGCAGGACCAGGACGGTTGCGAGCGTGGCCGCGTCCTCTTCAATCAGGAAGAAAGAAAAGCACCGGAGGAGGTCGGGGTCGAGAGTAGAAGCCCGAGGAGTGGGGCGGTGTCGGGGCAGACCCTGGCTGACCTGAACAGCGTCCCGGCGGTAGAAAAATTGGTACAATTGGCTCTGAGCTTCGAATAAGGTCCCGCTGGCTGCGTTGGATAGAGGACAGGTGGATCTTTGCTCCGGTAAAGTGGCGTTCCAAGGGCAGCAAGGGAGTGGTCGCAGGAGCTTATGCAAGTCACTTCTGGTTGCAGGCCGGACTGGTTCTGCACAGTTGGCGAAGAATGGCTCTCCTGGGCAGCTCCGACCTGGGATTGAGACGAAACCACCTCGCCTGCCTAGACGACTGGAAGAGCTTTCCTTCGATGTAGGCCACGCCCCCAGGAGATCTGGCATGTGGTCGTGGGCGTCCCTGCAACAGACTGTTGATCTGTAGGTCTTCAGCTGCACATAGATTGGAAGAAAGAATGGTTGAGGGGGTGGTTTCTTTGGTGGCGGGGGAAGGGGATATGGATGTTTTGGTGGTGGGGAAGGGTTAGGAGGTGGGAAGGGAAGGTGGGGGAAGGTGGCAGGGGCAGAGCTAGCAGGGAGAGAGGGTGGGTGCGAAAATGGCCTTGGAGGAGGTGGTGGGGAGATGGGGGCGCACAAGGCTTGGGGGAATGGGGAGGGCTTCTCTTGATTTGAGTGGAGGGTTAATAGAAGAGTTAATGGTGGTCTAGGGAATGGGAAGGGGTTGCCTTGGGGAGGGGAAGGGGTGCCTAGGAGAAGGGATTCTTCCTTGGGAAGGTGAAAGGGTGTATGGGGAAGGGGAAAGGTTGTTTGGGAAGTGGAGGGAAATGAAGGGGAGTTAAGGGTCTTGGGAAGATGAAAGGGTGGGAGGCTGATGTGGAAGATGAGGTGGCAAGGAGAGGAGAGAGAGAGTGGTGCGAAATTTGGAGAGAGAGAAGAGGAGAGAGAGAGGGGTTCGCCCCCTTTAGAGAGAGAGAGATATATATAGAGAGAGAGAGAGCTAGAGAGGTAGGCACAAATTCTGGTGGCAATTTTATCAATACTTCATTAGCTTCCAAATGAGGGATTGGGGTCCTATTTATAGGAATCCCACATTTACATATAAGTCCCTGACTCTTGGACTACTAACATTAAACCAAGGGGAAGGGGGCGCCCCTGGGCCTACCCCATATAATTGGGCCCAATAGCACACATAAAGACTTAAGACTTAGGTAAATAGCTACCTAACCTAGGTATTGGACTCAAATAAAAGGAAAAGTACATGATAAGAAAATGAAAATTACATCATATGACTCGAAATAAAGTGGTGAACAAGATGTAGCATGGGTGGCGAGCATCGGGATCCTTGATCAAATGAAATTGCTGGTGATGTCCTCATCACCTAACAACCTTAGAATTGCGCTTATGGGCCTAGTTTTAGTGTGCCTAATTACCTGGTTATTAATTGTGCTTTCAAATTAATTTATTTAACCCATAATTCATTAAATAGTCTATTAAGCCTTTTTAAATGCTCAATAATTTTATTTAATTCCTAAAAAATCTTAGAAAATTCTAGGGGTGTTACAATCAGCCTTCCAAAATTCATTATCTTTTACATAGATTTTTCATTTTGCACATTTTTCAAGAATAGGCAGATGGAGTTTACTCCTTTGGCATGAGGAGACACATTGATTAGATGCCAGACTCTCCAGTTACTCAGAGTTTTACTCATCATCTTGTCTGATTTATGAACAGAAGTGGTGTGTCATATCATGACACAGTCCTCGTCACTTCTTGGATGACAGGACACGGTTTCTCACTAAGCTTCAGCCATTGCTCTGCCTTTTGTTTTTATTTTTCTCAATGATCTTTAAACAGAGTTAACTAGACTTTTACTTCATGACATAATTCCCATCACTTCTTTGGTAAAGTGTGATGACCCAGACTCCGGATACCGAATAAACCCGATACCACTTAGATTCTGAGAGGCCTCCCAAGAGCAGGAAAGCTCCGAAGGGAGAGAAATGTGTGTGTAAGTACATTGAACTTTTAGATAAAGTAGTAAACAATTAATTACTATGATCAAGATTGCTAAAATAATAGAAATAAAATTATATTATCTAGGGACCACGGCAACAGCCTACAAACCATCTCTATCGGGAACTCGCCCCACCACCACTCCCAGGTGGGCCGACACATAGATGTGTCGTCAGGCTACTACTAGTGGAGGCTCACTAGACTCAGAGACTCAAAACAGCGAAGTATGGACAGGCTAAAAATGCACCTATCACAAGTACCACGATGCACAAGGCAGCACACCAAACTACAGCCAGACTCAGGACAACAAACTAGACCTCCTAACACAACGATCCTTGAGTCACAAGACTTGAGTAAAGATCGTCGCACAAAGCGGTAACACGCCGCCAATCAGCCTAGTCCCTAAGTCAATCCTCGATAAAACATATGGAAGCGAAACACAACAGCCTGATCCACATCAATTGGAAGTCCTTGGCCCCTAGGCCTCTCATCGGACTCACAATTCCGTATAACATGAAAACACGGAACATGAGGGATCACCAAAGCCCTCAAACCACATGGACACGTAAATCGAGATAAGGTAATACCTCTAAACATCCAAAACCAGGTCCCGATCCTTAAGGGATGGATGAGACACTCACGAGGTCACGTATCAACCACTGGGTCACAACCAGGTTGATCGGAAACCATAATGACTCTCGAAATAATATAAAACATTGCTCGGTACAATGGCACTCTTGGACACCCTGCTTTCGCCCTTAAAGTAGGAAAATTAGCTCAAACTCACACCGTTCGACTCCAAATCATGAGAGGAAGCAGGAAATCAGTAGGGTATCCATTCCCCTACCTCCACCGAAGATCTCACGCGTCGAAACGGCCAAACCATGCCGAAAACCATCACACGAACAACCCATGCCGGCTTCAAATCCACGAATGGGATCGCGCCAATGCCACACTCTGATTCTCGCACCAACGTCATGCTTCGATTCTCGCGTCATCACGCTCCAACTCAGCTCCACGCCATCACCACCTCATCCAGCTCCGCCACGGTCGTACACCCCGAGGGAGTGGAGAAGAGAGAATGGAGGGAGAGAGTGAGAACATGAGAAGAGAGAGGAGAGAGGGTGAGGGTTAAATTAGAAATATTTTTGAAATCTAATTTTTGGCCCAAAATTCTGTGAAATCAAATAAATACAGAAAAATAGTCTCCGCGATCCTCGGAAAGAGCACAATGCACTTGTAGCGTCTCGGAGTCTCAAAACTCAACGGTTCACTCTCCACGAGGTTTCGCAAGTTATACAGGAGAAAAACCTGAGTGGATCGTAAAACATAATTAGGGACCCAAGAAAGCTGTCACGCCCCGAGCCTTTATTTCAGCGGAAGACTAACTCGGGGAGCGCGAACAGCCGGCATGGAAAGCCTCTTGCAAGCAAGAACGATCAGAGCGCAAGACAATCACACAAAATGAATGCAATTGCACAATATTTACTAAAAATTCAACTTCATTCCATTATCAATCAAATATTCAAATACAATAACTTTTTCCACCATCTTTCACTCTACTAGACTCAAGAAATAGGAAAATTACATTGACTCCATCTAAACAATATAGACTTCCTAAGCCTTCGCTCATCTTTATTCACTCTCGGATCCGCTACTTGAACATTCTGAACCCGAATCAGACTCACTTTCATTTCCTAAAAAAGATTAGAAATAGGTAATGAGCACACTTGCCCAGTAGGTATCTTCGCATCAACATGAAGGCACTATTAAAGTAATTAACAATTTAGCTCTAAAGAAGTAAGGCAAAATCATGCGAATGCGAATATCATGCGATTAAACCAAGGTAACACGATAATCATGTAAGATAGAGTGAACAAGAATGAACAAGGATGAATGTAACAAGAACATGATATTTGGCCTTTCATGAACAAGAATGTATCGAGAATGCACTTTCACTTTCACTTTCATAACCATAAAGGTTACGCACGAGAATGTCAATCATGTAGCAATTCACTAGATTTTCACGAGTGCTCATGGATTTCACTTATTTATAAAGAAAGTACTCCCAGCGCAATGCGACGCCAGTAGCATCATACCCCATGGTTTATAAAATAGTATGTTTCCGGCAATCAGCCGTGGGGACTAGCATAGAGCCCTTGGACACAATCAGCGCCCGAACTGCATCTTCACGTATAAATCAAGCTACTTCCATGAGTGTAACAATAAAGTATGGCCAAGAATGTAATAAGTTCAATAACTCATGATAACAACAATCAATCAATGAATGTTTCAATTTAGAGTATGAGAGATTAAGAAAAAGATTTAAACAATGTCATGCTCACGGAAACAAATCGATAGCATAACGGTACATTCTTTTCTCTTTCCAATCATTATATTAAGTTTCTTGATCAATATTATAAGTTCTAGATTATCATTAGTCCATCTAGAACCTTTGGAATATCAACCCTTGGGTCAAACCTTGGGTTAAATACTTAAGCAATGTGACGGTCGTTTACTGGGCCGTTACATCATGTAACACTCCAGTAGTGGGCCGTTACAATGATCCGAGTCCAGAACAATAAAAATAGACTCAGAGAAAGGTGACGGTCATGCATTGGGCCGTTACATTATGTGACGGTCCAGAATTAGGCTGTTACATTAGTCTGAACCCCTAATCAAGAATTCAAACTCAGATGAATGTGACGGTCTTATATTGGGCCGTTACATGTGCCTGACGGTCCAACACAGAGCCGTTACATTACTGATAATCAGAAAACATCGATAGTGTAGTCTAATCAATGGGCTTTAATGGTACAATCAACTCGGCGTCCTAGTGGGAATCCCAGGCTCGCGGAGAATTATGGAGGCCTTGAAACAAGATTTCCTAGTCCATTGGAAGGAATATCTAATAGAGAGGTCCTCAAGTCCAAGAATAATGTTCCTATAGTGCAAAGTGAACTAATGGACAACATACCGGAATATGTGCCATGTAATTATAGAAACGACTCTATTGATAAAGAGTGAAGGTGTAATGATGTGAAACCATGATAAAACTCCATTAATACAATTTTGGAAAATCATGATTTAAATACAAACTATAGAATTTTTGGTACATGAAACTAGCATAACTTAAAATAACATGCAATACCTATCATGAACAATTAGATAACTGAAGAGTCACATAACAGGTTAAAACTTAGCTATCTAGGGTTAATTATAAGTAAACTTAATTGGTAACTATTCTGTCATGAGCTAACAGAACACAGTGTCTAACGGTTGAACAGGGGTGCGTCACAGTGTCTGTGACGGTCTATCGAGGGGCCGTTACAGTAATGTAACGCTCCTGTTCTGATGCGTTAGAGACAACAGTGAAACGAAAACATAATAGAGTGTGTGACGGTCTGTCGTAAGGCCGTTACATGTATGTGACGGTCCTACCATGATACGTCAGAGCGTCTGCTGATAGAAACTGATATGAAACCTAAGAGATCAACGCACATCATGTCTGTAAATCAAATATCATGTGTATCCTAGGCATGATAACCAAGTATAGGCTATCTACATGCATGGGTTTCAGTGAATAGATAAGATAACATCTTTTAATTTTCTACTTAGGGCTAAGAGATGTATGAATGCATAGAACTATTAAAACATGAAATTCATGATCTATCATGCATGGAATTCAATCAAACCAGAGGGCTTTTAGTCCTATCAAGAGGTTTTTGCCATTCATGAGATAACCTACCTCTTAACTTGGCTTTAAACTTCCAATTTAGGGTTTGAAAAACGTGCCCTAGTTCTCCTCTTCCTGTGACTTTTCAACAACTTCCTTGGGCTCTAACTCCATGACCTCTTGACCTAAAGACGTGAAATTTGGAGAGGAGTTAGTCTAAAGTATTGTAAACAAATTCCTCTAAAGAACTTACCTTAGATTATGACTCCTTACCTTGATTCCACGCGAGTAAAAGTAAGGGTCGCGCAGTTCAGAACTAGGTCCTATTTATAGAGTTCTATCTAGGGTTTGAGGATTAGATCGATTCTAGAGTCCTTAATCTGCCAGAATCTAATCCCTAAGAGTCCTTAGTAGTGTTATAAACTCTCCCAAGTCGATGCCTAGTTGATAAGATCTCAAGGTTCTGATCTTTCTACTCGTTCTTTCCTTCACGGAACTAACAGAGTGTAACAGTTGTAGACCCCTGCGTTACAAGCATGTGACGGTCTCACGATAGACCGTTACATTCAATGTTCCCAGAGTTCAATATTAATCAAACTCTTTTGCTAATTATCCTATATAATTATTTATATAATTTGTATCTATCCTTATTCTGCTAAAACCTGACTTCTAAGAGTCCATAGTGATTTTACATGTCATTCTAATTAGGTCTCTTATGGATAGGATCATCAAGTTCTAATCTTTTTATACATTCTCTTACTTACAGAACTTGCAGGCTGTGACGGTCTAGGGTATACGCGTCACAAGGCTGTGGCGGTCGCCTGATGGACCGTTACATTCGACGCATTCAGAATTTTAATTTTAATAAAACTCTTTTATTTATTTTTCATCTAGTTATCCTATTAAGTGGTGTTTATCCTTTAAAATCTGTGAATATGCTTAATAACCTTCTAGAATATGGGCCAAATTAAATGGGCCTGGTCTTTAAACCTTTTTGATTTGTTTAAGTGGATTAGGTTAATTGATTAACACAATTGGGCCTTATAATGACTAATAAACTTAATAATCCTTTTATAAATTTATTTAGCCCTTATAAATTATAAATAAATTATAAAATAATTTAGAAATAACTTATATAAATTTTGGGGCACTACACCCTCCCCCACTTAGAAGAATTTGGTCCCCAAATTCAATACATGGATTGTGGAGAGTGTACTTATCGTTAAACAATTCTGGAAATCTTTTTCTCATGGCTGCTTCGGTTTCCCATGTTACTTCATATGGCCATGTTTTCTTCCATTGAATTTTGACCATCGGGATAACCTTATTTCTTCGTTGACGCACTTCTCATTCCAGAATCTTTATCGGTGTTTGTTCGTATGTCAAGTCCTTCTGAATCTCTAGATTGTCATAAGTGATAATGTGGTCAGGATCATATACATACTCCTTTAGCATGGAGACGTGAAATACGTCATGAACTCCAGCTAATTGTGGGGGTAAAGCCAGCTTGTAAGCTACTTCACTGACCCTTTCAAGAATTTCAAATGGGCCAATGAATATTGGAGTTAGCTTTCCTTTAATGCCAAATCTTCAAATACCACGACCTGGAGAAACCTTCAAATATACATGATCTCCTACCTGAAACTCCAAGTCACGTCTTCGATTGTCGACATAAGATTTTTGCCTATCTTGCGCCATCTTCATTGTTTCCTGAATGAGTTTTATTTTCTCTGTAGAATCTCTGATAATATCGGGGCCTAAGAATTGTCTTTCTCCCATTTCACTCCAACATATTGGTGATCGACAGCTTTTTCCATATAAGGCTTCAAAAGGTGCCATTTGTATGCTTGCCTGATAGCTATTGTTATAAGCAAACTCTACCAGAGGTAAGTGATCCTGCCAACTACCTCCAAAGTCAATAGCACAAGCCCTGAGCATATCCTCTACTACCTGATTTGTTCTTTCCGTCTGACCATCAGTTTGTGGATAAAAGACTGTGCTAAAATTCAACCTAGTCCCCAGTGAATGTTGTAGGCCCTTCCAGAATTGTGATGTAAATCGGGGATCTCTATCTAATACAATAATGACAGGGACACCATGTAACTTGACGATTTCTTTTATGTATAATGCTGCCAGGATATCCACAGACCATGGACTCTTTATTGGTATAAAGTGTGCAGATTTAGTCAATCGATCTATGATTACCCATATGCCATTATGTCCACCTCTTGTCTTAGGTAACCCCATAATGAAATCCATCCCTATACTCTCTCACTTCCATTCGGGAATATGTAAGGGATGCAATTTACCTGCGGGTCTAAAATGTTCTTCTTTTACTTGTTGACAAGTGAGGCAACGGGACACGGAATCAGCTATTTCTCTCTTCATATTGGGCCACCAAAAATTTCTTTTGAGATCTTGATACATCTTTGTTCCTCCTGGATGAATTATGTATTTGGAATTATGCGCTTCATCTAGGATTAGTTTCTTCGTAGCCTCATGATCTGGTACACATATTCGGCCCTTAAATAACAATCTTCCGTCATTGGAAATAGAAAAATCGGGTCTTTGTTCTATTGGCCTTAATTTCTAGTAAAACCGGATCATCATCTTGTAACTTGACCAAATCCTCTATCAATGTAGGTTGAGCTTGAATATTAGCTAGAAACAGTCTTATTCTTTTATGTCAACATCTAAGTTCAACTGAGCAAATTGAGGAATAAGGTTAGTTACGCTTATCATAAGACTTGATAGCATACCTATTAGTTTTCTGCTGAGTGCATCTGCTACAGTATTAGCCTTGCCAGGATGATATTGAATAGCAAAATCAAAGTCTTTGAGATATTCTAACCACATCCTCTGCCTCATGTTAAGCTCCTTTTGAGAGAATAAATATTTTAGGCTTTTGTGATCTGAGTATACTGTGAACTTTTCTCCATAAAGATAATGACGCTAAATTTTCAAGGCGAAAGTAACTACTGCTAATTCTAAATCATGTACAGGATAATTTTCCTCGTGCCGTTTCAGTTGCCTTGAAGAATAACAGATCACCTTTCCATTCTGCATGAGGACACATCCTAAGCCAATACCAGATGCATCCGTATATACTTCAAATCCACCACCCTCCATTGGTAGTGATAGAATAGGAGCTGTTGTAAGGTGATTCTTAAGAGTTTGGAAATTCTTCTCACATTCCTCTGACCAGACAAAAGGATTTTCTTTTCTAGTGAGTCTAGTTAAAGGAACTGCTATATTTGAGAAGTCCTTAATGAATCTTCTATAATAACCAGCTAGACCCAGAAAGCTCCTTACTTCAGACACAGTCGTAGGCCAACTCCAATTCTTGACAGCTTCTACCTTAGAAGGATCTACAGTAATACCTTCTTTTGAAATAATGTGGCCTAGATATGAGACTTCCTCGAGCCAGAATTCACACTTATTGAGTTTGGCATAAAGCTTGTGTTCTCTAAGTGTTTGCAAAGCTATCCTTAGAAGTTCTTCATGTTCTTCTTTTGTCTTGGAGTATATCAGGATATCATCGATGAAGACGATAATGAATTGATCCAGGTATGGCTGGAAGACACTGTTCATAAGTTGCCTAAATGCTGCTGGGGCATTAGTTAACCCAAATGGCATTACCACGAATTCATAGTGGCCATAACGACTTCAAAAAGCTGATTTATAAATGTCTTCTCCTTTAATTTTTAGCTAATGATAACCTGATCTAAGATCAATCTTAGAGAAATATTCTGCTCCCGAAAGCTGATCGAAGAGCTCATCAATACGTGGCAACAGATACTTATTTTTGATTGTAAGCTGATTTAGTCGCTGATAATTGATGGATAGTCTGAGAGAACCATCCTTCTTTTTGACAAATAGAACCGGCGCACCCCAAGGGGATGTGCTAGGTCTAATGAAGCCCTTATCCAAAAGTTCATGCAACTACTTCTTTAGTTCTTTAAGTTCTGTAGGGGACATCCTGTAAGGGGCTATAGAAACATGTGCTGCTCCTGGGATGAGTTCAATAATGAAGTTCACTTCCCTCTCGGGAGGTAAACTAGGTAGTTCAGATGGAAACACGTCTGGGAACTCATTTACAATAGGGATGTCTGCTATGATAATCTCCTTGGACTCTGTAATAATGATGGAAGCAAGAAAAGCTTCACATCCTCGCGAGATGAGCTTGCAAGCGTGAAGTGAGGATATGATAGTGGGGTGTTTCTTGTATTTGATGCCAAGAAAAGAGAATCTCGGAAGATCGGGCTTTCGAAAAGATATAATTCTATTTCGGCAATTGATATAAGCATCGTGGTCTACAAGCCAATCTACCCCTAAAATGGCATCATAACCTTTCATGTCAAGGCATTCTAAGTTTGCGGGGAGATTGTGACCTTCTACTATCACTTCGCTATTAGGATAAGAGTTGGTAAGCTTAGTTCCAGATCTTAAGGGTGTGGAAATAGCAAGATCTGAAGGTAAGGGAACTGATGCGATTGGTAATGTCTTAGCAAAAGTAGTGGAGATAAAAGAATGAGAGGCACCAGTATCAAATAGCACACATGCAGGACGAGAATAAATTTGAAGCGTACCTTCCATAAGCCCATCCCAGAACGGCATTGAGGCGAGCCTGCCTCCTGCGTCCATTAACAAATGACTGGTCCTTCATAAGGGGGCAATCCGACATGTGATGCTCCCTGCTTCCACAACGTAAATAAGCGCCAAGGCGCTTCCAACACTCCTCAGCCGAATGGCCGAATTTCTCACAAAATGTGCAAGCCGTGGCGACCTACTTCTTCTCTTCCTTGACTTTCTTTTGCTTATGGGAACTTCCACCGTTCCCACTCCTAGATCTTTTGTTATTATCACGGCTTTTGTAGGGTTCCGTGATACTAAATTTCTCTTTCTTATAACGCCGATCGGAACGTCGGCTTGATTCTTCTCCTTTTCCTTTTAACTTCTCGACCTTCTCTAAGGTCCTTTCACATAAACATGCTCACTGCACCATCTCCGCATATGTACGGATGTTTTGGGTCCCGAGCTGCTGAATAAAGCCGAGTCGTAACCCGTCCATAAACCGATTTGCCATCAATAAGTCGGTGCTGATAAGATGTGGTGCGTAAGGTGCTAGCCTTGAAAATTGTAGTTCATATTCGGCAACCATCATCATTCCTTGCCGAAGAGCGACGAACTCTATAGCCTTTCGTTCCTTTACGTGCTCAGAAAAGTACTTGGCACAGAATAGGGTAAGAAAACCGTCCCATGTATGAGGTGCATTGGCCGGAGGTGCTGGAACCGACTTCCACCAAGTACGGGCATCCTTATTAAGTTGAAAGGTTGCGAGACGCACCTTCTCCTGATCGGTGCATTGGATGACATCAAAGATACGATTCATTTCATCTATCCAGTTCTCCGCCTCGTCAGGATTAGACGAACCATAGAATCGTGGAGGATTTAAACTCCTGAAATTACGATGTAGGTCACCAGCCCTTGCCCCTGCGCCACCTTGCGCTATAGTTTGCAATGCCTGAGTAAGGCTGGCAACTATTTGTTGCATGCCATCCCAATCTACACGATGAGCCATTTGTAAGATAAGGTACCTGGGAGAAAATAACAACTTGTTTTTTCTCATGAAATTGGAATGAACAAAATAAATCTTAAAGCTAATTAATTATCTTATCCCGGGCTCTACCCAGTTCTCACATGGGTATTTAAACTTCTTCCATAGTTCATAGGTAGGGGCCCATAAACCTTGGACTTATCCTATGACATGATTCCTTCTTCCTAAGTCCTGAGACTTAGGCTCTGATACCAACTTGACTGTCACGCCCCGAGCCTTTATTTCAGCGGAAGACTAACTCGGGGAGCGCGAACAGCTGGCATGGTAAGCCTCTTGCAAGCAAGAACGATCAGAGCGCAAGACAATCACACAAAATGAATGCAATTGCACAATATTTACTAAAAATCCAACTTCATTCCATTATCAATCAAATATTCAAATACAATAACTTTTTCCACCATCTTTCACTCTACTAGACTCAAGAAATAGGAAAATTACATTGACTCCATCTAAACAATATAGACTTCCTAAGTCTTCACTCATCTTTATTCACTCTCGGATCCGCTACTTGAACATTCTGAACCCGAATCAGACTCACTTTCATTTCCTAAAAAAGATTAGAAATAGGTAATGAGCACACTTGCCCAGTAGGTATCTTCGCATCAACATGAAGGCACTATTAAAGTAATTACAATTTAGCTCTAAAGAAGTAAGGAAAAATCATGCGAATGCGAATATCATGCGATTAAACCAAGGTAACATGATAATCACGTAAGATAGAGTGAACAAGAATGAACAAGGATGAATGTAACAAGAACATGATATTTGGCCTTTCATGAACAAGAATGTATCGGGAATGCACTTTCACTTTCACTTTCATAACCATAAAGGTTACGCACGAGAATGTCAATCATGTAGCAATTCACTAGATTTTCACGAGTGCTCATGGATTTCACTTATTTATAAAGAAAGTACTCCCAGCGTAATGCGACACCAGTAGCATCATACCCCATGGTTTATAAAATAGTATGTTTCCGGTAATCAGCCGTGGGGACTAGCATAGAGCCCTTGGACACAATCAGCGCCCGAACTGCATCTTCACGTATAAATCAAGCTACTTCCATGAGTGTAACAATAAAGTATGGCCAAGAATGTAATAAGTTCAATAACTCATGATAACAAAAATCAATGAATGAATGTTTCAATTTAGAGTATGAGAGATCAAGAAAAAGATTTAAACAATGTCATGCTCACGGAAACAAATCGACAGCATAACGGTACATTCTTTTCTCTTTCCAATTATTATATTAAGTTTCTTGATCAATATTATAAGTTCTAGACTATCATTAGTCCATCTAGAACCTTCGGAATATCAACCCTTGGGTCAAACCTTGGGTTAAATACTTAAGCAATGTGACGATCGTTTACTGGGCCGTTACATCATGTAATGCTCCAGTAGTGGGCCGTTACAATGATCCGAGTCCAGAACAATAAAAATAGACTCAGAGAAAGGTGACGGTCATGCATTGGGCCGTTACATTATGTGACGGTCCAGGATTAGGCCGTTACATTAGTCTGAACCCCTAATCAAGAATTCAAACTCAGATGAATGTGACGGTCTTATATTGGGCCGTTACATGTGCCTGACGGTCCAACACAGAGCCGTTACATTACTGATAATCAGAAAATATCGATAGTGTAGTCTAATCAATGGGCTTTAATGGTACAACCAACTCGGCATCCTAGTGGGAATCCCAGCCTCGCAGAGAATTACGGAGGCCTTGAAACAAGATTTCCTAGTCCATTGGAAGGAATATCCAATAGAGAGGTCCTCAAGTCCAAGAATAATGTTCCTATAGTGCAAAGTGAACTAATGGACAACATATCGGAATATGTGCCATGTACTTATAGAAACGACTCTATTGATAAAGAGTGAAGGTGTAATGATGTGAAACCATGATAAAACTCCATTAATATAATTTTGGAAAATCATGATTTAAATACAAACTATAGAATTTTTGGTACATGAAACTAGCATAACTTAAAATAACATGCAATACCTATCATGAACAATTAGATAACTGAAGAGTCACATAACAGGTTAAAACTTAGCTATCTAGGGTTAATTATAAGTAAACTTAATTGGTAACTATTCTGTCATGAGCTGACAGAACACAGAGTCTAACGGTCGAACAGGGGTGCGTCACAGTGTCTGTGACAGTCTATCGAGAGGCCGTTACAGTAATGTAACGCTCCTATCCTGGTGCGTTAGAGACAACAGTGAAATGAAAACATAATAGAGTGTGTGACGGTCTGTCGTAAGGCCGTTACATGTATGTGACGGTCCAACCATGATGCGTCAGAGCGTCTGCTGACAGAAATTGATATGAAACCTAAGAGATCAACACACATCATGTCTGTAAATCAAATACCATGTCTATCCTAGGCATGATAACCAAGTATAGGCTATCTACATGCATGGGTTTCAGTGAATAGACAAGATAACATCTTTTAATTTTCTACTTAGGGATAAGAGATGTATGAATGCATAGAACTATTAAAACATGAAATTCATGATCTATCATGCATGGAATTCAATCAAACCAGAGGGCTTTTAGTCCTATCAAGAGATTTTTGCCGTTCATGAGATAACCTATCTCTTAACTTGGCTTTAAACTTCCAATTTAGGGTTTGAAAAACGTGCCCTAGTTCTCCTCTTCCTGTGACTTTTCAGCAACTTCCTTGGGCTCTAACTCCACGACCTCTTGACCTAAAGACGTGAAATTTGGAGAGGAGTTAGTCTAAAGTATTGTAAATAAATTCCTCTAAAGAACTTACCTGAGATTATGACTCCTTACCTTGATTCCACGCGAGTAAAAGTAAGGGTCGCGTAGTTCAGAACGAGGTCCTATTTATAGAGTTCTAGCTAGGGTTTGAGGATTATATCGATTCTAGAGTCCTTAATCTGCCAGAATATAATCCCAAAGAGTCCTTAGTAGTGTTATGAATTCTCCCAAGTCGATCCCTAGTGGATAAGATCTCAAGGTTCTGATCTTTCTACTCGTTCTTTCCTTCACGGAACTAACAGAGTGTAACGATTGTAGACCCTTGCGTTACAAGCATGTGACGGTCTCACGATAGACCGTTACATTCAATGTTCCCAGAGTTCAACATTAATCAAACTCTTTTGCTAATTATCCTATATAATTATTTATATAATTTGTATCTATCCTTATTCTGCTAAAACCTGACTTCTAAGAGTCCCTAGTGATTTTACATGTCATTCTAATTAGGTCTCTTATGGATAGGATCATCAAGTTCTAATCTTTTTATACATTCTCTTGCTTACGGAACTTGCAGGTTGTGACGGTCTAGGGTATACGCGTCACAAGGCTGTGGCGGTCGCCTGATGGACCGTTACATTCGATGCATTCATAATTTTAATTTTAATAAAACTCTTTTATTTATTTTTCATCTAGTTATCCTATTAAGTGGTGTTTATCCTTTAAAATCCGTGAATAGGCTTAATAACCTTCTAGAATATGGGCCAAATTAAATGGGCCTAGTCTTTAAACCTTTTTGATTTGTTTAAGTGGATTAGGTTAATTGATTAACACAATTGGGCCTTATAATGACTAATAAACTCAATAATCCTTTTATAAATTTATTTAGCCCTTATAAATTACAAATAAATTATAAAATAATCTAGAAATAACTTATATAAATTCTGGGGCACTACAAAAGCGCTCCGAAAACTCTTTGATTCTGATCCGAAGAATCCAGGGTATTACATAAAGAGTTTGTGTTTACTCAGTCAGTCATAGTCATTGCTCTGCAGATTCATCTTTAATTTTTCTTAGGTAGTTACCCTTCCAAATTCATCAGACTATTTTCAATGTTTAAAAATAATACTCAGTGCAAAGTTCTTTAACTAGGGTATCCTCAATACTCTCAAATTTTTGATTTTAGGAAGAGGTGAGGTCACATTTCTTTATTTCAGTTTAAAGTCTATTCCATACACTGAGATGGTCATTTTCAAGACCCTTAAATCTAGAATAAAAGTTTATATACTCCAAACCATCAATTGAATTTGGGGTTGGTCTGAAATATTAGCAAGGAGCTCTAAGAAGAGAACATTAAGTTTACGCTCCCCCTGAGTGTATGAACTCAATCAGATTTGCACACAAGAATTCCTCCTCAGAAAATGATGTTCAATGGATGTTGTTCAAGAGAGTGTTAGACATTATGCACATGAGGAAGGACACAGACACACAAGAAGAGTAAGGGCTGTTGTTTGTAATGTTAGACATGGTGCTCTAATACCAAATGATAGGCAAGGCAAGGATCCAGAGGGGGGGTGAATGGATCCCTGTTAAAACTTTTTGCTAAGACAAACCTTCACCCTTTGAAAAACTTACTGTGCTTAAACAGAGGAATAGTGGAACGCTCGGAAGCCTAATGCAGAGAATGGTGCAATACCTTAGTGGTTAAATCACTCAATCACGGAATTCAACTATGCTATGATAGAGGGGTCAGCACTACTGGAGAAATGATGTATAGGTCGCACTTACCATTTTGACCCTTCTGAGTGCAGCAATACAAGACACAAGAGATCACCCATGATCTGAACAGATTTCATAGGGATAAGCTAAGACACTAAAACGCAAACACAGTCTGAGATTCTCCTGAGCATAAGGACAAACACGATGCAACTATGAAGATTGTAGACAGGTTGCAGACTTAGGATCATCAACCATGCACACACAATAAACCTGCGAAATAGGGAAGAGGACAAAGAGCAAACGCACAAAGCAAACCACAGTGCACCAGGATTTTTAGGTGGTTCGGCCAGACACCAGTCTACCTACATCCACCTCTCACTCAAACCCGAGTGAAGATTCCCTTGCAAACGCAAGAAGCAGACTCAGTCTGCAAACAACCGCTGCCAAACAGCTTGAAACTGAGGGAGACAAATCCCTCAACACCGATCCTACAACCCACAGGATCTGAAACCTGACCTTGTCACCAGCAAGATCAGAACCGGAGGACCAATCCTTCCTTCCTCCAAACTGGAGGGGAAACCACGAGTAGCACACCACCACTCGCGACCGGAGGCACAGTCTCCCTTCCTCTGACACCCAGAGGGAAACCGGAGATAAATATCCCTTCTCCTGAATCCTCAGGAGGAACCGTGAGCAACACCCAGTTGCCCACAACCAGAGGACACATCCTCTCTTCCTCTGACGCGCAGAGGGAACCCGTGAGTGACACCCAGTCACTCACAACCGGAGATCGCTCTCCCTTCTCCTGAACACACCGGAGGTACCCGATCCCCAATAGGGTATCAGAAGATCACTAAAGTAATGGAAAGATAGCAAACAAAAAGGCAAAAAGGAAAACAACAGAATGTAGCTCCAAGGAGCAGGATGGCTCTGGATTTGATCCACGAGACCAATCTTCAAATAGATCTTCAAATATAGGCTCGGCTGATTCAATCTCGATCCTCCTCTCTTTTCTTCTCTTCTGCTCACACACTGGCACTCTCTCTTTCTTTGCCTTCTACTGACTCACTTCTTTTTCTTCTTCTTGACGCTGCTCTTTTCTCAAATGGGATCTTTACAATAAGGGCTCTCGCAGCTTTCTGGCAGTCTCAATCTTCCTCCTGCCATCAGGGTTGCTCTCTATTTATAAAATAGGGTATCGTAGGTTAAAGACCCAGCGAACCAATTTCATCCACGTGGAGAAGAATATTCTCCAATTATTGGCCTCTTAAAGGATCTGCCACGTGGGCATTTCTTTTTGCACCAAAGAGAAATCCCAGGTAGCACATCGTCTTATCACGTGTGTTGGATTGCATGCCTAGAGTAGCACATGGTCACTTAACCTTCAACGAACTCCTCACGTGCTGGTTGAATTATCGTCCAGGTGCTCTGACTTGTAGGCAGTCAATAGTTAATGCATCGATGTAAATGTGAAGTGAATTGGTGCAGTGAGATCCTTGGCTTTTGATACGCATGAGCAATGAATGGAAGACTCCCACTTGACTTGTTGATGCTCCGAGGCAATAGCTTGAAAACTCACTCTGCAAGAACTTCTGCATCGACCTTACTTCTTAGCTGCATCGACCTTTATTTTGCACTCATCTGATGTGCATCGACCTTTGTTCTGCAGTCATCATATGCACAGACCTTAAACATGCACAGACCTATATGTGCACAGACTAGAAACTGTGCGTAGACCTTGAGTTCTGAATGTGCATAGACTCTAAAATGTGCACAGACCTGAATGCTGCATGTGCTAGGACCTTCCAAGACACATTGAGAAATGTGCATCGACCTTATATATGACCAAGGTAGATGTGCACCGACCTTCTATATGCATAAGGGAAATGTGCATCTACCTTACTGGCGGATTAGAAGAAGTTGCACAGACCTTTCTTTGAATTTGCTTGATGTGCATCGACCTTCCTTTCAAATGTGCATCGACCTTCATGCACAAAGTATATGTGCACTGACCATGTAGTCAAATGTGCATCGACGTTTAGCAATGTGCACCGTCCTTGCTTGCACTGGCATGATGTGCATCGACCTTGGTCTTGTGCTGGCGAAAGGTGCACTGACCTTGACTTATGATGGGGAAAGGTGCATCGACCTTGTGGCAGTGATGATAGAACATACACCGACCTTATCTTGTAGGAACCACTTTGCTGCGTCGAAGCAGTGCTTCACTGCATTGAGTCAGTAGCTAGAAATCTTCTTCACTGAACTCTGATGCTTCGAGGCAATGCTAGGCTGTGTCGAGGCAATTGCATTGAGTTGGCTTCTGAATGCTTTCTTGCGTCGAGGCATCGACTTGTTGGTCTTGAGATGCTTAAGGTGCATCGACCTTACTTGTAGATCAGAAACAGTTGCATAGACCGTTCTTCAGAAATAGCTGAGGTAGCATCGACCTTGTTTCTGTGACAACTGAGGTAGCATCGACCTTAGTTCTGAAATAACTAAGGTAGCATCGACCTTGTTCTTCATGTGCACTGAGGTAGCATCGACCTTACTAAGTGCTCAGACCTTTCTGACATATGTTTTGTTTTGTTGCTTCGACGTTTCTTGCGGGAACCACTCTGCTGTGTCGAGGCATCTCTTGACTGCATCGATGCAGTCACTTGCATATACTTTAGTTATCAGCGCTGTGCCAGGGCAATGCTTCATTGCATCAAGGCAATGCCTGGCTGCTTCGAGGCAATGCCATTGAACATTCCACTACATCAAGGCAGTGGTTAACCTGTTGACTCTGCTTTGTTTCACTGATTTCTTATATATATATTGTATCACATGGCATATAAAGACCACATAAATGCTGACATCATAAAAATCACATTAATGCAATCAAACCACATAAATGCCACTACAACACGTATGACATCATGCTTAGAAGAGTCATAGTGTTTGACATCATCAAAACCACAGTGGTACAACAATCTCTCCCTTTTTGATGATGATAACACTATGAGTCATAAAATAACATGCTGATTCATATCATCAAACTATTCTCCCCCTTTGACGTCATCAAAAAGGAAATAATAGTTTGATAAGATCAGTAGAGATAAATGCAGAGCATGCAATGATATGGTTGTGACATTAACTATTCTCCCCCTTTCCAAATGATCTTAGACTGGCAGACAATGCAGAAATCAGACTGATCTCCCCCTTAATACCAAAAAGGATTCTGAAGAGACACTCTCCCTCTTAGACACCGCAAAGTGATTGGAATGGGGGGAAATGATCTGAATGTATCAGCAAAAACATAAGGGCATTTAGACAGTTCATGCAGAAATGACTCATGAGATGAGGTAGCCTGCATAGAATATCAACAATGAGTATCTGGTGAGATGCAACATTGAACGAGAGGTGAGCAAGTAGAGAGTATCAGAGTGCAAAATCAGATTGAAAGTCCAACTGAACAATTAATTCAAGAAGATTTTCATGGAGATATCAATCTCATAATTCTAAAACTGCGGATATTTCAGATTCTTCAATTATAAAGGCTCATGAATAAATCTTTATTGGGCAACATGGTTTAAATATAATGTATTCAAGGTTTGTCAATGATGTTTCTGTATTCATATCTGAAATCAGATTTTAATAAAAGTGAACCAACCAATTCAAGTTAGTGTCAAGTTTAACGTCCCTTCATCTTAATCATTTAATTTCAATGACTCCTTTAGGAGTTATACAAGGTAATATTGAGGTTAAACAACCGTGAATGCATATGATATTATCCAAGATTTCAATAATTTTTGTTGTACTCATTTTTCAGATTTCTCCATTTTGCAGCAGCAATTTTAATATTAACTTTCTAGGAGCAATCGAGTTTAGTGCACACTTTGTAACTAGAGGATACATATTGTTTAGATGCCAGTATCTCTAAGCACTTGGTATGACTAACTTTCATGCCTCAAATTGAACAGAGATAACAAGTAGTATGGCTTTTGACGTGAGGCACAACACGTCTTAGGTGAAGTGACCCAGTTACTCACCGCACATCATGTCATTGCTCTGCCATTTTTCACTAACATTTTCAGCAAAGATAACTATGGCACTTCATGACATGGGTTGATTTCATTTCTTTGATGAAGAACCCAGTTTCTTAGTGACCAAGGTTATTGCTCTGTCTAGTTTCTCAATGAGCTAGTGTTGACACTAAAAATATTTCTGACATTTCTTAAACTTTTGCTTTTGTAGATATGAAGCTCTGGCCAAGTATGCCAATGGCGACAGAAGAAAAGAAGGAAAGGAGCGGCAGAAGCCAAATAAAAGACAAAGATGAGGAAAAAAAGAAAAAAAGAAGAAAAGAAAAGACGCCCAGCTCCAATGGACAACCGCTGAAATAAGACTCAAGAGCTCAGAAAATGCTCGGGACCATCCCCGAACGAACAAGATAGAAGCTCAGACAGTAAGACAAGTCAGCCGATAGGTCAACCCTCATAAAATGAGAAATGAGCACAAATGGGCCTAAACAAACAAAAATGGGCCAAAGGATGCTAAGAAATGAGTTGAAGAGGCTGGGAACCGGCACGGAAGTGAATCGGCACGAAAATGAAATCGACACAGGAATGCATCGGCGCGCAAACACTAACCAGCGCGCCGGTTCCTCTGGGTGTCGATGGAAGCAGGGTTTACCCTCTATATAAAGACTTGATTCCAGTTCGAAGGGAGTCGGGGGGGACTGACGGGTGATAAGAAAAGGAAGCTACAAAGAGTTCGAAGAGAGGAGAGATCTGGTCGCCCAGAGAAGCAGTTCATAAGAAGAAAGGGAGAGCATAAGCAGAAGAGGTTAAAGGTGGGAGCGTCCGTTTGTCAAGGGCACTTTGGGGCTATATTCTTCCTCTTTCCATTCTACGATCCGTGATTCCTGTCGTTTTCTTCTCTTCCAAGTATCAATTTTATTTTGATGTCAATCATCGATGCAATCTTGTAGATCTTTAAAGGGCTATCAACCTATGTATATAATCTCGTGGCTTTTATGCTGGATACATGTATACAATCGATCAAATAGAATAAGAATGGCAGATCCGACGATTCTCTTTTTCCCTATCTCTTTTGTATGTAGTGATGGGTGTATGATGTTAGCTCTGCTGTACCGAGCACACGCAGGCTATAGCTCGTGCGAATGTTTTCCCGTGATCTTCTCTACTGTTTTCCCAACCTCATGTTCGTAACAAGGGCCCGAGACAGCCTATCTCGTGGTCTCTCATTCACGAAATGATGAGGGATATAATTAAATGATCGTTTATATTGTACGATAACTAACTGGTTCCTAGTGATGTTTCTGTGTGAAAAACCCTGCTCCCTGAGATGATCTGCCCAAGGTTAGGTCATAGCACCCTTGAAATCCCTCAGAAAGGCCTTAAACCCTCAGCTAGCCCCCTCGGGGTCCTAATCCCGCCTTTGGCATGGGGTTGTCTCGGCACCTAAGCCCACCACGCCGATTTTCTGAGCGCGCCGAGTCACCTTCGCGTCGACCCTCCTTTGCGTCGAGGCCATATACACCACGCCGTTTTCTCCACTTTGCATGTAGCCGCCGATAGCATGTTTTCCCCAATAGCCACGCCGATTGCATACTCAGCCCTACCGATAATATGGTCTCCTTTATATATATATATGTATATGTGAATAAATATATGTGATAGTATATATGTGTGTGTATGATTTACGTAAGATCTTCCCATTTATTCATTTGCTCGTAAGTGGTATGTAATGTGTATGCATGGGCCCACCAAGGGAATATTAAAGAAATTCGCCTTATGGCAGACATTGACCCATTATTTCTCGGCTCCTTCGGCTCTCGGGCTCCGATATGCCCATTTATTATGGACTCTGTCTCGGCTCTCCGTGGACGGTTTCCTATATACCCATATTCCGGGTACAAGGGAGATGCTGCCGGATTTTTGCCAGACCCGCAGACTAATCGTCAAACTGCTAATAAAACAAAACAAAATAAAATAAAAAAAGTAAAATAAACATAAATAAACAAAACGAATAATAATAATAATAATAATAATGATGGAAACAAACAAACAATTAAACAAACAGAATGAAATAAATAAATAAATAATAATAATAATAATAAGTAAATAAAAAATGCTAAACAAAACACAAGAATCGGCGGGGGCTCCCCTCGACACCATTACTCCTCGACGCCACCCCATCTCCCTCTAATAAACTAATTAAAAAAAACCAAACCAAACAAGCCGAAACCATCCCGCGCCATTTTACCCCCTTGTACATAACCCCTCGGCACCATAACCTCTCGGCGGCTGCAGCCATTTCCCCCCTCATGTATATAAAAAAAAGGGACAAACCAACCAACACAACCCGTCGGCGCCAAACACCATCGGCGCCACCCCTCGTGCATGTATGTATAAAAACACAAAACAACCCGTTACAACTAATCTATGCATACACTTTACGTAAAACACGTAACACACACAAAACACATACACCCATGTACACACACATGCATGCATTTTACGTAAAACACAGACACACACATACATATACTTTATGTAAAACACACCCATACACTTAACATATATACTCATTAATGATTAACATACGATCACCCCACATATCCCATATATATATATATATATATATATATATATAAAGCAAACAAGACACTCTCTACAAAAATGATGAAATAAAAAAATGGCTAAACTAAAATAAACAAACAATAAAGAGCAAAGGGTATAAAAAAATGGAAGAAAGTAAAAGTGAGAAATAAAAAAATACACAAGGAACAAATCATGGTCAAACACACGACAATAAACGAAAGTAAAATAAAGAATAAGAGTGATAAATAAATAACAAAGAAAATAATGAATGAATAAATGCTAAATAAATGCCAATAAAGGAAATAAAAGATGCATACATCCAATATAAGGAAAAAATAGTAAAATAAAATAAAAGAAATAAATAAATAATAAATAAAGTGCATTCATGCATTTAAAATAATAACAAGAATAAATAAAGAATAATGAACATGGCCGTGTCCATTCTGGAGCTCTCACCTCCTCTAGATCCCGGGCATGAGAATATTGATGACCCCCTGACAGGTCGTGCCTGCACCTCAGGATTAATCATATTATGGCCACGGCATGACTTCGTCATGGGTCGATAAGCCGTTGAATTCAATTCGTCTCAACCGAGTTTTAATCGCATCCCCTTAATTTTTAGATATCAAATTTGCCATAGCCTGGCATACATTGTCCCGATGATACACGAGTCTGCCCGGATACGGTCATACTCGGCACACCTCATGGGCCCATATGTATGCACCGTGATGCTATATGCAGTCTCAAATTAAATAAAAGGGCAATTACTAATCGACATCCATGCGAGTGAGAGGGATTGCCAAAGTCTTTCCTAAATTTACAAATAAATGACCAAATAAACAATAAGCAATAATACTAAATGCTACTATTATGCGTGGCTGCGTGATCTGACTCTCTGGTATATCAAATGGTGATTAGCGGAAAGTCGGATTATGCCCGGCCAGAGGCTTTCACTATGCGTGATGGTGGTCCTCGGACCTAGGTTCCCCGTCCTTTATCGGGAGTTGGCCTAATAAATAAATACTACCATATCGTGTGCTTGCATGTGCAATCACATCTTTCGCATATTCTATCGACCCCATGGTCATTCTATTTTGGCGATTAATCATGGGTTATCCCTCTTTCGGAGGGGCGTAATTAATGCCGTAGCCTTTATGGTACGGCGAGTTTTGGGTCCCGACATGATCACCTATAATCGTCTGGTTAGTCAGACGGTGCGTATAATAAATTTGTCACATAGTGATTGGCACGCCCTATGCTAAAATAAAATATTTAATAAATAAACCAAATAAATCAAATGATAAAATATTCTAATAAAATCCATTCCCACAAGTTGGCAAGCATGGTGGGACTCAACCTCCTTTCATCTTCTCACCAAAATAAATGGACCATGGGGTCCCCGTTCAACTACTTCAAACCCCAACTACTCGTTCATCTTGTCTTACCCCTTTATAGGTTGAAGCGATGACGAATGGACTGTCCGGGCTTGTCTTTGGCACCCAAATCATAGCCGACCATGCTGTACATGGCTATCTTGCCGTACCAACTACCTTCGGTAACTTTCCTCCAGTCGTTGGCTTCCCTAACATCCTGGTATTCGCATTCGTGGATCTTCTGGGCAAGGAGAGCCCGAAATTTGTGAAGCTGACAACAAACAACAAAGCTACAGCCTAGCAAAGTGAGGGTCAAATCAAGAAAACTTTGCTAAAGAGCTTGATGATCGTGAGCTACCATGTTCACCATATTACCTGCCCGACTGGGGCATATGAGAAGAGGCCGGCTGGGGGCAATAGAGAAAACTTCAGAAGAATAAGAGTCATTACTACTTCCCGATGCCGACTCTCGGCATCTGGGAAGTCCATGATGATTGGGGGCATCCGCGTCTACTTCAACGGCCGCAATACCAGAGTTCTGCCAGATCGGGTCATCCCGACCGTTCCCACACACAATGCCTTCCAAGTGCTGGCTAGCCGGAGGGCAAACCCTGAAGATAACAAGCAAAGGAGGCCAACCCCGAAATTACCAAAATTCCAGCAGATGTGGGTTCTTAAGAAGATCCGAGGCACTACACCAGCCTTGCAGAACTTCAACAATTCTACTGATGCCCCTAGGAGAGGGGGCAACAAAGTTATGCATGCGGAAGAGATTAAAGCTACAACTTCTCCATTCACTACCAAGAGCTGTGTGAGGCACGCTGACGTCCTCAAACACTCAAGAAATTTCAAACAACCTACAAAATTGACACGACTATCATACATGCTGTCTGCCCAGGACTGGGCGGTGCCTCCCACTGTCACTGCGAAGCATAGCCAAGAACACACGTTAAGGTAGTCCGTGAATATTTTCACAGCCTCGGAAGACCCATCGTGGGCCAGCAAAGGCCGCTCCGTGTCATCGGGACCAAAGGAGAAGAGAAATACAAGATGTTACCCGTGGGAGCAAATGAAAAAGAGAAGCAAGGTGGGGCTAGAAGCCTTGAAATTCTAACACTAAATGAAAGGATGAGAAGAATTTCAACGAATGAAGGGTTGACTCTTCCTAATCAGGCTCAAAGGGGAGTCAAAAAGGATAAAAGAAGAATGCAAGTCCTCACCTATAATATGACAGGAGTGATGAGCGGGCATGCATGGCGCCCTGCTAAATGAACAAGAAGAGCTGGCCGAAGTTTTCGAAAGAGAAGACCCGGTGACAGGACGAGGCAAAACCGAGGCTGAGCTACTGCAAGCTGCTAAGGGCAAGTGGGTTGCTGGTGAAGACAACACTACTCTCAATACCAAAACAATGGCATCTGAAGAAGAATGGGTACCCCTATCTGGATGCGCCTTTGGTGAAACACTTGAGGGCATCAGTAGCAAAATAGCTATGGACCACGCTGTCTTAATGACGCTGCAAAGGTATCAGTAGGAGGTAGAACTACTGAAGAAGCAATTGAAAGAGAAGACTGAGCATGCTGTGGCACTCGAGCAACCGGGGGCACGAGCCGAGCCGTCACGAGGAGATTCCAACCCCACGGGTGCTCTTTCACAGGCCATTCTGCAAACTGATGATCAGAGTTGGGTTGCTCCCCAGAATTATTCCCAGTCACTCCAGCCAGCACAGCTAAAGCCTCTTCAAATGCAGCGGCAGGCTCCCCTGTCAGAGCCTTTGCCATCTCATATTGCAACTCCAGCCACACAAGTAATGCAGCCCGCCCACCTCTGCCCTCAACCAGCGGTGCTAGTTACGGTGAATAAATCAATGGTGGAGAAGATGATTGAAGAAAGGCCAGCTGTAATGTCCCGGATTTTTCTGATATTTTCGGATCATTTTTGTGGGTCTTGGAGTGTATTTTATGTTTTACACGTGTTTTTCCCTGATGTGTCTTTGGAACTCTATGCAGGGTGAACCGTTATGTTCTCCTACTCCAGGATGGTACCGGTGCATTGTGCTCCTCTCGAGGATCACAGAGGTAATTTTTTTGTAATTTTTATAATTTTTGGGTTTTTCTATATATATTAACCTCCTTTTTCTCTCTCTCCCCATCTTTCATTTCTCTCCCTTTTCCCTCTCTCTTCTCTCACGTTCTCTCCTCTCCCCCTCTCACTCCGGGCGACCGACGGAGGCGGCGAGGGCGGGGCGGCGTGGCTCGTAGGGCGTGGAGCGACAAGCACAGGACGAGGATCGCGATGGTGGAGGCGGTTCGTGGGATCGCGAGCCGGCGAGGGTTTGGTGGTGTTTTCTTCGTGAATCGGCGTCCACGGGGGGCGAAATCTTCGGTGGAGGTAGGGAGATGGACCCCCAGCTCATGCACTTCCTTTCTCGCGAGTTTCATCGGCCGTGGCGAGCCGAGCGTGGATTTATTGCCGTTTTTGGGAAAATCCATGATTTTAGGGTGTGAGCCCGATCTAGTGTTTTAACGCGTTAATCGGTGGTTTGAGGGCATCATTGAATGCCTAGGGGCTTGGGGAAGGGTTTTCCCTTTGTTTCCTCATCACCAGGGGGTGATTGGGGCGTGAAATAGGTTTCCCGCCGTTTTCCTGCCGTTTTGGGTACGGGACGCCTTAGCGGTCGTTCCGGTGACCGCTAAGACTCCAAGCGGACCAAGGGTAGACCGCTAGGGGTCTCCCTATGTCGGTTCAAGGCTGGCGGTTACGCGATAGACCGCCAGGGTCCTTGGCGGTCCAGGGTTAGACCACTAAGACCGCTTGAGTTTCGTGCGTTCCGAGGGTTTAGCGGTCCAGAGGTAGCCTGCTAGCTAGTGCCTCATGGTCCAAATGTAGACCGCTAGGAGCCCGTGGTTTCAATGTGTGGCGGCCTAGGGTTAGACCGCTAGTCTTGCTTTAGTGGCCTAAAGGTAGACCGCTAGGAGATTTCCATACTCGCGATGTCGGGTTTGCGTTATGTTGGTCTCTGGTCGACCCGGTTGTGATCCAGTGGTTGACCTTCGGTCTCGTGATTGTCCCGGATACCCCGTGGGTTCCGTGACCGTGTTTCTAGGGTGTAAGGAGGTGCTATGTTACCTCGATTAGTGTGCCCATAGGTGTGTGTTCCGGGCTTTGTGTTACGCTTGATCGAGTCATCGTGTATCGGTGTGAGTGCGGTGGGGTTCCCCCGCATGTTGTGAGTTCCATGGAAGATGATTCTCGAGTGGGCCAGGTGTTTGGCCTTGGACTGTGAGTCCAGCCATCCAGCCTGGAGCTGGAGATTTCCTGCTCTTCCCTGGGATGGGAAATCAGCATGGCGGCTTGTGAGCTATCTTGGGAATCGTGCTTCTATGCTTTCCACGTGGGCCGTGTGTGTGGCCTTGGACTGTGAGTCCAGTTGCCTAGCCTGGGACTGGAGGGTTTCTTAGTTCCCTTTTCGAGGGAATGGTCTCGGCGGCTCGTGAGCTACCTCAGTATTCGTGCCACTGTTGTTTTAGACCTAGGGATTAGGCTAGATTAACGGCATTGTGCCGTTGCGTATGACAGTCTTGACCCCGAATCTTGTGACTCAAGGACCGTTGGATTTTAGGGAGTCTAGAGGACTGTCCAGAGTCCAGTGGCTCGGCGCCACTTAGTTCTTCTCAACTTTCGTGCAGGGTGCATGCGTGTTTCTCGGAGTTCTCCTCGGAGAGTGCTCACATCAGTGACTCTCCACTAGTCGTAGCCTTCCGACACTCTTATGGTCTCACCAGGGAGTGGTGGCGAGGCTTTACCTGAGAGAGACGACTTTAGGCTGGTTGCCGTAGGGCCTCCCACTGTGGCGGCTCGAGTCCAGGCCGGGAGAAATACCAACTAGAGGGCCTGACGTAGCGTAGTCAGTCAGTGTGTGCACACGTGGTCGGGGACTTCGGACGCGTGCTGATGAGCACGACCCCGCCTAGACCCTTGTTCTGTGTTCTGTGATTACTTGTACAGTGTTCTTGACTCCGCCTGGGGCGTTGCAGCGAGACACCTGAGGCTGTGGACTAAGTCGTCAGTGGACGCATCCGACCTTGCTTCTGGTGGGTAGGTACTCCGATCACGTGAGACGTGACTCTCCTATTCAGGTTCCGTTTCCCGTTTGCGAGACGTGGTTTTCTGGACCGTCCGGTGTTTCCGAGGTAGTGACCAGGTGCCAATGGCTTTACCGAGGTTGCATCTTGTTGGTGTGGCTCCCGCGACCAGGTGGTTAGGGTTGCACCTTGGACAGCGTGTCCAGGGTGGCCTTGTCTAGGGAGACATGCCTCTACGGTGGAGTTGCCGTAGGTTTTGCCTCGGTAGGTGGTGTTAGTGTGGTCTGGTTCCCGAGTGTGAGATCGGGATTTCTCTTTCTGCTTGACCGATACAGTAGGAGTAGTTGTAGTGCCGAGTTTTGACTAGCCACTGTGTTTACTGTTCCTACTGCTATTGTCGTTCTTGTAGTTACTGCTTTCTATGCCACCGTTGTTCTCAGTTGGGGTTCCGCGGGATCCCTACTTAGCCAGTGACAGAAGGCTCACCCCTGCTTCTCAGGTGCGGCGGTTCTTCCTCGAGGTTCGAGGGTGCTGTGTGGAGGTTCTTAGTTGCCAGCTCGTCGGGCCGAGTGCTCACTCGGTGTTGGGTATGTTTCCTACCTTAGACTGTACTTTCTGTTGGACTAGACTATGTTGTAGTAGTTGTTTATTTATTTCTATTAATTGTTGAATTGTCCTACCTTATTTCCTATTTCTTTGTACCTCCACACTTCTTTTAGCCCGTCTGAGCCCTCCTAGCTCGTGGGTGGCGGGCCAGGATTCGAATGGTATCGGGCTCCTCCCGGTATCCGGATCTTGGGTCGTTACAGTTGGTATTAGAGCGATGGTTGTGGACGTACATAGGAAATCGAGATATTACAGTGATCAGAGTCCATAAGGTCCTGTACAGTCGACAGCTGGCATAGGGTTTTGTGTTTGTTTTCTGCTTGGTTTCTCGCTTCAGAGCTTGAGTGCGTTGCGCGGTGCTGTTACGATGGTTGTTGTTCGCGGCTTCCGTGCCAACGTGGGGTTTGAGTATCGAGGTCGAGAGCTTTCTCCCTCATCAGTTTTGGCCTTGGTTGTGCTGCATTGGGCGCAGGTTGCCAGCATGTGTGTTGCTACGGTGCTGTGTTCCAGGAATTTGCAGCGAGGTCAGGTGGCTGGCGAGGATTGCTTCTGGTTAGATGGCCGTGAGCGTGCTCTGAGGGAGTTGTTATTGGTTTGGCCATCCCAGCTTGAGATTTATCCCGCCCCTGAGGTGTTAAGGTCGTGGTTTAAGGTGGCAGAGCGGGTGCTCTGGTCGATAGGTGCGCTCGGGTGAGCGGAGGATCTTCTCGGTGAGTTGTTGATTTTCGAGCCTGATGTTCTTGTCGTGCTCTGTGGCGTCAGAAATGACGTGTCGGTCCCAATTATTCTTATAGATTTTGAGGCAGGATTGGGCTGTGGTGTCCCAGTAAGTCTTGCTCCTGCGCTATTGTGTGCGAATGGGTTGTGTTCGCTTGGATTTGGTTTGAGATGAGAAGGTTCCGCGGTGAGTTTCGGGACTCGAGGATGAGCGTTGACGGTTGTCGGTTATGGCTCGTGTTGCAGCTCTAGGCGTGGTGTATTACCGTTCAAGAAATTGCTGTGGTGGTGCATCGAGAGATGCTGTGATTATGGTCTGACGTGACACTCGCCGAGTGTGTCGGAGGCGCTGACCTGACGTGGTGATGGTTTTCTTGGTGCTGGAAGGAGCTGTTCCCAACGTGCGCGAGATTCGAGATCAGGTCGGGCGTGGACTTCTTCCGTTGGTCGGAGGTGCATTTGTTTCTCCCTTGGGTGGAGAGATTATGTTTGGCTAAGGTTCATAGTCTTGCATCGTGTGTTCGGATTGGTTGGCCTCTGTGTGCCATAAAATCCATGCGAGACGTGTCCTGCGTTTTTGGCAAGGTGGCTTCCAGTGAGACTTGTGGCCATTTCCCTTGGTGTGTGAGGGTGCTGGCACTATTCCGAAAAGATGAGTGCTGGTTGGGCGGTGTTCGCATTCTTGGCTGGTGTTGGAATTTTTCGATTCATTACTGATCGAAGTCTGCGGAGTCGCGGAGGGTTGCCAGATTAGAGAGAGAATTTATGCTTGGGGGTTCGAGGTAATGAAGCTTTCCTCACCCTATTTTCTGAGGTTGACAAGCTGAGTTGTGGATTGTCGGGATGGCGAGTCTTGAGTTGCCGTGTTTGACTGTGCGCGTGGACCAGAGTGCACAGCGGAAGCCTGGTGGGCTCACAACCCACAGGTTCAGGATCGTAGTGTTGGTTGCTATGGGTGGATTCCTGAGGTTGTGTTGAGCATCAGAGGATTGGTTCCTCGTTGTGAGACGTGTTGTTGCCATGCCGTTGCTCGAGATATTGTGGTTCTTGGCACTGGTAGGATGGAGTGTTGGGGGAAAATGTTGGCAAGTGTGCTGCATGAGTACCCTGTTCCTGTGATGGAAGTCGTGTCAGGCATCGGTGTTAGACTCGGATGGGGTTGTTGAGGATGTCACCTGACGGAGGTCGAGGACGTGTTGGTCAGAGTTGGGGGCTTGGTGCCCGGCTTGTGTTGCCGGTCGTGTCCTCGGATGAGATCATTTTTGGAGAAGTGATCTCTGACAGATTATGGGTCCTAGTTGGTAGCTGTGGGTGGCTGTTGAGCCTAACCGTGTGATCGACCACATCAGCGTCTGTTGGTTTTATGGTCGTGTCGAATTGTAACGGTGAGACCTATAATCGACAGGGGACCCAGAGTGCATTGGTCTTGGTGCTGGCGACCAGGTTGCCGTAATATTGGATGGCACTTTCCTCTCCTAGAGACGTGTGCCATGAATTGTTCCGGTGGTGTCCCGTGGCTCTGTGGTGAGGGCGGAATCGGGATTTGCAGGTGTCCACTTGGATTAATTGAGATAGGTTTCGATGAGACAGGACGAAGAGTGACACCTGTGGGATGAGGCCTTTAGATAGAGATTGGCATCGGAATGGTTATCCTTGGTCTGTGACCAGCATGGGATGGTTCCCCTGTAAGTCTGAGTCGAGTGAGGTGATGACCGAAGACACCAGGATCTTGTCATTTGGCTTCATCGTGCTCCCCTGAGAGGGTTGAGTTGGCGCGATAATCAAGATCGAACACAGTGTCCGAGAGGAGTGCAGCTTGAGATGTGGTAATTATCTGTGTGAGTCAGCGGATGGCCTGTTATGAGTTGGATCGTGCTTGTTGGGCCGACGAAGGTTTCCCGTTGGCGTGTATCTGGCGACCAGTGGATTATCTTTTCACAGACAGAAGATGCTGGTGGGTTATGCATCGAGACCGGTGAGAGTCGTGTATCGGTGAGGCCTTTGGTGGTCGTTTCTGTGGTGTGCTTTCCGGATGGAATCTGGGCTTTGTCGAAGTTTGTCTTCTGGCAGAGTTGGCACAGTGATATGTCTGGCTTCAGCTTGCCAGGTGTGAGCTGGTGGAAGCTCTGTGTTGGTTGTTCCCTGGAGTAGGGTGTGAAACCATTCAACTGGTTGTGAAACTAATGAGGGTTTTGTCTGCCGACCTTAGGATGGATCAGTAGCTATTTCTCGTGACGAGGGTTGAATTTCCTCGGTGAGCGAGATGGTGACAGCGGTGCCATGAGTGGTTTTTGCGTTGTCTGAGGTGGCGCCAGACTTGTGCTATTGTGTTGTGCCTGCTCTGATGGCCGGTACGCGGCATGCTGAGCGAGGTGTTTTTCGTGATTGTGGTCTGGCTGTGTCCCTCAGGTTGAGAGCTTTTGTGAGAATCGAGGTTTTCTGTGCTGGGACTCTGACAGCGTTGTCGGTTGGTTAAGGTGTTCTTCCCCTGTGACTTGGTGCTAGTCCTAAATTTCAAGGATGAAATTTCTTTAAGGGGAGAGGGCTTTAATGCCCCGGATTTTTCGGATATTTTTCGGATCATTTTTATGGGTCTCGGAGTGTATTTTGTGTTTTACACGTGTTTTTCCCTGATGTGTCTTCGGAACTCTGTGCAGGGTAAACCGTTGATTTCTCCTACTCCAGGACGGTACCGGCGCGTTGTGCTCCTCCCGAGGATCGCAGAGGTAATTTTTTGAATTTCTAGAATTTTCAAGTTTTTCTATATATATTAACCTCCTTTTTCTCTCTCTCCCCATCTCTCATTTCTCTCCCTTTTACCTCTCTCTTCTCTCACGTTCTCTCCTCTCCCCCTCTTACTCCGGGCGGCCAACGGAGGCGGCGAGGGCAGGGCGGCGTGGCTCGTGGGGCGTGGAACGACGGGCACGGGATGAGGATCATGATGGTGGAGGCGGTTCGTGGGATCGCGAGCCGGCGAGGGTTTAGCGGCGTTTTCTTCGTGGATCGGTGTCCACGGGATGCGAAATCTTCGGTGGAGGTTGGGAGATGGACCCCCAGCTCGTGCACTTCCTTTCCCGCGACTTTCATAGGTCGTGGCGAGCCGAGCGTGGGTTTATTGCCGTTTTGGGGAAAATCCATGATTTTGGAGTGTGAGCCCAATCTAGTGTTTTAACGCGTTAATCGATGGTTTGAGGGCATCATTGAATGCCTAGGGGCTTGGGGAATGGTTTCCCCTTTGTTTCCCCATCACCCGGGAGTGATTGGGGCGTGGAATGGGTTTCCCGCTGTTTTCTCACCGTTTTGGGTTCGGGACGCCTTAGCGGTCCTTCCAGTTACCGCTAAGGGCTCCAAGCGGACCAAGGGTAGGCCGCTAGGAGTCTCCCTGTGTCGGTTCAAGGCTGGCGGTTACGCGATAGACCGCCATGGTCCTTGGCAGTCCAGGGTTAGACCGCTAAGACCGCTTGAGTTTCGTGCGTTCCGGGGGTTTAGCGGTCCAGAGGTAGCCCGCTAGCCAGTGCCTTGCGTGTTGTGCCCCTGTGGTTTTGATGATGGTTTTGATGATTGATTTTTGATGTGAGTTAATCACTGTGAGTCATCTTGCTGTGTGAGTCATCATGCTGTTATTCAGTTATTTTCTGATCATAACTCAGTCTATCAAATGTTCAGTCATCTTGCTGCTCAGTTTAGTTTAACATATCTAAAACATTGCATATTTGATGTTCAGTCATGTTAACTGATGCATAAAGCATTCATTGCTTCACTCTGCTTGTGGCTGTCTGTTTGTGGAAGTTTACACAATTGCATTGAGCATACAGTCAGCACTGCATGCAGTAATGGGTCAACTCCCCTACTAGATGGGTCGACCCCCCCTAGTCCTCCATGTCTATACAGCCATTTCTTCATTCAAGTCCTCAGTTGGCTTTAATTGAAGTGTGTACATCATAGGCGTTCAAAGTGTGCACTTTGCCTAAGTCTGTACAGCCACTAGTCGCAACAAAGTCTATACATCGCCTTCTGCAAGCATTCTTCAAGTATGCACAGCCTGTGCATTGCTTCACAACAAGTCTAGACATCCTGGTTGCAGTCTAAGTCTACACATCCTGCTAGGTCGGACTTCAAGGTCTGTACACTGCGCACCACTGTACAAGTCCATACAATGGCTGTTGAACTGTGAAGTCCATACATTGTCTGATCATTCATCTTTGAAGTCTTTACAACGTTGCCTTGTCTCTTCAAACGTATACAACGTTGCCTTGTTTCTTCAAGTCTATACAATGTGCACAGTTTCTTCATGTCTATACATTACATCGTGGTCTTCAGCTAAAGTCTATACATCGGACTGTTTGAGCAAGTCTATACAGCGTTTCATTCACACTGGAAGTCTATACATTAGACTGTGGCAAAGTCTATTCATTCGTTTCCTGAAGTTCAAGTCCATACATTGATTGTTTGGGTAACAAAGTCTGTACATTGCCTTCAAGGCATCAAGTCTATACAGTGGACTGTGCTTCAAGCATTGGCCAAGTCTGTACATCGACATGTTCACTCGTATGAGCAAGTCTATACATTGGTCGGTGGTAAGTCTATACATTGCTTTGCTTTACCTACGTTCAAGACCACCAAGTCTGTACATTGGGTAAAGTCTACACATCGCCTTGGTCACTTGCTTCAAACTCTATACACTGTGAACATTCAAGTCTGTACAGACTTCACTTCAATCAAGTCTGTACATCGTTAAGCTGCCTTTGCGCCGAAGGAAGTCTATACAGTGGTCTTCATTTCGTCAAGTCTGTACATTGGTTTCAACTCTCCAAGTCTGTACATCGCTTGCAGCTTCAATGTCCATACAACCATAGCAATTCTGTACATTGACACCTTACCTTCATTCAGAACCTCAAGTCTATACACTCGTTTCTAAGGCAAAGTCTATACAATCGTCTTCATAGGTCTCAAGTCTGTACACCATGCCTTGCTATTCACAGCCTTTAAAGACTGTACATTGGCCTCGCATCGGCAAGTCTGTACATTGGCTTCATATGCTCCTAAGTCTATACATCGGTCCTCAAGCGTTACAAGTCTGTACATTGGTTCAGACTCTTCAAAGTCTGTACATTGGGCCTTCAAGCTTTTGAAGTCCATACACTGTCTCGCTCACATCATCAAGGGTAATTGAGCATCGTGAAGTCTGATTGAGCATCGTGAAGTCTGATTGAGCACTGTGAAGTCTATTCAGTGGATGAGCATTGCAATGTCTATACATTGGTAGAGTCTGTACATCAGACGTGCATGCTCGCCTGTCCCCCCGGATGCTCTCCTGGGACCGACTATGCCCTCCAGTGACTGCTAATGCTTCCCTAACTTTGAGGATGCTCCCCTGGAGCAGCGATTGCTCCCCAGAGACAGCATGTGCTCCACATGCTCCCCTGACGCTGGTGATGTTGTCCAGAGGCCATAGATGCTCCCCTGAGACTTCATATGCTCCCGTGCGAGAACGCACTAGTCTCTGGGTATTTAAAAGAATTGTATTACATGCATTCCCTTTCACTAAGTATGTACAATGCATGCGCTTTCACAAGTCTATACAATGCATTTCATTTTACAAAGTGTCGACACTAAGTTGATAATCCGATACTCTGTCTGTCAGGTGCTCTGCTCGTGAAGCTTAAGGAGGGCACGTGATCCGAGGCTGGAAGGCCTGACCAGATGATGACACATGGACTGACAGCCTGCTGGATGCTGCCACGTGGTCCGAATACTTAGGGCTGGAAATGTGGAGGTCACACGTCGGGGCTGCTGCTGCTGCTGCTGCTATATATATGAGCCTTCTTCCACAGAAGAAGACTGATCGAATTGGCGAGAGGTGAAGTCCATACAGAGAGCCACAATCCAGACAGAGAGGAGAAAAGAAGAGAAGAGCAGAAGAAGAGTGAAGAGAGCAGAAGAAGAGAAGAGAGAGAGCCTCCACGTTCTAGAAAGAAAAGAAGAGAGCAGAGAAGAGAGTGAGAGTGAGAGCAGAAGAAGGAAAAGAGAGAGATAGTGCTAGTGAGAAGTGAGAAGAAAGAGAGAAGAAAGAGAAGTAGAAAGAAGAGGAAGAAAAGAAGAGGAGGATTGCAGATCAGTTCAGTCTGTTCGTGGATCAAATCCAGAACGACTATGCTCATTGAGAGCTACATCTCTTGTGTTTCATTTCCAGCTTTTATTGCTGTGCTTTTTATGTTTCTTTATTTTTTCTTTTGTTTCTTTGGTTAGCCTTGTTCTTCCGATTGCCCTGCTGGGGATTGGGTTCCTCCTGTGGATTCAGGAGAAGGGAGACTTGTCTCCGGTTCTGGGCTTGTGGCTTGCAAGTCCAGGGGTCCCTCCGGTTGGAGGAAGAGAGGTCTGCGACCTCAGGTTGCTGGTGACTGGGAGTCACTAGCGGGTTCCCTCCTGGTCTGGAGGAAGAGAGACTTCGGTCTCTGGTTTCCAAGTGGCTGGGAGTCACTTGGGGTGTCCCTCCGGTTGGGAGGAAGAGGGGAGGCTGTTCCCCTGGTCAAGCTATGTGGCAGCACCTTGTTCACAGACTGAGTCTGCTTGGTTCTAGCGTTTGCTAGTGAAGCCTCACTCCGGTTGGGAGTGAGGGGTGGATGTAGGTCTGGAGGACCGAACCACCTAAAAATCTATTGAGCAGTGGTTTGCCTTGTGTGTTTGCTTCCGCTAGATGCTTGGATAGGCGCGCTCCATGTGCTTGCTCATAAGTTTAATTGAATTAGTTTTATTCTGTGATTGCGTCTAGCATCTGAGTTTTTATTTGGGCATTATTCGTAGAAGGATACATTCACCCCCCTCTGTATCCGGGCCTCGCACCCTAACATTGCGGTCCAAATGTAGACCACTAGGAGCCCGTGGTTTCAATGTGTGGCGGCCTAGAGTTAGACTGCTAGTCTTGCCTTAGCGCCTAAAGGTAGACCTGTAGCAACCCTGATAAATGAATATTTGAAATGAATTAAAATATATATATTACAGAAGTAATACAGATAATAAGAAGAGGGTTAAATGGAGGAATAAAACCCAAGATGCAAATAACGCCTCTCATTAAGGCGTTAATTTAATAAGAAACACCTCTAGAAAAGGCGTTATTCAAGAAGTGATGCCCTGACCACACGGCGTCAAATTCTGAACGCCAAAAATGGTAAGGCCAAGAAACGCCCCTATCTTGGGTGTGTTTTAAACAAAGGAACGCCCTAACGAAAGGCACTTCTTAAGAAACGACCTGAACCAGGTCGTCAATTCAGGAATCGACGCCCTGACCAAAGTCGTTAATTCCATTCGAGTTCCGTTCGACACGGGAGCTTATCCAGGGAAGGATTATGTTAATCTAGTAAGTGTTTACTAGGGCAAGGACTCTATTAGGGATATATTACTCCCAATAAAACTCTAGCCCATTAGGATTTCCCTAGATCCTATAAATACCCTTGACAGTCAAACCCTAAACCTATTTGATCGATCGTCTGCTACGGTGAGTAAAGAACTTAACGTTCTTTTCCTTCTATTTACTGTCAAATGAAGAGTTACTAACTCTTCATCTCTTTCTCTTCTATACAGGTTAGGGAGGTCGCATATGTGAAGAACAAAGTACTGTTCTTCCTCTTTCTTCTCCTCTGATTATGTGTGATGTAGAAACTTATGATTGTAGTTCTTTGTCCATAGGATCTACAGTGAGTTGACAAAGTGAAGAACGAAGGTCCTTCATCCAGACCATACTAAGGTAGGATTTTCTCAAGTATGTAGCCCAAAGTATATAAGAATCGTAGTGAAATCATATGAGCATACACCTGCATATAGTTTTCCTAAGTTTTAAACGTTTCTGTTGAATTTTTGAAAGGAACGTCCTTACCAAGGGCGTGATTTTGAAATACGCGACCCAAACAAGGGCGCTACTTGTAAAGAAACGACCTTGATCAGGTCGTCAATTTTAGATTTGACGCCCTGTACACAGGCGTTAATTTCATTTAATCATTAATCACCCGTGTTAAGAATTGATTATCTATGAAATCATGATTCTACAATAATGCATGATCATATGTCTTCAAACTTGTTAATTTTATTGTCATGACCATACATTCGTTCTCCATGAATTCTATTATCCTGAAATTATTACTGCCCATGAAAATTCATGGTATTTCTTGAATTCACGACCGTGGCTAGGTCGTCTTTCACTGGACTAACGCCCGATACTAGGGCGTGAATTGAAAAGTAACGCCCCTTCATAGGGCGCGTTTCTGTTAAAATCCCGAACAATATATTCTGTAAAAATAAGAATTTAATGATTAACGCCCCTGCCAAGGGCGCATTTTTGATAATTTCTGAAAATAAATATGTTCTGTAAAATATTGTAAATAAAAAGACGCCTGCTACTGTAGTCGTCGCATTGCAAAGAAACGCCCCTGTCCAGGGCGCGTTTTAGATAAATTAATGAAATATTGAAATTCTGCAAAATGGAAACATGTGTAAACGCCCTTCTGTTAGGCGTTAATTACTTGATAAACGACTCTGACTAAGTCGTTATTTTACTATAAAACTGATTTTCCACTGTTTCTGTTAACCGATTGTTTCATATGTTATATAATATATATATCGGCACTATTCTCCACTCCGTGAGTATAGTCCCATGTTTCATGTTGTTTCATCGATCACACTAAACTCTCATTGACATACAAGCTCTCCATTGGACATTCCGTTCCTTTGGACTAGCGAGTTAGTCATAGAGACCTCCGTAAGACTCCTCGTACCTTGGATTCCCTCAAGGTCGACTGAGCTGGTTGTACCCTAAAAACCCATTACACGATCTTTGCCATGTCAATCTAAAGAAACATGGTATACCGGCCCTTATGATTATACAAAGAGTATATCATAAGAAAATTCTTAATGGGATGATGATATCATGCCATATCATGTCGTTCTTGTAAACCTCAATTCTATGATAAGAATGAGGGTATCTTACCTTTGATATACTGTTCATGTGGACCTCAATTCTATATAAAGAATGTCCATATTGATTTGTCATGGTACCCAAGTTGAGGGAACCTAATTCTACCTAGTTTTATCATTAATCGTGATTATACCGTTATTATCGCCAATCTATGTCCTTTGTCATATTTTGGACTCTATTCTATCAAAGTTGTCGTACACATCTACAAGCTTGATTATTGAAATTCTATGTTGGCTATAAACAAGAGTGGATGTCAAAACACATGATAAATGCCTGCGCATATAGGGCCCGATCTGGTCCTGGGAGGAGCACCCGAAAGTACTTGTGCCCATGGGAGTTAAAATGATAAGGTATCTGGCATTATACCGAGTACTTGACTTGCTTGATTGGACATTCCACACACATCTTGTACTTAAATCGTACTTGACTTGACATGAAATGCGTGGCCCGAAAAAGGGTAATTTACTTGCTTGATACATGATAGCCAAAGTTCTTGACATGACTTGTTAAACGTACTTGCTTGAATATCTTGAATAAACTTGTTATCTTGTTGAGAGTTTATGATTAAGTTCATCTTATTCTTTGATATTACATTCTCTCTATCTTGTCGTTTTATGCGAGCATGCATAGCTTTATTGCATTCATGAAAGATGTAATTACTTAAATTTCTTGCTAGTACTTGAGATATAATTTCCTACTGAGCGTTCGCTCATTCCGTTTGTCCCTTTGTACTTTTCAGGTAAGTCCGACGACGATGGAAGTCAATGGGATGGGAATGGTCAAGAGTGAAAGTGATAGAGCTTCTACAAGTGTCGTCTAGTCGTTTTTATAGTTTTCTTGAGTCAAATATGTATTCTTTTCCTTTTTATTAAACAGAGTATTGGATTTGTAATAGTCTATCCATTATGAAATAAAGGATTGGGTTATCTTGCTATTTGCGCATCTCTGTCTTTGTGTCGAATACACGACCACTCTGATTGACATGATTGATATAAACTCGTCGCGCGTCTCCGGGTATCTTCCGTGCTCGGGGCGTGACAGTTTTTGTGGTATCAGAGCCTAAGGTATTCAATTCCTAGGAAAAACCCAAGTCCAAGGATAAGTTTGAACCTTTAAACCAGTGAGATTGGGTAGAACCAAGGGTTAAATTTAACATAGTGTACGAGTCTTTAAATACGATCACGTAGTAATATAGTTATTGTAATTGTAGGATAATGGCTACCGAATGTGCTCAATGGCGCAACATGCAGCGTACCCTTCAAGGAATGACTCAAGTGCTACAACAGGTAGCACAAGGTGGTGCTCCACGAGCTGGAAGCTTACACCAAGCATTTAAGAGTATGAATCCCCCGAAGTTCATAGGATCGACCGATCCGGACGATGCCGAGCATTGGGTTCGGGAAACCAAACGCATATTCCGTGTCATGCAATGCACGGATCAGGACAAAGTTCTATTAGCTACATTCCAGTTAGAGAAAGATGCTAGATGCTGGTGGGAGTCTATTGAAGAAACCATCGATCCTACTCAAGTAACATGGGAAGAATTTGTGGAATACTTCAATGCTAAATATTTCTCGGACCGAGTCCAAGAAAAGAAGGCTGCAGAATTCGCTGCATTAAAGTAACGATCTTTATCATTAGCAGATTATGAGGCTCAGTTCTCCAGGTTGTCTAGATATGCTAAGCATCTTATTAGCACGGAGAAGATGAAAGCCCGTAGATTTCTTAATGGGCTTAGGCCCCACTATATTACTCAACTGGCGCCTATGGACATCCAAGTTTATTCTGAAATAGTGCGCCGAGCTCAATTACTTGAAGATGCCACGGAACTATCTGATAGGATCCGTGGAAAAGATAAGAAGGAGCAAGTCACAGGTTCGGGTTCTTTCAAACCCAACTTTAAGAAGAGGCCCAATAATGGAGGTTCATCCTCTCAAGATTCCAAGTTCAAGAAATCCAAGCCCTTCTCTATCACCACTACCCCTTCAATTGTAGTGTGTAAGCATTGTGACAAGGCTGGTCACAAGACAGAAGAATGCTGGAGGAAGTTAGGAGCGTGTCTCCGTTGTGGAAGCCGTGAGCATCGGATTCCCGAGTGTCCATTAATGAATGACCAAGCCGGTGACGGTAAGCGCCCGGTGACAAAGAACGCTCGACTTCATGCAATAAAGGAGACCGAGCAAGAAGAAGGTGGACTGGTAGAAGGTACATTAACAGTTTGTTCCAAAAGTGCTTATGTCTTATTTGATACGGGTGCATCGCATTCCATTATTTCTAAGAAGTTTACCGACCCGTTACCGTTAGAACCAGAATGGATAAAAATAGTTCTAACTACTCCTCTGGGAAGTGAAAATGATATTACTCATCACTACCAAAACTGTGAGGTCATGGTTCAAGGTAGGAATTTACCTATAGATCTCATATGCCTCGATCTAAAGGAGTATGATGTTATACTGGGAGCGGACTGGTTATCCAAATACCAGGCAACAGTTGATTGCCGCAATAGCCAAATTGCTTTCAAAGATTTTCCAGAATTAGTCTTTACTCGCCCCAAGAGTCGGAGCAATTCCCCTCTTATTTCGGCTCTCCGAGCTAGCAAGCTCGTCAGGAAAGAATGTGTATCCTTCCTTGCTTTTGTCACCATTAAAGAAACAAAGGATGCTAAGATAGAAGATATTCAGGTAGTGCAAGAATTTCCAGACGTATTTCCGAAAGATTTGCCGGGATTACCCCCTCAAAGAGAAGTGGCCTTCACCATTGACTTAGTCCTTGGTGCTGGTCCAGTTTCAAAGGCACCTTATAGAATGTCCCCTGCGGAACTCAAAGAGTTGATGGAGCAGTTGATGGAACTAATTCGAAAAGGGTTTATTAGACCAAGTACTTCCCCGTGGGGAGCACCAGTCTTATTTGTGAAGAAGAAGGACGGATCCATGAGATTGTGCATCGACTATCGACAGTTGAGTCATCTCACTATCAAGAACAAGTATCCACTGTCGAGAATCGATGAGTTATTTGATCAGATTTCAGGATCCAAATATTTTTCCAAGATTGATCTCAGGTCGGGATATCATCAGTTAAGAATCAAGGATGATGACATTCATAAGACTGCATTCAGAAGCAGGTATGGCCATTACGAAATTGTTGTTATGCCTTTTGGACTAACAAATGCCCCTGCTGCCTTTATGCAGTTAATGAATAGCATATTCAGGCCTTACTTGGATCAATTCATAGTAGTCTTCATTGATGATATATTGATATATTCCAAGACTAAGGAAGAACATGAAAAGCATTTGAGGATTGCATTGCAAGTCTTGAGGACAAATCAATTATATGCAAAACTCAGCAAGTGCGAGTTCTGGCTTGAAGAAGTGGCTTTTCTCGGACATGTCATATCCAAGGACGGTTTATCTGTAGACCCGTCAAAGGTTGAAGCTGTGAGAAATTGGGAAAGACCCACTAATGCAAGCGAGATCAGAAGTTTCTTAGGTCTTGCAGGATATTATCGGCGATTCATCAAAGACTTCTCCAAGATCGCCGTGCCCCTTACAAGGTTAACTCGCAAGGAGATCCGATATGAATGGAGTGAGGAATGTGAAAGAAGTTTCCAAACTCTCAAAGATCATCTCACTACAGCTCCGGTGTTAGCTCTACCAATAGAAGGAGAGAAATTTGAGGTCTACACAGATGCTTCTGGCATTGCCTCGGATGTGTCCTAATGCAACAAGGAAAGGTCATAGCATACTCTTCACGTCAACTGAAGAAGCATGAGGAGAATTACCCCGTCCATGACTTAGAACTGGCCGCAGTGGTATTTGCACTAAAGATATAGAGACACTACTTATATGGAGTGCAGTTTACTGTATACTCCGATCACAAAAGTCTCAAATATCTATTTTCACAAAAAGAGCTAAACATGAGACAAAGACGCTGGCTAGAATACCTCAAGGACTTCGACTTCAATATACAATACCATCCCGGAAAGGGTAATTATGTTGCTGATGCCCTTAGTCGAAAGCCGAGGGCAATGATAGCCAATTGTATGATACAAGAATGGAGGTTGCTAGAACAATTCTCCGAGCTCAATATTCGCTTGGACAAGGAAGCCAAATTTGTCACATTATCTCATATAAGCATACAGTCAGAGTTATTATCTGAGATACAAGCACTTCAGGATGATGATCCTATATTAGTGGAAATCAAAGGAAGACTAGAAGGACAATCTGATTTTCAATTAGCTTCTGATGGAAGATTGTTGTTCAAGAATAGAACTTGTATACCGGACTGCCCAGAATTGAAGAAAAAGATCTTAGATCGAGAAATACGAGCTCTAAGGAATAAGGTTATTCCCATGCTCAAGGTGCAATGGAATAAGAATACTGAACACGAAGCGACATGGGAGACCGAGGAATCTATGAAGAAACGATTTCCCGAGTTGTTCTAAGAGGTATATACTCTACACTCTCCGCGTGTATACATAATATGCAATTGAATTTGGGGACCAAATTCTTTTTAAGTGGGGGAGGGTGTAGCAACCCTGATAAATGAATATTTGAAATGAATTAAAATATATATATTACAGAAGTAATACAGATAATAAGAAGAGGGTTAAATGGAGGAATAAAACCCAAGATGCAAATAACGCCTCTCATTAAGGCGTTAATTTAATAAGAAACGTCTCTAGAAAAGGCGTTATTCAAGAAGTGACGCCCTGACCACACGGCGTCAAATTCTGAACGCCAAAAATGGTAAAGGCAAGAAACGCCCCTATCTTGGGCGTGTTTTAAACAAAGGAACGCCCTAACGAAAGGCGCTTCTTAAGAAACGACCTGAACCAGGTCGTCAATTCAGGAATCGACGCCCTGACCAAAGTCGTTAATTCCATTCGAGTTCCGTTCGACACGGGAGCTTATCCAGGGAAGGATTATGTTAATCTAGTAAGTGTTTACTAGGGCAAGGACTCTATTAGGGATATATTACTCCCAATAAAACTCTAGCCCATTAGGATTTCCCTACATCCTATAAATACCCTTGACAGTCAAACCCTAAACCTATTTGATCGATCATCTGCTACGGTGAGTAAAGAACTGAACGTTCTTTTCTTTCTATTTACTGTCAAATGAAGAGTTACTAACTCTTCATCTCTTTCTCTTCTATACAGGTTAGGGAGGTCGCATATGTGAAGAACAAAGTACTGTTCTTCCTCTTTCTTCTCCTCTGATTATGTGTGATGTAGAAACTTATGACTGTAGTTCTTTTTCCATAGGATCTACAGTGAGTTGACAAAGTGAAGAACGAAGGTCCTTCATCCAGACCATACTAAGATAGGATTTTCTCAAGTATATAGCCCAAAGTATATAAGAATCGTAGTGAAATCATATGAGCATACACCTGCATATAGTTTTCCTAAGTTTTAAACGTTTCTGTTGAATTTTTGAAAGGAACGTCCTTACCAAGGGCGTGATTTTGAAATACGCGACCCAAACAAGGGCGCTACTTGTAAAGAAACGACCTTGATCAGGTCGTCAATTTTAGATTTGACGCCCTGTACACAGGCGTTAATTTCATTTAATCATTAATCACCCATGTTAAGAATTGATTATCTATGAAATCATGATTCTACAATAATGCATGATCATATGTCTTCAAACCTGTTAATTTTATTGTCATGACCATACATTCGTTCTCCATGAATTCTATTATCCTGAAATTATTACTGCCCATGAAAATTCATGGTATTTCTTGAATTCACGACCGTGGCTAGGTCGTCTTTCACTGGACTAACGCCCGATACTAGGGCGTGAATTGAAAAGTAACGCCCCTTCATAGGGCGCGTTTCTGTTAAAATCTCGAACAATATATTCTGTAAAAATAAGAATTTAATGATTAACGCCCCTGCCAAGGGCGCGTTTTTGATAATTTCTGAAAATAAATATGTTCTGTAAAATATTGTAAATAAAAAGACGCCTGCTACTGTAGTCGTCACATTGCAAAGAAACGCCCCTGTCCAGGGCGCGTTTTAGATAAATTAATGAAATATTGAAATTCTGCAAAATGGAAACATGTGTAAACGCCCTTCTGTTAGGCGTTAATTACTTGATAAACGACTCTGACTAAGTCGTTATTTTACTGTAAAATTGATTTTCACTGTTTCTATTAACCGATGGTTTCATATGTTATATAATATATATATCGGCACTATTCTCCACTCCGTGAGTATAGTCCCATGTTTCAAGTTGTTTCATCGATCACACTAAACTCTCATTGACATACAAGCTCTCCATTAGACATTCCGTTCATTTGGACTAGCGAGTTAGTCATAGAGACCTCCGTAAGACTCCTCGTACCTTGGATTCCCTCAAGGTCGACTGAGCTGGTTGTACCCTAAAAACTCATTACACTATCTTTGCCATGTCAATCTAAAGAAACATGGTATACCGGCCCTTATGATTATACAAATAGTATATCATAAGAAAATTCTTAATGGGATGATGATATCATGCCATATCATGTCGTTCTTGTAAACCTCAATTCTATGATAAGAATGAGGGTATCTTACCTTTGATATACTGTTCATGTGGACCTCAATTCTATATAAAGAATGTCCATATTGATTTGTCATGGTACCCAAGTTGAGGGAACCTAATTCTACCTAGTTTTATCATTAATCGTGATTATACCGTTATTATCGCCAATCTATGTCCTTTGTCATATTTTGGACTCTATTCTATCAAAGTTATTGTACACGTCTACAAGCTTGATTATTGAAATTCTATGTTGGCTATAAACAAGAGTGGATGTCAAAACACATGATAAATGCCTGCGCATATAGGGCCTGATCTGGTCCTGGGAGGAGCACCCGAAAGTACTTGTGCCCATGGGAGTTAGAATGATAAGGTATCTGGCATTATACCGAGTACTTGACTTGCTTGATTGGACATTCCACACACATCTTGTACTTGAATCGTACTTGACTTGACATGAAATGCGTGGCCCGAAAAAGGGTAATTTACTTGCTTAATACATGATAGCCAAAGTTCTTGACATGACTTGTTAAACGTACTTGCTTGAATATCTTGAATGAACTTGTTATCTTGTTGAGAGTTCATGATTAAGTTCATCTTATTCTTTGATATTACATTCTCTCTATCTTGTCGTTTTATGCGAGCATGCATAGCTTTATTGCATTCATGAAAGATGTAATTACTTAAACCCCTTGCTAGTACTTGAGATATAATTTCCTACTGAGCGTTCGCTCATTCCGTTTGTCCTTTGTACTTTTCAGGTAAGTCCGACGACGATGGAAGTCAATCGGATGGGAATGGTCAAGAGTGAAAGTGATAGAGCTTCTACAAGTGTCGTCTAGTCGTTTTTATAGTTTTCTTAAGTCAAATATGTATTCTTTTCCTTTTTATTAAACAGAGTATTGGATTTATAATAGTCTATCCATTATGAAATAAAGGATTGGGTTATCTTGCTATTTGCGCATCTCTGTCTTTGTGTCGAATACACGACCACTCTGATTGACATGATTGATATAAACTCGTCGCGCGTCTCCGGGTATCTTCCGCGCTCGGGGCATGACAAGACCGCTAGCCATCGTGGTGGCCTAGGGTTAGACCGCTAGGAGATTTCCATACTCGCGATGTCGGGTTTGCGTTGTGTTGGTCTCGGGTCGACCAGGTTGTGATCCAGTGGTTGACCTTCGGCCTCGTGAGTGTCCCGGACACCCCGTGGGTTCCGTGTCCATGTTTCTGGGATGTCGGGAGGTGCTATGTTACCCCGATTAGCGTGCCTATAGGTGTGTGTTCCGGGCTTTATGTTACGCTTGATTGAGTCACCGTGTATCGGTGCGAGTACGGTGGGGTTCCCCCGCATGTCATGAGTTCCCTGGAAGATGATTCCCAAGTGGGCCATGTGTTTTGCCTTGGACTGTGAGTCCAGCCATCCAGCCTGGAGCTGGAGATTTCCTGCTCTTCCCTAGGATGGAAAATCGGCGTGGCGGCTTGTGAGCTACCTTGGGCATCATGCTTCTGTGCTTTCCACATGGGCCGTGTGTGTGGCCGTGGACTGTGAGTCCAGTTGCCCAGCCTGGGGCTGGAGGATTTCTCAGTTCCCTTTTTGAGGGAATGGTCTTGGCGGCTCGTGAGCTGCCTCGGTATTCATGCCACCATTGTTTTAGACCTAGGGATTTGGCTAGATTAACGGTATTATGCCGTTGCATACGACGGTCTTGACCCCGAGTCTTATGACTCAAGGACCATTGGATTTTAGTGAGTCTAGAGGACTGTCCGAAGTCCAGTGGCTCGGCGCCACTTAGTTCTTCTCGACTTTCGTGTAGTGTGCGTGCGTGTTTCTCAGAATTCTCCTCAGAGAGTGGTCACATCAGTGACTCCCCACTAGTCGTAGCCTTCCGACACGCGTGTGGTCCCACCGGGGAGTGGTGGCGAGGCTTTACCCGAGAGAGACGTCTTTAGGCTGGTTGCCGTATGGCCTCCCACTGTGGCGGCTTGAGTCCGGGCCGGGAGGAATACCAGCTAGAGGGCCTGACGTAGCATAGTTAGTCAGTGTGTGCACACATGGTCGGGGACTTCGGACGCGTGTTGACGAGCACGACCCTGCCTAGACCCTTGTTCTGTGCTCTATGGTTACTTGTACGGTGTTCTTGGCTCCGCCTGGGGTGTTGCTGCGAGACACCTGAGGCTGTGGACTAAGTCATCAGTGGACGCATCTGGCCTTGCTTCTGGTGGGTAGGTACTCCTGTCATGTGAGACGTGACTCTCCTGTTCGGGTTCCGTTTCCCGTCTATGAGACGTGGTTTTCTGGACCGTCCGGTGTTTCCGAGGTAGTGGCCAGGGTGCCAGTGGCTTTACCGAGGTTGCAACTTGTTGGTGTGGCGCCCGCGACCGGGTGGTCGGGGTTGCAACTTGGACAGCATGTCCTGGACAGCCTTGTCTCGGGAGACATGCCTCTACGACGGAGTTGCCGTAGGTTTTGCCTCGGTAGGTGGTGTTAGTGTGGTGGTTCCCGAATGTGATATCGGGATTTCTCTTTCTGCTTGACCGGTACAATAGGAGTAGTTGTAGTGCCGAGTTTTGACCAGCCACCGTGTTTACTGTTCCTGCTGCTACTGTCGTTCATGTAGTTACTGCTTTCCGTGCCGCCGTTGTTCTCAGTTGGCATTCCGCGGGATCCCTATTGAGCCAGTGACAGAAGGCTCACCCCTACTTCTCAGGTGCGGTGGTTCTTCCTCGATGTTCGAGGGTGCTGTGCGGAGGTTCTTAGTTGCTAGCTCGCCGGGCCGAGTGTTCACGCGGTGTTGGGTACGTTTCCTACCTTAGACTGTACTTTCTGTTGGACTGGACTCTGTTGTAGTAGTTGTTTATTTATTTCTGTTAATTGTTGAATTATCCTGCTTTATTTCCTATTTCTTTGTACCTCCACACCTCTTTAGCCCGTCCGAGCCCTCGTGGGCGGCGGGCCATGATTCGAATGGTATCGGGCTCCTCCCGGTATCTGGATCTTGGGTCGTTACACTAGCAAATAGAGGTGGTGCTGATTACGCCCTGTGGACACCAAAAATTGCACACCCGGATATCCTACTCGGCCCGGCACTAACAACGGCACCAAGTGAAGAAGCCCCGGTAGGACTGGTCATCCGGACTCCCCAAATATGCATACTGCCGCGGAGTCGTCCCCGGAGTCACGACAGCAAAGAGGAACCAACCCCCGGGAAGCTCACAATCCGTGGCCCCCGAAGAAAATCAAACGAATCATAACTCGTGCTCAAAACGGGCCCAAGTCAAGCCCCAGCGACACACCCCCAGGGTGCCTCCAGAGGCACACCCCTTGGAAGCCCCAGCGTCACACCCCAGGGTGCCTCCCGCGGCACACCCCCTAGAAGCCCCAGTGGCACACCCCAGGGTGCCTCCCACGGCACACCACCTGGAAGCCCCAGCGGCACACCCCCGGGGAGCCTTCAACGGCACACACCCCAGGGAGGCCCAGCGGCACACCCCAGGGTGCCTTCAGCGGCACACCCCCAGGGGGGCCTTCAACGGCGCACCCCCCCCCAGGGGTCTTCAGCGGCGCACCCCGCCCAGCGGGGGGGGGGGGCTTCAGCGGCACACACCCCAGGAAACCTCAGCGGCACGCCCATTTGGGGCTTCAGCGGCACGCTGCTCAGGGCCTTCAACGGCACGCTGTTTGCCCCCTTCAGCAGCACGCTTGGGCAACCTCCAGCGACACGCCTTTTGCCCTCCTCAGCGGCACGCTTATGGTGTCTTGCAGCGACACACTTCTTGAGCCCATCAGCGGCACAGCGTGAAGGCTTTTTAAAGACCGAACGACGTGCCGCCCATGCCCTACGTCTTTGGCGCGCAGTGGGCTGTCCGAGGTGTCACCTGGGGATTGGGACATGCTGCCTACTCCCCCTGTTACCCAGGACAAGGGAGTCAACTCCCATTAAGTCCCCCCGACGCTTCCCGCATTCGGAGGCTCCCGCCACAGGGGGTATAAGAACCCCTCTTCTTCGCTACGAACAGAGGAGGAGGAGATAGACACATAGACACACGCAGAAGAGAAGAAGAGGAAGAGAAGAAAGAAGAGGAGGGGAGGCTCCACCACCCCCTTCCTGCTGCTCCGTCCACCCGCCACCGCCGTCCGTGCGAAGAGAAGAAGGATAAGAAGAGAAGAAGAGGAGCTCGTCGCACCTACCACCACCGTCTGTGTGAAGAGAAGAGGAGAAGAAGAGTGGGTGGAGAGAGGAAGTGAGGTCCGGGAGGGGAGGAGTCCACGCTCCGTTCCCCCCTCACTGTATTTTCTTTTCCTCTTTATTTCTTTCATTTCTTGTTTTGCCGTCGTTGCGATGTATTAGCCCCCTTGGGGCACTCCTCTTATGAGAATAGAAGTAGAAGTCTTGCAAATATTTTTTTTTGGACGTCTTCCTCAAGCATTTATTCCGTGTTTGCATCCTTCGGTGTTTCACGCCCCTTTCCCTTTCTCCTTTTGTTAGGGCTTGCTTCCCCTTGGGCATTTTTGCCTTCGCTCACCCCTGCGTGCCCTCAGCGGCACACCCCTGCGTGCCCTCAGCGGCACACCCCAGCCGTGCCTCCAACGGCACACCCCCCTCCATATGCCTTCAACGGCAAGCCCTTGGACACTTGCCCCGGTGCGCCTTGACCCCCCGTTCACCGGCACAACCCGTGCTAGAGCCTTCCCCGGCACGGTCCTTTGGACCCTTGCCCGACACGCCTTGGCCAAGCCTTCAGCGGCACACCCTCATGTGCCCTTCCCCGACACGGTCCTTTGGACCCTTGCCCGGCGCACCATCTCGTGCGCCTTTAGCGGCACGCCCTCGCGTGCCTTCCTTGCCCGGCACACTCGCCCCTCCTTCTTGCCCGATGCACTCCCTCTTTGGCGAGTAGTCTTCCACTCACCAGTCCCTCCGAGTTTTCCGAGGTTTTATTAAGGTGTTGCCGCTCTCGGGCGCCCACCTCTGTTAGCGCAGCAAGAGTGATATAGAAGGGGGGGGATGAATAGATCACTCCCAATTTGAAGAAACTTAAGCGGAATATAATTTCTACTGCTAACGCACCTCCTTAAACCGTACACAGAGGAATGTAAATGAGAATGAAGAGCGAATCACAAGGAAGTAAAGAGCCGAGCAGATGAAGAGCGTAGAGAACAATAGCAAACCACAGAGGAGGCACTCAGTTTTTTAGGTGGTTCGATTGCAGTCCACAATCTACATCCACCCCTCACTCCAACTAGAGTGAGGATTCCACTAGACGATGCTAGATCAATGCAGACTCAGTCTGCGAACAACACGCTGCCACACAGCTTGAACACCAAGGGAGACAAATCCCTCAACCAAGTTCTGCTACCCACAGAACTTGAAACCTGTTCTAGCTCCCAGCTAGAACACGACCGGAGAAACCTCTCCCTTCCTCCACACACCGGAGGGAAACTGTTAATGACAACCAGTCACTAACACCACCAGAGATCACCGATCTCTATTCCTCTGCAACATAGAGGGAAAATGGAGTGATACTCCCTTCCTCCACACACCGGAGGGACAACAATTCAGATCAGAATAGAAGGATGAAAAATAAACGAAAGCAAAATGGAAAACGAAAAATAATGAGAAGGAATCGGTTCTGAAACCCAATACAAATGTAGCTTCAAATGAAGCAATTCATCAATCAGCACACACACTCTCTCTCTCTCTCGACCAAACTCCTCTCAGATATTGAACTCTCTGCTCTTTTCCTTTCTCTTTCTTTCTCTCTGCACTTTTCTTTCCTTTTCTGGATCGAAGGACGTATATGCTCTTCAGGCTTCTTCTTCGATCAACCTTCATCTGAAGACGAAGGCTTCATTTTATACCTGGAGCAGCAGCAGGGCGCGTGTGGCTTCCACAGTTCCCGCCCTAAGAGTTTGGACCACGTGGCAGCATCCAGTAGACTGTCAGAACACGTGTCCTCATCTGGGCATTCTCCTTATCCTCGGATCACGTGCCCAGCACCAGTACGCTCAGCAACTGGAGGTAGATGGCGTCAACTCACTTGCTCCAAAGAGTTGACGCACCCATCATAGATCTTCAACCTTTTTAACCGCTGCGTCGACTCCATCAGCCCGTGGCGTTGACGCATCGATGATCTAGTGATCAAGTGTTTAGCAGATGGGCATGCTGCGTCGACGCCGCTCCACTGCTGCGTTGACGCTTTGAAGCCAGCCAGAGGTGAGTCGTCCCTTTCTTGGACTGTTGCGTCGACGCTGCCAGTTGGTGGCATTGACGCACGAACGTGTACATTTCTATACTGGCATCTCTTATGCCGCTGCGTCGACGCTTCTTGTTGATGGCGTTGACGCAGTGGAAGATTTCGTGAAGGCTTCATCGCTTGTAAGAGTCTCTGCTACTTTAACTGCTGCGTCAACGCTGCTTGCTTGTGGCGTTGACGCAATAGACGATGACGTGAAAGCTTCGTCTACTGATGCGTGGATGCTTTAAGCTTCAGGCGTCGACCCTGTTCCCTTCAGCAACAATAATGAAGTGTATAGACTTAGTGTTAACGTGAAGCATTGTATAGACTTCAGAGATCAATATAGCAAGTGTGTACATAGTGAGGGAGTGTATAGACTTAGTGAAATGAAGTCTAGTGTATAGACTTGGAAAGCTGTTCAATGTGTTGGGTTGGCGTTGTATAGACTTGGCTCAAGGAACCGAATGTATAGACTTCGCCACAGTCTAATGAGCATACTTTGCAAAAATGAGCGAGCCAATATGTAGACTTCACACGAAGTAGTCCGATGTACAGACTTCAAGAAGTCTTGACAACGGACGCTGTTCAGACTTTGCAAACACAAGACGATGTATAGACTTGCTAGTCTGAAGGCCAACTGTATAGACTAGAATCGCTTGAAGCGATGTACATACTTGGTGAGGCTCAAGCAGTGTATAGAGTTGAAAGTCTCACAAACGAGTGTATAGACTTAGGCTTTTAACACAGTGTTTAACATGCTGAGTTGGCGCTGCAGCCCAATGAGTTGACGCTGCAACATATTACTATTACGTTCAACTGATGATGTATAGACTTAATCAAATGAAGAACCTGAACAGAAGAGTCTACGCATTAGCACAATGAGTTGACGCACTGGTGTGAAGACTGTGCAGACAGAGTGAATAGACTTGAAGGAGTTATGCCAATGAACAGATGAGTCGACGCATCAGAAGGGGTGGGTCGACCCACTGCTGTCAATACTAGCTAAGCAGAGTGTAGATAAAATCATGATAGCATGCTTATCTGACAACCAAATGAACTGTACTCACTCTCATGATGAAACAACATTAATCTAGAGATAGAAGATTGATTTATAGTGTGAGACATCATCAAAACCATAGGGATGCAACAATCTCCCCCTTTTTGATGATGACAACACTATGAATCATGCAATATCAAGTTTCAACAAGAAGTTAATACCAGCTGCAACAAGCAGAATAAATTCAAGACATGCTCATGCAAATGAATTAAACATTCCCTACATCACACTCTCATCTCCCCCACAACTCATAATCAAATCTTCCACAAAGTAACATGACTCTCCTCAAAACTCAAGACAGATCCAATACATACTCATATTGCAAAATTCTCACTCATATTGCAAACGTCTCTCTCCCCCTTTGACATCAGCAAAAAGAACTACAGAATGTATGACAGTGCTGGAAACATGAGGACTAAGAGTAGTAACTTCTTAGTGCAGAAAGTCACGAGTAGGTCTTAAGAGAATAAGTGAGTTTCTAATCTCAAGAGAGGATTCTTTAGACGTCAGTACACAATAGAGAAGTAGAATGATAGACAAGTTTATCAGCATACATAGTGGATGATTGAGAGCAGGAGTTCACAAGTATGGCCAGATATAGCTGATCATTCAACTATTCCACAAGACAGCAAGAGACAAAATCAGAGAGATGTTCTCAAGGTATTGAAAACAAGTAATCCATTAGTTGCATAACAACAAGGAATTTTTATTGGAGATGATTTTCAAGAAGATCAATGAGTAAGTTGGTAGTTCACTTCCTTTGACATTAGGGAGACACCTTGATTAGAGGCCTGAAACCCCAGTTACTCAGAGTGAGTACCTCATTACTCCCCCCCCCTTTTTTTTAATAAGGAACAGAGTTAGTAACTGTGGCTTTTGACATTAGGGAAACACCTTGATTAGAGGCCAGAGTCCCCAGTTACTCACCAACAAGCCACCATTGCTCTGTCATGACTTTTCATTCATTTTAAGCATTTGACACCTCATGACTTGGGAGAAATATTCATTTCATTGATGAAGCTCCCAGTTTCTCAGTGATCAAAACAGAACATGTTTGTTCAGTTAAGCCCTTGTGTTAAAAAGATAGAATGATTGAAGACAATACCAAAAAGAACTTTTCTTGAATTGAGTCTTGAAGTCTAGATTTCAAGTTGATTGGGTCAGATATCAAGACATACAAGTTTTTGGCCTGAACCATAATCAATGACAATGTAGGAAGATATACTTTATGCAATTAGTCCAGATCTCTGAAGGAGTACCAAAGGAAGGATTCTAACTTGAAGATTAGAGTTACTGACTTATAGACTTAAGAGATAAGTGACACTCTATTTTCTGAGAGAACCACACTAAATCAGTCATGCAAAACCAGCAAAGGTACACATCTGGACAGCCCTTTTGAAACTGTCAGAGAACTTCTCTTTTCACATCACAACTCAGCTCCCCCTAAGACATAGCATACCTCAATAACCATTCCAGCAAAAAAAATCTCAAAGCTCCCCCTTACCTAGAGCATTCTGAAGGCTAACCAATAAGGATTCAGAACTCCCTCTTAAACCAGCATGAAAGAAGGCTAAACATCAGATAGACACAACTCCCCCTCACAACAAGAACAGGCTTCATAATTAAGACAATTTGTATAAGCCTAATTCTCTTCTCAAAGTGAAAATTTTTCATTATCCAGAGGTTTTGTGAATATGTCAGCAATCTGATTATCTGTGCCTACATGAATCAGTTCAAAGTTATTCTTAGACACCTCATCTCTTATAAAATGATGTCTTATCTCTATGTGTTTGGTTCGTGAATGCAAAACAGGATTTTTAGCAAGATTGATGGCACTAGTATTATCACAGTAAATAGGTGTGCACCCCAGGTCTACTTGGTAGTCCTGAAGCTGGTGTTTAATCCATATGACTTGTGTTCCACAACTCCCTGCAGCCACATATTCAGCTTCTGTAGTGGAGAGGGCCACAGAATGTTGTTTCTTGGAGCCCCAAGATACTAAACACCCACCCAAGAATTCACAATGGCCACTTGTGCTTTTCCTGTCTAGTTTACAGCCTGCATAGTCAGCATCTGTGTATGCTACTAGATTCAATGTGCGAGATGCAGGAAACCATAAACCAAGGGAGTGACTAGCTGACAAATATCTGAAGATTCTTTTAACTGCAGCTAAGTGTAGTTCAGTGGGTCTAGACTGATACCTTGCACACATTCCTACACTGAATTGTATATCAGGTCTAGAGGCTGTCAAGTAAAGAAGTGATCCAATCATACCTCTATAAAGTTTGGCATTTACTTCTTTACCTGTCTCATCTGCATCCAATGATGTATTGGTGCCTATGGGTGTAGTAATGTGCTTTAAGTTTTCCATGCCAAACCTTTTGAACAGTTCCATTGTGTATTTGGTTTGGTTGATGAAGCACCCATCTTCTAGCTGTTGTACCTGCAATCCAAGAAAATATTTTAGTTCTCCAACCAAGCTCATTTCAAATTCAGCAGACATCATGTTAGAAAATTCATCACATAGTTCATGCTTAGTTGATCCAAATACAATGTCATCTACATATACCTGAACTATGATGAGATCTTTATTCATGCCCTTGGTAAATAACGTCTGATCAACTTTACCTCTTTTGTAGCCCTTGCTGATCAGAAATTCAGACAATCTTTCATACCAAGCTCTTGGAGCCTGCTTTAGACCATACAAGGCTTTGTTTAACCTGAAAACTTGGTTAGGTTGAGGAGAATATTGAAATCCAGGAGGTTGTTCAACAAAAACTTCTTCTTTAATAACTCCATTTAAAAAGGCACTTTTAACATCCATCTGTTGGAGTTTTATATTCTTTGAGCATGCAAAGGCAAGTAATAATCTTATAGCTTCCATCCTAGCAACAGGTGCATAGGATTCATCAAAGTCTACACCGAATTCCTGACAGTAGCCTTTGGCTACTAGTCTGGCCTTATTCCTCGAGATGATTCCATCTTCATTCATCTTATTTTTGAACACCCACTTGGTTCCTATGATATTTATACCATCTGGTCTTGGGACAAGCTCCCAGACATTATTCCTTTCAAACTGACCTAATTCCTCACTCATAGCATTGACCCAAGCTTGATCAGCTAAGGCCTCTTCTACTGTTTTGGGTTCAATTTGTGAGACTAAAGCAATTAAGTCATCATTATTCACATTTCTAAAATGAGAACTAGTCCGAAGAGGATCTTCAGGATTGCCTATGACTTTATCTAAAGGATGGTCTTTAAGAAATCTAATATTTGTTGAAGACTCACCTGTTTCTCTTGGACCTTCCTGATTGGGGGAATTTGTTTCCCCACTTGGCTGAGTGTTCTCTTCTTCTTGTTGGTCTTCTAGAAAATCTCCACCATGATTAGAATCCCTGTCAAGATTTTCAACATTAGAAACATCTTTCTTTTCACTAAAAAGAATGTGTGAAGATTCTTCCACTTTCTGATCTGATACGTTAAATACCCTATATGCCCTTGACACTTCAGAGTAACCCAAGAATATTCCAGGTGAACTTTTGGCTTCAAACTTGTCTAAATCTTTCTTATCATTATTATGAATAAAATATTTTGCTCCAAAAATTCTGAAATGAAACAAGTTTGGTTTCTTACCTTTTAGAAGCTCATAGGGTGTTTTCTTGTGTATGGGTCTTACCATGGCCCTGTTGATTATGTAGGTTGTTGTATTGGCCGCTTCTGCCCAAAACCTTCAAGGTAACTTACTTTCAATCAACATGGTCCGGGCCATCTCCACCACTGTCCTATTTCTTCTCTCCACAATCCCATTTTGTTCAGGTGTCCTAGGAGAAGAAAACCTGTGAGTTAGTCCTTCTTTGTCACAAAGATCAATAAACATTGAGTTTTCAAACTCACCTCCATGGTCAGATTGAATAGAACTAACCTTGTACTTCCCTTCTTGTTTGACCTTATTGAAAAACAGATTAAACTTTTGAAATGCATCACTCTTATTTGCTAAGAAAAATATCCAAGAATATCTAGAGAAGTCATCTATGATGACATAGCCAAACCTGCTTCCATTAAGACTCTGAGTTCTAGTTGGACCGAAAAGGTCCATATGAAGAAGTTCCATTGGTCTCGAAGACAATGGCTCAGATCTTAATTTAAAAGAGTTTCTGGTCTGTTTGCCTAGAGCACAGGCATCACATGCTTTTGATATTGTGTTGAATTTAATTCTAGGCATGCCTCTAACTAAATCATGCTTGACCAATTTATTTAAAGTTGAAAAGCTAGCATGACCTAGACGTCTATGCCATTCAAAGGCATCATTTTCAGAATTGGCAGATAAGTAAATAGTAGATTCAGAATTCTCATCTAAGTCTACAATGTAGACATTATTAATCCTGTTGGCTACAAATTTAACCATGTCAGAATTTGTTTCAAGGATTTTACATGAACTATCATCAAATACAACCCTGTGACCCCTGTCACATAATTGGCTAATGCTAATCAGGTTGTGTTGAAGCCCTTCCACAAGTAATACTTTTTCAATGGAATTTGTGGAAGACTTACCTACTGTGCCAACTCCAATTATTTTACCTTTGTTCTTTCCTCCAAACTTGACCAGACCCCCTGGCTTCATCTCTATCTTGCTGAACTTGGATCGGTCTCCTGTCATATGCCTGGAGCAGCCACTGTCGAGGTACCACTTGTTGTCTTCAGCTGCCAGGCCGACCTACACAAGTATATCAAGCAGAGTGATTTGGAACCCAAGATGAGTTGGGTCCAAGGACATTGTTCAAATATCTGATCAAGTGTTTAGGTATCCAGATTTGTTTCAGCATGGTTTTCTCTGGCACCTTCCTTTCTGGTTTATTAAGGTTGAATCCAGCTGAACTGGAGAAGTGAGTTCTATTCCATTCATTAGTCTTCCTATTCCTAGGAAATTTCTTGTAGGCTTGTTGATTAGCATATTTTTGACCATGAAAGTTATTCCTCCAGTAGGTCTTGTTTGGACCCATCTGGTTGTTATAATTCTAGCTCTTATTCTGATTTATTTTCTTGGTCCAGTTACCATTTGTTTTCTGGTGAGTGGACTTAATGTTATTCTTCATAAAGTTCATTCCACTCTTAAATGGTTGTCCAGTACTGGTTTTTGTGTTTTCTTTAGGACTTTGAGTTTCCTTAGAGTTGTTTGAGCTGGATGGTGTGTCCAGCTTTTCTTTTCCCTTCTCTAGACAGAAGGTGATTGTCTTGAATTGCAAGGGTCTCTTGTTGGTTGGGTCATAGCCTAGACCTTCCTTATTGAAATTGACCCTAGTCCCTAGTATAGCATCTAGGCTAGTCTTTCCTTGGACAAACTTTTCTAAGACTTTCTGTTTGTCTTCCAGCTCCTTTTGAAGATACTCAGAATTCTTTAGGAGTTCAGCATTTACTTTCTTCACAGCTTCACATTTCTCTGAATTTACTCTAATTTCATTCATGCCTTCTTCAATTTTAGCTTTAAATTCATTGAGCTGTTTTTGACTTTCTTGAATTTCTCCCTTAAGCTTATCATTCTCTTTCCTTAGTGAGGTCATTTCTTCTAGTTGTTCTTTTAGCTTTTCATTTTCCTCACATACCAGAGTTTGTTCTTCAACATTTGTGTTAAATTTTCTTTTCAGAACTCTGTGCTCTTTACTAAGAGAATTAAATTTATCTAACAAATCACCATAAGCATCCTCCCAGTCATCAATTGAGAAAATTTCAAAGACATTTATTACCTCCTCTTCACTGTTTGCCATAAGGCAAATTCCATCTTCATATTCTTCTGAGGAAGCATCTTCATGGTCTTCTTCTTCCTCGCTCCATGTGCAGACCATCGCCTATGGCTTCTTCTTCTTCTGCACCATTATATTTTTCTTCTGAAGATAGGGACCCTTCTTCTGGAGGTCTGGGCATTCGCCTCTCATGTGTCCCTGTTTGTTACAATTAAAACAAGTCAATTTCTTAGGATTTCTATCCCTGTAACTGGTAAATTCAGCATTCTTGTTAAAGGGTTGTGGCTTCTTCTTCCTAAAGGTCTTTCCCTTTTTCTTCAAAAATTTTCTGAACTGTCTAGTGAGCATTACCTGCTCCTCCTGGTCGAGATTTGACAGACCTTCAAGCTCAGACTCGGACTCAGGGCTACTACTGCTGCTTCCACTGTTGCTACCCTTTTTGCGAGAAGCTCTTAGGGCTACATTTTTACCTTTCCTCTCACTTCCTTCTCCACCTCCTTGGAAATTCATCTCATAGGTCATCAGGGATCCTATGAGTTCATTCACAGTTAAGACAGTCAAATCTTTTGACTCCTCCATCACAATGGCCTTAGTGTGCCATGCCGGGGATAAAGATCTAAGGATTTTCCTGACTATATCTGCCTCAGCAAGATCCTTCCCTAGCCCTTTAAGAGTGTTAGTGATCAAGGATAACCTGGCATACATTTCGGTTATATTCTCATCTGCATTCATCTTAAACATTTCATACTTAGAAGTGTAGAGGTTTACCTTCGAGGCTTTCACTTAAGCTGTACCTTCATAGATCAATTACAGCTCATCCTGTAGATCTATTTAAAATCCACACTTAAATATAAAAAGCAATAGATATGATGAAAGCAATAAAATAGCACGAGGTGCTAAAAGGAGGTTGTGATCGCCAGAGACGCGAACGCCTCAAAAGATATAACAATTAATGAAGGGGAGAGATCGCGAAGAATACCTTGAAAGTGCGGGGATGTGAGTGCTCCTTTCTCTTCTAATCGGCCGGCCGATGAAGAGAGTTCTTTCTCTTGATTACCCTTGCAAAAATAACAAATACCACCATAAGAATTGAATTAGAAACAAGGTGGGTGTAGCGTCAAATTCTTGAATAGATGAGCATGAAATATCATAGGATTAAGACACACCTTGTGGGTGGTTGGCCCTTAAACCCCTATGCAAAAGGGTGGGAGATATATGAATGATATGAAAAATAAAGAAAAGGATGTGCAAGGGATGCACTGTCGGAGGTTCTCAACGTGGTTGAGAAGAAAGGAATTAATAGGATATAAACATGATGAAGGTATATGCATGCACGTATGTTTAAGATAATAAAAGGAAAGGAAAAAGAAGAGCATGTGCTTTGGCCTTGGATGCTCGATGGGGAGATGCAGAGGCTCCTCCTTCGGCCAGCAGCAGCAACAGCAGCAGCGCCTGTGAGAAAACAAAGCAAAAGGAAAAAAAAACGGAGGGGAAGAAGGGGGTCCAACCGAACAACAGAGCAATCGGCCCTATTAAAAAGGTAGAAGAGAAGGTAAGAAGGAAAGAGTACAAGGTAAGGAAAGATAAGAACGGGCAAGAGCCCAAAGAGGGGAGGATAAGACTGGGCAAGAGCCCAAATGAAGCAGGGACTCTCTGGGGAAAGGCTGCGTTCATTCGGAACACAAAACTGAAACACGACTTGGACCAGGGCGTCAATTAAAGAATTGACGACCTGCCAAAGGGCGTCTTTTAAAAAACACGCCTTATCTAAGGGCGTTAATTAAAAAATCAATTTTAGAATTTATTTGAAAAATAATGAAACACGTCTGATTCAAAGGCGTTAATTAAAACACGCCTTAACAAAGGACGTTAATTCAAAATATTCAAAATAGGGCCATATTTCATTTCTTAATATTATTTTCCCATTTTTTAGGTGAATGTGCATCTCGTCGCCCTAATTCCAACGACTATTTTTGCGAATTTTTCTGACACCCGGAAGGCCACCAAATCACCTCTCAAAGGGGTTACAAAAATAATAATAAAAAAATCAATTTGAAAGTAACGCCCGTTCATGCGGCGTGAATTCATTTTTTTGAATTTTTTATTATTTTTCAAGTTCAAAATAACGCCCTCTTTTAAGTCGTTAATTTTTGAAAAAATCCGAAAAATTCTTAGAAAAATCCAGAAAAATGGGAATTGAGTGGAATTGACGCCCTCAGTATATGTCGTCAAATTTTTAAAAAACGCCCAAGCTTAAGTCGTTATTTAAAAGACGCCCCACGTCAAGTCGTGATTTCTGAAAAATAGAGAAAATGCCCAAAAAATCCAGAAAAATCTAGAAAAATCCAGAAAAATAGGGAAAAATAGAAAAAAAGAGAAAAAAGGGAGAAATCCAAGAAAAGTGAGAAAAACCACACAAACATAGCTAATTTGAGGATCAAATTGGGGTATTACAAGGCAATATAAGATGTACTCACAGTAACGTCAATTTTGGCGTGTCTACAGCTGCCCCGCCTTGGCGTCTGCTTTGCAAGGGAGCGTAGCAAACTGAAAAGTAGATGCCAAGGTGTGATGAGACACGCAATCAACATCACTTGATGAGAATCAAATCAGAAGCACGAGATGAAGCAATCCCGGGAAATTCAATGAAACCAACGATGTTCGGATAAAACGGGGAGTGTGCACGCGGTGCACGAAGGAGATAAAATAAATGATCAACTTCCAGCGCGGTGGAAGTACCCCAGGTCACAAACCTGAAGGTTTCACCATTGGGGAGCGGTTACCAGCCAGTGGACGTGCTGCAGCCAAGGTGGATCAAAGGGAAAAGGATTAAAATAAGATGATAGAAATCCAAACAAGGAGCTTTCGAGAAAATGACCCAAAACAGAGACAAAACGAACTGAGGACTCAATTCGGCATGGAATATCTCACATTGAAGATCAAGATCAATTTGACCCACAAAATCAGCTTATCAGAATGATTTTTCAACAATTGTTTCAAATTCCTACATGAATGCATGCTGGGTTTAAAGGGAAAAAATAAATCAAATGAAAATATAGAATAATCAAGGATAATATTGTTAAACTGCCAAGACTGGGTCAAGAAACCAATTTCGCGAGTTGATACTAAGCCGAAGCCCGTTTATCCACGCACCAACTCGTAAAAGGGAACCATCGTCCCCAGTCTTGGATGGCTCAACGGCCTATCCGTGTGACTAAGACTCCTCTGGAATTATCATTGTTTTTGATGAAGGGGAACTCAAATTCCAGATTTACCAAAGCCACAAGGTCCTTGATATAATCTAATAGCGTAATAACATATAGTAGAATGCATACAGGGAGAGATGGTGGAGCAATAAGTATGGGGGAACTGAGAGATGAGCTGCAAGCACCGTGGGACTTTGATGATGATGCCCAGTCGGCGGGACCAAGAGCTTCTTATCCTGCGCTCAAAAATTTCATTAGCCAAGATATAATGATAACAAACAATGAATAAGGCATTATAGCAAATCAAAGCATCAATATCATTCAAACATGTAATGAACTGCATTGAAAAACATCATTGTCTGTTGTTTCATTAGGAGGATGTCAACTTGGCATAATCAAAGTTTGGAGTTGAAAGATTGAGGAATGCCCAGCGGCAAAATTAATCAGATGAAAAATTAGCAGGAATTTGATTGAATGATCTCAGAATGATAATCAAGATGATAATCAGGAGAATAATCAATAGAATTTGATTGAAAGATCTGGAGATGAATAATCAAAAATGCCCAGGGTGGCATGATAATATCGGGAAGAATCAATGGCTTGATAGCAATGATTGGAGAAAGGACTCATCCCGTGCTCTTGGTCCTTGTAAAAATGGTTCCTGCAGAACACCAATCAGAATATACTGCAAATTTTTTTTTGGAGTTTTGAAATATGCAAATTTTTATGAGTTTTCAAAAATTTTCAAATGTTTATGAATTTTGTAATATGCAAATTTTTATGTACTTTTGGAAAGATATTCAAATTTTTATGGATTTTGGCTTAGACATCACAAATGCAGCATCAAAGGGTGTTTATTGAACCACTGACTAGGGGTCCTCGTTCCTTCCCTTTTCGCTAAAAATTACCCAAAGCCGGGCGTGCGTTGAAAGTGGCGTCCTATAATCGACCGCCATTAATTAACGGTGCCCCTACCAAGGCCATACCCGAGAAACATTCGGTCTTGGAGGAAGAAGAGAAGAACAATTGGAGATAAGCTTTATGCAGGATGGGAGATATCAGGACTTGAATTCCTTCCAAGGTTTAACCCTCAAAGAGGTAGTCTGTTGTGCCGGGGCTTTGTGCCTTTGATTTTTTAGACCCTTGACATGCATACGACCAGGATTTTCCCTGCGGGGACTTTGCCACTCTTGTCATGCCATAATTCACAATTTTGAATTTATTGAAATTTTGATTTGATTTTCATAATAGCCCTTTTTGGCGAGATGTATATCATGAAAACTCATATGAAAACTCATATTGATTTTTCTTCTGGGTCAAGACTGCCCCTATTTGAGACTCCTCTCGTATTGGGATTTACCAAGGTTGGTTATCTTATCCGTCAACCTCTTGTACCTGCATTCGGCCGAGTGAAGGAGAGAAAAAGACTTTCAGATATACTCATGGCATGGCCAAGGTAGCAACGGTGTTTTACCAAAGGAGCCGGCTAAGGACGCCGTGAAGTGTGTGGAATGCCCAACCGAGGGTTTCTTTTAAATAAGTGGGGAGAGAATGTTGAATTCCCAATGCTGGGTTCTTTATCAACCAAAGGTGCTGCCAAAAAAATAAGCCTAAAGGACTCTTTTGAGAATGATTTCAATTAAACAAAAGCTTAAGATAAATGTTTAAAACACCACTCTTAATCTCATTAAGAAGCACTTGATTTTGAAAATCATGCGTGAAGTAATGAGAAAATGATATCATTAAAATGTGTACTTACGCCAATATGTTACCTTGCAACCTTTGTAGAAGCAGCTGTCAGAGGCGAGGTTGATAATCATGGGATTTGTCCTCTTTGGCAGTCAAAAGGATTGGAAGTAAAAGATTTTGGGAGTGGCTTAACAAGAATGAGTGGTGCTCAAACCAGACTCAGACGAATAAGGAGAAAAGGAAAAGAGGCGAGGGCTAGAACTCCCTCACTAAGGCGCGGAGACCCTGATCACATGGAACAGTCTACAGAAGAAGCGGAAAATCAAGAAGAGGGGTGAGGACTAAAGCCTCGGAAGTAATGGGAGAAAGGGCAGATGCCCAAGACAGTGGATGTGGAAGAAGTTGGGTCAGACCCAGAATTAGGAGGAATCAGAAGAAGAAATTGGTAGATGGAAAGAGGTGGATCCGGAGGGTCCGGAGGCAGAGGAGGAGAATCATGATAGGAGGAATTCGGAGGCTCCGGAGGAATATTGAAAGAAGGGATGCGATGCCCTGGGGAGAAATAGGGAAAAAGATGATGGAAAAGGAAGAAGAAAATGAAGGATGTGATGTCCCGGAGGAGTAGAAAGATGAATCGGAAGAAAGATGGAGGGTCCGGAGGTTCCGGGGGAATGAAATCAGGAGGGTCACGATGCCCTGGATGATGATAGAGAGAATAAGACGGAGAATTCGGAGGTTCCGGAGGAAGCAAATGGAAAGGGGCACGATGCCCGGGGAAAAGATGGAGACAATCAGGTGGAGAATCCGGAGGTTCCAGAGGAAGAATATAGAAAGGGGCGCGATACCCAAGAGAGAGGAATGAAGGAGGATCAGGAGGAAAATCCGGAGGTTCCGGAGGTAGCAAATGAGAAGGGGCGCGATGCCCAAGGGGAAAATCTGGAGGTTCCGGAGGAGGAAGGTGGAAAGGGGCGCGATGCCCGAGAGAAAGGTCCGAAGGTTCCGGAGGAGGAGAATGGAAAGGGGCGCGATGCCCGAGGGGAAAGTCCGGAGGTTCCGGAGGAAGAAGATGAAAAGGGGCGCGATGCCCGAGGGGAAAGTCCGGAGGTTCCGGAGGAGGAAAGTGGAAAGGGGCGCGATGCCCGAGAGAAAGGTCCGGAGGTTCCGGAGGAGGAGAATGGAAAGGGGCGCGATGCCCGAGGGGAAAGTCCGGAGGTTCCGGAGGAATAGAATCAGAAAGGGCGAGATGCCCAAAGAGGAGGGATAAAATTCCTGGAGGTTCCAAGGAGATAGCAGGAAAAGGGACGCGATGCCCCAGGGATAGTGGATAAAAAGATGAAGATGAATAAGATGGGAAGTGCGGAATATCCGGAGGTGCCGGAAAGCGGGGAAGATACGGGTTTGGAAACCCGGGAAGCAGGAGGTGCAAATGCATGCAATGGGATGGATGCGATGAATGCAATGAATGCGCGAATGCAATGAGATGCAAAGAATATGGAGAATATGAAGGGCGAGAGGACGAGATCCTCCTCCTAACCCTGGGAATGGCCCATGAAGAAAAAGTGATAGAGATGGATGAAATAATGGAAGGCCTTTTGGCATCAAGATAACTGCCCCTCCACGGCAGTGAAAGTGTATGAGAAATAGCCCCTGCCGAGGCTTCAATGGTGAATGACAACTCCCTTGGAGAGTGCAAAGTAATGGTGTGAGGGAGTTGGAAAATTGGAACATGAAGCATTGCCATGCCCATTAATTGTGGTGTATAGGAAGTGTTGAACAAATTGGGCATTCGCCCCTTGTATGGAGGAATGGAATCAAGATTTGGAAGAGGGAACAAAGGGTGCCCTGCCTGGCCCTTGGATGGCATCAATTCTTGGCATTCTTCCCTGAGCAATGGCGGTGACTTGGCCTCTGCGACCATGCTCGGCACAATAATCCGGATTGGCATGACTTCTTGAATCTTGAATCGCATAACCGTGGCCACATCTGTCTTGCCCGGCTCTTGATCACCTTCGGCACAAGTACTTGCAGAAGCACTCCCATTCCGAGTAGTAAAAGGAGGTGAAGCGGAGGCGGAAGGCTTTGTGAGTGGTGGAGGTATAATGGAAAGTGTTGGCGTAAGTGGAGGCGGAGGTTCAAACACATCAAGTTTCTCCCTTTGCTTGCAAGCGGTCGGGGTTAGCTCGAGTGCAAAAAGTGGTGGGTCCTGCTCAGGATTAGCCATAGGTAAAGGTGGAGGGTTATGTGGTGGAGGTATAGGCAAAAGGGGTTTTGGGGTTAAAGGGATAATGGAGGGTTGAGGTGGTGGTAATGGGATGTTAATTGGGGAAGGTTCAATGGTGGGCTCAGTGGAGGCTGGTGATATGGAGGTTAATGGCATAGCTGGTGGAGGTGTAATTGATGGGGGTTTGATTGGTGAAGGTGTAATCGGTGGAAGTATAATTGTGGGAGGTGTAATTGGTGGGGGTTTGCTACGGAGAAAATGCCGAACGGGGCGAGCGGCGTTGGGAGTGGGAGGAGACTCAAGATGTGTCGGCGTGGGTGATTGAAGTATCGACCCATCATCGTAACACCAAGAGGTCTCAAAAACAGGGGTAGGGTTAGGGACGGTGGCCTCATCCTGAGCAGGGGGTTCATCGAATGAAAATGGGGAAAGTGGAAAGTTAAGGAAACTCGGAAGGGGTGCCTGCGGAGCTTCATCATCATCGTATACTACCTCGGATTCTTCAGATGCCGGCTCTTGCTCGCTTGGAGTGTTGATGCCATAGTCCTCTCTCCTGTCTTTCCATTCTCTCTCCAACTTAGTAATGTCGTCCAAAGCGGCGTGGAGAGGATTGACCGGAGCGGTAGGAGCCGTGACCCTCTTTAATTGTTCCTCCATCAAAGTAATCTTATCAAGCAGAGATTGTTGGAGGGGTGTAACTGGAGCAACCAAGGGCTGGCAGGGCCTTGAAGGAGGAGGAGTGGCATAAAAATGCTGTGGAGGGGAATTAACGGGACGACCCGTAAAGGAACCCGAACGGGCTGGATTGCAAGGAATATAAGGGCCTCGGGGCCGTGATGGAGGAATAGAAGGAGACGGGTGTCGGACCACCCGAGGAGGAGCGTGAATAGGAGGAGATGGGTAATGGGCTACCCGATCAGGATTGGAAGGAGGAGGTGGGTGATGGGCCACCCGTGTAGAATTGGAGGGAGATGGGTGATGGGCCACCCGAATAGAATTGGAAGGAGGTGGGTGATGGGCCACCCGAATAGAATTGGAAGGAGGGAGAGATGCATGAGATGTACCCTCAACGGCGGCCTTAAGGGCTTGGATCTGTTGAGGGGTAAGATGATCTAACGCATGAATGATCTGGGAGACTTTCTCATCATTGGGACGAGAGGATCCCGAGGGAGTAGTGGCTCGAAATTGAGTTGAAGGATCATTGGATTGGACATTGCCCATGGGTCGGGCATGACCATAAGAATGAGGACGTGGTCCTTTGAAAAAATGGTGAGAATTTTGATGAACATGTTGAAATTGAGGGTTATAAGATGTGTTAGGTTGATCATCCTCATGAATTGAACTAAACATGTTATTTTGTTTATCAAAGTAAGCCATTATGCAATCCAAATAATGTGCAAACAGTTTGCAAAGAAACACACAAGTTGGAATGGTTACCTTGATTTTTATTTTTTTAAACCTTGGTGAATTAATGAATTTTAGCAAAGTTTGGAATGATTCACACAAGGGGGGAACCTAGTTTCAATATGAGTTGAACTCCAATGCCAACTAGGGACCCTCTCTCACCACGTATATGGCCAACTAACTCGGGACTTCAAAAGGGTACAACCTGCCCGGCGTCCGTGAGGGAATCCACGGGTGCGGGGACTTACGGAGGCTTGGAAAAGGGATTTCCAGTCCAAAGAGACGGAATGCTCAATGGAGGGTCGTCCCGATTCCAAGAGGGTGTGTGGATCCTAATGAAGAGGAGGGGGCTCCCAAACCAAAATGCAAATATGAATGCAGCAGGGTAAACAGGCCAACCACAATAATATGATCAATCAACCAAGATAAGCATGAAAACTCACCCACGGGAAGGGTTCTGGAAACCCACAGTAAAAACACGCCCTGGCAGGGGGCGCTACTAACAAGAGACACGACAGTGTGACTGTCGTGAATCACGTGAGGGGCCCAGGGGCAGAGTAAAACGCGCCTTAGGGTGAGGCGCTATCAATAAAAGGACGCCCTGTCCAGCGGGCGTCAAATCAAAAGACACGCCCTGATGTGGGGCGCTAATCAAGTAAAAGACGCCCTGGAGCAGGGCGTGAATTCACAGGCAGTAATATAAAGCAGGAAAACTCTCAAATATGCTGGAAAACGCCCTGTCAGAGGGCGTGAAATATGAATAAGACGCTCTGGGTTAGGGCGTTAAATCAAAAAAAACGCCTCTGCTAGGGGCGTGACTTCACTTTCTCCAGAAAAACTTCACGGCCAGCAGTAATAACACTCAATCACAACGTCATGGCAATCACTAGAATAAGCATGCTCATCAAGAATTTTAAATAGGTGGAGATTCTAAGGAAGAGACAACAAAATGGCAAATCAATTAGGGAAGGGTAAAAAATAATGGAGGTTGCCCGAGGGGCACAAAAGGGAGACGCACCGAGGGTGCAATAAGGGAGACGGCACACGCGGGTGCCTAAGGGGAAAGGGGTAATAAAGGAAGAACACAAAGTGTCCCACCGTGATCGCCAATTTGTAGATCTATTTAAAATCCACACTTAAATATAAAAAGCAATAGATATGATGAAAGCAATAAAATAGCACGAGGTGCTAAAAGGAGGTTGTGATCGCCAGAGACGCGAACGCCTCAAAAGATATAACAATTAATGAAGGGGAGAGATCGCGAAGAATACCTTGAAAGTGCGGGGATGTGAGTGCTCCTTTCTCTTCTAATCGGCCGGCCGATGAAGAGAGTTCTTTCTCTTGATTACCCTTGCAAAAATAACAAATACCACCAAAAGAATTGAATTAGAAACAAGGTGGGTGTAGCGTCAAATTCTTGAATAGATGAGCATGAAATATCATAGGATTAAGACACACCTTGTGGGTGGTTGGCCCTTAAACCCCTATGCAAAAGGGTGGGAGATATGTGAATGATATGAAAAATAAAGAAAAGGATGTGCAAGGGATGCACTGTCGGAGGTTCTCAACGTGGTTGAGAAGAAAGGAATTAATAGGATATAAACATGATGAAGGTATATGCATGCACGTATGTTTAAGATAATAAAAGGAAAGGAAAAAGAAGAGCATGTGCTTTGGCCTTGGATGCTCGATGGGGAGATGCAGAGGCTCCTCCTTCGGCCAGCAGCAGCAACAGCAGCAGCGCCTGTGAGAAAACAAAGCAAAAGGAAAAAAAAACGGAGGGGAAGAAGGGGGTCCAACCGAACAACAGAGCAATCGGCCCTATTAAAAAGGTAGAAGAGAAGGTAAGAAGGAAAGAGTACAAGGTAAGGAAAGATAAGAACGGGCAAGAGCCCAAAGAGGGGAGGATAAGACTGGGCAAGAGCCCAAATGAAGCAGGGACTCTCTGGGGAAAGGCTGCGTTCATTCGGAACACAAAACTGAAACACGACTTGGACCAGGGCGTCAATTAAAGAATTGACGACCTGCCAAAGGGCGTCTTTTAAAAAACACGCCTTATCTAAGGGCGTTAATTAAAAAATTAATTTTAGAATTTATTTGAAAAATAATGAAACACGTCTGATTCAAAGGCGTTAATTAAAACACGCCTTAACAAAGGACGTTAATTCAAAATATTCAAAATAGGGCCATATTTTATTTCTTAATATTATTTTCCCATTTTTTAGGTGAATGTGCATCTCGTCGCCCTAATTCCAACGACTATTTTTGCGAATTTTTCTGACACCCGGAAGGCCACCAAATCACCTCTCAAAGGGGTTACAAAAATAATAATAAAAAAATCAATTTGAAAGTAACGCCCGTGCATGCGGCGTGAATTCATTTTTTTGAATTTTTTATTATTTTTCAAGTTCAAAATAACGCCCTCTTTTAAGTCGTTAATTTTTGAAAAAATCCGAAAAATTCCTAGAAAAATCCAGAAAAATGGGAATTGAGTGGAATTGACGCCCTCAATATATGTCGTCAATTTTTTAAAAAACGCCCAACCTTAAGTCGTTATTTAAAAGACGCCCCACGTCAAGTCGTGATTTCTGAAAAAATAGAGAAAAATGCCCAAAAAATCCAGAAAAATCTAGAAAAATCCAGAAAAATAGGGAAAAATAGGAAAAAAGAGAAAAAAGGGAGAAATCCAAGAAAAGTGAGAAAAACCACTCAAACATAGCTAATTTGAGGATCAAATTGGGGTATTACAAGGTAATATAAGATGTACTCACAGTAACGTCAATTTTGGCGTGTCTACACATCCCACATTCGCTTGGCAGTTCTGTATGCAGATATACGAGCATATTCCTCTGGATGAACAGCACACTAGATTATGTTCAGCGCCGTCCAGTTGAGTGACGAGAGCTTCACATGATCATCTGTCCAAGCATCTTCGTTTGGTGGCAGCTCATATGGCCCCACCGTGATTACTCTCCACAATTTATGACTCTGAGCTCTGATGAACACTTCCATCCTGTTCTTCCAAAACAGATAGTTACTACCATCGAAATAAGGAGGGCGACTAATGGATTGACCTTCGGCCATGAAGGTTCTAGGACCACCACCATTTCCATGACCGTTCGTCCACATGGCGTAAACCTGCTCTGATACCAAGTGTTAGCGCAGCAAGAGTGATATAGAAGGGGGGGGATGAATAGATCACTCCCAATTTGAAGAAACTTAAGCGGAATATAATTTCTACTGCTAACGCACCTCCTTAAACCGTACACAGAGGAATGTAAATGAGAATGAAGAGTGAATCACAAGGAAGCAAAGAGCCGAGCAGATGAAGAGCGTAGAGAACAATATCAAACCACATAGGAGGCACTCGGTTTTTTAGGTGGTTCGATTGCAGTCCGCAATCTACATCCACCTCTCACTCCAACTAGAGTGAGGATTCCACTAGACGATGCTAGATAAATGTAGACTCAGTCTGCGAACAACACGCTGCCACACAGCTTGAACACCAAGGGAGACAAATCCTTCAACCAAGTTCTGCTACCCACAGAACTTGAAACCTGTTCTAGCTCCTAGCTAGAACACGACCGGAGAAACCTCTCCCTTCCTCCACACACCGGAGGGAAACTGTTAATGACAACCAGTCACTAACACCCCCAGAGATCACCGATCTCTCTTCCTCTGCAACACAGAGGGAAACTGGAGTGATACTCCCTTCCTCCATACACCGGAGGGACAACAATTCAGGTCAGAATAGAAGGATGAAAAATAAACAAAAGCAAAATGGAAAATGAAAAACAATGAGAAGGAATCGGTTCTGAAACCCAATACAAATGTAGCTTCAAATGAAGCAATTCATCAATCAGCACACTCTCTCTCTCTCTCTCTCGACCAAACTCCTCTCAGATATTGAACTCTCTGCTCTTTTCCTTTCTCTTTCTTTCTCTCTGCACTTTTCTTTCCTTTTCTGGATCGAAGGACGTATATGCTCTTCAGGCTTCTTCTTCGATCAACCTTCATCTGAAGACGAAGGCTTCATTTTATACCTGGAGCAGCAGCAGGGCACGTGTGGCTTCCACAGTTCCCGCCCTAAGAGTTCGGACCACGTGGCAGCATCCAGTAGACTGTCAGAACACGTGTCCTCATCTGGGCATTCTCCTTATCCTCGGATCACGTGCCCAGCACCAGTACGCTCAGCAACTGGAGGTAGATGGCGTCAACTCACTTGCTCCAAAGAGTTGACGCACCCATCATAGATCTTCAACCTTTTTAACCACTGCGTCGACTCCATCAGCCCGTGGCGTTGACGCATCGATGATCCAGTGATCAAGTCTTTAGCAGATGGGCGTGCTGCGTCGATGCCGCTCCACTGCTGCATTGACGCTTTGAAGGCAGCCAGAGGTGAGTCGTCCCTTTCTTGGACTGCTGCGTCGACGCTGCCAGTTGCTGGCGTTGACGCACGAACGTGTACATTTCTATACTGGCATCTCTTATGCCGCTGTGTCGATGTTTCTTGTTGATGGCGTTGACGCAGTGGAAGATTTCGTGAAGGCTTCATCGCTTGTAAGAGTCTCTGCTACTTTAACTGCTGCGTCGACGCTGCTTGCTTGTGGCGTTGACGCAATAGACAACGACGTGAAAGCTTCGTCTACTGATGCGTGGACGCTTTAAGCTTCAGGCGTCGACCCTGTTCCCTTCAGCAACAATAATGAAGTGTATAGACTTAGTGTTAACGTGAAGCATTGTATAGACTTCAGAGATCAATATAGCAAGTGTGTACATAGTGAGGGAGTGTATAGACTTAGTGAAATGAAGTCTAGTGTATAGACTTGGAAAGCTGTTCAATGTGTTGGGTTGGCGTTGTATAGACTTGGCTCAAGGAACCGAATGTATAGACTTCGCCACAGTCTAATGAGCATACTTTGCAAAAATGAGCGAGCCAATATGTAGACTTCACACGAAGCAGTCCGATGTACAGACTTCAAGAAGTCTTGACAACGGACGCTGTTCAGACTTTGCAAACACGAGACGATGTATAGACTTGCTAGTCTGAAGGCCAACTGTATAGACTAGAATCGCTTGAAGCGATGTACATACTTGGTGAGGCTCAAGCAGTGTACAGAGTTGAAAGTCTCACAAACGAGTGTATAGACTTAGGCTTTTAACACAGTGTTTAACATGCTGAGTTGGCGCTGCAGCCCAATGAGTTGACGCTGCAACGTATTACTATTACGTTCAACTGATGATGTATAGACTTAATCAAATGAAGAACCTGAACAGAAGAGTCTACGCATCAGCACACTGAGTTGACGCACTGGTGTGAAGACTGTGCAGACAGAGTGAATAGACTTGAAGGGGTTATGCCAATGAACAGATGAGTCGACGCATCAGAAGGGGTGGGTCGACCCACTGCTGTCAATACTAGCTAAGCAGAGTGTAGATAAAATCATGATAGCATGCTTATCTGACAACCAAATGAACTGTACTCACTCTCATGATGAAACAACATTAATCTAGAGATAGAAGATTGATTTATAGTGTGAGACATCATCAAAACCACAGGGATGCAACAACCTCCAGTTGTCGGGTTCCGCCACTCCATGTGGGCGTGTTCCCTGTATCTCCCTTACGCTCGGGTCAAGGGGAGATGCTGCCGAATTTTCGTTAGAAACGATAACGCATTAAAAAGATAAAAGGAAGCAATAAACAAATGAAAAGAACAACGACAAAATGCTTCAACCAAGGTAAGGGAACCGTAATCAATTCAGAGAGAGAGCCGAATCAAATAACGACTAAGCAACTTGAACATTCGTCCTCATGGGAAAAAGAATGGAAATTAATCAAGAGAAGAAAAGAAGAAACCCATGCAAAACTTAATAAAATCAAGAGAGAAAAGAAAAGAAAAGAAGAAAAGAAAAGCCTTAAGAGAAACAGAGAAGCGGACTCCCATGCCCCTCGCCGGTACACCCTCCAGCCACCCTTGGCCGGCACGCTCTTTGCCGGCACCGCCCCCAAGCCCTTCGCTGATACACCCTCTAGCCGCCCTTCGCCGGCACACTCGGCCAGGCCCTTCGCCGGCACACCTCTGGCCCCTTCGCCGGCACGCCTGGCCAGGCCTTCGCCGACACACCCTCCTTGGTGCCTTCCCCGGTACACTTCCTGTGAACCCTTCAACGGCACACTCCTTCGGCCCTTCAGCGGTACGCTCTTGCCACCCCTCAGCGGCACGCTGCCTAGCCACCCTTCCCCGGCACGCGCCCATGGCCTTCGCCGGTACGCTCTTTTGGCATCCTTCGTCGGCACAATCCAGGCCCCCCTTTCGCCAGCACACCCTTCATGGCCCCTAGCCGCACGCCAGCCTACCCCTTCACCGGCACACTCTCCCAGCCCTCAGCGGCACGCTCCCCTGGCGGCCTTCAGCGGTGCACCTTTCCTGGCCCTCAGCGGCACAAGCCCCTGGCCCTCAGCGGCATGCCCCTGGCCTTCAGCGACACGCTCCTTCGGCCCTCAGCGGCACACTCCCCTGGCGGCCTTTAGCGGTGCGCCTTTCCTGGCCCTCAGCGGCACACTCCCTTGACCCAGCGGTACACCAGAAATAATGATAATAATAAAGATAATAAGCTAAAAGAAATCATAATAAATAAACAAATAATGATACAAAAAATAAAATAATGATAATAACAGCAAACTCAAAAGAAGTGGGAGAAATAATAACAAACAATAATGATAACAATAACAATAAACAATAACAAATTAAAAAAAGGAATGAATAAGTAAATAAGAATAATAAAGAAATAAGTAATAATAATAATAAGCTTAATAATAATAATAATAATAAATAGACAAATAAACGATAACAAAAATGAATGAATAATAATGACAAACTCGATAAGAATGATAAATAAATAAAAGATAACCAAAATAGATAATAATAACAAACTTAACGAAACACGACAAGCAAATGAATGACAATAAAATGAACAAAAATAATAACAAACCTAACAATAACAATGACAAATAAATAAATCATAAAAAGAAAAAATGATAAATAGATAGTAATAACGAACTCACTCAAAGATACGCACAAATTAATGAATAATAATGATGAAATTTTAAATAATGACAAAACAATGGTAAAATCTACACCGCAGCCCCGTCTCCCTTGCAACCCGGTGCTGAAGGAACAACAATGTCGCCCTGGCGGGCTGGGCCTGAGTCTTGGGAATTATCCCGAAATGGCCATGACCCGACCTCGCCTCGAGCTGACATTCCGATTAAACCGGACTCATTTCTCCGGCCGGATCCTTTCCGAGCCGCTACTAAAATTGCCGCACGTTCGGCAGACATTTGAACGGGTTCACCTCGATTTCCGCCGCATTTCTATTACGGACCTGCGTCCGAACGTGAAAAGGCCCGTGAGCGACCAACATGGCCGACGGCTCTCGCCCCAATATGGTCGTGAGCCGGCATTGTCCCGGGCCGATAGCCCGTTAAATCGGATTCATTCTAATGGGATTCGCTCCCGTTCTTTCATTGAAATTGCCGTAAACTCGGCATACATTTGTACGGGGTCGTTTCCACCCACGTCGCACTTTCAATATGGGCCCTTGCCCGAACATGAAAAGGTCCGCAAGTGGCCGACAGAATCGGAATAGAACGAGACAGCTCTCGCCACCCCTGGACTCCTTCCATGGGAATATCAATAAGACCTCAGTGGGCCACACTTAGACCTCGGGTCTGTCCCGATCACGGTCATCTTCTGGGTCATATCCTCGGTCTACAGCCCGCTCCTTTTGAACACGTTTCCGATTCTGGAGTCTAGTCCCGGGACTCTCCCCCGTTGCCCTCCGGCATCAGAAATATTAATGATGCCCGCGCAAGCCTCGTTCGGACCACGAGAGGCGCCCCCGGTATGGTCCTGACTCGATCTCGCACCGGGCCAATAGATTCACTGGTTTCAGGCTACAACAATCGAGATTCAACCGAATGTTTTCAGTGTCTCGGAATAATGTACTTGCCATATCACGGCATACATATGTTCCAGCTCCTCCCGCGACGATTACAATATTCTCAAGCCGGGCACCCGTCCGAATATTGAACGGTCTCCCGAATGATCGACACGTTTCGAACGTCCACTTCTCCAGACACAGGGCTTTTCAGCCGATTCAAGGGATATTCCCTCATTGACCTTTGGCACCGGAAATATTAACGACGCTCATGCAAGTCTTGTTTCTACCGCGGGGGCCCACCGCAGTATGGTCGCAGCTTGCTCTTGCACCGGGCCAACAGATTTACCGATTTTTGACCGCTCCAACAGAGGTTTAGCCGAACATTTTCCGTTCTTCTGAACAATAAATTGCCATATCCTGGCATACATATGCTCCGGTCTTCCCGCGATGATCGCGCTTTTCCCGAGACGGGCACTCGTCCGAACATTAAATGGTCAGCACATGACCGACATGATCTCGAATGGTTTTCTTCCCGCCTTCGCGCGAGGATTTCAATACCTCCCAATAGACCTTTTTTGCAATTAATTTCATGGCCATGAGGCCTTGAATCCCGGCGATTAATCAAGGGTGTTCCCTCGTATGGGGGATGTAAATGACGCCGTGACCTTTATGGCACGGCGGGTTTTGGTCCCGACACTAACCACACAATCGTCTGACGACGTCAGATCGAGCGCACCATGGGCTCTTCGGAGCCTGAACAAATTGTCACTTTGTGACTGGCACGCCCATGCACTTAATAGATGAACAAACCCACCGAATAAACCGACACAAAAAGAAGACATATGAGCGTGTCGAAAAGTGCGTCCACAAGTCTGGCACGCCCGGTGGGACCTAAACTACCCTTCATCTCTTTGCCGGGATTTAGGGCCTCGTGGCCCCCTAATTAACGATGTTTGCCTACTTTGATGAATGGCAGGTGCTGTCTTCACTAGCCCTATGGGGAGAAAATCCGGACTCGGTGCAGCTGCCTTTGTGGCCTCAAGGGCGCTGCTTCGAAGCATGTGCAGCTGCCAGGAACCGTGGGGGCTGTTATATATATAAAAAAAAAGAGAAGAGAAAGAGAAAAGAAGGGAGGGGAAATCAAACCCCCTTTCCTCAAGGAGAAAGATAAGAAAGAGAAGAAGAGGAGAAAGAGAAAGAAGAAAAGAAAGAAGCAAAAAAAAAGAAGAGAAAGAGTCGGCGGGAGAGGGTTGTACGGCCACGTCCGTCGAGACCCGTGCTGAATAGAGATTACCATTGTGGGGTTGATGCGGTGGAGCGAACCACTCATCCCCTCCCTGAGGGGGTGGGCGCTCTCCTGCACCTCCACCATGGTCAATCATACAAGAAGAAAAAAAAAGAAAAAAAAGAGAGAGAAAGAAAGAAGAAAGGAAGAAAAGTTGCCCAGCATCGCCGATTAAAAGAGCTAGAAGAAACTCGGCATCCCGCCCGACTCTAGGAGGTTCCGAGTCCGTGGTGCAAAGACCCCGCTCGTTCCTCCTTCCTGCTGCCTCCATCCGGCACAAAACGGCCCCCGAGTGGCTGTTAAAAGACCCAGCGAGCCACAATTGTAGCTTGGTGAATGGTCGCCCACTGTGGGGAATGCTTTACAGGAATGAGGCCAAGCACGGCCACCACTCCCGAAGAGAGCATGCACATACCCTGCCATGGGGGATGAGAAGAAGATATATACCCTGCTACGGGGGCATAGGAGGCAAAGAAGAAATACACCCTATTCCCAGGGGCACATGAAGAGAATCCGCCCCGACTGAGGGGCACGCAAAGCAAAAGCTACACCCTGGCTTCGGGGCGTTTGAAGAAGAATCCGCCCCGACCTGGGGACGTAAGAAGAAATAGAGCTGCACCCCGACTTAGGGGCATTTGAAGGGGAAATACACCCCGATATGGGGCCACCTGAAGCAAAAGACATACCCCGCCATAGGGGCATAAGAAGAAAAGAATTCACCCCGGCCTGGGGACACACAAAAAGAGAAACTCACCTTGGCTTATGGGTATATGAAGAAGGAACGTACCCCGACCTGGGGGCATAAGAAACAAAAGCACACCCCATGCTAGGGGCATATGGAGAGGAATGCACCTCGCCCTGAGGGGCGTAAAAAGCATAAGAAGACACCCTAGCTTGGGGGCATTTGAAGAAGAAACATACCCCGCCATGGGACATAGAAGTCATGAAGAATACGCCCCGGCATAAGGGCATTTGAAGAAGTCACATCCCGCCTCGGGAGCATGAGAAGCAGCAAGAATACACCCCGGCCTAGGGGTATGTGAAGAAGAAATATGCCCAGCCTGGGGGCATAGAAGCCGTAAAGAACACGCCTCGGCTCAGGGGCATTTGAAGAAGCTACATCCTGTCTTGGGAGTATAAGAAGAAAAGAGTCCACCCCATCTTAGGGGTATTTTAAGAAGAAACACACCCCGCTATGGGGGCATAGAAGCCATAAAGAATACGCCCCGGCTTAGGGGTATTTGAAGAAGAAGGATACCCCGCCTCGGGGGACATTGCAAGCAGCGATACACCCTGCTTGGGTGCACGGGAAGCTAACCACACCCCACTCCTGGGGACACATAAAGAGAGTACACCCCGCCATGGGGGCACATGAAGAGAATCCACCCCGACTCGGGGGTACATGAAGCAACAAAGAATACACCCCGCCTTAGGGGAATCTGAAGAAGAAGCATACACCCCACCAACGCGGGGCACAAGAGCCGTCGAGAATCCACCCCACTTTGGGAGCACAAGAAGCAGACATTCCCCAGCGTGTCGGGGCAGAAGAAGAAGAATCCCCCCTCGGGGGCATATAAAAAAAAGCCAAGATACACCCGGTGCCCGGCGCACATGAAGAGAAAGGCACCTCCCTCTGGGGGCACAACAAGCAACAAAGATACACCCCATTCCCAGGGACACATGAAGAGAAATACACCCCTGCTCCAGGGGCATATGAGACAAAACTATACCCCGATTTAGGGGCATTTGAAGCAAAGACTTCACCCCGCCTCAAGGGGGGGGGCATAAGAAGCGAAAGATATACCTTACCCCGGGGGCACAAGATGAAAACACACCCCACCTTGGGGGTGTAAGAAGCCAAGAGATATACCCCGCCACGGGGCAATAGAGGCAAAATGCATTCCCCCCGGGGGCACGTAAAGCGACATACCCCTCGCCTCGGCGGCATATGAGGCCAAGAAGCTACATCACGGCTCGGGAGCATAAGAAACAAAAGATATACCCCACATCAGGGGGCATATGAAGTCAAGAATCACACCCCCGTCTTGGGGGTATTTGAAGAAGAGGCCCACCTCGCCTCGAAGGCCTAGAAGCCATGAAGGACACACACCGGCTTAGGGGCATTTGAAGAAGTTGCATCCCGCTTTGGGAGCATAAGAAAGAGAAGAATACACCCCATCCTAGGGACAAAAGAAAAAGACACATACCCCGCCTGGGGGCGTAAAAGTCATAAAGGATACGCTTCGGCTTAGGGGCATTTGAAGAAGGAATACATCCCCGCCCCCGGGACATATGAAGCAACATACACCCCGCCTGGGGCGTAGAAGCCATAGAGGAGACTCCTCGGCTCAGGGGCATCAGAAGAAGAAGTATGCCCCACCTCGGGGCACAGAAGCCATAAAGAACATACCCCGCCCGGGGCACAGAAACAAGGCGGCAGAATCCACCCCGCCATGGGGGACACGCAAAGAGAGAAGCCACACCCCGCCATGGGGGTATGAGAAGCAAGGAATGTACCCCGCCCCGGGGAGCATAAGAAGCAGAAGTCACACCCCGTCTGGCGGCATAGAAGACGTGAAAGACACACCCCGCCCGGGGGTGCATGAAGAGAATACACCCCGGCTCCGGGGCATTTGACGAAGAATTCACCCCGCCCTGGGGGCATAAAGAGCAAAAGGATACACCCTGACTTGGGGATATTTAAAGAAGGGACACACCCCGTCCGGGGGCATAGAAGTTGTAAAGAATGCACGCCGCCTTGTGGGGGGGCACAGAAGCAAAGAGACAGACATCCCGCTCTTGGGGTATATGAAAAGAAATATGCCCAACCTGGCAGGGTAGAAGAAGCAGAACCTACCCTGGCCCATTGCATAAGAGGTAAAAAAAAAATTACACACACACCCTGCCTGGGGGCACACAAGGGAAGAAACTCATCCCCGCTCTGGGGGCATATGAGGCAAAACTATACCCCAGTTTAGGGGCATTTGAAGAAGGGATATACCCCATCATGGGGGCATGAGAAGCAAAGAGTTTACCCCGCCTTGGGGGCATATGAAGCCAAGAATCACACCCCCTGTCTTAGGGATACTTGAAGAAGAAGCATACCTCGCCTCGAGGGCCTACAAGCTATAAAGAGCACGCCCCGACTAAGGGGCGTATGAAGAGAAGTCCACCCCGGCCTAGGGGTATTTGAAGAAGAAACATACCCCGCCAGGGGGCATAGAACCCATAAAGAATACGCCCCGGCTTAGGGGTATTTGAAGAAGATACATCCCGCCTCGGGAGCATAAGAAAGAGAAGAATGCATCCCGTCTTAGGAATATTTGAAGAAGAAATATACCACGCCATGGGGCATAGAAGCCATAAAGAATATGCACCGACTCAGGGGCATTTGAAGAAGAAACATACCCCGCATGGGGGACGCAGAAGCATAGAGACAAAGTACACCTCCACCCAGGGGCACCGAAGCAAAGAGACATACATCCCGACCTGGGAGCACATGAAGAAAGAATATACGCCGACCTAGGGGCGTCAGAAGAGGAAACATACGCCCTGATCCAGGGACATGAGAAGCAAGAGAATACGCCCTGCGAAAAGGGTATGAGAAAGATGAAGAATGTACCCCAACCTAGGGGCGCAGAAAGAGACACACTCCGCCCTTGGCACCTAAGAAGTAGAAGCACCTACCCCAGCCTGGGGGCACAAAAATACACTCCGCCCTTGGCGCATAAGAAGCAGAAGCATCTACCCCGACCCGGGGCACAGAAACAAAGAGACATACATCCCGATCCGGGAGCATGAGAAGAAAGATATACTCCGCCCAAGCGGCATTTGAAGAAACAACATACCCTACTTCGGGGGCACAGTAGCTGTAAAGAGATACACCCCCGCCTCAGGGGGGCGTAAGAAGCAAAAGATACACCCCGGCCTCAGGGGGGCATAAGAAGCAAAAGATACACCCCCGTCCCGGGGGCATTTGAAGAGAGCTACGCCCCGTACCAGGGGCATATGAAGAAGAAACATACCTCACCCCGAGGGCCTAGAAGCTATAAAGAATACGCCCCGGTTCAGGGGCATATGAAGAGAAGTCCACCCTGGCTCAGGGGTATTTGAAGAAGAGACATACCCCACCTGGGGGCATAGAAGCCGTGAAGAGTATACCCCACCATGGGGGCATTTGAAGAGAGCTACACCCCACCTCGGGGGCATTAAAAAAAACACACACCCTGGTCTGGGGACATAGAAGCCAAAAAATACACCCCGCCTGGGGGCACAAAAGCGAAGAGGCAAAACACACCCCCCCCTCAGGGGGGATGCACACCAAATGAAGCTACACCCCAACCTGGGGCACATTAAGAGAAAAAAAAGAGCAGAATGAAGAAAAAGACACGCACGAGGCAGACGTGGTCTTCGAGCCCGCCTCATCACACAAAAGAAAAGAAGGAAATAAAGAATACACATGAGGTAGACGTGGTCTTCGAGCCCGCCTCATCACACAAAATAAGAGAAGAAAAGGAAAAGAAGACACATGAGGCAGATGTGGTCTTCGAGCCCGCCTCATCACGCAAAAGAAAAGAAGAAAAGGAAGAAGAGACACACATGAGGCAGACGTGGTCCCTGAACCTGCCTCTTCACATAAAAGAAAAAGAGCAGAACCAAAAGAAGACACATGAGGCAGACGTGGTCTTCGAGCCCGCCTTATCACACAAAAGAAGAGAAGGAAAGAAAGAATGCACATGAGGCGAACACGGTCTCTGCACCTGCCTCTCTACAAAAGAAGAAGAGAAAAAAAAAGAGAGTCACGAGGCAGACGCGGTCTTTGCACCCGTGTCTCATAAAAGAAGAAGAAGAGAAAGAATAATCACGGGGCGAACACGGTCTCTGCACCCGCCTCTTCATAAAAGAAGAAGAGAAGAAGAGAAAGAACAATCATGAGGCGAACATGGTCTCTGCACCTGCCTCTCTATAAAAGAAGAAGAGAAGAAGAAAAAAAGGAGCAATTATGAGGCGAACACGGTCTTTGCACCCGCCTCTCCACATAAAAGAAGAGAAGAAGAGAAAGAACAGCAACGAGGCAAACATGGTCTTTGTACCTGCCTCTTCAAAAATCTTTATGAGGTAAACTTTTACCTCCGCCCTCCATCCACCCAACAAATAGAAACCAATCAGCATTCCACCGACGGGGCGTTAAACCAAAAAATATTCAGTCATCGGGGCTTCAAGCCGACAGATATTCAGCCATTGGTGCTTCAAGCCGGTAGATATTCAGCCATCGGGGCTTCAAGCCGACAGATATTCAGCCATCGGGGCTTCAAGCCGATAGATATTCAACCATCGGGGCTTCAAGCCGACAGATATCTAGCCATCGGGAATTCAAGCCGATAGATATTCAGCCATCGAGGCTTTGAGCCGACAGATATTCAGCCATCGGGGCTTCAAGTCGATAAATATTCAGCCATCGGGGCTTCAAGCCGATAGATATTCAGCCATCGGGGCTTCAATCCGATAGATATTCAGCCATCGGGGCTTCAATCCGACAGATATTCAGCCATCGGGGCTTCAAGCCGATAGATATTTAGCCATCGGGGCTTCAAGCCGACAGATATTCAGCCATCGGGGCTTCAAGCCGACTAAACCTTCCGCCGACGGGGCGTTAAACCGACTAGACCTTCCACCGACGGGGCGTTAAACCGACTAGATCTTCCACCGACGGGGCATTCAACCGACTAGACCTTCCGCCGACGGGGCGTTAAACCAACTAGACCTTCCACCGACGGGGCGCTAAACCGACCAACTTTCAGCCATCGAGGCTTCAAGCCGACAACTACCCCTTCATCGGCCCTCGGGTCGACAGCTACCTCATCATCGGCCTTCGGGTCGACAGCTATATAATCATCGGCTCCTACCCGACAACTACATCATCATCGGCTCCTAGCCGACAGCTACCTCATCATCGGCTCCTAGCCCACAGCTATCCCATCATTGGCATCCCAGCCGATAGCTTCCCAGTTAAAAAAATAGACCTCTCGCTTTGGTTCGGATCCTTCCCCGGCCAGAGAACAAAAGAATAAACCTTTCACTTTGGTCCGGACACTTCCCCGGCCAGAGAACAAAAGAGACCCTTCTTTTCGACTCTCACATCCCGCTACCCAACGCCCCTCGGCATGGCCATTTCAGCTGGGACCCACTGTCAGAATTAATCCATCGTCCCACCGCGCTTCCCGATTCTGGCTCCCGCAGCCCGCTCCCCAGCATCTTTTAGCCCGTATGGCTCACTCCCGTGATGTCCCTCGGGTTCTATAGCCCGCTTCCCTAATATCCTTTCAGCCCTTTTGCGGTCTGCCTCCCTAACACCTTTACTACCACTACACATATACGTAACAACAATATTTTCCTATGCAAAAAAAAAGAGAAACAACAACAACAACAACAAAAAACAACAAAACAAACAAATAAAAAATAAAAAATAGGGAATGCATGATTGCCCTGCTTGCATGGTTGCTTAATATAGAATAATACACCTCCTTGGAATTTTCTAGGACCGTGTTTCCTTACTAAATAATAGCGTCCCGATTCCGGATGCGCGCGCGTCACGGCATACGCTCGAAGGGAACCTAATTAGGGCAGGTGTCCACGTCAAGGGGAAGAGTCATGGCTGAATCGCTAAGCCCAACTCACAAAATCAACCTGAGGTAACGCTCCCACACTTAGCACTTAATGTGTTCAATAGCCTTCGAATATAGGGATTGCCCGAATTTCTTCTTAGCACTCTACGGAGACTCGAATTCCTGCACTCGCGTGAAAGGCAATCGTGAGGAAAAAGCTGCCTACCCCCACTGTAAAAAAAAAGAGAGAAAAAAAAGAGAAAAGAAAAGAGAGAGACGTGAATCCGGGTAGCTGGGAATCCCCATTGAGACACATGAGGAGACTCGCGCGAAATGGTGAAGCGAATCATAATAAGGACGAATCCTAGTAGCCGGGAATCTCCATTGAGACACATGAGGAGACTCGTGCCAAACGGTGGAATCCGTAATGAAATTATAATAAGGATGAGTCATAGTAGTCGGGAATCCCCATTAAGACACATGAGAAGACTCGCGCCGAACGGTGAAATCCGCTACCAAAATAAACAGACGGGGGGCTGTGCGAAGCTACCAAAATCGAGAGCCTGAAACATATGTGTAGGCACTAGAGTGATCCTCGAGTGTCACCAGGAAAACCTGCATATCCCTATGGTTAGGGCTCTTTGTTCACACATTTGCACTGTCACGCCATAGAGAATTGCCTCGGGTGAAATGCGTGAATTTAGGCTATGCATGCAAGACATGCGATATCCTCTTGACGGGTGCATCACCCCTCAATTGTGCCTTGCGGCCCACACCACATCTACGAATTACGGGCGATGTCCCTATCCTATCCTCTATAGGGGGAGCTACCTTACTTATATTTATGTTATGCCTGCTAATGAATGCTTGCATGCTTTTTTTTTAAAAAAATGATATAAAAAAATAACATAATAATAATAATAATAATAATAATAAAATAACAAGAGTGTGCGTATGCAATAAACTCAATTCCGGCCATCGAAGCCTACTTTCCTAGCACCGGCTCGTAGAGCTCAATCTTGGCCCCCATGGCCTACCTCTTGCCATCGCGGCTCGTTAATCCCCAACTTCGGCTATTTAAGCCCGCTCCTAGCCTTGGCTGTTTTTGACCTCCCTTATCGGCCCCTGAGCCGACAGCTTTTTAATCATCGGCCTTCGGGTCGATAGCTTTTCAATTATTGGCTCCCATGCCAACAGCTTTCAATCATCGGCCCTTCAGCCGACAGCTTTCTAATCATCGGCCTTCGGGTCGACAGCTTTTCAATTATTGGCTCCCATGCCAACAGCTTTCAATCATCGGCCCTTGAGCCGACAGCTTTCTAACCTTCTGGTCGACAGCTTTTCAATTATTGGCTCCCATGCCAACAGCTTTCAATCATCGGCCCTTGAGCCGACACCTTTCTAATCATCGGCCTTCGGCTCGACAGCCTTTCAATTATCGGCCCCTGAGCCGACAGCTTTTCAATTATCGGCCCCTGAGCCGACAACTTTCAATCATCGACCTTCGGGTCAATAGCTTTTCAATTATTGGCTCCCATGTCAACAGCTTCCAATTATCGGCCACTGTGCCGATAGCTCTTATATCATTGGCATCCACGCCAGCAGTCGCCCGGAGTTCTCCAAAAAAAAAGAGAGAGAAGGGAAGAAGAGAAGAAGAAGGAAACAGAGAAGAGAAAAGAAAAAGAGAATAAAAGAGAGAGGAGAAAAAAAAAGAAAAGATAACAAAAAAGAGAAGAGAAGAAAAGAGAAGAGAAGACAAAGAGAAGAAAAGACCAACAAACCATGTCAGCTCCCGGCACCCTGTCGGCACTGATGAAGAGACAAAGAGATCAACATATCATGTCAGCTCCCGGCACCCTGTCGGCACTGACGAAGAGACCAAGAGACAACAAACCAGGTCAGCTCCCAACACCCTGTCGGCACTGACGAAGAGACCAAGAGACAACAAACCAGGTCAGCTCCCGACGCCCTGTCGGCACTGACGAAGAGACCAATAGACAACAAACTAGGTCAGCTCTCGACACCCTGTCGGCACTGACGAAGAGACCAATAGACAACAAATCAGGTCAGCTCCCGACGCCCTGTCGGCACTAACGAAGAGACCAAGAGATCAACAAACCAGGTCAGCTCCCGACACCCTGTCGGCACTGATGAAGAGACAAATAGATCAACATATCATGTCAGCTCCCAGCACCCTATCGGCACTGACGAAGAGACCAAGAGACAACAAACCAGGTCAGCTCCCGACACCCTATCGGCACTGACGAAGAGACCAAGAGACAACAAACCAGGTCAGCTCCCGACGCCCTGTCGGCACTGACGAAGAGACCAATAGACAACAAACTAGGTCAGCTCTCGATGCCCTGTCGGCACTGACGAAGAGACCAATAGACAACAAATCAGGTCAGCTCCCGACGCCCTGTCGGCACTGACGAAGAGACCAAGAGATCAACAAACCAGGTCAGCTCCCGACACCCTGTCGGCACTGATGAAGAGACAAATAGATCAACATATCATGTCAGCTCCCAGCACCCTGTCGGCACTGACGAAGAGACCAAGAGACAACAAACCAGGTCAGCTCCCGACACCCTATCGGCACTGACGAAGAGACCAAGAGACAACAAATCAGGTCAGCTCCCGACGCCCTGTCGGCACTGACGAAGAGACCAAGAGATCAACAAATCAGGTCAGCTCCCGACACCCTGTCGGCACTAACTAAGAGACCAAGAGACAACAAACCAGGTCAGCTCCCGACACCCTGTCGGCACTGACGAAGAGACCAAGAGACAACAAACCAGGTCAGCCCCCGACACCCCGTCGGTGCTGACGAAGAGACCAAGGACAACAAATCAGGTCAGCTCCCGGCACCCTGTTGGCACTGACGAAGACACCAAGAGATCAACAAGCCAGGTCAGCTCCTGACACCCTGTCAGCACTGATGAAGGGACAAAGAGACCAACATATCACATCAGCCCCCGACACCCCGTCGACGCTGATGAAGAGACAAAGAGACCAACATGCTATGTCAGCTCCCGACGCCCTATCGGCACTAATGAAGAGAAGAAGAGACCAACAAACCGTGTCAATGCCCGACACCCCATCGGCACTGACGAAGAAAAGAAGAGACAAACAAGTCACGTCGGCTCCCGACATCCCGGCGGCACCGACGAAGAGAAAAAGAGACCAGTGCACCCGCGGGCACCGCCCGGCTCATCCTTTGCCTGCACTACCCGTGGGTGGGGGGCATTTGTGGACACCAAAAATTGCACACCCAGATATCCTACTCGGCCCGGCACTAACAACGGCACCAAGTGAAGAAGCCCCAGTGGGACTGGTCATCCGGACTCCCCAAATATGCAAACTGCCGCAGAGCCGTCCCCGAAGTCACGACAGCAAAGAGGAACCAACCCCCGGGAAGCTCACAATCCGTGGCCCCCGAAGAAAATCAAACGAATCATAACTCGTGCTCAAAACGGGCCCAAGTCAAGCCCCAACGACACACCCCGAGGGTGCCTCCAGAGGCACACCCCCTGGAAGCCCCAACGGCACACCCCAGGGTGCCTCTCGCGGCACACCCCCTAGAAGCCCCAGCGGCACACCCTAGGGTGCCTCCCGCGGCACACCCCCTGGAAGCCCCAACGGCACACCCCCGGGGAGCCTTCAACGGCACACACCCCAGGGAGCCCCAGCGGCACACCCCAGGGTGCCTTCAGCGGCACACCCCCAGGGGGGGCTTCAACTGCGCACCCCCCCAGGGGTCTTCAGCGGCACACCCCCCCCCCCCCAGCGGCGGGGGGGGGGGGGGGGGGGGGGCTTCAGCGGCACACACCCTAGGAAACCTCAACGGCATGCCCATTTGGGGCTTCAGCGGCACGCTCCTCTGGGTCTTCAACGGCAAGCTGTTTGCCCCCTTCAGCGGCACGCTTGGGCAACCTCCAGTGACACGCCTTTTGCCCTCCTCAGCGGCACGCTTACGATGTCTTGCAACGACACACTTCTTGAGCCCGTCTGTGGCACAGCTTGAAGGCTTTTCAACGGCCGAACGACGTGCCGCCCATGCCCTACGTCTTTGGCGCGCAGTGGGCTGTCCGAGGTGTCACCCGGGGATTGGGACACGTTGCCTACTCCCCCTGTTACCCAGGACAAGGGAGTCAACTCCCATTAAGTCCCCCCGACGCTTCCCACCTTCGGAGGCTCCCGCCACAGGGGGTATGAGAACCCCTCTTCTTCACTGAGAACAGAGGAGGAGGAGACAGACACACAGACACACGCAGAAGAGAAGAAGAGAAGAAGAGGAAGAGAAGAAGAGAAGAAAGAAGAGGAGGGGAGGCTACGCCTCCCCCTTCCTGCTGCTCCGTCCACCCGCCACCACTGTCCGCGCGAAGAGAAGAAGGATAAGAAGAGAAGAAGAGGAGCTCGTCGCTCCACCTACCACCACCGTCTGTGTGAAGAGAAGAAGAGAAGAAGAGTGGGTGGAGAGAGGGAGTGAGGTCCAGGAGGGGAGGATTCCACGCTCCGTTCCCCCCTCACTGTATTTTCTTTTCCTCTTTATTTCCTTTTATTTCTTGTTTTGCCGTCGTTGCGATGTATTAGCCCCCTTGGGGCACTCCTCTTATGAGAATAGAAGTAGAAGTCTTGCAAATATTTTTTTTGGACGTCTTCCTCAAGCATTTCTTCCGTGTTTACATCCTTCGGTGTTTCACGCCCCTTTCCCTTTCTCCTTTTGTTAGGGCTTGCTTCCCCTTGGGCATTTTTGCCTTCGCTCACCCCTGCGTGCCCTCAGCGGCACACCCCAGACGTGCCTCCAATGGCACACCCCCCTCATATGCCTTCAACGGCAAGCCCTTGGACACCTGCCCCGGTGCGCCTTGACCCCCCGTTCACCGGCACAGCCCGTGCTAGAGCCTTCCCCGGCACGGTCCTTTGGACCCTTGCCCGACACGCCCTGGCCAAGCCTTCAGCGGCACACCCTTCTGTGCCCTTCCCCGGCACGGTCCTTTGGACCCTTGCCCGACGCGCCCTCCCGTGTGCCTTCAGCGGCACGCCCTCACGTGCCTTCCTTGCCCGGCACACTCGCCCCTCCTTCTTGCCCGATGCACTCCCTCTTTGGCGAGTAGTCTTCCACTCACCGGTCCCTTAGAGTTTTCCGAGGTTTTATTAAGGTGTTGCCGCTCTCGGGGGCCCACCTCCAGTTGTCGGGTTCCGCCACTCCATGTGGACGCGTTCCCTATATCTCCCTTACGCTCGGGTCAAGGGGAGATGCTGCCGAATTTTCGTTAGAAACGATAACGCATTAAAAAGATAAAAGGAAGCAACAAACAAATGAAACGAACAACGACAAAATGCTTCAACCAAGGCAAGGGAACCGTAATCAATTTAGAGAGAGAGCCGAATCAAATAACGACTAAGTAACTTGAACATTCGTCCTCATGGGAAAAAGAATGGAAATTAATCAAGAGAAGAAAAGAAGAAACCCATGCAAAACTTAATAAAATCAAGAGAGAAAAGAAAAGAAAAGAAGAAAAGAAAAGCCTTAATAGAAACAGAGAAGCGGACTCCCATGCCCCTCGTCGGTACACCCTCCAACCACCCTTGGCCGGCACGCTCTTTGCCGGCACAGCCCCCAGGCCCTTCGCTGATACACCCTCTAGCCGCCCTTCACCGGCACACTCGGCCAGGCCCTTCGCCAGCACGCCTCTGGCCCCTTCGTCGGCACGCCTGGCCAGGCCTTCGCCGACACACCCTCCTTGGTGCCTTCCCCGGTACACTTCCTGTGAACCCTTCAACGGCACACTCCTTCGGCCCTTCAGCGGTACGCCTTTGCTACCCCTCAGCGGCACGCTGCCTAGCCACCCTTCCCCGGCACGCGCCCATGGCCTTCGCCGGTACGCTCTTTTGGCGCCCTTCGTCGGCACAATCCAGCCCCCCCTTTCGCCAACACACCCTCCATGGCCCCTAGCAGCATGCCAGCCTGCCCCTTCACCGGCACACTCTCCCTGCCCTCAGCGGCACGCTCCCCTGGCGGCCTTCAACGGTGCACCTTTCCTGGCCCTCAACGGCACACGCCCCTGGCCCTCAGCGGCATGCCCCTGGCCTTCAGCGGCACGCTCCTTCGGCCCTCAGCGGTACGCTCCCCTGGCCCTCAGCGGCACACTCCCTTGACCCAGCGGTACACTAGAAATAATGATAATAATAAAGATAATAAGCTAAAAGAAAGCATAATAAATAAACAAATAATGATACAAAAAATAAAATAATGATAATAACAGCAAACTCAAAAGAAGAGGGAGAAATAATAACAAACAATAATGATAATAATAACAATAAACAATAACAAATTAAAAAAAGGGATGAATAAGTAAATAAGAATAATAAAGAAATAAGTAATAATAATAATAAGCTTAATAATAATAATAATAATAAATAGACAAATAAACGATAACAAAAATGAATGAATAATAATGACAAACTCGATAAGAATGATAAATAAATAAAAGATAACCAAAATAGATAATAATAACAAACTTAACGAAACACGACAAGCAAATGAATGACAATAAAATGAACAAAAATAATAACAAACCTAAGATTAACAATGACAAATAAATAAATCATAAAAAGAAAAAATGATAAATAGATAGTAATAACGAACTCACTCAAAGATACGTACAAATTAATGAATAATAATGATGAAATTTTAAATAATGATAAAACAATGGTAAAATCTACACCGCAGCCCCGTCTCCCCTGCGACTCGGTGTTGAATGAACAACAATGCTGCCCTTGCAGGCTAGGCCTGAGTCTTGGGAATTATCCCGAAATGGCCATGACCCGACCTCGCCTCGAGCTGACATTCCGATTAAACCGGACTCATTTCTCCGGCCGGATCCTTTCCGAGCCGCTACTAAAATTGCCGTACGTTCGGCAGACATTTGAACGGGTTCACCTCGATTTCCGCCGCGTTTCTATTACGGACCTGCGTCCGAACGTGAAAAGGCCCGTGAGCGACCAACATGGCCGACGGCTCTCGCCCCGATATGGTCGTGAGCCGGCATTGTCCCTGGCCGATAGCCCGTTAAATCGGATTCATTCTAACGGGATTCGCTCCCGCTCTTTCATTGAAATTGCCGTAAACTCGGCATACATTTGTACGGGGTCGTTTCCACCCACGTCGCACTTTCAATATGGGCCCTTGCCCGAACATGAAAAGGTCCGCAAGTGGCCGACAGAATCGGAATAGAACGAGACGGCTCTCGCCACCCCTGGACTCCTTCCATGGGAATATCAATAAGACCTCCGTGGGCCACACTTAGACCTCGGGCCTGTCCTGATCACGGTCATCGTCTAGCTCATATCCTCGGTCTACAGCCCGCTCCTTTCGAACACATTTCCGGTTCTGGAGTCTAGTCCCGGGACTCTCCCCCGTTGCCCTCCGGCATCTAAAATATTAATGATGCCCGCGCAAGCCTCGTTCGGACCACGGGAGGCGCCCCCGGTATGGTCCTGACTCGATCTCGCACCGGGCCAATAGATTCACTGGTTTCAGGCTACAACAACCGAGATTCAACCGAATGTTTTCAGTGTCTCGGAATAATGTACTTGCCGTATCACGACATACATATGTTCCTGCTCCTCCCGCGACGATTACAATATTCTCAAGCCGGGCACCCGTCCGAATATTGAACGGTCTCCCGAATGATCGACACGTTCCGAACGTCCACTTCTCCAGACACAGGGCTTTTCAGCCGATTCAAGGGATATTCCCTCATTGACCTTTGGCACCGGAAATATTAACGACGCTCATGCAAGTCTTATTTCGACCGCGGGTGGCCCACCGCAGTATGGTCGCATCTTGCTCTTGCACCGGGCCAACAGATTTACCGATTTTTGACTGCTCCAACCGAGGTTTAGCCGAACATTTTCCGTTCTTCTGAACAATAAAATGCCATATCCTGGCATACATATGCTCCGGTCTTCCCGCGACGATCACGCTTTTCCCGAGACGGACACTCGTCCGAACATTAAATGGTCAGCACATGACCGACATGATCTCGAATGGTTTTCTTCCCGCCTTCGCGCGAGGATTTCAATACCTCCCAATAGACCTTTTTTGCAATTAATTTCATGGCCATGAGGCCCTGAATCTCAGTGATTAATCAAGGGTGTTCCCTCGTATGGGGGATGTAAATGACGCCGTGACCTTTATGGCACGGCGGGTTTTGGTCCCGACACGTACCACACAATCGTCTGACGACGTCAGATCGAGCGCACCATGGGCTCTTCGGAGCCCGAACAAATTGTCACTTTGTGACTGGCACGCCCACGCACTTAATAGACGAACAAACCCACCGAATAAACCGACACAAAAAGAAGACATATGAGCGTGTCAAAAAGTGCGTCCACACGCCCCCTTTATCATATATGAAGTGCCATATCCAGCCTGCCATGCTACTAAAAGATTGTCACTTGGCGTCAACAAACTGCCTAAATTTGACAAATTCAGTGGGCAAGGCTCCCTGAAAGAACACAATGCACACTGTGCAAGTCATGGGTGAATTGGTGGCGGACGAGTTGTACCTGTTGAAATTCTTCGGGTCTTCTCTAACAGGACCCGCCTTTGAATGTTATTCTAGCTTGCCGGCTGGATTTATTGACAACTGGCTAGATATGCAACAAAAATTTATAGAAAGATTCCATGTCGTCGAGGCAGAGGTGACCATGATTGAGCTATTAGCGACCAAGACAAAAAGATGATGAAGCTGCTGTAGAATATATCAAGAGATGGAGGGATCTTAGTATGAGATGCCGGTGCCCTCCGCATCTAGAGGGCGCAATGCAGATATGTAAACAAAATCTGAAGAAAGAAGTCCTGGAAAAGATAATTGGAGTAGAAATTTGGTCTTTTGACCGATTGACTAATTTTGCAACGAGATTGAAGACTTCTTCACAAGATATCCCTCAGTTTCTGTCAACTCAAATCATTAGGCCAGGCTGGTTAATAAATGGCCGCTGCTGAAAGCCGTCCATGTTGTTAGCCTCGGGGCAAAACGGCAGAAATGGGTACACAATCCTCCTCTCAATGGACCTGTTGAATGTCAAGAAAGGCCTCCACATCAGAATAAAGAAAAGAAGCTCTATGCCTTCCCAAGAGACAAGACTCGAGCATCGTTCGAGTGGGCTATCAAGTATAACAAGATTACTCTACCAAAGCCAAAGAGACCTGATGATGTCAAGAGAAGAGATGATCCGTATTTCTGCCCTTACCATCAGATCCTCGGACATCCTATTGAAGATTGTCAAATATTCAAGGACATCATCCAAGGCTTAATAAAAAGAGGGAAGTTACAAATAGGGGAGTACAAAGTTGATCCCCCACGCCCGCATGAAATGCCTGTGCCAAGGGCCTCAGTCAATATGATATCCATATGTGAACATCTGCTTGAAGAAGTGCCAGAGGCTTGTAGCCGGTGCACCTATGAAGAGGATATCCTAAAATAGGAAAAAGAGCAAAGAAAATGGCAAGCAATGCCAACAAGGAAGAAAACAAGACTGGTACCTCGCTTGCCTCCAGAGGACTGGGTTTATGGAGTCATGGCCCGTCCCACTCTGCCCCCTACAGTTGCTATCTGCCATCAAACAACCCCACCAGCAATCATTAAAAGGCTAACAGACAGTAAGAAGAAACAAACCCCATCGTGGGCATATGAAGAAGCCAACTCAACCATAGAATAGCTACAAACCATTACAAATGGGCCTGATAACCATGAGCAGACAAAGAACCAGCCTATGCAGCTCAAGAAGCATGCCCCTCAAAGATGCAATGAGTCCCACCAGTTAACAAAAAGAACTGAACAAAAAGCAGAAAAGCTAAACGCATCAAATAGCCCACTGTGGGGGCCGATGGCGACCATGAAGGGAAAGAAAAACAAGAGTGCAAAGGCTAAAAGGAGGAATCTTGTTTTCTCCTGCAACACATTGTCAGCATCTTTTAGCGAGGCGCAAACAACTGATGAAGATGACGAAGAAATCTGCTTTATACCTAAGGAATCAATTCCAACCAAAGCTCCGGCCTCTCACCTTGCTACCAGGTCTGGGAAAATGTCAAAGCAGTGCTCACCAACTAATAAGAAGGCCCAACACCACATTCCTCCTCCACCCAGAGGCATAGAACAAAGGGAGTCTATCTCGAAGGAGCTAGCTACAGCCGACAATGATGGCGGGAGGCCATTCATCTTGCACAAATCAAAGGCAGAAGGCAGTAGCACTCACGGCCCTTTCTTACAAGAGCTTGCCATGATGGCACTACTACACCAGAAGCAGCAGGAGATTGAAATGCTATGAAGGCAGCTAAGTGAAATGATCATAAAGCCATCTCTGCCACAATTGATGAGACATCTATATGAGACAGCCCAAGATAGTGCTAGCTTATCTGAAGCTTCAACACGGTCAGCAATGCCACGAACAGTACATGATCATTTAGGGGGCATCCTCCCTCAGCCATTCCAACCCACAGTCCCCTGGGTAGGTCAGGGGGCAACTAAAGCATCTCCGATAATGACGTCGATGAGGCCGCATATGCAGCCAACTGCCCTACACCCGAGATTAGCGGGTCTAGCCACAATGGACAAGCCAAAGGCGGAACAAACAATGAATACAAAGATGGCTGAAGAAGAAGTCACTAAGGCCGAATTACAAATAGCCAAACAAAAGGATAAAGAGTCCGTCGGGGACTACGTAAGCAGATGGAGAAGCCTTCGTGAGAGATGTAGGCACCCGCCTAGTTACAAGGAGTCTGTCCAAATCTGCAAAGAGAATCTGAAGATGGAAATTCTATGATGGATCATTGACTTTGAAGTCACAACCTTTGAATACTTAAGTGATATTGCAGCAGAAGCAGAAGCAGTCCTTGCAAGGCTTTGCCCAACCTCTAAAAGCTTGGGCCAAAAGCATAAGCTAGCTGGCAAACAACCAGCGCAAGAAGTTGGCACTTTGAAATTTGAAGCCTTTGAACATCAAGAGAAGAAAACAAAAGGGGCAGTTGACCTTGCTTCTGCCAAGCCAGAAACACAAGGGTCCACATTAAGGGGTAAAATGATGAAGCCCTATTCATTCCCAAAAGAAAAGACCTCGACTCTCTTTGAGTGGGTCCTGGAATGCGTCAAAGTGGTGCTTCCGGAGTCGAAGAGACCAGGCAACTCCACAAGAAAAGATAAGCCATTCTATCCTTATCACCAAGTAGCGGGACATCCTATCGAGGATTGCTACGTGTTCAAGGACATCATCGAAGGCCCAATCAAGAAAGGTGAATTGCAAATGGACGAATGCAAGGTGGATCCACCATGTCCACATCAAATGCCCATCTTCAGGCAAGCAGCCCCGTGCGACATCACTGTCCCTGCTGTCCCTCACAAACTTGGCTAATGTAGCACCCCCAATAAAATAATAGAGAAATTAAAACTTCTTCCTAAAGAATCCTACATGAAGGCCTTATATATAGAACCCAATCTTATGAGGACTACTATATAAATGTACAAGTCCAACATCACTTTATGCCAACACATGGGTAGTACGTAAGTGGGGTTTCCTTTTCCAACACAAAGGGAATGGGCGCCCCTTTACCAGGGCACCATTCACCAAAATGAAGTCTCCACAGAAGGCGTCAATTCCCTTGGGGCCACCATCCCACTATAGTATTAATATATATATATATATATACACCATGAAGGCCAACACGTGAAAGGTTGCAGTTTTGTCTAAAGCCAGGAAGAATGAATGCCCTCATGCAGAGGCATCATTTACATGAATAGGATCACCCAATTAATGAGCGACCCTTTACCAAGGTGCCATTTCCAAAGTGCTTCTAGAAGGTTGAGGCACGAACAACCTCATTTAGCTGGCAAAGCACCATCCTCTACCATGGACAACAATGATCTAGGATCTTGTTCCCCAACCAGACCCGCAAGGTAATAAACCAATGCTTTGCTTTGGCAACTAGATTTTCCTATAACTATTCCCCTCCGTAGCACAGGCAGAGGCTACTGCCATTATCAGTGCTGCGTGCAGAAGGGAATACATCCCTTCTTTCCCTCGGAAGACGTGAAGGAGCATCCTTCTACACTCTATGTCCTACTGTTGGAGCTTTACGGCGACGGAGAACGTGTGGCTTCATCCTTGGATTTCTTATTCTTTCATCTGTACCACGTATACTCCTCCAAAAAGGTAGGTTTTCTCAAGATCTAGCCCAACCCGTAGCTAAAATAGGATAACACAACAAGCTAGTATAATCCATCTGTCATGCCATGCAACCTGTTACTATAGCATGTTACACTTGTTTTAAGAAGAACATACTCTATTGCATGTTACACGGGTTTTACATAGAACAACCATAGCCTATTACACTAGTTTTTATATAGTCTGTTACATAGTCTGTTATACTATTTTTTTACTGGATTTGAACATATCCGATTACACTAGTTTTTTTACAGCCTCAAACGATCATGTTTTAGCCCTAGTATATAACCTATGTTACAAGAGATACATACTTGTTTTAAAAACCCAGAAAGTCTAGCCCTCAGGTGAATAGCGCCCCCAGCCAGGGCGCCATTTCCTGAAGGGGCGCCCCAAGTCAGGGCGCCATTTAATTGAAGACACTATGAAGTGTCGTCAATTCATTTCCAGCAATTTCCTGCAATTATTAATCAACACATTCAAAAATCTATATCTATTGAACTAAACCATAAAATTCTTGCATGAATATATTTCTGTGATCCTGATATTTTTCTGTACCTATCCATGTCCTTAATTCCTGATTTGGAGAAACTCTGAAAACATGAACAATAACTTGTATCTTAAAACGTACCTCACTGATGCGAAGCATGACTCAATTGACAAGGGACTCTATTGGTGACTCTCCGCAGAGTCTTCAATTAAATGAAGACACCTCAGAGAGGCTGTTGTGCCCCTTAGGCACAAGCATATGATATTTTGTTTTGATGATAGCAACACAGTGATTGTGCTTAGTATACATTGCCCTGCTGCATTGCATGCGTTCAGAGTCAGTACATTGCTTAAGTCTGTATAGGGTATTTCATGCATGCTATCAAGCCAGCACAAGTCCATACATCCGCATGCTATCAAGTCCACACAGTCTATACATTCAAATGGCATGTTTGCACGCTATAAAGTCTGTACAAAGTCTTTGTAGTTTCTGGCTAGCAAGTATGCACATCGGCTGCACATCACAAACAAAGTCTATACATTCTCTGCTGATGTGTTTATGCTGCAGCTCATTAAGTCTGTACATTCTTCAGGTGCTTCATCTCAGCAACTCTATACATTGGACTTGAGCATATAGGAAGTCTGTACAGCCCATGAATTAACGCTAAGTCTCAAAGTCTGTACAGCCTTTTGCATTGCACTTAAAGTCTATACATTGGCAAGTCTGTACATCGGCTTGTTCATGCATTCATCTCATGTCTGCACATCCACCAGCTGAACTGAGCAAAGTCTATACATTCGATAGTTTAGCTCGTGGCTAAGTCTGTACAGCCAGTGCATATGTTAAGTCTATACATTGCATCTTTACCTACGTTCTGAACTGAGCAAGTCTATACACTCCTTATGTTTACCTACGTTCACAACACCAAGTCTGTACATTGGGCTATCACATAAAGTCTATACATTCCTTAGCTAGAACTGGCAAAGTCTACACATTGCTGCATTGCTCGCACTGGCAATGTCTATACATTGGTGGTTGCATGCACGCATTTAAGTCTGTACAGCCTGTGAGGTCCGTCTCACTCAGCGTCTCAAGTGGACTTGAAGTCTATACATTGGACCGTCTTACTTAGCGTCTTTTGTGCATGTCACACACACGCAGAGTCTGCACATCGTCATAGTTGCCTCGATGCCATAGAAAGTATATACAGTCCACTATGCTCGGAATTTGACGCCCATCAATAGTGGCATCACTTCTGAAACTGACGCCTAGGAAAGAGGCGTCTTTTTGTTGAGCATCAATTTAACAAAGTCTAGACATCGTCTGGTTGCATATCGCATAGTCTGTACATGTTGCATTGTGTTCCCATGCTTTAACACTAGGCATTGCAAAGTATGTACATTGGTTGCACATTACACTCAAGTCTATACATTGCCTCATGCATTGCACGAAGTCTGCACATTGTGTGTTGCCATGCTTTGTCTTTGCATTCACCAAGTCTGTATAGCCATGCACTATCTTGCTTGCATGAATGAAGTCTGTACAAGGACTTGTTGTCTTAAGCTGATGACTCTCTTCGACTGACTGACAGGTACTGTCTCGAGAAGCTTAATGATTGGGCACATGATCCGAGGCTAGAAGGGCTGACAGGATGATGACACGTGGCCAAAGCATTTGGGCAGGAACTGTGGAAGACACACGCCCAGTGCTGCTCCTGCTGTTATAAAAGCAAGCCTTCTTCCTCAGAAGAAGATAGATCGTGATAAAAGGAGCAGAGGCAGAGTGAGAGCTTCCACAATCCAGCAGAAGAGAAAAGAAGAGAAGAAGGAGAGAGTTGAGAGAAGAGAAAAGAAAGAGAAGAAGGAGAGAGTTGAGAGAGAGAGTTGAGAGAGAGAAGAGTTGAGAGAGATGTTCCTCAGATCTTTGGTTCAAAACCAGATCTGAGTATTGCTCACTTGTTTGAGCTACATTCCCTGTAGGGATACATTTTATCTTTCGTTTGTTTTTGTTTTGTTTTTTGAAACTCTTGTGTTCAAGCTGTTAGTCAGCGTTTGCAGTGGAGGATTCCACTGGACAGTTAAGCTGTATTGCCCAGCGGTTTTGCAGAGGAGGATTCCTCTGGACAGCAAGCTGTGAGGCTTAACAGGTGAGGTGGATACCTCGAACAGCAAGCTGTGAGGCTCAGCGGGTTGTAGGCAAGCTGTGAGGCCCAGCGGTTCAAGCTGTGAGTCAGCAGTAATCCACACTCGGGTTGAGTGTGGGGTGGATGTAGGTCTGGAGGACCGAACCACCTAAAAATATCGTGTCTACTGTGTGATTGTTTTGTGGTTTGCATCACTTCTATATTTCTGTTCTTTACGCAGTAGATGTTTGCTTAGGATGGTTCTTCAGTTCTGGCTAGTATTTGCATTGTGCCCTCTATCTGTTCAGCAGAAGTTTTCATTCCGCATTTGAATCTACTGCAGTAGTTTTTAACGGGTGACTGATCTATTCACCCCCCTCTAGATCACCTTTAGCGTCCCAACAATTGGTATCAGAGCAAAACTCTTTTTAGCTGAGGGATTAAAACCGAGACCCACCTTTCTGAAGTTGACTTTTGACCCTAGCAAGGCATTAAGATTTTCTGTTCCTTGGGTCATGGTTTCAATGATTTTCTTTTTGTCAGAATTTTCATTTTCCAGATTTTCAATAGTTTTCTTCAATTCAGCATTCACTGACAAGATAGCTTCATATTTTTCAGTTGAAATCTTTATTTCATTTTCAAATTTTTGAATTGACAATTTCAACTCATCAATGACATTTTTCAGCAACTCATTTTCTTTCCTACAATCAATCAAAACATGCTTTAATTCATCAAAATCAGAACAAGCACTTTTCAATTTGTCATTCTCGGATTGTAAACATGCAACTTTATCAGAAAGTGTTTTATCATTAACTAGAGAATTCATTTTCTTCTTCAAGAGTCTGTTTTCCTTCTTAATATCATTTGCTTTATCTAACAGTTCTCCGTAAGCATCTTCCCAATCAGAAATAGTATAATGTTCGAAAGGGGATGATACCTGATCAGACTCTTCTTCTTCTTCTCTTCCATTCCTGGCCATCAAGCAGATGTCCTTTTCTGATTTCTCACTATCTGAGGAAGTGCTCAGCGTGCCTTCTTCCTCATCACTCCATGTACTGACCATGGCCTTTCCCTTTGGCGCTTTCTTCCATGGTCTTCCTTTGATTTTCTGTAACTCTGGACAATCAGCCTTCATATGGCCAGTCTTCCTGCAATGATAACAAGTATTATCATCAGATTTTTCAGTAGGGTTAAATTTATAACTATTTTGCTTCCTGCTGTGGTGTTTTCTGTAGACATTTTTCCCTTATGTTCTAAGAAATCTTCTAAACTCTCTTGTAATTATTGCTAGTTCATCCTTTTCAAGCTCCGATCTAGATAGGCTCCGATCACTGGATGATCCATTGCATCTAGACTGTTTTGAACAGCTATGCTTGGCCTTCAGAGCAATACGCTTCTTGTATTCGATCTCTTCAGCTTGTAGAAGATTCATCTCGTACGCCATCAAAGAGCCTATCAGCTCATTAGGTTTCATCTTTTGTAGATCTTTTGACTCCTCAACCACAGTTGCTTTGGTATGCCATATCGGAGTCAACGATCGAAGGATCTTCCTTACAACTTCATGATCAGTATAACTTTTTCCCAGATTTCTTAGACCATTTGTTATGATGGTCAGACGAGCATACATTTCGGTCACTGTCTCACCGGGCTTCATCCGAAATGCTTCATACTTTGTCACTAACATATTAGCCCTCGTCTCTCTCACTTGAGATGTTCCCTCATAAATGACTTCAAGGGTATCCCACATCTCCTTCGCCGTCTTGCAGGATGACACTCTATCAAATTCAGTGGGATGGAGTGCACACTGTATGGCGTTGATGGCGCTCCAATTCAGAGTAGATTTCCTGATTTCTTCTCTAGTCCACAATTCCTCATTCTCATGTAGTCATAAGGACCTTTGCCTATAATCTTCCAGATATCGTAATCTTTGGCTCTGAGGAAGACCTGCATCCGGTTCTTCCAATATGCGTAGTTGGATCCGTCGAAGAATGGTGGCTTTGTGGTGGACTGACCCTTTGCTATTAACCCTCTAGCATCCATGGCCATTCCTCTTTAGGATGTTAGTCCTGCATAAAGAGTTAGGCTCTGATACCAATTGTTGGGACGCTAAAGGTGATCTGGAGGGGGGTGAATAGATCAATCACCCGTTAAAAACTACTGCAGCAGATTCAAATGCGAAATGAAAACTTCTGCTGAACAGATAGAGGGCACAAAGCAAATACTAGCCAGAACTGAAGAACCGTCCTAAGCAAACATCTACTGCGCAAAGAACAGAAATATAGAAGCGATGCAAACCACAAAACAATCACACAGTAGACAAGATATTTTTAGGTGGTTCGGTCCTCCAGACCTACATCTACCCGAATTACACTGATAAACTGTGATCTCCTCCAAAGAAGCAGGAGAATTCATAAGTCATGAAGTGCTTCATACTATCTCTGTTCATTGGGTCAAATCTATAGGGAGAGTCTTCACCAAGTAACTGGGAGTACTGACCTCTGATCAAGGTGTGCCCTTAATGTCAAAGGTGAAAATTGTTCCTTGTAGGTCTTGATCTGAAATAGATCTAGTAGTTTATGACTAGTAACTGGGGGTACCTGCCTCTGATCAAGGTGTACACCTAATGTCAACAGGATAAATGCCACTGGTCTATTCACTTAGCTCAGTTTCTGAAAAATTAAAAAGTGAAATACAAACTGCTGTAACCCTTTGAAATCAAAAGTCATTGAGTGAAAATTATTTTTTCTCAATACATATTCAAGTTGCCTTTCTTGAACTTCCATGTTTAATCACAAAGGGTATTGTTTCTAACTTTTCTATTAAAACCATGTGCCTTAGATTCACTGCTATAAATGGAGTCTATAACTCTTTTTCAGTGGTCAGCTGCTTTACTCTATCTTTATCACTGTTAAACCTGAATTTTTTCAAGACTGTATATTGCTGATTCTTATGCTTTAACAGTTGTTTATAATCATGCTCACCTTTTGAACCAATGCTTCAGCTGTTGTGTAGTGACCCCTTCTTTATTCATGTTCCTTCCCTCCTACCTTCTCTACCTTTTGATTATCTATTTCATCCATCCATATTCTTTCTCAAAGGGGGAGAAATAATTCAGGGGGAGTTATTCATTCAGGGGGAGTTTGAGCTGTTCTAAGGGAAATCTACAATGTATTCTGCATGTTGCACTCATATTTTTCTTTCTTTTTGATCATGTCAAAGGGGGAGAAAATTTGGTTGGTGACTCACTGTCACTTTGTTGCCATCATCAAAAAGGGGGAGAATGTTATGCCCCTTAGGCACAAGCATATGATATTTTGTTTTGATGATAGCAACACAGTGATTGTGCTTAGTATACATTGCCCTACTGCATTGCATGCGTTCAGAGTCAGTACATTGCTGAAGTCTGTACAGGGTATTTCATGCATGCTATCAGGCCAGCACAAGTCCATACATCCGCATGCTATCAAGTCCACACAGTCTATACATTCAAATGGCATGTTTGCATGCTATAAAGTCTGTACAGAGTCTTTGTAGTGTCTGGATAGCAAGTATGCACATCGGCTGCACAGCACAAACAAAGTCTATACATTGGCAAGTCTGTACATCGGCTTATTCATGCATTCATCTCAAGTCTGTACATCTACCAGCTGAACTGAGCAAAGTCTATACATTCGATAGTTCAGCTCGTGGCTAAGTCTGTACAGCCAGTGCATATGTTAAGTCTATACATTGCATATTTACCTACGTTCTGAACTGAGCAAGTCTATACACTCCTTATCTTTACCTACGTTCAGAACACCAAGTCTGTACATTGGGCTATCACATGAAGTCTATACATCCCTTAGCTAGAACTGGCAAAGTCTATACATTGCTGCATTGCTCGCACTGGCAATGTCTATACATTGGTTGTTGCATGCACACATTTAAGTCTGTACAGCCTGTGAGGTCCGTCTCACTCAGCATCTCAAGTGGACTTGAAGTCTATACATTGGACCGTCTTACTTAGCGTCTTTTGTGCATGTCACACACACGCAGAGTCTGCACATCGTCATAGTTGCCTCGATGCCATAGAAAGTCTATACAGTCCACTAGACTCAGAATTTGACGCCCATCAACAGTGGCGTCACTTCTGAAACTGACGCCTAGGAAAGAGGCGTCTTTTTGTTGAGCATCAATTTAACAAAGTATAGACATCGTCTGGTTGCATATCGCATAGTCTGTACATGATGCATTGTGTTCCCATGCTTTAACACTAGGCATTGCAAAGTATGTACATTGGTTGCACATTGCACTCCAAGTCTATACATTGCCTCATGCATTGCACGAAGTCTGCACATTGTGTGTTGCCATGCTTTATCTTTGCATTCACCAAGTCTGTACAGCCATGCACTGTCTTGCTTGCATGAATGAAGTCTGTACAAGGTCTTGTTGTCTTAAGATGATGATTCTCTTCGACTGACTGACCTGTACTGTCTCGTGAAGCTTAATGAGTGGGCACGTGATCCGAGGTTGGAAGGGCTGACAGGATGATGACACGTGGCCAAAGCATTTGGGCGGGAACTGTGGAAGACACACGCCCAGTGCTGCTCCTGCTGTTATAAAAGAAAGCCTTCTTCCTCAGAAGAAGATAGATCGTGATAAAAGGAGCAGAGGCAGAGTAAGAGCTTCCACGATCCAGCAGAAGAGAAAATAAAGAGAAGAAGGAGAGAGTTGAGAGAAGAGAAAAGAAAGAGAAGAAGGAGAGAGTTGAGAGAGAGAGAGTTGAGAGAGAGAAGTGTTGAGAGAGATGTTCCTCAGATCTTTGGTTCAAAACTAGATCTGAGTATTGCTCACTTGTTTGAGCTACATTCCCTGCAGGGATACATTTTATCTTTCATTTGTTTTTGTTTTGTTTTTTGAAACTCTTGTGTTCAAGCTGTTAGTCAACGTTTACAGTGGAGGATTCCACTGGACGGCTAAGCTGTATTGCCCAGTGGTTTTACAGAGGAGGATTCCTCTGGACAGCAAGCTGTGAGGCTCAGCAGGCGAGGTGGATACCTCGGACAGCAGGCTGTGAGGCTCAACGGGTTGTAGGCAAGCTGTGAGGCCCAGCGGTTCAAGCTGTGAGTCAGCAGTAATCCACACTCGGGTTGAGTGTGGGGTGGATGTAGGTCTGGAGGACCGAACCACCTAAAAATATCTTGTCTACTGTGTGATTGTTTTGTGGTTTGCATCGCTTCTATATTTTAGTTCTTTGCGCAGTAGATGTTTGCTTAGGACGGTTCTTCACTTCTGGCTAGTATTTGCTTTGTGCCCTCTATCTGTTCAGTAGAAGTTTTCATTCCGCATTTGAATCTACTGCAGTAGTTTTTTAACCTGTGACTGATCTATTCACCCCCCCTCTAGATCACCTTAAGCGAACCCAATAATTGGTATCAGAGCCTAACTCTTTGTGCAGGACTAACATCCTAAAGAGGAACAGCCATGGATGCTAGAGGGTTAACAGCAGAGGGACAGTCCACTACAAAGCCATCATTCTTCGACGGATCCAACTACCCATATTGGAAGAACCGGATGTATGTCTTCCTCAGAGCCAAAGACTACGAGATATGGTAGATTATAAGCAAAGGTCCCTATGAGCTACATGAGAATGAGGAATTATGGACCAGAGAAGAAATCCGGAAATCTACTCTGAATTGGAGCGCCATCAACGCCATTCAGTGTGCACTCCATCCCACTGAATTTGATAGAGTGTCATCCTGCAAGACGGCAAAGGAAATGTGGGATACCCTTGAGGTCATTTATGATGGAACGTCTCCAGTGAGAGAGACACGGGCTAATATGTTAGTGACAAAGTATGAAGCATTTTGGATGAAGCCCGGTGAGACAGTGACCGAAATGTATGCTCGTCTGAACATTATAACAAATGGTCTAAAAAATCTGGGAAAAAGCTATACCGATCATGAAGTTGTGAGGAAGATCCTTCGATCGCTGACTCCAATGTGGCATACCAAAGCGACTGTGATTGAGGAGTCAAAAGATCTACAAAAGATTAAACCTAATGAGCTGATAGGCTCTTTGATGGCGTACGAGATGAATCTTCTACAAGCTGAAGAGCTCGAATACAAGAAGCCTATTGCTCTGAAGGCCAAGCATAGCTGTTCAAAATAGTCCAGATGCAATGGATCATCCAGTGATCGGAGCCTATCTGGATCGGAGCTTGAAAAGGATGAACTAGCTATGATTACAAGAGAGTTCAGAAGATTTCTTAGAACAGAAGGGGAAAATGTCTACAGAAAACACCACAGCAGGAAGCAAAACAGGTATAAATTTAACCCTGCTGAAAAATCTGACGATAATACTTGTTATCATTGCAGGAAGACTGGCCATATGAAGGCTGATTGTCCAGAGTTACAGAAAATCAAAGGAAGACCATGGAAGAAAGCACCAAAGGGAAAGGCCATGGTCAGTACATGGAGTGATGAGGAAGAAGGCACGCTGAGCACTTCCTCAGATAGTGAGAAATCAGAAAAGGACATCTGCTTGATGGCCAGGAATGGAAGAGAAGAAGAAGAAGAGTCTGATCAGGTATCATCCCATTTCGAACATTATACTATTTCTGATTGGGAAGATGCTTATGGAGAACTGTTAGATAAAGCGAATGATATTAAGAAGGAAAACAGACTCTTGAAGAAGAAAATGAATTCTTTGGTTAATGATAAAACACTTTCTGATAAAGTTGCATGTTTACAATCCGAGAATGACAAATTGAAAAGTGGATGTTCTGATTTTGATGAATTAAAGCATGTTTTGATTGATTGTAGGAAAGAAAATGAGTTGCTGAAAAATGTCATTGATGAGTTGAAATTGTCAATTTAGAAATTTGAAAATGAAATAAAGATTTCAACTGAAAAATATGAAGCTATCTTGCCAGTGAATGCTGAATTGAAGAAAACTATTGAAAATCTGGAAAATGAAAATTCTGACAAAAAGAAAATCATTGAAAGCATGACCCAAGGAACAGAAAATCTTAATGCCTTGCTAGGGTCAAAAGTCAACTTCAGAAAGGAGGGTCTCGGTTTTAATCCCTCAGCTAAAAAGAGTTTTGAACTGAAAACCATTTCATTCGTGGGAGAAAAGAATAAAGAACCACTCATAAAAATGGTCAATGAAAAATCTGCTTTCAATAATGTAAAATCAAAAGTGTCCAGTGCTAAGGACAAGGGAAAGCAGAAAGTTGTAGAGCCTAGAGCTGCATGCTCTTCTCCCAAGTGTAAGTCCAAGGCTAGGGGTCAGCCAGCTAGCACATCAAAACCCCAGTCCAAGGCTGCTAAGTCTCCACCACCATCAACTGCTCAGAAAAAGACCCAATATAAGTCAGTGCAATAACCTAGAGGGTCAAAGGTGGCAGGGAGACCAAGTGTAGCTCGGAACCAGTTTGCACATCCCTATTTCGCTAGAGCCCAAGTCTATCATCACAATCACTCACAACTACTTAATAGGTTTGGGTGGAACCTTGTATACATGAGGTCTAGGTATCAGAATTTCCCCACTCAGCCCTATAGATCTCAGCCAGTTAGGAGATGGGATAGTCACTTTAGGACATGGAGTCCTAGTCACCAAGTGTTCTATGGTCAGCCTAGGACCAATTTTGGCCACAACTTCCAGTACACTCATTGGCCAAGGCACTGGCAGAAAAACAACAATGTTTCTAATAAAATGAATGCCAGGACCACACAAAAACCATCACAGCACCAGAAAAAGAAAGCTAAACCTGTTGGTGCTGAGAAAAAGAAAAATAACAAAAAGAACTCTCAAGCTGTAGAATCCACCAAACCATCCACTTTCACACAAATGTGGATCCCTAAACAGCTTTTGTCATGTTTTCACTCTTAGATGTCTATTTCTGTCTTGGGGCCCAAACTATCTTGGGTTCCAAAATCTGCTCCCTAAGTGTGTTTGCAGGTATGTCTGGTAGCCGGGAACAAAATGATGAAACATGAATAGCTACTCTAGGCATATGACAAGAGGCAGGGCCAAAAAGTCTAAAAGCTGAAAGAAATTGGAGGCCTTGTCAACAATCTGATGCAACACCAAGGGTAAAAACAAATCAATCAGGTAAAGCAGGTAAGTGATTTACCTTCAGAATTGAAAAAGTCATGGTGATTTGGTTGTTTAATTCCTGATGTTCTCTTCTTGTCTAGCTGATCAGTCTGCATTCCAGACTCAGCTACTGAATTTAATTCTGCACATATCTGATGCTCTTCTCTTGCCATTTATTGCACTGTGTACATAAGATGCTAGATGCACTGCACAACCACTTTTGTAGTCGATGCATACCCTGCACCGAGTTTACTTAAACACATGTTCATGGTTGTTCATACATTGCATCGAGTATGCTTCTCTCATGTTTGTGCATGTATGTACTTTGCACTGAGCTCACTTATTCATGTGTTGCACTGAGTTTGTATGGTTCATTTAATGCATATAGTTGATGCATGTGTCTAATGTCTGCATATATCATTTGCATCAAGGAAGTTGGTTAATGCATATAGGACTGCTTTGCACTGCATTTCTTTGCATGCAATGTGTTGTTCTTAGCAAAATAATAACTCATTCATGTTGCTATCATTAAAACACCACATTATCAACAAAGCACAAGGGGCACAACAATCTCCCCCTTTTTGATGATGGCAACATAATGAGTCACACTGACTCGACAAACTATTCTCCCCCTTTGACATAATCAAAAAGAAAGGAAATGGTTTGAGAGATAAAATTCAGCACACAAAGATAGAGAATGAAACATAGTTCATTGAAATAGAGTTCCCCCTATCAACATGCATGCAGAACTACTCTCCTCTTAAATGCAGATAATCCATAACTCCCCCTGAAGCGCAGGAATGAACTCTGGTTGTGGCACCTCACAAATGCATGAACAGAATGAAACAGGTGGAAAATCCACAGAACCAGAACTAGTTGCAAAACATGATGGAAGATACCAACAGTGTGGAGAGTAAAATGATTGATGATAGGAAGGTAAAAGTAGACAACAATAATCACAAGACATCTCAATGAATAATCAATAGCAAGATTTATGTTGATCAGGCTGTCTGGAAAGAATCTGATCATGAGGGATTTTAAAGCATGCACAGCTACAATGAGTCTTAACATGAATAGACTCTCCTATCATAGAGGGTTATGAATTGGCAACTTAACCAATCTGATTTAGTTATGATGTATATCAAATTTATCAAATTAAACTCAATACTCATATCTGAATTCAAGTTTTAATAAAGGTGAACCAAATATTCAGATAACACTCATGACCGCTCATCTTCATCTTACACACAAGATCTCAATGACTCTTTTAAGAGTTACACAGATTAGTATTGATGTTAAACACTTTTTACAAGAATATGAGTTGACAGAATTTTTAATATATTTTCATTTGAAGCACATTATATTTTTCCTGAGCAATTTACGTTGATCAACACCTTTTTACATGAGGCACAACACGTCTCAGGTGAAGTGACCCAGTTACTCAGTGTGATAACTGTCATTGCCTCTCAACATTGAGACCAGAGTTAGCAATAGAAATGTCTTTTTACATGAGGAGACACCTTGATCAGAGGCCAGACTCCCCAGTTACTCGACACAAATATGCCATTGCTCTGTCAGATTTTTTGATAAATTTTTTATCAGAGATAACTATGGCACCTCATGACATAAGTTACTTTATTTCATTGATAAAAAAAAACCCAGTTTCTCAGTAACCACGTCATTGCTCTGAATTCACAATTTTTCATTTAGTCGACATTTTCAAGTTAATGTTTAACCACAGTACTCACTCTATGTATCTCTACCAAAGTAGCCTTGATTTCAAATTTTCAGAAATCAGATGAGAGAGTCTAAGGTTTTCATGACACATGTGGTTAAAGTTTATTAAACCTTATCATTCAGATATTTTCAATTCATTTAATTACAAATCTAAGAATACATAAATCTTATATCAGTCTGATTTAGTGGTTATTCTTAAACCTACATGATAAGAATTTCTACATGATTCAGACTGAATTACATGGCCTGCATCTTGAGATCCTCAGATCAGATCATTAAATTTAGCTGACCAACTAATCAACAGTAGAACCAAATCAGTCACACCAGCTAAGAGATATATGAAGGATGAGTATAAGCTGGTGGAAGAGTCAATCACCAATAGAGAAGAGCATTAGAAGAGAGTTTATCAACAAACAGTAGCTGAGTCTGGAATTCAGACAGATCAGCTGACAGGTAGTAACATATAGAAGGTTGAAAGAAGCTCTTCTTTGACAATATAATAAGTAGAAGGCAGAATCCATTATCAAGAGAGAATATGAAATCAGATGAGAGTTATACAATTACTAGACAAGAGGTGTTCAAAGTGTGACAAACTAAGCACCAAATTTAAATGCTCCCCCTGTCTAGATGCAATGGAATATCTTTTTAGATTTTTCAAATTTTAATACATGCACTACTCTTTAAATGTACAGCATGCAGCAAATCTAATAAAGAGTAGCATGATCATTAATATCATCACCCTTAACCAGTCAAACTCCCCCTGACTAAGTGCATGATATACAGTGAAAGCACATCTCATGATTTAAAATTTATGCTCGAAGAAAATTCATGCTGTTCAACCAGAGAGAGACACTGTCAAGTTCATCAATTTCATTTCAATTTTTCAGAAAGTTTTGACTAAACACAAATCAAGTCAACAAGATGCTTAACCATATCAAGCAAGCAATTTTCAGATGATGGAATTTAAACAGTGTTCAGAACTGACCTGAAGAGCAGGATCATGGGTCTTTGAATTTTTGAGTGCCTTGGTTTATTGACCCCCTTTATTCCATTCCAAGGCACACATGTAACATGTTAATCAATTTGATCCTGCAGGGACCCAAACAGCTTTGGGTCCTGCATTAACCCTGACAGGGGTTCTAAATAGTTTCTTAGCGGCATGATCATCAAATTCCATCAGACAACAATCAAACATAGAATGTCCAATTTTTCCACAATAATAACATGATGTAACAACCCTTGAATTCTTTTTGTGAACATCATTATAATCATGGAATCTATGTGAGTTAGCATGAAAATTTCTGTTACTTGCATGAAATTTTGATTTACCATTACCTGCCCACCAGCATTCAGAAGCTCGATGGCCAGGTTTTCCACATTCAAAACATACAAGAATATTTTCTTAAAAATTAGCTTTATTTCTACCAAAAAAATTTCTATTTGCAGGGAATTTTAAAAATTTGGAATTAAAGCGATTTACCTGAGCATACCAGCAGTCCTTGACTGCATGCCCATACTTACCACATTCAAAGCACCTAAGGTGTTTACCTTTTAAGTTATTATTGCCCCAATAAGTTTCAGTCCAGCACTCATTTGCCTTGTGCCCTGGCTTGTTGCAGGTGAAACAAATAGTATGCTGACTTGAAATAGATCTATATCTATGTGGGCCATGAGCATGTGTGAAAAATCTAGAATTCACATTGTTGTCTTCTTTCATTTTAAAACATGCATTCATTAGATGACCACGCCTACCACAGTAGTAAGAAGATGCACCAGATTTCTTAGTGGCATGGTTTCTATCAGATGAATTCCTAGAATGCATTGCTTCACTAGCATGCTCATCTTCAAGCAACAGTCTGCAATCATCCATTACATGCCCTATCTTGCCACAATAATGACATGACACTTGTGATTTCTTGGCAACATGATTACTAACAGACTGACTAGATGCATGAAAATGAGTACATGAAGCATGAGCATTTTGAATTGACCCATTAAGTTCAACCGAGTTGGCAGATCTTAGAGTGTAACCATACATATTCTTTACCTTCTTTGTTTGACCCTTCCTTTTCGATTTCTGATTATTCTCAACAATTTTTGTTTGCTTTTCATTTTTCTGGGCTTTGAACTGAAATACAGATGTTGAAGGTGATTTTTGATTTTTATTTTATTTTGGGGATTGATTTGAGGTACCAGCTACATCAGAGCTTTGCACAAAAGTGGTGTATAGCTGGTTTTTAGTGATTTCCTTAACATTAGAACTGCAACTTATCAACTATTTTCACTTTTATAGCTCTTAATCTTTGTCTCATGGTTAGAATAGAAAAAGTTTTTTTTAATGCCTGAAAGTGTTAAACTGGAAATGTCTAGAAAAGGTAAATAGAGTGTGTACTATTTTTTTAAACAATCACTCTAAAAGAAAGAAGGGCAGCAGTAAATAAGATCATCAATGTAAAGAGCTGAACATAGTGACAGAGCAATGGCTGAATTGCACTGAGAAACTGTGATCTCCTCCAAAGAAGCAGGAGAATTCATAAGTCATGAAGTGCTTCAGACTACCTCTATTCATAGGGTCAAATCTATAGGGAGAGTTTTCACCAAGTAATTGGGGGTACTGGCCTCTAATCAAGGTGTGCCCTTAATGTCAAAGGTGAAAATTGTTTCTTGTAGGTCTTGATCTGAAATAGATCTAGTAGTTTATGCCTAGTAACTGGGGGTACCTGCCTCTGATCAAGGTGTACACCTAATGTCAACAGCATAAATGCCACTGGTCTATTCACTTAGCTCAGTTTCTGAAAAATTAAAAAGTGAAATACAAACTGCTGTAACCCTTTGAAAATAAAAGTCACACACACGCAGAGTCTGCACATCGTCATAGTTGCCTCGATGCCATAGAAAGTCTATACAGTCCACTATGCTCTGATACCAATTGTTGGGACGCTAAAGGTGATCTAGAGGGGGGTGAATAGATCAGTCACCCGTTAAAAACTACTGCAGTAGATTCAAATGCGGAATGAAAACTTCTGCTGAACAGATAGAGGGCACAAAGCAAATACTAGCCAGAACTGAAGAACCGTCCTAAGCAAACATCTACTGCACAAAGAACAGAAATATAGAAGCGATGCAAACCACAAAACAATCACACAGTAGACAAGATATTTTTCAGCAAGTCATTTTCTTTCCTACAATCAATCAAAACATGCTTTAATTCATCAAAATCAGAACAAGCACTTTTCAATTTATCATTCTTTGATTGTAAACATGCAACTTTATCATAAAGTGTTTTATCATTAAGCAGAGAATTCATTTTCTTCTTCAAGAGTCTGTTTTCCTTCTTAATATCATTCGCTTTATCTAACAGTTCTCCATAAGCATCTTCCCAATCAGAAATAGTATAATGTTCGAAAGGGGATGATACCTAATCAAACTCTTCTTCTTCTTCTCTTCCATTCCTGGCCATCAAGCAGATGTCCTTTTCTGATTTCTCACTATCTGAGGAAGTGCTCAGCGTGCCTTCTTCCTCATCACTCCATGTACTGACCATGGCCTTTCCCTTTGGCGCTTTCTTCCATGGTCTTCCTTTGATTTTCTGTAACTCTGGACAATCAGCCTTCATATGGCCAGTCTTCCTGCAATGATAACAAGTATTATCGTCAGATTTTTCAGCAGGGTTAAATTTATACCTGTTTTGCTTCCTGCTGTGGTGTTTTCTGTAGACATTTTCCCCTTCTGTTCTAAGAAATATTCTGAACTCTCTTGTAATCATAGCTAGTTCATCCTTTTCAAGCACCGATCCAGATAGGCTCCGATCCCTGGATGATCCATTGCATCTGGACTATTTTGAACAGCTATGCTTAGCCTTCAGAGCAATAGGCTTCTTGTATTTGAGCTCTTCAACTTGTAGAAGATTCATCTCGTACGCCATCAAAGAGCCTATCAGCTCATTAGGTTTCATCTTTTGTAGATCTTTTGACTCCTCAACCACAGTTGCTTTGGTATGCCATATCGGAGTCAACGATCGAAGGATCTTCCTCACAACTTCATGATCAGTATAACTTTTTCCCAGATTTCTTAGACCATTTGTTATGATGGTCAGACGAGCATATATTTCGGTCACTGTCTCACCGGGCTTCATCCGAAATGCTTCATACTTTGTCACTAACATATTAGCCCTCGTCTCTCTCACTTGAGATGTTCCCTCATAAATGACTTCAAGGGTATCCCACATCTCCTTCGCTGTCTTGCAGGATGACACTCTATCAAATTCAGTGGGATGGAGTGCACACTGTATGGCGTTGATGGCGCTCCAATTCAGAGTAGATTTCCTGGTTTCTTCTCTAGTCCACAATTCCTCGTTCTCATGTAGCTCATAAGGACCTTTGCTTATAATCTTCCAGATATCGTAATCTTTGGCTCTGAGGAAGACCTGCATCCGGTTCTTCCAATATGGGTAGTTGGATCCGTTGAAGAATGGTGGCTTTGTGGTGGACTGACCCTCTGCTATTAACCCTCTAGCATCCATGGCCGTTCCTCTTTAGGATGTTAGTCCTGCACAAAGAGTTAGGCTCTGATACCAAGTGTTGGGTTCGGTGTAGTGGATTCAGAGGGGGGTGAATGAATCAACCCTTTAAAAATTTCGCTCAAATAAAATCTATTGCTCAGAACAGTGGAATTGAAAACTGTTGTAGAGATATTCTGAGAATACTTAGAATGATCTTGGCAAGACAACACAATTGAATTGACCCTCACACGATCCTAAGCAAACATCTAATGTGCGTAGCAATGAGATGAACACATATAGAAAATCAAACCATATCATCCCTATGCATTCATCTAGCGGAAGCAAGTAAGAAATCAAACTACAGTGTACACAAGAGATTTTTAGGTGGTTCGGTCCTCCAGACCTACGTCCACCCCACACTCAACCCGAGTGTGGATTACTGCTGACTCACAGCTTGAGCCGTTGGGCATCACAGCTTGCCTACAACCGCTGAGCCTCACAGCTTGCTGTCCGAGGTATCCACCTCGCCTGCTGAGCCTCACAGCTTGCTGTCAAGAGGAATCCTCCTCTGCGAAACCGCTGGGCAATACAGCTTAGCCGTCCAGTGGAATCCTCCACTGCAAACGCTGACTAACAGCTTGAAGAAAGGTATAAAATGAAAACCAAAAATAAGAAACTACAGCAACGAAAAGCTGTAAACAATGAAGCACGAATGTGGCTCACAAGGAGCTGACTGGATTGGATTTGATCCAACTTCCAGTGGAGACAGATTATCTGATGGAGTCTTCTCTCTTCTTAACTCACGAGCTCTCTCCCTCTTTCTTTTTCTTCTTCTGCTGATCTCTCACTTTCTTTTTCTTTCTCTCTTTCTTTTCTCTTCTACTGGATCGAACGGGCTCTCTATTCTTCTGCTTTTCCTTCTTGTCTTCTGTATGTTCGATCAGCCTCCTCTTGAGGAAGAAGACTTCCTTTAATAGTAGCAGCAATAGGAGGGCGTGTGGCTTCCACATTTCCAGCCCAATCATTTTGGTCACGTGGCAGCATCCAGGCTTGCTGTTGTACACGTGTCACAATCTGGGCACCTCGTCCATCCTTGGATCACGTGCCTTCATTAAGCTTTACGAAGAGTACCTGTCAGACAGAGGATAGAGTTATCAATTTAAGTCTAAAACCCTGTACAGACTTTGTAGGGTGTAATGCATTGTGTAGACTTATTGTTTGTCCAGCTAGCCAATGTATAAACTTGGCGTTTGTACAACTAGCCGTTGTATGGACTTTGAATTCTGAAGCGCACAAGCCGTTGTATAGACTTGGCGTTATGAAGCACACAAACCGTTGTATAGACTTAGCGAATGAACGTACTTGCATGAGACGCCCGATGTATAGACTTTGCATGAGACTCCCGATGTATAGACTTGACAAATGAACATACTTGCATGAGACGCAACATGAGATGCTCAATGTACAGACTTTGCATGAGACACTGCATGAGGCGCTGAGCTGCCAAGAATGTATAGACTTGCATGAGACACTGCATGAGACGATGCGATGTACAGACTTGCCTGGCCGATGCATAGACTTTAAGGTAAGACGCTAGATGCTGTACAGACTTTACTTGCATGTGCAGACTTGGCGATGTATAGACTTGCACAGTTCTAGCTAAGGGATGTATAGACTTTATGTGAAAGCCTAATGTACAGACTTGTTGAACTGAATGTAGGTAAAGATAAGGAATGTATAGACTTGCTCAGTTCAGCTGCATGAAGCAAGGCAATGTATGGACTTGCCGATGTGTGTAATGCAGCGATGTATAGACTTTGCATATGTTCAAATCCAATGTATAGACTTGCTGAGACAATGCATTCTAGGCCAATGTACAGACTTGATCGAATGTACAGACTTTCTATATGCTCAAGTCCAATGTATAGACTTGCTGAGACAATGCATTCTAGGCCGATGTACATACTTGCCGATGTACAGACTTAGTGCATGAAGCAATGCAATGTATGGACTTCGAACGTGTGTAATGCAGCATGAAGCAAGGCAAACGGATGTATATACTTAGCATGATGCACACACATAGATTGTACTGTGCAGACTGACTCAAATGATGTGTGAGCATAGCAACACACAGTGTGCAGACTTTGTGCAATGCATGAAGCAATGTATAGACTTATATCGAAGGAGTGCATAAATGAAGATAGCAAGGTATATACTTTACATCTATCAAAGTATGCATAACAGCAATGGATGCTCAGGCATGCAGACGAATGTGTAGACTCTGCGTGCAATGTATAAACAATGTGCAGACTTTGAACGTAGGTAAAGACAGCAATGTGCAGACTTTACTCATGTATGGACTCAGTGTGTGCGAGCATGCTAACATGCAATGTGTAGACTTTGAGTGTGCGTACAATGCAGCAACCAATGTATAGACTTGCGTTCAGCAACAATGTATAGACTTGAACACATGCATGCTATGCGATGTATAGACTTGCTACGCGTGCATGCTTCAATGTAATGTATAGACTTGCAATGCCATGAAGGCAATGTATAGACTTGATGCAATGCATGAACAAGAAGACGATGTACAGACTTTGCCTGCATGCTGTGCAAGACAATGTATAGACTTGATGCACCTAATGTCAACAGCATAAATGCCACTGGTCTATTCACTTAGCTCAGTTTCTAAAAAATTAAAAAGTGAAATACAAACTGCTGTAACCCTTTGAAATCAAAAGTCATTGAGTGTAAATTATTTTTTCGCAATACATATTCATGTTGCCTTTCTTAAACTTCCATGTTTAATCACAAAGGGTATTGTTTCTAACTTATCTATTAAAGCCATGTGCCCTATATTCATTGCTATAAATGGAGTCTATAACTCTTTTTCAGTGGTCAGCTACTTTACTCTATCTTTATCACTGTTAAACCTGAATTTTTTCAAGACTGTATATTACTGATTCTTATACTTTAACAGTTATCTATAATCATGCTCACTTTCTGAACCAATGCATCAGTTGTTATCTGTTGACCCTCCTACCTTCTCTACCTTTTGATTATCTGTTTCATCCATCCATATTCCTTCTCAAAGGGGGAGAAATAATTTCAGGGGGAGTTTGAGCTGTTCTAAGGGAAATCTGCAATGTATTCTGCATGTTGCACTCATATTTTTCTTTCTTTTTGATCATGTCAAAGGGGGAGAAAATTTGGTTGGTGACTCACTGTCACTTTGTTGCCATCATCAAAAAGGGGGAGAATGTTGTGGCCCTTAGGTACAAGCATATTATATTTTGTTTTGATGATAGCAACACAGTGATTGTGCTTAGTATACATTGCCCTGCTGCATTGCATGCGTTCAGAGTCAGTACATTGCTTAAGTCTGTACAGGGTATTTCATGCATGCTATCAAGCCAGCACAAGTCCATACATCCGCATGCTATCAAGTCCACACAGTCTATACATTCAAATGGCATGTTTGCACGCTATAAAGTCTGTACAGAGTCTTTGTAGTGCCTGGCTAGCAAGTATGCACATCGGCTGCACAGCACAAACAAAGTCTATACATTCTCTGCTGATGTGTTTATGCTGCAGCTCATTAAGTCTGTACATTCTTCAGGTGCATCATCTCAGTAAGTCTATACATTGGACTTGAGTGTATAGGAAGTCTGTACAGCCCATGAATTAACGCTAAGTCTCAAAGTCTGTATGATGGGGACATCACCTCCCATGCCCACGTTCACAGCTCGTCTCCTCGCCCCGGTTGCATCCGGAATGTTCTAGTCATTTAATTTTGAGTCCTATGTAATTTTTATTTGAGTCATTTGATGTATTTTCCCTTTTATTTGAGTCATGTTCCTAGGTCTTGTGTTCATTTCCCTAAGTTTGAGTGTCATCAGGTTGTCTAGTTAGCTATTGGGCCCAATTCATTGGGCTTGGCCCAAGGGCTCTCCCCTACCCCCTCGGTTATTTGTCATTGAGTCAATTGTCAGGGACTTTTGTAGAAATGTGGGTTTCCTATATATAGGACCCCATTCCCCCCATTCAAACTTAATGAATCAATGAATGAAAAACTTGCCATTTTGAGAGTTTACACTTCTTATCTAGTGGAGAGATTCCATTTTTTGGGTGAGAAACTCTAGGGGAGAGATTTCTCACCCTTCCCTCTCTTAATCTCTCTTTTTCACTCCACTTTCTCTCTCCTCAACACCCAAATTCAAATTTTCTTCTCTCTCCTCCCTTCCCAACCACCTCCACTCCCCACCTACCCCATTTAAGCCCCTTCCCATTCCCCACAACCCTCATCAATACTCCACCCCTTCCCAAGACCCCCTCCACCAATCCTCTCCTCACCATCCAACCCCCAACTACCCGTCCCACTTTCCCAAGCACCCTTCCCACTACCCCAAGCACCACTTCCCTTCCCCAACACAACCCCCCCATTCCCAAGATAAAAAATTAACCCCACCCTTAAACCTATTTTCGAATATCCTTTCCCTCTCTCCATTCCAACCAAATTCGCAGCCCCCACTACCACCATCTATTGGACCCTCTTTCAGACCTTATTCTCCACCTCCCACACCTTAGAACACCCCCTCCAAGACCCCCTTACAACCAGGGGTCACTCCCACACTCATCTACCCCCTTCCCCTTCTTCTTTCTTGGTTTATTGGAAGCTACTTCGAAGTTGCAGTTTGCTGTCCAGAGGTTACAGATGAACCAACAACTTGCAGCGGCCACCATGACTTCCTTCGGATGAGTTTGAAGACCCAAGAGCCATCGTCGGAAGTGTCTATCAGTCTCCTTCGCAACAGAAGTGGTTTCATCTTCTTCCGATCTCCGAGCCGTCCAGGAGGTCCATTCTCCCAAAACTGCGCAGTTCTGCCTTGGCTGAGGACCTGAGCCAGATTAGAAGCTCTGCCACGACAAACCCCGAAGGAATCAGTCCACTAGTTCTTCTTCAAAGTTCTTCATCGCCCAGTCTACTTCCAGAATCAAGAAACAGAACTTCATTCGGCATTCGTGATCCAGAGTTGTCATTTTTCTCCCTCAGCTATGCAGATCTGCTACTCATAGTCTGCACCGACCAGTCACCATTGTTCTGCATCCCCTAGTCTTCTCCGACATTGGTTGGCTTCCTCGTCAGTTTTTCTGTGAAGAGGACTCGTCCACGATTCCAACGACTTTGACGGCGCTTGATTCCGAGGTCGGGAGCTGCCGGGGCGTTCTTTGCAATCTACTGTTAGAAGTCTGCAACTTCAGGTCCGAGAATCTGAAGCTCTATTCAAACCTCCATCCTGGTCAGCAGCGGCTCTAGAAGAAATTGAAAAAATTCTTAGGCATTCCCTTCCTAGCTACGAAGATTTCCTCACCAGTCTCATCATCAGCGAAATTCCTGATCGAGTTCTACAGCAGTAACACCGTCTACCTATCCATGTTCGGAGAGAGCAGGCAGAACCGGTGACTTCATCGTTCCATGCTTTTAACCATAGTTTCCCCTCCCCGCTTGGCCGGCTGAAGGCCCCTCCCTGTGCGGAGGTAATTTTGGTTGTAATATCCCTTAACCCCCACCCCAAGATCCCCCTCCTGTGAGAGGTGTAGTGTTGTAACTTGTTTGGGCAGGTCAAGCTACCCCGGCGCGGCGTGTGGGGATCCACCCGCCTCCCCGCTCGCCCTCGTCTCCGACTGGGACCAGTTTCTTCAAACCGGTCGAGTAAGTGCTCAAACCTTCACTCCATTTAGTGCTTATCATTCAATATTTGTTCTTAATTCTGCTGGTTATGCGAGTGAGAGCCCGGTCCTCAAGCCCCGTTGTCTTGAGTGATCACCGTGGGAGAAGTACATCCGGTGCCTTTGGCACTTTGTCGGCCCCCTTGAATTGGGCATCCATACCCATTGGGAATCCCATCTTGGCCTTGCTGGCCCTCTACCAGCAAGGGCCCAACCCCTCAACCTCACCTTGGCATTGCCAAGTTACCCCGGGCTTGGGTGAGTGTCGATAGAGCGGTGGCCCAATTCGGCCCATTTGAATGCGATTGTGCTTGCTTGCATTAGGTCCGAGGTTGTGTCACATCAAATTGGTATCAGAGCAAGTCATTGACTTGTCTCTATCAAGTCAAGTCCTAGGGCATGCTTGCATTGGAGTCATCATCAATCCGACCCTTGCATTGATTCCCCCGATCATCATGGCCACCTACTTAGCCTACTCACCACCCATGGACTTCATCTTAGATAGGGATATTACCTTTGATGGATCGCATTCTAGTGACTATCTTAGGTGGGAGGCTACCATAGAAAAGTACTTTGAAAATACTTGGGTATATGGATGCGCGAGAGTCCGAAAGGCCAAGGGACGACTTCGGGGTCAAGCCAAGAGTAAGTGGGAACACATAGAGGGCTTAAAGAGGGTTAGAAGACAAGAACCTATTCACTCATGGGAAGAGATGAAGGTAGAACTTAGAAAGATCTACATCCCCAAACATTTCCACCCCTCCTACTCAAGCACCCCTAACCCGAGGAGCACTACCACTCCTCCACCCCCACCCGGCCAACTTGAGACCGACCATTGGTCTCCACCCCCACCACCCCCAACAATTCATCTCTCAACCATCATAACAACACTTCGCGACCAAGTCCTCTCCCTTAAGACCCAAATAAACCAAACAACCACCTCTCCACCAAATCCCATGAGGATCCCCACACTCCAACCAAAACCTCCTTCCGCAAACCTATCTATCCAAACTCAATTGGCCCCCACTACCACCCCTCCACAACCAGCCGATCCCAAGGGGAAGAGACCCCTAACCGATCCGATTTCCCCAAAAAGGACCACCACTCACCCTAGTCTCACCATTCAAACCGAAGTAGACCCCGTGTCCATCCCTCCACCTAGAACCATGACGGCCACCACCACCCAACCCAAATCCTGTCACCCAACCCACCTTCCACTTCCAAACCCCATCCTACCCCAACCTAGACCTCCACTACTTCCACTCCCAAACCACATCCTACCAATCCCAATCCAAGTTTCCCTTTACCCTCTACCCTGGGAACACCACACACAAACCCTCATCACCTCAAAAGACTCTCTCACCTCCTTGGTAGCAGAACTCATACCCAATCCAATAGTTGTGAGCACTCCAAACCCACCACCCACTTTGGAGGAAACCCAAGTCCAAGTTGAAGAAGGAACCTCACACGATGGTCTTTACCTTACACCACCCTCTCTAGTTGAGGCGGAGCTCATCTTAGGAGAACCCATTGTTAGTTGGCTAAAGGAGAGCCCAATTCGAGAGACCCCGGCCCATGTTTTCCCTCCCATAGAACGAGACATTCCCATAGTGCCCTTCTTCTCCTATCACACTACAATCCAAGCATCCTATCAAGTGGAGACCTTAGAGGACCTCCTCAAGGGCATAGCATGGCAAGTAGAGATGACTAGCATGTTGACCCCTATGGTCGAACAACCTAGGAGCCTTAGCCTCCTACACCTATGCATAGGGTCTATCACCTCGGTTTGCACCATTGGTTGCTACACAAGTGACCTACTTCTATTCCTCCCTACACCCAATGAGCCCAACCTTCTCCTCGATTTAGAGCTTCTTATCTCGGGTAGAAAGCCAAGCCCTCCACTCATGGCCGACTCACTTGTCAAGAACATTGGCCCAACTATAATGGAGAAGGATGACTTAGCACCTTTTAAGGATCTTGAGGACATGTAGTTCCTCCCCCTAGGTGACCCATTTTATGATCCATATGATCCATTCCAATGGGAGTCAAGGGACTCATATGACCCAACCATCTTACCAACCACCCACCCTTTCCTACCCTCACCCACCATATTGGGCCAAACCCACCTCATCTATGACCCGGGTTACACCTTGGGAGCCATGACCTTGGGCCACATTTCCCTAGGTAATGAGGTTGTGCTCCATCCCATGATGACCACATTCTTAGATCCGTTCGATCCTTTCCAATGGGAGTTCAAAGGTTGTCCCACACCTATACACATGGAAGTCACCCTTAGGAAAAACATGCATGTGTCTAGGCCTACCACACCACTTGGCATGAACACTATGTTGGGTCCATTCATTCATACCACCCACATGTCAAGTAGAAGGTATGAGTGGCCCATATTCGGATGTATTGGTCCACCTTCATTTATCATGGGTCTTAAGCATGTCAAAAGCATCTACGGATGTCCAGGTCCCCCTACATTCATCACCACTTTGCATGATAGGTTCACCTACGGGTGCCCCGGCCCACCTAGGCCCACCAAAGTCTACATGACAACATTGCATGATTAGTCCACATATGGTTGCCCCGGCCCTCCAAAATCCATCAAAGTCTTCTTGGCATCAAAGCATGATTGGTCTACTTTTGGTTGCCCAGGCCCACCCATCACCCCAAGAATGTCAACATTCACAAAATTACATGAAAGCCTTTGCAAGCACATAAGCAAAAAGAATGAGGCTTATAAGAGGCAGGCCGACTCTCATCGGCGTCACCAAGAATTCCATGAGGGTGACTTTGTGATGGTAAGGACGGAGAGGCTCTCCCCGGGAGCCAACTCTAAACTGAGGCCACGTGGGGCTGGTCCCTTCCGGGTCTTGAGAAATGCCTACGAGTTAGATCTCCCTGAGGAGTATGGAATAAGTCCCACATTCAATGTCGCCGACCTAGTGCCATATAAGGGACCCACGGTGGTACCTAGTGAGGATATTGAGCCTATTCCCTCTGTTGAGAGAGCACCCACCCGTGAGGAGAGTCCACCAACCAAGAGAGCCCAGTGTGAGCACATTGAACGAATATTGGATGAACATGTCACTACCACCAGGAGCAAGGTATACGAGCGCTATCTCGGCAGGTGGATAGATCGGTCTCGTTCGGAAGACTTGAGGGAAGTACCACTTCTACACCCTCCGAGGAGGGAATGACACTTACTCGATGGAGTCGAGTTCTCCGCACCCCGAGAGTATGATGGGGACATCACCTCCCATGCCCACGTTCACAGCTCATCTCCTCGCTCCGGTTGCATCCGGAATGTTCTAGTCATTTAATTTTGAGTCCTATGTAATTTTTATTGGAGTCATTTGATGTATTTTCCCTTTTATTTGAGTCATGTTCCTAGGTCTTGTGTTCATTTCCCTAAGTTTGAGTGTCATCAGGTTGTCTAGTTAGCTATTGGGCCCAATTCATTGGGCTTGGTCAAAGGGCTCTCCCCTACCCCCTCGGTTATTTGTCATTGAGTCAATTGTCAGGGACTTTTGTAGAAATGTGGGTTTCCTATATATAGGACCCCATTCCCCCCATTCAAACTTAATGAATCAATGAATGAAAAACTTGCCATTTTGAGAGTTTACACTTCTTATCTAGTGGAGAGATTCCATTTTTTGGGTGAGAAATCCTAGGGGAGAGATTCCCCACCCTTCCCTCTCTTAATCTCTCTTTTTCACTCCACTTTCTCTCTCCTCAACACCCAAATTCAAATTTTCTTCTCTCTCCTCCCTTCCCAACCACCTCCACTCCCCACCTACCCCATTTAAGTCTCTTCCCATTCCCCATAACCCTCATCAATACTCCACCCCTTCCCAAGACCCCCTCCACCAATCCTCTCCTCACCATCCAACCCCCAACTACCCCTCCCACTTTCCCAAGCACCCTTCCCACTACCCCAAGCACCCCTTCCCTTCCCCAACACAACCCCCCCATTCCCAAGACAAAAAATTAACCCCACCCTTAAACCTATTTTCGAATATCCTTTCCCTCTCTCCATTCCAACCAAATTCGCAGCCCCCACTACCACCATCTATTGGACCCTCTTTCAGACCTTATTCTCCACCTCCCACACCTTAGAACACCCCCTCCAAGACCCCCTTACAACCAGGGGTCACTCCCACACTCATCTACCCCCTTCCCCTTCTTCTTTCTTGGTCATTGGAAGCTACTTCGAAGTTGCAGTTTGCTGTCCAGAGGTTACAGATGAACCAGCAACTTGCAGCGGCCACCCTGACTTCCTCCTGATGAGTTTGAAGACCCAAGAGCCATCGTCGAAAGCATCTACTAGTCTCCTTCGCAACAGAAGTGGTTTCATCTTCTTCCGATCTTCGAGCCGTCCAGGAGGTCCATTCTCCCACAACTGCGCAGTTCTACCTTGGCTGAGGACCTGAGCCAGATTAGAAGCTCTGCCATGACGAACCCCGAAAGAATCAGTCCACGAGTTCTTCTTCAAAGTTCTTCATCGCCTAGTCTACTTCTAGAATCAAGAAACAGAACTTCATTCGGCATTCATGATCCAGAGTTCTCATTTTTCTCCCTCAGCTACGCAGATCTGCTACTCATAGTCTGCACCGACCAGTCGCCATTGTTCTGCATTCCCTAGTCTTCTCCGACATCGGTTGGCTTCCCTGTCAGTTTTTCTGCAAAGAGGACTCGTTCACGATTCCAACGACTCTGACGGTGCTTGATTCCGAGGTCGGGAGCTGCCGGGGCGTTCTCTGCAATCTGCTGTTAGAAGTCTGCAACTGCAGGTCCGAGAATCTGAAGCTCTGTTCAAACCTCCATCCTGGTCAGCAGCGGCTCCAGAAGAAATTGAAGAAATTCTGAGGCATTCCCTTCCCATCTACGAAGATTTCCTCACCAGTCTCATCATCAGCGAAATTCCTGATCGAGTTCTACAGCAACAACACCGTCTACCTGTCCCTATTCGGAGAGAGCAGGCAGAACCGGTGACTTCATCGTTCCATGCTTTTAACCATAGTTTCCCCTCCCCGCTTGGCCGGCTGAAGGCCCCTCCCTGTGGGGAGGTAATTTTGGTTGTAAGATCCCTTAACCCCCACCCCAAGATCCCCCTCATGTGAGAGGTGTAGTGTTGTAACTTGTTTGGGCAGGTCAAGCTACCCCGGCGCGGCGTGTGGGGATCCACCCGCCTCCCCGCTCGCCCTCGTCTCCGACCGGGACCGGTTTCTTCAAACCGGTCGAGTAAGTGCTCAAACCTTCACTCCATTTTGTGCTTGTCATTCAATATTTGTTCTTAATTCCACTGGTTATGCGAGTGAGAGCCCGGTCCTCAAGCCCCGTTGTCTTGAGTGATCACCGTGGGAGAAGTACATCCGGTGCCTTTGGCACTTTGTCGCCCCCCTTGAATTGGGCATCCATACCCATTGGGAATCCCATCTTGGCCTTGCTGGCCCTCTACCAGCAAGGGCCCAACCCCTCAACCTCACCTTGGCATTGTCAAGTTACCCCGGGCTTGGGTGAGTGTCGATAGAGCGGTGGCCCAATTCGGCCCATTTGAATGCGATTGTGCTTGCTTGCATTAGGTCCGAGGTTGTGTCACATCACTATACAACCTTTTGCATTACACTTAAAGTCTATACATTGACAAGTCTGTACATCGGCTTGTTCATGCATTCATCTCATGTCTGTACATCCACCAGCTGAACTAAGCAAAGTCTATACATTCGATAGTTCAGCTCGTGGCTAAGTCTGAACAGCCAGTGCATATGTTAAGTCTATACATTGCATCTTTACCTACGTTCTGAACTGAGCAAGTCTATACACTCCTTATCTTTACCTACGTTCACAACACCAAGTCTGTACATTGGGCTATCACATAAAGTCTATACATCCCTTAGCTAGAACTGGCAAAGTCTATACATTGCTGCATTGCTCGCACTGGCAATGTCTATACATTGGTGGTTGCATGCACGCATTTAAGTCTGTACAGCCTGTGAGGTCCGTCTCACTCAGCGTCTCAAGTGGACTTGAAGTCTATACATTGGACCGTCTTACTTAGCGTCTTTTGTGCATGTCACACACACGCAGAGTCTACACATCGTCATAGTTGCCTCGTTGCCATAGAAAGTCTATACAGTCCACTATGCTCGGAATTTGACGCCCATCAACAGTGGCGTCACTTCTGAAACTGACGCCTAGGAAAGAGGCGTCTTTTTGGTGAGCATCAATTTAACAAAGTATAGACATCGTCTGGTTGCATATCGCATAGTCTGTACATGATGCATTGTGTTCCCATGCTTTAACACTAGGCATTCCAAAGTATGTACATTGGTTGCACATTGCACTCCAAGTCTATACATTGCCTCATGCATTGCACGAAGTCTGCACATTGTGTGTTGCCATGCTTTGTCTTTGCATTCACCAAGTCTGTACAGCCATGCACTGTCTTGCTTGCATGAATGAAGTCTGTACAAGGACTTGTTGTCTTAAGCTGATGATTCTCTTCGACTGACTGACAGGTACTATCTCGAGAAGCTTAATGAATGGGCACGTGATCCGAGGCTGGAAGGGATGACAGGATGATGACATGTGGCCAAAGCATTTGGGCGGAAACTGTGGAAGACACATGCCCAGTGCTGCTCCTGCTGTTATAAAAGCAAGCCTTCTTCCTCAGAAGAAGACAGATCGTGAAAAAAGGAGCAGAGGCAGAGTGAGAGCTTCCACGATCCAGCAGAAGAGAAAAGAAAGAGAAGAAGGAGAGAGTTGAGAGAAGAGAAAAGAAAGAGAAGAAGGAGAGAGTTGAGAGAGATGTTCCTCAGATCTTTGGTTCAAAACCAGATCTGAGTATTGCTCACTTGTTTGAGCTACATTCCCTGCAGGGATACATTTTATCTTTCGTTTGTTTTTGTTTTATTTTTCGAAACTCTTGTGTTCAAGCTGTTAGTCAACATTTGCAGTGGAGGATTCCACTGGACGGCTAAGCTGTATTGCCCAACGGTTTTACAGAGGAGGATTCCTCTAGATAGTAAGCTGTGAGGCTCAGCAGGCGAGGTGGATACCTCGGACAGCAAGCTGTGAGGCTCAGCGGGTTGTACGCAAGCTGTGAGGCCCAGCGGTTCAAGCTGTGAGTCAGCAGTAATCCACACTCGGGTTGAGTGTGGGGTGGATGTAGGTCTGGAAGACCGAACCACCTACAAATATCTTATCTACTGTGTGATTGTTTTATGGTTTGCATCGCTTCTATATTTCTGTTATTTGCGCAGTAGATGTTTGCTTAGGACGGTTCTTCAGTTATGGCTAGTATTTGCTTTGTGCCCTCTATCTGTTCAGCAGAAGTTTTCATTCCGCATTTGAATCTGCTGCAGTAGTTTTTAACGGGTGACTGATCTATTCACCCCCCTCTAAATCCACCGCACCGAACCCAACAGAGGCGCCATTTACCAGAACCCTTTACATCAAATAGCGACACCCCCAAGGGTCTTTAATTAACTGAAGACACTCTGAGGGGGCGCCAATTCCATTTTTAGGGAAAACATAAACACCGCATTAGAAAATCTATATCTATAAAATTAAAACCCAACAATTTTGCATGAGCATGATTTTGAACTCCCAAGAATTTTCTATACCTATTCATATCCTTGCTTCCTATTTTCGTGAAACTTTTACAGTATGAATAGTATTATGAGTCACAGAATATACCTGTCCAGTGTAGCCAGGGCACCAATTCTTCAAATAGCGACACCCCGAGGGGTCTTCAATTAAATGAAGACTCCCTGAGGGGGCGCCAATTGCCTTCTGAATATATATATAATTCCTGAAAGATGGGCTAACCCCAAGGCGGCAATTACTTGAAAGGGTGGGCAACCCCCAGGCGCCAATTGCATAAAAGAAGCCCTAACCCCCAGGCGCCAATTGTCTAAAAGATGGGGCAACCCCCAGGCTCCAATTCCCTGAGAGCAGGGGTAACCCCCAGGTGCTAATTCAGTCTGTTAGCTGTTTGACTAGTCCCGTGATTCCTACCGAGATAACCCTAGTACATATCCCTACATCATATTTTTTGAACTCCATTCATGGAATCTACCTTATGTTCCTACAATGGTCAACCCTTGAATTTCAATATTGGCTATAAATGAGAGTGGATGTCAAAAGTAATACATGAAATACTGTGCATATAGGACCCGGTCTGGTCCTGGGAGGAGGACCCGAAGGTACTTGTGCCCATGGGAGTTTATTGATCACGATGTTTGGCATTGCACCGAAGTACTTGCTTGACTTACTTGACTTGAGACACTCTACACGTACTCTCTCTACTTGCTTGACTTGACTTGCGTGGCTCGGAACAGGCAATACTTGACTTGCGTTGCCCGAAAAAAGGTAAAATACTTGCTTGATTTAAATATCCAATTCTATTGACACGCACTTGATATTACTTGCTTGAATACGAATTTTACTTGCTTGTACATGAGATTTTACTTGTACATGAGTTCTTACTAGTACATAAGTTCCTACTTGCCCGAAAGTGGCAACTACATCTATAAAGTTCTTGATATCCTGCTTGGTCAAATACTTGAAATCACGCGATACTCTCTTTATACAGTTCGTGATCTCTTATTGTTCATCATGCATAGATTTACCTGTATACCTGATTTTCTTACTTGTACATCATGCATAGCTATACTGGTAATACATGTAACCTGTAAATCACTTAAAGATTGCTCGAACTTGAGATGTAATTCCCACTGAGCGATTCGCTCATCTAGTTGCTTCCTAACATTTTTCAGGTAATTCGGATAGCGACATCCACCTAAATGGGAATGAGACCGAGTGAAGAGTGCTAGAGTCACCGATCATCTACTGTCAGCTAGTCGTGTCTTTTGATTTTCTTGAGTCCTTTATATATTTCCAGTTATATCAGTCTAGTTGATTGAAGCTTTTTAAGGTTTGAAGCCCAATATTTAGATTTGAATAAGGAATGTCATGGATTAGAATTATCACCCTTTGGTTATTTGGATAATTATCATCTTGGACATTGGTATTATTTGGGAATTTAATCTTGGTTATGATTTAGATAATTTGCGCACTCTGTCTTTGTCAAAAAAATATGTATACTGCTCTAATTGAATGGTTCTATATAAGCTTGCCACGACCTGGGTATCTTCCGTGCTCGGGGCATGACAACCTTCGTGGTATTAGAGCCTACGATTTTAATTCCCAAGAAGAAATAAGAGGTTAGGAAATTAGCAGTCATGATTGAAATCTAGGAAAAATCCAAGTCTAAGGATAGGTTTATACCTTACTCGGTGAGATGGGTAGAGCCATGGATTAAGTTCTATATTGACTTTTGACCTTATAATTAAACCCGATCTTTATTATGATGTGGACGTGTAAAATTACGCGCCCCTATGTCCTGCTCGGTCCCACATCGACAGCAACATCAAGCAAAAAACCCTCGGAGAGACTGGCCACCCAGACTCCCCGAATATGCACACTGCCATGAAGCCGTCTCCGGAGTCACGACAGCGAAGAGAAATCAGCCCCCGGGAAGCTCACAACCCGTGGGTCCCTAAGAAAATCAAATGGACTGCAACTCATGACCACAACGGGCTCAAGTCTACCCTGGCGGCACACCCTTGAGGCCCCTTAGCAGCACGCTCTTGAGGCCCCTCAACGGCATGCCCTCGTACCCCCTTCAGCGGCACACTCGGGGTGGCCTTTCAACGGCACGCCCCTGCTAGCCCTAAGTGGCACACCCTGCAGGCCCTCAAGCGGCACGCCCTGCAGTGGCCTCAGCGGCACACCCAAGGCAGGCCTCACCCGGCACGCCCTTCGAGTGCCCCAGCGGCACACTTCGGCCGGCCTCAGCGGCACACCCCTAGTCACCCTGGCCGGTACACCCCCCTCGGGGCTACCCAGCGGCACACCCATGGAGGCCCCTTTCATTGGTGCACACCCCTCTGATGCCTTTAATGGCACACCCTACTGAGCCCTTCAGCGGCACGCTTGCCAGTGCCTTCAGCGGCACGCTTTTGCAGCCTTCTAGCGGCACAGCTTTTCGCCCATGCAGCGGCACGCTTTGGTGTGTTCTTCACCCAGTGCAACCGGCAAAATGGACGTGACGCCCATGCCCTAGGATCTTCGGCGCGTAGTGGACTAGCTGAGGTGTCGACTGGAGACGAAGGCATGCAAGCTGCCTCCTGCCATCAAGGACAAGGAAAGTCAAATCCCCATTCAATGCCCGTCACTTCCTGCCACCGCCGTTTGTGCTTGAACGTTCCCGCCGTCTGGGGTATATAAACCCCTCTCCTTCGGCGAACAGACACACGGAGACACAGACAGACAGAGGCACACCAATGGAGGGAGCCACGGCCAAGCTACCAGAGAAGAGAAGAGGGAGAAGAGAGAAGAGAAAGAAGAGGGCTCCGGCGCGAGGTCCTCCGACGACCATCGAGCAAGAGAGAGTAAGAGAGAAAGAAAGAAAGGGAGTGTGAGCCTTGGTGTAGTGGAGGGGGTGAGGAAGAGCAGGGAGGCCGTTGCCTCTGCTCGACCCAAACTCCCTCCTCGTCTCCTTATCCTTCTTCTTCTGTTCTTGATTTCTTCTTCTTCTCCCCGTGTGGGTCTGAATGTATGCTTTTATGAACTTGGCCGGTTATGGCCTTTTCTCTTCATGAATGGAAATTCCCCCCTTTTGGGTTTCTTACTTCCCTCGTTGGTTTGGGTCGTTACGTGTGTTTGGCCATCTTCTTCCTCCCCTCCGGTGGTGTGCCTTCTGGCAGTGATTTTTCCCCCTTGGCGTAGCTCCTCCATGGGGCCTCTGACCCTCACCCTTGCCCATTTGCCTGTGGGGAGATATTTCCTCCCGTCCTCCTCAGACAACCAGGCCCAATGCTGTTGTCCCAGTACCTCCCCGAGCCTTTACCCTTCTTGCTAAGTTCCCCTTGTGTTTGGTTTGCCCAATACCCTTGGCATGGTTCCTCTCCCTCCCCTTCATCCTCTTGAGCTGACCCCAGCCCGGTGCGCCCCTGGTCGCTCCAGCCTGGTGCACTCCATCCCTTTTCTTGCCCGGCCCAGCCTTCCCGGCCGGTGCACTCCCTGGGCTCCCTTGCCCGGCACACTCCCCCTCAGCCTCCTTGGCCTGCACAGCTTGGCCACTCCCAGCCCGACACACTGCCCGGCACACTCCCCCTCAGCCTCCTTGGCCTGCACAGCTTGGCCACTCCCAGCCCGACACACTGCCCGGCCACCCCAGCCCGGTGCACCTTCCGTCTGCTTAGCCCGATACACCCCTCCAGCCCTTTGTACCCTCCTTGGCCGGCACACCGGTCACTCTTCTTACCCGGTGCACCCTTGGGTAGTCTTAGAGGTGCCTTCCACTCGTCGTTTCTTCTAGGTTTTTCAAAGTTTTATCAAGGTGCTGCTGCCTCTGGCACCCACCCCAAATCGTCGGGTTCTGCCACTCCGTGTGGGCGTGTTCCCTTTTACCCCCTTACCATCCGGGTCAAGGGGAGATGTTGCCGAATTTTTTTTTAGAAACAATGATATGTTAAAAGACAAAAGGAACCAACAAACAAATGGAATGACTAATGGCAAAGTGCTTCAACCAAGACAAAGGACTATGGATCATGCGGAGAGAACCGGGCCGGGTAATAGCCGAGGAATTTGAACATTTGTCACATGAAGAAGAGAGAAGGGAATATAATTAAGAGGAAGGAAGAGAAAGCCCACGTGCATTGTATAGAGCCAGAGAAGAGAAGAGAAGGAAAAACATAAGAAGATGAAAAGAAACCCCTCATAGCTCTTGCCCAGACACCTGCCCTTGAACCTTCTTCCGCGGCACACCCCCGGCCTTGTTCTCGCCGGCACACCACAATCCTGCCTAGCCCGGCACACTCCAGTCAGCCTTTACCCGGTACACTCACCTCCAGCCCCATACGGCACACCCCAGCCGAGGCCTTCCCCGGCACACCAGCCCAAGCCCCAGCCCGGTACGCCCTTTTGGCACTTCCCCGACACACCAGTCTAAGCCCCAGCCCGGTACGCCCCTTTGGGGCTTCCCCGGCGCACCACTCTAACCCCGGCTCATCCCCAGCCCGGCACACCCTGGCTTAACCTTCCCCGGCATAGCCCAGCTCAACCCCTCCAGCCCGGTACACCTGTCCGTGCCCAGCCCGGCACCCCTCGCCCAGCCTTACCCGACACACCCCCAAGCCTGCGTTAACATCCCCTTCAGCCCAGGCTACTTCGCACAAACTCAGCCTCAGATTGCACCGACCTGATCCCCCGGTTCAACCGACCTCGTCCAGGCATTGCCCCGACCTAATCCCCATTTATGGACTCAGTCTCTAATCGCATAAACGTTGTCCCGGCCTTGCACCGGCTCAATTCTCCCTTGCACCTACTCAGTCCCCCTCGCATCGACCTCCCTTTAACCTCCCGATGGCCCATTTCCTCATGCACGCTATAAATGTAAATAAAGGAAATACGATGGAATAGTGATTAAAACAAAAAAAATAATAAAATATAAAGTAAATAAAACACATGAAAATTCCAATAAAATAAATAAATAATGGAATAAATGAATATATATATATATATATATATATATATATATATTTGAACGTGCAATAAATAAGTAAAAGAAAAAAGGGAGATCGTGTGCAATAAATAGAAGAAAAGTAGCAAGAGCACCCCAAAATGTGAAGTGAGCAATAAAAAAATTATTATATATAATTAAAAAAAATTCAGATAACAAAAAGAATGCTAAAATCCACTCTGCAGTCCCGTCTCTCCCCGTGACCCGGTGCAAAAGGAATAATGACGCTGTCTCGACAGGTCGGGTCCGACCCTTGGGAATTATTCCAATATGACAGTGACTCGAAGTTGCCTTGGGCCGGCATCCTGATCAATCAGAGCCGCTTCTCGACCGGATCCTTTCCGGCCCATTATTGAAATTGCCATTGACTCGGCAGACATTTGAACGGGTGTACCTCGATTTTCACCGTGTTCATGTTCTGGGCGTTCGTCCAATCATGAAATGGTCCGCGAAGTGACCGACACATCTGAATGTGTGCACCCCGATGTGGGCTCCTAGTGTGGTTTATTCTTCCCTATACTTTTGCGATTAGTTTTAATTCTTTCAGGCCGCAGGGCCCTTAATTCCGGCAACTAATCAAGGGTGTTCCCTCATATGGGGGATGTAAATGACGTCGTGACCTTTATGGCACGGCGGGATCTAGTCCCGACCCGAACCACACAATCATCTGACCGAGTCAGATCGAGCGCACCAAGGGCTTCCACGGAGTCCGAATAAATCGTCACTTTGTGACTGGCACGCCCACACACTTAATAAATGCCAATAAACGAATGAACCACCGCTCGAGTATAAAAGTGCGTCCACAAGTCTGGCACGCCCGGTGGGACCAATCCACCCTTCATCTCTTTGTCGAAATTAGGGGCCCTACGCCCCCTTCTTGTAATACTAATTGCGCTATTTTTTGCAAGTGCAGGAGAATCACACTTCGACACCAAGGATGGCGACCACCTTCGGTTCCCAGCCCGTCGAGAGCCACGTCAGGGGTAGCTACCTCGCCGTCCCCCTCAACTTCTGGAGCTTCCCTCCCGTGGTTGGCTTCCCCAACTTCCTTGGGGTGGCCTTCGTCAACATACTGGACGTGGAGGCGTCCGACAAGCCCAAGACCAAAGCTCCCACCCGGGGAGTCATTGAAGCTGCTGCTGGTCGAGCTCCGGCCGAGAACAACAACGGCGTCCCAGCTGAGACACTGAGCTGCAACGTGCACCACATGCACTAGGCTGTCGGACCACCTCACCAGGGATCAACGTCTCACCGAAGGATGCTCCGATGGAACAATGTTGGCGCTGCCCCGGGGCGTCGAATCTCCAGCTCCGGGAAGTCCATGACCATCGGGAGCATCCAAGTCCACCTAGATGGATAGAGGTCTGAAGTGATTCCGGACCGCATCGTACCAACTGTTCCAGTCCGCAACTCCTTCGAAGGGCTAGAGAAGATGAAAGAGAAGGTGATGCTTGCCGTCCTGGCCGCAGCACCGAAGAACACGCCGGTTCACAAGCTGGCTAAGCTCAAACAAGTCTGGATCCCCAAGGAAGCCCAGACCACTGCACCCGCCCAAACAGGGCCCAACTGCATCCGCCCGAGAAGGGCCCGACGAGATGAAAGGGTCGAAGTGACGCCCCCGGTCTACCAGCTGGCATCTGCTACACCGGCACCGCCAGAAAATATCCGTCGCCAGCACCACAGGCATCGACACCAAGCTGCCCGCCCAAGGCCTGCGGATTACACTCCTGTTGCTGCCATCGACATGCAATCACCAGCTCCCCCCGACCAGGAGTCGGAAGGGGTGGAGCAAGCCATGAGGAATTACCTCCGAGGCCCGAGGAGCACCCCTTCGGGTTGCCAAAGATTACTGGGGGTAGTGGTCTCCGCCTTCCAAGAAGAAGAAACCCGACCTGTGCCCAGCGTAGAATCGAGGAACCACTCTGAGGAGCTGCGTCAGTCCCCTTTGCGGGAGGAAGTAGAGCTCCGAAGATCGGTCTTCGATAGACTGGTGTTCCCAGGCAGGCCGTCGAGGAGGATGGAAAGAAGAAATAGAAATTGGAGAGTTTACACCTGCAACATGGCAGGAGTGTTTGGTCGGTATGGAGCCCTACCTACCGACCCTGAAGAGGTGGCCAGACTCGCCGCGAGACCCGGTCCCCTCACCAGAAGGGGGAGAGCGGAAGGCGAGGTAGTGCAGTTAGGCGCTGAAGCGACCTCCTATGAAGAACCCTCCACGGCCCTAGCCGCCAACGTCATCACCACTAGGGGCACCTGTGGTGGGCCATCTACGTCATCATAAGAGACGCCGACTGAAGAAACAGGGGGTACTCGTAGTCTCCCCGCGAGTGACTCCGCAATGTTGTATATGGTACAACAGTACTAGCGGGAGATTGAACTGTTGAAGAAGAAACTGAACGAGAGGAGTGCACAACCCTCGACATCCAGACATACAGAGGCTTTGCTCGAAGCGCCCGGGGACAACGGGTAGTCTTCTAAAGCGCCTCCGTAGGGAGTAGCACCGTCACTGATACCCGGATACACTGGAGTTATCCCCCAGCAACAGGCACAACATCCAACACCGGCCCCGCCGCCAGTTTTGTCCTTCCAAGGGTCTCCTATGGCCCCGCAGGCGATAGTGCTGACTACTCCAAGGGCACAGCCTGCCCACTTTTACCCGAACCCGGTCGACCCCGCAGCGGTCATCCGGTTGATGCTTGAACAGATGATTGATATGAAGCTGGCAGAGAGGGGCGATGGTGATCAGATGTCGTTTGACGTCTACCAAGTGCCCTACCCGGCTCATTATGCCGCCAAGAAACTACCGATCGGCATCACCAAGCCACCGAAATTTGAAAAGTTCAACGGGTAAGGGTCTCCCAGGGAGCACATTGCCTATTATGTGAATGTCATGGGAGATTTGGCTACTGATGAGGCTTATCTCCTCCAATTCTTCGGCTCAACACTCACTGGGCTGGCCTTTAAGTGGTACTCGAGCTTGCCCGCCGGGTCCATCATTGACTGGCCCGATATGCAGAAAAAGTTTAAAGAAAGATTTTATATTGTTGAACGGGAGGTCACTGTGGCAGAGCTCTATGCCACGAGGCAGAGGAATGATGAGTCGGCACTCGACTACATTAAAAGATAAAGGAACCTCAGTATGAGGTGCAAACGTCCCCCACATCAGGAGGACGCAGTGCAGATCTGCAAGCAGAACTTGAAGAAAGAAATCCTGGAAAGGATGATCGGCACTGAGATCAAGACATTTGACTGTCTGAACAATATAGTGGCTGAGATTGAGGCATTCCTTGCCCGGTACTCTTCCACTCCAGACGCATCAAGCCAGAGTGCTAGGCAAGCCGAGAAGAAGCCAGTTCCCCCAGAGGTGCATGCACTGGATTTCCAGACCTTTGAGAAACAAAAGGAAAAAGCTAAAGGGGCTGCCAACCCTCCTCCGGCCAGATCCACGGAACGGCGGGAAGGTCCCTCGCTGAGGGAGAAAATGAGAAATAAGTTGTAGTCTTTCTCTCGAGACAAGTCCCGGCTCCTGTTCGAGTGGGCAACCAGCTGTAATAAAATCACGTTGCCAGAACTGAAGAGGCCCGGTGACCTGAAGAAGAAGGATGACCCGCGCTTCTGCCAGTACCACCAGATGCTCAGGCACACCATTGGAGACTGCTATGTCTTCAAGGACGTCATTGAGTCCTTGATCAAGAATGGAGAGCTGTTCATGGGGGAGCATAAAGTAGATCCTCTACAGCCGCATGAGCTGCCCAACTTGGCTCCCACCATCAACATGGTGTCGTTGTACCAGGAGTTGCCTGAAGAATGGGCGGAGGCCAGCACCTGCGCCACCTATGAATCTTTTGTCGCGGGTCCAGCTCAAGACCAAGGGGGCTGGCAAGCTGTACCTAAGAAGAATAGAAGAAGACGGACCTCTCGGCCCACCCCAGAAGTTCATGTAAGGGGTGTCACACCCCGGCCAACACCGCCACCGGTGAACCCCGTCTGGCATGACATAGCCCCTCGGCTAGTCATGAGGCGGCCAACTCACAACAAGAAGAAGAACATCCCGATGCGGGTGCACAAGGAAACTAGCCCGACGGTTGAAACACTCCAGGCTATTATTGATGGGCTTGAAGACTATGAACAACCCGAAATCCAGCCTGTGGAATTGAAAGAGTATGTCCCCTGGGAGGAGTTCGAGGCACTCGAACTGGCTCTAGGAGCGAAAGCTGAGGCAAAAGAAGAACCTCCCCTGTGGGGTGGGTTTCCCCAGGAGCAGCCACTGGCCACCGCAGAAAAGAAGAAGAAGAAGAAAAGAAGGTCCAGAAATAAGAAGAAAAAGGAGGTCATCATTGCCTGCAATACCCTCTCGGTACTGTTTGATACCGCCCTCTCCCTGGAAGAAAAAGAAGAAGAGCTACCCCATGAACCAGCGGAGGTAAATCAAGCTGAAACATCTACTTCCCAACACGCCACCTGGTCGGGAAGGAAGTGGGGACGCCCTCCTCAGGCTAACCATAACATCATGCTCAGGGTAGAACAACCATACCAAGTCCCCGTGCCCATGATTCGAGGCATGGAGATCCCTCCTCCATCGGGTCTCTATCTCGAAGAATCGAAAAGCCAGGGCATTCCTTCGTTCATTGAATTCCTATTGGCCCGGATGGAGAGGCAGGCACGCCCCCAAGGGTCCCGGTGGACCAAAGAAGCAAGCAGCCCCCCAGCTCCACCAGCGGCAACCCCTCCCCAGCCAGAGGAGGAATTCGACGGCGTCCCGAGCCTTGCCGAATTCATGCAAGAAAAGGAGGAAGCCCAGCAGGCCCCACAGGCTCAAGAAGCCGCAGTCGAACCTGCAAAGGAGGCACCCTCTGATCCAGCACCCCAGGTCCAAGGTGGGGGCAGGCGTAGCAAGCCCGAGGAGATGAAGCTACTCAAGGTGCGGGCTGCCGACCGAATAGTCAAACACCTCAAGAAGATCCCAGCCCGGTTCACCATCTGGGAGATGCTGTCCTTAGATGAAGAAACATGGCAAGCCATTATTACCGCGCTTCCGACGCCAGCACAGCTTGAAGCCTGCTTGGCAGAGGTGTCACCTGAGGTGGCCGTAGCCTTCACAGAGGATGACATGATTCTACCCACCTATAGTCATAACAGGTCGCTCTACATGAAGGAGTAGCTGAATGGGCAGCCTATCAACAGGGTCCTGATCGACCCAAGAGCGGCAGTGAACATACTTCCCTACCGGGTGCACCAGAAACACTACTTTGATGTACACCTGGTGGAGGCCAGGAACGTCAAGATTGCTGGCTTTAACCAGAATTGTGAGGTACCCATGGGGGTCGCAGAATTCAACTTGACCTTCGATGACTTCACTACCAAGGTCCAGTTCCACGTCATCAACTCCAACACCTCCTACAAGGCATTGCTTGGCCGGCCTTGGCTACACCAGAATAGAGTAGTGCCTTCCACCCTGCACCAATGCATCAAGTACCCTTGCGAGGGGAAAGAAGTCAAAATCTTCGCCGACCTCCACCCATTCGAGGTGTTCGAGTATCATTTGTCAGATGCCAATTTGTACTTAGAAAAGGCGAAGCAAGCTCCTCGGGTCGCCCAAGACAGAGGAAAGAAGATGGTGGAGTCAGGTGGTTGGTTTCCTCCACCGCCCCAGGCTATGTGGCTCCCCTGCATGTACCATTCATTGCAGAAGAAGGAGGGATATTTAAGGTGGCTCCCCTCGCCATCTATCCTACACCGGGGACACCTTGCCTCGAAGACCTGCTGGAGGATGTCAGAGTCCTGCCAGGGATCATCAAGCCCGTAGCAGAAGTTGACTACCAAGCAGCCGAGCAACTGAGAATTTTTGAGGTGCCTAGCCCTGAAGGGCCACCCATTATCTTCTATGTGGCCGGGGAAAAGCCAGTCAGAGGAGATGATGATTGCCGACTCCCTGACGAATTGCATGACCCACACGTCCCTATCTTGGGGCTTCTTCACATGACTGACCAGGCAGTCGGAGTGGTTAGAAAACAAAGGATTCCCCTTTATCAACCCTCCAGTCGGAAGGAAATGTTTGAAAGGATGTGGAACCCGCGAAACCTAGATCGGAGGCTGCTACAAATCACCAAGCACCTCGGTCTTGGCTTTTCAATAGAAGATTATTACGAAACTGATGTTATATCAGTTTCGGCCCCATCCGGCGATGACCCTGCCGAAGATGCAGACCCGCGGGAAGCCCGCCGTGGTACATATCCCATGCCTCCGGCTGAGGAGGTGCAAGATGAAGAAGTGTTCCTCTGGAACCCTCTCCACTGCGGCTGCACAGGGAAGACTTCCCCCTCTTCCGAAGGATCGACCTCAAGGGATCACACCCCCAGGGCGCCCTCACCCCAGCCTGTCGGCGAAGCCAGGAGCGGTGGTGTGGGCCATGCTTCAGGTCCTCCCCGATACGACCCTATCTTGTTTGCTCTATATCACATGCAACAATGAGAGATCGAGATGCTGAAGGATCGACTCGCCGAATTAACGACACTCATGTCCGAACTGCTCAGAGGCACTTTCCACCCGCGAGATGAAGGCATATCCCGGTCCCGGAACACCGGTCCCGACACCTCCAGTCATTCAAGGAGAGAACCGGGAAGCATAGCTGTTTCTCCAGCCAGGCGACCGATCAGGCAACGCTTCACACTACATGAGAAGCTGCGGAAGCCCTACTCCTTCCCAAGGGAAAAGACTTGAGGGATCTTTGACTGGGCTTGTCACTATGGCAAAGTCTCCCTCCCAAAGTCCAAGAGGCCGCAAGATACTCGGAGAAGCGACGACCCTCTGTTCTGTCCCTACCACCGGATATTGGGTCACCCAATTGAAGACTGTTACATCTTCAAAGATATTGCTCAGAACCTGATCGACAGGGACGAGCTCAGAATGGGAGATTATGTGGTGGCCCCGCCACGTCCCCATATGACAGGCAGCCCCAGGAGGGGAATTTACACAATATCAATCAAGCACCGGGAATCTGAAGATGCAACAGAAGATGAACATCCCTAGCCATCAATGACGTAGTGGCCCCGAGCATGGTCAGCAACCACCTGTGGACACTCAATATTTTTACGGATAGCGAGCGCGTTCTAACTCTGGTAATTTTGAAGCGGGAGGAGAAAAGAAGAAGGTTACAAATGAAAGAATAAATAATGGTGAAGAAACAAAAAGAAGAGAAGAGAAAAAGATAATAAAAGAAATAATAATATGTATATATATACATATAAAATATATAATAAGTAATATATGCATATTATTACAAATAAATAAATAAATAAAAGGGAAGGGGGGGCACCCTCTCTCTCTTTCTCTCTCATTCTTTCTCTTTCTCATTTTCTCCCTCAATCGGATGGCCACCCGGCACACTCCGCTCCTCACCCGGCGCACCCACCACACCGGATAACCTCCCGACTCCACCTCCCACCGCGGCAAACCCTTCCACGCCCACACCTGGCGCACTCCCGCGCCAACTGCCACAGCACACCTTCACTGTGTTAGATGGCACACCTCCGCCTGTGCCGGATAACACCCAGATCCCCCCGCGACCATCCACGCGCATGCTTCTTGCGGCTGCGATGCCATTTGAGCCCTAAATGGTCGAGCCGAGCTGCTCCGTGATGACTCATCCTGCAAATGGCCTGCTTTCACCAATGGAGATGACACTTGCATCACTGCTTCAGGAGCTTCAGATTCTATGGGATGAAGTTGGGGAATCCGATGCAGAAAGAAAGAGAATGCTACTTGAGCTAGAACAGGAGTGTCACGGGGTGTATAGAAGAAAGGTTGCTCAAGCAAGCAGCTCTAGAGCTCAGCTTCGGCAAGCGATTGCGGATTCTGAGGCAGAGCTTGCAGCCATTTGTTCAGCAATGGGTGGGCGACCAGTGCATCTTAGGCAGAATGCTGGAGGCTTAAAGGAGGAGCTTAGAGGAATACTCCCACAACTAGAAGAGATGAGGAAGAGGAAATCTAAGAGATTGAGCTGGTTCCTTTAAACTCTAGAGCATATAAATAAGATCCACAATGAGATTAGACCCGGGGAAGAAAGCCAGTCTAAGATGGTCGTGGACGAATCTGACTTATCCATAAAAAGGCTTGAAGAATTGAACAGACAGTTACGGGCTCTCCAAACGGAAAAGAGCGATCGTTTGAAGCTGGTGCTTGATCACCTGAATTCTGTAAACACTTCGTGCTCTGTCCTTGGGATGGATTTCAAATAAACAATTTGTGAGGTACACCCAAGCTTAGATGAAACTGGAGGTTCAAAGAGCATCTGTAATGGCACCATCGGGGAATCAACTGGCCTCACGTAATGCTAGAAAATTTAAGCAAGGCACCTGGGACAGTGGAGACCACGGGATAGATGTAAGCCATAAGGAACATGGAAGAAATGCCATATCAGAAACTGATGATGTTGACGTTGAGATGCAGCTCTGCTGCAGTGAAGGCTTTTTTGATGAGAATGTCTGCATGTGGTTACCCCCTAGCTGTATGCCACCTTTCTTTCAAAGTTCAGGTAATCCACAATCATCTGATACTCTGGGAAATGATTTTTGGGAGGTGCTGCTTTATTACTAGTTCTCTGCCGTTCCACCCATGTTTAGAGGCGATGGGGCTGTCTTTCATGTGGATCAGAAGAATCTTGTCTCTGATGAGTCTTGTACAAATTCTAAGGCAGCATCTCTCATATTTGAGAGGATGAAGACTCGTGTTGCTGAAGGCCGAAATGATGACCTTTTGGGTGATGATGGGATGAAGTATTCCTCCATGGGGCACCCAGAAGGCAATGAATTTGGTTACCGGCATTCTTTCTGTGAGGACTCATCCGCTGAAGATAGTTCTTGGTCATCACTTGACACATGCGACGAACCACCTTCTCCGCAGGATTATGATTTGGATATCATAAGCATTTGGTTTCCTCTGCTTGATCTTGAAGGTGAAGAACCCAAATGGGATGCCAATGCGGTTGATGTTCTTGATCAAGATTTTTCCAACCCATCCTGTCATAGACATATGATTTTTTTTTATAAAGTAGATCTTCTAGCTTCAGTTGTGGTCAGGCTTCCAAGCAGCCACTGGACGCCCGAGATTTGGTAGAATCTCACGGCTCTCTTCTTAATCCATCTCCAGAGAAAGTCTTATTAGATGTCAAATCCCTGCCAAACTCTCTTATCCGGTGCACTAGCCATGGCCTCCACCCGGTGCACTCGTATGCCCCTTTGACCGGTGCACTTGCCATGGACTCCACCCAACGGCACACCCCCCCGTGCTCTCATCCGGCACACTCAAGGGCTGCCCTCCCAGCGGCACACCCCTACAAGAGCTTCACCGGCCCACTATTTCAAACCTTCAGCGGCACACTGTTTCAAGCCTTCAGTGGCACACCCCTACGAGGGCCTTCAATGGCACGCCTTCAGGGTTCTTCAACGGCATGCCTTTCTCAACCTCCAGTGGCACGCCCGGTAGCCTTTCAACGACACGCGCTGGCGGCCTCCCAGCGGCACAATATTTTGGCTCCTCAACGGCACGCTGTGACTTGCCTCCAACGGTGCATCCGGTAGGCAAAATCTCACGCCATCCCCTACAGATCCTTGGCGCACAATGGAGTAGCTGAGGTGTCGGCTGGAGATTGAGGCACGCAGCGTACTCCTCTGCCACCAAGGACGGGGAAAGTCAAATCCCCATTATGGCCGGTCACTTCCCTCCTCCGTCGTTCGTGTTCGAAGGCTCCCGCCTGTAGGAGTATAAAAGCCTTCCTCTCCGGTGAACAACAGGGGGAGAACACACAGAGAGCAGCACACACACGGAATACAGCCATAGAGAGAAGAACAGAGCCCGCCCAGTAGAAGAAAAGAAGAAGAAGAGAGGAAAAAGGAAGACTCCCCGCTGGCCACCGAAGGAGAGAGAGTAAAGAAGGGACGGAGAGAGAGAGAGAGATCATGTAGTTGGAGGTGTTGGGGGAGCAGGGAGCCGTCGCCCCTACTCAGCCCCAACACTTTCTCCCCCTCATCCTTTCCTCTCCCTCAAGTTCCTCTTCTTCTTCCCCCATCGCATGTAGCTTTAGGTCCGATGTGTTACAATGTATACAGCCAGTTATGGCCTTTTCTCTTCATGAATGAAAACTCCCCCTCTTTGGGTTTCTTTTTGTCTCCGTTGGTTTGAATCACTATATGCGTTTGGTCGTCTCCTTCTTCCCCTTCGACGGCTTGAGTCTCTTGCACCGATCTTCTCCCCCTGTCGTGGTCCCTCGTAGGGCCTCTAGCCCTCACATTTGCTCACCTGCTCAAAGGGAGATGCCCTTCTTTTCTCCTCTGTGTACCCATGCCTCTGCCTTGAAGCCCCCTTTTTGAGCCTTCCCCTTCCTGCCAAGTTTCCTTTGAAGCCTGCCAAACCGAATACCCCAGCCCGGTGCACCCTTGGCTCCCTGACCGGCACACCCTTTGGCCCTCCTAGCCGGCACACATAACCCCTCCCCTTGGCCGGCACACATAACCCCTCCCCTTGGCCGGCACACAACTCTTTGGCCTTTTGCCCGGTACACCCCTCCATATGCCCACAGCGGCACACCCTTGACTCGTCTGCTCACCGGCACAGCCCTTGTCGGAGCGTTCCCCAGCACAGCCTGGCCACCTCCAGCCCGGTACACCACCCAATTCCCTGGCCGGTGCAGTTCCTGCCTCTCTTGCCCGGCACACATCTTCGACCTCCCTAGCCGGCACACCAGTCCTCTCCTTTATTACACAGTGCACTCTGACCAGTCTCAGAGGAGTCTTCCGTTCGTCGTTTCTCTCGGGTTTTTCGAATTCTCACTAAAGGTGTCGTTGCCCTTGGCATGCACCTCAAGTTGTCAGGTTCCGCCACTCCATGTGGGCGCGTTCCCTTTATCTCCCTTACCATCCGGGTCAAGGGGAGATGCTGCCAAAAAAATTTTTTGTTAAGAATCAACAACAAGTTAAAAGACAAAAGGAAGCAACAAACCAATGAAACAACAACAAGTTAAAAGATAAAAGGAAGGAACAAACAAATGAGACGAACAACGGTAAAACGCTCCAACCAAGGTAAGGGAACCACATTCAACACAAAGAGAGCCGGACCGAACGACAACTAAGCAACTTGAACATTCATCCTCAGGGAAGAAAGAATGGAAGATAATCAAGAGAAAGAAGGAGAAACCCATGCAAAATGAATAAAATCAAGAGAGAGAAGAAAAGGAAAAGACATAAGGATGGAAGAGGAGTGGGCCCCGTCCGAACCTCATCCGACACACCTGCCTGCCTTGACCTTCCCCGGTACGCTTCCAACCTCACCCTTAATCGGCACACTTCTTTGGCTGGTACACCCCTCGCCATACCTTTTCCCGGTACACCCCCCTAACGCTCTAGCCCGGTACACCACCCATTCCAGCCTCCATCGGTACGCCTTGCCCCGCAATTTCACCGGCACACCCAGCCACTCCTTGGCTCCCCAGCCCGGCACACCTCGCCGTGCTCTTCTCCGGTACACTCAACGTCCCTCCACCGGCACACACCAGCCCACGCCCTGTTCGGCACACTCGACCAGGCCTTCGCCGGCACGCTTCCCATCCTTGACCGGTACACTCACCAGCGCCCAGCTCGACACTCCCTACTCAGTGCCTTCGTTGGCACACTAGCCCCAGCTCGCCCGGTACGCCCCTTTTAGCCCCAGCTCTCCTTCTTCCCCTCCGGCGGCTTGAGTCTCTTGCACCGATCTTCTCCCCCTGTCGTGGTCCCTCGTAGGGCCTCTAGCCCTCACATTTGCTCACCTGCTCAAAGGGAGATGCCCTTCTTTTCTCCTCTGTGTACCCATGCCTCTACCTTGAAGCCCCCCTTTTGAGGCTTCCCCTTCCTGCCAAGTTTCCTTTGAAGCCTGCCAAACCCAATACCCCAGCTCGGTGCACCCTTGGCTCCTTGACCGGCACACCCTTTGGCCCTCCTAGCCGACACACATAACCCCTCCCCTTGGCCGGCACACAGCCCTTTGGCCTTTTGCCCGGTACACCCCTCCATATGCCCACAGCGGCACACCCTTGACTCGTCTGCTCACCGGCACAGCCCTTGTCGGAGCCTTCCCCGGCACAGCCTGGCCACCTCCAGCCTAGTACACCACCGAATTCCCTGGCCAGTGCACTTCCTGCCTCTCTTGCCTGGCACACATCTTCGAGCTCCCTAGCCGGCACACCAGTCCTCTCCTTTATTACCCGGTGCACTCTGACCAGTCTCAGAAGAGTCTTCCGTTCGTCGTTTCTCTCGGGTTTTCCGAATTCTCACTAAAGGTGTCGTTGCCCTTGGCACGCACCTCAAGCTGTCGGGTTACGCCACTCCATGTGGGCGCGTTCCCTTTATCTCCCTTACCATCTGGGTCAAGGGGAGATGCTTCCAATTTTTTTTTTGTTAAGAATCAACAACAAGTTAAAAGATAAAAGGAAGCAACAAACCAATGAAACAATAACAAGTTAAAAGACAAAAGGAAGCAACAAATAAATGAGACGAACAACGGTAAAACGCTCCAACCAAGGTAAGGGAACCGCAATCAACACAAAGAGAGCCGGACCGAACGACAACTAAGCAACTTGAACATTCATCCTCAGGGAAGAAAGAATGGAAGATAATCAAGAGAAAGAAGGAGAAACCCATGCAAAATGAATAAAATCAAGAGAGAGAAGAAAAGGAAAAGACATAAGCATGGAAGAGGAGTGGGCCCCGTCCGAACCTCATCCGACACACCTACCTGCCTTGACCTTCCCCGGTACGCTTCCAACCTCACCCTTAACCGGCACACTTCCTTGGCCGGTACACCCCTCGCCATACCTTTTCCCGGTACACCCCCCTAACGCTCTAGCCCGGTACACCACCCATTCCAGCCTCCACCGGTACGCCTTGCCCCGCAATTTCACCGGCACACCCAGCCACTCCTTGGCGCCCCAGCCCGGCACACCTGGCCGTGCTCTTCTCCGGTACACTTAGCATCCCTCCACCGGCACACACTAGCCCACGCCCCGTCCGGCACACTCGGCCAGTCCTTCGCCGGCACGCTTCCCATCCTTGACCGGTACACTCACCAGCACCCAGCCCGGCACGCCCTACTCAGTGCCTTCGCTGGCACACTAGCCCCAGCTCGCCCGGTACGCCCCTTTCAGCCCTCCAACGGCCCACTCCTCCATACAAAAAATGTGTAAATAAAGAGGGGGGGAAATGTGGACGCGGATTTTATTATCCTCTTATTTAAATCTTATCTGTTTATTATTTATTGATTTATTCGTTTGTTGGTTTATTGGCGTGCCAGTCACCGGGGTGACAATTTTATTGTGCGCTCGATCTGACATGGTCAGTCGATTGTGAAGTCCGAGTCGGGACCAGAAATCTGTCATACCCTGAACGCTATGACGTTAATTACGTCCTCCCTAAGGAGGACAACCCTTGATTAAACGCTAAGATAGGAGGAGGACATCGGTAAAGCCACATGCTCAAAAGAAACGGAATTCATTCGTTTGCGAGACGCTAAATGGATTAGACGAAGCAGGGGTTCGTTATCTTAGGGGATAGCCCCGACGGCATATTCCCACCAGCTTGAACTATGCCAAGTGGGGAATAGAAAACTACCCATGCGGTGGCAGAGTAGGATCCGGAAAAGATCGGGCATAATTGACCCGGAGTCCGAATGGGGACCGGCGTGACATGGCATGCTCCATGTGGGTGCGATGGCACATCTATATCCCCCTTGGAGGGACCATCGGAGGGCATGCAAAGGCATAACTCCGTGGGCCGACGGGGTTGAGAGGGAGAACATCACAGTCACCCAATAGGATATGCATAAATTTCGGCAGCATGTCCGCTCAACTTGGATTATGTCAAGAGAGAATAGGTCATTATCCACGGAATGCCGGGATGACGACCGAACGAGGATGGGCACCGGGCCCCGGGACATCGCTTGCATTTATGCCATCGTTTAATATCCCCTTGAAATCCCTCGGAACTCATGTAATGACATGGCCCTTTGGGTTCATAAGGGTGAAATCTGGATCGGGAATGAGGACTGTAGGGGAGGTCTTCCCCATTACTGTGTCTTCTCAAGGCATCCATGACGATCTCTGAACATCCCCGGGGCATATGTCTGAAGAAATCAGAAGGTTGACAGATGGCAGTGCAGAGAAGAGCCTCTGACTGGACTTCAATTGGCCAAGAAGAAGGGTCTCGGCGATGGCTTTAGTTGGCCGAAAGAGGGGGCTTCTCGGCGTGGGTTTATTGGCTTAAAAAGGGGGTCTCGGCGCGGCCTCCTTAGCCAAAAAAGGGGGGATCTCGGCGGTGGCTTCCCGGCATGAGACTTCCCGGCGCGCCCATGGCCGCGCCGGGAAGGTGGCGCCGAAAAGGGCTGGGAGGCCTACAAAGGGGGGTTGGCTTATAGGGGGATCTCGGCATGGGGCTTCTCGGCGCGCCCGTCACCGCGCCGGGAAGCTGGCGCCAGGAGGCTGTGGGCCAGGGAGGTTTGTGTGAAGAGGGCTACAGATTGAGTTTTGTCGGTTTGCTGAAGAGGGAGACCTCTCGGCAGCGTAGTTCTCGGCGGGGAATTTTGCACGCCGAGAAGATGGAATTGCTACAGGATTTCATGGTTTACAGAGCTCAAACGATGCTCTGTTTCTGGGATTCCTGAGCTTTCTGGCTGCGATTGAAGTCGAATTTAAAGTGCAGGAGGGGGATTCAATAGAAGCTTCTCTGAGGAAGGGCCAAAGGGGATCTGGAGGGTAGAATCAATGGGGAACGAGACCATCGTCTGGATTTCTGAAGATTTTTTGTTTATTTCTGCCGCCGGCCGTCTAGGGATCAAGAGATGACTGTCTCTGATCCCCCTGGACGAACCCAGTAGCATCTAAAAATCGGTGGCGGAGAAACCTTTAGCATCGAGACTCTAGACCCTAATCATCCAAGGAGTTAGAATGGAGGGTCGAGAGATTGAGATCGTCATTCGCTAGAATCCGAGGGATAACAACGGTCTGTAGAATCGGCATGTCCTCTCGTATAGCCGGCAGTTCAGGAATCCAAGAGCTTGATGTCTCTGGTCCTAAACGGCACATAGAGGAGCCTCAAGGGGCCTTGTAAGAAAGCTCGAAAGGGTGCGATGGATCTACCTTCGAGACAGAAAGGGGGGAAGGTGACAGAACCCAGTGACCCATTAGATAAGGGTAGGGGTTCTGTTCCCATGCCTCTGAATAGAAGATTCGTATGAATCGTTAGACATTTCGCATAAACAATAAGCATACACGGAGGACGAAGATCACATCTCTCAATCAGAGGGGAACAGACATTTCAATCAGAGGATCCCCAAATGGGTCACGTTGATATCTCATTGCATTGCTCGAAGCCTTACACTGATTGTAAAGGAGAAATGCAAAATAGAGAGAGAGAGAGAGAGAGAGAGAGAGAGAGAGAGAGAGAGAGACGGAGCTCGAGACCTAAAACTCGCTAGCTACATTGATAAATCGAGACGAGAGACTCGCTAGATTACATCAGTAGAAAGAAAAGATAGCATGGGGAGGGTGGAGCATTGACTCCTCTCCCTCCCCGAAGCAGCCCACCTGAAGCTTGTCTGCTTCTTCCTCTCTTCTGCTTCTTCTCTTCTCTCGGCCGAAGGGGGATTCTCTCTTGGCAGGACTCCCTCTCTTTTCTTTTCTCTCTTTTTCTGGCTTCTTTTTCTATTCCTCCCGGCGTCTTTTTTTTTTTTGTTCGAAGGGAGGGGTTTTTATAAGCATTTCCCCCCTTCTCGGCAGGCTTCATCAAGCCTTTTCCTTCTCGGCAGACACCATCTCGACGCGCCTCAAACGGGCTTCCCGGCGCGCCTGCCTTCAACTTCTCGGCGCCACCCTTTGGGCTTCAGCAAGTGCCTCTCGGCGCCACCTTTTTGGGCTTCAGCCAGTGCCTCTCGGCGCCACCTTTTGGGCTTCGGCAAGTGACTCTCGGCGCTAATATTGCAGGCCCAATCAAAGTATTTTAGCCACTTTCACAGGCCTATTTGGGTCTTTCAAGGGCATCCTCACCCAAAAAGGGTCTTCCATTGGTGACACAGCTTGTATCATTATTAAGGTTTTCATCAGTCCGTAGACAGGGGTCTCATCAGTCCGTAGACAAGGGTTTCATCAGTCCGTAGACAGGGGTTTCATCAGTATTGCCATCTAAATGGTGACAAAACCGGGTATTATCTTATCGACACCGTCACTTGAATGGTGACGAGCTCGGACATCAGCTTTAGTCTGGGAAGACCTCAGCCGGGTATATAATCTGTGGAGACCATTCTTCTTCTGTTCTGACTTTGCAAAAGCCTTTGCAATCTTCATCTGCCGGTACCGGCTTCATCTTCATCTCATATTACATCTGTCAGTAAGCCGACATCTGACTTACCCTGACATATCATCCGTGGATTCTTGGACGAAACGGTAGTACAGCTCTCATTAAAGGTCTGGAAGGTCTCATCAGTCGAGTGACTGCGGCTTTATCAGTGCTGCCGTCTGAGTGACATTGGCACCGGGCATCAGCTTTGCCGACAAGGGTTTTAGCCGGGTAGACAGTTGATGAGCTTCATCATTGGTCTTTCACTGTTGGTCCGACCCTCTTTTCAATTATGTTTTCACCCTTGTTCAATTTCCAGGTGTCAACAAATGCCCCCCACCTGCGGGCGGCGTAAGCGCAGAATAAGCGGCACGGGGCTTGCAGGTGTCTTTCATCATTCGAGGGTATCTTCCTCAATTTGTCTTTAATCGGGTTCTCAGACCCGATCATCTTGATGCAACAATATTTTGCACACTTATCTTCCCTTTTCATATTTTCATTCTTCATATTTTCTTTATTTTCAGCAATTCGGAGCTTCTCGGCACAGGGCCATAGGCTTCTCGGCGTGAGCCTCTCGGCGCGAAGCTTCTCGGCGCGAGGGACCTCTCGGCGCGGACGAAGGGGGCTCTCAGCCTGGGGCTTCTCGGCGCGCCCTGGCGGAAGGGGGCCTCGGCCAGGGCTTCTCGGCCTGAGGGTTCTCGGCCTGGGGGTTCTCGGCGCGCCTTCTGGCCGACGGGGGCTCTCGGCCTGGGCAATTCTCGGCGCGCATTTGGCCGCGCCGAGAACCCATCCGCTTCGGGCCCTATATTAAGGCACCGAAAGCCTTTTTTTCTTCATTCTTGCTTCTTCTTTCTCTTTCCTCATTTTTCTTTCATCGGCGGGAGCTTCTTCTCCTCTCGGCCGCTCTCGTTTTTCTTCCCGTTTGGTTGGATTTCGCCCGGGTAGGACGCTATTTTGGGATTTAATCCCTTTTTATTTCGGGATCACCCCCTCTTGGTTGGTGACTCCCTATTCTCCTTGGGCAGACCCTGAATAAGGGGAGATGCTGCCGAAATTTTCATAGAGTCTCATGTTACAATCTTTATAAGACTGGCTTTTAATTCACACTTTTTCTCCGACTGCAGGCACTGTAATGGCTTCCAGTTCTGATGCTGCATCTTCCGGAGCTGTTGGTGCTAGCTCATCGGCCCAGCCAGACATATCTCGGGCCACAGTAAATTGGCTGAATGTGCACAGCCTGGATTTCGGATACGACAGGATTGCTTCAGTCGATGAGTCGTCTGACTCTGAGACTGACATAGTGTCGACGGCCCGAGTATACTCCACGGCGACCGAGACATGCTTCAGGCGGGATTGTGGCTATCGGCCAGACCATCCGAAGGACCGGCATTTGATGCCGTTCATCCAGACTTTCACAGTAGGCGGTATGCAAGACTACCGGATAGCTCGCGTAGTTGAAGCTGCCATCCTTGCTGAGCGAGATAGTCTGAAGGAATCAGTGTATCGCAGCAAGGCCATCTATCTTCCTGGGGAAAAGCGCGACTGGGATGCAGTCCTCGGCATATCGGAGCTGGAACCAGAGAAGAAGATGCTGGCCCGGGCCCCGGAATTCACACCTGCCCGGTGGGATAATGCTAGCGGCCGAGTTCATAGGGAGAAGCCCGGCTATGACATGTTCTTGGCACCATTGAAGTGGGGATATCGCGAAGAGCCCTTCGTGCTGAATTGTTCGGCCGTTCAGTTCAAGTACCATCTGGCCGCTGGTTGGTTCGGGGATACCAAAATCACTGACACGCACTTATTCCGAGTAGGATCAGTGGAGTTTACCGAGTTTGTTCTGAAGGAATATGCCCCTCTGCTGATCAGAGCCGGGGTGTATCACAGCGTCTTCGCTTCTAGATTTCGGTACCCCATATCCCGAGGGTTGTGCTGTGGAATGTTTGAAGTGTTCTGCCCTTTATTCAACACTTTCTATACAGCAGAGGGGGAGACATCCCTGGACCTCTGGAGTTTATCACAGCTCTCCGGCCTGCCCATTGATGGCGAGCCGTATGAGGAAGTTTGCTTGTCAGATTCCGAGAAGGATAGCTCTGATGGCGAGAGCAAGTATTCCATTGGCTTCTCATATCGATATCTGATGAAGGTATACCGCTCCATCTGTCTGGCGTATAGTAGAGGGTCCTCTAAAGGCTATCATCCCCGAGAGAAAGGTAGCAAACTGAGGGTCCGGATAAGGCAGTGGCTCCAGTATTTCTTTGACGGTCCCCTGAAGTATGCAGACTTTCCTTCCTGGGTCCAGTTGCCAGCAAACAGATAAGGGCCCCTCGCTACAAGTCGACGCTGCCATCCTCGTTGCGTCATGCGGGCAAAGGTGGTCCCAACCCAGCAGGCGTAGACCCCATCACACACTGTGCGGCTTATTTCACATTTTGGCTGTGCACTTTCGCTCTCCCACAAGGGGACGAGACAGTTATTCGGCCAGAGGCCATATATCCAGCTTGTCAGATGGCATGGGGGATGAAGCTGTCGCTCTGCCCAGTGGCCCTGTGTTTGATATATAAATCTTTGGGGGACCTGTACAAGCATCGGACTCCCCGTTCTTTGAGGACCGTGGGTCCTTTTCATTTCTTCAACGCCTGGGTCTGTAGTATATTCCCTGAATTAGCTCCGAGAACCTTACAGGCGGATACAGTGTTACCCAGGATGGTTGAATTTGCCAGCGCTGAGCCTGGTCCCTTTTATGATCAGCTGTTTAAAATAAGGGGCCGATTGATAAAAGTACCAGTGGACGCCCCTGGCAGCATACATTTCTGGAGCTTGGCGGCAGGTTCAGCTCCTTTGATTGATCCTCAGAGAGAGTGCAAGCTGGAAGAGACAGAGACATATATCCATCCTGTCTCAGGAGTCAACATTGCCCGGCCAATCCTGGAACCGGAGCTGGTGAGATGGGCCATGGCAATTCGGCCCAGTGTTTTGGTCTACAGGAAGGGTGGCCTGCTTCTGTTGGAGCCATACTATCCGTTCCGATTTGGGCGAAACTTCGGCTACGACCAGCATATTCCTACCTTAGTTGCCCAGTTTCCCCTGGATAGCCGGGCCAAGCACGGGTCCATCATTGTTGGCGAAGGCCGGTTGTGGTGGGATTTCTATCATCGCCAGGACGATGTAGTTTTCAGGGTGCCCACTGTTTCTAACCGTGTTCCCCGGGTAACATCAGAATATATCAAATGGTGGAACATCCGGACCGGTTTTTACAGGGACGGTAGGGGTGCCTTCTGGGATGTGGCAGAGCGCTCCTTCCTGAAACAGCAACCTGGGCCGGTGTTTGATATTCTTGAGGCCCACTTGAAAAAACTTTACTCACAGCACCCGAGGGAGGCGAGAATTATCTGACTCAACGTCGGGCATTGAAGGAAAAGAGTTCTGAGCCGCTTGTCCCTGTCTTTGCTGCTATCAATGAAGACACTTTCCTGAAGACCTTGAAGCATTTATGCCGTGTGGGAGGCGCTCGCTTGGAGGAGCAGCAGTACCCATTCCCTGTTGAAGAGCCGCTCCCGACAGCAGCTCCTTGGAAGGGTCCAATTGATAAATTTCATCCATATAGGATGTTTGTACGCCGAGAAGATAGAACTCAGACTTATTATAGGCAAACGTCCTGGCTGTTCATTCTGCTGAATTTGCATGGATTATCTGCAGAAAGCCCGATAGCTGGCATATTGAACAAGCCACTGTTTATATCATTTCATTATGTCGATGGTTGGGGCATGGACCATCTTGACTTATTTCGATGCCTTGACTCTCACGGCCATAATGATCTGGCAGCTTTAGTAGAGAAGTGCCAGATATTTGGTGATGTGTGCTGGCTCATCAAGGAGGCTGCTTCCTGCTCCAAGGAGGTAGCTTATCTGTACTGGCCACTTTCTGTATTCTACGACGGCCCGGCAGGTAAGATTTCTTCTTTTTTGATTGCAGTGTTTTCTGCTTAGCATCTGAATTTCGCACCCACTGATCCCATCACCCTTCTGCCACTTTCGACAGACCGGCCTGATATAAAGCGGCAGGGGCTCTATAGAAAGATTATTGCGCAGGCCGAGAAGCCTACTTATTTTGAAGTCCCGGCTGCAGCACCGACCACTACTCCCCTGCCTCCTGGCAAGAAGAGGAAGGCTTCCACAGTCAAGGCTGCAGTTGGGAAGGCTAGGAAGGCCAAAAAGGCCCATGTTCAGCAGTCGACTTCGGTGGCGATGGACACTGGGACCCCTCTCCCCAACATTCCCTCATTCGATGAGTTTGAGTTGCAAAGGGAGGCTGCTCAGACACCGGTTCAGGGTAACATCATTAGCTTGCATTTGCATTCTTCATCATCTTTTGCAGATTTCCAAAGAAGTCTTCGACTCTGACCCCTTCCCTTTTTGCGCAGCTCAAGAGCCAATTGTGGCACCCTCCGAAGCAGAGACCAGGCTGCCTTCCCCCACGCCGGCTAGTGAGGCGGGGGGTAAGTGTGCTTTCTCATCTGTTTCACACTTCTATTGCTTTTTCTACTATAACCCTCAGAGATCGCTTTTCTGTTGAAATGGCAGCCGAGGAGCAGACTGACATTGAAAGGATGACAGAAGAGCCGATTCAACCTCCGGAGGGTCACAAGACTCAGTCGAAGCGGGGTACTGTTTCGGCCAGGCGCATAATTACCCGGTCCACATCCCGACATGCTTTAGAGGCGTCCCCACAGCATGTAGCCAGGGTAGAAATATCATCGGGTAGCTCTACAACCGTCTCTGATGAGGAGGAAGTGGCTTTCAGCGGCAGTGAGGGGGATGCTCCTGAATCAGAAGCCCCGCCTGTACTTGCAAAAGGTGCTCTGTCTTTTCAGCCTGCTAAGCTGCTGGTGCCATCTTCCGAGGAGGAGTTGCAAGAGGAGTTTGCCGGGCTCGACACCGAGATCGACATATCTTCACTCTTTGTCGCTTCAACTTCGGAGTTTCCTCCTCGTTCGCCCCACTTCGAGGATGCGAACCCTACTTCAAAGGTGGGTCCCCTTTCAGGCTTGCTGCTTCATCTGCATCTTCATTTAGTGCTGAAGGTTGTTTTGCTTTGGTCTCAGGGCCCTATCATCGTCAGCTCAGACACAACTGCAACTTTTATGGAGGTTTCTTCTGCAAACTGGGCTATTGTCCCTTTTCTACCTTTATCCTGCATGGGGGCTCCTGAGGTCATTCGCCCTGTTCCAATGCGAATACAGTCTTCAACAGATTTAGGATCGTTGGACCTGGGGGCCTCAGAGGACAGATGCACTCCTATCAGGGCTTCAGATTTCAGAGCCGAAGCTGATCTGGCCAGAAGTTCTGCTTTTATACTGGCCGCAGTGATGACCATCGCTCCTGAGTCAACAATTCCCACAACATCAATCATGGAGGGTGAACCTTTGCCTCCTCAGACTGTGGCCTCCGCGGCCTCGACATTGAAGGAATTGGCCACCGAAGCGGAGATGGAAGAAGGAGAGGTGGCTGCTGCGGAACTGGGAGTATTGCCCGTAACCGCCCCGAACTCTATCTCCATACTTTCAGAATCTGAGGAGGAGGTGCCTGAAGTTGCATCTGGGGGTATTCAGACGGCCGCTTCCAAGGAGATGGAAGTGGAAGATCTCTTGGCCACGCCAGAGGTTGCAGGGAGAGCTCAGTTGGTACCTTCGGTAGACCTCCCATCTTCTTCTTCGCAGCCGGATATCACCCTATGGGCGGACATTGATAGTGAAGTAACCTTTGAAGTAGCTCCTCTGCCTTTGCCTGGCTTTACTTCACCTGAGAGTTTTGTCTGGCAACATCTGGGCATGCTGCGCCAGCTAGTGGAGTCCCAGCCCGGACTAACCTATCCACAGTTGAAGGACATAGCTGAGCGCTTCACCGTCGGCTTGCAGGCGATGGGATGTCCCACAGAAATATGGGCCCAGTGGGTTCTTTTATTGTTAAAATTTGTTCATCGCCGGGATTTCTTGACACATATCATGTCTGACAAACTGGCGGCTTTGAAGTTGCAAAGAATGGAATGCAAATCTGAGCTGGCGAAGATGAACTCTATTCTTCAGGAGCGACAGTGCCAAATGCAGTCTTTGGCGGAGCGGGAGCAGTTTGTGCGCGACCGGATAACTACCCTGGAAGCTGAACTGTCCGATCTCCAAGCTGAGCTGCCGCAGCTAACAACTTCTCGACCGCAGTTCGAGGAAGAAGCAGCTCTATTAGAGGGGCAGGTGGCATCTTTTCAAGACGAGCCCGTTCGACTGCAGGAGGAGGAGGCTCGTCTTCATGAACTGGGAGCCGCCCCTTATGTGGGTCTTCTGGCTTTCGAGGATATCTTCAGGCAGCCATGAACCATCTTCTCTTTCTTTTCCTTTTTTCCTCTTTTACGATACAACGTCCCCTCGGGGCCCTTTATGTACTCACTTATTAATGAAAAGAAATCTTTGGCTTCACGTGTATCCATTTTCTTCTGCATGTGGTTTTATCACTTTGAGAAGTGGGGTAGCAGTTTTAGCAATTCCTCATGCGAATGGCCCGTACTTGGCAGGAGAGCGTCCACCCCCTCAGAGAAAGGATGGGGAACTCGCTCCACCGCGTGACGGCATCCGAGGAGGTGCTTAAACCGGATTCTGTTGGTAGCAGTAATCGTCCCTCTTGGCAATATGTGCTGCGAGGGAGACAATTTGCAGAAATGTGAAAGAAGAGGCTTCATCGGAATAGACGAAAGGTCTAGACCGGGTAGAGGTTATAGCAGGTGGGACATTGAAAAAGGGTATGGGGTTTTCATCAGAACGGCCATAAAGTCCGAACTGGACAGATTGTATCATTGGCCGGGCGATGTACCGATCAGCCAACGGTTGACTTCATCATCGATATTGAGCTTATATCGATGCAAGGGGGATTTCATATGTTTTATCAGAATAGACGTAAGGTCTAAACTGGATAGGGTTTCATCATTGATCGGGCAAGGTGCCAATCGATCAACAGTTGGTTTCATCATCGACATTGGGTTTATATCGACGCAAAGAAGAGTTTCATCAGCATAGACGAAAGGTCTAAACTGGCTAGGGTTTCATCATTGATCGGGCAGGGTGCCAATCGATCAACAGTTGGTTTCATCATCGATATTGGGTTTATATCGATGCAAAGAAGAGTTTCATCAGCATAGACGAAAGGTCTAAACCGGCTAGGGTTTCATCATTGATCGGGCAGGGTGCCAATCGATCAACAATTAGTTTCATCATCGATATTGGGTTTATATCGACGCAAAGGGGTTTATAAGTTTCATCAGAATAGACGAAAGGTCTAAACTGTAGGATTTCATCATTGATCGGGCAAGGTGCCGGTCGATCAACAGTGGGACGTCGGTAGAGGCATAGGTCTCTTCAGGATAGACGTAAGGTCTATTCCAGCAGGTTTTATCGCAGGTGAGGCTTGCCAAGAAATGCGTAGGCTTCATCAGGACAGACGTGAGGTCTGAGCTGGACAGGCTTCATCAGAATGGTGATGGGTTTCGTTGTCGGTGGGACGTTTGAAAGAGGGTATGTGAATTTTATCAGGGTAAACGTAAGGTCTATCCCTGAAGGGTTTTATCATCGGTGGGGAATGAAGCCGACTGACCGACGGGAGGTTTCATCAGTGAAAGGGAGGTAAAGGTAGCGTGCCTGTTGGCATGGAACTTTTGAATTACCACATTACTGACCCAAGTGACTGTTAGGGTGCTTGGCCCGGATACAGAGGGGGGGTGAATGAATCCTTCTACGAATAATGGCCAAATTTAAAAATCGGATGCTAGATAAAGAAACAGAATAGAACCAATTCTATTCAACTCAAATACAAACACATTGAACGCACCTATTCAAGCATCTAGCAGAAGCAAACCAGACAATCAAGCCACTGCTCAACAGATTTTTAGGTGGTTCGGTCCTTCAGACCTACATCCACCCCTCACTCCCAACCGGAGTGAGGCTTCACTAGCAAACGCTAGAACCAAGCAGACTCAGTCTGCAAACAGTTGCTGCCACACAGCTTGACCAGGGGAACAACCTCCCCTCTTCCTCCCAACCGGAGGGAACCCACAAGTAGCTCCCAGCTACTTGCAACTGGAGATCAGATCTCCCTTCCTCCAAACCGGAGGGAACCCGACCTCAGACCAGAGGATCGGAAAGCACAGCAAACCAGAAAACAAAGGAAAAACAATAAACGAAAATAACTTCAGCAAACAGAAGCTGAAACACGAAATGCACAATTTGGCTCCTAACAGAGCTGACTGGCCTGGATCTGATCCACGGTCCAGTGAAGACAGATCTTCAGGTAAGCTTCTTTCTTCTTCTCCACGAGCTCTCTCGCTCACTCTCTATCTCTCTTTTCTTTCTCTTAAACTCTCTTCCTCTTTCACACGAGCACTATCTCTCTCTCTCTCTCTCAATTTTTCTTCTTCTGCTGGATCGAGCTCTCTGTAACACTGCCTTCTCTTTCTTGGCTCTGATCACCCTTCATCGGTGGGCGAAGGTTTCTATTTATAGCGGCAGCAGATGGATAGGGCACTAAACGCGTGTGCCTCCCACGCTCGATCCAGAACCTTCCTGCCACGTGCCCTTTTTGTATTTGTTCCTTCAGTATCGGATCATGTGCACCCAGACACTGATGAATGTTCTTCCTCGGACCTGCAACGAGATAAGAACCATTAATATTGAGTGCCATAAGAACTAGAACTGCATGAGGTTAGTGGACACGACAAAAGGTACACTAAACAGAGAACGACACGAGATACAGTGGTGACACAATGAACATTACTAAGAGAACGTTACGAGGTAGAAGGAAAACAACACGAAGACACGAAGACGAAAACAACGCGGAGACATGAACGTAAAAACAACACGACATAATCACACAGCAAAGAGAACGACCCGTGCTGACAACAGACATGAAGACGAGAACAGAAACCAACACGAAGTATGGTTTAAACACAAGAAAGACACGAGGACTAGGACGAATAAAAATGACACGAAGATGCAACAAGACAAATGACACGAAAGTGAAACAGGAAGCAACACGAGGTGCTGCGATGTCCTGCACGCAATAGAACAAAGACGACATGAAGAGATGAAGAAACGACACGAGGTGAAGACAACACGTAGACGACAACTGAAATCGACACGGAGTGAAAACAACACGAAGTCGAAACAGTAATCGACACGGGTTGAAAATAACACGAAGTCGAAACAGTAACCGACACGAGTTGAAAAAACAACACCAAGATGAAGTACAAGAATTGACATGGAGTTGAAAACAACACGAAGATGAAATACAAGAATTAACACGGAGTTGTAAACAACACGAAGACAGAACAGTGATTTGACACGAAGTCAAAATGACAAGAAGTAAAACGACACGAAGTCGAGAGCAGAAACCAACACGAAGTGTGGTTTCAGCACAAGAAAGACACGAAGTCTAGAAAGCACGACACGAAGACATGAAAGGGAAAACGACACGAAGTCATGAGAACAGCACGAGGTGAAAACGACACGGGCTGACCACGACACGAAGACAGAAACAGAAATTGACACGGGTTGAAAACAACACGAAGACAAAAATCAGAATCCGTCACGAGTTCTAGCAACCATGACACGAAGTCATGAGTTAGACATGTCTTCATCAACACGAGAAGAAATAGTGGAAGTAGAGAAACAACACGAGGAACTAGAGGACGACACGGCATAATGAAAACACAAACAGTACTAGAACGAAAAGCGACACGAAGACAAACAGTACAACACGAGGTGTTATACACAAACATGACGAAGTGCCAACCAACATGAAGACAGTCCTTAAAAATACCTGAAGTGAAATGAAGGTTCATTCTTCATAAGAAAATGTTCTTTGTTCACTTTCACAGGAAAATATTTTTGTTTATTTTTCACATAGACATATTTTTGAACACCACTAAGACTTATATTGTTGTCATCATCAAAACATGTAAAGATTCAACAATACTCAACAATCTCCCCCTTTTTGATGGATGGCAACACTATGAGTCTTGAGTCTTTGCAGAGAAAGAGAAAGCACTAAATAGCCATTCTCAATGAAAAACACACATTAAACATTCTCAACGAGCTAGCCTGATTTCTCCCCCTTTGACACCATCAAAAAAAATGAAACATTAAGAATGCAAGAATGCAAATGATATGAGTTTTAATTAATAAGTCCAAGAGTGTGATAGAGAAAGCCTCAAAATGGTCTACAAGATACAGAGCATAGTCTGTTCAAGAAAAATATCTGGCTTGTCTGCTAGAAGGGCCACGCGGCCTGCCATGAGGTGGTCTCCCCCTTGGAGAAGCAGAAGAAAATTCTTGAGGTGGAGTTCTGCTGGAAGAAGCTTGGCCAGGTGCTGAACCCAAGGTAGACTGAATTTCCTTTAGGTCATTTGACAGTTCAGCTAGCCAGTACACCACAGAGCTTCGGACATGTGCCACTTCAGAAATGATGTCATCTTGGCGAACATTGACAGTTTCATATCTGTCAGTCAGAAGTGACATTTCTGTTAAAAAGGCGACCAATTTATCATAGACCTGTTGAATACCTGGACCCAGGGCACTGGATGACTTCTTCAAAAGTTCTAAAGATGTTCTGATCTCATAGCAGTGATCTATAATGGTGGAAGACATTTTGAAGGAGGAGATTTGAACATCTTGCAACTCACTCAGTGCTTTAGCTATCTTTGAACACACCTCCTGCAACCCTTGCATCAGGGATCTGTTGGCATCATCTGAAGCCTTTTTGTTGAGAAGGAATCATTTCCATTCAGTGAGGAGGGATATCTCGAGCTTCAGTAGCCTGGAGTGGACCTGATTTATGTTGAGGGTGACATATGTGAGCAGGTCATCTAATTTCTTATCTTGCTTGTGCATCTGCTGAGTCAGATTTATGAGAAGCTCTTCAATGTTGGGCGCCCGAGCAGATTCAATGTTGGGCGCCTGTGCAGATAAGAGTCTAGGTGGACCTAGAGGTGTACCAAAAAATTCACTGCTAGGTGCAGTTCTCTCAGCTGCTTCCTCTTGTGCTGGCATTTGACTACTCTCAGCTGGGACCTGATCTTCATCTTCAGCTTGAGTTTCTTTCTGAGGAAATACATCTTCAGGTTCCTCTTCTTCACTTGAAGATTCTGTATCTAGTTCTATGACAGGAACCTTTTCTCTATCTTCCATGAGCTCCTGATCTGCAGGGCTGCCAACAAAGGCCTGCTCAAGACTTTCAGATACGACCAAGTTGGTAGCCTCTTCCAAGCTTCGCTCAACAGTTTCTCTTAAAATTTCATTAACAAAAACAGCAAGATCTTGATCAGTACTGTCTTGCTCTTTAGCTGGCTGTTCTTCAGGCACTATTACCTCTTCAGATGTCTTCCCAAAAGAATCAAATAGCCCAGCAATAGTTGCATCTAGATCTGTCTGAATGCTTTCGTCAGACAATCTGATGTCCTCAGATGCAGCCTCAACTAGCCTCTGAAAGGAGAAGGGTACTTCGGTGGGTGCAGCTGGCAAGGTGGACTCTGGTTGTTCGGTTGGTGTTTCCTGATGAGCAATCTCAGAAACTAATTGCTCATTAGTTTGGGCTAAGACTTGAAATTCTTCCAAATGCTCCCCCTGAGTTTGTGATTCCCTGGCCTTTTGGACCTTAACTTGCCCCACCATAGAAGAGTCCTCTAAGCCCAAAAACACTGAAACAAAATTCATATTAAAAATGTTTCGGGCCTTAACTTCTGATGCAGCCTCTCCATCCAAGCAAATCTCAGAATGCTTGAAGTTGTCTGTCATATGGGCGGCATAGGGAAGATGTCTCTTGGATCCAATGCATCCCTTCATGACATTAAAAATGATCTCTGGCAGACATATCTTCACATTTTGAATCAGACAAAACAGTAGAAATCTCTGTGTGTCTGTAATTCTTCCTCTAGCCCCAGTCTGTTGGGTGATAATGGAAGCAATGACGTTCTGAAGGAGCTTGTGAAGAGGAGGAAATGACGATGTCTGATAAGCTTTTAGCTTCAACTTCCCCTTATCATGAATATTACTGGGTTTACCAGTAATGACTGAGAAAGCTTCATGGAGACTGTATCGAAAGCTTCCCTCTACCTCTCCTTTATCTGGAACACCGAGGGCTTTGTGGAGGGACTCACATGTAACAGTTAACTCGACCCCTTTAACAGATGATAATAAGGCAGACTTGTCTCGGCTCAAGGACAAGTTATTGTAAAATTCCATTACCGGCCTAGGGTAATAGACACGGTGATTTTCTAATAAATCTCTCCACTCCTGAAACTCAAAGATTCTTAACAGTTCTGGAAACTTCGAGACCAAGGTTTCATCTCCAAAATCTATTAATCTAGCAGGAATGATTTTCCCACTTTCTAAGAACACGGTAGACTGAGAAATCCTGGTACCTTGTTCTGAAGATACTTCTGCAGCAGGTTCTGGCTCAAGACATCTCTGTTGCTTAGATGAAGGCTCTTCAACAATTTCTTTTCCCTTCCTCTTCCTTTCACCCGGAGCTGCTGACCTTTGCTGATCCATCTGCCGGAACTTCCAGAGTATCAACTCTCTCTTGCAGGCTGCTATTGGAAGCGATGCTAGACTGAAGAGAGGAATAGACCTCTGTGGGGGGAAGAAGGTGAGCGGGAAGAGATGGAGATGGGTTTGAAGAAGACGCTCAAAGTGGAGTGGCACGAGGATGAATAGGAAGCGGCAAGGGGAAATAAGGGTTTGAGGTTGAAAGCGTGTGAAACAAGAAGGGTGTTGTCGAGTAGCTTTTTACTCTTATCACACTTTTTCTGTAAATACCCAAAATACCCTTAGTTCTGATGTAACGCAGCTACAGCATGTTAAAGTTAGCCCTTCAATATGTGGACGGGTTATATTCTTCCAAATACCAAGGTCAGTTAACTCAAGATATTAAATCAGCATAAACACAAAATTTGCTGTTAAAGTTGCTTAACCTAGAGAGAGACACGATTAAATTGCTCCTTATGTGTGTCAAGCAACGAAATAACACATCAATGTCAAGCAGATTTCATTTCTTCATTTAATGGACGAGAAGGCATACAGGGTCAACCAATTTGTTGAACACAAGGTAGAATAGTCCCTTTTTACACAAGGAGACATGTTTATCAGACACCAGAAACCCTGGTTACTCAGGACGAACTACCTTTATGCCAAAGATATTTTTTTTTGAGGACTTTTCCCCCCTTTTTTTTTAACATTTCTACACAGAGATAGCTAATTGTATCATGACAGAGACTTTGGACTTCTCTGATCTAGAGTGTCTATTTCTCCACAAAAGCCATTGCTCTGCCACAAATAATGGCGTATTCCCTGGTAGCACTTCTCATGATTTTAGACAAAAAAAAATATCTTACTTAACACAATTTTTTATCTCAGAGCTCTCTTCACATAAGTTTCAGTTAAGTCGAGATCCTCAATAAGTTTTTCTCATTTAACAGGAAGTTTTATAATATGTTGATCAACACTTGAGAAGATAACTTAGAAGGATCAAGGACCAAATATAACCCCCAAACATTGAAGTTCTTTATTAACAGGTGTAAATTGTTACACTAGATATTGGGTGGTTTAAGGTATACAGATCATATCTGATAAGAGCAAGAAGACTGAAACCACAATTTCTTCGAGAGAGAATCTGAACCAAGAGTGATAGGTGAGAGATAAGGAGGTGGCTGATCAAATAAAGAGAGATGAAATGAGATGGGCAGCACTCCTATCAGCAAGCCAACAAGTGAGAGATCACTCAAGACATTAGGCACTAAGGACATATCCAAAAATAGTATTTTTGAAGTAGTTCTGTCTCACATCCAGAGAAGCTCTTGGGCAACAAACTGCAACCTCATGAGATGTCAGATCTTAACACCACAATAACTGCATCGGCTGACTCAATACTTCAGAAACCAAATGGCCTGTCAAGCTCCTTTTCAGCCCACTCAAGGACATCTCACTCACGACTCTTGGAGGTATTAATTAATTATTGAATGCAGTGTTTGCCATGAAGGTTAAACATATGAGATTGAGTTATGCACAAGCAAGCTCCCCTGATCAGCAGAATGACTTATGGTACTAGGCGGAGCATTTGGTCTGAAAGACCACCTCACACATAGTAAGGACCTCCAGACAGATTTCCCTGCCTTTGGTAGCTTACCATTTGATATACCATAGAGGTCATGAATAACAGGGTAAACTCAACAATCCTATCAGCAATTCAGATTTTCATGAATTATGCAACATACAGATTTTCAAATAACATTCACATTCAGTTCAGATTTTCAGTATTTTCAAAGTGCCTGTTCAGAACATAATGCACCTTGCAGATGATGAATGAATATGTAAGAACAGATTCAATATGCATGCACTAGATGAAACTAAGAGCAAGATATGCAAGATTACATCAAATCAGATATGCAATAGGTTTCAAAATGAGACATGTAGAGAGATTACCTGAACAATGTGAGAATGGGGTTTTCTTCTTGAGTGTCTTGGATCATTACCCCTTTTATTCCAGTCCCAAGGCACACCTGCAAAACAAGGTTTATTTTGCACAAACAGGTACCCAAGAGGTCTTGGGTCCTGACATGACATTATTATGTTTAGCAAGTTTTCTCAGCACATTTCCAGGAGTAGTTTTCAGATCTGATTTATGCACATTCTTATTAGCATGAATTCTATGTGCATACACATGAGATTTTCTGTTAACAGGGTAAAATTTCTGTTTACCAAAACTGGTTTGGTTTTGATATCCTGCCAGCCAACAGGTTGCAGCCCTGTGACCTGGCTTCCCACAGTGATGACATGAAGGTTTTGCTGATTCTCTTACAGGGAATTTGGCATGTTTGAGATTCACATTTCTACCCTGAATATGCCAACAGTCCTTGACTGTGTGGCCATGCTTTCTACAGTGAGAGCAAACGAGAGAATTTCTTCTAAAGGAACCTGACCAGCATTCAGAGGCCTTGTGACCAATTTTGTTGCAATTAAAACATATAATGTGATGGTTCTTGTTAAAGGCATGCTGATTTGTAAAGTGTTTTGTATGATATGAACATGATTTTTCCTTACTACTTGCAAACCAACAATGAGCAGTAGTGTGTCCTACTTTATCACAATTAGAACATATGACATTCTTTTTCTGACCAGACACAGATCTTCTAGCATGCTTGTTGTCATCTTTTTCCATCACAAAACAGTTACTCATAAGATGTCCATACTTACCACAATAATGACATGAGCCATTTGATTTCTTTAAAACGTGGCATTTATCTGATGAGTTTTTAGCATGCAGATTGTTCCTTTGAATTTCTGATGTTTTATGATTTTTATTTTGTTTTTCTGTTTTCTTAGCCTTGTACTGAGGTGGAGATGAGATAGAAGGCTTTTCCTGTTCATAAGATTTGACAAAGACAGTTTTTAGGTTGGCTCCATCAACCTTCCTCATGACTGGACTGTAACCCAGTCCTTCTTGTTAAAGTTAATCTTTGTTCCCAATATTTTCTGAACACTGGGCTGTTTGTCTTTTGATGTAGTGGCTACATTTGAAGTATTTACAAAGGATGTCATTACTTTGTTCTGCAAGGCCTTCTTATTTAGATTATTGTAGCCCAACCCTTCCTTTTTGACATTGACTTTTACACCTAGCAGCTTGTCTAGGTTTTTCTGCCCATCAACAAATTTAGACAAGGAAGCTTTCAAATCCTGAATTTCATTTTCAAGAGATGCAATGTGTATTTCATAACTAGTGATCTCTTGTTCACTACAATTGACAGCTTCATTCAAAACCTTGTTAGCTGTTTTGTATTCTTCAATTTCCTTTCTCAGCTCATCTACCTCTTCAGTCTCGTTTGTACAGATAGCTTTCCCTTTTTCCAAAGTGAGAAGTCTTTCAGACATGGCACTGTTTAACAGTTTTAATTTTTCAACTTCTTCTTTAAGCTTATCATTTTGAACTAGCTCATTTATTAGAAGCTGATCTTCTGAGTTAACCATGCTTTCTCTCCTAGCTTCAAACTCCCTCAATTCCTTTTGTTGTTTTTCAAAATCTTTCTGTATTTCTATGTTCACAGATTTTATGGCATTAAAATTTTCAATCAGCAACTCATTCTCTCGTTTAAGTTTCTCTAATTGTTCTTCAGAGAACTTTCTGAGAGAGTCATCCTCAGATTTTAGATTGTTCAGTTCAGAGTAAACACATTCAAGTTCCATCTTCAGTTCTGCATTCTGGTTTTTATGCATATGATTATCAGACAGACATGCATCATGTGATTGCTTCGTACTTGAACAATTTTTACATGGAGAGCTAGAACTATCTACCCGAGTACTCTTCTTCAACTTTTTATACTGTTTTCTTAACAGTTCATGAGATTCAAATAGTTCAGCATATGCATTCCCCCAATCTTCTAGAGAGAAGTTCTCGAAGAGATTTACCTCATCATCATCATCTTCTTTAGTTTGATTGCTGCCTTGATCGCTTCTGTTGGCCATCATGCAGCCTGTTTGATTTCCTTTCCCGTTTCTCTTCATCATTTCCAACATATCCCTTGCAGATCTGCAATCAAGGAAACATGAGTGAAAAGTTTTGTCAGTGGCTGCTTTCATCAGATTTATAGCTGTCTGATTCTCCTCATACATTGATTCGTGACTGTCAGTCCATTTGGACCTTTTCTTTGGTAGTTCATGAGGACCATGTGAAATCACTTTCCACAGGTCTGGGTCAACGGATTTAACATAAGCACGTAAAGCACTGTGCCACTGGTTGAAATCAAAACCACTGAAGACAGGTGGACAAGCCATTGAAGCAAATAGCAGATATATTCAATGCAACAGGAATATTGATGCACTAAAGGCAAATAAGCACCTAAGACCGCAAGAACGAATCTGCAGGTCGCTGGACCTTATAAGCAGACACCCTCTCTGATACCAACTGTTAGGGTGCTTGGCCCAGATACAGAGGGGGGGTGAATGAATCCTTCTACGAATAATGGCCAAATTTAAAAATCGGATGCTAGATAAAGAAACAGAATAGAACCAATTCTATTCAACTCAAATACAAACACATTGAACGCACCTATTCAAGCATCTAGCGGAAGCAAACCAGACAATCAAGCCACTGCTCAACAGATTTTTAGGTGGTTCGGTCCTTCAGACCTACATCCACCCCTCACTCCCAACCGGAGTGAGGCTTCACTAGCAAACGCTAGAACCAAGCAGACTCAGTCTGCAAACAGTTGCTGCCACACAGCTTGACCAGAGGAACAACCTCCCCTCTTCCTCCCAACCGGAGGGAACCCACAAGTAGCTCCCAGCTACTTGCAACTGGAGATCAGATCTCCCTTCCTCCAAACCGGAGGGAACCCGACCTCAGACCAGAGGATCGGAAAGCACAGCAAACCAGAAAACAAAGGAAAAATAATAAACGAAAATAACTTCAGCAAACAGAAGCTGAAACACGAAATGCACAATTTGGCTCCTAATAGAGCTGACTGGCCTGGATCTGATCCACGGTCCAGTGAAGACAGATCTTCAGGTAAGCTTCTTTCTTCTTCTCCACGAGCTCTCTCGCTTACTCTCTATCTCTCTTTTCTTTCTCTTAAACTCTCTTCCTCTTTCACACGAGCACTATCTCTATCTCTCTCTCTCAATTTTTCTTCTTCTGCTGGATCGAGCTCTCTGTAACACTGCCTTTTCTTTCTTGGCTCTGATCACCCTTCATCGGTGGGCGAAGGTTTCTATTTATAGCGGCAGCAGATGGATAGGGCACTAAATGCATGTGCCTCCCACGCTCGATCCAGAACCTTCCTGCCACGTGCCCTTTTTGTATTTGTTCCTTCAGTATCGGATCATGTGCACCCAGACACTGATGAATGTTCTTCCTCAGACCTGCAACGAGATAAGAACCATTAATATTGAGTGCCATAAGAACTAGAACTGCATGAGGTTAGTGGACACGACAAAAAGGTACACTAAACAGAGAACGACACGAGATACAGTGGTGACACAATGAACAGTACTAAGAGAACGTTACGAGGTAGAAGGAAAACAACACGAAGACACGAAGATGAAAACAACGCGGAGACATGAATGTAAAAACAACACGACATAATCACACAGCAAAGAGAACGACCCGTGCTGACAACAGACATGAAGACGAGAACAGAAACCAACACGAAGTATGGTTTCAACACAAGAAAGACACGAGGACTAGGACGAATAAAAATGACACGAAGACGCAACAAGACAAATGACACGAAAGTGAAACAGGAAGCAACACGAGGTGATGCGATGTCCTACACGCAATAGAACAAAGACGACATGAAGAGATGAAGAAACGACACGAGGTGAAGACAACACGTAGACGACAACTGAAATCGACACGGAGTGAAAACAACACGAAGTCGAAACAGTAATCGACACGGGTTGAAAACAACACGAAGTCGAAACAGTAACCGACACGAGTTGAAAAAACAACACCAAGATGAAGTACAAGAATTGACATGGAGTTGAAAACAACACGAAGATGAAATACAAGAATTAACACGGAGTTGTAAACAACACGAAGACAGAACAGTGATTTGACACGAAGTCAAAATGACAAGAAGTAAAACGATACGAAGTCGAGAGCAGAAACCAACACGAAGTGTGGTTTCAGCACAAGAAAGACACGAAGTCTAGAAAGCACGACACGAAGACATGAAAGGGAAAACGACACGAAGTCATGAGAACAGCACGAGGTGAAAATGACACGGGCTGACCACGACACGAAGACAGAAACAGAAATTGACACGGGTTGAAAACAACACGAAGACAAAAATCAGAATCTATCACGAGTTCTAGCAACCATGACACGAAGTCATGAGTTAGACATGTCTTCATCAACACGAGAAGAAATAGTGGAAGCAGAGAAACAACACGAGGAACTAGAGGACGACACGGCATAATGAAAACACAAACAGTACTAGAACGAAAAGCGACACGAAGACAAACAGTACAACACGAGGTGCTATACACAAACATGACGAAGTGCCAACCAACACGAAGACAGTCCTTAAAAATACCTGAAGTGAAATGAAGGTTCATTCTTCATAAGAAAATGTTCTTTGTTCACTTTCACAGGAAAATATTTTTGTTTATTTTTCACATAGACATATTTTTGAACACCACTAAGACTTATAGTGTTGTCATCATCAAAACATGTAAAGATTCAATAATACTCAACAGTGCCCTTTCGGGTTTTCACCGGAGCCAGCCCCCTCTTGCTTTTTCCCACCCGCCCTTTCGGGTTTTCACGTGGCGGGGTACCCGATTTTGCCTGCAGTGCCCTTTCGGGTTTTCACCACAGCTGGGTTTTGGCCATTTTTGCCCTTGTCCGGGATATCCGAACAAGCCTGGCGGGGTATCTCTATTTTCAACCCCATTTTTCTTTATTTATATATATATATGTATATATATTTCTTGAATTGGGACTTCAGCACGGATCAGGCGATGTGCTGCTCCATTAGTGACTGCTCTTATCATCGGTATTGGGTTTATACCAATGCAAGGATTTCATAGGCTTCATTAGGATAGACGTAAGGTCTAAACTGGATGGGTTTCATCATTGACCGAGCAGTGTACCAATCGATCAACAGCAGGTTTCATCATTGGTATTGGGTTTATACCAATGCAAGGATTTCATAGGTTTCATCAGGATAGACGTAAGGTCTAGACTGGGTAGATTTCATCATTGATCGGGCAGTGTACCAATCGATCAACAGCAGGTTTCATCATTGGTATTGGGTTTATACCAATGCAAGGATTTCATAGGTTTCATCAGGATAGACGTAAGGTCTAGACTGGGTAGGTTTCATCATTGATCGGGCAGTGTACCAATCGATCAACACCAGGTTTCATCATTGGTATTGGGTTTATACCAATGCAAGGATTTCATAGGTTTCATCAGGATAGACGTAAGGTCTAGACTGGGTAGATTTCATCATTGATCGGGCAGTGTATCAATCGATCAACAGCAGGTTTCATCATTGGTATTGGGTTTATACCAATGCAAGAATTTCATAGGTTTCATCAGGATAGACGTAAGGTCTAGACTGGGTAGATTTCATCATTGATCGGGCAGTGTATCAATCGATCAACAGCAGGTTTCATCATTGGTATTGGGTTTATACCAATGCAAGGATTTCATAGGTTTTACCGGCATAGACGTAAGGTCTAAGTCGGACAGGTTTCATTGCTGATCGGGTGAGTGTGCCCATTGATCAGTAGCAGGTTTCATCACGGTATTGGGTTTATACCAATGCAAGGATTTCATAGGTTTTATCGGCATAGACGTAAGGTCTAAACCAGACAGGTTTCATTGCTGATCGGGTGAGTGTGCCCATTGATCAGCAGCAGGTTTCATCACGGTGGGACCTGGGACAAGGTATGAGGACTTTTATCAGGATAGACGTAGGGCCTATACTGAGTGGGTCTAATCGTCGATCGGGCAAGGCGCCGATCGATTGACGAGGAGTTTTATGGCGGGAGGTGAGGCTTTTTCTTTGGGATTACCACATTACTGACCCAAGTGCCCTTTCGGGTTTTCACCGGAGCCGGTCCCCTCTTGCTTTTGCCCACGCGCCCTTTCGGGTTTTCACGTGGCGGGGTACCCGATTTTGCCTGCAGTGCCTTTTCGGATTTTCACCACAGCTGGGTTTTGGCCATTTTTGCCCTTGTTCAGAATGTCTGAACAAGACTGGCGGGGTATCTCTATTTTTAACCCCATTTTTCTTTTCTTTTCTTCTTTTTTTTTATTTGGTATGCGAGCTGAGAGAGAGGGCAGCTTGGGCAGGGCGAGATGCCACTGAACCAGGGAGAGGGTAGCTTGATCAGGGCGGAGTGCCATTGACCAAGATGAAGTGGCCTGATTAGGGCGGAGTGCCGCTAACCGAGGAATGGGTAGCTCGGCTAGGGCGGAGTGCCGCTAAACCAAGAAATGAGGTAGCTCGGCTAGGGCGGAGTGCCGCTAGACCAAGAAGGAGGTAGCTTGGTTAGGGCGGAGTGCCGCTAGACCAAGAAGGAGGTAGCTTGGCTAGGGCGGAATGCCACTAGACCAAGAAAGAAGGGTAGCTCGGTTAGGGCGGAGTGCCACTAACCCAAGAAAAGGGTAGCTTGGTTAGGGCGGAGTGCCATTAGACCAAGGAAGAGGTAGCTTGGTTAGGGCGGAGTGCCACTAGACCAAGGAGAAGGGTAGCTCGGTTAGGACGGAGTGCCACTAGACCAAGGGAGAAGGGTAGCTCGGTTAGGACGGAGTGCCGCTAGACCAAGGAAAAGGGTAGCTCGGTTAGGACGGAGTGCCGCTAGACCAAGGAAGAGGTAGCTCGGTTAGGACGGAGTGCCGCTAGACCAAGGAAAAGGTAGCTCGGTTAGGACGGAGTGCCACTAGACCAAGGAGAAGGGTAGCTCGGTTAGGACGGAGTGCCGCTAGACCAAGGAGAAGGGTAGCTCGGTTAGGACGGAGTGCCGCTAGACCAAGGAAGAGGTAGCTTTTTGCCCAATTACTCGGGGAATATTGGTTGGGCAGCATGATACAGCTTTAGGTGTCTACTGTTGAGTGGTGAGAATTGGATTTCCCCTCGATGGTTAACAACCATGTAGGCCCCTCCTTCGTAGACCCCATGTATCACATAAGGATCCTCCCAATTAGGATTTATCTTTCCTTTTGGGTTGGATGCCATGACTTCTCTTTTCTTGACCATGACAAGGTCACCTTTCTTAAATTCTCATCCTTTTACGAGTTTGTTGAATGCAGTGGCCATGCGGGCCTGATACATCTGGATATTCTTCTGAGCTTGGAGGCGCTTCCCTTCCAATTCAGCCAATTCTTGTAATCTTCTTTCTGCATTGGTTTGTTCGCCATGGCCCAGGTCATATTGGACAGCCACTCTGAGTGACGGGACTTCCAGCTCTAGTGGAACTACTGCCTCTTAGCCGTATACCAGTGAGTATGGCGAGCACCCTGTAGGTGTCTTGAAGATAGTGCGGTACGCCCACAGAGCTTCATACATCTTTTCTTCCCAGTCCTTCTTATTAGAACTGACGACTTTAGCCAGCAAGGTGCATAAAGTTTTATTGAAGGCTTCTGCCAATCCATTTGCCTGTGGATTGTAAGGAGTGGAAGTCCTCCATTCGATCTTATACTTTTCGGCGAGCCAATAGATCTTTTGATTTCTGAAATGACTTCCATTATCAGATATTATCCGGCTGGGGATCCCAAACCGGAAGATAATGTTCTGTTTGATGAATCTGGCGACCAGCTCACCAGTCACTTCTCATAATGCTATAGCTTCCGCCCATAGGGAAAAGTAATCTGTTATTGCCAGTATGTACTTATGTCCGGCCGATGAGGTCGGTAGTGGGCCGACTACATCAGTTCCCCATTGTGCAAACGGCCAGCTAGGGACTGTAGGGTGCAGAACGGCAGGTGGCCTTCTAGGCACAACAGCATGCTCCTGACATTTCTGGCATGACTTTGCAAACTTGCAACAGTCTTCAAACATAGTGGGCCAATAGTAGCCCAGCTTCTTGATTTCTATCTTCATCTTAGGGCCAGCTTGATGAGCACCTGCCGTCCCAGCATGTATTTCTTTCATTGCTTGCCAAGCTTCCTCAGTAGACAGGCAGCGGAGCAAAATCTTCTTGCGTGCATCTGCCATTATTCGGAACAGAGTTCCATTTCTGAATTCATAAGAATCGTTGATCCTTAGAAGTTTCATCTTTTCTTCTCTTTTCTGCGGCAGCTGTTGGTGTAAAAACCATTGTAGCAGGTGTTGTCTCCAATCAGATGCCTGTTCTGTACTGATCGTGGTGACTTCATTTTCTTCGGGGCAGCCTTCTAGCATGCTGGGGACTTGCCGCCGGTTTATAACAACAATGTTCAGTGTCTCATCTGGTGGGACTGCTATTGAGCTGGCTAGCTTTGCCAGTGCATCAGCTTGGGCATTATGTCCACGGCCCACATGCTTGAGCTCAATATGATAGAATTTCGCCATGAGGCGCACAGCTTTTTGGTGGTAGGGGTTCAACTCCGGCTTTCGCACTTCGAACTCCCCTTGGATTTGCTTTATTATCAACATTGAATCCCCGAATACCTGAAGCATCTGGATACCCATGTTGAGCTTCATATTCAGCTTCATTATTGGTGCAGGGCTTGTTTATAGAACAGGAAGTATGCACAACCTCCCCTTCTGGTGATCTTAGCACAATACCGACTCCAGCCCGTATTCTGGTCTTTCCATCGGAGTCCGTCTCTGTTCTAGATGCTCCATCAAAGAATAGCTGCCACATAGTTGACTGAGCCTGGCAGGCTTCTAGTATCTCATCATCGGGTAACTCAGTCCCCAACACATCATTCTCTGGCACAGGATGCTCTGCGAAGAAATCGGCCACGGCCTGTCCTTTTATTGCCCTCTGGGGTATATATGTGATATCGAATTCCATCAGAATTACTGCCCATTTGCCCAACCGGCCTTTCAGTACTGGCTGAGTCAGTATGTATTTGAGTGGATCTGCTGCAGATATCAATCTGATTTCATGTGACAGCATATAGTGCCGGAGCTTTTTAACGGCAAAGACTAGTGCCAAGCATGTCTTTTCTATATAGGTGTAGCTTTCTTCAGTTCTAATCAGCCTCCGACTCAGGTAGTATAGAGCCTGCTCTTTGCCTTCTTCATTTATCTGTGCTAACATTGCCCCCAGGGAACAGTGTGTGGCTGCAATGTACAGTATCAGGGGTCTGCCCTTAATAGGTGCCCCCAGCACTGGAGGGGTCTTGAGATATTCTTTCAGCTTCTCAAAGGCTTCCTGACAGCCATCGTCCCAGAGGAACGGTACATCTTTCATCATGAGCTTGTGAAAAGGGTGGCATCTCCCCGACAGATTTGATATGAATTGTCGGATATAGGCCAAACGCCCTTGTAGAGATCTCAGCTCGTGGAGATTCCTTGGTGGAGGGAGCTCCTGGATAGCTTTAATCTTGGATGGGTCGATCTCAATGCCCCTATGACGGACAATGAACCCAAGGAATTTTCCACTGGACACGCCGAAGGCACATTTCATAGGATTCATCTTGAGTTCATATTTGCGCAGCCTCTGGAACACTATCCTCAGGTCTTGCAGATGATCTTCTCTTCTGCTGGTTTTCACCACCAGGTCATCAATGTAGCACTCTACTTTCTTGAAGAGCAAATCATCAAAGATCTTTCTCATAGCTCTTTGATAGGTAGCGCCGGCATTCTTAAGGCCGAACGGCATTCTTTTATAATGAAATATCCCCTTCGGGGTGCGGAATGCAGTGTGCACTCTGTCTTCTTCAGCAATCCAGATCTGGTTGTATCCGGATGACCCATCCATGAATGACAGGGCTTCGTGGCCAGTGGTTGCATCGATCATGACTTCAGTGATCGGCACTGGGAAATCATCTTTCGGGCAAGCCTTATTCAGGTCCCTGAAATCTACACATATTCTGATCTGCCCATTTTTCTTCTTCACGGGCACTATATTGGCCAGCCATGTAGTATACTGGTTTTCTTCAACAAAGCCCACATCAATCAGCTTATCAACCTCTTTGTTAATCTGATTTATCAGTTCGGGGCGCATTCTCCTGGAAGGCTGCTTCACAGGGCTTGCCTCTGGGTTTATCGCCAATCGGTGCTGTGCCACATCGGAACTCAGTCCTGGCATTTAATCATATGTCCATGCGAAGCAGTCTCGGAATTCTTTCAAAAACTGAATATACTGTTCTTTGACAGCTAGCTCCAGCAGTGCACTGAGGAATGTCGGCCTTGGCTCATCTGCTGACCCCAGATTTACTTCTATCAGCTCATCGACGGTGGCTTGGCCTCCGTCTTCAACTTCGGGTGGGGCTTCTTGCAAATCAATAAAGCCTCCCGGGATATAATCTTCTTCATTCTCATGATTTTCTGTTTCATCATACGATCATCGGCAGATGCTGGTGCATCGTATAAGGCCAATATGGCCGGATTCTGTTCAGTCTGCCCCGAGGACGTGACTGGCTCAGCGGAAAACTTCGAAGTGGAGTCTTCCGTGCTTAGAGGCTCTTCTGATGTGGGCTCCCCTGAGAGGTCATCATTATGTAGAGCTCGGAATTCTTCTAGAATGCGCCCAAACTCCAGGCACTCTTGCAGCTCTCTGGCTACTTGATCTTCATCCGGGGTTCCCGTATCAAATTGTGCTTCGGCCTGGAACAGATCCTCTTTGCAAGATGGATTCTCCCAGCACCAACCCTTCTTAGTCTCATCAGACATCCTTGCCTCCGGCTGGTTGTCTTGGGCTTCATTGTCTGTTATGGATTGATACATAATTTCTTCATCTTCAAAGGGGTATTGATCATATCCCATCCCGGGGAATCTTCATGCTGGTAGAAGGCAGAGATAACATCTACCTCAGCTTCGTAGTATTCTTGCAGGGTATAACCCAGTCCCGGGTGCTGTGTGATCTTCCTCAGTTCTTTATTATCTCAAGGTGGATCCCATAGCTCCTTGAATGCTTTCTTCTGGGCTGCAGACTGTATCGATGGCATTTGCATCTTGGAGAACATCTGCGAAACCCGTTGGGTAGTGTACTCCAAGCCTGTAATTGGAACCATCCGGTTTGCGGTTTCTTCAGGGACCATGCAATCTTGATCATCTTCTTCGACTGCCTCCCCGGTGTAGAATATGATAGGAGGCTTGCAGAAGCGAGGGATTTCCATAGTCTTCAGTGGCAGCACCGTATGGTATTCTATGCTGGCTATGGGCTTGACTAGACCCTGAGGAACTTCCACCTGTGTGTATTTTTCTTTCATTTTTTCTTCAGTATCATCTGGGTGTATGCCAGGAGGAGTGATCCGAGCAAAATCACCAGCATAAGAGATGTGAGATACCCCATGCTTTCTAATGTAGCCCTTTGGCGGCGGCGGAGACCAATTTTTTGTCGCCGGCTTTTTCTGGCTGACCACAACTTCTTTTTCTTTATCCCTTTGTGACACCTCGGTGTAGTAGGATGCATCAAGCATATGGCACTCGAATACTTCAAAGGGATGTAGATCAGCAAACACCCTTTCTTCTTTTCCTTCATGGCAGTATTTTATGCATTGGTGTAGCGTGGATGGCACTATCTGGTATTCGTGCAGCCACGGTCTTCCCAGTAGGGCCTTATACATCGTGTTGGAGTCGATTACATAGAATCGTACCACGGTAGTGAGGTCGCCCAGTGTGAGGTTGAAATCAGCCACCCCGAGAGGCGTTTCACATTTCTGGTTGAACCCCGCAATCTTCATATCTCTGACCTTGGTAAGCTGCAGGTCAAAGTAGTATTTCTGATAGATGCGATACGGGAGAATATTTACAGCAGCCCCGGGATCTATCAGTGTCCTGCTTAGCGACTGACAGTTCAGGGAGCCCCTCATATATAGCGGTCTGTTATGACCGACATTTGGGATTAGCATATCATCTTCCGTGAAGGTGACCGATGGCCCAGCATTCACTTCTGCCAGGAGTGCTTCACATTGTGCTGGAGACTGCAGGGCATCCACGATTGCTTGGCGAGCTTCTTCGCTCAGAGAGAGAATTTCCCAGATGGAGAATCTGGTAGGGAGCTTCTTCAGCATTTTCATGACTCGACTGCCCACCCGGACATTAGATAGTCTCATCTCCTCTGCCCATCGGGGTCTTGGAGGTTCATGTGGTGCCTGTGGCCTTTGCTGCCCAGTCCCAATTTCATCTTCTTCATCGGTCTCCGGAAGGCTTCTTCTGTAGCGACTGCCCCTGGTTTTGCTAGAGGGTTACTTTCTTCATTTTCTTCATGATGTTTCTACTTTCTAGCTGCTGTCTGCTGGCATTTATTGCTTTTAGCTGGAGCAGTATGAGCCGGTTGCTCATTCTCTAAGTTGGACAGGAACTCCAGGAACGAAGGGGCTTCATCTGGCTTCTTTTTGTCTTGGTACAGACTGGCAGGGGGAGGAACCTGGGCACCTCGTATCTCTGGTTCCGGGATTTGATAGGGTTGCTCCCCTCTGAACATAATATTATGGTTGGCTGGTGGTGGGCGCCCCCATCTTCTCCCAGAACGTGTTGCATGGGCCGAGGTGGAGGCTTCAGCATGGTTAGCTTCTAGCGGGGCATCGGATGTTTCTGGCTCATCATCCTCCCCGGGCAGGGAAAAGAGTACTGACAGAGTGTTACATTGTACTGTCGTGACCTTCTTTCCCTTCTTGGACTTGGGTCGTCTCCTCTTCTTCTGGGAATTTGGCTTTGCTAGCTCCTGCCCCCAGAAGGGTTCATTCTCAGCTTTTTCTTGTTCTGCCTCTGGCTGCTCTTTGATTTTCAATTCTTCGAGCTGTTCCCAGAGTATACAGTCTTTCATCAGCAGATGCTTGGGCTTCTTCTGCTCGTACTCATCAAGCTCATTAATATATTGCTGCAGACGCCTGGCTGCAGGGCTTACTTCTTTATGTGTAGGGAGGGGAGTTTGTCTCCTCCGGTTGTGAGTAGAGATCCGGATGACTGGTCCAGTCTCAGTTGTATGCCATATTGGCTTTATCGGAGGCGGCTCGGGCCTTGGGGTAACACCCCGGATAACTGCTCCACTGGTACTGGCTGCAGGAGTCTTCTTTTTGCTTTTTATGGGTATCATCTGCCATCCTTCCTGATCTTTCTGCGGGGTGAGGAAGCAAGCTTCATAGGTATGCCTGGTGCATTCTTCAACGGCTTCCTTGGGCAGCTGTTGGTAGACTGAGATCATATTGGCAGCCATTCTCCAGGGTGGAGGCTCATGTGGATGGGGCGGCTTTACTTGGTAATCTCCCAGCTGCAGCTCACCTTTCTTGACCATTCCTTCCATGATATCTTTGAAGACATAACAATCTTCAATTGCGTGCCCCAGCGCACGGTGAAATGGACAGAACAGCGGATCATCTTTCTTTGCTGCATCTGCTGGTCTTTTGGGTTCAGGCAATGTTACCTTATTGAACTTGTATGCCCAGTTGAACAGTGCGGCCGTCTTATCTTTTGGGGAGGAATATGCTTTTCTCATCTTGTCTCTCAGAGAGACTTTATCTTTTCTTTCTGCTGTATCTGCCAGCGGGGGAGCTTCATCTGCCCCTTTCTTCCCCTTCTGTTGCTCGAAGGTTCTGAAATCGACGGTGTTGGCCTCAGAGTGTGATGGCCGTCGCTCATTGGATTTTCCCTTCGGCATGGTGGGGACATTGGCGGTCGGATGCTTGGACAAGAACGTCTCGACTTCTGCCACTATATTGTTCAGTCGGTCAAATGTTCTGACATCTGCACCGATCATTTTTTCTAGCACCTCCCTCCTGAGGCTCTGCTTGCATATCTGCACCGCATCTTCTTGATGAGGAGGTCTTCGGCATCTCATGGCTAAGTTCCTCCACCTTTTGATGTAGTCCAGTGCAGTTTCATCTTGCTTCTGCCTGGTTGCATATAGCTCTGCTATCGTGATTTCCCTTTCCGTGACATGAAATCTGTCGCGGAATTTTCTCTGCATATCAGGCCAATCAACCACTGACCCAGCTGGCAGGCTTGAGTACCATTCAAAGGCCAACCCAGTGAGGGATGAGCCAAAGAACTTGAGCAGATAAGCTTCATCGACTGCTAGGTCGCCCATGATTGTGGTGTAGTAGGCTATATGCTCCCTAGGGGAGCCTTGGCCATTAAATTTCTCGAACTTCGGCAGCTTACTGATGCCTGGGGGTAGTCTCTTGGCAGCATACTGGGGAGGATACGGTACCTTGTACACATCATAGGTACCAGCATTACCACCAGTCTTTTTTGACAGCTTCATTTCCATAATTCTTTCAATCATCTGCTTGTGGGCTACAGCTGGATCTATGTCTTCTGGAAAGAAGTGAGCTTGTTGCTGGCTGTGAGGAGTTGTCATCACAGTGGCGCGCAAGATGGGCGCGGTAGGCTGTGTCTGAGACACAGAGGGTTGAGCTGCTGTTTGCTGTGGAATAGGTTGGCTCGGTGTCTTGCCCTTATCAGCTAGGGGAGGGTTAGCTGTGATAGCCGTCTCTGCTGAGCTGGATGTCTGCCCCGCAGGTTCAGCTTGCTTTGAGACTGATGTAGCTTCATGTCTCTCATTGAGCTGCCTTCGGAGAGCACTGATCTCCTGCTGGTATCTTCTGAACATCATCTGGACCATAGGATCCAAGGCTGATGGGATTTGCATATCTTCAGAAGTCCCTTCAGCATCATCAATAAGGGGATTGTCCTCATCCTCTGTCGTCACCATGTTGACTGTCATGGTGGTGATCTTGCGGGCTTCATCATATTTCTTCATCTTATCTTTTGCGGCCTGGCCTCTTCTTGTGATAGGACCAGGTCTAGTAGCCAACCTGAGCAGTTCATCCGGCCGAGTTGGTAGTATATCTTGCCCCCTGGCAAGTCCAGCCATGTTGCAGGCGAAGATTTGCATTTTTTCTTTCCGCCTGTAGACCTTTCTTTTCACCTGGTCAGGATATTTGAGCCGGTCAAAGACCGATATTCTTTCTTTGGCTTCTTCTCGGTACAGGTCTTCTTTGTCATATCCGGCCCTAAGACCTTCTTCATAGTGATTTGAATCGGAGGAAGAGGCTCCGATCATCGTTTCTCGAAGTGTTTCTTCTTTTTCTTCACCTCTGGTGCCCAAGGCACGGGATAGTCTTTGTTGACCGAGGGCAGAGCTCCCCAGGTAGTGGAAGTAGTCTTGGACTATCTGCTTCATCTCTTCAGAATTGTGCCTCTGTGGCTCAGGCTGGAGCATTAGTCTTTCCTGGCTTCTCTGCTGATAGGCCAGTCTTGTTACCTGAGCATTCAAATGCTCGGCTTTGGAATATTTGAACAAGTCGGCCTGTCTGGCACAGGCCCTCGGTCTTCTTGGGATGGCGACCGTGACTGGTTCGCTCATTCCCACATTGCCGTTTCGGCAGCAGTTGACAGCAGCATCATATTTCTTTCTTTGCCATATTCTGCCCCCAGCCCTGGGACGGGTGACAGTAAGGTCTTCCTTCCTCTCATCCCTTCTGCCCCTCATCATGGGGCGAGCAGCAGTCAAATTTCTTTCTTCATCATTTCTCTCATCTCTTCTGCCCCAGGCTTTGGGGCGAGCAGCAACATCATTTCTTGTCTCTTTTCCCTCTCTTCTTCGGCTTTCTGCCCTGAAGCGGGCAACAGCATCTTCAGCAGCCTTCTCCTCATCTCGAGCTGGAACCTAGCTCTGAATCTTCTTCGGTCGCCAGACCTGTTTGTATTTTGCTGGCTTGGGCGCCAGCGGCTTCCTCTCATCAGCCTCCCAATTGGCCTGCCTGGCGGCCAGAGTCTGGAATCTGTTGGTAATGGGCACCATCGGGATGATCACGTCCGGCCTGACCTCCCTTGGGCAACCATTCATGTTTGCCCGGACACCTCCAATCATCATGGTCTTTCCGAAGTTGGAAAGACGACGGTCAACAGCATCATACCGGCTCCTCCGGTTGGTTCTTCTCCCCTTCTGAGCAGCAGCAGGGACCATGCCCCTTTTTTGGACATGATGGACGTAGCAGGCGACGGCCGTGGGGACCGTTTTCTCTGGTAAGATATTCTTCTGGTCAGTGATCTTCACCGGGGCACTTGCAGCAGTGCCTTGCTCATTGTCATCGACCTGTAGAAGGTCAGTGAAGACGATGCCCAAGCAGTTGGGCAGCCCAACGGCAGGCAGCATCGATCCGAACGCGAGAGGTACCGCCAGGTAGCCTTCTCGCACATGCATGTCAATCGGCTGCTGGTCGAAGCAGACGGACATGATTCCGACTGTCATTGTAGATTCCTTAAAATAAGGAAAGTACACAGAATCAGAATTTTGAGGGGGGCCCGCTGGGCCTCCTACTTTAGCATAAAGATGAAGGGAGACTTTGTCCCACCGGGCGTGCCAGACTTGTGGACGCGGATTTTATTATCCTCTTATTTAAATCTTATCTGTTTATTATTTATTGATTTATTCGTTTGTTGGTTTATTGGCGTGCCAGTCACTGGGGTGACAATTTTATTGTGCACTCGATCTGACATGGTCAGTCGATTGTGAAGTCCGAGTCGGGACCAGAAATCCGTCATACCCTGAACGCTATGACGTTAATTACGTCCTCCCTAAGGAGGACAACCCTTGATTAAACGCTAAGATAGGAGGAGGACATCGGTAAAGCCACATGCTCAAAAGAAACAGAATTCATTCGTTTGCGAGACGCTAAATGGATTAGACGAAGCAGGAGTTCGTTATCTTAGGGGATAGCTCCGACGGCATATTCCCACCAGCTTGAACTATGCCAAGTGGGGAATAGGAAACTACCCATGCGGTGGCAGAGTAGGATCCAGAAAAGATCGGGCATAATTGACCCGGAGTCCGAATGGGGACCGGTGTGACATGGCATGCTCCATGTGGGTGCGATGGCACATCTATATCCCCCTTGGAGGGACCATCGGAGGGCATGCAAAGGCATAACTCCGTGGGCCGACGGGGTTGAGAGGGAGAACATCATAGTCACCCAATAGGATATGCATAAATTTCGGCAGCATGTCCGCTCAACTTGGATTATGCCAAGAGAGAATAGGTCATTATCCACGGAATGCTGGGATGACGACCGAACAAGGATGGGCACCGGGCCCCGGGACATCGCTTGCATTTATGCCATCGTTTAATATCCCCTTGAAATCCCTCGGAACTCATGTAATGACATGGCCCTTTGGGTTCATAAGGGTGAAATCCGGATCGGGAATGAGGACTGTAGGGGAGGTCTTCCCCATTACTGTGTCTTCTCAAGGCATCCATGACGATCTCTGAACATCCCCGGGGCATATGTCTGAAGAAATCAGAAGGTTGATAGATGGCAGTGCAGAGAAGAGCCTCTGACTGGACTTCAATTGGCCAAGAAGAAGGGTCTCGGCGATGGCTTTAGTTGGCCGAAAGAGGGGGCTTCTCGGCGTGGGTTTATTGGCTTAAAAAGGGGGTCTCGGCGCGGCCTCCTTAGCCAAAAAAGGGGGGATCTCGGCGGTGGCTTCCCGGCATGAGACTTCTCGGCGCGCCCATGGCCGCGTCGGGAAGGTGGCGACGAAAAGGGCTGGGAGGCCTGCAAAGGGGGGTTGGCTTATAGGGGGATCTCGGCATGGGGCATCTCGGCGCGCCCGTCACCGCGCCGGGAAGCTGGCGCCAGGAGGCTGTGGGCCAGGGAGGTTTGCGTGAAGAGGGCTACAAATTGAGTTTTGTCGGGTTTGCTGAAGAGGGAGACCTCTCGGCAGCGTAGTTCTCGGCTGGGAATTTTGCACGTCGAGAAGATGGAATTGCTACAGGATTTCATGGTTTACAGAGCTCAAACGATGCTCTATTTTTGGGATTCCTGAGCTTTCTGGCTGCGATTGAAGTCGAATTCAAAGTGCAGGTGGGGGATTCAATAGAAGCTTCTCTGAGGAAGGGCCAAAGGGGATCTGGAGGGTAGAATCAATGGGGAACGAGACCATCGTCTGGATTTCTGAAGATTTTTTGTTTATTTCTGCCGCCGGCCATCTGGGGATCAAGAGATGACTGTCTCTGATCCCCCTGGACGAACCCAGTAGCATCTAAAAATCGGTGGCGGAGAAACCTTTAGCATCGAGACTCTAGACCCTAATCATCCAAGGAGTTAGAATGGAGGGTCGAGAGATTGAGATCGTCATTCGCTAGAATCCGAGGGATAACAACGGTCTGTAGAATCGGCATGTCCTCTCGTATAGCCGGCAGTTCAGGAATCCAAGAGCTTGATGTCTCTGGTCCTGAACGGCACATAGAGGAGCCTCAAGGGGCCTTGTAAGAAAGCTCGAAAGGGTGCGATGGATCTACCTTCGAGATAGAAAGGGGGGAAGGTGACAGAACCCAGTGACCCATTAGATAAGGGTAGGGGTTCTGTTCCCATGCCTCTGAATAGAAGATTCGTATGAATCATTAGACATTTCGCATAAACAATAAGCATACACGGAGGACGAAGATCACATCTCTCAATCAGAGGGGAACAGACATTTCAATCAGAGGATCCCCAAATGGGTCATGTTGATATCTCATTGCATTGCTCGAAGCCTTACACTGATTGTAAAGGAGAAATGCAAAATAGAGAGAGAGAGAGAGAGAGAGAGAGACGGAGCTCGAGACCTAAAACTCGCTAGCTACATTGATAAATCGAGACGAGAGACTCGCTAGATTACATCAGTAGAAAGAAAAGATAGCATGGGGAGGGTGGAGCATTGACTCCTCTCCCTCCCCGAAGCAGCCCACCTGAAGCTTGTCTGCTTCTTCCTCTCTTCTGCTTCTTCTCTTCTCTCGACCGAAGGGGGATTCTCTCTTGGCAGGACTCCCTCTCTTTTCTTTTCTCTCTTTTTCTGGCTTCTTTTTCTATTCCTCCCGGCGTCTTTTTTTTTTTGTTCGAAGGGAGGGGTTTTTATAAGCATTTCCCCCCTTCTCGGCAGGCTTCATCAAGCCTTTTCCTTCTCGGCAGACACCATCTCGGCGCGCCTCAAACGGGCTTCCCGACGCGCCTGCCTTCAACTTCTCGGCGCCACCCTTTGGGCTTCAGCAAGTGCCTCTCGGCGCCACCTTTTTGGGCTTCAGCCAGTGCCTCTCGGCGCCACCTTTTGGGCTTCGGCAAGTGACTCTCAGCGCTAATATTGCAGGCCCAATCAAAGTATTTTAGCCACTTTCACAGGCCTATTTGGGTCTTTCAAGGGCATCCTCACCCAAAAAGGGTCTTCCATTGGTGACACAGCTTGTATCATTATTAAGGTTTTCATCAGTCCGTAGACAGGGGTCTCATCAGTCTGTAGACAAGGGTTTCATCAGTCCGTAGACAGGGGTTTCATCAGTATTGCCATCTGAATGGTGACAAAATCGGGTATTATCTTATCGACACCGTCACTTGAATGGTGACGAGCTCGGACATCAGCTTTAGTCTGGGAAGACCTCAGCCGGGTATATAATCTGTGGAGACCATTCTTCTTCTGTTCTGACTTTGCAAAAGCCTTTGCAATCTTCATCTGCCGGTACCGGCTTCATCTTCATCTCATATTACATCTGTCAGTAAGCCGACATCTGACTTACCCTGACATATCATCCGTGGATTCTTGGACGAAACGGTAGTACAGCTCTCATTAAAGGGCTGGAAGGTCTCATCAGTCGAGTGACTGCTGCTTTATCAGTGCTGCCGTCTGAGTGACATTGGCACCGGGCATCAGCTTTGCCGACAAGGGTTTTAGCCGGGTAGACAGTTGATGAGCTTCATCATTGGTCTTTCACTGTTGGTCCGACCCTCTTTTCAATTATGTTTTCACCCTTGTTCATTTTCCAGGTGTCAACAGGAAATGCAATGATGATAATGATCAAAATAGAAGAAATAATTTTAAAAATGTAATGATAATGACAATGATAATAATGAAAATGAAAATTACAACAAACAAATAAATCCGAATGTATGACAAATAGACTTGAAAAAGATGGAAAACATGTGTAGTAAATAGAAAGAAAGTAGTAAATCCACCCAAGAATGCACAAAAAGGGAAATAAGCCCGAATATATATAATAAATAAATAAAATAGGAGAGAGGTATAATCAAAATAATAATAATAATAATAATAATAATAATAATAAAAATCACCCGAGACAAATGTCTAAAGGGAAATAAACAACAAGAAAAGCATATAATTAAAATCCCTGATAAAAAAAGGGTAAAATTCACATTGCAGCCCCGTCTCTCCCCGTGACCAGGTGCAGAAGGAATAGTAATGTTGCCCTCGCAGAAGGGCCTGAGTCTTAGGATGTGTCCCGACATGGCCAGGCCCCGACCTTGTCTTGGGCTGACATTCCGATTAAACCGGACCCGTTTCTCAGGCCGAATCCCTTCCGAGCCATCATTAAAATTACCGTGCGTTTGGCAGACATTTGAACAGGTTCACCTCGATTTCCGTCGCATTTCTATTATGGACCTTCGTCCGAACATGAAAAGGTCCGTGAGTGACCAACATGGCTGAATGCTCGTACCCCGATGCGGGCCCTTAGTGTGGTTTATTCTTCTCTATCCTCTTGCAATTAGTATTAGCCCTTTTAGGCCGCGGGGCCCTTATTCCCGGCGATTAATCAAGGGTGTTCCCCTCTCCGGGGGGATGTAAATAACGCCGTGACCTTTACGGCGCGGCGGGTTTTGGTCCCGACACGAACTACGCAATCGCCTGACGAAGTCAGATCGAGCGCACCATGGGCCTCCGTGAAGCCCGAATAAATCGTCACTTTGTGACTGGCATGCCCACGCACTCAATAAACCAACAAAAGATTTTCTAATCAAAAAGTGCGTCCACAAGTCTGGCACGCCCGGTGAGACCAATCCACCCTTCATCTCTTTGCCCGAATTAGGGGCCCTGGGGCCCCCTTCTTGTAATACTAATTGTGCTATTTTTGCAAATGCCGGAAGATCACACTTTGACACCAAGGATGGCGACCACCTTAGGTTCCCAACCCGTCGAGAGCCACGTCAGGGGTGGCTACCTCGCAGTCTCCCTCAACTTCGGGAGCTTTCCTCCCGTGGTTGGCTTCCCCAACTTCCTTGGGGTGGCCTTCGTCAACATACTAGACGTGGAGGCGTCCGACAAGCCCAAGACCAACGGTCCCACCCAGTGAGTTACTGAAGCTGCTGCAAACCGAGCCTTGGCCAGAAACAACAACACCATCCCAACTGGGACGCGAAGCTGCAACGTGCACCACGTGCACCAGACTGTCGGCCCACCTCACCAAGGATCGGCGTCTCACCGGAGGAGGCTCCGAAGGAACAATGCTGGCGCTACCCCGGGGCGCCGAATCTCCAGCTCCGGGAAATCCATGACCGTCAGGAGTGTCCGAGTCCACCTTGATGGATGGAGGTCTGAAGTAATTCCAGACCGCATCGTACTGACCGTTCCAGTACGGAACTCCTTCCAATTGCTAGCCCATGAGAAGCCGGACCGCTGCGGGTCCAAATCAAAGGGGAGATGGGCCCTTAAGCCAACCTGTTTTAAGCAAACCTGGGTGCCCAAGCAGCCACGGGCCCGGGCTCCAGGAAGAGAAAGAGAAACAGAAGAGAAAACCCGGGTTTCGACCCAAGCTACCCAGAGGCAGGCTCTCCGGCCCTGCATCCATCGGGATGAGACTCGCCCACATAACGAAGAACAAGGCCTGACGACCAGGCAAGGCTGCTTCACCCACAAATTTTTGGCACCAGTCAGCGTGCCACGAGCTCTCATCCACCCTGCTAAAGGGAGAAGTTATATTGTTCGGGATGTTCGGGGGCACCCCCATAACTTCGACAGTACCACTCTGGGGATGCAACAACCCCTAGAAGCTACGAATGCTACGAGTAAAGGCTAGGGGCGACGAGCCACAATACTCACCTGCTGTAGGGCTATGGTGGCCGGTCACTACGGGTCCTCGCCTGAGAATCATGATGATGCGGCACCTGTCCATGTTGAAGAAATAAATGCAAGCCTGGTCACGATGGCTGTAAACGTGATCGCGACTGAAGGTGGCAGCGGGAGAGCATCCACGTCGTCCGAAGAAATTTCAGTTGAGGAAAGAGGCATCCCTCTCAACCCCTCCATGCATGACCCTATAAAGCTGAGGCTGCTGCAGGAATATCGGCAGGAGATTGAACTACTGAAGAAGCATCTAAATGAAAAGAATTCACATGCGTCTACCGCGAAGCACCCCAAAGTTCCCTCCGAGACACCGGGAACCCATGGCCAAATCCTCGGAGCATTGCCACAAGCAGCCGCAACTCAGTCGGCTCCTAGATACGCAGGGGGCACTCCCTCCCAGCAACAACATACTACCACTACGCCGCAGCCCCCGGTGTTCTCATACCATGGGATTGCCATTACACCTCAAGCAGCAGCGATAATGCCTCAAGTGCAGCAAGCCCACTTCTACCCAGACTCGGTTGACCATGTGATGGCGGATGCAATGATGATAGACCAAATGATTGAAAAGAAACTGGTAGGTCGGGGCGGTGATGACTGTGCCGCATTCGATGTATATCAGGTACCCTACCCGGCCCATCACGTTGCCAAAAGGCTACCTCCCGGCGTCAGCAAGCCGCCAAAGTTTGACAAGTTCAATGGACAGGGTTCACCGAAAGAACACATAGCCTACTACATTAATGTAATGGGCGACTTGGCAGTTGACGAATCTTACCTGCTCAAGTTCTTCGGGCCTTCCCTCACAGGACTCGCTTTTGAGTGGTATTCGAATTTGTCAGCTGGGTCCATTGACAACTGGCCAGATATGTAAAAGAAGTTCCGGGAATGATTTCACGTTGTCAAAAGAGAAATAACCATGGCTGAATTGTATACTTCCAAGTAGAAGAATGACGAAACTACTTTGGAATATATTAAAAGATGGCGGAATGTCAGCATGAGATGCAAGCGGCCGCCACACCAAGAAGACGCAGTGCAAATCTACAAACAAAATTTGAAGCGGGAGATCTTCAAAAAGATGATTGGAGTTGAAATCAGGTCCTTTGACCGACTAAACAGTGTGGTGGCAGAAGTTGAGGCTTTCCTCTCCTCTGTCCCTGCGGCTTTGAGCCAGAAGGCTGAATCAGCCGGTAAATGGCCCGCGCCTGAAGAAGTTCATACAGTCGACTTCAGGGCGTTCGAGCGGCAAAGAAATAAAGATGAAGGGGTCGTTGTCGGCCCTCCTCCGGCTAAACCTGCCGAACAACAAGAAGGGCCTCCCTTGCGGTCCAAAATGATGAAGCCTTACTCCTTTCCTAAGGAGAAGACCCGGCTCTTGTTTGAATGGGCCACCAGATACAATAAGGTCACCCTGATAGAGCTGAAAAGGCCAGGTGATCTTAGAAGAAAAGACGACCCCCATTTTTGCCCATATCATCAAATGCTTGGGCACTCCATTAAAGACTGTTATGTGTTTAAAGACATTGTCGAAGGTATGATCAAGAGAGGAGAGCTCCAGATGGGTGAATCCATAGTGGATCCTCCATGCCCTCACGAGCTTCCCGACTTTAAAAGGGTTGTCAACATGGTGTCCATACACCAACAGCTACAAGATGACCCGGTGTGGGGGCATATGCCAGCCGCCGAGGGGAAGAAGAAGGAAAAGTCAAAAGACAGAAAGGGAGGAGTTGCCCTCTCTTGCAATACATTATCAACCGGCACGAGCCGAACGACTGAAGAAGTAGAAGATGAAGAGATATGCTTCGTGCCGACCCAGGCGACTCAACCCAAGCTTCCACCTCCCGCTGTGCCAATCGGCCCCGAGAGGAGTGGGGGCACTCTTTGCTGTCTCATGAAGAAGTATGCCATCATACTCCCTCACGCACGGGCGTGGGGGCAAGATTATCAAGCTCTCAAAAATTGAACGTGTCTGATCACGGATCCAGAGGAATGATGGTCTTGCCTGAATTCGAGGCGGGGGGCAGCATCTCTAGCTCATGCCAACTCGAGCCCACTCTTATAATGGAGTTACGCCAGGAGCTCGAAATAATGAAGAGAAAAATGGGAGAGATGAGCTTAAACCCACCCAACCCACACTTGGATCCGACAGCTCCGGCGACAATGAATAAGCCAAGTGAGAGCCGAACAGCCGAAACGAAGCCGGCTAAGGGAGAATTTACCGAGGCAAAATTATATGAGACCGAGCAAAAAGATGATGGGTCCGCCCCAGGCTATATAAGAAGAGTGGGAGACCCTCATGAAATATGCAGGAGCCCTCCGAACTGTGAAGACATCATTCGGAGATGTGAGAGAAATCTGAAAGATGAAATCCTACAAAGGGTGATGGACATCAAAGTCAGAACCTTTGAATAGCTAAGTGAGCTGGCAGCAGATGCCGATGTTTTCCTGACAAAGTATTGCCCGGCTACTACTACCCTGGGCCGGGAGAACAAACTAGCCGGCAAGCATCTGGCACAAAAGGGACTATGCATATCAAATTCTGGGGCTTTCGAGCCACAACAGAAGCAAAAAAAAGGGGCAGCCGGGGTTTCTCCCATTCAGCCTGCTGAACAAGCACCCTCGCTGAGGGACAAGATGAAGAAACCTTATTCTTTCCCTAAGGAAAAAACTCAAATGTTGTTCGAATGGGCCCGTGCATGTGGCAAGGTTGTCCTCCCGGGGCCCAAGAGGTCGAGCGATGCCGGATGGAAAGATGACCCTCAATTTTGCCCTTATCACCAATACAGGGGGCACCCGATTGAGGATTGTTATGTGTCCAAAGATATCATTGAAAGCCTGATTCGGAAGGGCGAACTACATATAGGTGAGCACAGAGTGGACCCGCCGCGTCCTCACCAAATGCCCAGCCTCAAAAGGACGGTCAGCACGGCTTCACCATGCCAGTTGAAGAGCAATGTACTCTAAGGGACATCTCAAGCTCCTTGAATTACGGTGGAAGCCCAAACAAAAAAAGAACCAGAATACAGGTGGTACCCTATTCTGGGGGCAAATGCTGAAGCAGATAGAGACAAAGCTGATCGCGGCTCGTCGAAGATGATGCGCTCTCACCCGTCATGACCCCTCGTAGGTCATTTCACGCGGAAAAGAGACAGCAGAATATGCAACAATTCCGAAGCTCTTGGATTATCAACCTTTGGGGTCGACAGCTCCTCAACCAACATCCCAACCATCGGTGATCAGACCGACAGTTGTTTGAAGGTATTCAAGAATGTTCAAGTTTTGTAATTATTGGCATTTAAGCCGACAGCTTCCTAATCATCGACATTTAAGCCGACAGCTTCCTAATCATCGACATTTGAGCCGACAACTTTCTAATTATCGACGCCTAAGTCGACAACTTTTAACTATCGGTATTAAGCCGACAGCTCTTCAATTATCGGCCCCTGAGCCGACAGCTATTCAATTATCGATTTTCAAACCGACAGCTATCCGTTTATTGGCTCTTGAGCCAACAACTTTTCAACCATCGGCTCTTAAGCCAACAGCTTTCTAATTATTGGCTTCCATGGCAACAACTATCGAATTATTGGCTCCCATGTCGACAGCTTTTTAATCATCAGCCCCTCAACCGGTAGCTATTCGATTATCGGTTTCTGAGCCGACAGCTATACAATTATTGGCCCCCATGCCAACAGCTATCCAATTATTGGTTCCCATGCCAACAGCTATTCAACCATCGGCCCCTGAGCCGATAGCTTCCTAATTATCGGTTGCTAAGCCGACAGCCTCTCAACCATCGGTATTCGAACCGACAGATGTCGAATTAATAAATAATCCCGCCTTCAACCTTTGGCCACCTAAAAAAACCTTTCACTTTGGTCCAGATTCTTCCCCTGCCAAAGAATAAAAAAAAAATAACAGCCTCCATAAAGTTGGCGTCTGACCTTCCGTCTAACCCAACGAACACCATACCTTGACCAAAATTGCTATCTAAACAAAAAAGTGTTTCCGGTTAACGCTGATTCTTCGTCCTACCGAGATCCACCATAAAAAAAACAACAAAAGAACAAAAAAACAAACAACAAACAATGATGGGGACATCATCCACGATTCTCTCTAGCGCGGGACTTCACTACCTCCTGGAGAGGAATAGGATCGAGCTCCATGTCGAGCAGGGCCCCCACGACTCTTTGCTTTTCTACTTGGATCATTTTGATGTATTTCTTGCTTTTTGTTTGAGTCATTTTGATGTAATTCTCCCCTTTATTTGAGCCATCGTCCTAGGTCCTAAGTCATTACCTATGTTTTAGTCTTCATCTACCCCTTGGTTACTTTTTGGACAGCGTGGTCATTATGTGTAAAGCCAGGGGTAGTCTTGTCATGTAAAAGTTTGGGTCCCTATAAACAGGACCCCAAACCCCCTTGGTGAACTAATGAAGAATTTGAATTAAGCATTCCACAAAGCCATTGTGAGAATCCCCCTCTCTCTCTACCTCTCAATCTCTCTCTCTCCCCCCTCTCTCTAAAGGGGAAGCCCCCCCTCTCTCTCTCCTCCCTCTCTCTCTAGGGCGCACTTGCCCCTTCACCTTCCCCCTGCCACCTCATCACCACCTCCCCCACTCTCCACTTGCCACATCACCAAGCCCCTTCACCTCCCAAGAAGCATTAATTTCCCTCATCAATTCCCTCCCCCTTCCTAGGTGACCCTTGCCATTCCCCATACACCCCTTCCTTTCCCCAAGGTAGAATCCCATCTCCCAAGCACCCATTCACATCCCCAAGACACCCCTTCCCATTCTCTAGACCAAAATTAAACTCTCCATTAAACCCATTTCAAATCCAGGGAGGGAACCCTCCTCTCCCTCCAAGACCACTTTCGCCCCTACTCCCATTCCAATTGCTGCCACCTCTCACCACCATCGTCCCTCCCTTCCCCACACATCAGACCACCACCTGCAACATCTCCCCCTCCCAAAACCATTAACCCACCACCAAGAATCCAATCCATTCACTCCCTTTACTATTCACCAATGAGCAGCGGAAGATCTACAGAGCTCCTGCCAGTTGCAGCGCCGCCCCCGACCACATCCTGGAGTTTCTGGAGGTGTGTCATACATCGCCGGAAAGCTCCTCCAGTCGGCTTCGCAGGCGAGGTGATCCCGTCTTAATCCGAGTTTGGAGCTATCCGGGAGAGCCGTTCTTCCCCGACTGCGCAGAACCGGTCCGGCCTGCAACCAGAAGCGACTTCCAGAAGTCACTGCGACCACACTCCGGCTCCCCTTGGCGGGCCATTTGACCGAGCTGAAGCTCTACTAGTCGCCTATCCAACGCAACCAGCGGCGCCGTCTGAAGCCCGGAGCATCACGTTCCAATTATTTTACCTCAGGGGCGCAGGTCAGGTTAGTCAGGATCAGTCCAGACCTCCCCCACTCTTCGGGCTGTATCTCTCGACCCCGACCTCCTCTGGTGCCATTCTTCATTGCTGGATGAATAAGACTTAACCGCGCTCGCCTGTCTTGGCCCCGCATCATTCGGACCACGGGAGCGATCGTGGGAACTTCGTCATCCTGCTGCATCGTCTGGGAACCAGTCCGAGCCAGAACCAACAGCACCGGTCCAGCGCCTGCCTCGACCGACAGCGATGACAGGAATTCCTGAGAAAAATCAGGAGTCAAACCGGATCAATCAGTAATGATTTGGCACTAGTTTCATCAGCTTCTGAGCTCGGGAGCATCCTCAGCAGCGCCAACAGCGAGCACCTATCAGACGGGCAGACAGGCGGACAGAACCTCAAAGAGTCAATAAGTTCCATTTTTAGCTTCACTCCCCTCCCTGCCTGGCCGGCTTGCCGCCCCTCCCTGTGTGGAGATAGTGTTTGCTTGTATCCCCAATCTCCCCACCCCGAATTCCCCCTCCTGCGTGAGGAGTAGTGCATGTATTGATTTAAATAGGGTGAAGCTTCGAGCAACGCAGTGTGCGGGGAACCGACACTTCCCCGCTCGCCCTCATCTCCGAACGGGGTTGGTTTCTTCAAACCAACCAGGTAAGCTCCAGTCCTTGCTCACCAAAGTATTTTGTTTCTTTAATGTTCGTGAAACTACTCCGCTGGACGGTGAGAGAGTGCTCGACCCCGGAGCTTCCCGGTTGAGTGCGGTCACCGTGGGCTTGAGAGAGAGAGAGTGACCCGGTGCCCCCTTAGGCACCTAGCCAGCCCCTTGATTGTAGGCACCGTACCCTTGGGAGGGAAACCGTGATCCTGCTGGCCCTCTACCAGCAAGGGTCTTGCTCCACTACCTCCACTCGACATCACCGAGTCACCCCGGGAAGCGTGTGCTCACGGTGGTTTGGTGATTCTTGAAAATCTCAACTCTTGCGATTGTGTTTGCAATATAGGTCCAAGGGATCTCGGTTGGCTGCTGCATTCCGCATAGTCTGTGTCACATCAATTTGGTATCAGAGCAAGTCATTGACTTGTCTCTACAAGTCAAGTCCTAGGGCACGCTTGCATTGGAATCATCATCGGCCCAACCCATGCATTGTCCACCCACCATTGTCCTCGTTTTGTCTAGGGTCAAATGGTCCCTCACCCAATCATATCCCGTGCATACCTACCTAATGGAGAGCCCACGGAAATTGATTTCATTAACTTGGAGTCCGATAATTGGGTATCCCCTGATATAGTTGCCTCTCTTTCTAGGACAGGACAAATTGTGGACAACGGAGACCAAGTCTTCGTTGAATTTCATAAATGGTTTGGAAAGATTAAATATTTGATGGGGCTTGGTGTCAAGTAGGAACATTGGCAGGTCCTTGCATAGTCCTAAGTAAGCAATGGTTAGAAGAGAGGAATGTCATTATCGATCCAACACGTCACACCTGCCTAGTGCATCCGCCACACCTCCCAAGAGCCTTTAATTTCAACAACCCTATATTCTTCCACCCACCGAAGCCCCGTACTCGGCCATCACGCCCTCCTGTCCCACCCCTAAGAATAGATGAGGCCATAGGTGAATATGAGGAGATTACGACCCACAAACCCGAACCCCTAGAACTGGACACAAACTCAAAACTTTCCTCACCCTTAAAGAAACCCCTGCCCAAGCCAAGGAGGAAGCCCCGCATATTGATCTTTACTCTTTTTCATCCCCTCTAGTTGGGAGTGAACTCATTATACAGGGACCCTTGGCTAAATGGTTAAAGGAAAGTCCAGCCCACACTATCGTGGTCCACCCTCCCATGAAGCAAAACCTTCCCTTAGTCCCCCTCATCTCCCACCACACCACCATCCAATCCTAATATGAAGTAGAGGATTTGGATGATCTCATCAAGGAGTTAGAATGGCAGCTCGAGTTGACTAGCATCTTGGCCTTAGGAATCGACCGACCCACAAACATTAGTTTCATTCACCTAAGAATCGGTTCCATTGCCTCCATATGCAAGATTGGTCATTTTACGAGTAAGATCCAACTCCTTTTCCCCATAAAAAAAGAGCCCATCCCGGACCACCCTCCTTCCCTTAAAATCCCAAGCATGTTGGCCACCCCACCCACCCATCTCCCCGGTCCGATTATCTCCCTAGATGAAGATGAACTTCCACCATTGGGAATCCTAGGGAGCATGGGGTTCCTTCCCCTAGATAATCCTTACCATGACCCATTTGACCCCTTCTTATACCCATATAACCCTCCCATCTTACTCACCACTCACATTCCCCTACCCCCACCCACCATGTTGGACCTAACCCACCCCTCCCAAGATTTAGCCCACACTATGGGAACCATGACCGAGGGTGACATCCACTTAGGGAACAAGGGAGTATATCTTCCCATGATAGCCACCTTCCTAGATCCCTTCGACCCTTTCACATGGAAGTTCAAAAGTCGTCCCACACCTAAGCACATAGAAGTCACCTTTGGGGTACACATGCATGTGTTTAGGCTTACCACACCACTTGACATGAACACTATGTTGGGTCCACTCGTCACCCACATGTCAAGTAGGATACATGATTGGTCCGTATTCGGATGTAACGGCCCTCCCTCATTCATCATTGATCATACGCATGTTAGGAGCATCTACGGATGTCCGGGTCCCCCGGCAGTCATCACCACTTTGTATGATAGGTTCTCCTACGGATGCCCCGGCCCACCTAGGTCCATCAAAGTCTACATGGCGGCATTGCATCATAGGTCTACTTTTGGTTGCCCAGGTCCACCCATCACCCTTAGAATGTCAGCATTCACAACATTGCATAGCAACCTTCGCAAGCACATCAACCAGAGCAACAAGGTATACAAGAAATTATCCGATTCCCACCGCCGCCACCAAGAATTCCGTGTCGATGATTTTGTGATGGTGAGGACTGAGAGATTATTCCCTGGAAATGTCTCAAAATTGAGGTCTCGTGGAGCAGGCCCCTTCCAGGTTCTGAGGCGTGTTGGCACTAATACTTATGTGTTAGACCTCCCTGAGGAATACAGAGTAAGTCCCACTTTCAACGTGGCTGACCTGGTGCCATACAAGGGTCCCACGGTGACACCCAGTGAGGACATCCAACATGTTCCCTCCCTTGAGAGAGCCCCCACCCATAAGAGAGCTCCACCAGGCCCAAGGAACCAGCGTGAGCAAGTGGAGCGGATATTAGATGAACATGTCACTACTACCCGGAGCAGGGCCTATGAGCGATATCTAGTTAGGTGGAAGGGACGGCCTCCATCGGATGACACATGGGTAAGTCGGGAGGATCTCCAGTAGCTGGACCCTGACATATTGGAGCAGTATCACAGCAGGACGGGCCCCTACTTGACAGAGTCGAGCTTTTCGCAGCCCGGGGGAATTGATGGGGACATCATCCACGATTCTCTCTAGCTCGGGACTTCACTACCTCCTGGAGAGGAATAGGATCGAGCTCCATGTCGAGCAGGGCCCCCACGACTCTTTGCTTTTCTACTTGGATCATTTTGATGTATTTCTTGCTTTTTGTTTGAGTCATTTTGATGTAATTCTCCCCTTTATTTGAGTCATCGTCCTAGGTCCTAAGTCATTACCTATGTTTTAGTCTTCATCTACCCCTTGGTTACTTTTTGGACAGCTTGGTCATTATGTGTAAAGCCAGGGGTAGTCTTGTCATGTAAAAGTTTGGGTCCCTATAAATAGGACCCCAAACCCCCTTGGTGAACTAATGAAGAATTTGAATTAAGCATTCCACAAAGCCATTGTGAGAATCCCCCTCTCTCTCTACCTCTCAATCTCTCTCTCTCCCCCTCTCTCTCTAAAGGGGCAGCCCCCCTCTCTCTCTCTCCTCCCTCTCTCTCTCTAGGGTGCACTTGCCCCTTCACCTTCCCCCTGCCACCTCATCACCACCTCCCCCACTCTCCACTTGCCACATCACCATGCCCCTTCACCTCCCAAGAAGCATTAATTTCCCTCATCAATTCCCTCCCCCTTCCTAGGTGACCCTTGCCATTTCCCATACACCCCTTCCTTTTCCCAAGGAAGAATCCCATCTCCCAAGCACCCATTCACATCCCCAAGACACCTCTTCTCATTCCCTAGACCAAAATTAAACTCTCCATTAAACCCATTTCAAATCCAGGGAGGGAACCCTCCTCTCCCTCCAAGACCACTTTCGCCCCTACTCCCATTCCAATTGCTGCCACCTCTCACCACCATCGTCCCTCCCTTCCCCACACACTAGACCACCACCTGGAACATCTCCCCCTCCCAAAACCATTAACCCACCACCAAGAATCCAATCCATTTACTCCCTTTACTATTCACCAGTGACCAGCTGAAGACTTGCAGAGCTCCTGCCAGTTGCAGTGCTTCCCCCGACCACATCCCGGAGTTTCTGGAGGTGTGGCATACATCGCCGGAAAGCTCCTCCAGTCGGCTTCGCAGGCGAGGTGATCCCGTCTTAATCCGAGTTTGGAGCTGTCCGGGAGAGCCGTTCTTCCCCGACTGTGCAGAACCGGTCCGGCCTGCAACTAGAAGCGACTTCCAGAAGTCACTGCGACCACACTCCGGCTCCCCTTGGCGGGCCATTTGACCGAGCTGAAGCTCTACCAGTCGCCTATCCAACGCAACCAACGGGGCGCCGTCTGAAGCCCGGAGCATCACGTTCCAATTATTTTACCTCAGGGGCGCAGGTCAGGTTAGTCAGGATCAGTCCAGACCTCCCCCACTCTTCGGGCTGTATCTCTCGACCCCGACCTCCTCTGGTGCCGTTCTTCATTGCCGGATGAAGAAGACTTAACCGCGCTCGCATCCGTCTTGGCCCCGCATCATTCGGACCACAGGAGTGATCGTGGGAACTTTGTCATCCTGCTGCATCGTCTAGGAACTAGTCCGAGCCAGAACCAACAGCACCGGTCCAGCGCCTGCCCCGACTGACAGCGATGACAGAAATTCCCGAGAAAAATCAGGAGTCAATCCGGATCAATCAGTAACGATTTGGCGCTAGTTTCGTCGGCTTTTGAGCTCGGGAGCATCCTCAGCAGCGCTAACAACGAGCACCTATCAGACGGGTAGACAGGCGGACAGAACCTCGAAGAGTCAGTAAGTTCCATTTTTAGCTTCACTCCCCTCCCTGCCTGGCCGGCTTACCACCCCTCACTGTGTGGAGGTAGTGTTTGCTTGTATCCCTAATCTCCCCACCCCGAATTCCCCCTCCTGCGTGAGGAGTAGTGCATGTATTGATTTCAACAGGGTGAAGCTTCGAGCAACGCAGTGTGCGGGGAACCCACACTTCCCCGCTCGCCCTCGTCTCCGAACGGGGTTGGTTTCTTCAAACCAACCAGGTAAGCTCCAGTCCTTGCTGACCAAAGTGTTTTGTTTCTTTAATATTCATGAAACTACTCCGCTGGACGGTGAGAGAGTGCTCGACCCCGGAGCTTCCCGGTTGCGTGCGGTCATCGTGGGCTAGAGAGAGAGTGTGACCCGGTGCCCCCTTAGGCACCTTGCTATCCCCTTGATTGTGGGCACCGTACCCTTGAGAGGGAAACCATAATCCTGCTGGCCCTCTACCACCAAGGGTCTTGCTCCACTACCTCCACTTGGCATCACCGAGTCACCCCGGGAAGCGTGTGCTCACGGTGGTTTGGCGATTCTCAAAAATCTCAACTCTTGCGATTGTGTTTGCGATATAGGTCCAAGGGATGTCAGTTGGCTGCTGCATTCCCCATAGTCTGTGTCACATCAAACAACAAGCAAACAAATAAAAAAACACAATAAAAAAATAATAAGAAAATAATAAACCAATAAAAAGAACACAAAAAATAAACCAACAAATAAAAAAACACACAATAAACAAATAAAAAGAAAAAATAAACAAACCAATAAAATGAGACCAGATAAAAGGAGAAGAATACACAAAGAAAATAAATAAATAAAATAACAAACAAACAGAACAAATAATAAAAAGAAAGAATCTTCTTGCATGCTCTTGAATTTTGAATACTTGCTCTTGCATGCTTGCCTGAATGATGATTTAATGTGCTTTTCTGTGAACGGTTTAGGACTGTGGTTCTTTGAATAAACAACAGTGCATTAACTCCGGATAGGTGTGTGGCATGTCGCATCTTGAGGGGGAATAAACTAATTTTGCTGAATGCATACGTCGAGGGGAAGAGTCGTGGCTATGTCGTTAGTAGAACTCACCAATTCACCTGAGACAAACTCCTACACTCCGCGCATAATGTGAATCAATAGCTTTGACCATAGGGATTGCAGGTTTTCTTCCTGACACTCTATGGATGCTCTAACGCCTGCACTCACGCGGAAGGTAATCGTGAGGAAAAAGCTGCCTGCCCCCCGTTAAGAAATAAATGAATAAGTAGAATGTGGATCCAAGTAGGCGGGATTCTCCACTGAAACAAATGAGGAGACTCGCGCGAAATGGTGAAGCAAATCTTGATAATGTGAATCCTAGTAGCCGGGAATCCCCACTGAAACAAATGAGGAGACTCGTTCGAAATGGTGAAGTAATTTTAATAAAGATGAATCCTAGTAGCCGGGAATCCCCACTGAAACAAATGAGAAGATTCGTGTCGAATGGTGAAGTCTGCAACAAAAAGGAAATAGAATAAATAAAGGGGGGGGGGGGGGGCTGTGCGAAGCTACCGAAAGTCGAGAACCAGGAATGAACGTGCGAGCAATAGAGTAGTCCTCGAGTATTACTTAAAAAGCTTGCATATCCCTATATTTAGGGTTTATTGCTCACACGTCGACACCCCCACGCCACAGAGAATTGTCTCGAGTGAATTGTAGTTTTGACTATGAACATAGGCTATGCGGTGTCCCTGTTGCGTGTGCGCACCCCCTCTAGCTGTGCTCCGTGAAGTACACCTGGTATGTGGGTTATGGACCTTGTCCCTATCATATCCCCGATAGAGGGGAGTTACCTTATATGTACTTACATTGTGACTGCCATTATGAATGCCTGCATGCCTGTGCTTGGGCAGAATAAGGATAAATTAAATAAATAAAACAGATGAATGAGTAAAGGAAGAATGAACAATAAACGATGGATCATAAAAAGAGGCGAATAAACTAAGTAATGATGAGATAATAATGATAATAAAATGAACAAAAAATATTAGTAAAAAAAATAGAAGAAAAAAAAGAGAAAAAAAAGAAAGAAGAAGAATAAAAAAGGAAAGAAGAAGAAGAAGAAAAGGAAAAGAAAAAGAGAAAAAAAGAAAGAGAGAATAAAACAGACAGAAACAACAACAAACAAATGAACGAAAGGATAAGAAACAGATGAAAAGAATGGTCATGATAAAATACAGCTTTTCAATTATCGCCCCAGCCGATAGCTATTCAATTATCGACATCCCAACTGACAGCTACCCGATTATCGGCTCGTAAGCCGACAGCTATTCACGTATTGGCTCTTGAGCCAACAACTTTAAATTATCGGCCTCATAGCCGATAGCTTTTCAATTATCGGCCCCTGAGCCGACAGCTTCATAATTATCGGCCTCTAAGCCGATAGTTTTTCAATTATCGACCCCTAAGCCGATAGCTATTCAATTATCGACCTTTGAGCCGACAACTTCTCAAGTCATCGGCACCCGAGCCGATAGTTTTCAATTATGGGCAATCGAGCCAACAACTTTTCACCATCGGCATCCATGCCCGCAGCTGTCCGGAGTTGTTAAAAAAAGGAGAAGAAGAAAAGAAAAAAGAGAGAGAAAAAAAAAGAAAGAAAAGAAAAAAAATGAGAGAAAAAAAAAGAAAATGAGAATGAATGATAGTGAGCTACACCCGCAGGCCCCACTCGTTCGTCCCTCCCTCGCGGCACCTGCGGGTGGGGGGCATTTGTAGACACTCAATATTTTTGCGGATAGCGAGCGCATTCTAACTCCGGTAATTTTGAAGCGGGGGAAGAAAAGAAGAAGGTTAGAAATGAAAGAATAAATAATGGTGAAGAAATAAAAAGAAGAGAAGAGAAAAAGAGAATAAAAGAAATAATAAAATATATATATATATATATACATATAAAATATATAATAAATAATATATATATATGATCACAAATAAATAAATAAATAAAAGGGAAGGGGGGCCACCCTCTCTCTCTTTCTCTCTCATTCTTTCTCTTTCTCATTTTCTCCCTCAATCGGATGGCGGCACACTCCGCTCCTCACCCGGCGCACCCACCGCACCGGATAATCTCCCGACTCCACCTCCCACCGCGGCAAACCCTTCCACGCCCACACCCGGCGCACTCCCGCGCCAACTGCCACGGCACACCTTCACTGTGTCGGATGGCACACCTCCGCCTGTGCCGGATAACACCCAGATCCCCCTGCGACCATCCACGCGCATGCTTCTTGCGGCTGCGATGCCATTTGAGCCCTAAGTGGTCGAGCCGAGCTGCTCCGTGATGACTCATCCTGCAAATGGCCTACTTTCGCAAATGGAGACGACACTTGCATCACTGCTTCAGGAGCTTCAGATTCTATGGGATGAAGTTGGGGAATCTGATGCAGAAAGAAAGAGAATGCTACTTGGGCTAGAACAGGAGTGTCACGGGGTGTATAGAAGAAAGGTTGCTCAAGCAAGCAGCTCTAGAGCTCAGCTTCGGCAAGCGATTGCGGATTCTGAGGCAGAGCTTGCAGCCATTTGTTCAGCAATGGGTGGGCGACCAGTGCATCTTAGGCAGAATGCTGGAGGCTTAAAGGAGGAGCTTAGAGGAATACTCCTACAACTAGAAGAGATGAGGAAGAGGAAATCTGAGAGATTGAGCTAGTTCCTTGAAACTCTAGAGCATATAAATAAGATCCATAATGAGATTAGACCTGGGGAAGAAAGCCAGTCTAAGATGGTCGTGGACGAATCTGACTTATCCATAAAAAGGCTTGAAGAATTGAACAGACAGTTACGGGCTCTCCAAACGGAAAAGAGCGATCGTTTGAAGCTGGTGCTTGATCACCTGAATTCTGTAAACACTTCGTGCTCTGTCCTTGGGATGGATTTCAAACAAACAATTTGTGAGGTACACCCACGCTTAGATGAAACTGGAGGTTCAAAGAGCATCTGTAATGGCACCATAGGGGAATCAACTGGCCTCACGTAATGCTAGAAAATTTAAGCAAGGCACCTGGGATAGAGGAGACCACGGGATAGATGTAAGCCATAAGGAACATGAAAGAAATGCCATATCAGAAACTGATGATGTTGACGTTGAGATGCAACTCTGCTGCAGTGAAGGCTTTTCTGATGAGAATGTCTGCATGTGGTTACCCCCTAGCTGTATGCCACCTTCCTTTCAAAGTTCAGGTAATCCACAGTCATCTGATACTCTGGGAAATGATTTTTGGGAGGTGCTGCTTTATTACCAGTTCTCTGCCGTTCCACCCATGTTTAGAGGCGATGGGGCTGTCTTTGATGTGGATCAGAAGAATCTTGTCTCTGATGAGTCTTGTACAAACTCTAAGGCAGCATCTCTCATATTTGAGAGGATGAAGACTCGTGTTGCTGAAGGCCGAAATGATGACCTTTTGGGTGACGATGGGATGAAGTATTCCTCCATGGGGCACCCAGAGGGCAATGAATTTGGTTACCGGCGTTCTTTCTGTGAGGACTCATCCGCTGAAGATAGTTCTTGGTCATCACTTGACACATGTGACGAACCACCTTCTCCGCAGGATTATGATTTGGATATCATAAGCATTTGGTTTCCTCTACTTGATCTTGAAGGTGAAGAACCCAAATGGGATGCCAATGCGGTTGATGTTCTTGATCAAGATTTTTCCAGCCCATCCTGTCACAGACAGATGATTTTTTTTTAAAGTAGATCTTCTAGCTTTAGTTGTGGTCAGGCTTCCAAGCAGCCACTGGACGCCCGGGATTTGGTAGAATCTCCCGGCTCTCTCCTCAATCCAACTCCAAAGCAAGTCTTATTAGATGTCAAATCCCTGCCAAGCTCTCTTATCCGGTGCACTAGCCATGGCCTCCACCCGGTGCACCTGCATGCCCCTTTGACCGGTGCACTTGCCATGGACTCCACCCAACGGCACACCCCCCGTGCTCTCATCCGGCACACTCAAGGGCTGCCCTCCCAGCGGCACACCCCTACAAGAGCTTCACCGGCACACTATTTCAGACCTTCAGCGGCACACTATTGCAAGCCTTCAGCGGCACACTATTTCAAGCCTTCAGCGGCACACCCCTGCGAGGGCCTTCAACGGCACGCCTTCAGGGTTCTTCAACGGCACGCCTTTCTCAACCTCCAGCGTGATGCGGGACGGACACGGGAGACGACACTATATGGTGCCACCCTCGGACTCTAGATGAAGACACGACCAGAAACACACACCAGGGAGACACTAAGCCCGACACTACGAGCTCCTAGTGGCGAAACGTCGCTAACAGAAGTGGAAGCTCACTCGTCGTCCCAAGCGAGGGAAAGCGCGGACCGTGCGCGGTTAAGGAACCGGCGGAGGTCAAGGGTAGTCCGACTCAACTTCCGGACTCGGATCGAGTCGCGGGACGGGTCACTCTCACTCTCACAGCGGTGACATGGACACACGGGTTAGTACCTACACTCTCGGCAGCGGCAAAAGACCATATACTAGCTAAGAAAATGAACGCCAAGAGGTTCGGACCATTACCTCCACGCACCCGCTGTGGCGAAGACAACCCCGGCCGAATCACGGACTCCGGGTTAACAATGATTACATCAATACACTAAGTCGACCCACTCCACGCAGGGAGGTAAAAGGTCACAAGTGGGGTCCGGGAATCACGCAACTCGGGTTGACGGGCATCATCTTGATGTCGCCTGGCGGTGCCGAACTCCGCGTTTTCGTGCTTTCCGAACGGCGGCTTCTACGGGCCGGCGGGGCCCACGGACGGCGCTGTCCTCCGAATCTGCGGGGGTGGGACCCACTGTGATGGGGACCCCTGGTGGCGCGCCTCCACGGATGGCGGTTGACCGGGAACACCGATCGGGGGTCGATCGGCCCCGATTCCCAACTCTTGAACTAATAACCCACGGATTTTGGTTGTTGTCTTCCGGCGCGCGCTCCGGCGAAAACGGCCGCTGCGATCAATCCCGACGTCGGATCGGGACGCATGAGCTATCGTTGGAAAGCTATCTTCAAATGCTTCAATACAGACCCAGAGATATCAGCTGGATCTGGTCGGATCAGAACTTTATTGAATTTACAAGTCCCTATTGTACAGTAACCGAAATCTCAGATCTACAGGGCACTTGTCTGAGAACCACCGTTGACCGCCTAGTAAACCTCCGATTCAGCTCTTGAGCTCTGCTTCGGAGTTGTAGGGAATCAAACCCCGGAACTGGGACTATTTTTATAATTTGCTTTGGAGGTGGCTGCGATTTGTTATGAATTTTGGGGTGACTGGTGGTCGGATCTGGGAACAGGTGGACAGAACTGTAGATGGGTCTGAGAATGATTTTTAGAAAATATGAGATGGGCGAATCAAAAATTGAGAAAAATTTTGGATGAAGGGGTGGATGGATGGAACCCCCAGTAAAATTGGGCGAACTAACAGAAATCAAAAAACGGCTCTAAGACATGAAACGCAGGACGGAGGTGAACCTGGACAGAACTCTGGCAGAACCGAAATGGAAGAGTGGACGAAAATCAAAATATAGAAACGTGATCGGAATGCTGGCCTGATTTTTGTGGGTGGATAGGAACATTCCAGGAACAACTCCTCCAAAGTTGGTAGCCAAATGAGCTCGGGGAAGACCTGTGAATTTCGAACAAGCTGCTGTGGTACTACGCAGGCAGAACTCCGTTGATGGCGTTGGCGGTGCGGTAGCGGCTCGTGGCGGCGGCGGCGATCGTCAGAACCGATACACGAGGAGTCACACCTAAGAATGGAAGCCTTCACAGCATCCAAGGGGGAAGGGAGAGGAGAAGGGGGCGCACCAAGCTGGAGCTCCAAGAATTACTTTGATTCAAATGGCATTAATTCTAGAAAATGGGAAATTACAAGTATTTATGTGTTACATCTCACATCCATTGTCCACCGTTGGATCTAGGGGATGGGAATGGGTGGCCTGGATTGAGTGTGACACACACACACAAAATACATTAAAATATTTAAGGGGGGGGGGGGCGGCCCTTGGACCAAGGAGGTGGAAGGTGGACTTGGTAGGTGGGGTGGGTGGCCAACTTGGACTTTCCAAGCCACATGTCCCCCACTTGGCCCACCTATCTAGAAACCTCCATTTGACATGTTGACTGACCCCACATGGGGCCCTTGGCTGAGGTGGCTCAATGGGATGGGGCCTGGGGGGCCCGTGGGGCCCACGGGGTCCAAATTGCACATAAGCCCCTCTTACAATCAAAATAGCAAACCGCATACAATGAAATAAACACAAAGTACACACACATAAAGTCTAACTAAATATGATAAATGTCGGGACTCAGGGGGGCGTCTCCAGGCTGTCTCCGAGCCAAATAGATGCTGAGGTGGCTCGAGTCGTGCTCCGTGTGCGGTACCGGTGGCTCGGCGTATCGCGCCGCTCAATTGCTCGGGTGTCCGCACCAATTCTCCCCGGGTGGGAGAAACTCGACCCTATCGAGTAAGGGTCTGCATCGCTCCTGTATCGCTCCAAAAGGTCCGGATCGATCTGCTGCAACTCGCCATGTTTGATCCATGTGTCCTCAGTAGCGGGCCGTCCTCTCCATCGCACTAGGTAGCGCGGGTAAGATCCACTCCTGGTAACTGTCACTTGCTCATCCAGTATACGATCTATATGTTCACGCTGCCGTGAAAAAGGGGCTGGAGGTGGAAGTGGACACTCAGGTGTGGGATCACTCTCAAGGGGAGGAGATGGCTCAAAAGGCTCACTAGGGATCACCGTTGGGTCCCTATATGCAACAAGATCCGATACATTGAAGGTAGAGCTTATACCATATTCCTCGGGCAGGTCCACAACATACGCATTGGATCCAACGCGTTTCAACACTCTAAAGGGACCGGCTCCGCGAGCTTGCAACTTCTTAATGGTTCCAGAGGGAAACCGTTCAGGTCTCACCCTAATCATGACGTATTCGCCCTCGTGGAACTCTCGGTGGTGTCGGTGGGCATCGGCTAACTCCTTGTACCATGCATTGCTGGCCTCAATGTGACGACGGATGTCGTCATGCAAACTCCTAACATGCCTAGCAAACGACTCGGCCGACTCCGACACTCTAGCATGGATAGGCATGGGGACAAGGTCAACGGGTTTCCTAGGCCTACGACCTATGACAATCTCAAATGGACTCATGCCGGTAGACCTATTCGCCGAATCATTGTATGCAAACTCAGCCATAGGTAAAATGAGATCCCAATCCCCAATGCGGTCCTTAACTAGACACCTCAAAAGATCTCCCAGACTCCTATTGACCACCTCGATCTGACCATATGTCTGGGGGTGACATACAGTAGAAAACTTGAGGTGAGTACCCATCATATGCCATAGTGTCTTCCAAAAATAGGAAGTGAATCTAACATCACGGTCAGACACTATAGTGCGAGGCAACCCGAACTTGCACACCACATGAGTAAGGAATAGGCGGGCTACCCTAGAAGCATCCGAAGTCTTCGAGCAAGGGATAAAGAGGGCCATCTTCGAGAAACGGTCAACCACCACATAGACCGAATCATGCTTCCTGGAGGTACGTGGCAATCCCAAAACAAGTCCATACTAACATCCTGCCACGGGGCATCAGGCACGGGTAGAGGCGTATAAAGGCCCGAGCTTTGCTTCTTCATCTTGGCCGTAGCACATGTACGGCACTGAGCCACGATGTTAGCAACATCGCGCTTCAAGCTCGGCCAATAAAATCGATGCTCCACTGCCTCAATAGTCTTGTTCCGACCAAAGTGGCCGGCTAGACCTCCCGCATGTAGTTCGCACACTAAGAAATCTCGAACCGAAGTTCGGGGAACACACAGCCTGCTACCTCGAAAGAGGTAACCCTCCTGAAGCACATACTCATCAAGGTCTCTCGAGGGTCCGGCCTGGAGGGTGGTAAAAATTTGACCAAAGTCAGGACAATCAACATAGGCCTCCTTCATCTTCTCTAACCCTATGACCTCGGCACTCATGGTGGTAAGCAAACATGCTCGCCGGCTCAAGGCATCAGCCACCTTGTTCTCCACTCCAGCCTTATGTTTCAGCACAAAGGTGAACTACTGGAGATACTCGACCCAACGACTATGACGCGAGTTAAGCTTCTTTTGCGAATGGAGGTACCTCAATGCCTCGTGGTCGGAGTATAGGACAAACTCTTGATGTAAAAGATAGTGCCTCCAATGCCTAAGAGCCTGAACAACTGCGTAGAATTCTTTATCATACGTGGAATATCGCAGTTTCGCGTCATTCAGCTTCTCGCTGAAATATGCGATCGGGTGGGACTCCTGACTCAAAACTCCTCCAATCCCAACACCCGACGCATCACAAGAGACCTCAAACACCTTCGAAAAATCAGGCAATCGAAGGATAGGTGTCTGGGTCATGCGCTCCTTGATATCCTTGAAGGCGGCAGATGCGGCCTTCGTCCATACAAATGTGCCCTTCCGGATGCAATCCGTGATCGGGGCGGTGATGGAGCTAAATCCACGGATGAAGCGACGGTAGAACGTCGCAAGGCCATGAAAGCTGCGGACATCATGAACCGTACGGGGTTCCGGCCACTCAACAATGGCCCAGACCTTCTCCGGATCGGCGGAGACCCCAATACTAGACACGATAAAACCCAAGAAGGTAAGCTGAGGTGTCATGAAGGCACACTTCTGTGGGTTCGCAAACAGCTGCTCTCGCCGAAGAAGCAGACAGACCTGCCGAAGGTGGTCTAAGTGGTCCCCTGTGGTGCGGCTATAGATAAGGATATCATCAAAATACACCACTACAAAGACTCCAATGAAAGGTCGAAGGACCTGAGTCATGACCCGCATGAAAGTGCTAGGGGCATTGGTCAACCCAAAAGGCATGACCAACCACTCATATAGACCGTCCTTGGTCTTGAAAGCGGTCTTCCACTCATCACCTGGCCTAATCCTCACCTGATAGTAGCCACTCTTAAGATCGATCTTCGAAAAGATAGTGGCACCTGCCATCATGTCTAGCATGTCATCCAGGCGGGGAATAGAGAACCTGTACTTCACGATGATTTTGTTGATGGCACGACTATCAATACACATTCTCCACGTGCCATCCTTCTTCGGGGCGAGTGATACGGGTACAGCACATGGACTCATGCTGTCCCGAACAGACCCTCTCTGCACTAACTCATCGACCTGCCGTTTAAGCTCGGCATGCTCCGTGGGACTCATGCGATAATGTGGAAGGTTGGGCAAGGAACAGCCCGGAACAAGGTCGATGGCATGCTGAATATCCCGCATAGGTGGGAGTCCCTCGGGAAGCTCATTGGGAAAGACATCAGCATACTCCTGCAGAATGGGAACAACCTCGGGTGGGAGCTCACCCTCGGAGTCCCGCTCCACCTCTCGGACCGTAATGGCAAACACCAGACAGCCCTGACTAAGCTCCTGCTCCATTTCCCAGGAGCTAATCATCATCAATCTCCTCGTCGAGGGCTCTCCTGGGCCAGAGGTAACGGTCATAGTCCGAGCTGGGGATGGGGTACTGGGCCCGGGTACGGAAGGCTTTGGAGTACTAGGGCCAGTAGGACCCCTGACTGATGGGCTCCTAGGCCGAACGGGGTGGAGGGTGACCCGCTGGCCATCATGGTCGAAGGTACAGGTGTTCGACCGACCATGGAGTGTGGCATCTCGGTCGAATAACCACGGCCTACCAAGAATGATACTTCCCACTTCCATGGGGAGAACATCACACCAGATCTCGTCACGGTAGGAGTGGAGCTGCAGCGGGACCAAGCACCGCAGCCTGACCGAAATGGAAGTGGTATCCACCCATGATACATGATAGGGATAAGGATGGTCTATGGGTGTGAGACCAAGACGAGCGACAGCGTTCGTGGAGATTGCATTGATACAACTCCCGCTATCGATGACCACCTTGCAAATTTGCTTTCCCAGCCTACAGAATACCTGAAGGATAGTGGTCCGACGCCAGTCATCACTGACCTGTGGCTGGGTGAGGATACATCTGACGACCCCCACATGGGTATCGTCCGACTGCTGGACATCCTGGGCCTCACCTCCCATCTCATAGTACTCGTCAGCTAACTCTTCATCTGCCTCATAGCTGACTAACTCGAGGCCCGTAGGGGTGGTATCCTCGGCATGTGTGTCCCCAATGTGAAGAGATGGGCGGGTGGGACACTGGTTGGCGAAATGGCCAAACCCATTGTAGCAATAACACTGCTGCCGTGATCCACTAGGCTCCCCAATCATAGGTCCTTTACCTTTATCCTCCCGACGGATAGGAGGCGTAGGCAACAAAGGACGTGCAGGAGGTGTGGGTGCCGATGGACGGGCTATGGGTGGGGCTTTAAGATGCTGGGGACGAGGAAGGTCCCTCGGGGGTGGAGGACGAGGCCTAGGAGCAAACGGCTTGGGACGAGCGGGCTCCTGAGGTCAAGCCATGGGGGCCCTCGGATACGTGCCGGATGAGCCACAGGGCTCGACACTACGAAGGGGAAAAGAGCCCAACCGATGGGGTGACTCGAACTCGGCCTCGAATTGCTCCAATTCGAGAGCTATCTGATATGCCTGCTCCAAAGTGGTTGCATTGCGGCGAAAGAGTTCATATTGATAATTGGGCTGCAAACCTCTTCGAAAGCGGGATATAGTCATAGTGCTCTCTTCCGTGACCCCACACCGTAAGTAATACTCATCGAACTCGGCGGTGTACTCGGTCACGGATCGGTTCCCTTGGGAGATGCTTTGCCACTTGTCTATGAGACGTTGGCGATATGAGGCGGGAAGGTACTTCTCCCTCAACTTGGTTTTCATATCATCCCAAGTACCGATCTGGGGTTGACGTCGCTGGTTGAGCAGGCTCTCCACATTGATCCAATAAGTTTGGGCCTGCCCTTGCAGCTTCATCTTTGCGTATCGGACTCTTCGGTGGTCCGTCATCTCAAACCACTCGAAGTACCAGTCCATGCCGGCCTCCCAATCTAAATACACCCTAGGGTCCAAGGACCCGCTAAAAGTGGGAGGGTCCGCACGCACACCCCTAAGAATGCGGTCGTCATCCTCGTCATAACGATTCCGTCGTTGATGACGACGACCGTTACCCCCTTGATCATTATCAGATGCATAATCATCCACCACATGCACCTGTTGAACCCCAACATTCTCCACTTGAGCCCTTGGCACAGCGGGTTGCTGCACCGGCTCTTGTTGGCCATTCGTCGGCGCGGGTTGCGCCGCTACTGGGCCTCTCTCTAGGACGGCAATTCTCCCAACTAGACCCTGGATGGACTGATCCGAAGACTCGGCCCGATCCTCGAGGGCTTTCATCCGCCCTTCTAGACGCGTTCCTATGCCATCCATACGCGTACTAAGGCCATCCATACGCGTGTCAAGACGTTCCATAATGGCTCGGAACATCTCGGCCGTCGAGGACTCATCGGAGCTACGGGCCCGGGAATCCGCCATAGGTGGTAGTGGCGAGTATTGGGTACCTCGACGGGTGGGCATGCAACTGACACACGACCTAGAAGACACCGACTAATGCAAACACACACTAAATGATGCACTTAGACCTAAACCAATATCCGGTACGGGGCGGAGTTAATCGATCCGAAGATCACTCCCGCAAGTGTGCGACCTCCCGATAGGCGTAGCCTAACGTTCGGACAACACCTTTTAAGATACCGAATTATCGGGATGAAATGTAATTTTAAAACTCTCTCTTTTTTTTTGTTTTGAAAATAATGATGATCCTAGACTTGACTTAGACCATGATGCATGCAAGACTTATGCAATGACTACCCTAGACTCGACTCGCTCTGATACCAAACTGATGCGGGACGGACACGGGAGACGACACTATATGGTGCCACCCTCGGACTCTAGATGAATACACGACCAGAAACACACACCAGGGAGACACTAAGCCCGACACTACGAGCTCCTAGTGGCGAAACGTCGCTAACAGAAGTGGAAGCTCACTCATCGTCCCAAGCGAGGGAAAGCGCGGACCGTGCGCGGTTAAGGAACCGGCGGAGGTCAAGGGTAGTCCGACTCAACTTCGGACTCGGATCGAGTCACGGGACGGGTCACTCTCACTCTTACAGCGGTGACATGGACACACGGGCTAGTACCTACACTCTCGACAGCGGCAAAAGACCATATACTAGCTAAGCAAATGAACGCCAAGAGGTTCGGACCATTACCTCCACGCACCCAGTGTGGCGAAGACAACCCCGACCGAATCACGGACTCCCGGTTAACAATGATTACATCAATACACTAAGTCGACCCACTCCACGCAGGGAGGTAAAAGGTCACATGTGGGGTCCGGGAATCACGCAACTCGGGTTGACGGGCAGCATCTTGATGTCGCCTAGCGGTGCCGAACTCCGCGTTTTCGTGCTTTCCGAATGGCGGCTTCTACGGGCCGACGGGGCCCACGGACGGCGCTGTCCTCCGGATCTGCGGGGGTGGGACCCACTGTGATAGGGAGCCCTGGTGGCGCGCCTCCACGGACGGCGGTCGGCCAGGAACACCGATCGGGGGTCGATCGGCCCCAATTCCCAACTCTTGAACTAATAACCCACGGATTTTGGTTGCTGTCTTCCGGCGCGCGCTCCGGCGAAAATGGCCGCTGCGATCAATCCCGACGTCGGATCGGGACGCATGAGCTATCGTTAGAAAGCTCTCTTCAAATGCTTCAATACAGACCCAGAGATATCAGCTGGATCTGGTCGAATCAGAACTTTATTGAATTTACAAGTCCCTGTTGTACAGTAACCGAAATCTCAGATCTGCAGGGCACTTGTCTGAGAACCACCGTTGACCGCCTAGTAAACCTCCGATTCAGCTCTTGCGCTCTTCTTCAGAGTTGTAGGGAATCAAACCACGGAACTGGGAATATTTTTATAATTTATTTGGAGGTGGCTACGATTTGTTATGAATTTTGGGGTGACTGGTGGTCGGATCTGGGAACAGGTGGACAGAACTGTAGATGGGTCTGAGAACGATTTTTAGAAAATATGAGATGGGCGAATAAAAAATTGAGAAACATTGTGGATGAAGGGGTGGATGGATGGAACCCCCAGTAAAATTGGGCGAACTAACAGAAATCAAAAAATGGCTCCAAGACATGAAACTCAGGACGGAGGTGAACCTGGATAGAACTCTGGCAGAACCGAAATGGAAGAGTGGACGAAAATCAAAATATAGAAACGTGATCGGAATGCTGGCCTGATTTTTGTGGGTGGATAGGAACATCCCAGGAACAACTCCTCCAAATTTGGTAGCCAAATGAGCTCGGGGAAGACCTGTGAATTTCGAACAAGCTGCTGTGGTACTGTGCAGGCAGAACTCCGTTGATGGCGTTGGCGGTGCGGTAGTGGCTCGTGGCGGCGGCGGCGATCGTCGGAACCGATACACGAGGAGTCACACCTCAGAATGGAAGCCTTCACAGCATCCAAGGGGGAGAGGGAGAGGAGAAGGGGGCGCACCAAGCTGAAGCTCCAAGAATTACTTTGATTCAAATGGCATTAATTCTAGAAAATGGGAAATTACAAGTATTTATGTGTTACATCTCACATCCATTGTCCACCGTTGGATCTAGGGGATGGGAATGGGTGGCCTGGATTGAGTGTGACACACACACACAAAATACATTAAAATATTTAAGGGGGGGCGGCCCTTGGACCAAGGAGGTGGAAGGTGGACTTGGTAGGTGGGGTGGGTGGCCAACTTGGACTTTCCAAGCCACTTGTCCCCCACTTAGCCCACCTATCTAGAAGCCTCCATTTGACATGTTGACTGACCCCACATGGGACCCTTGGCTGAGGTGGCTCAATGGGATGGAGCCTGGGGGGCCCGTGGGGCCCACGGGGTCCAAATTGCACATAAGCCCCTCTTACAATCAAAATAGCAAACCGCATACAATGAAATAAACACAAAGTACACACACATAAAGTCTAACTAAATATGATAAATGCCGGGACTCAGGGGGGCGTCTCCAGGCTATCTCCGAGCCAAATAGATGCTGAGGTGGCTCGAGTCGTGCTCCGTGTGCGGTACCGGTGGCTCGGCGTATCGTGCCGCTCAACTGCTCGGGTGTCCGCACCACAGCGGCACGCCCGGTAGCCTTTCAACGGCATGCGCTGGCGGTCTTCCAGCGGCACACTTGCCGTGTCTTCCAGTGGCACACTGTTTCGGCTCCTTAACGGCACGCTATGACTTACCTCCAACGGTGCATCCGACAGGCAAAATCTCACGCCATTCCCTACAGATCCTTGGCGGTCAATGGAGTAGCTGAGGTGTCGGCTGGAGATTGAGGCACACAGGCTACTCCTCTACCACCAAGGACGGGGAAAGTCAAATCCCATTAAGGCCGGTCACTTCCCTCCTCCGCCGTTCGTGTTCGAAGGCTCCCACCTGTGGGAGTATGAAAGCCTTCCTCCCCGGTGAACAACAGGGAGAGAACACACACAGAGCAGCACACACACGGAATACAGCCACAGAGAGAAGAACAGAGCCCTCCCAGTAGAAGAAAAGAAGAAGAAGAGAGGAAGAAGGAAGACTCCCCGCCGGCCACCGAAGGAGAGAGAGTAAGGAAGGGACGGAGAGAGAGAGAGAGAGATCATGTAGTTGGAGGTGTTGGGGGAGTAGGGAGCCGTCGCCCCTGCTCAACCCCAACACTTTCTCCCCCTCATCCTTTCCTCTCCCTCAAGTTCCTCTTCTTCTTCCCCCATCGCTTGTAGCTTTAGCTCCGGTGTGTTACAATGTATACAGCCAGTTATGGCCTTTTCTCTTCATGAATGAAAACTCCCCCTCTTTGGGTTTCTTTTTGTCTCCGTTGGTTTGAATCACTATATGCATTTGGTCGTCTCCTTCTTCCCCTCTGGCGGCTTGAGTCTCTTGCACCGATCTTCTCCCCCTGTCGTGGTCCCTCGTAGGGCCTCTAGCCCTCACATTTGCTCACCTGCTCAAAGGGAGATGCCCTTCTTTTCTCCTCTGTGTACCCATGCCTCTGCCTTGAAGCCCCCCTTTTGAGCCTTCCCCTTCCTGCCAAGTTTCCTTTGAAGCCTGCCAAACCCAATACCCTAGCTCGGTGCACCCTTGGCTCCTTGACTGGCACACCCTTTGGCCCTCCTAGCTGGCACACATAACCCCTCCCCTTGGCCGGCACACAGCCCTTTGGCCTTTTGCCCGGTACACCCCTCCATATGCCCACAGCGGCACACCCTTGACTCGTCTGCTCACCGGCACAGCCCTTGTCGGAGCCTTCCCCGGCACAGCCTGGCCACCTCCAGCCCGATACACCACCCAATTCCCTGGCCGGTGCACTTCCTGCCTCTCTTGCCTAGCACACATCTTCGAGCTCCCTAGCCGGCACACCAGTCTCTCCTTTATTACCCGGTGCACTCTGACCAGTCTCAGAAGAGTCTTCCGTTCGTCGTTTCTCTCGGGTTTTCCGAATTCTCACTAAAGGTGTCGTTGCCCTTGGCACGCACCTCAAGCTGTCGGGTTACGCCACTCCATGTGGGCGCGTTCCCTTTATCTCCCTTACCATCCAGGTCAAGGGGAGATGCTTCCAAATTTTTTTTTGTTAAGAATCAACAACAAGTTAAAAGATAAAAGGAAGCAACAAACCAATGAAACAATAACAAGTTAAAAGACAAAAGGAAGCAACAAACAAATGAGACGAACAACAGTAAAACGCTCCAACCAAGGTAAGGGAACCGCAATCAACACAAAGAGAGCCGGACCGAACGACAACTAAGCAACTTGAACATTCATCCTCAGGGAAGAAAGAATGGAAGATAATCAGGAGAAAGAAGGAGAAACCCATGCAAAATGAATAAAATCAAGAGAGAGAAGAAAAGGAAAAGACATAAGGATGGAAGAGGAGTGGGCCCCATCCGAACCTCATCCGACACACCTACCTGCCTTGACCTTCCCCGGTACGCTTCCAACCTCACCCTTAACCGGCACACTTCCTTGGCCGGTACACCCCTCGCCATACCTTTTCCCGGTACACCCCCCTAACGCTCTAGCCCGACACACCACCCATTCCAGCCTCCACCGGTACACCTTGCCCCGCAATTTCACCGGCACACCCAGCCACTCCTTGGCGCCCCAGCCCGGCACACCTGGCCGTGCTCTTCTCCGGTACACTTAGCGTCCCTCCACCGGCACACACTAGCCCACGCCCCGTCCGGCACACTCGGCCAGTCCTTCGCCGGCACGCTTCCCATCCTTGACCGGTACACTCACCAGCGCCCAGCCCGGCACGCCCTACTCAGTGCCTTCACCGGCACACTAGCCCCAGCTCGCCCGGTATGCCCCTTTCAGCCCTCCAACGGCCCACTCCTCCATACAGAAAATGTGTAAATAAAGAGGGGGGGAAATGCAATGATAATAATGATCAAAATAGAAGAAATAATTTAAAAAATGTAATGATAACGACAATGATAATAATGAAAATGAAAATTACAACAAACAAATAAATCCGAATGTATGACAAATAAACTTGAAAAAGATGGAAAACATGTGCAGTAAATAGAAAGAAAGTAGTAAATCCACCCAAGAATGCACAAAAAGGGAAATAAGCCCGAATATATATAATAAATAAATAAAATAGGAGAGAGGTATAATCAAAATAATAATAATAATAATAATAATAATAATAATAATAATAATAATAATAATAATAATAATAATCACCCGAGACAAATGCCTAAAGGGAAATAAACAACAAGAAAAGCATATAATTAAAATCCCAGATAAAAAAGGTAAAATCCACATTGCAGCCCCGTCTCTCCCCGTGACCCGGTGCAGAAGGAACAGTAATGTTGCCCTCCCTGACGGGCCTGAGTCTTGGGATTTGTCCCGACATGGCCAGGCCCCGACCTTGCCTTGGGCCGACATTCCGATTAAACTGGACCCATTTCTCAGGCCGAATCCCTTCCGAGCCATCATTAAAATTACCGTGCGTTCGGCAGACATTTGAACATGTTCACCTCAGTTTCCGTCGCATTTCTATTATGGACATTCGTCCGAACATGAAAAGGTCTGTGTGTGACCGACATGGCTGAATGCTCGTATCCCGATGCGGGCCCTTAGTGTGGTTTATTTTTCTCTATCCTCTTGCAATTAGTATTAGCTTTTTTAGGCCGCAAGGCTCTTATTCCCGGCGATTAATCAAGAGTGTTCCCCTCTCCGAGGGGATGTAAATAACGCCGTGACCTTTACGACGCGGCGGGTTTTGGTCCCGACACGAACTACACAATCGCCTGACGAAGTCAAATCGAGCGCACCATGGGCCTCCGTGAAGCCCGCATAAATCGTCACTTTGTGACTGGCACGCCCACGCACTCAATAAATCAATAGAAGATTTTCTAATCGAAAAGTGCATCCTCACCACCTCGGCCCCCATCGAAGCCATCTATGATGATTACTCAGAAGATCTCGGAACGACCCTGTGCCTCTCCGTGCCGGGGAGTCCCTCGGGCCCATCAGCTCCAACCCAAGAAGGCTGTGAAGTGAATGCTGCATCCGCACCCAGCAAGGCGGAACAAGAAGAGGCATATGGCGTCCTCGAAGACAAGGATGGCGAAGATCAAGACTCTGTCGACATGTTGTCGGCACCGCCGAAAATTGAAGATGGCGGCTAGGCCACCGTCGACGAACTTGTCGAAATCAACCTCGGCACAGAAAGTGACCCCAGGCCGACCTTCCTGAGTGCCCTTGTACCCCCTCAGGAAAGGGAGCAATATGTGAAGTTGTTGCAAGAATTTTGGGACTGCTTTGCCTAGAATTACAAAGAAATGTCTGGCCTCAGCCCCGACGTAGCTCAGCACATTTTGGCTATTGATCCCAAGATGGAGCCAGTGAAGCAGTCTCCCGGCGCATGAGGCCAGAATTGATAAACCAGATCTGCAAGGAAGTCGACAAGCTCATAGATATGGATTTTGCAGCAGAGAACTAGTACACTACTTGGCTGGCCAACATTGTGCAGGTGAAGAAGAAGAACAGACAGATCAGGATTTACGTGAACTTCGCGACCTGAATAAAGACTGCCCAAGGGATGGCTTCCCGGTGCCCATCACCGAAGTGATGATTGATGCAACCACCGGCCACGAGGCCCTATCTTTTATGGACGGATCGTCTGGCTATAACCAAATCTGGATATCCGACCATGACCGGATTCACACAGCCTTCAGGTCGCCTAAAGGGATATTCCACTACAAGAGGATGCCCTTCGGCCTCAAGAACAATGATCAAGATATTCCACATACCAGCGAGCGATGATCAAGATATTCGACAAGCTACTGTATAGCAAGGTCGAATGCTACATTGATGATCTGGTCGTCAAGACCAAGAAAAGGGGCGATCATCTGAGTGACCTCAGAATCGTCTTCCAGAGGCTCCGGCAGTATGAGCTGAAAATGAACCTGATGAAGTGCGCCTTCGGTGTCTCTAGCGGGAAGTTCCTCGGCTTTATTGTCCGGCACAGAGGGGTCGAGATTGACCCTTTCAAAATAAAAGCCATCCAGGAGCTGCCTTCTCTGAAGAGCCTGGGGGAGTTGATGTCCCTGTAGGGCCGGCTAGCTTACATCCGCAGGTTCATCTCCAACCTGTCGGGAGGCTGCCAACCCTTTCACAAATTGATGATGAAGAATTCACCCTTCAGCTGGGGTCACGAATGCCAGTACGCCTTTGTGGACGCACTTTTTCACTTGGTTCATTATTGTCTCTTAGGTTTATTCGTTTTATTGAGTGCGTGGGCGTGCCAGTCACCGAGGTGACAATTTATTCGGGCTCCGAAGAGCCCATGGTGCGCTCGATCTGACTTCGTCAGACGATGGTGTGGTTCATGTCGGGACCAAAACCCGCCGCGCCGTAAAGGTCACGACGTCATTTACATCCCCCATACGAGGGAACACCCTTGATTAATCACCGAGATTTAGGGCCTCATGGCCAAGAAATTAATTGCATGAGAGGTCTATTACGAGGTGTTGAAGTCCTTGTGCGAAGGCGGGGAGAAAACCATTCGAGACCATGTCGGTCGTATATTGACCATTTAATATTCGGACGAGTGCCCGTCTCGGGAAAAGCGCGATCACCGCGGGAAGACCGGAGCATATGTATGCCAGGATATGGCAATTTATTATTCAGAAGAACGGAAAACATTCAGCTAAACCTCGGTTAGAGCGGTCAGAAATCGGTAAATCTGTTGGCCCGGTGCAAGAGCAAGCTGCGACCATACTGCGGTGGGCCCCCCGTGGTCGAAACAAGACTTACATGAGCGTCATTGATGTTTCTGGTGCCGGAGGGCAATGGGGAGATTATCCCTTGAATCGGCTGAAAAGACCTGTGCCCGGAGAAGCGGACACTCGAAACGTGTCGGTCATTCGGGAGGCCGTTTAATATTCGGACGGGAGTCCGGCTTGAGAATATTGTAATCATCGCAGGAGCGCCTGAAACATACGTACGCCGGGGTACGGCAAATACATTATTCCGAGATACTGAAAATATTCGGTTAAGTCTCAGTTAGTGTAGCAGGAAACCAGCGAGTTTATTGGCCCGGTGCGAGATCGAGTCAAGACCATATCGGGGGCGCCTCCCGTGGTCCAAACGGGGCTTGCGTGGACAACGTTAATATTTCCGGTGCCGGAGGGCAACGGGGGAGAGTCTTGAGACTAGACTCCAGAACCGAAAATATGTTCGAAAGGAGCGGGCTGTAGACCGAGGATATGAGCCAGGCGATGACCATGATCGGGATAGGCCCGGGGTCTAAGTGTGGCCCACGGAGGTCTTATTGATATTCCCATGGAAGGAGTCCGGGGGTGGAGAGAGCCGTCTCGTTCTAATTCGGATTCTGTCGGTCACTTGCCGACCTTTTCATGTTCGGGCAAGGGCCCATATTGAAAGTGTGACGCGGGTAGGAACGACCCCGTACAAATGTATGCCGAGTTTACGGCAATTTCAATGAAAGGGCGGGAACGAATCCCGATAGGAACGGGTCGGAATTGATGAGCTATTGGCCCGGAGCAATGCCGGCTCACAACCATATCGGGGTAGGAACCACCGGCTATGCAGGTCGCTCGCGTGCCTTTTCGTGTTCGGACGTAGGTCCGTAAGAAGAATGCGGCGGGAATCGAGGTGAACCCGTTCAAATGTCTGCCGAACGTGCGACAATTTTAGTGGCGGCTCGGAAGGGATCCGGCCGGAGAAATAAGTCCGGTTTAATCGAAATATCAGCCCGAGGTGAGGTCGGGCTACGGCCATTTCGGGATAATTCCCAAGACTCAGGCCCGACCTGGAAGGGCGGCATCATTGTTCCTTTGGCACCGGGTCACGGGAGAGACGGGGCTGCGAAGCGGATCCCATTGTTTTATTATTATTTAAGAAACATTATCATTATCATTTGTCAATTTATACATATCTTTGAGTGAATCCTTTATTACTGTTTATTCATTTTTCTTGTGATTTATTCATTTACTATTGTTGTTATTAGGTTCGTTATTATTTTTTTGTTCGTTTTATTATCATTCATTTGCTTGTCATTTTTTGTTAAGTTTGTTATTATTATTTATTTATTTATTGTTATCATTTATTTGTCTATTTGTCATTATTATTATTTCTTTTAAGCTTATTATTATTATTGCTTATTTCTTTATCATTCTTATTTATTTATTCACATTTTTTGAAATTATTATCATTTATTATTGTCATTTAACATTATTATTTGCTATTATTTCTCTATTTTCATTTGAGTTTGTTATTATTATCGTTGTTTAAGTTTTGTATCATTATTTGTTTATTTATTTTGTTTTCTTTTAGCTTATTATCTTTATTAATATCATTATTTCAGGCGTACCGCTGGGTAATGGGCGTGTGCCGCTGAGGGCCAGGGGAGCGTGCCGCTGAGGGCCAAGGGAGCGTGCCGCTGAGGGCCAGGGTAGCGTGCCGCTGAAGGGCTGGAAGGGATGTGCCGCTGAAGGGCCTGGGGCTGTACCGCTGAAGGGCTGGAAGGGCTGTGCCGCTGAAGGGCTGGGCAGCCGGGCTAGGGGCGTGCCGGCGAAGGGCGTGGGGAGCCCACTCCTCCTCCGTTCTTATGTCTTTTCTCTTTTCCTTTTCTCTCTTGATTTTATTAAGTTTGCATGGGTTTCTTCTCTCTTTCTCTTGATGATCTTTCATTCTTTCTCTTGCGAGGGTGGATGTTCGAGTTGCTTACTCGTTATTTGATTCGATTTCCTTTATGTTGATTGCGATTCTCTTGCCTTGGTTAAAGCGTTTTACCATTATTCTTTTTATTTGTTTGTTGCCTTCTTTTTGCCTTTTAATATGTTATTGTTTCTGACGAAAATTCGGCAGCATCTCCCCTTGACCCGAGCGTAAGGGAGAAAAAGGGAACGCGCCCACATGGAGTGGCGGAACCCGACAACTGGAGGTGGGCGCCCGAAGGCAGCAACACCTTTAGTAAAACTTTGGAAAACACGAAGGAAAGCAACGGGGCCTAAGGCCTGTGGAATCGGACGAGGCAGACTGGGTTTCGGCCAAGGCGTACCGGGCTGGGGCATGGCCAAAGTGTGTGCCGCTGAGGGCTTAAAGAGTGTAACGCTGAGGGCCTAAAAGGGTGTACCGGCCAGGGGCCAATGGGGTGCACCGCTGGGGGTCAAAAGGAGTGTACCGGCCAAGGGCTAAGGGCCAAAGACTGTGCCGGCCAAGGACTCAACGGGGTGTACCGCTAAGGGTCAAAAGGGTGTGCCGGTGGCGGCATAATCAGGGCGTGCCGCTGAGGCACCAAAAAGGGGTGTGCCACTGGGGCACCAACAGGGCTTGCCGTTAGGGGTGGTAAAGGGCAAGCAAAGGCAGGCGAAGACAAGCGGTTAAGGCCAGAGGCCTCATGAAGAGGGCCAAGACAGAGGGGGGAAGGGCTGAGACGCACAAACCAAGCACGATAGCAAGACACCCAAAAGAGGGATTTTCATTCATGGAAAGAAAAGGCCACAGAGGGCCAATACATCGTAGGGAGAACTAAAAAAAAAGGGAGCAACAGCAAAAGGAAAGGGTAAAAGGGAAATGAAGTTACAAGGGGGAAGGGGAACGGAGCATGGGCTCCTCCTCCCCTCCCAGACCTCACTCCTCTCTTCTCTCACTCTTCTTCTTCTTCTTCTCTTCTCTCTTCTCCGGCGATGGTGGACGGGGCAGCAGGGGGAGCCTCTCCCTCTTCTTCTTCTCTTCTTCTTCTCTTTTCTTCGTCTGTGTGTCTGGCTGGCTGGCCTCTCCCCCGCTTCGCAGCGAAGGAGAGGGGTCTTATACCCCCTGTGGCGGGGGCGTTCGGAGGCAGGAGGCGTCCGAAGTGCATTTAATGGGAGTTGACTCCCTTGTCCTGGGTGGCAGGAGGAGTAGGCAACGTGGCCCAATCCCCGGCCGACACCTCAGCAAGTCCACTGCGCGCCAAGAATCCATAGGGCATGGACGTAAGACTTGATCCGCCGGAGCGTGACGCTGGGAGCCAGCAGGCTGCACCGTTGGAATGCTGTGAGAGCGTGCCGCTGAAAGGGCTGGCCAGCGTACCGCTGGAAGGGCCAAAGGCCGTGCCGCTAGGGGCACCTTGGGGGTGTGCCGCTGGAGGGCACAACAGGCGTGTCACTGGAGGCACCTGGGGAGTGTACCGTGGAAGGCAGCAAGGAGTGTGCCGCTGGGGCTTGCTTGGGGGCGTGCCGCTGGGCGTGCCGCTGGGCGTGCCGCTGAGTCCCCAGATGGGTGTGCCGTTGAACGGCGAGAAGAGTGTGCCGCTGAGCGGCCAAAAGGGTGTGCCGATGGGCGGCCTAGGGGGCGTGCCGCTGGAGCTTGCCAGGGTGTACCGCTGAACGGCCTGAGGGGAGCGTGCCGCTGAGCGGCCTGGAGGCGGCAGAGGGGCGTGCCGCTGAAGGGCTGCCCTGGGTGTGCCGCTGAGGGGCACATGGCCGTGCCGCTGAAGGGCGCTTGGCGGTGTGCCGTTGAAGCCCTGGAGCTTGGGTGTGCCGCTGAAGGGCGTGCCGCTGAACAGGGCAAAGGGGTGTGCCGCTGAAGGGCTAAATGGGCAATTTTCAGCCCGTTGTGAGCACGAGTTGCGGCTCGTTTGATTTTCTTCAAGGCCCATGGATTGTAGGGCTCCTGGGGGTTGATTTCTCTTTGCTGTCGTGACTCCGGGGACGGCTTCACGGCAATGCGCATACTGGGGGGAGTCCGGATGACTAGTCTCTCCGGGGATGCTTCACTCGGTTCCGTTGTTGATGCTGGGCCGAGCAAGACATCTGGGTGTGCAATTTTCGGTGTCCACAAATGCGCCCCACCCACGGGTAGCGCAGGCGAAGGATGAGCCGGGCGGTGCCCGTGGGTGTATTCGTCTCTTTTCTCTTCGTCGATGCCGACGGGGTGTTGTATGCTGACATAGCGTGCTGGTCTCTTCGTCTCTGCATCATTAGTGCTGACAGTGCGTCAGGAGCTGCCGTAGCATGTTGGTTTCTTCTTCTCTTTGTCAGTGCCGACGGGGTGTTGGGAACTGAAGCAGCATGTTGGTCTCTTCGTCTCTTCATCAGTGCCGACGGGGTGTCGGGAACTGACCTGGTTTGTCGTCTCTTAGTCTCTTCGTCAGTGCCGACAGGATGTCGGGAACTGACCTGGTCTCTTGGTCTCTTTGTCTCTTCGTCAGTACCGATAGGATGTCGGGAGCTGACCTGGTCTCTTGGTCTCTTTATCTCTTTGTCAGTGCCGACAGGATGTCGGGAGCTGACCTGGTTTGGTGATCTCTTGGTCTCTTCGCCAGAACCGACAGGGTGTCGGGAGCTGGCCTGGTTTGTTGGTCTCTTTGTCTCTTCGTCAGTGCCGACGGGGTGTCGGGAACTGAAGCAGCATATTGGTCTCGTCATCAGTGTCGACGGGGCGTCGGGAACTGAAGCAATTTGTTGTTCTCTTGGTCTCTTCATCAGCGCCGACGGGGTGTCGGGTACTGAAGCAGTATATTGGTCTCTTTGTCTCTTCTCTTTCTTTTCTTCTCTCTTTTTTCCTTCTCTTTTTTTTTCTTTTCTTCTCTTTTTTTTTCCTTCTCTTTTTTTTTCTCCTCTTTTGTCATCTCTTCTTTTTTGTCCTTTTTGTTGTTGTTTTTTTTTCTGTTTCTTCTCTTCTTCCCTTCTTTTCCCTTCTTTTTTTTCTTTTCCTTTCTTTTTTGAAGAACTCCAGGTGGCTGTTGGCATGGATGCCAATGATATAAGAGTTGTCGGCGCAGGGGCCAACAGGCGAGGCCAAAACAGCCAAGGCTGGAAGCGGGCTTCAAGAGCCAAAATTGTGAAAGGCGAGCCACGAGGGTGGAGAAAAGGGTTCATTAATTCAACAGGGGTATTCGTCGCCTGAAGGGACGGAGAGAAGAGTTTGTTGATTCAAAAATGCACCGGGGATATTGGCTATGAAACCCGGACTCGAGAAAGTGGGCCGCGAGGGCCAAAGTTGGCGTTACGGAAGTGGGCCGTGCAGGCCAGATTCTGGGAAGCAGGCCGTAAAGGGCCAGGGATGTTGGGAAGCGGGCTGCAAGAGCCGAATCGGGGAAGCAGGCTACGGGAGCCAGAATTGGGGAGCAGGCCGCGAAGGCCAAATTCTGGGAAGTAGGCCGTGAAGGCTAAAGGTAAGCAAGCTACAAGAGCCAAAGATATTGGGAGGCAGGCCGCAAGAGCCGAAAATATGGGAAGAGGGCCGTAAAGGCCGAATTCTGGGAAGCAGGCTACGAGAGCCAGAATTGGGAAAGCGGGCCATGGGGACCGAGGTAAGCAGGCTACAAGAGCCAAAGTTGGGAAGCGGGCCGTGAAGGCCGAAATTATGGGCAGCGGGCCGTGAAGGCCGAATTTTGAGAAGTAGGCCGTGAAGGCCAGAATTGGGAAAGCGGGCCATGGGGGCCAAGGTAAGCAGGCTACAAGAGCCAAAGTTGGGAAGCGGGCCGTGAAGCCGAAATTATGGGCAGCGGGCCGTGAAGGCCGAATTTTGGGAGATTAACGAGCCGTGAGGGCAAGAAGTAGGCCATGGGGGGCCAAGATTGGGCTCTACGAGCCAGAGCTGGGAAAGTAGGCTGCGATAGCCGAAATTGAGTTCGTTGCATACGCACATTCTTGTTATTTTGTTGTTATTATACCTTTTTTATTATTTTTATGTTGTTTTATTTTGTTTGTTTGTTTTTTTTATCATTTTCATTCATTTCATTTTTTTTTTATAAAAAAAAGCATGCAAGCATTCATTAGCAGGCATAACATAAATATAAGTAAGGTAGCTCCCTCTATAGGGGATAGGATAGGGACGTCGCCCGTAATTCGTAGATGCGGTGCGGGCCGCGAGGCACACTTGAGGGGTGGTGCACCCGTCAAGAGGATATCGCACGTCTTGCATGCATAGCCCAGATTCACGAATTTCACCCGAGGTAATTCTCTATGGCGTGGCAGTGCAAATGTGTGAGCAAAGAGCCCTAACCATAGGGATATGCAGGTTTTCCTGGTGACACTCGAGGATCACTCTAGCGCCTACACACATGTTTCAGGCTTTCGACTTTCGGTAGCTTCACACAGCCCCCATCTGTTTATTTTGGTAGCGGATTTCACCGTTCGGCGCGAGTCTCCTCATGTGTCTCAATGGGGATTCCCGGCTACTAGGATTCATCATTATTATAATTCTATTACGGATTCCACCGTTTGACGCGAGTTTCCTCATATGTCTCAATGGGGATTCCCGGCTAATAGGTTTCATCCTTATTGTAATTCGCTTCACCATTTCGCGCGAGTCTCCTCATGTGTCTCAATGGGGATTCCCGGCTACTCGGATTCACGTCTCTTTCTTTTTTTCCTCTCCTTTTTTTTCTTCTTCTCTTTTTTTTTAGTGGGGGTAGGCAGCTTTTTCCTCACGATTACCTTTCACGGGAGTGCAAGAATTCAAGTCTCCGTAGAGTGCTAAGAAGAAATTCGGGCAATCCCTATGGTTGAAAGCTATTGAACACATTAAGTGCGAAGTGTGGGAGCGTTGCCTCAGGTTTATTTTATGAGTTGGGCTTAGCGATTCAGCCATGACTCTTCCCCTTGACGTGTGCACCTGCCATAATTGGGTTCCCTTCGAGCGTATGCCATGACGCGCGTGCATCTGGAATCGGGGCGATATTATTATTTAGCAAGGAAATACGGTCCTAGAAGATTTCAAGGAGATGTATTATTATATATTAAGAAACCATGCAAGCAGGGCAATCATGCATTCTTTTTTTTTGTTTTTTTTTGTTTTCTTTTTCGTTGTTGTTGTTGTTCTTTTTTTGTTTTTTGTTTGTTTGTTTGTTTATTTTTTTTATAAGAAAATATTGTTGTTACGTATAAGTGTAGTGGTAGTAAAGGTATTAGGGAAGTAAACTGCGAGCGGCTGAAAGGGTATTAGGGAAGCGGGCTGCAGGAGCCGAAGATATGGGATGCGGGCCGCGAAGGCCGAATTTTGGGAAGCAGGCTACGAGAGCCAGACTTGGGCAGCGGGCCACGAAGGCCAAAGGTAAGCAGGCTGCAAGAGCCAAAGCTGGGAAGCAGGCTGTGAAAGCCGAAGGGAAGCAGGCTACGAGAGCCAGAATTGGGAAGCAGGCCACGAAGGCCAAAGGTAAGCAGGCTGCTAGAGCCAAAGTTGGGAAGCAGGCCACGAGGGCCAAAGGTAAGCAGGCTGCAGAAGCCAGAGTTGGGAAGAAAAGCCAGGGGGAAGCAGGCTGTGAGAGCCAAAGTTAGGAAGCGGGCCACGAGGGTCGAATTGGGAAGCAGGCCACGAAGGCCACAGGTAAGCAGGCTACGAGGGCCAGAATTGGGGAAGCGGGCTGCAAGCCGAAGCTGGGAAGCAGGCTATCAAAACCGAAGGAAAGCAGGCTACGAGAGCCAGAATTGGGAAGCGGGCCACGAATGCCAAAGGTAAGTAGGCTGCTAGAGCCAGAATTGGGAAGCAGGCTGTAAAAGCCGAAGGGAAGCAGGCTGCGAGAGCCAAGGTTGGGAAGCAGGCCACGAGGGCCAAAGGTAAGCAGGCTGCAAGAGCCAAAGTTTGGAAGCAGGCTATAAAAGCCAAGGGGAAGCAGGCTGCGAGAGCCAAAGTTGGGAAGCGGGCCACGAGGGCCGAATCTTGGGAAGCAGGTTACGAAAGCCGGGATCTAGGAGGCCTTTGTCGGTTTAACGCCCCGTCGGTGAAAGATCTAATCGGTTTAACGCCCCGTCGGCGGAAGGTCTAGTCGGTTTAACGCCCCATCGGCGGAAGGTCTAGTCGGTTAACGCCCCGTCGGCGGAGGGTCTAGTCGGTTTAACGCCCCGTCGGCGGAGGGTCTAGTCGGTTTAACGCCCCGTCGGAGGAAGGTCTAGTCGGTTTCTATTTGTTGGATGGCTGGAGGTCGAGGTAAAAGTTTGCCTCGTGACCCTTCTTTCTCTTCTTCTCTTCTTCTTTTGTAGGGAGACAGGTACGAAGACCATGTTCGCCTCGTGATCATATATTTTTTTTCTTCTCTTCTTCTTTTGTGTAGAGAGGCGGGTGCAGGGACCATGTTCGCCTCATGTCTCTTTTTTCTCTTATATTCTTCTCTTCTTCTTCTATGTAAAGAGGCGGGTGCAGGGACCATGTTCACCTCATGTCTCTTTTTTTCTCTTCTATTCTTCTCTTCTTCTTTTGTGTAGAGAGGCGGGTGCAGGGACCATGTTCGCCTCGTGACCATTCTTTTTTCTTCTTCTCTTCTTCTTTTATGGAGAGGCAGGTGCAAGGACCATGTTTGCCTCGTGACCATTCTTTTTTCTTCTTCTCTTCTTCTTTTATGGAGAGGCAGGTGTAAGGACCATGTTTGCCTCGTGATTGCTCTTTCTCTTCTTCTCTTCCTTTTTTATGGAGAGGCAGGTGCAAGGACCATGTTTGCCTCGTGATCATTTCTTTCTTTTCTTCTCTTCTTCTTTTGTGTGAAGAGGCGGGTTCAAGGACCGTGTTCGCCCCGTGACTGTTCTTTCTCTTCTTCTCTACTTCTTTTATAAGGAGGCAGGTGCAGAGACCATGTTTGCCTCATGTCTATTTTTTTCTTCTATTCTTCTTTTGTAGAGAGGCAGGTGCAGAGACCGTGTTTGCCTCATGTCTATTTTTTCTCTTCTATTCTTCTTTTGTAGAGAGGCAGGTGCAGAGACCGTGTTTGCCTCATGATTACTCTTCCTCTTCTTCTCTTCTTATTTTATGGAGAGGCAGGTGCAAGGACCATGTTTGTCTCGTAATCATTTCTTTCTTTTCTTCTCTTCTTCTTTTGTGTAGAGAGGCGGGTGCGAAGACCGCGTCTGCCTCGTGACTCTTCTTCTATTCTTCTTTTATGGAGAGGCAGGTGTAAGGACCATGTTCGCCTCTTGTCTATTTTTCACTTCTCTTCTTAATTTATAGAGAGGCCGGTGCGAAGACCGCGTCCGCCCCGTGACTCTTTTCTTTCTCTTCTTCTCTTCTTTAGAGAGGCAGGTGCAAGGACCATGTTCGCCTCTTGACTATTTTCTTTCTTTTCTGCTCTTCCTTTCTTTTTTTCTCTTCCTCTTCTTCCTCTTTTTTTTTATGTGAAGAGGCGGGTTCAGGGACCACGTCTGCCTCATTGGTCTCTTCTTCCTTTTTTTCTTCTTCAGCATGATGAGGCGGGCTCGAAGACCACGTCTGCCTCGTGAGTCTTTTTTTTTTCTTCCCTTTTTTTTTCTTCTTTTATGGGATGAGGCAAGCCCGAAGACCACGTCTGCCTCGTGTGTCCTTCCCTTTTTGTGGAGAGGCAGGTGCAAAGACCATGTTCGCCTCTTGTCTATTTTTCACTTCTCTTCCTCTTTTGTAGAGAGGCAGGTGCAGAGACCACGTTTGCCCCGTGACTCTTTTCTTTCTCTTCTTCTCTTCTTTAGAGAGGCAGGTGCAAGGACCATGTTCGCCTCTTGACTATTTTCTTTCTTTTCTGCTCTTCCTTTCTTTTTTCTCTTCCTCTTCTTCCTTTTTTTTTTATGTGAAGAGGCGGGTTCAGGGACCACGTCTGCCTCATTGGTCTCTTCTTCCTTTTTTTCTTCTTCAGCATGATGAGGCGGGCTCGAAGACCACGTCTGCCTCGTGAGTCTTTTTTTTTCTTCCCTTTTTTTTTCTTCTTTTATGGGATGAGGCAGGCCCGAAGACCACGTCTGCCTCGTGTGTCCTTCCCTTTTTGTGGAGAGGCAGGTGCAAAGACCATGTTCGCCTCTTGTCTATTTTTCACTTCTCTTCCTCTTTTGTAGAGAGGCAGGTGCAGAGACCACGTCTGCCCCGTGACTCTTTTCTTTCTCTTCTTCTCTTCTTTAGAGAGGCAGGTGCAAGGACCATGTTCGCCTCTTGACTATTTTCTTTCTTTTCTGCTCTTCCTTTCTTTTTTCTCTTCCTCTTCTTCCTTTTTTTTATGTGAAGAGGCGGGTTCAGGGACCACGTCTGCCTCATTGGTCTCTTCTTCCTTTTTTTCTTCTTCAGCATGATGAGGGGGGCTCGAAGACCACGTCTGCCTCGTGAGTCTTTTTTTCTTCCCTTTTTTTTTCTTTTATGGGATGAGGCAGGCCCGAAGACCACGTCTGCCTCGTGTGTCCTTCCCTTTTTGTGGAGAGGCAGGTGCAAAGACCATGTTCGCCTCTTGTCTATTTTTCACTTCTCTTCCTCTATTGTAGAGAGGCAGGTGCAGAGACCACGTCTGCCCCGTGACTCTTTTCTTTCTCTTCTTCTCTTCTTTGGAGAGGCAGGTGCAAGGACCATGTTCACCTCTTGACTATTTTCTTTCTTTTCTGCTCTTCCTTTCTTTTTTCTCTTCTTCTTCTTCCCCTTTTTTTTTATGTGAAGAGACGGGTTCAGGGACCACATCTGCCTGATTGGTCTCTCCTTCCTTTTTTTCTTCTTCAGCATGATGAGGCGGGCTCGAAGACCGCGTCTGCCTCATGTATCTTCTTTTTCCTTGTTCTGCTCTTCTTCTTTTGTGTGAAGAGGCGGGTCCAGGGACCATGGTTGCCTCATGTGTCTTTCCTTCCTCTTCTTCTCTTCTTTTGTGTGATGAGGCGGGCTCGAAGACCACGTCTGCCTCGTGAGTCTCTTTTTTTTTATGGGATGAGGCAGGCCCGAAGACCACGTCTGCCTCGTGACTCTTTTTTTTCTTCTTTTTTTTCTTCTTTTATGGGATGAGGCGGGCTCGAAGACCACGTCTGCCTCGTGACTCCCCCTTTTTTTTTCTTCTGCTCTTCTTTTCTCATTAACGCTTCAGTACTGGAGTGTATTTCTCTTAATGTACCCCCAGGTCGGGGTGTAGCTTCATTTGGTATGCATCCCCCCCTGAGGGGTATGTTCGGCCTCTTTACTTTTGTGCCCCCAGGCGGGGTGTATTTTTCATGGCTTCTATGTCCCCGAAGCAGGGTATGCTTTTTTTTTCTAATGCCCCCGAGGCGGGGTGTAGCTCTCTTCAGATGCCCCCATGGTGGGGTATACTCTTCACGGCTTCTATGCCCCTAGATGGGGTATGTTTCTTCTTCAAATACCCCTAAACCAGGGTGGACTTCTCTTCGTATGCCCCTGAGCCGGGGCGTGTTCTTTATAGCTTCTAGGCCCTCGAGGCGAGGTATGTTTCTTCTTCATGTGCCCCTGACACGGGGCGTAGCTTTCTTCAAGTGCCCCCGGGACGGGGTGTATCTTTCGCTTCTTATGCCCCCGTGAGGCCGGGGTGTATCTCTTTACGGCTTCCGTGCCCCCGAAGCGGGGTGTGTTGTTTCTTCAAATGCCGCTTGGGCGGAGTATATCTTTCTTCTCATGCTCCCATGGTGGGATGTATGTCCTTTCGCTTCTGTGCCCCGGGTCAGGGTAGATGCTTCTGCTTCTTATGCGCCAAGGGCGGAGTGTATTTTTTGTGCCCCCAGAGCGGGGCAGGTGCTTCTGCTTCTTATGCTCCCCGGGGCGGGGTACATTCCTTGCTTCTCATACCCCCATGGCGGGATGTGCTTCTTTCTTCAAGTGTCCCCAGGCCGGGGTGAATTCTTTTCTTCTTCCCAGACACACCCGGGGGGATGCTTGCTTCTTGTGCTCCCAAGGTGGGGTGTATTGTTGCTTTTGATGCCCCCAAGGTGGGGCGTATTGCTGCCTCTGATGCCCCTATGTCGGGGTATATTCTTTCTTCATGTGCTCCCAGGTCGGGATGTATGCCTCTTCGCTTCGGTGCCCCCGGGTGGAGGCGTACTCTGTCTCTTTGCTTCTGCGTCCCCCGGGTGGGGTATGTTTCTTCTTCAAATATCCCTAAGACGGGATCCATTCTTCTCTTTCTTATGCTCCCAAGACGGGATGTATCTTCTTCAAATACCCCTAAGCCGGGGCGTATTCTTCATGGCTTCTATGTCCCCTGGCGGGGTTTGTTTCTTCTTCAAATATCCCTAAGACGGGATGCATTCTTCTCTTTCTTATGCTCCCGAGGTGGGATGTATCTTCTTCAAATACCCCTAAGCCGGGGTGTATTCTTCATGGCTTCTATGCCCCCTGGCGGGGTTTGTTTTGCTTCTCGTGCCCCCAGGGGTGGGGTGGAATTCTCTTCAGTTACCCCTGAGTCGGGGTTGATTCTTCTGCCTCTTATGCCCCAAGGCGGGGTGCACTTTTCTTCATATGCCCCCTAAACCGGGGTGCAACTCTGCTTCTTCTCATGACCCCAGGCTGAGGTAGTCTCTTCTTCTTATGCTTATGTGCTCCCGCATCGGGGTGTATTCCTTTCTTCACGTGCTCCCCTAAGCCGGGGAATATTGGGTGTTATGCTTCAGATGCCCCCCGGGGGGAGGGGGTATATATATATGTTACTTCATGGACCCTGAGGACGGGATGTATGCCTTCTTCGAATGCCCCTAGGTCGGGGTTGATTCTTCTCTTCTTATTCTCCCCGGGGTGGGGTTTGTTTCTTCTTCAAATATCCCTAAGACGGGATGTAGTCCTTCGCCTTATGTGCCCCCGAGTCGGGGTGGATTCTCTTCATGTGCCCCCATGGCGGGGCGTATTCTCTTTATGTGCCCCCTGGAGCGGGGTTCGCTTCTTTATTTGTGTACCCCCGGGTCGGGGCGAATTCTTGCTTCTTATTCCCCGTGGCATGGTATGGTCTTGGCTTCTTATGCCCTCATGACGAGGTGGATGCATGCTTTATATGCCCCCGTACCGGGGTATATTTTTTCCTCGAATGCCCCTAAGCCGGGGTGTGGGTTCTGCTTCTTATGCCCCGGAGCGGGGTATGCTTCTCTTCATATTCTCCTAAGTCGGGGTGTATTCTTTTGCTTTTTATACCCCTAGATCGGGGTGAGACTATGTTGCTTCTTATGCCCCCAAGGCGGGGTATGTTTCTCTTCATGTGCCCCACAGTCGGGGTATGTCTTCTGCTTCTCTGCCCCTGGACCGGGGTATGTTCTCTTCTTCGAAGGCCCCTAAGCTGGGGGGGGGGGGTAGCTCTGTTGTCTGTTGTGCCTCCGGACGGGATAGAATCTCTTCATGTGCCCCCAGGAGTGGGGTGTATCTTCTTTTGCCTCCTATGCCCCCATGGCGGGGTATATCTCTTCTTCTTATCCCCCATGGCGGGGTATGTGCATGCTCTCTTCAGGGATGGTGGCCGTGCTCGGCCTCATTGCTATAAAGCATTCCGCACAGTAAGCAGCAGTTCTTCAAGCTACAGTTGCGGCTTGTTGGGTCTTTTAACAGCCACCCAAGGGGCCGTCTTATGCCGGATAGAGGCAGTAGAGAGGAGGAACGGGCCGGGTCAGAGCACCGCGGCCTCGGGGCCTCGTAGAGTTGGGCTTGATGCCGTCCTTCTTCTTGTTCTCTTGGTCGGCGATGCTGGCCAACTTTTCTTCTTTCTTTCTTTCTTCTTCTCTTTTTTTTTCTTTTCTTTTTTTTCTCTTCTTTTTATATGATTGACCAGGGCGGAGGTGCAGGAGAGCGCTCACCCCCTCAGAAAGGGGATGAGTGGTTCGCTCCACCGCATCAACCCCGCAGTGGAAATCTTTGTTTAGCACGGGTCTCGATGGACGTGGCCGTGCAACCCTCTCTTGTCAATTCTTTCTCTTCTTTTTCTTTTCTCCCTTTTTTCTTCTTCTCTTCTTCTTTTCTTCTTTTCTTTTTTTCTTCTTTTCTTCTCTTTCTTCTTGAACAAAGGGGGTTTGATTTCCCCTCCCTTCTCTTCTCTTTCTCTTCTCCTTTTCTCTTTTTTTTTATAACAGCCCCCATGATTCCTGGAAGCTGCATATGCTTCGAAGCAGCGTCCTCGAGGCCGCGAAGGCAGCTGCATCGAGTCTGGATTTCCTCCCCATAGGGTTGGCGAAGACAGCACCTGCAATTCATCAAAGCAGGCAAACATCATTTATTAGGGGGCCATGAGGCCCTGAATCCCGGCGAAGAGATGAAGGGTGGTTTGGTCCCACCGGGCGTGCCAGAATTGTGGACGCACTTTTTCACTTGGTTCATTATTGTCTCTTAGGTTTATTCGTTTTATTGAGTGCGTGGGCGTGCCAGTCACCGAGGTGACAATTTATTCGGGCTCCGAAGAGCCCATGGTGCGCTCGATCTGACTTCGTCAGACGATGGTGTGGTTTGTGTCGGGACCAAAACCCGCCGCGCCGTAAAGGTCACGACGTCATATACATCCCCCATACGAGGGAACACCCTTGATTAATCGCCGAGATTCAGGGCCTCATGGCCAAGAAATTAATTGCATGAGAGGTCTATTACGAGGTGTTGAAGTCCTTGTGCGAAGCGGGGAGAAAACCATTCGAGACCATGTCGGTCGTATATTGACCATTTAATATTCGGACGAGTGCCCGTCTCGGGAAAAGCGCGATCGCCGCGGGAAGACCGGAGCATATGTATGCCAGGATATGGCAATTTATTGTTCAGAAGAACGGAAAACATTCAGCTAAACCTCGGTTAGAGCGGTCGGAAACCGGTAAATCTGTTGGCCCGGTGCAAGAGCAAGCTGCGACCATACTGCGGTGGGCCCCCCGCGGTCGAAACAAGACTTACATGAGCGTCATTGATGTTTCCGGTGCCGGAGGGCAATGGGGAGAATATCCCTTGAATCGGCTGAAAAGACCTGTGCCCAGAGAAGCGGACACTCGAAACGTGTCGGTCATTCGGGAGGCCGTTTAATATTCGGAAGGGAGTCCGGCTTGAGAATATTGTAATCGTCGCAGGAGGGCCTGAAACATACGTACGCCGGGGTACGACAAATACATTATTCCGAGATACTGAAAATATTCGGTTAAGTCTCAGTTAGTGTAGCAGGAAACCAGCGAGTTTATTGGCCCGGTGCGAGATCGAGTCAAGACCATATCGGGGGCGCCTCCCGTGGTCCAAACGGGGCTCGCGTGGACAACGTTAATATTTCCGGTGCCGGAGGGCAACGGGGGAGAGTCCTGAGACTAGACTCCAGAACCGAAAATATGTTCGAAAGGAGCAGGCTGTAGACCGAGGATATGAGCCAGGCGATGACCATGATCGGGATAGGCCCGGGGTCTGAGTGTGGCCCACGGAGGTCTTATTGATATTCCCATGGAAGGAGTCCGGGGGTGGCGAGAGCCGTCTCGTTCTAATTCGGATTCTGTCGGTCACTTGCCGACCTTTTCATGTTCGGGCAAGGGCCCATATTGAAAGTGTGACGCGGGCAGGAACGACCCCGTACAAATGTATGCCGAGTTTACGGCAATTTCAATGAAAGGGCGGGAACGAATCCCGATAGGAACGGGTCGGAATTGATGAGCTATTGGCCCGGAGCAATGCCGGCTCACAACCATATCGGGGTAGGAACCACCGGCTATGCAGGTCGCTCGCGTGCCTTTTCGTGTTCGGACGTAGGTCCGTAAGAAGAATGCGGCGGGAATCGAGGTGAATCCGTTCAAATGTCTGCCGAACGTGCGACAATTTTAGTGGCGGCTCGGAAGGGATCCGGCCGGAGAAATAAGTCCGGTTTAATCGAAATATCAGCCCGAGGCAAGGTCGGGCTACGGCCATTTCGGGATAATTCCCAAGACTCAGGCCCGACCTGGAAGGGCGGCATCATTGTTCCTTTGGCACGGGGTCACGGGAGAGACGGGGCTGCGAAGCGGATCCCATTGTTTTATTATTATTTAAGAAACGTTATCATTATCATTTGTTAATTTATACATATCTTTGAGTGAATCCTTTATTACTGTTTATTCATTTTTCTTGTGATTTATTCATTTACTATTGTTGTTATTAGGTTCGTTATTATTTTTTTGTTCGTTTTATTATCATTCATTTGCTTGTCATTTTTTGTTAAGTTTGTTATTATTATTTATTTATTTATTGTTATCATTTATTTGTCTATTTGTCATTATTATTATTTCTTTTAAGCTTATTATTATTATTGCTTATTTCTTTATCATTCTTATTTATTTATTCACATTTTTTGAAATTATTATCATTTATTATTGTCATTTAACATTATTATTTGCTATTATTTCTCTATTTTCTTTTGAGTTTGTTATTATTATCGTTGTTTAAGTTTTGTATCATTATTTGTTTATTTATTTTGTTTTCTTTTAGCTTATTATCTTTATTAATATCATTATTTCAGGCGTACCGCTGGGTAATGGGCGTGTGCCGCTGAGGGCCAGGGGAGCGTGCCGCTGAGGGCCAGGGGAGCATGCCGCTGAGGGCCAGGGTAGCGTGCCGCTGAAGGGCTGGAAGGGATGTGCCGCTGAAGGGCCTGGGGCTGTACCGCTGAAGGGCTGGAAGGGCTGTGCCGCTGAAGGGCCTGGGGCTGTGCCGCTGAAGGGCTGGGCAGCCGGGCTAGGGGCGTGCCGGCGAAGGGCGTGGGGAGCCCACTCCTCCTCCGTTCTTATGTCTTTTCTCTTTTCCTTTTCTCTCTTGATTTTATTAAGTTTGCATGGATTTCTTCTCTCTTTCTCTTGATGATCTTTCATTCTTTCTCTTGCGAGGGTGGATGTTCGAGTTGCTTAGTCGTTATTTGATTCGATTTCCTTTATGTTGATTGCGATTCTCTTGCCTTCGTTAAAGCGTTTTACCATTATTCTTTTTACTTGTTTGTTGCCTTCTTTTTGCCTTTTAATATGTTATTGTTTCTGATGAAAATTCGGCAGCATCTCCCCTTGACCCGAGCGTAAGGGAGAAAAAGGGAACGCGCCCACATGGAGTGGCGGAACCCGACAACTGGAGGTGGGCACCCGAAGGCAGCAACACCTTTAGTAAAACTTTGGCAAACACGAAGGAAAGCAACGGGGCCTAAGGCCTGTGGAATCGGACGAGGCAGACTGGGTTTCAGCCAAGGCGTACCGGGCTGGGGCATGGCCAAAGTGTGTGCCGCTGAGGGCTTAAAGAGTGTACCGCTGAGGGCCTAAAAGGGTGTACCGGCCAGGGGCCAATGGGGTGCACCGCTGGGGGTCAAAAGGAGTGTACCGGCCAAGGGCTAAGGGCCAAAGACTGTGCCGGCCAAGGACTCAACGGGGTGTACCGCTAAGGGTCAAAAGGGTGTGCCGGTGGCGGCATAATCAGGGCGTGCCGCTGAGGCACCAAAAAGGGGTGTGCCGCTGGGGCACCAACAGGGCTTGCCGCTAGGGGTGGTAATGGGCATGCAACGCCAGGCGAAGACAAGCGGTTAAGGCCAGAGGCCTCATGAAGAGGGCCAAGACAGAGGGGGGAAGGGCTGAGACGCACAAACCGAGCACGATAGCAAGACACCCAAAAGAGGGATTTTCATTCATGGAAAGAAAAGGCCACAGAGGGCCAATACATCGTAGGGAGAACTAAAAAAAAAGGGACCAACAGCAAAAGGAAAGGGAAAAAGGGAAATGAAGATACAAGGGGGAAGGGGAACGGAGCATGGGCTCCTCCTCCCCTCCCAGACCTCACTCCTCTCTTCTCTCACTCTTCTTCTTCTTCTTCTCTTCTCTCTTCTCCGGCGATGGTGGACGGGGCAGCAGGGGGAGCCTCTCCCTCTTCTTCTTCTCTTCTTCTCTTCTTCTTCTCTTTTATTCATCTGTGTGTCTGGCTGGCTGGCCTCTCCCCCGCTTCGCAGCGAAGGAGAGGGGTCTTATACCCCCTGTGGCGGGGGCGTTCGGAGGCAGGAGGCGTCCGAAGTGCATTTAATGGGAGTTGACTCCCTTGTCCTGGGTGGCAGGAGGAGTAGGCAACGTGGCCCAATCCCCGGCCGACACCTCAGCAAGTCCACTGCGCGCCAAGAATCCATAGGGCATGGACGTAAGACTTGATCCGCCAGAGCGTGACGTTGGGAGCCAGCAGGCTGCACCGCTGGAATGCTGTGAGAGCGTGCCGCTGAAAGGGCTGGCCAGCGTACCGCTGGAAGGGCCAAAGGCCTTGCCGCTAGGGGCACCTTGGGGGTGTGCCGCTGGAGGGCACAACAGGCGTGTCGCTGGAGGCACCTAGGGAGTGTACCGTGGAAGGCAGCAAGGAGTGTGCCGCTGGGGCTTGCTTGGGGGCGTGCCGCTGGGCGTGCCGCTGGGCGTGCCACTGGGCATGCCGCTGGGCGTGCCGCTGAGGCCCCAGATGGGCGTGCCGTTGAACGGCGAGAAGAGTGTGCCGCTGAGCGGCCAAAAGGGTGTGCCGATGGGCGGCCTAGGGGGCGTGCCGCTGGGGCTTGCCAGGGTGTACCGCTGAACGGCCTGAGGGGAGCGTGCCGCTGAGCGGCCTGGAGGCGGCAGAGGGGCGTGCCGCTGAAGGGCTGCCCTGGGTGTGCCGCTGAGGGGCACATGGCCGTGCCGCTGAAGGGCGCTTGGCGGTGTGCCATTGAAGCCCTGGGGCTTGGGTGTGCCGCTGAAGGGCGTGCCGCTGAACAGGTCAAAGGGGTGTGCCGCTGAAGGGCTAAATGGGCAATTTTCAGCCCGTTGTGAGCACGAGTTGCGGCTCGTTTGATTTTCTTCAAGGCCCATGGATTGTAGAGCTCCTGGGGGTTGATCTCTCTTTGCTGTCGTGACTCCGGGGACGGCTTCACGGTAGTGCGCATACTGGGGGGAGTCCGGATGACTAGTCTCTCCGGGGCTGCTTCACTCGGTTCCGTTGTTGATGCTGGGCCGAGCAAGACATCTGGGTGTGCAATTTTCGGTGTCCACAGCCTTCGACCAGCTAAAGGATTATCTGAAGACCCCGCCAGTCCTAGGGGCACATGTCAATGGTAGACCGCTCATCCTTTACATAGCGGCTACCGAATATTCATTGGGGGCAATGCTCACCCAGAATAATGATGAAGGGAAGGAGCAGGCTCTCTACTACCTTAGTCGAAGATTGGTGGGAGCGGAGGCCAAGTACACTCATATCGAAGAGGTCTACCTCGCCTTGGTCTTCGCGGTCAAGAAGCTGAGGCACTACATGCTATCCCATGAAGTAAGCCTGATCTCCAGGGCTGATCCCGTCAAGCACATCCTCTCCCAGCCAGTCCCGAAGGGGCGTCTTGGCAAGTCGGTCGTACTGCTGATGGAGTTTGACATTACCTACGTGTCCCGGAAGGCCATTAAAAGGCAAGCTGTCACGGATTTCTTCGCAGCACACCCCGTGCCCGAAGACTCCCCGTTGGCCACGGAGCTACCTGAAGATGAAACACTGGAAGTGGATCAGGTCCAACAGTCCGTCTGGCAGCTATACTTTGACGGAGCTTCAAGAACAGAAACGACCCCATCCGGACGCACCAAAATATAGGCCGGAGCCGGTATCGTCCTCAAATCTCCAGATGGGGAAGTAGTGCACACTTCCTACTGCATCAACAAGCCCTGCACAAATAATGAAGCGGAGTATGAAGCTCTGATTATCGGCCTCCAGGTCGCCTTGCAAATGGAGATCAAGATGCTGCAAGTGTTTGGCGATTCGCTGCTAATCGTCAAACAAGTCCAGGGATAGTTTAACGTCCGGAAGCCCGAGCTACTCCCCTATCACACTAAGGCAAAAGGGCTCATGGAACAGTTCTATCTCCTTGAAATAGGCCATGTCGCCAGAGGAGAAACTGCACAAGCCGACGCCTTGGAAAAGTTAGCAAGCTCACTGGCAATGCCGCCAGATGGATCGCTCAATATCCAAGTGATAAATTCGCGCCAGGTGCCCAGCATGATAGAAGAATTAGAAGAAGAGGAATTGGAGGTCGCTGCAGCAGAAGTCGTAGGCCTACCTGACTGGAGAGACCCTCTTAGGCAGTGGTTCAAATACCAGCAATAGCCCAAGCAGAGAGAAGAGAGGATCAAGCTAATCAGAACCAAGGACTCTTACGAGCTCCGAAATGGAATATTGTTCCGAATTGTGGCTGACACCAAACAAAAGCTACTCCTCCGATGCCTGTCCATTGAAGAGGCCTAGAGGGTTATGAAGGAAGTCCATGCCGGCACAGCTGGTGAACACCTGGTGGGACCAAAAATGAAGATTGAAATAAAGAAGCTCGGCTACTATTGGCCGGTAATGTTTGACGACTGCTGCAAATACGCTAAGTCGTGTCAGAAGTGCCAGGAGCATGCCACTATACCCAGAAGGCCGCATGTGCCACTGCATCCAATGGTGCCCAGCTGGCCATTTGCCCAATGGGGAACAGACGTCGTGGGTCCATTACTCGCGTCATCCACCGACTGCAAGTACATTCTGGCGGCAACTGATTATTTCTCCCGTTAGGCAGAGGCTGTCACCCTGAGGGAGGTTACCGGGGAGATCATGGTCAGATTTATCTGCCGCAACATCATATTTCGGTTTGGGACGCCCAATCGAATTATCTCAGACAACAGCAGCCACTTCCGCAACCAGAAGGTCTACTGGCTGGCAGAGAAATATAAAATTGACTGGAGGACGTCAACTCCTTATAATCCACAAGTCAATGGTCTGGCTGAAGTTTTCAACAAGACTCTATGCACTCTCCTAGCCAAAATTGTTAGCTCCAACAAGAAAGACTGGGAAGAGAAGATGTACGAAGTGCTATGGGCGTACCGGACCGTATACAAGACCCCAACGGGCTGCTCACCTTTCTCCCTGGTATACGGCTCGGAAGCGATCGTCCCCATCGAGTTGGAGATACCATCCCTCAGGGTCGCCATCCAACACGAGCTAGTCCACGAAGGGCAGACCAACGTCAAGCGAAGACTCTAAGAACTCTCCAATTTGGAAGGAAAGCGGCTTCAGGCCCAACAGAACATTCAGGTCTATCAGGCCCGAGTGGCACGTGCCTTCGACAAGCTCGTCAAGGAACGCGAATTCAAGAAAGGTGACCTCGTCATGCTCAAGAGAAGAGACGTTATGGCTGCCAACCCCAAGGGCAAGCTGAATGAAAATTGGCTTGGACCCTACGTAGTCCAAAAAGTCTACGAAGGCGGAGCTTATGTAGTTGTCAACCACTGCGGGGAAGTTCAATTCCCGCCTCTTAATGGAAGACACTTGAGATTGTATCACGCTCCAGTGCCTCCATTCGATGAATAATATTATCCTTCACCCTATTTTGGGTGGATTTGTACGATTGATGTCTGAATGGTTGGGTCACTATTCGTGTTTTCCAAAAAAAAGGAAGAGAAAAAAAAGAAAAAAAGGGGGGGGGAAGAAAAGAAGAGAGAAAAGAAGAAAAAAAAAGAAGAGAGAGAAAAAAAGAAGAAGAAAGAAAAAAAGGAGAAAAAATGCTGACGATAAAAAAATGATAAAAAAAGGGGGGGAAAGGAAAGGAAATAAAAAGAAAGAAGACAAAAGAGAAGGGAAGAGGGGAGATGGTCCCCCATTTCGAATCATTGCCCCGTGTCGGCGGGGATACCAAGAAGCAAATAGACCACGACGGCTCTGCCACCCTGTTGGCACCGATGAATACCCCTTTGACTCGGACCTCCCGTCTGAGTCATTGATTAAACAAACTCCTCTCTCCATCCCTTTCGGGTGGTGAATATCCCCTTTGACTTGGACCTCCCGTCCGGGTCATTGATTAAACAAACTCTTCTCTCCATCCCTTTCGGGCGGTGACTATCCCCCTTGACTTGGACCTCCCGTCTGGGTCATTGATTAAACAAACTCTTCTCTCTGTCCCTTTCGGGTGTTGAATATCCCCTTGACTTGGACCTCCCGTCCAGGTCATTGATTAAACAAACTCTTCTCTCCATCCCTTCAGACGGTGAATATCCCCTTTGACTTGGGCCTCCCGTCCGGGTCATTGATTATACAAACTCTTCTCTTCGTCCCTTCAGACGGTGAATATCCCCTTTGACTTGGGCCTCCCGTCTGGGTCATTGATTAAACAAACTCTTCTCTCCGTCCCTTTCGGGCAGTGAATATCCCCTTTGACTTGGACCCCCCGTCCGGGTCATTGATTAAACAAACTCTTCTCTCCGTCCCTTCGAGTAGTGAATATCCCCTTTGTCTCGGACCTCCCTTCCGGGTCATTGATTAAACAAACTCTTCTCTCCGTCCCTTCGGGCGGTGAATATCCCCTTTGACTTGGACCTCCCGTCCAGGTCATTGATTAAACAAACTCTTCTCTCCATCCCTTCAGACGGTGAATATCCCCTTTGACTTGGACCTCCCGTCCGGGTCATTGATTATACAAACTCTTCTCTTCGTCCCTTCAGACGGTGAATATCCCCTTTGACTTGGACCTCCCGTCTGGGCCATTGATTAAACAAACTCTTCTCTCCGTCCCTTTCGGGCAGTGAATATCCCCTTTGACTTGGACCCCCCGTCCGGGTCATTGATTAAACAAACTCTTCTCTCCGTCCCTTCGAGTAGTGAATATCCCCTTTGTCTCGGACCTCCCTTCCGGGTCATTGATTAAACAAACTCTTCTCTCCGTCCCTTCGGGCGGTGAATATCCCCTTTGACTTGGACCTCCCGTCCGGGTCAGTGATTAAACAAACTCTTCTCTCCGTCCCTTTCGGGCGGTGAATATCCCCTTTGACTTGGACCTCCCGTCCAGGTCATTGATTAGACAGACTCTTCTCTCCGTCCCTTTCGGGCGGTGAATATCCCCTTTGACTTGGACTTCCCGTCCAGGTCGTTGATTAAACAAACTCTTCTCTCTGCCCCTTCGGGCGGTGAATACCCCTGTGACTTGGACCTCCCGTCCAAGTCACTAATTGAACAAACTCTTCTCTCCGTCCCGTCGGGCGGTGAATACCCCCTTCTGACTTGAATCTCCCGTCCAAGTCATTGATTAAACAAACCCCTCTCACTGTCCCTTCAGGTGACGAATAACCCAATCTCTGATCGAGGCTCCCCGTCTGAGGCCAGTGCGCAGTTCCGACGCCATGGTGAGACCGGTAATCCGCCCGTTTGGCATGGTGGAGTGGTCCTCTCATCCTTCTTCTGGAAGGGCGAGCACTCTCCCGTGCACTAACATGGATCCCTACCTGGTTCTCCCTGAGCGGACTACCGCAAAGACTTACATTCTGCCAATATGTTTCGGCACTGCAAAAAAAAAGATAAGAAGAAAGGCAAAAAAGAGATAAAAGAGGAGAGAGAAGATCTCTTGGGGAGAATGCCACGTGCACTGAAAAGACATGTGAAACGGTGGTGTTCTATTCCTTTCAAAAGAGATTAAATTACATGTGCTTCGGGGCATGCCCCTGTGTTACATTTCAAAAAAAGAAGAAAAGAAAGAAGAGAAAAGGGGCAGAAGGGAGCAACGCTCAATCTATCCCCCAGAAGATCTCCTCGAGAGGAAGGATCCCGATGCACAAAAAGCTTGCCATTTCGCGCAACCGGCCCTTCTGTGCATTGAGGCGCTCCAGCTCTGCTGCCACGGAGGCTACCTTGACCTCAGCGACGCCCAACTCCTCAGCTTCTTTAGCCTCGGTCACCTCAGCCTCGACAAGGTCGGACTCAACCTTAGGAAGCCAGCCCCTGAGCCTCTCTATCCGATTCTCCAAGGCATGGATATTGGCGCGGCACCATCCAAGGCCCTCCGACGTCGTTCCCTGTTATCCCTACGGGCCTCCAAGGCCTGCAAATATTCGTCCTGTTGGGCACCGATAGCTGTAAACTCAATTGGAGCTTGTGTCTCAAGGAATTCGCAACAGTTGACATATTTCAATAGTAAAAGAACCCGTCGCGACCATTCCTCCAAAGGACAACCCATCATCTGCAGGGCCCCAATCAGCTGCATGACCACAGTATGCACTCCGCGATATGTGGGGTGGGGGTCGGCAAACATCATGGCTCGTAGCGTCAATAAGGTCTGATGGACCGGCATGTCCGAAGTAACGTGACCTATTGAAGGCACGGCCAATGGGCTGAACTTAACCACGCTTTCCACCGCGGCCCATAGCTCGACATCCACTGCTACTGATGAAGACGAGAGAGTCAATGCCGAACGGCTAGATCCTTCTGGCTCGGAGGGCAGTTCCTGGCCGATCACCACAAGTGGCGAAGGCGAGATCGCGACCGAAACGTCCGATCCTGCCATGATGAGCGGCTGCTCCATCTCCACTGTCCGGGCAAGGCCCACGTCCGATGATGACGCTCCCACCACTGGGACGGAAGCCGCGGTCTCATCCGAAGAATGAACGACCGTAGGGATCAAATCCGATGCTGCAACAAATAGACTTGCTTCGGCCTCCGCCTCCTCAGCATGGCCCAGGTCCATTGTCACCTCGCAAGTCACGAATGCAGGAACCACAAACTTGATCAGGGGTAGGGTGTCGATCGAAGTCGGGCCCGATGTCATTTCTGAAGGAGCTTCACCCCCTTTTGCTTGGGACACTCCCGAGGGTGTTGCAATGACTACCAATACCTTCCCCATAAGTCGGGCTTCCTCGGGGACAACCGACTTCGGAATAGGCGGGAGCGGGACCACGAGTTGCGGGATGGCCCCCGTCTGCAGAAGAGACACCAAGGACCCCTCGTCCGGACCCAGAAGTACCCATAACCTTCGAGCCGCCTACGGACCAAAGGAGGATCCCCACCTGGGAACGGCCTTGCGAGCCCGGATGGCACGCGTTCTTCGGGGCGTCGCTATTGTCTGGCCATGCAACACAAGGTTAGCTGCTCACCACCTGAGGCGAATTGTCAAAATATGGAGAGGCAAAGAGGAGCTGAGATGTCCCCATGCTTACCTCGACCACCGGAACTATCCTGCTTTCCGGCGCTATCTCCCCTTCCTCCAGAGGCTCGCTCGTCGTCATCGGAGCTCTCGTAGCCCCTTGGGGAGCATCACCCTATTCAATTCAAAGGCAAAATTAGCATCCCCGGGGAAGATACAAGGAAGAGGAGCCGGTGTTTACAATTATTTTTGCCCCCACCTGTAGCGGCACTCCGGTCTCTGGTGCGAGAGTATCAGAAGTCCCCGTGGCTGCCTCCTGCCGTAAAACCTCGACCAGGGAGGCCAGCTTCTCTAGGCCTGTAGTGGCTATTTCTGGTGAAGTGGTCAGCACATTCAGGGTTTGCACCTCCGTGACCTCGGGTGAAGATTTGTCACGCCCCGAACCGATAGCAGCGGAACGTGTCGTTTGCTCGGAACGTGGCAGTTACAGTCGTGAACGATCAAGAGCAATGGCATGAGATCAAATAATTTGGAACAACAATAAAATTTTTATTTCAAATATAAATCTCTTACAAGAACTTAAAGACTCAACTACGTCACTGTGAAAGAAAAGGAGATGACGCACTAATAGACTTAGACAAGATAACTAAATAAGAGACATCATGCTAGACCCAAGAAAGATAAAAGACACAGGTTCACTAGTTTTCGAAGCTCGCTTGCACACTTGTCCCTCCCATGTGAGTCACGGTCTCGCTAGCTACCTGATTACCTGAAAAATGTTGGAATAAACTGAGTGAGCGAACGCTCAGTAGGAATTATATCTCAGGAACTAGCAATGGGTTTAAGTAATTACAATCTATCACATGTAAATGTAATATGGCTATGCATGTAACTAATCAATAGAATAACACGTCGTGTAAAACATCCAAGCGAGTCTTAAACAAAAATATTCATGAGAGACTTTATAGATTATTGGCTATTTCACGCAAGTACTTTGCCCGTGTCGGGCCATGCTAGTAAAGTCACGCAAGTCGAGTCACGCACGTAAGAAAGAGAGAGTGTGGAATGTCAAAGATCAAAAGAGAAAGTACTTCGGTGCAATGCTAGACACCATGATCATTACAACTCCCATGGGCACAAGTACTTTTGGGTGCTCCTCCCAGGACCAGATCGGGCCCTTATATGCACAGCATTAAAGATAGATCTAGACATCCACTTTATAGTATAGCCAATATGGAATTTCAAGAAAAAGCTTGTGGATATTCAAGATAGAGTAGAGTTCAAAATTGAACTTGATGTATAAGGACGATAATAATGATATAAACACGAGTATCGATAAAACTGGGTGGAGTTGGTTCCCTAATTGGGCACCATGACAGTTAAGTGTCCATATATAGATGGTCATGTCATTTGATATAGAATTGAGGTCCACAAGAACATCATAATAATGGCATGATTTCCACATCCCATTAAGAATATTCTCATGATATCCACATAGCATATCATGAGGGCCGGTATACCATGTTTCTATAGAGTGACATGGCAAAATAGTGTAAAGGCTTTTTATGGTACAATCCGCTCGGTCGGCCTTGAGAGAATCCAAGGCTACGAGGAGACTTACGGAGGTCTCTATGATAAAGTTACAGGTCCAAAGGAACGGAATGTCCGATGGAGGGTTCATCTATCACCGAGAATTGAGGGGTAATCGGTAAAACATCATGGAACATGGGACTATATTCACGGGATGGAATATAGTGCCGATATATATATATATATATGAAACCCTCGGTTCACATAAAATAGTATAATAACACAGGAAATTAGCGACTTAAGACAAGTCACTACTTAATAAATTCACGACCTTTTGTGGGTCGTTTCTTTACTATTTGACGACTTCTGGAACAGTTGTCCCATCTTTAATTTCTATTATTGCTGAAATTTACCCAATTCTGTGTTTTTGATAAAACGCGCCTTAGCCAGGGGCGTTATTTCACCAAGAAACGACTTGCACTCTGTCGTTAATTACTTTTTCCAGAATTTAATAACTTCCAGTAATTTCAGGGAATTAACGACTTATTCTAAGTCTTTAATTTAAAATAGCATCCTTGTGCGGGGCGTCACGTTCATAAAAGATGACCTACTGGGGGTCGTTAATTCATTCTTTTCCAGGATTAACATGAATAGTGGTAATTTCCAGGATAATATATTTTCAGGAAAAAAGGTACATGGTCAAGACAAGGAAAAAATCAGGATTCGATATATATGATCATGCATTACATCAAATTCATGGTTTCATAGATATTAAATTTTAAACATGGGTATTTATTAATTATGTGGAATTGACGACTCTTTTAATTATACATAAAAGACGACTCTCAGCTCTTAATAAGTTATAGTTAGTCTCTGTTGGGAATGGAAGATGATGTGAATTTGGGGACCAAATTCTTTTAAGTGGAGGAGGGTATAACGCCCGGTAATTTTAGAATAAGAATAAACATAATGACAAATATATATTCCTATAAATAGTTAATAATGGTGAATAAAAGACTAGTAAATATTACCTTTTTGAAATGAAAGTAAATATTTTACCTAGGATCGAACCTGCTCTGATACCACCTCTGTCACGCCCCGAACCGATAGCAGCGGAACGTGCCATTGCTCTTGATCGTTCACGACTGTTTAACTGCCACGTTCCGAGCAAACGACACGTTCCGCTGCTATCGGTTCGGGACGTGACAAGATTGCTCCTGGATTGCAAAACAAAAGAAGACAAAAGAAATAAGAGCAGTGAATGGCCGCGAGGAAGCCCCACATGAACAGACATATGCTTACAAAGGCCCTCTCCACCAGACTTAAGCAGGCGATCAACGGGGGAGCCTTCAACACCGACTCAGAAGGCCCGGACCCCCTAGAGAAGCCTTCGTCTGAAGCTACCTCGTCGGAAGAGTAGTCATAATCTACCTTCTCACCCGACGAGGATTTGGTCGGGGCAAGCACTTCTCTCACCGGCGAGGGAGACTCCACCTCGAGGCTGACGGTCGGTGCATCCTCACGCAGGCTCGGTAATGGTGGTATGCCGGACCTTGACTTCTTCCTCGAGTATGTGCGCGTCGCCGGGAGGTGCAAACGGGCCCCCAATGGCCCGATAACCGCTACTCCAACATCTGCGACATAAGAAAAGAAGCGGATTATGTCAGAGCCGGTGGATCCCCGAAAGATGAAGGGAATCAATTGAGTTGACAAGGACAACTACCCCCTTCGACGTCCATGGTGGGGAGTGGTTCGTGGACGGTCTCCTCAACGGGCTACATTACCCCGAGAAATGTAGCTTTATCCACGCTAGAAACAGGGACAGGTGCTGGCCCCTCTACGGTGGCTGAAATAAAATTTTCTCATGATGTAACGCGCCTTACACAAGTTGCAAGTAAACAGCGAAGAGTTCTGGCGGTTGAGCAATCTGACCTGCAGGCTGGCTCGGCTCGACTCGAGCAACGGCGAATTTTTCAAAAGATGGAATTGAAGGCACCAGGGAGACGGCCGTTGAAGCCGAGGTGGCCTCCGCCTTTCTTCGCTTGGCCTCCTGCCGCACGGTTGCCTTGGCTGCAGCCAACACTTTCTTTACAGGCGACCTCACCCGAGATTTTTCTTTGGCCTTGGGCAGGGGAGTCGGAGTAGGAGTTGGCTCCGCTACGATCACGGCCTCACCCATATCAGGAATAAGTACGAGTGTTGGCTCCTCTACGATAGCTAAAAAAGGAAGAAGAAGCATACACATGTAAGAGCCTCGTCCCAAAATGAAGATAAGTCCTGAGGGACGTCGATGGCGAAGGAGTCTAACCTGCAGGTTGGATCGGCTCGGCTCGAGCAGCTTTGAACTCCTCAAAAGATGGGACCGAGGGCACCGGAGGAATGGTCATCGAAGCTTTGGCAGCCTCCATCCTCCGTCACTTTGCCTCCCGCTGCCCAGCCGCCTTGGCGACGTCCAGTGCCTTCTTCACAGGCAATTTCGCCCGAGACCTCTTCGCGGCCTTGGGCAAAGAAGTCGTAGTCGGGGCCGGTGGTGCCGCCTCGAAGTAGGGAGGCTTTTGGACGAGCCAAAGAAGATTCCGATACGTCGCCATTTGGGTGCGGTCGGGGTGGTTTGTCAAAAGGAAGAGCAAAAAAATCTGATCAGCATCCGGTACCCTGAAAAGGTCGCGACGATAAGGGGTGAAAATAAAATAAAAGGGGAAGATCAAATACCGTGAGGACCAGTATACAGCCGAAGCGTTATCATCCAGTAGATCAGGGAGGGCTCCTTGTCCCGGGGTGCTGCCTCCCGGACCAGCCAGCACACGTCTTCAATCTTCTGGCAACGGTCGGCGAGGGCATCCAAGTCCGCATGCTTCTTGGACGCAAGGTGGCAGAAGAGGTTGAAGTGATCCATACCCCACCCATCAGCATAGTAGTATGAGATCTGCAAGCGCTTTCCCAGGATGGCAGCCGTCCGGTCATCCACCTTTAGCCCATGTACCCGAAGAAGGACGCACAACCATGTGGTGTCCTTGTAATTTTTAGGCTTCCGCTCCTCCCTCCTCATGAACGTGCGGTGCGGGCATATTGGGTCCCTCTCCGGACGCCAGCTCCTCACGGGGGTGTCTTCTTCTTCTTTGGGGAGTGGGTAATTGATAAGCTCCAAACGGTCACCCCCGATGCGGCAGAGGTCTCTCAGTGTTGGTTGTATGGCTCCTGCAGCAGAGTGTCCCCCTTCCTGAAAACCAACATACTCGGGCGGATGGACAATGCCCAGTCTCTAAGCTCCGGCTCTAACAACGGGCGGACAACGGTCTGCTGGCTGATCGAATGAACATACTTTTCCACCTAGTCATCTTTGCACTCCCTCTTATTCTTTACCAGGGGACTCGAATGTGCGGCTTGTGTCCAGAAGTGAATGGTGCCTGAGGCGTCGTGAGGAACCGTCGTCAACCGGCCCCGAATGTTGTACAACTACTGCGATGTCACCCCCGGTTCTGCACTTGCGAATTCCAGCATGCGCAGAACCAGTCCCCAGCCCTGGAGGGTGCGTGGAGCAAACTCGGGGAATAATGAGCAGACCCACGCGTTGAGGAAGTGCAGTGGGCAGACATACCGGGCTTGCCTCGGGAATTGATGAATGCTTGCGTCCCTGATCACCTTGTATATAAGACAAAGGGCCGCCGAGCACAAAGATAGTTTAATTCCCCAGGCCATCTGGCAGGCTGGGTAGATTGCGTCGGGCCGGATGATTGTCTCATCTCCGCATGGCATGGCGAAAAAGCACAACCAATACGTCAGATAGGCCGCGCAGTGTGTCAGCGGATCAACCCCTGTCAGATTAGCACCGCTCCGGCATCCTCTGGAGGGGATCTTCACATCAGTCTTGGCCTTGCTGCGCTTCTTGCAGGCGACGGCGGTATCGATACACGGGAAGTCTTCATACTGCTTCAGCCCGTCATAAAAATATTGTAGCCACAGGGTCATGCGGACACTCTTCCTATCTCCGCGGGGAGGCTGCTTCCCGCCATGTGCCAGTTGCTATAACTCCCGGTACGCCTTCATAAGGTACCGGTAAGAATATCCAAGAGAATAGAAGCCATCCCCGTTAGTTTCGTTCATGATGAGATCGGGGAGGCATACTTCTTCATAAAGCTCCCCGTCAATGGGTAAGCCACTCAGCTGACTGAGGCTCCACAAATCCAGTGAAGTCTCTCCTTCTGCTGTGTAGAAAGTGTTAGTCTCTGCACTGAAGACTTCAATCATCTCGCAGCAGAGGCCCTTCGAGATGGGGTAGCTATACCGAGAGACATAGACGCTATGGTAGATGCCGGCCCGGATCAGTATCGAAGCATAGTTGAACAACACATACTCCATAAACTCCACCGCTCCCTCTCGGAAGGTGTGTGCGTTTTGGAGCCTTAACTCTGCAAACCAACCCAAAGCCAACTCGTGTTTGAAGCGGATGGCTAGGCAGTCCAGTAGAAATGGCTCTTCTCTGTACCCCACTTTAGCGGGGCCAAGAATAAACCGAAGCGGGGTTGCTCGCCCTGGACCCCTCCGGTAGCCATGTCCCATCGAGCCGGGGTGAACTGAGGTGCTCGCACTAATTTGTCTACGGTCGGCAGCACTGCTTCAATCCCCAATACGGGTTCCATTCCCGGGCCTCTCCCACCAGGTACATTGGGATGCTCCGTGGGACGCTGTATAGTAAATTGTCCTGGGACTGCAGGATGGCCCGCTCGGCGTCCCTCACAACTCGGAGGTCCCGTCTCGCCCGGCTACTGAGATGCTTCAGAAATCAGATACGGTGCTTATCCTTCGGGTAGTCCTTCCTGTAGTCCCCCACGGCCCGGTCAAAGAAAAGTCCGCTTTTAATCCGGCCAAGCCTGCGGAAGTCCATGGTCTCTGTGTCTGAGTTGGATGACTCGGCCAAGGCAGCTATCTCAGCATGCTCCCGGTCTAGGTCTCCGACCGTAAGCCACGTGATAGCCGGCACCATGGGCAGGGGAGCAGACTCAACACCGGCAGCAGCAGAGGCAGAGGAGCCACTGGTGTTGACACCCGTTTTATGACAAATAAGTCGGGCCATCTCCTTATTCATTCTATATGATGCTCCAAGTTGTTCACTCTTCGTTGAGTCTCTTGATTGATTTGGAGCCTATTTCTTGGGTCTTTCTCCTTGATCGGATATGGCTCTTTGTGGCATTTCCTTTGACTAGGGCTTAGCAAAACCCTCATTCCTTCTTTTGAAATTCATTGATAATAACGGTCTGTCCCAGGCGCGTTGTTTCATTCTGACGGATGGGTCATGGGCCGTTACTCTTTGAAGAGTCCTAAGGCTTAAGGGCTTGTTTCAATCCTTATCTTTTTAGTTTATACGTTGATAATAACGGTCTGTTGTGCAGCCGTTGTTTCAGTATGACGCCCTATGCCTTGGCTGTTATTTCCTTACAGAGTCCTATTGCTTCGATCTTCTTCCCGTTGATCTTATCTTTTTGGGATAAGGTTGAAAGTAATGGACGTTCCTTAGGGCGTTATTTCCAAGTGGCGGTCTGTCGTGCAGCCGTTACTTCCTTCAGAGAGTCCTGGCAGTTCAGGCCTTTTCTCTGCTACTCCGTGGTCAAGATAAGAACTTGGATTGATGATATCTCTTTCAAATCTGATCCTCAGAACCTTCTGTTTGTTTCTATGGACTCTTGGTGATATTATCTTCAAGGAGTTGCTAAGAATTATCCCTTTAGCTTGCTGGCTTATCCTCTGCTCGACCTAAGAGTTTGAGGGTCTATAAATAGAACCCTCGACTTCATGGCCAAAAGGAGGAAAATCTAGAGTTTGCGTCAGAGTGCTGCCGCATTCTAGAGCCACGTCTGATCAAGGAGAAGTGCTTCTCACGTTCGTTTGCTGCCTGGTGAAGGGAGTATTTATTCCATTGGTTCCAAAGTTCACAATTGCATATTGAGTTTCCATCAATCTCTCTTTCATCATAAGCATTATTTCTCTCCTTCCTCCACGTTTTCCACTGGTTTTCATCATCTAAACATCCTCCTAATCTTTTAAAACGCCCAGAGGGGTTAAAAAACAAAAACCTCCCCGGTATTCCCCTTTCCTTTTGATGATATTTTGCTTATTGAAGAATTGATGCTATATTATTGAAGGGGCTAATTTGGGTTATTTGGTTCTTGTCTTCCACTTCTTTGGCAGGTTTACAGGTTCACTAGGATGAGGCCCAAGTCTTCTAGCCGGCTGGAAGAGTTAGAGTTAAAAGGACTCATACTTTGTTACTGTAGGTTATACGACGGTCTGGTGCAAGCGCGTCATATTCTTCTAGCGGTCTATCGGGCGACCGTCACTTCCAAGTGACGCACAGGGTTCTGACCGTTACTTCTAGCTGACCTGAAGGTTCTCTTTGGTTTCCTCTCCCGTGGGCGGGTGTTTCATCCACCTATTTCCAAGGTATATTCAAGTATTTGGCTTGTTTTTACTTTGGTGGCGATCACATCTTTCCTTGGTATTGGGCATTAGCTTTCTCCTTCATCACATATATCTTTATTTCCTTGCTTGTTCCACCCTCGCGGTGTGTTTTCATTTACTTCTTGCTCCACGCCCCGGCGTGTGTTTTTCTTTATTTCCTTAGCATTAGTCTGATTGAGATAGCATGCCCATGCAAGAGCTAGCTTTGATTGCCTAGGTTCATGATCACATGTTCATAGGTTAAGAGCAGATCTTTGATTACTTGCTTGTCATCTTATCACATTCACACAACAAAAACCCCAAAAAGAAAAGACGATAGGCAAAACTAATCAATAGATAATTTTTTGGCGATCACGATGGGACAACTTGTGCCAATCGTGCTTTTCATTCCTGTTAAACCAGCCATCATCTCTTGTGTTGTTCCCCGCCCGTTTTCCCCTTATTTCCTGTTGGTCCTGATTCTCTGAGTGCTCTGACGGCCCTGTGTCCCCGCGTTACAATCGTCTGACGCAGGGGCATTAGACCGCCACATTTGTTCTGCTGCGAGAGCTTTCACGGTTTTTCCTGTTATTTCTAGTTGATTTTGGTTCTCTGGCTCACTTGACGGTCCTAGCCCCCTGCGTTATTTTATGTCTGACGGTCGGGCCTTAGACCGTTATTTTCCCCAGACGCAAGGCTCCTAGACCGTTATACTCCAGACAGGTACGCATCCGAGGTGCAGTTACATCCGCAGTTTCTGCTGTGACTCTTTGCTTGGGTGATACTTGACTTCCTCCTTGCTTTGTTTTATATCTCCATATCGTTGTGTGCATCATTGATTGCTAGATTTTAGGCTAGACTTTGCATGCACTCCGGTGCACATAGTGTGACGACCCGAGGATCCGAGTACCGGAAAGGAACCGGCGCGTCTCGAATCTCGGTCCGCCAACCCACGAGTCCGAAGACTCGGAAGGGTAGAAAGGAGTGGTGTGGGGGTACAAGAGAAGCTGCAACGACCACAGAGATATCACAATAATCCAAAATAAAATGCACATAATAATATAAATAAATAAACTGCTACAAGGTCCACAGTGTCTCATGTCCAAAAGAAAGTACAGTCAACAGAAAAGAAAGTACAACTACACGGGGCATCCCCAGGAGTACAATTACACGGGGCATCCCCCAGCTCTGGCAGACTGGCGACTAACCCTGGCTAGAAGAACCGCGCTGAAACTCGGCTGCGCCTCTCGAAGACCCCGCCTCACCTGAAAAGCAGGGGTGAGCCTCATTTCATTGGCCCAGTAGGGATCCCGCGAATCCCCACCTCGCACGAGAAGTGAGAAGGCAGAAGGTAACCCTACCTAACAGGAGTACGGTAGAACCAATAAGCTGAAATAAATAAACGGAAAAGCCGTCTACTCCAACAGTACCGTACTACAGAACCTCGGTCCAACAAAACACGAGTCCACGCCTGCCAGTGAACAGGAGCACCACCCACTAGAAGAACGACCGGATGCGTCCCCTGACGTCTTATACCGCATCACAAGTGTCTAGCTACTACGCCCCGGGCGTGAGACTCAGACACACTCAGTAACCAGAAGTAACCGCAAAACAAGGACTAGCTGAGGTCACGCTCGTCAGCGCGGGTCCGAACCCTCAGCCTCGTGTGCACACTCAGACCGTACGCCCTAGGCCTGTCCTCTAGCTGGTATTTCCCCCTAAACCCGGACTCGGAAGTACGCGGGGGCCCTGCGGTAACCAGCCTACTCACCGCCTCTCTCGGGTACGCCGCTCAGCCACTCCTAGGCGAGCCAGCACACGCGTGCCGTGGGAAAGCTACGACTAGTGGTAGGGTCACTGGAAGTAAGGACTAATCCACGGAAACCACCGACCAACACTAGCAAGGTGCAGAGGTCATCCTCTGTACCACACCGACTCTCGGTAGCACCAGCCGACGTATCACATCCCGGGATCCCCGCGGCACCCTCGTACAGTCCCCACACGATGCCAAGCATCAGTCGGACCGTAAGACAACACAAAGGGGTCAGGACCCACTCACCCGGGCTTGATCGGCACGAAACGGCAGACGCGGTCACCGGAGGACCGCCTCCGGTGGTAGCGGTCTGCCCTGGACCGCAACCACATGGTAGCGGTCCTCTTGGGACCGCGACCACCCCGGCACCAGAAAAATGAAGGCGGTCGCCTGATGACCGTCTTCACACAGTAGCGGTCCCTAGGGGACCGCCACCAGGAACCAACGGTCAAAAAAATGCCTCGAGGCCCGTGCCGGTCCCCACGGTGATAGCGGTCGTCCCCAGACCGCGACTAACAGTCGCGGTCTGTCGCAAGACCGCGACCAGCCACCGACACACTAAGGCCTAACGGTCAAAAATCCGATGAAGGTGGTCCTCACCTGACCGCTACCATTGATAGCGGTTACTGGTGAACCGCGATCACCCCGGAAAATCGAGAACGACGGGAAATGGCCGAAAACTCCATTCCACGCCCCAATCACCCCCCGATGATGGGGAAACAAAGGGGGAACCCTCCCCAACCCTCCTAGGATGCACCTACCGCCTCGGATCGGCCAAAAACGCGAAGAAACGGCGGATCGGCTCACAAACCCCAAAAACATGGTTTCACCCAAACCCGCTCAAAAATGCCCCTCTCGACCTCCCCTCGGCCTACAAAGCACGGGGAACGATGGGATGAGCATGGGGGTTCGTCTCCCTACCTCAATGGAGCGAAAGCTCCGCCGAATCACCGCCGAAATCAAGGATGAAGCTTTTACTCCCACGAACGCCCCGCCTCTCGCCGCGAAAAGCACGCCACCGGGACCGCCTCGCCGCCGCCGCCGCTGCCACGCCGTTGCCGGAGTGAGAGGGGCCGCGTCTCGGTCTCCCGGGGGAAGAAGATCGGCCACGGGGGAGAGGGGGAGCTCTCACGGTTGAAGGAAGGAGGAAGAAGAAGAAGAAAAGAAAAAGGTAAAAAGAAAAGAAAAAGAATTGATATATATAGAAAATCCAGAAAATCGGAAAAATCCTGAAAAATAGAAAAATACACCTCCTCGACCGTCTCGACGCGCTGATCGCAACGGCACCACTCGCGGGTTGGTGAACGACCCAGTTCACCCGCTACAGGGTTCCGAAGGATTCGCCGAAACCCGTACGCGGAAATCGGAAAACACGCTCGGAAAAGCCGCGGACACACTCCGGGCCTCCGAAACGACTCCGGATCGTGCCGATCCGAACACGAAAGATGTCCGAAATGAAATTTCAGACACGACAGGGTCAGACACTCCGATAAACCAGATCTGGGACCCACAAAGAAGGATCCGAAAGTTCCGGGACATTACAGCCCTCCCCCCTTAAAGGAATTTCGTCCTCGAAATTTAAGAACATAGCACAAGGACGGGGGACAGACTCACACAAACAAATACGGATATAACTCTCGCATCTCATCCTCGCGTTCCCAAGACGCCTCGCCGCCAGAATGACGCTGCCAGACCACCTTAACCAGAGGGATAACCTTGTTTCGCAGGCGCTGCTCCCGCCGATCCTCAATTCGAATAGGAAACTTCGGAAGGGACAGATCTGGGGTCACCTCAGGCCAAACGGCATCCTCCAGAACATGAGAATCATCGGGCATATACTTCCGAAGCATCGACACGTGGAACACATCATGCACCGCGGAAAGCTTCGGAGGTAGCTGCAACCGATAAGCAACTTCCCCAACGCGCTCAACGATGGGAAAGGGACCAATGTAGCGGGGACTCAGCTTCCCACGCCTACCGAAGCGCATCATGCCCTTCATGGGAGACACTCTCAAGAAAACTCGATCTCTGACAGCAAAGCTGAGAGGTCGCCTCCTACGATCGGCATAACTCTTCTGTCGGCTCTGAGCTGCCAACATCTTCTGCCGAACGAGATGCACCACCTCAACACACTGCTGCACCAAATCTGGTCCGGTCAAGGCACGCTCACCTACCTCGAACCAATCAAGCGGAGTCCGACAAGGTCACCCATACAATACCTCATAGGGAGCCATACCGATGCTCGAATGATAGCTGTTGTTATAAGCAAACTCCACTAATGGCAAATGGTGGGTCCAACTCCCCTGCCATTCCAAGCAACTCGCTCGCAACATGTCCTCCAAAGTCTGGATGGTCCGCTCAGACTGGCCATCCGACTGAGGATGATAGGCCGAGCTGAATGCCAACTCAGTGCCTAGAGCCCTCTGGAAACTCCTCCAGAATCCAGAAGTGAAACGGGGATCACGATCCGATACAATGGAGATAGGGACTCCATGCAACGGAACTATCCGCTCCACGTACAGACGAGCCAAACGCTGCACGCTCCAACTGACCTTGACCGGCAGCAACTGCGCCGTCTTCGTCAGTCTATCCACTAGCAACCAGATACTATCTTCCCCACTGGACGTCCTCGGCAATCCAACCACGAAATCAGTGGTCACGTGGTCCCACTTCCACGCAGGAATGTCCAAGGGCTGAAGTGTGCCTCCTGGTCGCTGGTGCTCAGCCTTCACCTGCTGACAGGTCAAACACCTGGCCACAAACTCTGCAACATCTCTCTTCATACCAGGCCACCAAAACTGCCTCTTCAGGTTCTGGTACATCTTAGCGGATCCGGGGTGCACGGCATACCGACTCCCGTGAGCCTCACGCAATACAATACGCCGCACCTGCCCCTCGGACGGCACATAAAATCTACCTCTGAACCTCACAGCTCCATCCTCGCCAAGCTCCACCTCGGCCATCGACAGAATACGGGGTAGCTCGGGGTCCGCTCGCTGAGCCTCAGTCACCTGTCGACGCACCGCGGGCGTGACAGTCAGACTCGCAAGGACAGCCGAACCCTGGTCCTGCGGGACCTTGAGTCTAAAATTCATGGCCGGAACCTGCTCCCAAAGCTTCCACTTCCTCAACAACAACCGACTGACCGATACCCTCCTACTCAGGGCATCAGCCACGACGTTCATCCTGCCAGGCTGATAAGACAGAGTAACATCATAATCCTTCATGTACTCCATCCACCTCCTCTGCCTGAGGTTAAGATCCTTCTGCGTGAACACATACCTCAAACTCTGATGGTCAGTGAAAAGCTCAAACCTCTCGCCGTACAAATAATGCCTCCAGATCTTCAGAGCGAAGATCACCGCTGCCAACTCAAGATCATGAGTAGGGTAGTTCGCCTCATGTGGCTTCAACTGCCGCGACGCATACGCCACAACTCTCCCATGCTGCATCAACACAGCACCGAGGCCTACCCCGGAAGCATCCGTACACACCACGAAACCACCCGAGCCAGATGGCAACACCAAAACCGGAGCAGTGGTAAGCAATCTCTTCAGCTCCACAAAGCTCCGCTCACACTCCTCCGTCTAGATGAACGACATGTCCTTCCGCGTAGGCCTGGTCATCGGGGCCGCAATACGAGAGAAATCCCGAATAAACCTCTGATAATAACCTGCGAGCCCCAAGAAACTCCGAATCTCCGTGACAGAACTCGGCCTCGGCCACTGCACCACTGCCTCGACCTTGGCCGGGTCCACGGAAACACCATCACCAGAAATCACGTGCCCCAAAAAGTGCACCTCACGAAGCCAGAACTCGCACTTACTAAGCTTCGCATACAACTGGTGACCACGCAGGGTCTGCAACACCACCCTCAAGTGATGCACATGCTCCTCAGCAGACCGCGAATACACAAGGATATCATCCACGAACACGACCACAAACTGGTCCAAGTACGGATGAAACACCCTATGCATCAAGTCCATAAACGTTGCGGGGGCATTGGTGAGCCCAAACGGCATCACCAAGAACTCATAATGCCCATACCTCGACCGAAACGCTGTCTTCTCCACGTCCGACTCTCAGATCCGCAGCTGATAGTAGCCCGATCTCAAATCGATCCTCAAAAACACTCGGGCCGACTGAAGCTGATCGAACAAGTCATCAATCCGAGGCAACGATACTTGTTCTTAACAGTCGCCTGGTTCAACTGACGGTAGTCGATGCACAGCCTCAAACTACCGTCCTTCTTCTTCACAAACAACACCGGCGCACCCCACGGGGAATAACTAGGACGAATATACCCCTTGGCCAGCAACTCTTGCAACTGCGCCTTCAGCTCTCGCAACTCGGCAGGCGCCATCCGATAAGGGGCCTTCGACATAGGCATCGTGCCCTGCACCACCTCAATCACGAAATCAATCTCTCGCTGCGGTGGCAACCCTGGTAGCTCCTCGGGAAAAACGTCAGGAAACTCGCACACGACAGGAATGTCCTCTACCTCAGGACCCTGTCGCTCGACCAAAACCACGGATGCGAGAAAGCCCTGACAACCTGCATCAAGCAAACGACGCGCACGGATAGCCGAAATAAACAAGCGAGAAGAGGAAGACCGAATACCTTGGAAATAGAAGGTGGGTCCACGAAGTTGTCGGAAGTAGACCTTCTTCGAGCCGCAATCCACCAAGGCATGATAAGCCTCGAGCCAATCCATGCCCAAAATCACATCAAAGTCCTGAAGCGGTAACGCGTAGAGTCTAGCCGGCAAGTTCCGCCCTTCCACCCATACAGGTACCTTCTCGTAGCAGTACGGGGTGATCATGAAGTCACCGGTAGGCAACTCTACCGCCAAGTCACAGGACACCTCGGTCACCGGGTCCTCTACACTCTGAGCAAAATCCTCCGAGATGAACGAATGAGAAGCACCTGAATCGAACAAAACACGAGCCGCACAACCCAAAATCGAAAGAGTACCTTCCACCAGATGTGACGCCTCAGCCTCTACTCTGGTCATGTGAGTCACTCTGCCTCGAGATCTCTGCCTCCCCACAGTAGCTGACCGCGACAACTGAGGAAACTGTCCCTGCTGCTGGTACTGCTGCGGCTGTGCTGACGACTGCTGGGGCTGAAACTGCTGCTGCTGCTGAAACTCATGCGGCTGGCGCGGTCTCTGCGGATAGTCACGTGCCATGTGCCCCGGCTGGTCGCACCTGAAGCAAATCACGGGCGCCGAACACGGTCTGCCTGGATGAGAACCACCGCACTTGGGACAACCGCCCCGAGCACCTGAGACCGAACCCTGATGCTGCAAAGCCACGGACTGCTGATCACTAGCCGACGACTCCTGCTGTGACTGCCCCTTCTTACCCCGGCGTCTCCCGCCAAGGCCCGCCTCCTTGAGTAACTTCTTGAGCCTCGAGCCAAAGGACGAAGACTCTGGCACAGGAGCCACAGACTGCGTCGCCACTGAACCACCTGCCGAGAGCTGGGCGGTACTCTGCTGCTGCGCTACTGACGGCTGGCCAAAACCTACCTGCACCTGACTAGCACTGCCCTGCCCTCGAACCTTCTGCAAATCTCTCTCCAGTGCCGCTGCTGCCTTACACGCCGCATCCAAAGTGGTCAATCCCGACGCAAGAAGATGATGCCTCAATTCCAGCCTCAAACCACCCACAAACTGATCGGTCTTCACCTCCTCATCTGCCATGATATGAGGAGCATAACGGCCCAACTCGATAAACCTGGCACGGTACTGCATCACCGACATGTCACCCTGAGTCAGCTCCATGAACTCACGTAACCTCTGCGACCTGACAAAGGACGGACAGAAGGCACGCTCAAAAGCCGTGATGAACTCCTGCCACGCAATCTGTCAAAGAGGACGAGACTGGAACACTGAACCCCACTCTGACGTCCACCAAGTACGGGCCGGTCCCTGAAGACGATGAGTAGCCAACGCTACCTGCTCCTCCTCGGGACACTCCATCGCACTAAAAATCCGCCGGATATCATCCAGCCACTCTCTGGCCACCTCAGGATCTGGCTGCCCATCAAAAGAAGGGGGCTGGAATAGCAAAAACTCCTTCAGCACACGACCATGACCACCACGAGTCCGGTCCTCACCACCATCGCCACCCTGATGCTGATGATCTCCCTGCTGCCGCTGAAACACATACTCAAACATGCCTCGGAAGAAGTCGTCCATCCCTGGAGCTCTCGCATCTCCAGATACACCCTCGGAAACTGAAGCCCTGCTCTGCTCCTCCGGACCACCACTAGACTCTCCCTGCTGGGCACGAGTCCTCCTCCGTGGCGCCATAACACACCTGGCATCAAAGAAAAGCAACCGGAAATCAATAAAACACACGACCCTAAGCCAATCGCCGACTGTACAGGACATTCATGGACCTTCTGGGCCACTGCAATTCATTCCAAGTTCCGATGCACCTCCACAACCTCGCTCTGATACCAGCTGTGACGACCCGAGGATCCGAGTACCGGAAAGGAACCGGCGAGTCTCGAATCTCGGTCCGCCAACCCACGAGTCCGAAGACTCGGAAGGGTAGAAAGGAGTGGTGTGGGGGTACAAGAGAAGCTGCAACGACCACAGAGATATCACAATAATCCAAAATAAAATGCACATAATAATATAAATAAATAAACTGCTACAAGGTCCATAGTGTCTCATGTCCAAAAGAAAGTACAGTCAACAGAAAAGAAAGTATAACTACACGGGGCATCCCCCGGAGTACAACTACACGGGGCATCCCCCGGCTCTGGCAGACTGGCGACTAACCCTGGCTAGAAGAACCGTGCTGAAACTCGGCCGCGCCTCTCGAAGACCCCGCCTCACCTGAAAAGCAGGGGTGAGCCTCATTTCATTGGCCCAGTAGGGATCCCGCGAATCCCCACCTCGCACGAGAAGCGAGAAGGCAGAAGGTAACCCTACCTAACAGGAGTACGGTAGAACCAACAAGCTGAAATAAATAAACGGAAAAGCCGTCTACTCTAACAGTACCGTACTACAGAACCTCGGTCCAACAAAACACGAGTCCACGCCTGCTAGTGAACAGGAGCACCACCCACTAGAAGAACGACCGGATGCGTCCCCTGACGTCTTATACCGCGTCACAAGTGTCTAGCTACTACGCCCCGGGCGTGAGACTCAGACACACTCAGTAACCAGAAGTAACCGCAAAACAAGGACTAGCTGAGGTCACGCTCGTCAGCGCGGGTCCGAACCCTCAGCCTCGTGTGCACACTCAGACCGTACGCCCTAGGCCTATCCTCTAGCTGGTATTTCCCCCTAAACCCGGACTCGGAAGTACGCGGGGGCCCTGCGGTAACCAGCCTACTCACCGCCTCTCTCGGGTACGCCGCTCAGCCACTCCCAGGCGAGCCAGCACACGCGTGCCGTGGGAATGCTACGACTAGTGGTAGGGTCACTGGAAGTAAGGACTAATCCACGGAAACCACCGACCAACACTAACAAGGTGCAGAGGTCATCCTCTGTACCACACCGACTCTCGGTAGCACCAGCCGACGTATCACCTCCCGGGATCCCCGCGGCACCCTCGTACAGTCCCCACACGATGCCAAGCATCATTCGGACCGTAAGACAACACAAAGGGGTCAGGACCCACTCACCCGGGCTTGATCGGCACGAAACGGCAGACGCGGTCACCGGAGGACCGCCTCCGGTGGTAGCGGTCTGCCCTGGACCGCAACCACATGGTAGCAGTCCTCTTGGGACCGCGACCACCCCGGCACCAGAAAAATGAAGGCGGTCGCCTGATGACCACCTTCACACAGTAGCGGTCCCTAGGGGACCGCGACCAGGAACCAACGGTCAAAAAAATGCCTCGAGGCCCGTGCTGATCCCCACGGTGATAGCGATCGTCCCCAGACCGTGACTAACAGTCGCGGTCTATCGCAAGACCACGACCAGCCATCGACACACTAAGGCCTAACGGTCAAAAATCCGATGAAGGCGGTCCTCACCTGACCGCTACCATTGATAGCGGTTACTGGTGAACCGCGATCACCCCGGAAAAGCGAGAACGACGGGAAATGGCCGAAAACTCCATTCCACGCCCCAATCACCCCCCGATGATGGGGAAACAAAGGGGGAACCCTCCCCAACCCTCCTAGCATGCACCTACCGCCTCGGATCGGCCAAAAACGCGAAGAAACGGCGGATCAGCTCACAAACCCCAAAAATATGGTTTCACCCAAACCCGCTCAAAAACGCCCCTCTCGACCTCCCCTCGGCCTACAAAGCACAAGGAACGATGGGATGAGCATGGGGGTTTGTCTCCCTACCTCAATGGAGCGAAAGCTCCGCCGAATCACCGCCGGAAGCAAGGATGAAGCTTTTACTCCCACGAACGCCCCGCCTCTGGCCGCGAAAAGCACGCCACCGGGACCGCCTCGCCGCCGCCGCCGCCGCCGCTGCCACGCCGTTGCCGGAGTGAGAGGGGCCGCGTCTCGGTCTCCCGGGGGAAGAAGATCGGCCACGGGGGAGAGGGGGAGCTCTCACGGTTGAAGGAAGGAGGAAGAAGAAGAAGAAAAGAAAAAGGTAAAAAAGAAAAGAAAAAGAATTGATATATATAGAAAATCCGGAAAATCAGAAAAATCCCGAAAAATAGAAAAATACACCTCCTCGACCGTCTCGACGCGCTGATCGCAACGGCACCACTCGCGGGTTGGTGAACGACCCAGTTCACCCGCTACAGGGTTCCGAAGGATTCGCCGAAACCCGTATGCGGAAATCGGAAAACACGCACGAAAAAGCCGCGGACACACTCCGGGCCTCCGAAACGACTCCGGATCGAGCCGATCCGAACACGAAAGATGTCCGAAATGAAATTTCAGACACGACAGGGTCAGACACTCCGATAAAACAGATCCGGGACCCACAAAGAAGGATCCGAAAGATCCGGGACATTACAGCTAGGACCATTCATATTTTCATATCCTAGATTGCATTCTCCTACCTTGGTGTACGGACCTCTCATCTCCATACTCCTTGGGGCTGACTAGGAAATCACACCATGGACCTCCATAAGTCCCCGCGAGCCGTGGATTCCCACACGGACGCCAGGCTGGTTGTACCTTTCCCACCCCGTGTCTAGGGTTGCATAAGTGAAGAAGTGATTACACTTAGAGTCAAACCAAGTCCCATAACCATCTCCTGTTAGGAACCCATTGTTGAGAGCACATTTCAATCAATCCACTAAAGTTCCAAAGGAGAAATCACAAAGAATTGTGTTGCATCATCTTAAAACAACTTGGTTGACTTTGAGTGTCTTCATCTTTTATCACTTACATCCTGTGTTTAAACATTCGAGTTTGGTTACTCATTGTGATTGTTTGTGGTTTGTTTGCATTTGTCAAGGTTGTCCGTTGCATGTGGGGTGGTTTTCGTTCGTCCGAATCATCTCCTCAAATCAATCCCTTCTTCACATTCTATTCCAATCCTCTTTTCGAGTCCACCATGGCATCCTTTAATCCTCCCCGTTCCCAAGAGGACTATCTTCCTCAAGGGCTTCTTGAAAACCCTCCTAGGGTTATCACCTTTTCTTCCGGAGAAGGGACTACCCCTCTCCCATCCTCCACTTCTATGGAAGGTGGTCAAGCTACCCCTTCTCTCTCAACTCCTTCCGCGGGCTCTATCCTTCAGATGATGGCCCAATTGGATCCGGCCCAACTCCAAGTTATTTATCAGGCCATGCAAGGGTCCAACGCATCTCCTCCCACCATCATCCAAAATCAATCCAATCCTTCCGTTGTTGGGCTCCCCATCCAGCCCACTCCAATTGATCTTACCCCGGTCCAACCACGGACCATCACTTTCACGGGCATGGAAACAGGCCAGTCTTCCAATTCGGCCCAACAATCTTTCGATAAGGGAAAGTCGCCCATCCCCTCTTTTGTTCAACTGGATCATCACGTATCTACTCCGGTAGCTCCGCAAGTTCTCATGGGCCCTTCCGATTTCTTGCACCCTCGGCCAGGGGTGGCCCAAGCTCCTTCTAATCTGGGCCAATCTCAGGTCCAGTATCCTTCTTATGGGCCCCCCATCTCTACTGTTTATCCCTCCACTCCTACCTATGGGCTTCCACCTTCTGTCACAACCATTCCGTCTGCTCCTCAAATTCAATCAGCATCCTTCACTACCCCTGCTCCCTCCCGAGAGCAGGACCTGCTTGATAAATGGGCCGCCATGCAGCAACAACTCAATTTCCTTCAGAAGCGGGTTGGCCCGCAATCTTTGGCAGATATTCCTCTCCCGAGCTTCCAGAACATTCGGTTCCCTCCATAATCAGAGCTCCCCAGCTATCGCAAGTATGATGGGAACAACAATCCCTTCATTCATGTGAGGGATTTTCTATATGAATCGGCGCAATTCCAGTATGATGATCGCCTTATGGCGTATTTATTCCACCGATCTCTGGATGGTGTTTCTCTGGAGTGGTTCTACTCTTTACCGCTAGAAGAAGCTGAAAGTTTCAAGGTAGTGAAAGACAAATTCATCCAACGGTTCCAAGATAGGGTCGGCCCGGAATACTCGTTCACAGATCTGGTGGCCGAGAAGATGAAGCCAGATGAAGAGTTCGTCACTTATGTAGACAGATGGAGACAGATGGCCGCCAGGGTGCCTGGCCACATTCCAGAGGAAGAGAAGGTCGGCTGTTAATTTCGAATGCCACTCCGACCTTCCGGAACATCCTGATGATGAATGACATAGCCAACATGCACTAGCTCTACAGTCGGGCGCGCTTCATACAAACCCAATTTAAGGATTCCCCCATCCACTCACTGTTTGAAAACCAAAAGCCCAAATACCACAAGAAACCACAAGGGCCGGTTACCGAGGGGGTCCAGACAAATGAACAAGTACAAGCCGTTGCCTTTCCATTCCAGGCCACACCGTTCCGCTTCCCCCAAAACCCCCGCAATCCACAAAACTCCGCTCCACAAAACTTCCAGGTCACTCCGCAAAGCCCTCTGCCCACCTTTGCCACTCCACAAAACACCTTCGTCGCTCCACAACAACCACCACCACCTCCACAATACCACAATGTCCCTCCACCTAACGGCTATAACAACAACCCTAACAGCAAGCGCCCGGCTCCCAGGAGAGCTCAATACCCTCCATTTCCAGAGACACTTACATATATCTTCTCCGCCCTCATGTCAGTGAATGCAATCCAACTTCCTCCGGAACGGCCTAATTGGAACCCGGCCGTTGATCAGACTAAATATTGTATGTTCCATAGGCAGCCGGGCCATACCATAGAAGGATGTTTTCAGTTCCGGGATCTGGTATATGATCTTCATGAAGGACAAAGGATAGATTGGGCCGCGATGCATCGGGCCATTGTTGAGATCAAAGAGAAAAGTGGGCAGCAGCCGAGGCAGCAAGTGTAGCAGCAACAAGCACCGCAGCCGCAGCAGCTACCACCACAGCAACCACAGCAAGTACAGGACCTGGGCATCCATCAGAATCTGATGCCGAACCACCCACCCGCTCCTCAGCAGTAGCCGCCAGCACCAGCACAAGTAAACGTGGTCCAACCACCGGCCCCCAATGCCGGGTGATCTTTTGATGATGATGGTGCCACACCACAAGTCATGGCCCTCCACCATAACCACCGTAATCCTCTTACCCCTCCTTCGTCCTTCCCGCACACCCAGCATCCCCTCCATTCATCCTCCCAATTACACCCGCTTCAGCAAACCCCTTACCACCCACCGTTCCGTCATACCCTCCACCACTTACTCACGTCGCCGTCATCGCACCACCATCCAACCCTTCACCCATCCTTACCCCTCCATTAGCCTTCCCTCCACCCGCGTCAACACCCATCACCACCCTGCCTTCCACCAATCCTTCACCCATCATCCGCTCATCACCTACTACCCCCATCAACCTTACGCTCCACCAAACCGTCTCCCCCACACCACCTATTCCATTCATCCACCCTGCAGGGCCCATCATACTATCTTCAGACGCCGCGGCGAATTGTGCTTTAAGGAGCGGGAAGATGTTCCATCGGAATTACCCTAATACTTCTAATCCCCAGTCCTCTCAACCGACGGCCGAGCAGGAAGAAACTGAACCTCTGTCGGGTACTCAATATGACTTGCTGCATCATCTGGATCGAGTGCCCACTAAAATATCTATGCTGGAGCTGATCAAAAGGTCTACCCTTCATCAGGATGCACTGAGAGACTTTTTACAGAAGGTGATGGTCAGCGAAGATATGGCAGTTGATAGCCTACCAACGGCACTAGCAACTATCTCCAAAGGACCGGCAATTACATTTTCAGAGACCGAACTAGCACCTCCGGAAGCACGACAGATGCCGCTCTGCATTACGATCACTCTGAACAAGGTCAGCATTGAAGCAGCACTGGTTGATACAGGGGCTTCAATTAATGTTTGCCCACTGAGTACTCTACGAGCTTGTAACATATCAGAAGAGTTACTACGGCCTACCCCCACCACTATAGCAGCATACGACAACTCAAGGCGAGCATGTCACGGGGTGGTCACTATCCAAGCGGAGCTCGGACCTCTTACAATGGCTGTGGAATTCTATGTGCTGGACATTGACCCTATGTTTAAGGCTATCTTGGGTCGTCCATGGATTGATACACTCGGTGCTGTACCCTCCACCGCACATCAGTGCGTCAAATTCCCTTTTCAAGGGAGGGTCGTCAAGGTCAAAAGCCTATCCACAGTGCAGTCAGTTAAGGCTATTTCAGAATAGATTCTTCCCACGCTTTGGCCCAGCAGTCGGCCCATCATATCAGTGCTCGACTTAAACTTTCCTTGGGCTTACACGTCTCCTAGGCCCGTCACTACTTCAGTCAACGTCAAAGTGAAGCCTCAGATTCGCGATTCCAAGGGCTGGAACATCATACTGAAACTGGGCTATCAACCGGGGAGAGGCCTCGGTGCACAATTGCAAGGAATGACCAAGCCCATACCAAAGGGAAGAAAAATGGGCAGGAGAGGCCTCGGCTACAAGGAAACTGCATTATCTATGATAGGTGATTCTGGGCCACTCACTTGGGACTACCGTCGACACTTTGTTCGAGGGCCTCTCCAGCCTGGCACATTAGCTCCGCAGCCAGCTCTGCCTATAAGAAATATAATCCGTCCAATTGCGAGTCCACCTCCAGTGCTAAAGGGAGCAGAGGATGATATGATTGATTATGGTCAAGCCCTTCAGGGGCTGTTTCACGTAGAAGACTGCCAGAAACAACAAGAAGTTCGGCTTATGCAGTGGAGGCCGAAGAAGCAGCCTATTGTTGATCTACAGGAAAGGGGGAGCTCTCCCGTTATCTTTTCTTGGTCTCCCTCACACTTTCAATCCATTTTTCAGCAAGAGGATCACATACCTCGTCTTCCTCCCATCATAATAAATCCATCTTTTATTGATCCACCTGAGATCCTCTTTGTTCCTTGTGCTTGCGGGGGGTGCCCGCGCATTGATCTATCCACTCTCTTTACTCCTCCTCCTCCCAATGCTCAACTCCATGAGATGTGGTTCTCCTCTTCTGATCCTTTCTTCGACTGCATCTTCCCCGAGCTGTTCCCTATGCAGCTCCCACCTCCTCCCTCTTGTTGTATAGTCTCTGCTGATCTCCAAAAAATAACGTCAAATTTGAAACGGTGATTTCAGTGGAAGATTACGCTATCCTGTCGCCATCCTCCTCCCAGGGGCACGAGTCCCCTGCTCCTTCCCTTCCACTACGCCTCCTCTCTCCTAGGTTAGGATTAGGGTCCGTCGAGTCTAGGGAAGTAGAGTCAGTTAGGTCTAAAGAAGTAGGGTCTTGTTCTAGGTCGTCCAACCCTTCCTCTCCTGAGCCGCGCTCACTTGCTCATCCATTCCGATCTGTTCCTGATAGGTTATTGCAAGATTTAGCTCAGCGTTGCCATGCTCTTTTGAAGTGCCCGAAATTTGTTGCTACAGCAGTTGTGATTGAAGATGACGAGGAAATAGAAGGGGTGTGGAGCGACGACGGATTAGGCGTCTATGAGATTTTGGATGAGAAGGATCCAATTAATGAAGATAGCGATGTAGATGACACTGCCGATCTATATGCACAAGGACTAAAAAGATTCGACGAGCCGTCGACGGCAGTGGATGAACCTACAAAGGAAATCAACTTGGGAACGAAAGAAGACCCAAGGCCCATCATTATTGCTGCTAACCTCCCTCCACAAGTAGAAGAGGAATTAATCAAGGTACTAAGGGAGTATAGCGATTCCTTTGCCTGGTCTTACGAGGACATGCCAGGTCTTGACCCCTCCTTAGTGGAACACCGACTCGTGCTTAAACCAAGGGCAACGCCTGTAAAACAAAGGTCAAGAAGATTTCACCCCCACATGGCCTTGAGGATCAAGGAAGAGGTCGACAAATTATACAAGGCCAGATTCATCAGAGTTGTTCTATATCCTCAGTGGGTGGCAAACATAGTCCATGTTATCAAGAAGGATGGAAAAGTGCGTATTTGCATTGACTTCAGGGATCTTAACAAAGCATGTCCTAAGGATGATTTCCCGCTGCCTCATATAGACGTCCTGGTAGACAACACCGCCGGGTATGAAGCTCTGTCATTCATGGATGGGTACTCAGGCTATAATCAAATCCATCTCGCTCCGGAAGATCAAGAGAAAACCTCCTTCACCACGCCCTGGGGCACGTATTGTTATGTGGTTATGCCATTTGGTCTGAAGAACGCAGGTGCCACCTATCAAAGGGCGATGATGGCTATCTTCCACGACATGATGCACATCTATATGGAAGCTTATGTGGATGATATCCTGGTGAAGTCAAAAACCAAGGAAGAACACCCCTCTATCCTGGCTAAGGTGCTGCAAAGAGCCAGGGAGTATAAGCTCAAGATGAATCCGAAGAAGTGTGTATTCGGTGTCTCCTTAGGGAAGCTGCTAGGTTTCATAGTGAGCAAACGAGGGATCCAAATCGATCCTAACAAAGCACAGGCCGTCATGGACATGCCTCCGCCGAAGAACCTTACGGAACTTCGAGGATTGATTGGTAGATTGCAATTCATCAGAAGATTCATATCCCAGCATTCTCAAAGGTGCTGTCCGTTTTATGAATTGCTTAAAGCGGGGGTCAAGTTCGAATGGAATCAAGATTGTCGGAAGGCCTATGAGGACCTCAAGGAATATCTATCCAATCCCCCGGTTTTGCAACCTCCTGTCCCTGGGAAACCCCTAATCCTATACATCTCGGTTATTGAGGACTCCCTAGGGGCGGTTTTAGCACAAGTGGACGATGAAGGGAAAGAGCGGGCTGCATACTATCTCTCTCGGTTATTTAACCCAGCTGAATCCAGATACACCGCTATGGAGAAGACTTGTTCCGCCTTAGTGTGGGTAGCTCAGAAGCTGAAACACTACTTCCTTGCCCACCCAGTTAGGTTGATCTCTAGAATGGACCCGATCCGTTATCTCTTAGAAAAGCCAGTCCTTTCTAGTAGGTTGGCTCGCTGGCAGAGCTTCCTCTCTTAGTTCGATATCACCTTTGTTGTTCAGAAGGCAGTCAAAGGATATGCCATTGCTGAGCATCTTGCCCATCTCCCCATTCCTCACACCGATTCCATTCAGGACGATTTCCCTGATGAGCATCTTTCTGTTGTCTCTCATCACCCCTTCTGGTCTCTGCACTTCGATGGTGCACTCAACTCTCAAGGCCGAGGGATCGGTGCTGCTCTGCTTACTCCGGAAGGAGTGACCATTCCCTTCGCTTATCAACTTCGGTTTCCTGCTACCAACAACATCGCTGAGTATGAGGCTCTCCTGGCCGGATTGAAGCACGCCTACCTCTTAGGTGCGCGTCATTTGAACATCACAGGAGATTCTCAGCTCATCCTACGACAAGTTCTGTCCACTTACCGTACTCGTGACCCCAAGCTCAAGCCTTATGAAGATTTGGTCACGCTCCTTGCCAGGCAATTCCGTAAGTTGATCTATATCCATACTCCCCGTTCTCAGAACATTCTAGCTGATGCTCTGGCATCTCTTGCTTCTTCTCTATCTTTTCCTCTCAGTCGGAGCACTGAGACTATTGTTGTCCAAAGATTGGACGCACCCTCTCTTCAGGATCCTTGGTACATCAATCTTAGAAAATCTGTAGAGGCAAGAACTGAGAACGAAGATCTCAAGGAAGTTTCATTAGCAGAGCTAGAAGAGATTCTGGACGAAGAGGAATTGCCTTGGTACCATGAAATCGAGATGTTTTGCAAGGAAGGGTCGTTCCCAGAAGGGGCAAAAGCCGAGCAGTGTAAGTCAATAAGAAGAGCCGCCGCAAGGTACACCATTGTTGCAGGAGAACTGTACAGGTGCGCTACTAATGGGATGCTCATGAGATGCTTAGATGATGTTGAAGCTTGGAAGGTGGCTGAAGCAGCCCATTCTAGTGAGTGTGGGGATCATGTTAACGGCCAGGCTCTAGCGAAGAAGATCCTTAGGCAGGGCTACTATTGGCCCACTCTAGAGGAAGATTGCTCCCTCTATGTCCGGAGGTGTCTCAAGTGCCAACTCCACGCTGATAAGATTCATTCTACAGCTTCATCTCTCCATCCTATGACCGCTCCTTGGCCATTCTCTATGTGGGCTTTCGACATTGTCGGCCCGCTCGGTGATCCTAATTCCCAGATCAAGCAGAAATCCTTTATCCTTACTGCCACTGAGTACTTCACCAAGTGGGCAGAAACCGAGGCGTACGCAGAGATTAAAGCTTCAACGGTGTGCCGCTTCATCATGAAGAATATCATCTCGCGGTTCGGAGTGCCAAGTAGCATCATCACCGACAACGGACCCCAGTTCGCCTCCCAAGAACTTAAGGACCTCTGTAAGAAGTTCAATATTGCATTGCATCATTCATCTCCATATTATCCTGAAGTCAACGGTCAAGCCGAGGCCACTAATAAAACCCTTCTTAAGATCATCAAGAAAACATGCGAAGCTCATAAGTTTTCTGATTGGCCGGAAAAATTAATAGAAGCTCTGTGGGCTTACCGCACCTCCGTCCTTACTCCTATGGGACAAACTCCCTATTCTCTTACCTACGGGATGGAGGCGGTACTCCCATATGAGATCCTGATCCCTTACGTAAATTTCTAAAAGGTGATATGATTTTGAAACGTAAATTCATTCGGTCAGCAGGTCCTAGGTCTAAATTACAACCTAATTGGGAAGGGCCGTTTGTCGTAAAAGAAGCTTATCCAAGGAATGCTTATCGCCTAGTAAACGCAGAAGGTGAGGAGCTCTCTCACCCGTGGAATGGGTTGTATCTTAAGTGTTTCTTTCCTTAGAGTCTAAACCACGTGCTTCCCCGGCAGCAAGATGCTCCTTCCTATTTTAAGAAGGATCCCGAGTAAGGCAATCACACACTACACGACATCTCTGGTCAGGTTTCCCGTTTTAAAAGACACCGTTTCTCCTCGGCCATGCTTTAGGGGAAAATCGAAGTCCCTGTCCGCTTCATTCTTCGGCTGAATCCAGGGGCAAGAAGTGAATAAGGAGGCGACAACCAATCCAAACACCCTAACGAGAGGAGATCTCAAATAGGGGCAAGTCCGTTATGACCTGGCGCCACAAGTAACACAACAATAGAAAAAAGACAGCAAAGGGGCAATCTCTGTGATAAAATCAAAAGCATCACCTCAAAAGTCTACCGATTCTGAACTCCAAAGCTCCAGGAATGCAAAAACAGAAAAGCTAGGCATGACAAGAGTGGCAGTATAGTTCCCCGTGGGACGTCATGAGCCCGGTCGCATGCATGCCTAGAGTGGACAAAGGTTCGATGACGGACACAAAGCCCCGGTGCAACAGACCAAATCTCTAATGGGGTTGTACGGTGAGGAAATCAAGTCCTAAAAACTTCCATATCTGGCCTAAGCTTACCCCCGTGTTCCTTTTTTCTTTTTAGGACCAAGATTAGTACCCTGGGTATGGCCTTGGTAGAAACACCGTCATGTGAAGTGGGCCTTGACCAAGGATTGTCACCCATGTTACACGCCAACCTCGGGACTCCTGATTCTGAACAAGGAAGGGTTCGCGTTGCTAGGGGAGACACTGGTTTTCAAAATCCAAAAACATCAAATATTTTCAAAATCCAAAAACATCAAATATTTTCAAAATCCAAAAACATCAAATATTTTTAAAATCCAAAAACACCAAATATTTTCAAAATCCAAAAACATCAAATATTTTCAAAAATCCAAAAACATCAAATATTTTTAAAATCCAAAAACACCAAATATTTCCAAAATCCAAAAAAAAAACCAAATATCTGTGAAAATCTCACAAAAATCAGATGTTTTTTCCAAAACTCCATCATGTGCATAGCATGCATTGCATTTTTGTTATATTCTCCGTCTATTTAATAAGGCTCCACCCCTTGACCAAATATCAAGAAACGGTCATTATCTAACTTGCTTCAAGGCAAGGGGTTGAGTCTAAGAACAGATCTAACTTGTTTCATGTCTTAGCATGTGCAGACAACAGGTTCAAATGCAGGATTGCAACTACGCAGGATGTGACGCATCAGTGTTCGACCGTCACAGTCATTTAACGGTCCCCTCCTTGACCGTTAATTCCCTTCAGGCGTGGGCTTTTTATTCTTTCAACCATTGTCCCTCTGACGGCCTGGTCTATACCGTCATTTCTATATAATGGCACATCTCCCATCCGTTACTTGCTTCAGAGAACAGGATTAATAAGGCTTTCATTCTGACGGCTCCTCATCAGACCGTCGTTTCTTTATGGCGGTCCACTGCCCATCCGTTACATCCTCTAGAGGCTCTGCCTCTTCACATCATTCTATCCAATCAACCCACAAAACTTATGCTCATTCAACTAAGCTAGTCTCATCTCATTCAAGCAAGCTTAATAAAACATGAATTCATAAAAATTCCAGCTTGGATTGTTAATTACAAGCAATATCTCTCATGAACAAAAGAAAATCAAGGTACATTCAATTTTCTATCCGCAAGAGGGCGGATTCTTCTCAGCTCTTTCACGTAATTACGACGTGCTTCGTCGTTCTCTTCTACTTCTGCTTGCCACGGGCGCACCTTGCTGATCTCCCACATGGTCAGCGCGTTCCATACCGCTCTTTCATCTTCCTCGGTCCCCATCTTCCTAGGTAGAAGGGGAGGGTAGTGTGATAGTGCAGGAGCTTGGGTTCTTGGAAGTCCGATCTGAAGATGGCACCGGTGTGGGTTGTAGATCGCCATGATGGTGTTCCCCACTAGTTGGAGGTCCAGGCCTTGACGCCGCGGTATTTTGAGAAGAGTGCTCCGAAGGATTCTTGGTCGCATATTGAACTTGTCTATTGGCAAAGTGTTAAAGAAGAGGTGCCATTCATCCCACATTTTCTTATCCGCCGTCTTGCATTCAACCTGTGAAGAATACCCGAATGCCCCTCCAATGAAGAAGAGAGGGTGGCTCCCGAAGATTCGGCTAGTTGAAGTTAAGTCTTCCTTCGGTTGGAATTTGACTCTCACTCCCATCTAGCACTCAAGGAGTGTCATGGAGCCGAACAAAGGTCCTCCTAGGCAAGCCGAGCTGAGTCCTTCATAAAGGTATGAAAGGATCGCTTGAGAGATGGAGATTCCCCGCCACAACCCGCTAATAATGCTGAGATTTTGGGTATCTAGAAGGTGGTCGGTTGTAGTGAAAAGGAAGACTCCGCATAAGCAAACCGCCACCGCCTTGGCTATTGCCTCATGTCTCTCCCACTTATTTTTACAATGAGACACTATCCACTGGGCCAAGGGTATCAAATGAATGTGGTGAGGGTTGATCATGGTCCTCACATCCTTTGGATTATGAATGAAATCACTCAAAATCAAGGATGAGTCAATAGGCTCTATTGTGTAGCAAACCCAGTCTTCATCCCCTGCCTTAGTCTTAGGAAGGGCTAGGTAGGTCTCTACCTCTTCCAACAGGACGATTGCCTCGAAGGAAGGAAAGATGAAAGTATGAGTTTGTGGATGCCACAGTTCTACAAGAGCTGAAATACTTGGCCAATCTAGAGATAATTTCTGGAAATTTTTACCTAAAACCAAGAGTGGTTGAAGGTGCCATGCTTTAAGGATGGATGTGACTTCTATATGGAGTGCCTTTAAAGACCATGGGAGCCACCCACTTCAGACTAGAATAGCATCTTGGGCCAGGAAGAGGCTTGAAGGAAGAAAAGAGAAGAAGAAGTCATGAAGAATTAAAGTGCAGAATTTTCTGAATTTGGGTGAGTGTTAGAAGCTTACCACCCTTTGAACATTGGAGCTTAAGTGCTTGGGAATTGACGTCAGCCGTTGGAGCTCTCCATGTTCCTTTCTTGCAGCTTTAGGTCCGGTGTAAACCCTCTCCTCCGTGGCCATCATCTCAGAGCTTCTCTTCATCTTGGTTTCTGCCCTTAGGAGAGGTTCTTCAACCCTAAAGCAGAGGTTTTCAGCAAAGCTACGATTTTGGTTGAGTTTCTAAGTTTTAAAGGTTTAATTTTGGCTTTGGAAAGGATAAGACTTGAGTTGGAAGGCTTTATCTTCAGTCTAGATAAGTTCTAGTAGAGTTTAAGTGGGTAAATCTCGGGTTTAGGCTCTCACGGCTCAATCCGTCTCGGAACACAACTCAGTCTCTAACGGTCTATTGTGGGGCCGTTATTTGTCTCTAACGCGCCATCCTTAGGCCGTCGCATTTCCTGTGGGTCTGATTTGGCCAGACCCTGTTCTGTGAAGCTTAACGGTCTAGTCTTTGGCCGTCTTTATCTTGTAACGCGTGAACCATGATCCGTTACACTCTCGGTCGTTCAGATGTTGGCTTTTGGGTTCAACATTTTCCCGACGGTCTTGGATATGGCCGTTATTTCATCCCGACGCGTCTCCCGTGGGCCGTCGCATTTTCTGCTAGTTGCCCTGACAAACTAGTGTTCTGCCATGATCAACGGTTTAGCATCTGGCCGTTATTGGTCAATGACGCATCTCCAGTAGGCCGTCACTTTCCTGCAGCTCAGATTACAAATTTGGACTCTATCATGTCTAACGGCCGTTAGTCGGGGCGTTATTTAATTGTGACGGTCTGCCCCTAGACCGTTACTTTCTCTGCTGCTGAATTCATGAAATTTCTTCCTGCCCTTGTTTTAGACCTGGCGGTCTTTCACATTCTACAACTCATTCATCATCCACGCATTCTCATACATACATTTTTTCCGCATACATGCATTTCATACATGCATTTTCACACATCACCTCAAATCACCTCAATCAATCATTCATTTTCTGCATTCACATTCAAACCTGCCAAACCATTCATCCACTCATTCATTCCTGCTTTTTTCAAAAACACATTCCTGCATTCATTCACACTCATGAAACAAAAACAAAAATGCCAAAAAAGAATTTTTCATTTCTCTATATATAGTCATGTACAAGTAGTAAGAAAAAGAAATGCATCATTCAGCCGACCTGTCTGCCGGGCCGCCCTCCTCATCTCCGCCCTCGGGTCTCCTAGCCAGTGGTGCTATAGAGGCACTCTCCTCCTGCTGCGCTCTCTCCGCCCTCTCATTCCTCCGCTGGCCGGAGGAACTCACAAGGAAATCAGCCACTATCCCGCTCCAAGCGACACTCCGCTGTGCTCCGCTCTGCGAAACACTCCGCTCAGGTCCTCGGCCTATCATCCGGACAGTCCTCTCGAGGGTCCGCAGCGCGATCTTCATATCGTAAGCCTGGCGTCGAGCCTCGCGTGCCTCGGTCCGGTATCGGTCCAAATCCACCGTCCCAATCTGGAGTCGCTCTACCTCAGCCTGTGACTGAGCTAGCTCCGTCTGAAGTCGCTCCACCTCTGCATCATCCGAGCGTCGCGGGGTCTCCACTCTCAGCCGGGCCATCTCTGCCCGTGCTAGCTCTGTCTCTGCTCGGGCCCGCTCAGTGTCAGCCCGGCTTCTCTCTATCACTGCCTGGAGACGCTCTGCCTCCAATCGAGCCTGTCTAGCCTCGGCCATCGCTGCAGCTAGCTCTCTCGCCTGTAGATTGCATGTCATGTAGTTGATCAAAAAAAGCATTTTTGGCATACGCATGATCATGAGCATAAGCATTTAGCATCTTACCCGCTCCGCGAGGGTGGCCTCTGCCTCCTCGGCCTGGGCAACTGCCCGAGTAAACTTGGCATCCTGCTCTGTTCTGCCTCCCGCAGGATGAGAGGAGGATGATGGGGCGTCCGGTCCTGCTCGTTGGGCTCCCTCGGCCCGCTGCATTTAGAAATCATGATTAGAAGTCGTGGTTAGTCAGCATTTTTTTGCATCATCAACATTAAGCATCATTTAAGTCTAAATCTTACCAGGAGCTCCAGGGCGGTCCGGTACTCGTCCCGCTGCTGGATGGTGGAGTGGAGTAGTCCCTCCAGCTCGGCTATCCGTCCCTCGGGGTCTAGCTGCATTTAAAGCATGTAAGTCAGTACATCTAGCACGATGCATCTTGCATATAGAAAGAGTGTTTTGAGTTTAGATTTGCATATCGGTCGTCGGGTACCTCGGTACACCCGGTCGCCGTAGAGTCGAGCGAAGGCCTTCAGATATGCCTCATTGCTCTCATCTCGCTCCTTCACCGCTCTACCCCGCCTGTTCCAGTCATGGACGTACTTCACCTTCCGAGTGCACCAATCCACGTTGCCACTGATGCCCCTTGCCGACTTGCCTGGGTGGTCATCGCTATGGCGTGGAAAGGTCACCTCGGGCTGGTGTAGTCCCCGAGTCCGCAGGATCAGCCGGTAGTGCAGAGGCTCGATGATGTGGATGCAGTGCAGCCAGATGTCTCGTCCCCGGTATGACAAGGCCGCCTCCACCCACGGCTGTCCCGTGTAAACCTCACCGTGGTACGGGGTCCATCTCACCTAGAAACATTAAGTCCATTCATCAGCATATAAGTTCATCATGCAAAAGCGTTTAGAAGCATTTAGAAGCATTCAGAAGCATTTAGAAGCATTTAGGAGCATTCAAGAGCATTTAAAAGCATGTAGAAATCCCTTTGAGTTCTGGACTTACCGACGTGTGTGGGTAGGAGTCCAGGTCATCCTGGATCGTCCGGGTCAATCTGATGATCGACCCTATGTCCCTCGCTACCGTCCACCGTCTCGCAATCGGGATACGGCCGGGGTCGAGTAGTGTGCCTCTCTCGATGCCCGGGAGGTACATATAGCTCCAGATCTGCATTTTAGAAATCAAGTCAGTCAAATTGCATAATCATATTGTAGAAAGCATTTAAATTGCATTTACATGTAGGAAAGGCGAGAAGCCACCCAGTATCGTCTGCCTGTCCGTCGTGCTGAGAGACTCGAACAGGAACGCTTGCACTGCCGCTCCCCATGCGTATCTCCCAACTATGTGCAAATGCTCTATCAGCGGAAGCAGTCGGCAGCTAATGACGTTCGCTCGAGTCGCGAAGAGGAGCTTCCTGAATAGCAGAATCAAGAAGCATCTGAGCACTCTGTCTCCCTCTGGTCCCGCCTCCGCCGCCACGCGAGGGCGCACCTGGTCTATCACTCTGCCAAAATGCTCCTCGGGTAGCTCTCCCATGGCAATCGCCGCTCCTCTCAGCCCCAGGCTCTCCTGCAGTACTAATCTCAAGAGCTGAGATGAGGACTGTCCCGGCCTGATCAAATCTAGCCCGAGCAGCTGCTGCGTCATCTCCCGGTAATCACCGTAAGTCCATCCGGTCACTGCGGCTCCGTGGACTCTCAATCCCGTAATCCTCGCTATATCTTCTAGTGTGGGGATCATGTGGCCCCACGGGAAGATGAAAGCTCTACTGATCGGATCCCACCTCTCGTGCAACGCGTACAGCAAGGGTGTGTCCATCCGGATCACCTCGATGCTAAGCACCTCGGCGAATCCCATGCTGGCTAGTCGCTCCCTCTGGTAGTCGGGCAGTGCCTGGTACACCGCCCGGACCTGCAGCCAGGAGATCGTTGATCTTCGCTTTCCCTGCATGTTATTTAGATCATAAGTTAGCTAATTGTATCATAAAACATTGCATAAGCATTGTGAAATGAAAACAAAACAAAAATCAGAAATTGAAAACCCTAAAAAATAGTTCTAGGTCCCTGGCAGATGTAACGGCCCTGGGGTAGGGCGTCGCTTGCTTCGGACGCACCAAGGGTGGCGCGTCAGGCATGTGACGGTCGCCGGTAGGACCGTCACATTATCTGCGTTTGGGCATTTTTTCTTTGCATTCCTGTGGTCTCCCACTTTGGCCAAATGGCCTACAATCATTCCTAATGGGTTCCTAGACCCATTTTCTACCCTCAAAACCCGCATGCATCACAAATAAAACCCAAAAAAATTAAAAATTGAAGTTAGGGCGGGAGGACCTACCTCATGGTCAATGCCCCTTCTCCTCTTCTTGGCTGGTTCCTTGGGCTCCCCTTCACCCAAGGGGACGTCTTCCTGGTCTCCCACGGCCGTGGGAGCTTCATCTTCCTCCCTTGGCTCTTTTCTCCTCGGTTCTTCTTCCGTGACCGGCGGGATCGCCTCCCGTTCGAGCCGGCGGTGAAACCGCCGGATTGCTTTCTTCTTTCCCCTCTCCCTCTTCTGTGGTGGTGGCTGGGAACCCTCGTCGCCGGCCATGGTAGTGGTGGGGACGGTGGTCACCGGTGGTTTTTTTTTGGTTTGGGGCGTTTGATTGCTTGAGTGTTGAATGAAGGCCGTGACCGTTCGGTTTTATTTTTTTGAACGCTCAGGAAATGTGACGGTCTATCGTTCGGTCGTTACATCCTTATAACGCGTCTGGATTTGACCGTTACATGTGATGAGACTGTTTTATTGAAGAATGTGAACCGCCTGATTTATGACGGCCCAGGGCTGGTCCGTTACTTTATGTGACGCCCTCATCTCAGACCGTTAAAACTTGCAAGTTCCTTGATGAATTAAATGGCCCAATTGATGTCAAAATGGTTCCCTATTTTGTCAAGATGATTATGGATGATGTCTCTCGCACGCACAAATGGTTATGCCTTGATTCATGTTCATGATTATTTTTGGCTGACCTATCTTTCATGAAGGAATTTATGAACGAAATCACGCTTTGCCGTCCGTCAGGCAGGTAAGTCAGGTAATGTATCTCTTTCCCTTATCCCTTAATGCATTACTATATGTTACTTACGATATTATCTCGAGAACCGGCTGGTCATTCATGTGTTCTGGGATCTGATGTTCCCCTTAAACAAAAATGATGATGATCTAAGTTCGCATGTTTAATCGTTGGATAAGCCGTTAGGTTGGAAAAATTTTGGGGATGATAGTTCTGTCTTGCACGCCGTGGTTGCAGATGGTATCCTGACCCTGATTTCTCCGGTCTAGCAATATTATTCTCGAATATTTTTTATTTTATCTTTCTTTTGCATTCGTTTTGATGATTTCTTTTCCTTTAGCCCATCATGCATCATACGCATTCTTTGAGCATTCATGAAGCTTCATCTGTTCAAGGTATCTCAGTGATGGTGAATAGCCGTGTTCTTAATCTCGAATGAGGAGAATCATTCTACTCTGAATTAGAAGGTTTCCTTTGATCTCGTCGCTCAATTTGGTTGGCTGAAGATTCCTGTCTGGAGCTTAGTCAGTACTCTTTTCCTTTTCGTTGCTTCCGGTGGCTAGCCGTGTTTCCATTCCTTAGTTGTTAATTCCTCCAGACTTGCATTATTTGGTTGACTATTTCATTGTGATGAGTTTAAAGTTTTCCAGAAAATTCCTGTTGCTTGTTGGTAAGAACGGGTGTCGTTTACCTTAACACCCTCTTTTTGATCCACTCCGCTTCATTTTTCGCTTCATCTTCATGTTCCATTTCGCCTTCGCTTCACCTCCGCTCGCTCCCCTGCAAAGAGGACGTTAAGGAGGGGCATCTGTTGACACCCGTTTTATGACCAATAAGTCGGGTCATCTCCTTATTCATTCTATATGATGCTCCGAGTTGTTCACTCTTCGTTGAGTCTCTTGATTGATTTGGAGCCTATTTCTTGGGTCTTTCTCCTTGATCGGATATGGCTCTTTGTGGCATTTCCTTTGACTAGGACTTAGAAAAACCCTCATTCCTTCTTTTGAAATTCATTGATAATAACGGTCTGTCCCAGGCGCGTTGTTTCATTCTGACGGATGGGTCATGGGCCGTTACTCTTTGAAGAGTCCTAAGGCTTAAGGGCTTGTTTCAATCCTTATCTTTTTAGTTTATACGTTGATAATAACGGTCTGTCGTGCAGCCGTTGTTTCAGTATGACGCCCTATGCCTTGGCCGTTATTTCCTTGCAGAGTCCTATTGCTTCGATCTTCTTCCCGTTGATCTTATCTTTTTGGGAAAAGGTTGAAAGTAACGGACGTTCCTTGGGGCGTTATTTCCAAGTGGGGTCTGTCGTGCAGCCGTTACTTCCTTCAGAGAGTCCTGGCAGTTCAGGCCTTTTCTCTGCTACTCCGTGGTCGAGATAAGAACTTGGATTGATGATATCTCTTTCAAATCTGATCCTCAGAACCTTCTGTTTGTTTCTATGGACTCTTGGTGATATTATCTTCAAGGATTTGCTAAGAATTATCCCTTTATCTTGCTGGCTTATCCTCTGCTCGACCTAAGAGTTTGAGGGTCTATAAATAGAACCCTCGACTTCATGGCCAAAAGGAGGAAAATCTGGAGTTTGAGTCGAAGTGCTGCCACATTCTAGAGCCACGTCTGATCAAGGAGAAGTGCTTCTCACGTTCGTTTGCTGCCTGGTGAAGGGAGTATTTATTCCATTGGTTCCAAAGTTCACAATTGCATATTGAGTTTCCATTCAATCTCTCTTTCATCATAAGCATTATTTCTCTCCTTCCTCCACGTTTTTCACTGGTTTTCATCATCTAAACATCCTCCTAATCTTTTAAAACGCCCAGAGGGGTTAAAAACCAAAACCTCCCCGGTATTCCCCTTTCCTTTTGATGATATTTTGCTTATTGAAGAATTGATGCTATATTATTGAAAGGGCTAATTTGGGTTATTTGGTTCTTGTCTTCCACTTCTTTAGCAGGTTTACAAGTTCACTAGGATGAGGCCCAAGTCTTCTAGCCGGCTGGAAGAGTTGGAGTTAAAAGGACTCATACTTTGTTACTGCAGGCTATACGACGGTCTGGTGCAGGCGCGTCATATTCTTCTAGCGGTCTATCGGGCGACCGTCACTTCCAAGTGACGCACAGGGTTTTAACCGTTACTTCTAGCTGACCTGCAGGTTCTCTTTGGTTTCCTCTCCCGTGGGCGGGTGTTTCATCCACCTATTTCCAAGGTATATTCAAGTCTTTGGCTTGTTTTTACTTTGGTGGCGATCACATCTTTCCTTGGTATTGGGCATTAGCTTTCTCCTTCATCACATATATCTTTATTTCCTTGCTTGTTCCACCCTTGCGGTGTGTTTTCATTTACTTCTTGCTCCACGCCCCGGCGTGTGTTTTTCTTTATTTCCTTAGCATTAGTCTGATTGAGATAGCATGCCCATGCTAGAGCTAGCTTTGATTGCCTAGGTTCATGATCACATGTTCATAGGTTAAGAGCAGATCTTTGATTACTTGCTTGTCATCTTATCACATTCACACAACAAAAACCCCAAAAAGAAAAGAAGATAGGCAAAACTAATCAACAACTGGGAGCAGCCATTTATCTGCAAGGTGCAAGAAATCCAAAGTCAGAACAAGCCATAAGCAAAGAGAAGAAAAGAAAGTCATAAAGGGGCTCTACTACAACTGAAATGAACAATACGCCGATAATTTCTGATGAAATTTTGGCAGAATTTCCCTAGGCCAGAGGCGTAAAGGGAAAACACGGGTGCACATCCACAAGGAGTGACGGCCCCAACAAAAGTCACGGTGTGCCCCGAAGGTGACACCATGAGTTTCTCCGGCTGAAGAGGCTCCCTATCTACGCGGTACGCCTGCTGGGGACATGTACCCGGCACACCCCCTGTGTGCCCTTGCCCGGCACACCCATGCGGGCTTTCCCCGACACACCTCCCATGCCCTTGACCAGCACACTCACGGTGGTCCTCCCCGGCACACCCCCTGGCGCTCTCACCCGGCACAGCCTAAAGGGGTTCTACCCGGCACGCTTGGTGCCTCGCTACCCGGCACGCTCCCCTGGGTGCCCTCGCCGACACACACCTCCAACGCCCTGTCCGGCATGCTGGCCTCGACTGCCACCCGATACGCCTGGCCCTTCTCTACCCGGCGCGCCCTGAACCCTCTCCATCGGCACACTTCGGCGGCCCTCACCACATCGACGCCGTCCTCCATAGAAAGGAAGAAGAAGGAAGAGGAGAAGAGGAAGAACAGAAGGGAAGGAGAGAAGAGAAGAAGAAAGAGGGGGAGAGGAGAAAAGGGAGCCTAGGGCTCCGCCGCTCCCGAACGGAGGAGAAGAGGAAGAGAGAACGGGAGAGAAGAGAAGAAGAATGGGGGAGGGGAAGAAAAGAGAAGAGAAACGGAGGAGGAGAAGAGAGAAGGAAGAGGGGGGGAGCCCTCGGGGTGGCGTCCTCACCCGCGAGAATGGCGACCGCGGCGGCGTTCGCCCATCGGAGAAGAAAGAGAGAAGAGGGGGAGGCGGTTCGTCTGCCGCGGGAAAGAGAGAGAGAGAGAGAGAGTTCAAATGAGAGGGGGGGTGGCCCGTCCGTGCCCCCCCGTCCCTTTTATAAGGGTCATAAAAAAGGGAAAGAAAAAAAGGGAGGAAAAGAAAGAAAGGAAGAATAAAAAAAAGAGAGTGAAGAAGAGGAAGAAAGGAAATAAAAAAAGGGAAGAAGAAGAAGAAAAAGAAGAAGAGGAAAAAGAGAGAGAGAAAAGAAGAAGAAGAAGAAAGAAAAGAGAAAAGAAAAGGAAGAAAAAAAAGAGAGAAGAAAAAAAGAGAAAAAGAAATATATATATGATGACATTATATATGCATCTATATAAATGATGTACGTGATGATAAATGCATGCATGAAGGCGTTCCATTTGCACGCTCTTGTGTGCCAACGGGCGTCTGAGTATGCGCGCACAAGCACACGCATCGAGACCGTCGTCTTCTCCAGACATCAAGGTCTCGAATGCAACCTTGAAGAACAACTACACCCTCGTGCACCGCTCGGCTGATCCTTCGCCCGCGTTACCCGTGGGGGACATTTGTGGATGTGTAAAATTACGCGCCCCTATGTCCTGCTCGGTCCCACATCAACAACAACATCAAGCAAAAAAACCCCGGAGAGACTGGCCATCCAGACTCCCCGAATATGCACACTGCCGTGAAGCCGTCTCCGGAGTCACGACAGCGAAGAGAAATCAACCCCCGGGAAGCTCACAACCCGTGGGTCCCGAAGAAAATCAAATGAACTGCAACTCGTGCCCACAACTGGCTCAAGTCCTCCCCGGCGGCACACCCTTGAGGCCCCTCAGCGGCACGCCCTCGAGCCCCCTTCAGCGGCACACTCGGGGTGGCCTTTCAATGGCACGCCCCTACTAGCCCTCAGTGGTACACCCTGCAAGCCCTCCAGCGGCGCGCCCTGCAACGGCCTAAGCCGCACACCCAAGGCAGGCCTTACCCGGGACGCCCTTTGAGTGCCCCAGCGGCACACTTCGGCTGGCCTCAGTGGCACACCCCTGGTCGCCCTGGACGATATGCCCCCCCCCCCCGGGCTACCCAGCGGCACACCCATGGAGGCCCCTTCCAATAGTGCACACCCCTCTGATGCCTTTAACGGCACACCCTGTCGAGCCCTCTCAGCGGCACGCTTGCCAGCGCCTTCAGTGGCACGCTTGCCAGCTCCTTCAGCGGCACGCTTTTGCAGCCTTCTAGCGGCACAACTTTTCGCCCATCCAACGGCACGCTTTGGTGTGTTCTTCACCTGATGCAACCGGCAAAACAGACATGACGCCCATGCCCTAGGATCTTCGGCGCGCAGTGGACTAGTTGAGGTGTCGACCGAAGACGAAGGCACACAGCCTGCCTCCTTCCATCAAAGACAAGGAAAGTCAAATCCCCATTCAATGCCTGTCACTTCCTGCCACTACCGTTTGTGCTCGAACGTTCCCGTCATCTGCCGTATAAAAACCCCTCTCCTTCGGCGAACAGACACACAGAGACACAGACAGATAGAGGCACACTAGTGGAGGGAGCCCCGACCAAGCTGCTAGAGAAGAGAAGAGGGAGAAGAGAGAAGAGAAAGAAGAGGGCTCCGGCGTGAGGTCCTCCGACGACCACCGAGCAAGAGAGAGTAAGAGAGAAAGAAAGAGAGGGAGTGCGAGCCTTGGTATAGTGGAGGGGGTGAGGAAGAGCAGGGAGGCCGTTGCCTCTGCTCGACCCAAACTCCCTCCTCGTCTCCTTATCCTTCTTCTTCTGTTCTTGATTTCTTCTTCTTCTCCCTGTCTGGGTCTGAATGTATGCCTTGATGTACTTGGCCGGTTATGGCCTTTTCTCTTCATGAATGAAAATTCCCCCCTTTTGGGTTTCTTACTGCCCCCGTTGGTTTGGGTCGTTACGTGTGTTTGGCCGTCTTCTTCCTCCCCTCCGGTGGTGTGCCTTCTGGCAGTGATTTTCCCCCCTTGGCGTAGCTCCTCCATGGTGCCTCTGACCCTCACCCTTGGCCATTTGCCTATGGGGAGATATTTCCTCCCGTCCTCCTCAGACAGCCAGGCCTAATGCCGTTATCCCAATACCACCCCGAGCCTTTACCCTTCTTGCTAAGTTCCCCTTGTGTTTGGTTTGCCCAATACCCTTGGCATGGTTCCTCTCCCTCCCCTTCATCCTCTTGAACTGACCCCAGCCCGGTGCACTTCATCCCTTTTCTTTCCAGGCACAGCCTTCCTGGCCGGTGCACTCCCTGGGCTCCCTTGCCCGGCACACTCCCCCTCAGCCTCCTGGGCCAGCACAGCTTGGCCACTCCCAGCCCGACACACCGCCCGGCCACCCCAGCCTGGTGCACCTTCCGTCTGCCTAGCCCTTTAAACCCCTCCAGCCCTTTGTACCCTCCTTGGCCGGCACACCAGTCACTCTTCTTACCCGGTGCACCCCTGGGTAGTCTTAGAGGCACCTTCCACTCGTCGTTTCTTCTGGGTTTTCCGAAGTTTTATCAAGGTGCTGCCGCCTCTAGCACCCACCTCAAATCGTCAGGTTCCGCCACTCCGTGTGGGCGTGTTCCCTTTTACCCCCTTGCCATCCGGGTCAAGGGGAGATGCTGTCGAATTTTTTGTTAGAAACAATGATATGTTAAAAGACAAAAGGAACCAACAAACAAATGGAATGACTAATGGCAAAGTGCTTCAACCAAGACAAAGGACTATGGATCATGCGGAGAGAACCGGGTCGGGTAATAGCCGAGCAATTTGAACATTTGTCACGTGAAGAAGAGAGAAGGGAATATAATTAAGAGGAAGGAAGAGAAAACCCACGTGCATTGTATATAGCCAGGGAAGAGAAGAGAAGGAAAAACATAAGAAGATAAAAAGAAACCCCTCATAGCTCTTGCCCGGGACACCTGCCCTTGAACCTTCTTCCGCGACACACCCCCGGCCTTGTTCTCGCCGGCACACCCCAATCCTGCCTAGCCCGGCACACTCCAGTCCGCCTTTACCCTGTACTGATGTGACACCACCTAGGACTTACCAAGCAAGAACAATTTAGCATTCAAACGGACCGATAATGGCTACCGCTCACCCGATGCTCACCCAAGTCCCGGGGTAACTTGGCAATGCCAAGGTGAGGTTGAGAGGGTTGGGTGATAAATGCTATATTTTACATCATATTTTACATCACATTCATCATCGTTGAGCATTATTTGAGTATATTTGTGCAATATGAGCATTAATTATATTCTCACACATTATTTGAGTCTTCATGTATTTTATCATCTTTTTGAGCTTAAAAGACCATGTGAGAAATATTTAAATATTTGCACAAATATTTTGGAGCTAAATAGGTTGATATTTTAATTTTCAGGAAACAGCGACCTAGATCAAGGCGCTATTTAAATAACGACAGATGCAAGGGCGCGTCTTCATAAAGAAGCGACAGTGTCACAGGCGTCAATTCATTTGAAAGAAGAAAGTGAAAAAAAGAAGGAAAAAGAAGAAAAAGAATTAGCGCCCGAGATGAGGTCGCTAATCATTGAAAGGACGCCCAAAGTGAAGGTCGTCAATTCTTATTTTACGAAAAATATGGAAATAAGAAACTGACGCCCGAGTGAAGAGGCGCTACTTCAGGAAAGGACGCCCTAGATTAAGGCGTCATTTAAAGAAACGCCCCTGAGGAAGTCGCTATTTCAAGTTCATCCAGAAACGGCAATTGCAGTTCCCGATCGAGCTAATCTTCCTTATTTTGATTTATCTACGAAGAAACAGTGGAAAGGAGGACTCTATTATGAGTAAGGACTCTATTGGGGTAATGATCCATTGCTGGAAATAAGGATATGCATCAAGATTGGAGTCCACGGTCGAAGGAAACTGCCGAATGCCATTAAAAGGATGCCATGGTCGCAGGGTTACGAGGAGAATAGTTCAGAGATCTGCCTTAAGGATTAATTTCGAAGCATTTCCTTTCGTCTTTTGCAGTTAAGTTCTTCATCAAAGTTCTTCGTTTTTAAGTCCTCTCCAACTTCTTCTTCTTGCTCAGCTTCTAATGCTTTCACGTTTTTATGGTATAATTAGTTTTTCAAAGATCTATCTACAATCTTTACTGTTCACATGATTTTCATACTTTCTGTTCTTCATCATTTTTCTCCATCTTCTGGTCCGTATCTCTCTCTGTGTTCTTCATGAAAGTTGTGCGTTTTTGAAAGTTCTTCAACTTCTTATTTTACCACTTCGTCCAAATCTTCACCGTTTTCAAGCTACAGTCAATTTTCTAAAGTTTAGATTTTTAGAGTTCTGCACTGTTCATCCGCGACCACCTCCTGTTCATCCTCCATTTTCTCCACCTTCCTCTCGTTTTTAAACTCTGAAGTCTTCACCAATCTTCTTCCCCTTCTCATCTTCTACAACTTTCATGTTTATCATTTTTCCTAATTCCTTCTTATTTTAAAGTTATTCTTCTTCCAATCTCCCTCTATTTTTACCAAAATTTTGTTTACTGCACGTTTCCATCTTTTCCCACGAACCTCCATTCTTCTCTCTGTTTACAGCACTCTCACACACATCATACGTGGTTTTTAATCTTTTTCTTCCACCTTCCTCTTTTCATCTCCCATATTTCATCCATCCCTTTGGCGGATCTTCATCCATTGGCTCTTCTCACGGCGTCGGCATCCTAAGCGGGGCGACATCCAAGGCTTGGCAAGGAGGCGGCGTTGCTCTTCATCCATTGGCTCTCAAGCTCTTTTCTTTTTCATGTTCTAAGTTGTACTTTTTTATTTACATTGTACTTGCCACCTCCTAAGGTAATAAAACTCATTTTTCGCATATTATGGTTGTCTTAATTTTCTCTCTCTATCTCCTCCAATTTCTCTTCTTAAACACTATCAACTTCTTTAATTAAGTTTTCCTTGTAGTTTATTTTCTTTAGTCTTAATCACACTCAAAACTCGGTTTTCAAAAGCACAAAGTGATTTTTCCAACTTGTTCAATAAGGATTATTTCTCCTCGTGGGATCGACTCCGCTTACCACTATATTCTTAATTTTCTACCTTTTAAAGTGAGTGAGTGTGAATTATTTAAATTGTGACACGGCTTTCTTAACGACACTAGTCGGTGCGCATCAATTTTTGCCGCCGTTGCCGGGGAGAAAATTAATTTTTATGTTGGGAAATTCCTTGTGCTTGATTTGTATATAGTTTTCTTATTTTTCTTTTTTTATTTTACAGGAAAAATCCAAAAAAAAATCAGAAAATCAGAAAATTACAGAAAATCGGATCTGCAAATTCTCAGGAAATAATCTGTAGCAGAAAGTTAGAAATCAGGAATTCTGGGATATTCAAACGTCACTAAAGGTTGGTATACGTAGGAAAAGGTCCATTTCTTGTAAAATTCTAGAAACATTCTAAAAAAATCTGAAAATTCTGAAAAAAATCCAAAAAATCATAAATCCAGAAAACATCAAAAATATGATTGTTGGCTTTATTTTTCATTAGTTTTCATGTTAATTATCATTTTTAGTTAGTTTATTGATTTTATTTAACCTCTTTCATAAAAAAATTCCATAAAATTTAAAAAAAATCAGAAAATTCAAGAAAAAAAATAGAAAAAGAAGAATTTTTTTTTTCATTATGTTAGCATATCTTCATCTTAGTTGCATTTTGTTCATGCATCATGTATTTTAGTTGATTTTATATTTGCTTTGCATTCTTATTTAAAAAAAAATCTTTCTTTTCTCATCTATTTCTCCTCTTAAGGGCATTAGGATCCACACACCTTTCTTGGATTTGGAAGGACACTCCATTGAGCACTCCGTCTCTTTGGACTTGAAATTCCATTTCTAAGACCTCCATAAGTCCCCGCACCCGTAGATTCCCTCACGGTCGCCGGGCCGGTTGTACCACGAAGTACCTTGGAGTTAGAGCGCCCTTAGAAGGTTTTCCTAAAATAAAAAAAATTATCATCATTCTCGTTGCATAAATCATTCATGTAGGAATTAATTCCTTGCATTTTAAAAAAAATTAAAAAATAATTTTTTTATCATTCATATTGGGCCCTTTGCATTGCATGCAAGGTAGGAGATCTCTCCACCCACAGTTGTTAGGACCCATTAGTGAGATTGAAAGGTTAGTGCATTTCAAAGCCCAATCCCAACCTAACCTTATGGAGAACCAAAATCAGATCCAAGCTCCTAAACAAATGAAGGATTATTTCATTCCAAATCAATATCAGCTATCCTTCTATGTGCAAGCACCACAGAATCAAGTTGCTCAGTATGAAATTAAATCCAGCACCATCCAGATGTTGCCATCCTTCTATGGCAATACTAATGAAGATCCATATAAACATCTAGATGAGTTTCTCCAAATACGTTCCACTGTCAAAATTCAAAACTTCTCAGATGATGCCCTTAAGCTCACTCTTTTCCCATTCTCCCTTAAGGATAAAGCTAAATACTGGCTAGGCTCCTTGGGTAGAACGATCAGTACTTGGGAAGAAATGCAAAAGGAGTTTTTGAAGAAATTTTATCCCATTGGTAGAACTAACACCATGAGAAGTGCCATCACTAGGTTTACGCAAAATCCTGGAGAACAAATTCATGAGGCCTGGGATAGATTGAAAGATCTATTAAGGAAATGTCCCCATCATGGCCTATCTAGATGGCAAATTGTTCAAGCTTTTTATGAGGGATTAACTGAAAATTACAGACAGATGGTGGATGCTTCTTGTGGGGGAGCCTTTATGAGCAAAAGTGAAGATGAAGCTTATGATTTATTTGAGATGTTAAGTGAAAATTCTATTAGTCATGCTTCACTTTCTTCATATGAGAGAATGATTGAACCGTCTAAGAAGGGTGGGCTATATGAAGTTAAAACACAAGGAGATTTTGAGAATAGGTTTGATGTTAATGCGCTTGCCCAGAAATTGAATAAAGTTGATTTATTGGCGCAGAAAATTGAGAAGGTGGATTTAGTGGCCCAAAAGTTAGATCAACTTTTGTCTATGAATAGACAGGAGCCCTCTCTTCCCTCTTCCCATCCTAGCTCAAATTCAAACATGCAAGAACTGTGTGCCTTGTGTTCAAGCCCAAATCATGTTGTCATAGATTGTCCTACAGCGGCCCAACTACCCCCTTTTATTCAAGAACAAGTTTTTGCTGCTCAAGGAGTCTCCAAGCCCAGTTATGATCCATATTCTAATTCCTACAATCCAGGCTGGAGAAATCACCCTAATTTCTCTTGGAAATCTCAGGCAGGTCCATCCAATCAAGTCAATCCCTCAGTTCCCTCAGTCCCTAAGCAATCTTTTCCAGTTCCAAATCAATCTCATCAAAAATTTTCATCTCCTTTTCAACAAAATCACCAACAACTTCCATTTCAACAGTCATCATTCCATCAAGCTCAGGCCCAATTTCAACAAACTCCACCATATCAAGGTCAGTTCAATCAGTTTCCATCACATCGCTACTCACAGGGAGCCCAATTTCAAATTCCTTATCAGCCACCGCCTCAATTTCACCAGCCTAATTTTGAAGATAAGTTTGACCAACTTCAGCAACTTATTCTTTCTCAACAACAATCAATTGCCAAGTTAGAAGGTCAAATAGGTCAGCTGGCTGCGAGTAATGTGAGGAGAGATGTTGGGCAACTACCTAGTCAACCCGTTGCTAATCCCCGTAATCAACAACCTCCAGGTTTCCAACAAAGAGCTCCTATTCTTCCTCCTCCAAATCAACCCAATCAACCCCAGCCTCCTCTTCCTAATGCTCCTCAATTCGAAAATGCCAAAGCTATTTCTACTCTTAGGAGCGGGAAGATTCTAAGTGATCCTTATCACACTAAGGATGATGGTTGTAGCAAGGGCCGAGACATTCAAGAGGAGAGTGAGGAAGAGGAAGAAGAGCCAATAATTGTTCAAGAGAAAAAGCAGTCGGATGGGGGGGAAAAGACAATGGATAAAGGAAAGGGTAAGGTTGATGAAGGTGTTGAAAGATATGTTCCTAAGGTTCCTTTTCCAGATGCATTAAAGCCGAAAGCTCAAAAGAAGCCGGTCCAACAAGAAGAGATGTTGGAACTATTCAAGCAAGTTAATATCAATATTCTGCTCTTGGATGCCATTAAGCATGTACCGGCTTATGCCAAGTTTTTGAAAGAGCTTTGTACCCCAAGAAGGGAGCCGAAGGCAACCACACAAAGGATCCGTCTTTCTGAAGATGTCAGTGCTGTTCTGATGAATTCTTTGCCAAAGAAGTTGAAAGATCCAGGTGCTCCACTAATTTCATGTGATATAGGTGGGGTAACATTTGATAAAGCTTTGTTAGATCTTGGAGCGAGGGTTAATTTGTTACCCACCTGCATATATGAGCAATTTGATCTAGGAGAATTGAAGCTCACTTCTATTATCCTTCAACTGGCGGATCGGTCTGTGAAAACACCTAAGGGCTTGTTAGAAGATGTGATTGTAAAAATTCATGAGTGTTATTTCCCAGTGGACTTTTTGATCTTGGATATGGCCCCATCCCAAGAGTTAAAGCATACACCAATTATGTTGGGACGCCCATTTTTGGCTACGGCAAAGGCAAACATTAATTGTGCAACTGGGATGATGGATATTACTTTTGGAGGAGAAAATGTTTCTTTGAATGTTTTCAAAGCCTCAAAGTACCCGGACAATGAGGAAGAATGTAATATTGTTGATATTTTTGAGGAAATAATTGAGGAATGTCTGGACGAAAATGATATTGTGTTAGAAGAGGGTAGTTTGCTTCAGGATTCACCCCTTCTTTCATCTAGACTAGAACCTCTGCCTCCTTTAAGATCTAAACCAATTCTTCCATCTCTTGATCAGCCGCCCGTTTTGGAACTTAAACCTCTGCCGGATTCGTTGAAATATGTTTATCTAGGCCCAGATCATACCTTGCCTGTTATCATTGCTTCTAATCTTACCTCTGCTCAGGAATCCAAACTTTTAGAAGTTCTTAAGGAGCATAGGGGGGCAATAGGGTGGTCTGTGACAGATTTGAAGGGAATAAGTCCTGATGTTTGCATGCATTACATTTATTTAGAGGACAATGCCAAACCCAGCAGAGAAATGCAGTGGAGGCTGAATCCGAATATGAAAGAGGTGGTGAAAAATGAAGTTGTAAAGTGGCTAGATGCTGGGATAATTTATCCCATTTCTGACAATAAATGGGTGAGCCCGACACAAGTGGTTCCAAAGAAGTCGGGACTCACTGTGGTGACGAATGAGAAAGGAGAGGAGGTACCTATGCGATTGCAGACGGGGTGGAGAGTTTGTATTGATTATAGAAAGCTCAATTCTGTGAAAAATAAGGATCATTTCCCACTTCCGTTTGTTGATCAGATTCTGGAGAGATTGGCTGGACAGAATTATTTTTGTTTCTTGGATGGTTATTCCGGATACAATCAGGTTGCTATTTTCCCAGAGGATCAGAAAAGACCACCTTTACGTGCCCCTTTGGCACGTTTGCTTTTAGAAGGATGCCATTCGGTCTGTGCAATGCTCCTGCTACTTTTCAGCGGTGTATGATGTCAATATTTTCTGACATGGTAGGGGAGACTTTGGAAGTTTTTATGGATGATTTTTCAGTTTTTGGATCTTCATTTGAAGGATGTTTGGATAATCTATCAAAAGTTTTGAAGCGGTGCATGGAAGCTAATCTAGTATTAAGTTGGGAGAAGAGCCACTTCATGGTGCGAGAAGGCATAGTTCTAGGCCATGTGATTTCAGAAAGGGGGATAGAAGTCGATAGAGCCAAGGTTGACTTAATTTTCAATCTTCCTCCTCCTACTTCTGTTAAGCAGATCAGATCTTTCCTTGGCCATGCCGGGTTTTATCGCAGATTCATTCAGAACTTCTCCACCATTGCTCGTCCCCTCACGCAATTGCTTGCTAAAGATATTCCATTCCAGTTTGATGATGCTTGTCTTAAAGCATTCAATTCTCTGAAAACAGCCCTTACTCAAGCTCCAATTCTTCAATCTCCAGATTGGTCGCTTCCTTTTGAGATTATGTGTGACGCTTCTGATTATGCTATTGGAGCTGTCCTAGGTCAAAGGATAGATAAGAAGCCCGTGGTAATCTACTACGCGAGTCGCACCCTTGCTGATGCACAACTGAATTACACTACCACGGAGAAGGAGCTGTTAGCTGTTGTTTTCGCCCTGGAAAAATTTTGATCATATCTTCTAGGGGCCAAAGTTATTGTTTACTCCGATCATTCAGCTTTGAAATACTTACTCTCCAAGAAGGATGCTAAGCCCCGTCTCATTAGATGGATTTTGTTGTTGCAAGAATTTGATTTGGAGATTCGAGATAAGAAGGGGTTAGCTAATGTTGTTGCTGATCATTTGTCCAGGATAGTGATTCCTAAAAGTACTCCAATGACAGATTCTTTCCCTGATGAACAAATTCTTTCCAGTTCTCATTCATCCACTCCTTGGTATGCTAATATTGTTAACTACCTGGCAGTAGGACAAATTCCAGGAGGTTGGACTAGACAGGAAAAGGATCACTTCTTTTCTAAGGTAAAACACTATTGCTGGGAGGACCCTGAGTTGTTTCATGTGGGTCCCGATCAGATTATAAGAAGATGTGTCCCAGAAGAAGAAGAACAATCGGTATTGAATTTTTGTCATAATCTTGCTTGTGGGGGGACACTTCTCTGGAAAGAAGACAGCGGCAAAAGTGCTACAAAGTGGATTTTACTGGCCCACTTTATTCAAGGATGCATATGAATTTTCTAAATCTTGTTTGAGATGTCAAGCTGTGGGCAATAATTCAAAAAAAGATATGATGCCGCTAAATCCCATTTTGGTGGTTGAAATTTTTGATGTTTGGGGAATAGATTTCATGGGACCGTTTCCATCTTCATTTGGTAATGAATATATATTGGTGGCGGTCGATTATGTTTCCAAATAGATTGAAGCCATTGCTACTAGGACAAATGACCATAAGGTGGTGATGAAATTTGTGAAGAAGAATATCTTTTCTAGGTTTGGTTGTCCTAGGGCTTTGATTAGTGATGGGGGTTCTCATTTCACTCATTTTCAATTCCGAGCTTTGCTTCGTAAGTATGGAATCACTCACAAGCTTGCTACCCCCTATCATCCCCAAACTAGTGGTCATGTTGAAGTATCCAATAGGGAGATTAAAAATATTCTGCATAAAACTGTTAGGCCGGATAGAAAAGACTGGTCTGAAAGACTAGATGATGCATTATGGGCCTATAGAACTGCGTACAAAACTCCCATTGGTATGTCACCATATCGCTTGATCTTTGGTAAAGCCTGCCACTTGCTCGTAGAATTGTAACATAGAGCTTATTGGGCTATTAAGCAAGTTAATTTTGATCTTAATCAAGCTGGTGCCCAAAGAGCTCTGCAAATTAATGAACTGGAGTAATTAAGAAACGAAGCCTATGAAAATGCAAGGATTTACAAAGCTAAAACCAAAGCATTTCATGATAAACACATTCACAGAAAGAGTTTTCAAGAAAATCAAAAGGTTTGGCTATTTAATTCAAGGCTGCGTTTGTTCCCCGGTAAGCTAAAATCCAGATGGGATGGGCCATTTGTTGTTGTTAAAGTATTTGATCATGGTGCTGTTAAGATTTTGGATCCTAAAAATGGCCACATTTTCACTGTCAATGGCCAAAGGTTAAAACCTTACTTGGAGAATGAACAGTTAACTGCAAAAGAATCAATTGTTTTGTGTGATTTGGAGTAATTCTTTGTGAGCCTTCATACGTCTGGCTGAAGACGAAAAACTTAGCGCTTCTGGGAGACAACCCAAGGTTTTTTTTATTTGATGCTTTTTGTTTCAGTATGTTTTAGTTGTTAGATTTAAGCCAAGGAGAAAAAGTTGTTACCGTCTATTGATGAAGTTCTGCTCGCACACCAGGTTGTCTCTTTCCTACTCAGCAAACTTCATTGTTACATTGTTCTTGCATTTCAACTGTACATGCCATTGAGGACAATGTCATTCAAGTTGGGGGGAGAGGGCAGAAATTTTCATTGCATATAGTACAATCTGGTAGGGATTTGGCATGAATTCTTGCATAAACAATTTTTTTGTATGAAAGAGAAAAGATGAAATTCCCGACTGAGTTTTATTGTTTCATGCTTGAATTGAAAGTAATTCTAGATTAGAAAAGGCTAGGGAGAAGGTTGAAGGAAAATTAAGTTCAATATAGCCATGGAAAACTGATATAAGAATCTTTTTAAAGTTCATGCGCACTATTAGAAAAAAATATATTCACTATGCACTCTGATGAAGCAAAATAAGACAAGCCCTCTGTTATTTTGGGTACTGTATCTGATACTCTGCATTTCTTGAGGAGGAGATCTATTTCAAAGAAAAAGCTTTCTGCCAAGTTTTTGCAAAGGCATATTGTTGAAAAAAGAGAGAAATGATGAAATAGAAAGATCACGCCATGAAAAATGCCCCTGATCTGAGTAACCGGGCCTGCTTCACCTAAGACGTGTTGAGGTTCGCGCAAAAAGGTGAAGGGTAGTGCAGCATTATGGTTGTGCAAATGAAAAAAAAAAGAGAAGAAGAGTTCCAAAGGAACAAAAGAAAAAAGGCAGACAAAAGCTAGTATGTTTAAATGCTCTGATCTGAGAGGTGCAGGGTTGAAAGGTACTTACTTGGAATAGTAAATGGGGGACGCAATTATCTTAACTGCAGATTTGGAATTACACATGCACAAGTGCTATTGAACTTTGATTTGTATTCTTAAGTCATGTGCTTTAAATTTCCAATCTAAAGCTAGTATGAGCATTATTGATTCTGGATTCCTAATCTTTGGTTGATTCTATGAAAGGAGAGCTGGATATAAGAGTATGATCTTTGTGAACTCTTGTTGGTCCTTAATTTTGATTTAATTGCATTGCTAAGGGTCTAGCAATGAGTAAGTTGGGGGCTGTGATAAATGCTATATTTTACATCATATTTTACATCACATTCATCATCGTTGAGCATTATTTGAGTATATTTGTGCAATATGAGCATTAATTATATTCTCACACATTATTTGGGTCTTCATGTATTTTATCATCTTTTTGAGCTTAAAAGACCATGTGAGAAATATTTAAATATTTGCACAAATATTTTGGAGCTAAATAGGTTGATATTTTAATTTTCAGGAAACAGCGACCTAGATCAAGGCGCTATTTAAATAAGGACAAATGCAAGGGCGCGTCTTCAGAAAGAAGCGACAGTGTCACAGGCGTCAATTCATTTGAAAGAAGAAAGTGAAAAAAAGAGAAAAAAAGAAGAAAAAGAATTAGCGCCCGAGATGAGGTCGCTAATCATTGAAAGGACGCCCAAAGTGAAGGTCGTCAATTCCTATTTTATGAAAAATATGGAAATAAGAAACTGACGCCCGAGTGAAGAGGCGCTACTTCAGGAATGGACGCCCTAGATTAAGGCGTCATTTAAAGAAACGCCCCTGAGGAAGTCGCTATTTCAAGTTCATCCAGAAACGGCAATTGCAGTTCCCGATCGAGCTAATCTTCCTTATTTTGATTTATCTACGAAGAAACAGTGGAAAGGAGGACTCTATTATGAGTAAGGACTCTATTGGGGTAATGATCCATTGCTGGAAATAAGGATATGCATCAAGATTGGAGTCCACGGTCGAAGGAAACTGCCGAATGCCATTAAAAGGATGCCATGGTCGCAGGGTTACGAGGAGAACAGTTCGGAGATCTGCCTTAGGGATTAATTTTGAAGCCTTTCCTTTCATCTTTTGCAGTTAAGTTCTTCATCAAAGTTCTTCATTTTTAAGTCCTCTCCAACTTCTGCTTCTTGCTCAGCTTCTAATTCTTTCACTTTTTTATGGTATAATTAGTTTTTCGAAGCTCTGTCTACGATTTTTACTGTTCACCCGATTTTCATACTTTCTGTTCTTCATCATTTTTCTCCGTTCTCTGGTCCGTATCGCTCTCTGTGTTCTTCATGAACGTTGTGCGTTTTTGAAAGTTCTTCAACTTATTATTTTACCACTTCATCTAAATCTTCACCGTTTTCAAGCTACAGTCAATTTTCTAAAGTTCAGATTTTTAGAGTTCTGCACTGTTCATCCGCGACCACCTCCTGTTCATCCTCCATTTTCTCCACCTTCCTCTCGTTTTTAAACTCTAAAGTCTTCACCAATCTTCTTCCCCTTCTCATCTTCTACAACTTTCATGTTTATCATTTTTCCTAATTCCTTCTTATTTTAAAGTTATTCTTCCTCCAATCTCCCTCTATTTTTACCAAAATTTTGTTTACTGCACGTTTCCATCTTTTCCCACGAACCTCCATTCTTCTCTCTGTTTACAGCACACTCTCACACACATCATACGTGATTTTTAAACTTTTTCTTCCACCTTCCTCTTTTCATCTTCCATATTTCATCCATCCCTTTGGCGGATCTTCATCCATTGGCTCTTCTCACGGCGTCGGCATCCTAAGCGGGGCGACATCCAAGGCTTGGCAAGGAGGCGGCGTTGCTCTTCATCTATTGGCTCTCAAGCTCTTTTCTTTTTCATGTTCTAAGTTGTACTTTTTTTATTTACATTGTACTTGCCACCTCCTAAGGTAATAAAACTCATTTTTCGCATATTATGGTTGTCTTAATTTTCTTTCTCTATCTCCTCCAATTTCTCTTCTTAAACCCTCTCAACTTCTTTAATTAAGTTTTCCTTGTAGTTTATTTTCTTTAGTCTTAATCACACTCAAAACTCGGTTTTCAAAAGCACAAAGTGATTTTTCCAACTTGTTCAATAAGGATTATTTCTCCTCGTGAGATCGACTCCGCTTACCACTATATTCTTAATTTTCTACCTTTTAAAGTGAGTGAGTGTGAATTATTTAAATTGTGGCACGGCTTTCTTAACGACACTAGTCGGTGCGCATCATTGGGCCCTTGCTGGTAGAGGGCCAGCAAGGCCAAGGTTGACTCCCAAGGGTAATGGCAGCCCAATTCAAGGGAGCCGACGTCGTGCCGAGGGCACGGGTTCCACACTTTTCCCACGGCGATCTCTTATAGCAAGGGAGCTTAAGGATCGGGCTCTCATTCATGGCCAGCAGAGTTATGAACTAATATTGACTGAACAAATACTAAGTAGAGCAAAGTTTGGAGCACTTACTCGACCGGTTTGAAGAAACCGGTCCCGCTTGGAGACATGGGCGAGCGGGGAGGCGTGGGGATCCCCACACGTCGCGTCGGGACAGCTTGACCTGTTTAAACAATTATAAAACTACACCTCTCGTAGGAGGGGGATCTTGGGGTGGGGACAACTTGTTATTACATCCAAAACTACCTCCACACAGGGAGGGGCCTTCAGCCGGCCAAGCGGGGAGGGGAGAAACGGGGAAAAGAACGCCGAATGGAGACCGAGATCAGTTCTGCCTGTTCTCTGCGAGTGCTGATAGACGGTCGAAGAAGTGGCTGTTGTGACTGCTCCCGAATTTTTTTGGGGACGAAACCACCTGGAAAATCTTCATAGGAGGACCGGGAAGTCGTCCAAATTTTTTTGGAATTTCAGGAAGTCACTTCTGGCCGGGGTAGAGTCTCGAACAGGGAGGCAGACCTTCAGTTCTGACTACTTCTGGATCACCACAGCAGGAAAAAGAGGTTGCCACCAGTGCTCCCGAGCTCAGAATGAGGCGCCGCTGAAGTCGTTGGAACCGCCTGTGAGTCCTCTTCGAAACAATCCTGACAGAGATGCCTAATGTTGTCGGAGCAGACTGGTAGCTCTGAACACTGAGGGGGGGTCGGTGCAGACTTAGTGGAGGCAGAACCGCGCACCCGGGGAAGAGAATTGATAACTTTCAGATCCGGATGCCAAACTGAGTTCTGCTTTTTGGGGATGAAAGAAAACTCGGAGTAGAAGATTTTTGCAGAAGAACTATCATTCAGATTCCCAGTAGGATTGCCTTAGTCGAGCTTCCACTCATGTTCTGATTTCCTGCCAGAGATGCTTTGCGCAGTCGAGGGAGTACTGCTCTCCCGAGCAGCACGGTGCTCAGACGACGGTGAAACCGCCGCCGTTGCGAAGAAGACTGGCAGACGCTTCCGTGGGTACCTCTTGGGCCTCCAGGAACGCTGGGATGAAGTCGGGGCCAACTCTGCAAGCTGCTGATACTCTACTACCTGCGACTTGAGAATTGCAGGTGGTGAAAGGTGGTGGGCGAATGGGGTAGAAGGGATGGGAAATGGGGTGGATGGGTATGGGGGCAACCCCTGGCTGTGAGGGGGTCTGGGAGGGGGTGTTCCAAGGTGTGGGAGGGGGAGAATGGGGTCTGGAAGGTGGTGTTTGCAGTGGGTGAGAGAGGAGCTGCGAATTTGGTTGGAAGGGAGAGAGGGAAATGGTATTTGAAAATGAGTTTAAGGGTGGGATTAATTTCTGGTCTTGGGGATGGGAAGGGGTGTGTGGGGAAGGTAAAGGGGGGCTTGGGGAGTGGGAATTCTCCCTTGGGAGATGAGAGGGTGCTTGGGGAAGGGGAGTGGGTGGTTGGTGGTTGGAGGGTGGTGTGGAGAGTGGTGGAATCTCCCTTGGGGCTGGGGTGGAATTAAGGTGGGGTGGTGGGGAGTTGGGGATAAGTTATTGGAGGGGGGGAAGAGAGAGAAAGGTGGTTGGGAGGGGAGGAGAGAGAAAGGGGCACAAGTTTTAGAGAGAGAAAGTGAAGGAGAGAGAAAATGACTTCTTAGAGAGAGAGGTAGAGAGAGAGAGAGGGGGGATAGGGGCTTCTCACTCACTCAATTGGCTTCTCACCAAAAGAAGAAGATTTAAGTTAGACACTAGAAAATTTAAATATTCATTCATTTATTCATTGATTTCAAATGGGGGGAATGGGGTCCTATATATAGGCAACCCACATTTTACAAAAAGTCCCTGAGTCTTGCAACAATGACAAATAACCAAGGGAAGGGGGGCGCCCTTGGGCCTAGCCCAATGAATTGGGCCCATAAACTAATCTATCAACCTAATGACACTTAATCCTAGGTAAATGACTCATTAACCTAGGTACAAGACTCAAATAAAAGGAAAATTACATAATTATGACTCAAAGAAAATTTGAAAATTACATGACTTGACTAAGGAAAATGTGACGGACACATTGAAACCATGCTAGCGAGCAACCGGGGTTTTGAAAATATGAAGGGCGAGAGATGCCCCCATCATACTCCCGGGGTGCGGAGAACTCGACTCCGTCGAGTAAGAGTCCTTCCCTCCTCGGAGGGTGTAGAAGTGATGCCGCCCTCAAGTCTTCCAAAGGAGACCGATCCATCCACCCGACCAGGTAGCGCTCATTCACCTTGCTCCTGGTGATAGTGACCTGTTCATCCAATATTCGTTCAATGCGCTCACGCTGGGCTCTCTTGGCTGGTGATCTCTCCTCACGGGTGGGTGCTCTCTCAACAGGAGGAATGGGCTCAATATTCTCCCTGGGTACCACCGTGGGCCCCTTATATGGCACTAGGTCGGCTACATTGAATGTGGGACTCACTCCATATTCCTCGGGAAGATCTAACTCATAGGCATTAGTGCCAAGGCGTCTCAGAACCTGGAAGGGACCAGCCCCACGAGACCTCAATTCTGAGATGGCTCCTAGGGAGACTCTCTCTATCCTCACCATCACAAAGTCACCAACGTGGAATTCTTGGTGACGTCGATGAGAGTCGGCCTGCCTTTTATAAGTCTCATTCTTTTTGCTGATGTGCTTGCCAAGGTTTTTATGTAATTTTGTGAATGCTGACATTCTAGGGGTGATGGGTGGACCTGGGCAACCAAAAGTAGACCAATCATGCTTTGATGCCAAGAAGACTTTGATGGAATTAGGAGGGCTGGGGCAACCATATGTGGACTTATCATGCAATGCTATCATGTAGACTTTGGTGGGCCTCGGTGGGCCAGGACACCCGTACTTGAACCGATCATGCAAAGTGGTGATGAATGTCGGGGGACCCGGACATCCGTAGATGCTTTTGACATGTGTATGACCAATGTTAAATGAGGGAGGGTCAATACACCCGAATATGAACCAATCATGCATCCTACTTGACATGTGGGTGATATGAACGAGTGGACCTGACTTATGAATCATGCCAAAGTGGTGTTGTATGCCAAGACTTATGCACTCTTGTGCCAAAGAGGTCTCCTATGTGTGGGCTTTTGGACTTCCATTGGAATGGATCAAAGGGGTCTAGGAAGGTGGATATCATGAAGTGGGGCACTTCCTTGATCCCTAGGAGTATATTTTCCATAGTCATGGCTCCCATGGTGTAACTCGAGTCTAGGAAGGGGTGGGTTTGATCCGTCACGGTGGGTTGGAGTAGGGAAAGGTGGGTGGTGGGTAAGGTGGTTGGGCCACATGGCTATTCGTACTCTCATTAGAAGGGGTCAAAGGGATCATGGTAAGGGCTACCTAGAGAGAGGAACTCCATGTCCCCAAGGTCCTCACAAGGTGGTGAGTCATCCTCCTCCCAAGTAGTTGGTCCAAGATCTCTAGTGGGTTGACCGTTCAAGGTACTTGGGATCTCAAGGGGTGGGGAGTAGACCGGGATGGGTTCTTCCTCCAAGGGGAGAAATAGGAGGATCTCACTAGTACAATGCCCACTTGTGCAAAGGGAGGTGATGGAACCGATGGATGGGTGGACAAAGTTGACGGTGCTAGGCTCTAATGGTCCCATGGCTAGTAGGCCGGTTAAGTGGGCTTGCCAATGTGGGCAATCCACAAGGTCTCCCAAGTCTTCCACAGAGTAGAAGTTTTGATAAGTGACATGGGGAGGTCGGGTGGGAACAATTTGGGATTTATATCCCAAAGCGGGTGAGCTAGGGAGGGTGGGACATTGCTTGAGCCATTGGAATATGGACTCATCTATGGTGAGGGTGCCATGTGTGACGGTGCATGGCCTTTGAGGATCCGGACCATGAGGGGTGGGGGAAGATTGAGGCTCTTCTTCTTTATTGGTGGGAGCTTGGGCTTCCTCTATGGTGATAAGAGGGTCCATATGGGCATAAATCTTCCTAAGTTCATTTCTCATCTCAACCCAAGAGTCGATGGGCTCTTGCCTTTCAACTTCCCTTAAGCCTACAATGTTTTGCCATTCATTCCTAGCTTGGCACCAGAGCAAACTTTTGGCATAGTTGACTTGCATAGACCCTGACAGGGTGAACCTCCCAAAGTGGTGATCTATAGAGCTTTCCCATTCTAGATATAAACTAGGGTGGAATCCATCAAACACAAAGACGTCTATTGGGTCCAAGCGAGACGAGTAGGCTAAGTAGGAAGTGGCCATGATGATCGGGTGAAAAATGCAATGGCCCTAGGACAAGACTTAGTAGAGACAAGTCTAGAACTTGCTCTGATACCAATTGATGTGACACCACCTAGGACTTACCAAGCAAGCACAATTTAGCATTCAAACGGATCGATAATGGCGACCGCTCACCCGATGCTCACCCAAGTCCCGGGGTAACTTGGCAATGCCAAGGTGAGGTTGAGAGGGTTGGGCCCTTGCTGGTAGAGGGCCAGCAAGACCAAGGTTGACTCCCAAGGGCAATGGCAGCCCAATTCAAGGGAGCCGACGTCGTGCCGAGGGCACGGGTTCCACACTTTTCCCACGGCGATCTCTTATAGCAAGGGAGCTTAAGGATCGGGCTCTCATTCACGGCCAGCGGAGTTATGAACTAATATTGATTGAACAAATACTAAGTAGAGCAAAGTTTGGAGCACTTACTCGATCGGTTTGAAGAAACCGATCCCGCTCGGAGACGTGGGCGAGCGGGGAGGCGTGGGGATCCCCACACGCCCCGTCGGGGCAGCTTGACCTGTTTAAACAATTATAAAACTACACCTCTCGTAGGAGGGGGATCTTGGGGTGGGGACAACTTGTTATTACATCCAAAACTACCTCCACACAGGGAGGGGCCTTCAGCCGGCCAAGCGGGGAGGGGAGAAACGGGGAAAAGAATGCCGAATGGAGACCGAGATCAGTTCTGCCTGTTCTCTGCGAGTGCTGATAGACGGTCGAAGAAGTGGCTGCTGTGACTGCTCCCGAATTTTTTTGAGATGAAACCACCTGGAAAATATTCGTAGGAGGACCGGGAAGTCGTCCAAATTTTTCTGGAATTTTGGAAAGTCACTGTTGGCCGGGGCAGAGTCTCGAACAGGGAGGTAGACATTCAGTTCTGACTACTTCTGGATCACCACAGCAGGAAAAAGAGGTTGCCACCAGCGCTCCCAAGCTCAGAATGAGGCGCCGCTAAAGTCGTTGGAACCGCCTGTGAGTCCTCTTCGAAACGATCATGACGAAGATGCCAAATGTTGTCGGAGCAGACCGGTAGGCTCTGAACACTGAGGGGGGGTCGGTGTAGACTGAGTGGAGGCAGAACCGCACACCCGGGGAAGAGAATTGATAACTTTAAGATCCGGATGCCAAACTGAGTTCTGCTTCTTGGGGATGAAAGAAAACTCGGAGTAGAAGATTTTTGCAGAAGAACTCTCATTCAGATTCCCAGTAGGATTGCCTCAGTCGAGCTTCCAGTCAGGTCTGATTTCCTGCCAGAGATGCTTTGCGCAGTCGAGGGAATACTGCTCTCCCGGGCAGCACGGTGCTCGGACGACCACGAAACCACCGCCGTTGCGAAGAAGACTGGCAGACGCTTCCGTGGGTACCTCTTGGGCCTCCAGGGACGCTGGGATGAAGTCGGGGCCGGCTCTGTAAGCTGTTGATACTCTACTACCTGCGACCTGAGAATTGCAGGTGGTGAAAGGTGGTGGGGGAATGGGGTAGAAGGTATGGGAAATGGGGGCAACCCCTGGCTGTGAGGGGGTCTGGGAGGGTGTTCTAAGGTGTGGGAGGGGGAGAATGGGGTCTGGAAGGTGGTGTTTGCAGTGGGTGAGAGAGGAGCTGCGAATTTGGTTGGAAGGGAGAGAGGGAAAGGGTATTTGAAAATGAGTTTAAGGGTGTGATTAATTTCTGGTCTTGGGGATGGGAAGGGGTGTGTGGGGAAGGTAAAGGGGGGCTTGGGGAGTGAGAATTCTCCCTTGGGAGATGAGAGGGTGCTTGGGGAAGGGGAGTGGGTGGTTGGTGGTTGGAGGGTGGAGTGGGGAGTGGGGAGTGGTGGAATCTCCCTTGGGGCTGGGGTGGAGTTAAGGTGGGGTGGTGGGGAGTTGGGGATGAGTTATTGGAGGGGGGGAAGAGAGAGAAAGGTGGTTGGGAGGGGAGGAGAGAGAAAGGGGCGCAGATTTTAGAGAGAGAAAGTGGAGGAGAGAGAAAATGACTTCTTAGAGAGAGAGGTAGAGAGAGGGGGGGGGGATAGGGGCTTCTCACCCACTCAATTGGCTTCTCACCAAAAGAAGAAGATTTAAGTTGGATACTAGAAAATTCAAATATTCATTCATTTATTCATTGATTTCAAATGGGGGGAATGGGCTCCTATATATAAGTAACCCATATTTTACAAAAAGTCACTGACTCTTGCAACAATGACAAATAACCAAGGGAAGGGGGGGCGCCCTTGGGCCTAGCCCAATGAATTGGGCCCATAAACTAATCTATCAACCTAATGACACTTAATCCTTGGTAAATGACTCATTAACCTAGGTACAAGACTCAAATAAAAGGAAAATTACATAATTATGACTCAAAGAAAATATGAAAATTACATGAATTGACTAAGGAAAATGTGACGGACACATTGGAACCATGCTAGCGAGCAACCGGGGTTTTGAAAATATGAAGGGCGAGAGATGCCCCCATCATGTACACTCACCGCCAACCCCATATGGCACACCCCAGCCCAGGCCTTCCCCGGCACACCAGCCCTAGCCCTAGCCCCAGCCCGGTACGCCCCTTTGGCGCTTCCCCGGCACACCAGTCCTAGCCCCAGCCCGGTACGCCCCTTTGGTGCTTCCCCGGCACACCACTCCAACCCCGGCTCATCCCCAGCCTGGTACACCCCGGCCTAACCTTCCCCGGCACAGCCCAGCTCAACCCCTCCAGCCCGGTACACCTGTCCGTGCCCAGCCCGGCACCCCTCGTCCAGCCTTTCCTGGCACACCCCCAAGCCTGCGTTAACATCCCCTTCAGCCCAGGCTGCTTCGCACAGACTCAGCCTCAGATTGCACCGACCTGATCCCCCGGTTACACCGACCTCGTCCAGGTGTTGCACCGACCTAATCCCTATTTGCATGGACTCAGTCTCTAATCACATAAACGCTGTCCCGGCCTTGCACCTACTCAATTCTCCCTTGCACTGACTCAGTCCCCCTCGCACCGACCTCCCTTTAACCTCCCGATGGCCCATTTCCTCATGCATGCTATAAATGTAAATAAAGAAAATACGATGGCAGTAGTGATTAAAACAAAAAATAATAATAAAATATAAAATAAATAAAACACATGAAAATTCCAATAAAATAAATAAATAAGTGAATAAATGAATATATATATATATATATATATATATATATATATATATATATATATTTGAACGCACAATAAATAAGTAAAAGAAAAAAGGGAGAACGTGTGCAATAAATAGAAGAAAAATAGCAAGACCACCCCGAAATGTGAAGTGAGTAATAAAAAAAATATTATATGTAATTAAAAAAATTAGATAACAAAAAGAATGCTAAAATCCACTCTGTAGTCCCGTCTCTCCCCGTGACCCGGTGCAAAAGGAATAATGACGCTGTCTCGGCAGGTCAGGTCCGACCCTTCGGAATTATTCCAATATGACCGTGACTCGACGTTGCCTTGGGTTGACATCCCGATCAATCAGACCCGCTTCTCGACCGGATCCTTTTCGACCCATTATTGAAATTGCCATGGACTCGACAGACATTTGAATGGGTTTACCTCGATTTTCACCGCGTTCATGTTCTGGGCGTTCGTCCAATCATGAAATGGTCCGCGAAGTGACCGACACATCTGAATGTTTACACCCCGATGCGGGCTCCTAGTGTGGTTTATTCTTCCCTATACTTTTACGATTAGTACTAATTCTTTCAGGCCGTAGGGCCCTTAATTCCGGAAACTAATCAAGGGTGTTCCCTAGTATGGGGGATGTAAATGACGTCGTAACCTTTATGGCACGACGGGATCTGGTCCCGACCCGAATCACACATTCGTCTGACCGAGTCAGATCGAGCGCACCAAGGGCTTCCACGGAGTCCGAATAAATCATCACTTTGTGACTGGCACGCCCACGCACTTAATAAACGCCAATAAACGAATGAACCACTGCTCGGGTATAAAAGTGCATCCACATATGCTTAAACCCTTTTGTAGGATCATGGCTACTGAAAGAGCACAATGGCGCGAGATGCAGCGCACCGTGCAAGGTCTTACGCAAGCGCTATAGCAAGTGGCGCAAGCCGGAGCTAATAGTGGAGCCGGTGATCTCCACAAGAGTTTCCATAACATGAACCCACCAAGGTTCACGGGTTCGTCCGACCCCGAGGATGCCGAGAATTTGTTAAAGGAGATGGAACGAATTTTTCGTGTGATGCAATGCACGGACGAGGAGAAGGTTCTGCTGGCTGTATTCCAATTAGAGCGGGATGCTCGATGTTGGTGGGAATCCATAGAAGCAACACTGCCAGAAGACCATGTCACATGGGATGAATTCGCTGGGCATTTCAACAACAAGTACTTCTCCGACCATATCAAGGAGAAGAAGGCTGCGGAATTTGCCGCACTAAAACAACGGGGCTTGAAAGTGGCCGAGTATGAGGCCCAATTTTTAAGATTGGCTAGGTATGCACCCCACTTGGTGTGTACGAAGAAGATGAAGGCTAAAATATTCCTCAATGGGCTTCGGCCCCACTATATTACACAACTTGCACCGATGAACATCCAAGTCTATTCGGAGATGGTTCAGCGTGCCCAATTGCTAGAAGACACCACCGAATTATCTGAAAGGATTCAAGGAAAGGACAAGAAGGAACCCGTCACAGGCCTGGGAAATTTCAAATCATCATTCAACAAGAAGTGGTTCTTCAATGGAGGAGAGTCCTCCAAGGGAAAGAAGTTTCGGAGGAATAACACGCCATTCTCCACCACTACACCTTCTAAGGAAGTTTGCAAATACTGTGACAAATCCGGCCACAATATTGAGAAATGCTGGAGGAAGCTAGGAGCATGTCTCTGATGTGGGAGTCGAGAGCACCGAATCCCTGATTGCCCAATGATGAATGAGCAAACCACTAAAGACGAGAAGCGTCCGGCAAAGAAACAAGGCCGTCTGCAAGCTCTCCACGAGACGGAACCCACAGAAGGTGGAATTGTGGAAGGTACTCTAACTATTTGTTCTAATACTGCTCAAGTTTTATTTGATACTGGAGCAACTCATTCATTCGTTTCCAAGAAATTTGCTACTTCATTTTCTAAGAAACATGAACTGTTAGATTTGGTGATATCTACACCTCTTGGGAATGAGTCCGATATCACTTATCACTATCCAAACTGTGAAGTGATGATTAAAAGAAACAATTTACCTGCCGACCTGATATGCCTAGATATGAAGGGTTATGATGTCATACTAGGTGCCGACTGGTTATCCACATACCAAGCAACCGTAGATTGCCAGCATGGCAAGGTAACTTCATGGATTTCCAAGAGCTTGTTTACATTAGCCCTCGGGCTAGATCACCTCTTATATCGGCACTCCGAGCTAGTAAACTTATGAGTAAAGGATGTATGGCTTTCATAGCATTCGTGTTTGCCACGGAAGTCGAGGAGATTAAACTTGAAGACATCCGTGTAATTCTGGATTTTCCCTGAATTGTCTGGCTTACCCTCGGAAAGGGAAGTGTCATTCATAATCGACCTTGTCCCTGGTGCTGGTCCTGTTTCCAAGGCACTGTACAGAATGTCCCCTGCTGAGCTGAAAGAGCTAAAAGAGCAGCTAATGGAGTTATTGAAAAAGGGTTTCATCAGGTCAAGTACTTCCCCATGGGGAGCACCCGTGCTATTCGTCAAAAAGAAGGATGGATCGATGAGACTATGCAATGATTATCGATAGCTAAATCACCTTACAATCAAGAACAAGTACCCACTGCCGAGAATTGACGAGCTGTTTGATCAATTATCTGGAGCTACATATTTCTCCAAGATTGATCTTCATTCTGGTTACCACCAACTGAAGATCAAAGAAGAAGATATTCATAAAATTGCATTCTGGAGCAGGTATGGGCATTACGAATTTACTGTTATGCCTTTCGGACTAATGAATGCCCCCGCAACTTTTATGCAGTTAATGAACAACATATTCAGGCCCTACTTAGACCAATTTATTGTGGTCTTTATTGATGATATTCTGATCTATTCGAAGACCGAAGAAGATCATGAAGTACATCTGAAGAAGGCATTGCAAGTATTGAAGGAAAATAATTTGTATGCCAAATTTAGCAAGTGCAAGTTCTGGCTCGAGGAAGTATCCTTCTTGGGCCATGTAATTTCGAAGAATGTGATTTCTATTGACCCATCAAAGGTCGAAGCCGTGAAGAACTGGGAACGACCCATAAATATAATAGAGATTCGAAGCTTCTTGGGACTAGCTAGTTACTACCGGTGTTTCATCAAGGACTTCTCAAAGATTGCTATTCCTCTGACCAGGTTGACTCGCAAGGAAGTGCCTTATGAATGGAATGAAGACTGTGAAAATAGTTTTCAAGCTTTGAAGGATCTCTTGACCACTGCTCCTGTCTTATCATTGCCAATTGAAGGAGAGAAATATGAGATATGTACCGATGCCTCTGGTATTGGCCTCGGGTGTGTATTGATGCAAAATGGGAGAGTCATTACATACTCTTCCCGACAATTAAAGAAACACAAAGATAACTACCCGGTTCATGACTTAGAACTGGCCGCGGTAGTATTTTCTCTAAAGATCTGGAGACACTATCTCTACGGAGAATAATTCACTGTATACTCCGATCACAAAAGCCTCAAATATCTATTTTCCCAGAAAGAACTAAACATGCGACAAAGGCGTTGGCTCGAGTATCTCAAGGATTTCGACTTCTCTATACAGTACCATCTCGGTAAGGGTAATTTTGTAGCTGATGCCCTTAGTCGAAAGCCAAGAGCAATTTTGGCCAACTGTATGATACAAGAATGGAAGTTGCTAGAGAAATTCTCTGGGCTCAATATCAATACAGATGAGAAGAACATGTGTATTATTCTATCTCATATGTGTCTACTTCCAGATTTGCTACCTGAAATTAAGAAGCTTCAAGAAGAAGATCCCGCACTAGTGGAGATAAAAGGCAAGCTGGACGAGAGACTTGATTTCAAGCTGGCACCCGATGGAAGATTGCTATTTCATGAACGGACATGTGTGCTTGACTGTCCTGAATTGAAGAAGAAGATTCTTGAAGAAGCTCACCGATCGAGGTACACGATCCACCCTAGAGCCACTAATATGTACCAAGACTTGAAAAGAACTTTCTGGTGGCCTAATATGAAAAGGGAGGTAGTGGACTTCGTATCTCGCTGCCTGACATGTCAACAAGTGAAGGCGGAACATCAGAAACCCGTTGAAAAATTGCATTCGCTAGATATTCCCAAGTGGAAGTGGGAAGATATTGGCATGGACTTTATCATGGGTTTGCCCAAGTCTAGGGGCAGACATGATGGAATTTGGGTAATCATCGACCGTCTAACTAAATCGGCCCATTTCTTACCCATCAAAAGCCGATGGTCAGTCGATGTACTTGCTGCCCTGCATATTAAGAAGATCGTTAGATTACATGGAGTTACGGTGTCAATTGTATCCGACCGAGACCCATGCTTTACCTCTTATTTCTGGAAAAGTCTACAACACTCTCTGGGGACGAAACTCAACTTCAGCACTGCATTCCATCCCCAGACAGATGGAAAGACTGAAAGGACAAATCAAGTTGTGGAAGATATGTTAAGAGCATGCATTATAGACTTCGGCGGAAGCTGGCATGACCACTTACCCTACCCGAGTTTGCATATGATAATAGCTATCAAGCCAGTATCCAGATGGCACCTTTCGAGGCACTGTATGATAGGAGTTGCCGATCTCTAATATGCTAGGATGAAGTTGGTGAAAAATAAATTCTAGGCCCAGATATGGTAAGAGATTCTACCGAGAAGATACACCTTATTCGAGAAAGGCTAAAGATAGCACAGTCCAGGAAAAAATCTTATGCTGACAACAGCAGATGAGATTTAGAATTTCAAGTCGGAGATCATATTTTTCTCAAGGTATCTCCCGGCCGAGGTAGTAGAAGATTCGGTGTTAAGGGCAAACTAACACCAAGGTTTATTGGTCCATTCGAAGTGTTGGAAAGAGTAGACGAGGTGACTTATCGCATCGCCCTACCTCCGCAACTATCAGAGGTGAACAACATATTCCATGTTTATATGCTGAAGAAATACGTGCACGATCCTTTCCATGTCATTGACCATAATGACTTAGTAATACAGAAGGATCTTACCTACGAGCAGAAGCCAATGAAGATTCTCGACCGAGAAGTTCGAGTTCTAAGAACAAGATGATCCCTATGGTGAAAGTCCAATGGAATCGATGCTTAGAACAAGAAACTACATGGGAAACTGAGGAGTCAATGAGAAGAAGGTTTCCGGAGCTATTTTCGGAGCTATTCTAGTCTGTAAGTTCTTACCATCTCTATGTCTCTGTATATACAGTTGAATTTGGGGACAAAATTTTTTTAAGTGGGGGAGGCTGTAGCACCCCCAATAAAATAATAGAGAAATTAAAACTTCTTCCTAAATAATCCTACATGAAGGCCTTATATATAGAACCCAACCTTATGAGGACTACTATATAAATGTACAATCCCAACATCACTTTATGCCAACACATGGGTAGTACGTAAGTGGGGTTTCCTTTTCCAACACAAAGGGAATGGGTGCCCTTTTACCAGGGCGCCATTCACCAAAATGAAGTCCCCACAAAAGGCGTCAATTCCCTTGGGGCCACCATCCCACTATAGTATTAATATATATATATACACCATGAAGGCCAACACGTGAAAGGTTGCAGTTTTATCTAAAGCCATGAAGAATGAACGCCCTCATGCAGAGGCATCATTTAAATGAATAAGATCACCCAATTAATGAGCGACCATTTACCAAGGCGCCATTTCCAAAGTGCTTCTAGAAGGTTGAGGCACGAACAACCTCATTTAGCTGGCAAAGCAGCATCCTCTACCATGGACAACAATGATCTAGGATCTTGTTCCCCAACTGGACCCGCAAGGCAATAAACCAATGCCTTGCATTGGCAACTAGATTTTCCTATAACTATTCCCCTCCGTAGCACAGGCAAAGGCTACTGCCATTATCAGTGCTGCGTGCAGAAGGGAATATTTCCATTCTTTCCCTCGAAAGACGTAAAGGAGCGTCCTTCTACACTCTACGTCCTGCTGCTGGAGCTTTAAGGCGGCGGAGAATGTGTGGCTTCATCCTTGGATTTCTTATTCTTTCATCTATACCACGTATACTCCTCCAAAAAGGTAGGTTTTCTCAAGTTCTAGCCCAACCCGTAGCTAAAATAGGATAACACAACATGCTAGTATAATCCATCTGTCATGCCATGCAACCTGTTCGTGTAGGATGTCACACGAGTTTTAAGTAGAACATACTCTATAGCATGTTACATGGGTTTTATGTAGAACAACCATAGCCTGTTACACTAATTTTTATATAGTCTGTTACATAGTCTGTTATACTATTTTTTTACTGGATTTGAACATATCCTATCACCCTAGTTTTTTTATAGCCTTAAACGATCATGTTTTAGCCCTAGTATATAACCTCTGTTACAAGAGATACATACTTGTTTTAAAAACCCAGAAAGTCCAGCCCTCAATTGAATAGTGCCCCAAGCCAGGGCGCCATTTCCTGAGGGGGCACCCCAAGCCAGAGCGCCATTTAATTGAAGACACTATGAAGTGTCGTCAATTCATTTCTAGCAATTTTCTGCAATTATTAATCAACACATTCAAAAATGTATATCTATTGAACTAAACCATAAAATTCCTGCATGAATATATTTCTATGATCCTCATATTTTTCTATACATGTCCATGTCCTTAATTCCTGATTCGGAGAAACTCTGAAAACATGAACAGTAACTTGTATCTCAGAACGTACCTCTCTGATGCGAAGCATGACTCAATTGACAAGGGACTCAATTGGTGACTCTCTGCGGAGTCTTCAATTAAATGAAGACACCTCCAAGGGGTGCCATTTACCAGAACCCTTTACACCAAATAGCGACACCCCCAGGGGTCTTCAATTAAATGAAGGCATTCTGAGGGGGCGCCAATTCCATTTTTAGAGAAAACATAAACACCGCATTAGAAAATCTATATCCATGAAACTAAAACCCAACAATTTTGCATGAGCATGATTCTGAACTCCCAAGAGTTTTCTCTACCTATTCATATCCTTGCTTCCTATTTTCTTGAAACTTGTACAGTATGAATAGTGTTATGAGTCACAGAATGTACCTGCCCAGTGTAAATCACCCAAGAACAATTGGCGCCCCAAGCCAGGGCGCCAATTCATCAAATAGCGACACCCCGAGGGGTCTTCAATTAAACGAAGACTTCCTGAGGGGCGCTAATGGCCTTCTGAATATATATATAATTCCTGAAAGATGGCTAACCCCAGGGTGCCAATTACCTGAAAGGGTGGGCAACCCCCAGGCGCCAATTGTCTAAAAGATGGGGCAACCCCCAGGCGCCAATTCCCTGAGAGTAGGGATAACCCGCAGGCGCCAATTCAGTATGTTAGCCGTATGACTAGTCCCGTGATTCCTATCGAGATAACCCTAGTACAAATTCCTGCATCATATATTTTCGAACTCCATTCATGGAATCTTCCTTATATTCCTACAATGGTCAACCCTTGAAATTCTATATTAACTATAAATGAGAGTGGATGTCAAAAGTAATACATGAAATGTTGTGCATATAGGGCCCAGTCTGGTCCTGGGAGGAGCACCCGAAGGTACTTGTACCCATGGGAGATTATTGACCATGATGTTTGGCATTGCACCGAAGTACTTGCTTGACTTGCTTGACTTGAGACACTCCACACATACTCTCTCTACTTGCTTGACTTGACTTGTGTGGCCCGGAACGGGCAATACTTGACTTGCGTGGCCTGAAAAAGGGCAAAATACTTGCTTGATTGAAATAGCCAATTCTATTGACACGCACTTGATATTACTTACTTGAACACGAATTTTACTTGCTTGTACATGAGATTTTACTTGTACATGAGTTCTTACTTGTACATGAGTTCCTGCTTGCCCGAAAAGTGGCATCTACATCTATAAAGTTCTTGATATCCTGCTTGGTCAAATACTTGAAATCACGCAATACTCTCTTTATACAGTTCTTGATCTCTTATTGTTCATCATGCATAGATTTACCTGTATACCTAATTTTCTTACTTGTACAACATGCATAGCTATACTGGTAATACATGTAACCTGTAAATCACTTAAAGATTGCTCGAACTTGAGATGTAATTCCTACTAAGCGATTCGCTCATCCAGTTGTTTCCTAACATTTTTCAGGTAATTCAGATAGCGACATCCACCTAAATGGGAATGAGACCGAGTGAAGAGTGCTAGAGTCACCGATCATCTACTGTCAGCTAGTCGTGTCTTTTGATTTTCTTGAGTCCTTTATGTATTTACAGTTATACCAGTCTAGTTGATTGAAGCTTGTTAAGGTTTGTTGCCCAGTATTTAGCTTTGAATAAGGAATGTCATGGATTAGAATTATCACCCATTGGTTATTTGGATAATTGTCATCTTGGACATTGGTATTATTTGAGAATTTAATCTTGGTTATGATTTAGATAATTTTCACACTCTGTCTTTGTCAAAAAAAAATGTATACTGCTCTGATTGAATGGTTCTATATAAGCTTTCCATGACCCGGGTATCTTCTGCGCTCGGGGCGTGACAGGTAAAGCCAACATCTAAACATCATCCCGCAGCTTGAATATAAATATTTGCAAAAATAAAAAAAGAATAAAAAGAGAGAGAGAGAGAGAGAGAGAGAGAGAAAAGAAAAAAAAAGAGAGCCTATTCTGGTGGCAGGCACTAATAAGAAAAAAAAAGAAAAAAATAAGATGAAAGATCCTGATGGCCCTATCCGTTGAGGGAATGGACACTCCTCTTATATCCTGATTTGTACCAGATAAAACTACCATCGTGGGATTTGTTTGGTGGAGCGAACTACTCATCCCATCCCTGAGGAGGTGAGCGCACTCCTACACCCCACCTTGGTCTGTTCAAAAAAAAAAAGAAAAAAATCAATGAAGGGTGATACACCCGCACGGCATTTCAATGTTAGGGCCACCCAAGTTGGCAGCTCAAAAAAAAGGGAGCAAAAAAAAGACAAATCATGAGGCAAGGAGGGAGAATAAAATGTCCGTCCCGTTTATGGAGACCGGGAGGACTTCGGTATCGCAAATATCAACATAAAATGGCCCATTGGGATGCATGGTGCCTTGCTGTCTTCCCATCCTACGGGGATATTCCCCGTTTGTCCCACCGGGATTGACCCTCTACCCTTGGTATGGGTCCTGTGCCCCGGCCAATGCATTCTCATTGCCCTTTGGCGTTCAATCGGCAATCACTCAAATACGCCAATAAATGTCACATTTCTCCAACGGGGCTCTCGCGCCGCTGCTGTTTCGGACTTCCTGCCCAACGTGGGCTCGTAAAACCTTTTCCTTGGCACGAGGCACTCCGCCCTTATCGAGCTATAAAAATTCCCTTCTGTCCAGCCAGGCTGCGTCCATAAAACCTTTTCTCATTGGCCTGAGGCACTCCGCCCTAGCCAATCTAAAAAATTATCCTCTCTCCCACCAGTCCCGCGAGGCTGTGTCCATAAAGCCCTTTTCATTGGCTTGAGGCACTCCGCCCTAGCCAAGCTAAAATTACCCTTTGTCCTACCAGTCTGTGTCCATAAAACATTGTCTCTGATACGAGGTACTCCGCCCTTACCGAGCTCTATAAGTTACCCTTTGTCCCACTGGGCCAAGTTCAAAAAAAAAAAAACTCTTGTCCCTTGGCATGAGGCACTCCGCCCTTGCCGAGCTCCAAAATTACCCCCAGCCCCACAGGTGCAATAAGCAATCAAATTCATCAATAGTCCCACCGAATAAAATACCCTGCATCGCAAATGAGTCTGCACCAGGGGGCTAATAATAATAATAATAATAATAATAATAATAATAATAATAATAAACACAAAAAATGAAATGGATGAATAAAAAATGAACGATGAAATGAAAATGATGGATAAAAAATAAAAAATAATAATAAAAAATTAAATAAAAATAATAAAAATGAAATAAAAAATAAAAAATCCAATAAACTCAATAAATCTAACAAAATAAAAACAATCACCATCAATAAAAAAATTTAAAAAAACTAAAAACAAAAAAACTAATCAATCCAATGGGCTCAACAAAAAAAAGAAAAAAATTAAACTTGGAGAGGGGGAAAATCAACCGCCCATGAGCACCGCCCAACTAGGTCAAATGTGACCCAACCAGACCCAGCTCACTAAAGTGACAGCCTCTGTCGGGGCCCACTTACTTTAAGCCCAATAGTCACTTGGAACAGCGCTTCCTAGGCGGCCCTAGGGTCCAAGGTTTGTAAAGACTTGAGGCGGCCTTGAGGCGTTTTGTCAAAGCCTCACGAGGCATAAGCCTTAAAACCTAACGAGGCGTAAGCCTCATTAATTAAGAAAAAGTATTTAAAAAATAAAAATAAAATATATTTAATTAAAAATTAGATAGACATTTCATATAGATATTCCCTCCATAATGTTATTTTTTTAATCCTTGTTCTGAACGTCTGATTATGGGTTTTTTACATGTGTAAGAACTAGGACCAAGGTTGGCTTATCTAAGACAAGTTTGAAGAGCCCGTTCGTCTTCGTGAGTTCTCATTTTTCTTCCTTGCACAGGCCGCCAAGCGCCAACACAGCATGGGAAGTTCACGAAGCCATAAGCATCTTCCCTTCTTTTGCCGTAAAACACTTAAACCCAATTTTTTTAATACATTTCATTGAATCCCAACCATTTATTTCCTTCACCTTTAACGCATGCGCCTTACACCCGCCTCACAGCCTCACCGCCTTAGCTCACCTTATCAAATTAAAAACTTAAGCCTCATGTTTTTTATTAAAGGCGCATGCCTTGAGGCTTTTTTTGAGCGCCTCACCTCAAGGCGTGCGCCTCACGGCCTCAAGGCAACGCCTTTTAAAACAATGCTAGGGTCCGGAAGCCCGAGCAACGGATCGGTCGGGAAGACCCCTATGGGGACCTGGAACAACCTACCCGAGCTGTGTGCTTATCGCTCGGGATGATATCTCAGGTGAGTATTTAGGCTCGGGCCGACTGTTGGAAGCTCATCTAAGCGTCCGTTACGTGCCCGACGGAGACGGGGAACTGTGGATGCACTTTTTATTTAAAATCGTTGGTTGTTCGTTTATTGGGTTTATTAAGTGTGTGGGCGTGCCAGTCACAAAGTGACAATTTATTGTGCGCTCGATCTGACTAGTCAGACGATTGTGTAGTTCATGTCGGGACTGAGAACCCGCCGTACTGTAAAGGTTACGACGTTAATTACATCCCCTCGGAGAGGGGAAAACCCTTGATTGATTGCCAGGAAAAGGGGCCCGATGGCCAGGAAATTAATGCATAGAAAAACTATTAAGAAATGTTGAAGTCCTCGCACGAGGGTGTGAAGAAAGTATCTGAGCCTATGTCGGTCATGTGTTGACCATTTTAATGTTTGGACGACTGTCCGGCTTGAGAATAGCGTAATCGTTGCGGGAAAATCGGAACATGTGTACGTCGGGATACGACAGATTTATTGTTCAATGGAATGGAAAACGTCCAGTTAAATCTCCGGTTAAAGCGGTCGGAAACCAAGAAGTTTGTCGGCCCGATGCAAGATCAAGTTGCGACCATACTGCGGTGGGCCCCCCGCGGTCGAAGTCGGGCTCGCGTGGGCTTCGTCAATGTTCCCGGTGCAAAGGGGGCAACGGGAAAGTGTCCCGGGACTAGATTCCGAAACGAAGACATGTGCAGAGATAGCTAGCTATAGGCCTAGGATGTGGGTCAGGCAATGACCATGGTTGGGGCGAACCCGAGGTCCAAACGCGACTCACGAAGGTCTTATTGATATTCCCATGCAAAGGGTCCGGGGATGACGAGAGCCTTCTCGTTCCATTCAGATTTTGTCGGTCATACACGGACCATTTTATGTTCGGACAAAGATCCGTATAGAAAACAAGACGGTGGCGGGAGTGAATCCGTGCAAATGTCTGCCGTGAGTACGTCAAGTTTAATGCAAGCGCGGGATTAGATCCCGGTATATATGTCTGTCGCTAATGGACCATTCATCGTTCGGACGAGAGTCCGCATTTGAAGCGTCGAAGACAACAACAAAACCACACGGATGTCTGCCGTAGGTATGACAAGTTTAATGTGGGTGCGGGATCGGATCCCGATAAGGACGGGTCGAGCTAACGAACTATCGGCCCGGGATAAGATCGGATCATGGTCACGTTCGGGCGAGGGCTCCCGAGATCCAAGTCCGACCTAGTGGGGCATCATTGCTTTTCTCTTCAAACACAGTCCGGGGAAGCGGATTGTTAGGTGTGGAGCCCAAACTCGCCAACGTGCGCCCTCGCACGCGAATCGACCTACGCGGTTAGGTTGCGGGGTTCGACCAACGCGGTCAGGTCGCAGGGGTCAAGGGGGCAGTGCCCTCGGAACAAAATTTTAATTAAGGCGCGGGTGATAGAGTTTCTTTTATTCTTTTATTAGCATGATTGACCTTTTATTATTATTTTTTTGCTTATTTATTCCCCTTTGTATTAAGGAGGCGTGCCGGTTTAGCGAAGGAAGAGGATGGCGCCATTTTAGAGTTCAAAGGAGGAAATGGGGCGCCATTTTAAGGTGAACAGTGAAGGACAAATGCGTTCCGATTTAGGACGTTAAAGGGGGGGGGGGGCGCCGGTTTAGAGGGCGCCGGATTAGTAGGATGCCAAGGGCAAGGAGGGCGCGCCGTTTTAACGGGATGCCAAGGGAAATAAGGGCGCGCCGCTTTTGGCCGCGCCGGAATAGGATGTGTAGGAAGAGGGGTATACAATCAAATTGGCGCGCCGGTTTAGAGGGCACCGGATTAACGGGATGCAAAGAGGGCGATGGGGTTCTGAGAGGAAAGTTGAAACGGCGTGAAGGAACAGTGGCCGTGCCATTTTAAGCCACGCCGGGATAACTGTGCGGGGGGTGTTTCGAAGCCCTGTTCGCTGCGTTCTCTTTTATTTCACCTGTGGGTGGGTTTTATGATTCATTTATTGACTGTTCTCGATGTTCTTGGCCCCTGGCGGGAATCAGGCAGCACCTCCCCCGGACCTGGGCTTGCCAGAGAGAAGCGAAGGCCACCAAACGGATTGCTCCGGGGTGACCCTCAAAACATCGGAGTGGCCTCACGGCGGTCCGAACCCAAATGTGAGTGTGGAGCGCTCGAGGGCCAGCCTACGAGAGCGACCACAACTCACGGGCGATGATTCTTCGACATGAGACGGGTGTATGCCACAAGAGGCCATGAATGTTCACCCTTCATATGGGTTCCTTTGAAGGCCATGCCATGGGAAGGCAAGCTTCGAGAGGCCCCGGGTGAGCGAAAGATAGGGAGATGCGGAGAGAAAACAATGTTGTGCCCCTTGTGCTTTGTTGATGATGTGGTGTTTTAATGATAGCAACATGAATGAGTCACCACATTGAATGATAGTAACATGAATGTTTATAACTGATATGAATGTTTATAACTAATATACTCTGTGGAAAATGCATATGACTGTGACTGGTATATTATCTGGAGAATGCATGTGTTCTGTCTGCATAAGTCTATTCACTGCATGTGTTTTGTCTGCAAGTCCATACATTGCATTCGCCAAGCCTATACATCGCTCACTTGCATGATCATCAAGTCTGCACATTGGTAAAGTCTGTACATCGCCTTCAAAGCCTTCTGTTGAAACCTCAAGTCTGTACAGCCTGAGAGTGTGTCTCACTGACCGTCTCATGCAAGTCTATACATCACTGTTCATGCATAGAGTCACCGTCTCATTTAGCGTCTCGTATGCATATAGTAAGTCTATACATCGCTACAGTAACGCAAGTCTATACATCATCCGTCTCATGCATTATCTTAGGCTAAGTCTGTACAGCCTACCGTCTCATGTAGCGTCTTATGTTAAGTCTGTACAGCGCTGTTCATATGCTTCCAAGTCTGTACATTGCATCGTCTCAACTTGCGTCTCACTAAGCATATATTTACTGTAAAGTCTATACAGACTTCATCGTATTAGAGAACGTCTCATGCCTTTGCCAAAGTCTGTACACTGATGTCTTTACCTACGTTGAGCATCAAAGTCTATACATTGGCAGCACTGGGCAAGTCTATACATTCCCAGCCTTTACCTACGTTCATAACCCCAAGTTCATACATTGGTTCAATCTTCCAAGTCTATACATTGGAATGTGTTCAACTGAAGTCTATACATCCTTCAAGGGTCCAAAGTCTATACATCGCCAGTGCATTCCTTGGATTGAAGTCTGAACATTGTTTCAGGAGCTCAAAGTCTATACATCCACTGTTGAACATCAAAGTCCACACATCGCCTCATTTCTTCAGAGTTTATACATCCACAGTGGAACCTTAAGTCTGTACATTGGGCTTTCATGTAAAGTCTATACATCGGTTGGGTTGTGCATGCATTGTCTCGCAAAGTCCATACATTGCATATGTTCATCAAAGTCTGTACATCGAGTGAAGTCTGGTGAAGTCTATACATTGGTCTTCACACCTGAAGTCTATACATTCGATGTGCATGGTCTTGAAGCATTTAGGAAGTCTGTACATCCTTCAATGTATTGCATGCATCGTTCGTGAAGTCTGTACACTGTGCATATTAGAGTTGAAGTCCATACATCGTCAGTTGTCTGTCATGTCTTCATATTGCCCAAGTATGTACAGCGAGTGCCTTCATATATGAAGTATGTACATTGCACAGCACTGCATACATGATGTCTATACATTGGGCAGAGACGCATAAAGTCTATACAGTGCCTCAGGCTGAGCAAGTCCATACATTGGTCGGTGGAAAGTCTGTACATTTAGAAGTCTGTACATCCACCGTCTTCCTCAGCGTCTCATGCATAAGTCTGTACAGTCAGTGCAGGTTAAGCATCGTCTCATTTTGCGTCTCAGTTTGCAAAGTCTATACATTGCTGCTGAACGCAAGTCTATACACTACACTGGAGTATGCATCTCATGCAAGTCTGTACATCGCATTTGACGAAGGCATTGAAGTCTATACATTGGCCTTAAGCTGAAGCCTGTACATTCGTTTGGGACCATGTCTATACATTGCCTTTGGGATCTAAAGTCTATACAGTCTGAAGTATATACATTGCTTCACAACGTGAAGTCTATACAATGCCATAGCTCTGCTTATGTGAAGTATATACATTGCTTTAGCTTCACTAAGTCTATACATTGCTTCACCTTCACAAGTCTATACAGCGAAGTCTATACACTGCAATACATATACTTAATCCGATACTCTGTCCGACAAGTGCTCTGCTCGTGAGGCTAATGAAGAGCACGTGTTCCGAGGATAAGGAGAGTGCCCAGATGATGACACGTGTGCTGAAGCTTGCTGGATGCTGCCACGTGGTCCGAATTCTTAGGGCGAGAACTGTGGAAGCCACACGCGCCCTGGCTACTGCTGCTGCTGCCGCTATATATACGAGCCTTCTTCCACAGAAGAAGACTGATCGAAATTGATAGAGCAGAAGCTGTGAAGAAAAAGCAGAGTGCAGAGAGGTCTTCGATCCAGAGAAGAAAAAAGAAGAGAAGAGAAGGAGAAGAAGAGAAAAAGAGAAGAAGAGAAAGAGAAGGAAAGAGAGATTGAGTGAGAGATCGAGAGAGCAGAGTGTGAAGAGAAGAAGAAGAAAGAGAGAGAGAAGAGAAAAGCAGAGAAGATCGTTCCCACTGGAAGTTGAATCAGATCCACTCCAGTCAGCTCTTTAAGAGCCACATTTTGTGCTTCACTGTTTACAACTTTCCGGTGCTGTTTGGTTCATATTTTCATTTTCTATTTTATCCTTTCTTCAAGCTGTTAGTCAGCGTTTGCAGAGGTGCTGCCTCTGGACGGGTTAAGCTGTAATCCCCAGCAGTTGCAGTGGTGGATTCCACTGGACAGCAAGCTGTGTTTCTCAGCGGGCGAGGAGGATTCCTCGGACGGCAAGCTGTGTTGCCCAGCGGTTGTATGGCAAGCTGTGATGCCCAGCTGTTCAAGCTGTGAGTCAGCGGAATCCACACTCTGGTTTGAGTGTGGGGTGGATGTAGGTCTGCTGGACCGAACCACCTAAAAACCCATTGTGCAGTGGTTTGATTTCTTGTGTGGTTGGCGCTAGATGAATGCTTAGGGGCGCTTTGGTTTGATGTTCTATAAGTGTTCATCAATTTGCTGCGCACACTATATGTTTGACTGTGGTTTAATTTCTTTTATCTGATTTCGCTAGATGAATGCTAGGAGCGCCTCAATTGGGTTTTCTGTCTGAATGCTTTAAGGCACAAGCTCCTTTGATTTGATTCAGTCTACAGTTTAGACTTGCTTAGGTTCACTCTATATATCTGCAATGTTTTTTTAATTCCGCATTTCTGATTGCTTTAGATTTTAATTGGGCGAAGTTTTTTTAAAGGGTGTATTCATTCACCCCCCCTCTGAATACTGCACCGAACCCAACACTTGGTATCAGAGCGGGTCTCTGACTGAACAGATCTAATAATCTGCAGAGGATCCTGGTAATTGTTGGTGCATTTCAGAGTGGGTCTTTTGGAACCGTTTGTTGATTTATTGTTTTAGTGCTTTACGTTGATAATCTGGTTTACTGCATTTCTGTTTGGTGCATTCCAGAGTGTGTTTTCTATGTTCATTGTTTAGCTTCACTGAGTTAGTGCTTTCCCGTGCTTATCTGGTTGTGGTGTTTTCTGGTCGATTACTTTGTGCTTTGAGTCTGCTTGTTATCTGCTTTGATGGCTAATCCTCCGATATTCAGAGGTGATGACCTTGGCCCATGGCTGGAAAAGTTGCATCGGTATGTAAGCACAACCGATCCTGACTTGTGGAAGGTAATGACTCACGGTCCATACAAACTGTCAAAGGATAAATCCAAATGGACCAAGAAGGATAAGCTGAAAGACTCTGTCAACACTAGAGCTGTAGTTTTATTAAAAGAATCAATTGACAGATCTCTAATCGAATGCATTTCCTCCTGCAGGTCTGCCAAAGACATTTTGGAAAAACTAAAGCTAATCAGAAATCACAGCAAATGTTTGATGGCTGATCGGAGAAATGCTAATGATGAAACTTCATCCGAGGTAAGCTCTGAATTTGGAGAACTTTCAATTGATAACCTATGGAATATAAATGAGGAACTCAATAATAAATGTGAACAATTGAAATCTGAAAAGAAAAAATTGAAAAAGGAGATGTTGTACGAAATAAGAGAACTGAAATGTGAAAATGCAAAACTAAGAGATAGTCTGAAAAGCGATGAAAATTCTTGTAAGGCATGTGCTATTTTAGAAGACATGATAAATGAGTTTGATCATGATGGTAAATTGCAAAAGGAAGTAATCAAATCTCTAGAAATTGAAAAACAAACATGCTTAGACAAAATGTCAGAAATTGAGAATCAACTGAATGATAAGAAAAATGAGCATCTAAAAGGCATGCAAGAACTGACTGAAGTTAATTCTGAACTGGATAAATTGAAACTTGAGAATAAAGAATTTCAGAAGAAAAGTGAAAATCTTGAAGCTGAAATAGATAAAGTCAACAAGGAAAGTATGCATGCTTCCTCTCTAAAATCTAATTGTGATATGTGCTCAGCACTAAGAGAACGTAATGAAGATCTTTATAGTGAGAATGAATGGCTGAGTAAACAAATTGTCTCACTTAAAGAGGATCACAAAAACTTAGTTGCGGAGAAAATTAAAGTGGAAGAAAGAGAAGAGGAACTAATTGAAAAACTAAAACTGATATCTGGAAGAGAAAGATGTGCTGGTAATGGAATTCATGCAAAAAATTTTGAGGAAGAAAACAATGAACTGAAGAATAAAGTTAAAAAACTAAAGCTGTTAAACACTGGCTTATCTGAAAGACTTCTCACAATAGAAAAAGGAAAAGTTGTCCATGATGAAGAATCACAAACTTTGAACATTCTGGAACAAGAAATTGAGAAGTATAAAACTGCAAATAAAGTCTTAAGTGAATGTGTCAATTGCAGTGAACAGGAGATAGCCAGTTATGAGCTTCACATAACATCTTTGGAAAACAAGATTCAGGATCTAGAAAAATTAGCATCCAATTCTGCTAAGAATGAAAGAAAAGTAAAAACTGTTGTGAAAATGAAGGATGACAATTCAAGAAAGGGGACAAATTGTAATTCTGATGTTAAGAAAATTACTAGAAACCAGCTATACACTACTTTTGTGAAAAGCTCTGATGTAGCTGGTACTTCAAGGCAATCCCCAAAACAAAATGAAGATCAGAAATCACCTTCAAAATCTGTCTTTCAGTTCAAAGCTCAGAAAATTGAAAAGCAAACAAAACCTGTTGAGAATAATCAGAAATTGAAAAGAAAAAGTCAAACAAAGAAGGCAAAGAATAATTCCGGTTATACTCTGAAATTTATTAGCTCTGCTGAATCTGATGCTTGTTGTACTCATTCGCATGCATCTAGGAATTCATATGATAGAAACCATGCCCCTAGGAAATCTGATGCATCTTGTTATTACTGTGGTAAGCATGGGCATATCATGGATGATTGCAGAATATTAAAAGAGGATGAGCATGCAAATGAAGAAATGCATTCTAGGAATTTATCTGGTAGAAACCATGCCATTAAGAAATCTGATGCATCTTGCTACTATTGTGGTAGGCGTGGTCATCTAATGAATGCATGCTTTAAAATGAAAGAAGACAACAATGTGAACTCTAAATTTTTCACACATGCTCATGACCCACATAGATATAGATCTATTTCAGGCCAGCATATCATTTGTTTCACTTGCAACAAGCCTGGGCATAAGGCTAATGAGTGCTGGTCAGGAAATCATTGGGGTAAAAATAAATCAAGAAGCAAGCATCTTAAATGCTTTGAATGTGGTAAGTATGGGCATGCAGTCAAAGACTGCTGGCATGCTCAAGGAAATAGATTGAACTCTAAATATGTAAAATTCCCTACTTTCTATGATTATGCTAGAAATAACTTGAGAGATAAAAGGAAAAACTCTGCATGTTTTGAATGTGGTAAGCTAGGCCACAAAGCTGCCAACTGTCGGTTGGCTGAGTATGGAAAGAAAAATTTTCATGTGAATAAAAGAAATACTCATGCTCATACACATAATTTTCATACTCATATGCATGCACATGGGCATCATGTTTCTGCTAACATGAAGAATAAAAACAAAAATTATGTGGCTTCATGTTATTATTGTGGAAAAACTGGACACTCAATGTTTGAGTGTAATCTAATGGAATATGATGATCATGTTGCTAAAAGACTGTTTAGAACACTTGTTAGGGCTCATACAGGACCCAAGACAGCTTGGGTCCCTGCAGGATCAAATTGATTAACATATTACAGGTGTGCCTTGGAATAAATAAAGAGGGGTAAAATAAACCAAGGCACTCAACAGGAAGACACCCCAAGATTCTACTTTTCAGGTCTGTTCTGAATACTCATCTTAAATTCTGCCTTCTAAATTTGTGTGCTTCAGTTGATTGCATATCATGACAATTCAGTTTGATGAAATTGTGAAGTTGAAATGATTGAATATCATGTTGATTTGTTGATGTCAAACTGAAGATTTCTAAAATGTTGATTTGTTGATGGTAATTCTCCTCTCTCTGATTTGCATGAATCATATCTGAATGAATATTTGAAATCATGTGATGTGCTTTCAATACATTTCATGCATATAGACAGGGGGAGTCCAACTATTTTTGTTTAATGCATATAGGACTGCTTTGCACTGCATTTCATGCATAACCTTGGTATATCAAATGGTATGCTACTAAAAGACAGGGAAATCTGCTTGGAGGTTCATATCATGTGTGAGATGGTCTTTATGACCAGGTTCTCCGCCTAGTACCATGGGTCCTGTCTTCATGTAGAGCAATGTCCTGCATATAATTAAATTTGAAAAATCTGAAAAATTGAAATGAAATTGATGCATTTGATAAATTTTCTCTCTGATTGAACAAAGCATGAATTCCTCTTGAGCATATTCTAAAATCATGAGTAGTTCATTAACTGTATTTCATGCACTTTGTTAAGAGGAGTTTGACTGATGTTGCATATGAAGGGTAGTGCATATCATAAATTTTTTTGAAAAACCTAAAAAGAAATTCATTGCATCTAGACAGGGGGAGCATTTAGAATTGGTGTTTTGATTGTCACCTCTTGAACACCTCTTGTCTAGTATATGATCAACTCTCATCTGATGTCTTTTTTTCTCTCTTGAAAAAATGATTCTGCCATCAGATATTTGTTGAGCTGTTAAAGAAGAGCTTCTTTCAACTCCATTCATGATACTATCTGTCAGCTGATCAGTCTGAATTCCAGACTCAGCTAATATTTGTTGATAAACACTCTTCAAATGCTCTTCTCTATTGCTGATTTACTCTTGCACCAGCTTATACCCACCTTTCACATTCTTCTCAGCTGGTGTGACTGATCTGTTTCTTCAATTGATTTGTTGGTCAGCTAAACTTACTTTTCTGATCTGAGGAACTTAAGCTGCATGTCATGCAATTCAGTCTGAGAACATTGTAGAAATTTCTAACATATAGGTTTAAGAATTATGACTGAATCAGACTGATATAAGATTAATGTATTCCCAGATTTGTAATTAAATGAATTGAAAATATCTGAATGATAATGTTTAATAAACTTTAACCACTTATGTCATGTAATCCTCAAACTCTCTCATCTGATATCTGAAAATTTGAAATCAAGGCTCTTTGATAGAGATACATAGAGTGAGTTCTGTGGTTAAACATTAACTTGAAAAATGTTGACTAAATAAAAATTATCAATTCAGAGCAATGTCTTGGTCACCGAGAAACTGGGTTCTTTGTCAATGAAATAAAGTAACTCACGTCATGAAGTGCCATAGTTATCTCTGATGAAAATTTATTATCAAAACCTGATAGAGCAATGGCAAAATTGTGTTGAGCAGCTAGGGAGTCTGGCCTCTAATCAAGATGTCTCCTCATGCAAAAAGACACTTATATTGCTAACTCTGGTCTCAATGTTGAGAGGCAATGACAGTTATCACTCTGAGTAACTGGGTCACTTCAACTAAGACTTGTTGTGCCTCATGTAAAAAGGTGTTGATCAACTTAAAGTGCTCAGGAAAAATATAATGTGCTTCAAACAAAAATATTGAAAAGTCTGTCAACTCATATTCTTGGATAAAGTGTTTAACATCAATACTAATCTGTGTAACTCTTGAAAGAGTCATTGAGATCATGTGTGTAAGATAAAAGATGATTGTTTCTGAGTGCTTCCTGAATATTTGGTTCACCTTTATTAAAACTTGGATTCAGATATGAATATTGAGTTTAATTTGACAAATTTGGTATACATCAAAATTAAATCAGATTGGTTAAGCTGCAAATTCATAACCCCTTATGATAGAAGAGTCTAATCTTATTAAGACTTATTGTTGTGATGGATGCTTTAAAATTTCTCATGATCAGATTCTTTTCAGTCAGCCTGATCAACGTCTTGCTAATGAGTGATTCATTGAGATGTATTGTGCTTTGACTATTTCTCACCCTTACCCATGGCTAAATCTTACATTATCAGTTGATCTACACTGTTGGAATCTTCCATCCTGTTTCACAATCAGCTCTGGTTCTGTTTCATTCTGTTCATGTAACCAGAATTCAGATTCCTTGTATTGACAGATTTGAGCTGGATTTATTGGATAACCAGAGTTCATTCCTGTGCTTCAGGGGGTGTTTTGGTTTATCTGCAGTTAAGGGGAGAGTAGTCAATCATGCATGTTGATAGGGGGAGAGCTGTTTCATTGTCATAAGAGAGAACTTCATTTTAATGAACCATGACTCATTCTCTGAATTTATGTGCTGTCTTTGTGTGCTGAATTTGTCTCTCAAACCATTTCCCTTCTTTTTGATTATGTCAAAGGGGGAGAATAGTTTGACGAGTCAGTGGGACTCATCATGTTGCCATCATCAAAAAGGGGGAGATTGTTGTGCCCCTTGTGCTTTGTTGATGATGTGGTGTTTTAATGATAACAACATGAATGAGTCACCACATTAAATGATAGTAACATGAACGTTTATAACTGATATGAATGTTTATAACTGATATACTCTGTGAAAAATGCATATGACTGTGACTGGTATATTATCTGGAGAATGCATGTGTTCTGTCTGCATAAGTCTATTCACTGCATGTGTTCTGTCTGCAAGTCCATACATTGCATTCACCAAGCCTATACATCGCTCACTTGCATGATCATCAAGTCTGCACATTGGTAAAGTCTGTACATCACCTTCAAAGCCTTCTGTTGAAACCTCAAGTCTGTACAGCCTGAGAGTGCGTCTCACTGACCATCTCATGCAAGTCTATACATCACTGTTCATGCACAGAGTCACCGTCTCATTTAGCATCTCGTATGCATATAGTAAGTCTATACATCACTACAGTAACGCAAGTCTATACATCGTCCGTCTCATGCATTGTCTTAGGCTAAGTCTGTACAGCCTACCGTCTCATGTAGCGTCTTATGTTAAGTCTGTATAGCGCTGTTCATATGCTTCCAAGTCTGTACATTGTATCGTCTCAACTTGCGTCTCACTAAGCATATATTTACTGTAAAGTCTATACAGACTTCATCGTATTAGAGAACGTCTCATGCCTTTGCCAAAGTCTGTACACTGATGTCTTTACCTACGTTGAGCATCAAAGTCTATACATTGGCAGCACTGGGCAAGTCTACACATTCCCAGCCTTTACCTACGTTCAGAACCCCAAGTTCATACATTGGTTCAATCTTCCAAGTCTATACATTGGACTGTGTTCAACTGAAGTCTATACATCCTTCAAGGGTCCAAAGTCTATACATCGCCAGTGCATTCCTTGGATTGAAGTCTGAACATTGCTTCAGGAGCTCAAAGTCTATACATCCACTGTTGAACCTCAAAGTTTACACATCGCCTCATTTCTTCAGAGTCTATACATCCACAGTGGAACCTTAAGTCTGTACATTGGGCTTTCATGTAAAGTCTATACATCGGTTGGGTTGTGCATGCATTGTCTCGCAAAGTCCATACATTGCATATATTCATCAAAGTCTGTACATCGAGTGAAGTCTGGTGAAGTCTATACATTGGTCTTCACACCTGAAGTCTATACATTCGATGTGCATGGTCTTGAAGCATTTAGGAAGTCTGTACATCCTTCAATGTATTGCATGCATCGTTCGTGAAGTCTGTACACTGTGCATATTAGAGTTGAAGTCCATACATCGTCAGTTGTCTGTCAAGTCTTCATATTGCCCAAGTATGTACAGCGAGTGCCTTCATATATGAAGTATGTACATTGCACAGCACTGAATACATGATGTCTATACATTGGGCAGAGACGCATAAAGTCTATACAGTGTCTCAGGCTGAGCAAGTCCATACATTGGTCGGTGGAAAGTCTGTACATTTAGAAGTCTATACATCCACCGTCTTCCTCAGCGTCTCATGCATAAGTCTGTACAGTCAGTGTAGGTTAAGCATCGTCTCATTTTGCGTCTCAGTTTACAAAGTCTATACATTACTGCTGAACGCAAGTCTATACACTGCACTGGAGCATGCATCTCATGCAAGTCTGTACATCGCATTTGACGAAGGCATTGAAGTCTATACATTGGCCTTAAGCTGAAGCCTGTACATTCGTTTGGGACCATGTTTATACATTGCCTTTGAGATCTAAAGTCTATACAGTCTGAAGTATATACATTGCTTCACAACGTGAAGTCTATACAATGCCATAGCTCTGCTTATGTGAAGTATATACATTGCTTTAGCTTCACTAAGTCTATACATTGCTTCGCCTTCACAAGTCTATACAGCGAAGTCTATACACTGCAATGCATATACTTAATCCGATACTCTGTCTGATAGGTGCTCTGCTCGTGAGGCTAATGAAGAGCACGTGTTCCGAGGATAAGGAGAGTGCCCAGATGATGACACGTGTGCTGAAGCTTGCTGGATGCTGCCACGTGGTCCGAATTCTTAGGGCGAGAACTGTGGAAGCCACACGCGCCCTGGCTGCTGCTGCTGCTGCCGCTATATATACGAGCCTTCTTCCATAGAAGAAGACTGATCGAAATTGACAGAGCAGAAGCTGTGAAGAAAAAGCAGAGTGCAGAGAGGTCTTCGATCCAGAGAAGAAAAAAGAAGAGAAGAGAAGGAGAAGAAGAGAAAAAGAGAAGAAGAGAAAGAGAAGGAAAGAGAGATTGAGTGAGAGATCGAGAGAGCAGAGTGTGAAGAGAAGAAGAAGAAAGAGAGAGAGAAGAGAAAAGCAGAGAAGATCGTTCCCACTGGAAGTTGAATCAGATCCACTCCAGTCAGCTCTTTAAGAGCCATATTTTGTGCTTCACTGTTTACAACTTTCCGGTGCTGTTTGGTTCATGTTTTCATTTTCTATTTTATCCTTTCTTCAAGCTGTTAGTCAGCGTTTGCAGAGGTGCTGCCTCTGGATGGGTTAAGCTGTAATCCCCAGCAGTTGCAGTGGTGGATTCCACTGGACAGCAAGCTGTGTTTCTCAGTGGGCGAGGAGGATTCCTCGGACGGCAAGCTGTGTTACCCAGCGGTTGTATGGAAAGCTGTGATGCCCAGCTGTTCAAGCTGTGAGTCAGCGGAATCCACACTCTGGTTTGAGTGTGGGGTGGATGTAGGTCTGCTGGACCAAACCACCTAAAAACCCATTGTGCAGTGGTTTGATTTCTTGTGTGGTTGGCGCTAGATGAATGCTTAGGGGCGCTTTGGTTTGATGTTCTATAAGTGTTCATCAATTTGCTGCGCACACTATATGTTTGACTGTGGTTTAATTTCTTTAATCTGATTTCGCTAGATGAATGCTAGGAGCGCCTCAATTGGGTTTTCTGTCTGAATACTTTAAGGCACAAGCTCCTTTGATTTGATTCAGTCTACAGTTTAGACTTGCTTAGGTTCGCTCTATATATCTGCAATAGTTTTTTTAATTCCGCATTTCTAATTACTTTAGATTTTAATTGGGCGAAGTTTTTTTAAAGGGTGTATTCATTCACCCCCCCTCTGAATACTGCACCGAACCCAACAAACAATGGCGTAAGAATGTTACGCAAACTTTCAAAATGGGGACCTTCTTCTTATTCACCTGTAAACATGGAGATACATGAGGGGAGACACTTCTCCATGGTGGAAGAAAACATAAACGAAAGGGGAGGGGGAGTTACAGTGGTAAAAGGGGGGCGAACAAGACCCAAACCTGACCCCTGAGCTCATCTCCCTTCTCTCACCCCTTTCCCTCTTTCACCCACGGGCGCCTGGCTTGCTCTTCAGATGGCCTTCTCCTCCACGAGCGAAGACGGCCAGCTCCCTTTTTCTTCTTCTCTCTTTTTCTTCTGCGCACCCCCCCTCCTCTTTGTCTCAACAGTTCCCCTTTTATAGAGTGGCGCCAGGGGATGGGGTGGTTACTGCCACTTCCGCCTCATTCCCAACAGAGCTTGGGGTTGATTGGTTGCGCTGGACGCCGTTGATTCGTCCCGTACACTGCTGCTCGTCCGAAGATGGGACGCTCAGAGATTTTTCGGAGCTTGCCTTGCTGCCGCTGCTTATGTGCTGTCGAACGGAGCCAAAGATAGAGCATCGGGCATTGAATGTTCTCTATGCATCTCGTTTATGCCGAACAAAGTATCGGCTAGTGGATGGGATGGCCGTCGAGTTAAAACGGCGCGAGGGAAGGTAGTCCTGCCGATTAAACGTCACTAGTGGGTGTAAAAAGGCGCGCTAGATTAAGCATTGAAGGGCCACGCCATTTTAACATTTGAAGGAGAAGCTTTTAAAAAGTGCAAAGTTGTGTTGTTAAAACGGCGTGGTAGGGGAGGTGCGCCGGTTTAACTCTTTGCAAAGGGGGGAGATGGGAAATGGCGCGCCGGTCTTAGTGGCGCAGTATTAAGGTGTAAAAGAGGGAATTTCCTTCAAATGGGCATGCCGGGTAAGACGTGCACAAGGGGGGGCGCCGATTTTAATGGTGTATGGGGATGGCGCCGATTTAACAACCAACCAAGGAATAAAGAGGAAAGGGGCGCGCCGGTCTTAGCGGCGCCGTTTCAAGTGCATATCGTGCCGGTTTAAGCACCGAATGGATTCTTTTCAAGGTCGAGGCCGTTTATATGAATGTTGGCATTCCCAGAATGTTCCGGTTGGGATGTATGGCCTCCGTAATATTCCGCTCGTAGCCTCCAGGACTCGGTCCCAGACTTTGCGTGACTTCCGATGCATGCTGAGACTGTGCTGGAATTCCCGGCTCTTCTTTGATTCAACTCTCGGCGTGGCTGGTTGTAGAGTTGTTGCCGTATCTTCCATCCGGGGGGGCTCCCTCATCGGCTAGCTGACCACCAAGCGAGTCCTCGTCTTGATCGGGCGAGGTATAATGTTTATTCGGCATTTTCATCGTCGGCTTACTCTCGAGTGTCGAGACGTGCATGCCGTATGATCATCATTGATATTTTTCGACGTCCACAAGAACTCCAAAGGATAAGGGAGAGCAAGAGTCCTTGGGCTATAAAGAGCCCGCTATAAGGACGTAACCTCCCCGTAATCCCCTCAACTCCTGGGACTCAAACGTATAACGGGCTACAATATAAATCCCATGGAGACACTCCAGAAAGATAAGGCCTAGTCCTGAGTAAGAGCCACCACACTTCTTGGTGAAGAGACATCTCGCGCCCCTTTCTTCTTCTGCTACCTTCTTTCCATTTGTGCTCCACAAAATTCGCTGACTTAGGCATCGGAGGGTTATCCCTAGGGACTCCTCCCCTTGGCACCATTGACCTGCATCCTTCCTTGCAGTTACTCAAGCGTGGTGATCGCAACTAGAGATCCTCTACCTTAGGGTAGACGCGAGATCACCCCTCTTCATCTGGCACCGTCTATGGGAAGCAGACAAAGAGCCATCATGGCGAGAAGAAGTTCCGGCAGAAGGACCACCGGTGATAAGGGAGGGAGAGGAACCTGTGCCTAACCCCTCCGTACAGGCTCACCCCTCCAACGACCTCACCAGCGAGCTGCCTCCTCCAGCCCACGGGGGACTACCCCCAAATGGGAATCCAGACACTGTCCAAACCCTTAACGCAAAACTGGACATCCTCGTAGAATTAATCAGGACCCAGGCGGCCATGGAAGAGAAGTCATGACTCCCCTGGGAAAGCCCTCCTCGTGGAGAAGCTTCGCGACAAACCATCGGAGGCCACTTGTAAGACCCCAAATTATTTAATTGAGCCCAATATTTCTTATTTAGCTTTTATTAATTGAGAATAGAATTTTATTGAATTAATAATTGAATTTTGGATTTATTAATATTTAATTCGTTAGAAATAGTATGAGTGAAAATTCGACTACCTTAGAAAAAATCTGTAAAAATAGTAAACAGATTAAGGTAGAGGTAGATAACAACTTTTCCTTCTGGCATTAAGCCATTGTAATCCGTGGTAAGATCTATTTAGAGTTTAAACCCAAAAGTGCACACTTTTGACCCATACCTAACCCTTAGATTAAAACACGAAATTCGACCTGAATACTCAACCAAATGAACTAAAATCAGTGGCAAATGGAAGGCCACAATGTAAGGAGCTTTTACCCTCAATCAATTTGAGGTAAACCTAGGCCCAAAACGTGCTGCCGACATAGTTTGGTCAAGTCAAGGATTTCGGCGCCGTTTCTAAACACGTAGCTTGCAGCAGCGAATACTCCCAACTCCGAAGGCTCCAGAAGCTCTATGAGCTATCAAAATGAAGCCCTACGAGTCTTCTTTCATTTGGCTGCTGTGGGGTTCGCTGAAGTTTCAGATCTGGGGAGATCTAGCTCGATTTGTGGAGGTGGGTCAGCAGGCCGTTGGCTTCCCTTCATCCTTCTTTGATCCATCGATTGAGGTAGGAATTCTCAACCAAATTTTGATCATGAGTATAGCAAGTTGTGCATCTCGTCGAGATCTATCCATTGGGACTGAAAGCCCCAATTTTCATCAGGTGTGGAGTGAGTTATCACGGGTTTTCTAAGGTGCTGTCCAAGTGTTCTTCATTCTAGGGTTTGAGTTTTCTCTCTCCGATTTGAGGTAGGATCTAACAACCAAACTTTAATTAACTTACATGAAGTAATCGGCATGTTATTATCTTTCATTTAACTTAGAAAGCCCCAAATTTCATTGAGCATGCCTCGTGAATTTCGAATTTTTGTAAGAGCATATCTGGAACATGTTTCATATAGTGTTCCTTTAAGTCATATCTTGATTTCGGGCTAATTTTGAGCCCTGTGACTTGATCTTCATGTAGCATACCATACATGGTTGGATTCATAATCGAGTCAGCTTTCTTTTGACACCAAAAGCCCTAAATTCCGTTGTGTATGTTAAGAGAATTGCATGATTTAGTAGAAGTGGGTCAGGAACTAGGGTTTTCATGAAATTACCATATATAAGTTGAGATTCAATCAATTTATGTAACAATTCATGTTTCAAAATTGTAGTTTTATGACCCTAGAATGTCTATTAATATTTTTAGATCATGTGGTTTTGATTTCAACTCAATTGGACCCCATTTGGATGAGTTTATGTGGTTTCCGGAAGCAACATTCGTTGCTGTTCTTGCAGGGGTCGACCCCAGGGGTCGACCCGTTTTCTGGGCAACCCTGCAGGCCCGAGGGTCGACCCCAGGGGTCGTCCCCTCCTGTTCTTGCATGGGGGTCGACCCCAAGGGTCGACCCATCCAGCTCCCTGCATGGGGGTCGACCCCAGGGGTCGACCCATTGCACAGGAATGTAGGGGTCGACCCATCTGAAGGAAATGGTGGGGGTCGACCCCAGGGGTCGACCCATCTTCAGAAATTGCTGGGGTCGACCCCAGTTTTTCAGGGGTCGACCCCAGGGGTCGACCCGTATACCAGAAACCCAATTTTCATCATTTTTCGACCCGAAGATGGATCCGAATCAGTGGGGAATCAACCCATTTAACTTAGACCCACTGAAATTATATTTTTGAAGAACAATTGACATATTCATGTACCCCCCTTGATTTCAAATTTGCATTGGTCCTTTCTTGCAAACATAGTACAAAACACGATGTTTACCATCTCCATTACAACACTTACATTGGTTAAATAGAAACTCACATAATTAATGATTAATGGTGTAACTAAAACCCCTGATAATGCATTCTATTTCACTGCTGTGAGAGCTTGTTCTTTACCTCGACAACTTGTTCTAGCTTGTTGGCACTTTGGCTAATACAAATGATAATGGTTAATCATGATATCTTAACTTGGTGATTAGGATTAATATGTTGATTAGCTTGTTTGATTGCTGCTGTTTTACAGTAGCGCAGCACGATTAACTCTTATTGTGACTTAGTTTCGATCTCCTTGATGATTATACTTACCTTGAAATTCTGGAAATGAATCTCTTTCCTACTTGAAGTTGTTATTGCTACTTAGTTTAAACCTTGGAATTCTGGCCATAAACTGTGGAAGTCTAGATTCGTGGGATCTTTGATCCAAAGAAATCAATGCCTGGCAAACAATTAAGGGCTCGGTCTAGTCCTGGGAAGAGCGCCTGAACACTACGTGTACCCCCGGGGAGGTGAATGACTAGGTGTGGCATTTGGCACCAGTACTTGACATGTGTTAAATCTAGGACTGTCCACTACTCTCTACATTAATTTCTACTACTTTTCACCCTTCACTGTTCTATACTCTACTTGTTGTTACTTTACTTGCTGATTACTTGGACGTGGAAATGAAATTACATACGTGCTTGACATGACTTGAATTGTCTTGATATGGCCAACTTTTTATCGTTATCTCCTGTAGTAAATTCTTGTCTTACCATTCTATTCATTATATTTCTTGACCTTGCAAGATCTTTGAATTTTGTTTCGTGATATCATCGTTATCTTTTTATTATTTTATCATTTGTAGCATGACATTTTAAAATGTAATTAAACTGTTAATCACTTATACCTGTCTGTTATTTCCTACTGAGCGTCAGCTCATAGTTGTGTTTTCCCCCTTTTCCAGGCTGTTCAGGTGACGCACTTACCGATGGGGAAGGGCAGGAGTGATGTCTTGAATGTATCAGTTCTAGTGTGTTAGTAGTGTGTTATCTTACTTTTAGTTGTGTTTTGGAGAGCATTTAGTCTCAGTCATGTTATTGAGCCTTAGTGATTGATTATTCCAGTTGTATTAAGTTGAACTTGAGGTTATTGTATCAGTTGTGGTTTGTTAATGATCATTTAGTATTTCCATCTTGTAGCACTTGTGTATTATTTTAGATTAGTTCTCTCTCTTGCCAGCGTGTCTCTAACTGTACGTCCCGATATTTCCGCCTTGTTCGGGGCGTGACAGTTTAGTTGGTATCAGAGCCCTAGGTTTCACATTCCTAGGTTCCCTAAGTTTTAGGTTTTCTTGCATTGCATCCCAATAACCGGTATATCAAAAGGTGTTGTCTGAACGTTAGGCTACGCCTATCGGAAAGGTCGCACACTTGCGCGAGTGGTCTTCGGACCGATTACCTCCGCCAGGTACCGAGTTTTGGTCGTGTCTAGGTGCATTAGATCCCTAACCTTGTGAAAGTTTAAGACCTGACCTGTGAGATTGGGTAGAACTTGGGTTAGGTTCGTTCCTTAGTCGTGCTTTATCTATCTTTCTGGACCTAAGTAATCTATTTCTCGTGTAGATGGCAGCTGATCGTGCTGAATGGAGGAACCTGCAGCGTACGGTTCAAGGCCTTACTCAGGCCCTTCAGCAAGTAGCTCAGGCAGGAGCGGCACAGCATGGCACCGGTGATCTATACCGGAACTTCCGTGGAATGAATCCGCATAGATTCGCTGGTTCGACTGACCCCGACCAAGCCGAGCACTGGCTAGATGAGATGGGGAGGATCTTTGAAGTTATGCAATGCACCAACCAGGAGCGTGTCCTTTTGTCCACATTTCAACTGGAACATGATGCACGTACTTGGTGGGATTCTATCAAGGTAACTCTTGGTGATCGGCAAGTTATGTGGGATGAATTCGAAGAATTCTTCAACAGCAAGTATTTTTCTGATAGAGTGCAAGAGAAGAAAGCAACAGAGTTCGCGGCCTTGAAACAGCGAGGTTTGTCCGTGGCAGAGTATGAGGCTCAATTTGCACGGCTTTCTCGATATGCTACACATCTCATTTCCACCGAGAAGATGAAGGCGAAGCGCTTTCTCAACGGATTGAAGCTTCATTATATCAACCAATTGGCACCGATGGAGATTTCCACGTATTCTGAGGTGGTAAGGAAAGCGCAAGTTCTGGTGGATACTCTTGAAATGACGGAGAGAATCCGTGGGAAAGGCACCAAGAAAGAATTACCTACGGGTTCCGGGAGTGTCAAACCCGGGTATACCAAGAAGAGGCCTGTTAGTGGACCTAGTTCGTGGAGCGGGTCCGGATCGTGGAAGGGCAAGATGCCGAGGCATGAAGACAAGAATCCTGGCCCTATTGTTCCATTCAAGGGCGTGTGCAACTATTGTGATCGTCCGGGTCACAAGATAGAGGAGTGCTGGCGCAAGCTTGGCGCCTGTTTGCGATGTGGAAGCAAGGAGCACCGTATCCCCAATTGTCCTCTCATATCGGAGCAAGCTACACCGGCAAAACCTCTAGTCTTCAAGAAACCACAAGGCAAGCTTCAAGCTTTACATGCAGATGAAACTGGGATTTCTGATGATGGCGGACTCGTCGAAGGTACCCTTACTATAATCGATAAGCCCGCATTTGCTCTCTTTGATACTGGTGCAACACATTCTTTTATTTCACGGAGATTTGCTAAGTCATTAGCTGTGGAACCTGTTTTGATGAATACTCCGTTGGAGATTTCAACCCCTATTGGCACTAGATCAACAATATAGTATTTCTATCCTTCTAGTAAGGTGATGATTGGTGAGCAGAACTTACCAGCAGATTTGGTCTGCATGGACATGAAGGATTATGATGTAATCCTAGGAGCAGATTGGTTGGCTCGATATGAGGTTAGCGTTCACTGCAGTTCTAGCTCCGTGTCTTTTATTAGGCACCCGAGACTTTCTTTTGTGGGTGTTAAGCATCACAACTCGGTGTCACTTATTTCGACTCTCCGAGCTGATAAGCTGATGAGACGTGGATGTGAGGCTTTTCTAGCCTTTGTTTGTGCAACCCCTGAGCAGCAGATTGAGATCAAGGACATTCCTGTTGTCTGAGATTTTCCTGATGTCTTTCCGGAGGAACTACCACGACTTCCACCTGAGCGGGAAGTTATCTTTTCTATTGATCTTATTCCTGGCACATCTCCTATTTCTAAGGCTCCTTATCGTATGTCTCCTGCGGAACTGCGGGAACTGAAGCAGCAACTGATGGAATTGCTTGAGAAGGGTTTTATTCGTCCTAGTACTTCACCGTGGGGAGCCCCTGTGTTATTCGTCAGGAAGAAAGATGGTTCGATGAGGTTGTGCATTGATTATCGGCAAATAAACCAGCAGACTGTCAAGAATAAATATCCCTTGCCGAGGATTGACGAGTTATTTGACTAGATAGCGGGAGCTCAATATTTCTCTAAGATCGATCTTCGATCTGGATATCACCAGTTACGGATTAAGGAGGAGGATATCTATAAATCAGCTTTCCGCAGCAGGTATGGTCATTTTGAATTTGTCGTTATGCCTTTTGGTCTAACGAATGCTCCAGCAGCTTTCATGCGGTTGATGAACAATGCATTTCGACCCTATCTTGATCAATGGGTCGTGGTCTTTATTGATGACATCCTGATTTATTCTAAGAATGAGGAGGAGCATGCTGAGCATCTGAGAATGGCATTGCAACTGTTGAGAGATCATCAACTATATGCTAAGTTCAGTAAGTGTGAATTCTGGTTGCAAGAGGTGTCCTTTCTAGGACATATCATTACAAAGAACGGTATTTCTGTTGATCCTTCGAAGGTCGAGACAGTGAAGAATTGGGAACAACCTACTAGTGTGACAGAAGTTAGAAGTTTTCTAGGCCTGGCAGGCTATTACCGAAGATTTATTCAAGATTTCTCCAAGATTGCAGTACCTATGACAAGATTAACCCGTAAGGAGAATAAGTTTGATTGGTCAGATGATTGTCAGCGAAGCTTTCAGACTCTGAAGGAGTGTTTGACTACTGCACCTATTTTGGCTTTACCTTCTGGTGAAGGAGGATTTGTTGTTTATACTGATGCTTCAGGTATTGGCTTAGGCTGTGTACTCATGCAGCATGGGAAGGTGATTGCCTATTCCTCTAGGCAGTTGAGAAAGCACGAAGATAATTATCCTGTTCATGATTTGGAACTTGCTGCAGTCGTGTTTGCTTTGAAGATATGGAGGTATTACTTATATGGAGAAACCTTCACAGTGTTTTCAGATCATAAGAGTTTGAAGTTTTTATTTTCTCAGAAGGAACTCAACATGAGGCAGCGGAGATGGTTGGAGTACTTGAAAGACTTCGACTTCTCGATTGAGTATCATCCTGGCAAAGGTAATGTTGTGGCAGATGCATTAAGCCGGTAGCTAGATTGTCAAGTCTCATGTTACAAGAATGGAGATTGCTGGAACAATTGTCCAGTCTAGATCTTAATATTGACAATGATCGGGTCATGATTGCTCAGATCCAACTTAAGCCCGAATTGTTGATGGAAATCAAGTCCTTGCAAGAAAATGATCCCGAGTTGGTAGAGATCATGGAAAACTTGAGCAGTAGACCTGACTTCATGTTGGTCGATGATGGTAGATTATTATTTAAAGGCAGAACTTGTGTCCCGGATGAGACTACAATAAAGAACAAAATTCTTGAGGAAGCTCATAGATCCAGATATACAATTCATCCTGGAGGCACTAAGATGTACCGAGATTTGAAAAGGTCCTTTTGGTGGCCGAATATGAAAAGAGAAGTTGCAGATTTTGTGAGCAGATGCTTGGTATGTCAGCAAGTTAAGGCCGAACATTTCAGACCAGCAGGGAAATTGAAACCACTCGACATACCCCAATGGAAGTGGGAAAGCATTGGCATGGATTTCATTATGGGTCTACCTAGGACTCGTGGTGGATTTGATGCGATATGGGTGATTGTCGATCGATTGACAAAGTCGGCTCATTTCTTACCAATTAAGTCCAAGTGGACGATTGATGTATTGGCTGCTTTGTATATAAAGGAAGTGGTGAGATTGCATGGTATCCCAGTGAATATAGTATCTGATCGAGACCCCAGATTTACTTCACATTTCTGGAAGGGACTGCAAGAGTCTTTGGGTACTCGTCTGAATTTCAGTACTGCTTTTCATCCACAGACAGATGGACAGACTGAAAGAACCAATCAGATAATGGAAGATATGCTGCGAGCTTGCATGATTGATTTCGGTGGTAATTGGAGTGAGCATTTGGCATTAATTGAATTCGCCTACAATAACAGCTATCAGTCTAATATTTAGATGGCTCCTTTTGAAGCACTATATGGTAGAAGTTGTCGTTCCCCGTTGCGTTGGGATGAGGTAGGTGAGAAACAGTGGCTTGGACCAGATCTTGTTTCGGAATCATCACAGAACATCCGTGTTATCCGAGACCGGTTACAAGTAGCCCAGTCAAGACAGAAGAGTTATGCCGACAATAGAAGGAGAGCATTGAAATTTCAGGTTGGCGAGCATGTGTTCTTAAAGGTCTCTCCGACGAGAGGGATCCGAAGATTTGGCATTCATGGCAAGCTGAGTCCGAGGTACATTGGTCCATTCGAGATTCTAGATAGAGTGGGAGAGGTGGCATATAGACTGGCTTTACCACCGCATTTGTCTGGCGTACACAATGTTTTCCATGTGTCTATGTTGCGGAAATATGTGTACGATCCCACTCATATCATTCAGCAGGTGGATTTTGAACTAAAGGAAGATTTGACCTATGAGGAAAGACCTGTCAAGATTCTGGACCGGAAGCAACAGTAACTCCGGAATCGTTCGATACCGATGGTCAAGATTCAGTGGAGTCGGCGTGGGACCGAAGAAGCTACATGGGAGTCTGAAGAGACTATGCGAAAGCAGTATCCCGATCTATTCTAGGTGAGCGATCTTTTTCTACTCTCAGTTTTAGTGCAGTGAATTTGGAGGACCAAATTCCTTTAAGTATGGGAGGGTGTAAGACCCCAAATTATTTAATTGAGCCCAATATTTCTTATTTAGCTTTTATTAATTGAGAATAGAATTTTATTGAATTAATAATTGAATTTCGGTTTTATTAATATTTAATTCGTTAGAAATAGTATGAGTGAAAATTCGACTACCTTAGAAAAAATCTGTAAAAATAGTAAACAGATTAAGGTAGAGGTAGATAACAACTTTTCCTTCTGGCATTAAGCCATTGTAATCCGTGGTAAGATCTATTTAGAGTTTAAATCCAAAAGTGCACACTTTTGACCCATACCTAACCCTTAGATTAAAACACTAAATTCGACCTGAATACTCAACCAAATGAACTGAAATCAGTGGCAAATGGAAGGCCACAATGTAAGGAGCTTTTACCCTCAATCAATTTGAAGTAAACCTAGCCCCAAAACGTGCTGCCGACATAGTTTGGTCAAGTCAAGAATTTCGGCGCCGTTTCTAAACACGTAGCTTGCAGCAGCGAATACTCCCAACTCCGAAGGCTCCAGAAGCTCTATGAGCTATCAAAATGAAGCCCTACGAGTCTTCTTTCATTTGGCTGCTGTGGGGTTCGCTGAAGTTTCATATATGGGGAGATCTAGCTCGATTTGTGGAGGTGGGTCAGCAGGCCGTTGGCTTCCCTTCATCCTTCTTTGATCCATCGATTGAGGTAGGAATTCTCAACCAAATTTTGATCATGAGTATAGCAAGTTGTGCATCTCGTCGAGATCTATCCATTGGGACTGAAAGCCCCAATTTTCATCAGGTGTGGAGTGAGTTATCATGGGTTTTCTAAGGTGCTGTCCAAGTGTTCTTCATTCTAGGGTTTGAGTCTTCGCTCTCCGATTTGAGGTAGGATCTAACAACCAAACTCTAATTAACTTACATGAAGTAATCGGCATGTTATTATCTTTCATTTAACGTAGAAAGCCCCAAATTCCATTGAGCATGTCTCGTGAATTTTGAATTTTTGTAAGAGCATATCTAGAACATGTTTCATATAGTGTTCCTTTAAGTTAGAGCTTGATTTCGGGCTAATTTTGAGCCCTGTAACTTGATCTTCATGTAGCATACCATACATGGTTGGATTCATAATCGAGTCAGCTTTCTTTTGACACCAAAATCCCTAAATTCCGTTGTGTATGTTAAGAGAATTGCATGATTTAGTAGAAGTGGGTCAGGAACTAGGGTTTTCATGAAATTACCATATATAAGTTGAGATTCAATCAATTTCTGTAACAATTCATGTTTCAAAATTGTAGTTTTATGACCCTAGAATGTCTATTAATATTCCTAGATCATGTGGTTTTGATTTCAACTCAATTGGACCCCATTTGGATGAGTTTATGTGGTTTCCGGAAGCAACATTCGTTGCTGTTCTTGCAGGGGTCGACCCCAGGGGTCGACCCGTTTTCTGGGCAACCCTGCAGGCCCGAGGGTCGACCCCAGGGGTCGTCCCCTCCTGTTCCTGCATGGGGGTCGACCCCAAGGGTCGACCCATCCAGCTCCCTGCATGGGGGTCGACCCCAGGGGTCGACCCATCTGAAGGAAATGGTGGGGGTCGACCCCAGGGGTCGACCCATTCAGCTTCCAGACCCCAATTTTTCAGGGGTCGACCCCAGGGGTCGACCCGTATACCAGAAACCCGATTTTCATCATTTTTTGACCCGAAGATGGATCCGAATCAGTGGGGAATCAACCCATTTAACTTAGACCCACTGAAATTATATTTTTGAAGAACAATTGACCTATTCATGTACCCCCCTTGATTTCAAATTTGCATTGGTCCTTTCTTGCAAACATAGTACAAAACACGATGTTTACCATCTCCATTACAACACTTACATTGGTTAAATAGAAACTCACATAATTAATGATTAATGGTGTAACTAAAACCCCTGATAATGCATTCTATTTCACCGCTGTGAGAGCTTGTTCTTTACCTCGACAACTTGTTCTAGCTTGTTGGTACTTTGGCTAATACAAATGATAATGGTTAATCATGATATCTTAACTTGGTGATTAGGATTAATATGTTGATTAGCTTGTTTGATTGCTGCTATTTTACAGTAGCGCAGCACGATTAACTCTTGTTGTGACTTAGTTTCGATCTCCTTGATGATTATACTTACCTTGAAATTCTGGAAATGAATCTCTTTCCTACTTGAAGTTGTTATTGCTACTTAGTTTAAACCTTGGAATTCTGGCCGTAAACTGTGGAAGTCTAGATTCGTGGGATCTCTGATCCAAAGAAATCAATGACTGGCAAACAATTAAGGGCTCGGTCTAGTCCTGGGAAGAGCGCCCGAACACTACGTGTACCCCCGGGGAGGTGAATGACTAGGTGTGGCATTTGGCACCAGTACTTGACAAGTGTTAAATCTAGGACTGTCCACTACTTTCTACATTACTTTCTACTACTTTTCACCCTTCACTGTTCTATACTCTACTTGTTGTTACTTTACTTGCTGATTACTTGGACGTGGAAATGAAATTACATACGTGCTTGACATGACTTGAATTGTCTTGATATGGCCAACTTTTTATCGTTATCTCCTGTAGTAAATTCTTGTGTTACCATTCTATTCATTATATTTCTTGACCTTGCAAGATCTTTGAATTTTGTTTCGTGATATCATCATTATCTTTTTATTGTTTTATCATTTGTAGCATGACATTTTAAAATGTAATTAAACTGTTAATCACTTATACCTGTCTGTTATTTCCTACTGAGCGTCAGCTCATAGTTGTGTTTTCCCCCTTTTCCAGGCTGTTCAGGTGACGCACTTACCGATGGGGAAGGGCAGGAGTGATGTCTTGAGTGTATCAGTTCTAGTGTGTTAGTAGTGTGTTATCTTACTTTTAGTTGTGTTTTGGAGAGCATTTAGTCTCAGTCATGTTATTGAGCCTTAGTGATTGATTATTCCAGTTGTATTAAGTTGAACTTGAGGTTATTGTATCAGTTGTGGTTTGTTAATGATCATTTAGTATTTCCATCTTGTAGCACTTGTGTATTATTTTAGATTAGTTCTCTCTCTTGCCAGCGTGTCTCTAACTGTACGTCCCGATATTTCCGCCTTGTTCAGGGCGTGACACCACTTAACTATTCGTGGACAATGGCTCAAACGTAATAGGTCAGGAGGACCCTCTCACGTCCCCTCGCCTGAGCAAGAAGCCTCCTCCACCCCCAGGGGACAGAGGACTGAGATGCGTCAACCGTTCCTAGAAGATGACGCCCCTGCAAAGAGACGTGGTAGCCCGCTAGGGTGCCCCCATAGTCCCTCAGTCCAGTGACAATCGGAGTTGTCCCTCCAACTGTGAGACTTCGAGCGCCGTTTCGCAGTGCAAGAGCGCTCCCTCTGCGCCTTACAGAAAACCTCCACTAAGGAGGATGAGGAGCAATCCCCGTTCTCCGATCACATCTTGAAGGCCGAGATTTCCCCCAGAATCCCGTTACCGAACTTCAAATCGTACGACGGCCAGGGAGATCCTGCCGACCACTATGACAGTTTTGACGCCCTGATGACGCTGCACGGGGTCCCTGATGCTGTCAAATGCCGAGCGTTCGTGACCACTTTAGTTCAGGGCACCCAAGCCTAGCTCTGAGCTCTCGCCCCCGACAGCATCCGCGACTTCCGACAGTTCTGGCCAATATTTAAGGAAAGCTTCACCGGCAGCGGTCCTCCGAGGTCAGTAGTGGGATTGCTGGCACTAAAATAGGCACCTGGGGAAAAACTCCGGGCTTACATCAACCGGTTCAAATCGGAAGCCCTGCGCATCCCCCCCTTGACGTCGCCTCAGCCATCACCGCGCTGACCGGAGGCACCTGCGACGAGAACCTCTGAAGGGAGTTGGTCCTCCATCCACCTACCTCTCTCTCTGATCTAATAACCCTGGACCTGCGCCACGTAGAATGCGAGGAAGTCCTCAATGCTTGCCACATCCAATCGGGCTCGAGAAAGGAAGGGGACAAGAAGTGACCATCCGACCAGGGCTCGGGACCGGGAAAGCGGAAGAACCAAGACGGGGACCGAAGGGAACCCCCCCAGAAGTATGAGCGGTACACCCCTCTTACCGCCCCCATCTATGAGATAAATGAAGACATCAAGGACTCGGGTATTCTCCGCCAACCCGAGCCTATGAAGGCCAAATGCCGCAACCGCCGCAAACATTGCCAGTTCCACAACGACCACGGACACCATACCGGAGATTGCCACCAACTCAAGGACGAGATCGAGCGTCTTGTCCACCAGGGAGACTTATCACGGTACGTGTCCGAGCACCAGAAGGAGGATCATGGCATTCCGGAGGAAATCGACAATCAGCCTTGCGGGGTCCACATTAATGTCATCTCCGGCGGCGCGACATTAGGAGGAGATAGTAGTCGAGGAAGGAAGCGTCATGTGGAGCGGGCGAGCCGGGCTTTCGAGCCCCCCAAGACCCCGTCGACGGGTGGACAGCAGGCCGTGGTATTCTCCGACCATGACCTGGAAGGGCTATCCACCCCGCACGACGATGCCCTTGTAATATCGACTACCATAAACCATTGTAATGTAAATAGAATATTGGTTGACAATCGTAGCTCTCCCGACGTACTTTCGTACGAATGTTTTCTCAAGATGGGTGAAAACCCATCCCCGCTCCGCCCTATCCGAAACTCCCTCTACGGGTTCAATGGCCAGGCAACCTATCCCGAGGGAGCCCTGAGCCAGCTAGTTACCATCGGCACCCCTCCCAAAATTGTTACCGTCATGATTGACTTCATTGTGATTAAGGGGATGGCGGCCTATAATGCCATTTGTTGAGTAGTGGACAGTGGATCTAGAGGGGAGGGGTGAATAGATCTGCCCCTCTTTTCACAATGCAACCCTCTATATAGCTAGATAAAATAAATTGCAGTGGAATATAACTAACTTAACGAAGGACACAATGATTTGCTTAGCAAGATGATTACGTAATATAGAGATTGAACCTAAGCATGCATCTAGAATGAAGCAATAACATAAACAAACCACAACACAAAGAATTTTAAGGTGGTTCGGACTGAATCCCCAGTCCTACGTCCACCCCTCACCAAATCCGGTGAGGCTCCACTAGTGTCACACACTGAACCGCAAATCAGAAAGACCACTGATTACCTTCCTACTAACTACCAGTAGGGACGATCTTCAGTTTCAATTGTTTGAAAGAAATGAAAAGAGAACAAATACGAAATCACTCAAACAAGATATAGAATATGCTCAAAGTAGAAAGATCATGTCTGAGTTGCAGGAGCTTGAATCTGATGCTTCAATGGTGTCTTCTTCCTTGAGAGATGATCTTCCTTGAATCTCTTCTAGTTGATGAGGAAAACTATGGATGTAGCTTGGATCTTCCTTTTGATCTTCTTGAGTTGATGAAGAGGTTTGAGGATGTAGTTTAGATCACCCTTGAGATGATGAAGAGGATGAAGGATGTAGCTTTATCTTCTCATGGCTTGGGCTTCATCTCCTCTTCAAGTAGCTTGAATCACTTGAGGATTTGATGAAGAACTTCTTCCCGGAGTACTGTTCACGACTGCAGTACTCGAACTCCTCTCACCCTTGTAGCCTCTTTTGATCTCCCTTGGATTCACAAAATGATCAACTAGGGTTTCTAACCCTCTTGCATGTGTTTTATAACCTTTGAATGGTCCTTAGACATCCCCCAGACCAGATCCACAATCTATGGAAGATTGGATGACTTTGGGGTTAAACAAATATAAGGAAAGGGGCTCTTCTCGAAGTGGAAAACAAATCCAACATTGAAGGCTCGGGGCTGGCGGTCGACCTGCAGCTTCTGGCGGTCGACCGCTACTGAAAAACCTACAAGCGGGCTGTTCCTACAAATTTCGATCGACCGCTACTGGGCTGGCGGTCGACCGCTACTGAAAGAGTTGCAATCTGGGGGTTGCTGGCTGGGACAGTCGACTGCCCCTGTGCTGGCGGTCGACCGCCAGCTGGGCAGACCCTGGGCTTTCCCGGGTCGGTCAGTTAACTGTTTTAGCTCCATCGCTTGACTCCTTTAGCAGCCCGTTTATGTCTGTGGCATCACCCTTGACAGTCTAGAAGGTGTCAACCGAGTCTTTGACTTTGGGTTCTCTTGGTTATGCTTCTTTGTGCATCGACCTTAACTATCATTGAGCTTTCACTTTTGCCAACTCTACTGCATTCTTTGTCCATTCATTTGCATATCTGTCATGAAAAAAACATCACGTATGTCAGTCATATAAGAGTGGAAAATAAAGATGACTAATAGTGTTTAGCCATTATCAAAACCAAGAATATCCAATAACTCAAATGACCACAAGACGATGTCGAATGACCCAAACCACATGATGACTCAAATGATCACAGGGGCACACCATTCTCCCCCTTTTTGATGATGGCAACACTGTAAGTCATTATGTGACAGTAATATCCAAAATGGCAAAAGTTATAACAAATGCAACATATGCAGCTCAAGATCCATGATGTTGAAAACATGTGAATGCAGATATGTATGCATGGATGATCAGCATGAACGCTATGCACAAACCCCTATCACATATGCAGACTCAAAGCTCACAAGGTTCTCCCCCCCACGGACTCTCTCCCGTCCACAATTCACTCTCCCCCTTTGACAACTCACAAAGGCCGCATAAAGGACAGACAAAGGTATTAAAGGACTCACAACAAGACATTTACTCCCCCTTTGACAGCAGCAAAAAGGAGGGATAAGATAGAGAAGGTGACAAATGTCTGAGAGACCAGAGGTGAATGAGAGTGTAGAGCAAGCCATTATATGCAAACCTAAAACATACCGCGAGCAACATATATGGTTCAAACCTAATGAAATCCGAGATCATCAACAGAGTTCGAAAAGCATCTACATCCATGTTGTAATAGAAATGAACTAAAAGTGCATATCATGGCAGTGTTTAACCTTCCCTTGTCTTATATATCCATATTCAATAACTACAAAGGGAATAATACAAAAACTAGTATTGAGGCTAAACAATCATGACTAAAGCATGGAATTTGATGAGTTCAACAAATTTGATTTTCAATATTTTTTGAATTTGACGACACATGACTCATATTTTACGAGCAATCAAGTCTAGTACATACCTCCTAGCCGTAAGAATACACGTTGTTTAAATGCCAGTATCCCTAGGTATTTGGCAAGACTGACGGTTATGCTGCAGAATGAACGGAGATAGTAAAGTCACGTCATGACATATCCAATCTTATTTCTGTGATGAGAAGATATATTTCTCAGTAATTATGCCAGTGCTCTGCCTAGAGTCCAAATAATTAAGACAAAGATAACAGGGGCACATCATGACATATCATTCGTCACTTGATTTGATGACGTGACATATTTCTCCGTGCAAAAATATCATTGCTCTGTCAAATTGATTTCCAAGAATTCCAGCTCATCAAGATGTTTAGAAACAATACTAAGCTCTTGAGTATCACCAAAATTATCATGACGTTTGGATTTTCAGATTTCAGGATAGTCATGCAAAGCACAATATGCAATCTCTAGTTAAGGTCTATTCAAACCACATAACATAGATGATTTCGGAATAAATATTTTTGAACTTCAAGGAAATCATTAAATCTGAACTATTTTCATTAGATGGACAATCATCAGGGCATATAATAGAAAGCTCTTACGCCGTAGTTCTGTCGGTCTCATGATCTCATATTCAGACTATAAGCCATGAAGTTCATATTGCAAGAGAGTAAGAATAGCAGTATGACTCCCCCTAAAGATATACAGTGAATGCACTCAAGAAGTTATGTTTGCAATCAAGTGGAATGACGAATGTCAAGGAGAGGTTGACTAGAACCATGCAGGGGTTGACCTGATCAAACATGAATTTGGCAGACATGAAATGCATGACCCAACACATGGTTGTACACTTATTAAATGCAACAGAATGAAGATGAAACATATGCATGAATGCTGTAAAGAGACAACTCCCCCTTACTATATGGCCTATATGCGACAGTGACACATGGTACTTGGCGGATGTGAAGCCTCACACATATTGAGTGCTTCTAGGCAAGCATAACTTGTCTTTCTATACATCAACATTTAATATACTATGGCCATGCAAGAATGATGCTACACAAACCATGCAATACATTATGAATATGAATTCAATTTTATTATGCATCATGACTACATGCAATGCTACACCATATGCAAAATGACATATTTATATATAAATAAAGCATTGACACCAATCTGCAAAAACATACAACTAAATTGAACAAAGTCATCATTTCAATTTTTATTGGATTGAGGTCGGCAAAGATCAAGCTCCCTTCTGAGTGTTGAAAACCTGTCATTACACAAGGGCTTGGTGAAAATATCAGTAATTTGATTTAGAGTATCAACAAAATACAGTTCAAAATTTTTCTTAACGACCTCATCTCTAATGAAGTGATGCCTAATCTGAATATGCTTAGTCCTAGAGTGCTGGACTGGATTTTTTGCAAGGTTGATAGCACTTGTGTTATCACACAGAATCGGGACATAACCAAGATCCACTAGGTAGTCTTGGAGTTGGTGTTTAATCCACAATACTTGGGTGCCACAGCTCCCCGTAGTAACATATTCTACCTCTGCGGTTGAGAGGGCAACCGAGTGTTATTTCTTGGAGGCCCAAGAAACTAAACATCCGCCCAGAAACTGGCAGTAGCCACTAGTACTTTTGCGATCCAGCTTGCATCCAGCATAGTCTGCATCAGAATAAGATATAAGAGATAAATCACATGATGACGGATACCACAATCCCAAATCTTAAGTGCCGGCAAGATATCTAAGGATACGTTTGACAGTAGTCAAGTGGGATTCTCTAGGACTAGCTTGAAACATAACACAAAGGCATACACTAAACTGGATATCTGGTCGGGATGCAGTCAAGTAAAGTAAAGAGCCGATCATACCTCTATAGATCTTTGCATCCACTAATTTACCATTTTGATCCGAATCTAGTGATGTTGTGGTGCTCATAGGAGTTGCAATGATTTTGTTGTTTGTCATGTCAACTCTTTTCAGCATCTCCTTGATGTATTTGGCTTGACTTATGAAGCACCCATCTTGTCCTTGGTTGATCTGCAAACCGAGAAAGAATTGGAGTTCTCCCATTAGGCTCATCTCAAATTCGCTAGTCATGAGGTTAGCAAATTCCTCACACATTTCAGATTTAGTAGAACCAAACACAATATCATCAACATAAATTTGAATAATCAAGATGTTCTTACCTTGCTTCTTGGTGAAAAGTGTTTGATCTACCTTACCTCGTGTGTACCCTTTTTCAATAAGGAACGAGCTTAGTCTCTCATACCAAGCTCTTGGTGCTTGCTTAAGTCCATAAAGCGCCCTGTCTAGCTTGTATACAAAATTTGCATGGTTAGAATTCTCAAAGTCAGGGGGCTACTCAATATAGACTTCTTCTTTGATCAAGCCATTCAAGAAAGCACTTTTCACATCCATTTGGTACAGCTTTATTCTAAGGGAGCATGCAAAGGAAAGTAAAATTCTGATGACTTCGAGTCTAGCAACTGGGGCATAAGATTCATCAAAGTCTACCCCAAACTCTTGATTATACCCTTGAGCCACCAATCTAGCCTTGTTTCTTATTATCTTGCCATCCTCACTGAGTTTGTTCCTAAAGACCCATTTAGTGCCAATGACAGATTATGATGAAGGTCTAGGAACAAGATGCCAAACTTGGTTTCTTTCAAACTGGTTTAACTCGTCTTGCATTGAATTTATCGAGTTTTCATATTTTAATGCCTCATCAACATTCTTGGGTTCAATCTGGGAGATAAGAGTAAGTTGATCTAATTCTTCTACAATTCTAAAATGTGACCTTGTTCTAGGTGGGTCATTCAAGCTACCAATGACATTTTCTAAAGGATGATCCTTAAGAATTCTAATGTTTGTAGAATCATTACCTTCTCCTGGAGCTTGATCCCTTACATTGTTTGATTCAGCTCGGTCACCATCTTCTTTTGTTTCTTCTTGTGGAGGATCACTCTTGTCCTTCATGCTTAGGAATTCCCCATCTTCATCGTTTTTCCTGTAAGAGTTATCATTGTCAGAATCATCATGATATTCATTAAAGGAAACATGGGGTGATTCTTCTACAGTTTGACTCTTAATGTTATAAATTCTATAAGCCCTAGATATATCAGAATATCCAAGGAATATACCTTCATCGCTCTTGGGCTCGAATTTATCTAAGTCTCTTTTGTCATTGTTGCGGATGAAGCATTTTGACCCAAACACTTTCATATGTGAGAGAGAGGGTTTTTTACCTTTCAGCAACTCATAAGGAGTCTTTTTGGTGTGTGGCCTTACCATAGAGCGGTTGATAATATAACATGCCGAGTTTACCGCCTCAGCCCAAAATTTCCTTGGGAGTTGTCGATCGGCAAGCATTGTTCTTGCCATCTCTATAAGTGTTCGGTTCCTCCTTTCAACTACACTGTTTTGCTCTGGAGTTCTTTGTGAAGAAAATCGATGTGAAATGCCTTCAGCCCTGCAACGATTATAGAAGTCAGCATTTTCAAATTCACCACCGTGATCAGATTGAATCTTAAAAATTTTAAACTCACCGTCCTGCTTTATCTTCATGTAGAGTGCCTAAAACTCATCAAAAGCATCATTTTTATGTGTGAGAAAGAAAACCCATGTGAACCTAGAGTAATCATCCACCAAGACATATCCATATTTTCTACCACTTAAACTAGCAGTTCTGGTTGGACCAAACAAATCCATATGAATCAGCTCAAGTGGTTTAGATGACATATTTGCAGATCTTCCCTTGAAGGATTTTCTTATTTGTTTGCCTAGGGCACATGCATCACACAATTTATTTTCTTGTTTAAAAGATAGTTCAGGCAGACCTTTCACCATTGAATGCTTCAAGAGTTTTTGTAAGACATTGTAGCTAGCATGTCCTAGTCTACGATGCCATATCCATGCAAGCTCAGATTTTGGTGCAGCAAGACAAAGGTTTAAATGAGCATGATCATCTAAGTCAATCATGTAAACATTGTTGACTCTCTTACCAGAAAATTTTATCTTGTCAGATTTTGGTTCAAGAATTCTGCATTCATGAGAATCAAATAACACTTTGTGACCCTTATCACACAATTGACTTATACTAAGTAGATTATATTTCAAACCTTCAACTAGCAGCACGTTACAGATAGAGTTGGAGAGGTTCTTACCTACATTACATGTTTCAATGATTTTTCCTTTGTTGTTCCCTCCAAATGTGACGTATCCTCCTTCCTTTTCCTGCAAGAGACAAAATTTTATTTTGTCTCCAGTCATGTGTCTTGAACAGCCGCTATCAAGGTACCACCTATTATGCATGGCTGCAAGACACTCCTGCACAAGCAATTAAGCAATTGTGTTTGGAACCCAACCAAAATTGGGTCCCATCAAACTCTTCAGATTTTTAAAACATGAAACCATTTGTTTTGGAATCCAAACCTTCCTAACATTCATGTTTTGTTTGCTTAGAGCAGGGATTTGGTTTTTCTTTTCAACCTTAACATTCACTTTCTGTTTGGAGGCTCTTTGTTGGAATTTGTGGAAGTTTGAGGAAGTTTGCTTCTTAACCCATTGTGGCCACTGGTTGGTTTTGGGTTGAAAATGATTGGTTTACCACCTATGGGATTGATGCACACAGAACTCACAATTGACCCAAAAATATGATGGTGTTGGCCTATACGAATGTGCAATCCAGTTATGGTGATATCTGTAAGGTTGAGCAGGCAATTGCCAAGGAGTTGTTGACCTATGCTGCGGGGAAGGTCGACCTTTCTTAGGCTTTTGGACAAACTTTTTGAAAATTTCAGTGACTGCCTCTTCAATCTTTTCTTTCCCTTTCTCCTTTTATTTTTGTTAGTTTTGTGTGGGAGTTGTGTTTGAGGTGGAAGCTTCGGAAGATGAAACAAATGTAACAGTTTTTAGCCCAAATGGCCTTTTGTTTGTTGGATCAAAACCCAACCCATCTTTGTTGTGGTTCATTCTAGTTCCTAGCAATGTATCTAGGTTTTGTCTTCTATCCACAAACTTTTCTAAAAATTGTTGTTTATCCTTCAACTCTTTTTGTAGGTTTTCAATATTTTGAAGAAGTTAAATGTTGACTTGTTTGACAGCTTCATACTTTTCATTGCTCAATTTAATATCCTTTTCATAGGCTTACATTTTTAGCTTCATACTATCAATCTCATTTCTCAAATCTTCATTTTCAGTTTCCAAGTCAGCCATTTCTTTTCTTCCTTCCTCCAAGTTCTCAATTATTTTCTTAAGATCTTCAATTTCAGTTTCAAGTAGAGCATTCTTATCATTCATATCATGATCATACACAAAGAAGTTAATTTTCTTTTTCAATAATTTATTCTCCTTTTTGTACATGTCATATTTTTCCACGAGCTGTATATATGCTTCCTCCCAATCATCAAGTGTGTAATTTTCAAATGGAGAGTTTACCTCAGTTTCTTCGTCACCTTTAGCCATGAGATAAAGATCTTCTTTTTCCTTGTCCGAGGAGCTAGTTCCACCATCACTTTCTTCCTCGTCACTCCAGGTGGACACCATGGCCTTGTTCTTCTTCTTGCCCTTCCATTTGTCAGCCTTTTTGAATCTGTCAGGACAATCAGTCTTGAAATGCCCTGGTTTGTTGCAAGAATAACAAATGATTTTGTCAGATTTCTTAAAGTTTTCAGAATTAGATTTGAAACCATTTCTTACCTTTTACCTTCCTCTCATGAAGCTCTTACCTTCCTTTCTCAGGAATTTTCTGAACTTACGTGTGAGCATGGCTACGTCATCCTCATCTCGCTCACTTGTCGAATCCTCATCTTCATCAGAAGAGCCTTGACCGCTGGGTCCTGTTTTAAGAGCTAGGGACTTCTTCTTAGGTGCCTCAGCCTCTTTGTGCTTGAGATTGATCTCATAGGTCATCAATGACCCAATGAGTTCATCTACCTTGGTAGTTGCGAGATCTCTCGATTCTTCAACCACGGTAGCCTTTGTGTGCCATGCTGGAGTTAACGATCTGAGAATCTTTCTTACAATTTCTTGCTCTGAATATTTCTTTCCCAAATCAGTTAAACTATTAGTAAGCATAGTTAATCGAGCATACATATCTTGAATTGACTCATCAGGCTTCATGCGGAACATTTCATATTCAGACACTAATATATTGGCTTTTGTTTCTCGTACCTGAGATGTTCCTTCGTAGATTACCTCTAGCTTGTCCCACATCTGTTTTGTCGTTGCGTAGGTAGCAACTCTAGAGAATTCTACTGGATGGAGTGAGCATTGCATGATGTGTTTAGCACTCAAGTTGATAGTGGATTGTCTTATTTGTTCTTTGGTCCACAAATCCTCATTATCCGTAAGCTCATACGGACCTTTGCTGATTACTCGCCAAAGTTCGTAGTCTTGGGCGCGAATGAACACCTGCATGCGATGTTCCTAATAAGGATAATTAGTTCCAGTAAAGTAAAGAGGCCTATTCACATAATGTCCTTCAAGTAAGAAACCTTTAGACGCTAATCCACCATTTCACTCAAGGTCGTTGGACCCCATAATGAGAGATTAGGCTCTGATACCACTTGTTGAGTAGTGGACAGCGAATCTAGAGGGGAGGGGTGAATAGATCTGTCCCTCTTTTCGCAATGCAAGTCTCTATATAGCTAGATAAAATAAATTACAGCGGAATATAACTAACTTAACGAAGGACACAATGATTTGCTTAGCAAGATGATTACGCAATATAGAGATTGAACCTAAGCATGCATCTAGAACGAAGCAATCACATATACAAACCACAACACAAAGGATTTTAAGGTGGTTCAGACTGAATCCCCAGTCCTACGTCCACCCCTCACCAAATCCGATGAGGCTCCACTAGTGCCACGCACTGAACCGTAAATCGAAAAGACCACAGATTACCTTCCTACTAACCACCGGTAGAGACGATCTTCAGTTTCAATTGTTTGAAAGAAATGAAAAGAGAACAAATACGAAATCACTCAAATAAGATATAGAATATGCTCAAAGTAGAAAGATCTTGTCTGAGTTGCAGGAGCTTGAATCTGATGCTTCGATGGTGTCTTCTTCCTTGAGAGATGATCTTCCTTGAATCTCTTCTAGTTGATGAGGAAGACTATGGATGTAGTTTGTATCTTCCTTTTGATTTTCTTGAGTTGATGAAGAGGTTTGAGGATGCAGTTTAGATCACCCTTGAGATGATGAAGAGGATGAAGGATGCAGCTTTATCTTCTCTTGGCTTGGGCTTCATCTCCTCTTCAAGTAGCTTGAATCACTTGAGGATTTGATGAAGAACTTCTTCCCGGAGTACTGTTCATAGTTACAGTACTCGAACTCCTCTCACCCTTGTAGCCTCCTTTGATCTCCCTTGGATTCACAAAATGATCAACTAGGGTTTCTAACCCTCTTGCATGTGTTTATAACCTTTGAATGGTCCTTAGACATCCCCCAGACCAGATCCACAATCTATGGAAGATTGGGTGACTTTGGGGTTAAACAAATACAAGGAAAGGGGCTCTTCTCGAAGTGGAAAATAAAGTCAACATTGAAGGCTCGGGGCTGGCGGTCGACCTGCAACTTCTGGCGGTCGACCACTACTAATAACCCTACAAACGGGCGGTTCCTGGAAATTCGGTCGACCGCTACTGGGCTGGCAGTCGACCGCTACTGAAAGAGTTGCAATCTGGGGGTTGCTGGCTAGGGCGATCGACCACCCTTGTGCTGGCGGTCGACCGCCAGCTGGGCAGACCCCGGGCTTTCCCGGGTCGGTCTGTTAACTATTTTAGCTCCATCGCTTGACTCCTTTAACAGCCCGTTCATGTCTATGGCATCACCCTTGATAGTCTAGAAGGTGTCAACTGAGTCTTTGACTTTGGGCTCTCTTGGTTATGCTTCTTTGTGCATCGACCTTAACTGTCATTGAGCTTTCACTTTTGCCAACTCCACTGCATTCCTTGTCCATTCATTTGCATATCTATCATGAACAAAACATCATGTATGTCAGTCATATAAGAGTGGAAAACAACAATGACTAATAGTGTTTAGCCATTATCCAAAACCAAGAATATCCAATAACTCAAATGACCACAAGACAATGTCGAATGACCTAAACCACAGAAATACTCAAATGATCACAGGGGCACAACACCATTTTCGGCAGAGGAATCCTCAGCCGGATAAAGGCAGTGCCCTCCACCTATCACCAAAAAATGAAGTTCCCCACTAAATACGGTATCGGGGAAGTCCGAGATAACCAGGCAATAGCTCAGAGGTGCTATATTATCTCGGTTGAAGCTGTAAGGCCAGAGGGAACGAAGAAGAAAACCAAGGGAGTCGAATTGGAGCCAACAACATCTGAGCCTTGTGGCGAGCTGTTGACGGTCTTCCTCATCGACGACTCGGCCCTCGGAGTACAAATAGGAGCTGACTTGCCCTGTGATATACAGAGGCAATATAAGAAATTTCTCTCAGAGTATATTCAGGTCTTTGCATGGTCTGATGAGCACCTTCCCGGAATACCTGGGGAGACGGTTTACACAAGCTCAACCTCGACCCATCGGTGAAACCCGTCCAATAGCGTAGAAGAAAGCACGCCCCGGAGAAACAAGCGATCATCAAAGAGCAGATAAAGAAGGGAAAGAAAATCGACCTATTCCGCCCGATCCTTTACCCGACATGGCTCGCTAATGTCATCTTGGTACCCAAAGCTTCAGGCAAATGGCGAATGTGCGTGGACTTCACCGACCTCAACAAAGCCACCCCGAAAGACTGCTACCCGATGTCGAGCATCGACCAACTGATCGACTCAACCTCCGGCAATGAATTGTTTAGTGTTCTGGATGCCTATACTGGTTATCATCAGATCCGGATGGGTCCTGAAGACATTGAAAAGATAGCCTTCATCACCGACTTCGGCATATACTACTACACCCGTTTGCCCTTCAGATTGAAAAATATCGGAACGACATATCAAAGGTTGATCAATCACATCTTCGAAGGACAACTCGATCAGAACGTCGAGGCCTACATTGACGATATGCTCGTCAAGACACCTTAGGCCGAGGATCACTTCACTGACCTAGCAGAAACCTTCGACACTCTCTTGAGACATCATATGAAGCTCAACCCGGCTAAGTGCACCTTTGAGTTTCGATCTGTGAAGTTCCTGGGTTTCTTAGTGACTCAGCGCGGGATCGAGGCCAACCCCGAAAAAATACAAGCCATCCTCAACATGCAGCCGCCCACTTGCGTCAAGGACATTCAGCGCCTGATTGGGCGGATCACTGCACTCAACCGATTCCTATCCTAAGCGGCTGAACGATGCCTACCCTTCTTCAAGTTATTAAGAGGGCCCTAATTGGCATCTGCCACATTTGCCTGGGATGAGGAATGTCAGAAGGCTTTTACGGAACTGAAGGAGTTTCTGGTCTCGCCCCCGATATTGTCAAAGCCAATCTCCGGAGAAGCACGATACCTCTACCTTTCGTCGACCCCCTCCACGGTGAGCTCGGTTCTAGTTCAGGACGACGCAAGAGTACAGAACTGGTTTACTACACTAGCATGGTGCTTAATGAGGCCGAGCGATGATATCCCACAGTCGAGAAACTCGTACTAGCGTTGATCGCCTTAGCCAATCGCCTCCGGCCCTACTTCCAAGGACACTCCATCATCGTGCTAACCAGCGAGCCTCTCAAAAAGATCCTGGCCCACCCTGAAGCTTCAGGTCGCCTCGTCAAGTGGGCTATAATCCTTGGGACTTATGACATCTCTTATCGTCCCCGCTCGGCCATCAAGGGGCAGGCGCTCGCAGACTTCATCACAGAAAGCACTGCCCCAACCGAAGAAGCCCATCAGTACATTCTTGGGCCAACCTAGGATCTCTTTGTCGACGGATCCTTCAACTCAGCCGGCAGTGGCGCCGATGTCATCGTCCGATCTCCGGAAGGCGTGAATCTACAGCACGCCTTGAAGCTCAACTTCCCGGCGACCAACAACATCTCCGAGTATGAAGATCTTATCTTGGGGGCAAGGATGGCACGTCGACTGGGGGCCGAACGTGTCAAGATACACATCGACTCCTAGCTGGTCGCCAGCCAGATCAACGGTGATTACGAGGCTCGGGAAGCACCGATGATCAAACACCTTCAGTTGGTAAGAGGAATAGCCCCCTTATTCGAGAGTTTTCAGGTTATCCGGATAAGTCAAGAGGAAAACTCCCAGGCGGATGCCCGCTCTCGGCTGGCTTCCTCTACCTTCATAGAAAGTAATTGATCGGTCTTCCTCGAGAAGCTAGAGTGACCCATCATAGATACGGAGCTCATGATAGTTGATCGGATATCACCCAGCGACTGGTGAACCCCGTATATATCTTGGCTTCGAGATTCCCAAGAGCCCCCCGACTGTCACAAAGCACGGAGAATGAAGCATCAGGCTTGGCACTTTGTCATTTTGGACGAAATCCTATACCGAAGGTGTTGGTACCAATGGTATGTTCTGATACCAATTGATGGGGTGCTAGATCCGGATTCAGAGGGGGGTGAATGAATCTCCCCTTTAAAACTCTGTCCAATTAACATTTAAAGCAATCAGAGTTACAGAATAGAAATCAATTGAGCTCTTCCAAATAAGAGATTCAAAGAAGCACTTGATCAATTAGTTGGACTGCTAAAATGTAGACACCTAACCAAGTCTGGTCCGTAGACAGAGTCAAATAAGAACAGCGTGTGCCTTAAAGCATTCAGACAGAATACTCACTTGAAATGCTCCTAGCCATTCATCTAGCGACAATCAGATAAGAAGTCAAACCACGGAGACAATAGATTTTTAGGTGGTTCGGTCCGCAAACCTACGTCCACCCCATACTCAAACTTGAGTGTGGATTCCGCTGATACACAGCTTAAACCACTGGGCCTCACAGCTTGCCTACAACTGCTAAGCATCACAGCTTGCTTCCGCTGGGCAGTACAGCTTAGCCATCCACAGCCTAACAGCTTGACCCGCTTGGCAATATAGCTTAGCCGACCAGAGGAATCCTCCTCTGCAACCGCTGAGCAACACAGCTTGCTCCGCTGACTAACAGCTTGAATAAAGGTTCAAAAGAAAAATAAGAAGAACAAAGGAAACACAACAACTGAAATCTGTAAACGATAGCAACACAAATGTGGCTCTCATGGAGCTGACTGGATTGGATTTGATCCAGATTCCATTAGGGATAGATCTTCTGATGAAGCTTCTCTTCTTCTTCTTAAAATCTCTATCTCTCTCTATCCTTCTTTCTCTTCTACTTCTACTTCTTCTGGCTCTCTTTTCTTTTCTTCTCTGGATCGTGCAAGCTCTAGCTCTCTCTCTCTCTCTCTCTCTGCTTCAGCTCTCAATGGCACACGTAGATCTTCTGGCATGATCTTCTTCTCTCGAAAGAGAAGCTTCCTTTTTATAGCAGCAGAGAGGTGGGGCATGTGCTCTCCACGATTCCCGCCCAAATGCCTTTGCCCACGTGACAGCATCCTAGCTCAATGCTTTCCACGTGTCACGATCTTGGCACCTCCTCCACTCTTGGATCATGTGCCATTCTTATTCTTCTCAAAAAAAATACCAGTCATACAGTCAGAAAGAAATATCAGCTTGAGATAGTTATACATATAGTAAAGAGTTAAACCGGACTGCACGGAGTCAATAGGTGAATAAGCCAGATGTGCACAGACTTAATTGCAGCACAAGACTAACGGATGCACTAGCTATGTGTATGCAATGTGCAAGCATTGCACAGACCTGCTCGGGTCGTGAGCAGCCTTGCAAGCACTCCGTGTGTGCGAGTATTAGAGGGATGCACAGACTCTAATTACTTGGTGCAAGTGTTGCACCGACTTAGTGAATGCTATGAGAAATATTGCACAGACGTACCTGATGTGCTAAAGGCATTGCACTGACGTGGATCCTTTGAAACCAAATCTTGCACCGACTTAATATTGCTAAGAGCACGGACTCAAATACGCGAACAGATCAATGCACTGACGAAGATATGCACTGACTTTAGTCTACACAAACTGGAATTCTACACCGACTTTGTGTATGAGCAGCCAAGAGAATGCACCGACTTGGGTGCGTGCAAAGGATGCCTTGCACCGACCTATCCAACGTGCACCAACAAAGGTTGCACCGACCTTATGCTCAGTCACATATGATGAAACATGCAGGGACGCTCTACTGAATGAATAGGGTTGTACTGACCTTAATGTAAGCATGAACACAATATGCACTGAGGCAAGGTTTGCACTGAGGCAAAACTTTTGCACCGATCTTCTATATGCACCGACCCAAGTATGTTGTGTTCACTACCAACATTGCACCGAGTGAACATATGCACCGAAGTAAAACATGCACTGACTATGCTATATAAGTATGCAAAGTTTGCACTGAGATCGAAAATGCGCTGACCTTCTTCAGTGTGATGCATGCACAAGTATACCCATGAAATGCTCATCAAACTCGTGATGCATACAACAATTATACTTGGAGAGGGGGATTCCTGCAGCCCACTCAAAGAGCAGACCCAACTAGGCCCAACAGGGCCCAACGAGGCAAGCTCGTCCAAGTGACAGCCCACAGGGCCCACTTGGAAAAGCCCAATAAAATAATGCTCGAGGAAACAATTCTCCTAGGCGGCCCCAAGGCTCGGCGAGCCCGAGCATCGGTCAGGTCACAGGAAGACCCGCGCACGAGCTATCCCTCCGCACGATGGGGGGAAGCACTAGCCGGTCTGTCCGACCCATCTCCTCACCGAGCTAGGCCTATTGCCCGATAGGGCCGGCCTCCCTAAGCTCGTTACGATCGATAAAATATTTATCATTGCAGCCGTTAGAGTCCACAGCGGGCCGGGCGCCAAGAAGTCCAGGAGCTCCCGCTTCCCCACGAGGATAACGCCCCCACGATGAGACCATAAAAGCCCACGACGAGGACGTAACCTCCACCGGAGACCCCTCGGCTTGCAGGACTCCAGAGGGCGGCGTACTATTTAAACCTGGGATACCCTCCGGCGAAAGGTAAGTCCAAAAGGGCATTGATCCACTCCCAATTCTTGAGCATGGATCACTTCACCTGTTGACACCTTGAAAATGATCAAGGGCGGAAACAGAATTGAAAAGAAGATCAGACTCGCAGCGAAAGATTGATGGGGAAGCTCGTCAACCATCTGCCCGGCTGAAGCCTCTTCAGGCCAAGCTGATATCCGGTGTCGTCGTCGGCCAGACGGCAGCACTGATAAAGTAGCAGTCACTTGACTGATAAGATATAAGCAGACAAAGATGAAGCCAGAGCCAGCAAATAAAGATTTTAAAGACTCCTGCAAAGTCAGAACGGAGGAAGAACTGTACCAGGATAAAAATGTTATCCTGTCTTGTCATCATTCAGGTGACAATGCTGATGAAATGATACCCGGTTTTGTCATCGTTCAGATGGCAATGCTGATGAAATCCCGATCCACCGACTGATGAAATCTCAGAATGATCTCAATAAAAGATATGCCACTAATAAAGGGCCCTCTCTGGTTCTGATATATATATATATTTGAAGGACTAAGAAAGGCCAAGGCATATGTGAGGTTTAGAAGCCCTAAATGGGCCTGCCAAATGGGCTCACGAAAGAGCGGCGCCGGGATACTCTACTAATGCTACCTAGCGCGCCGGGAGCTGCCACACTCGACTGATGCGCGCCGTGAAGGTGAGAAGGCACATCGACTTCCATCAGCCGAGAGGTCAGGAAGGGCTGGGTATATAAAAACCCACTCATTCGAAGAAGCAGGAGAGAGGGCGAAGAGGCGAGCAAGGGTTTTGGCAAGCGGGAACCTACCTCCTCCAGAAAGAAAGAAAAGAGCGAGAGACAGAGAAGAGAAAAGAAAAGCAGAGAAGGGAAGCCGAGGCCTATCGAAGGTGGGCACCCGGGGAAGGAGAGGAGTCAATGCTCCGCCCTCCCTTCCCCTTTCTGTAGTTCATGTTCTTAATTTCGATTGTTTCTCTTTCCTCTTCCTCTGATGTGCCCTGCAGTGCTGTAACCGGTTTCGTACCGATAGGATGATGTATTGCTGTTGCTTTCTTCCTGTGTATCTCCTCCGATGTATGAGTCAGGCGGAGTATCAGTGTTGAATGAATGGATATGACAGGTTGCAGTTGACACCTACTGTTCGTCTCTCTGAAGCCTTGTTGCCATCCCCCATGTCTTCTACCTTATTTTGATTTTATAGCATGCTATCCCCCTCCCCAGTTTGGTCAATAGTCTGTTGATTCGCCGGGTTTTCAAATGCTCTCTATGCTTATTCCAGAGCCAGGGACAGACCATCCCTTGGCCTCCGGGACAAAGTAGAGCTATACGATGACCGCCATTCATGGAATTCCGGAGTCTTAGATGTTCATGTTTGTCATCGAAGTCAAACCTGGGCCAGAGACAGCCATCTCTTGGCTCCCAGGATGACAAAAGATAACATAAAAACTGTCCCCGGGGACTTTATACAGTAATGGTGACAGGGATCCTCTAGACCCTAATCTTCCCCAATTCCTCTTCGATCATGGCCTTCCTTTGGAGCCTAAACCTAATCCAGTTCCAATTTGATGAATTGATTCACTTTTATCCCAAAGAAACCCTCTATCCTGGTCTGAACCATCAAGAAACCCAAAACAGGGTGCCGTAAAACTCTGAAACTCAACCCGGCGCCCTCATCCATCTCGGCTTCACGAACAGTAGAATAGGTGAATAGTTCTCGGCGCAAGCGTTCCCGCGCCGAGAACCCCATCTTCTTACCTGCGACGAGAAGCCCTTCCCTTGGCCACCTTGTTGGCGCGCCGAGAAGCCTTCCCCTTGGCCTCATCTCCTGTGCGCCGGGAACTCCCTCAGCCTAGCCTTCTGGGGCCGAGAACCCTAACTCCTTGGCCTCCTTGCCTGCGCCGAGAACCCTAACCCCCTTGGCATCCTTCTGGCGCCGGGAGCCCTAACTCCTTGGCATCTTCTGGCGCCGAGAACCCTATCCCCCTAATCTCCACCTTCACACCGAGAACTCCACTAATGCTAACTTCCCGGCGCCCCAAACAGGACCTTGTAAAGAACCCTTCCCGGCGCGGTGGTTTTCGCGCCGGGAACCTATATGCCCATTCAAAGCTGTGCCGAGAAGCTGCCCTGCCATCCAACTGAACCCCCAGCACCTGGATCAAACTCACCCAGGGATATCCATGAGTCACCAAACATGTCCTGGGGATAAATTTAAAGGGAGTCAGACTCCCTTATGTTCCACTGATTCCACATCTGATTTATGAGCAATCCCTTCAGCGCAGGTGAGCTCTGCCACTGCATGAGTGCCACCGGCTTCTATAAGGGAAGAATCGGACATTGCCCCAGGGCATACATATGCAATTCGAGAGGTTCGGCCTCTCTTTCTCTCGACTTTCATCCCGGCACTCCGTGGGTGATAGCCTATTCTCCCCTGGGCATAATCCTGATTATGGGGAGATGCTGCCGGAATGTTGATCGACGTTTTAACCCCGATAAGCCCCGGGAAGTGCACATCATACACCTCCCGGCCGGCTCGATCTCTCGGGGGATACAAATACTTCGAGGCTCTCGGCCGGATGAGAAACGTGAACGGGGATATGTCTCCGATGATTGCTCAGGCCCCGTTTCGCCATTGCGTGGACGGTGTCCTATTTCTACCCGGCATGACCCACACAAGAGGAGGTCATGTTGATTTAATAAGTCTGTCTTTATTCAATCACCTTCTTAGAATAACAAGAGCTTTAATATTATGCACGGTCATTTTCAACCGCCCCGAGTGGCCTCCTATTCTGGCGTTTAATCAAGGGTTGTCCTTCCTTGGAAGGGCGTAATTAACATCATAGCCTTTATGGTATGACGGACTTCTGGTCCCGACTCGGACCTCACAATTGACTGACCAAGTCAGGTCGAGCGCACGATAAAATTGTCACTCCGGTGACTGGCACGCCTAATAAGCTAACCAAAAAAAAAATAAAACAAAGAGACCCGAAAAGAAACCATCCCCACAAGTCTGGCACACCCAGTGGGACCTAGTCTCCCTTCATCTCTACGCCAAAATAGGAGGCCCGGTGGGCCCCCCCTCAAATTTCTGATTCTGTTTGCTTTCTCTATTTTCAGGAAGCTACGATGACGGCTGGAATCATGTTTGTGTGCTTTGACCAGCAAGCGGTTGATGCGCATGTTCGAGAGGGCTACCTGGCAGTACCTCTTTCGTTCGGATCGATGCCGCCTGCTGTCGGAATGCCCAACTGCCTGGGCCTCATCTTCACTGACCTGCTCGAGATTGACAACCAGGAGCCAAAAGTTGTTGTCAAGACGCCGCCACAAGCTACCGGTCCCAAGAAGAGCCCGGTGTTGAAGAATACTCCTGGGGTCGTGTCCTGCTTTGTCCATCACGAGGCAAGGCGGAGCGCACCCTCTACTGCTACTGGAAAAGGAGGAAGATCCGATCGGAGAGCCCGATCCACTGCTGCGGGTCGTCGGATATCCAATTCGGGGAAGACAATGCTGATTGGAAATATCCGGGCGACCCTCAACGGTTGCCCAAGGGAGGTCAAGCCAGATGTGATCGTCCCAATGGTACCTACCACCGATAGGTTCCGAGTACTGGCTGCTAGGAGGGCCGACATGGAACATAGAGATAGAAGGCCACTGGCACCAAAGCTGCCCAGATTCAGGCAGATCTGGCGGCCGAAGAAAATCCAGAGCTGGGCCCCAGCTCAAGATGAAGAAAAAATTTCTGATGCTGCTGTTGCCCGCTTTAGAGCAGGGAGCAGAAGAGGAGAAAGAAAAGACGAAAGAGATGTTGTTGCTGTTCACCCCAGGGCTCGGGGTAGGAGAGGTGAGAAAGAGAATGAGGGAAGAAATATGACGGCTACTCACCCCAGGATGAGGGGCAGAAGATATGAGAAAAAAGAAGACCGCATGGTCACCCACCCCATGGCCGAGGGTAGAAGATGGGAAAGGAAGGATTATGCTGTTGCTGCCGACCGCTACCCGGATGGGAGCAGAAGGTTCAGGGAGGAAGAGAAAATGAGAATAAGTGAACCAGTCACTGCTGTCATTCCAAGAAGACCGAGAGCCTGTGCCAGACAGGCTGATATATTCAAGTACTCCAAAGCCGAGCATCTGACTGCTCAGGTGGCAAGGCTGGCTTATCAGCAGAAAGGCCAGGAAAGACTGATGCTCCAACCAGAGCCACGAAGGCACAATCAGGAGTAGATGAAACAAGTGGTTCAAGACTACTTCCACTACCTGGGGAATTCTTCCCTCGGGCAGCGAAGATTATCCCGTGCATTGGGCACCATAGAGGAAGAAGAAGAAGCCTTTCAAGAAGCAATGATCGGAGTCTCCTCCTCCGATTCCAATGATTATAAAGAAGGCCACAGAGCCGGGTATGGGAAAAAAGACCTGCACGGGGAAGAAGCTGAAGAAAGAATATCGGTCTTTGACCGGCTCAAATATCCCGACCAGGTAAAAAGGAAAGTCTACAGGCAGAGGGAAAAGATGCAGATCTTTGCCTGCAACATGGCCGGGCTTGTCAAAGGGCAGGATATGTTACCGACACAGCCAGATGAACTGCTCAGACTGGCAACCAGACCAGGCCCCGTCACAAGGAGAAGTCAGGCGGCCAAAGAAAAAATAAGGACTGGTGATGAAGTCCGAAAGATCACCACCATGACAGTTAATGTGGTGACAACAGAAGAGGAAGACAATCCCTTCGTCGATGACGCTGAAGGGACTTCAGAAGAGATACAGATCCCGTCAACCATGGATCCCATGATCCAGATGATGTTTAGACGGTATCAACAAGAGATCAGTGCTCTCAGAAGATAGCTAAATGAAAGGCATGAGGCTACACCGGTCTCCAAGCAAGTCGAGCCCGTGGGGCAGACCTCCAGCTCAACAGAAATGGCTATCCCAGCTAATCCTCTCCCGGCTGATAAGGGTAAAGCACCGAGCCAATCTGTTCTACAGCAAACAGCAGCTCAGCCCTCTGTATCTCAGACACAGCCCACCGTGCCCACCTTGCATGCAACTATGATGACAACTCCTTACAGTCAGCAACAAGCTCACTTCTTCCCCAGAGAACATAGATCCAGCCATAGCCCACAAGCTGATGATTGAAAAGATTGTGGAGATGAAGCTGTCTGAAAAGACTGGTGATGATGCTGGTACCTACGATGTGTACAAGGTACCATATCCTCCCCAGTATGCTGCTAAGAGACTACCGCCAGGCGTCAGTAAGCCACCGAAGTTTGAAAAATTTAATGGCCAGGGCTCTCCCAGGGAGCACATAGCTTACTATACCACCATTATGGGTGACTTGGCAACTGATGAAGCTTATCTGCTTAAGTTCTTCGGCTCATCCCTCACTGGGATAGCCTTTGAATGGTATTCAAGCCTGCCGGCTGGGTCAGTGGCCGATTGGCCTAATATGCAAAGAAAGTTCCGCGACAGATTTCACGTCACAGAAAGAGAAATTACAATAGCAGAACTATATGCAACCAGGCAAAAGCAAGATGAAACAGCACTGGACTACATCAAAAGGTGGAGGAACTTAGCTATGAGATGCAGAAGACCTCCTCATCAAGAAGATGCAGTGCAAATATGTAAGCAGAGCCTCAGGAGAGAGATATTAGAAAAGATGATTGGTGCAGATGTCAGAACATTTGACCGGCTGAACAATATAGTGGCGGAAGTCGAGACGTTCCTGTCCAAGCGTCCGACGGCCAATGCTCCAACTGTGCCGAAAGGTAAATCTAATGATCGACGACCATCGCACTCTGAGGCTAACACCGTCGATTTCAGAACCTTCGAGCAACAGAAAGGGAAGAAGGGGGCAGATGAAGCTCCCCCGCCAGCAGACACAGCGGAAAGAAAAGATAAGGTCTCTCTGAGAAACAAAATGAGAAAGCCATACTCTTTCCCGAAAGATAAGACAACCGCACTATTCAACTGGGCATACAAGTTCAACAAGGTAACATTGCCTGAGCCAAAGAGACCCGAGGACGCGGCAAAGAAAGGTGATCCACTGTTCTGTCCATATCACCGTGCGCTGGGGCACGCAATTGAAGATTGTTACGTCTTCAAAGATATTATGGAAGGCATGGTCAAAAAGGGCGAGCTACAGCTGGGAGATTACCAGGTGGAGCCACCTCGTCCACATGAGCCTCCGGCCTTGAGAATGGCCGCCAATATGATTTCAGTCTACCAGCAACTGCCTGAGGAAGCCGTCGAAGAATGCACCAGGCATACTTATGAAGCCTGCTTCCTCACCCCGCTGGGAGATCAAGAAGGGTGGCAGATGAAGCCAATAAAGAATAGAAAGAAAACTCCCGCAGCCAGTATCAGTGGAGCAGTTATCCGCGGTGTCACACTAAGGCCCGAACCACCTCCAGTAAGGCCAGTATGGCACACAGCTGAAACAGGGCCAGTCATCCGGATCCCCACTCATAACCGGAGAAGACAAGTCCCCCTACCTGCACATAAGGAAGTAAGTCCTGCAGCCAGGCGTTTACAGCAGTATATTAATGGGCTCGATGAATATGAACAGAAAAAGTCCGGGCACCTGCTGGTGAAAGACTGTCTACTCTAGGAACAGCTCGAAGAATTGAAAATTAAAGAGCAACCGGGGGCAGAACAGGGAAAAGATGAGGCTGAGCCTTTCTGGGGGCAAGAACCAATGAAGCCAAATTCCCAGAAAAAGAAGAGATGGTCTAAATGCAAAAAGGAAAAGGAAGTCGTGACAGTACAATGCAACACCCTGTCGGCACTCTTTACCTCGCCCGGGGAGAATGATGAGGATGAAACATCAAATGCCCCGCTAGAAGCCTACCATGCCGAGGCCTCAACCTCAGCACATGCAACACGCTCCGGAAGAAGGTGGGGGCGCCCACCACCAGCCAATCATAACATAATGTTCAGAGGGGAACAACCCTACCAAATTCCTGAACCAGAGGTGCGGGGTGTTCAGATTCCTCCCCCTGTTAGCTTGTACCAAGAAGAGAAGAAGGGAGGTCAAACTCCAACATTTCTGGAATTTCTGTACAATCTGGAAAATGGGCAGTCGATACAGGCTGGGCCAGATAAAGGCAAGAGACCTCAGCAATCGGCATCTGTAGCCTACAAGCAGAATGAGAAAGAAGAGGATAACTCTCCAACGACACCAGGGGCCGTTGCTATAGAAGAAGCCCCCCAAGAGATCAGTCCAGAGGATGAAACCAGCACTGGGCAGCAGAGGCCACGGGCACCACATGAACCGCCAAAACCCCGATGGGCGGAAGAAATGAGACTGTCTAATATCCGGGTGGGCAGTCGGATCATGAAAATGCTAAAGAAGCTCCCTACCAGATTCTCCATCTGGGAGATTCTCTCCCTGAGTGAAGAGGCTCGCCAAGCAATTGTTGATGCCCTGCAGTCGCCGGCACAGTATGAAGCACTCTTGACATAAGTGAATTCTGGGCCGTCAGTCACATTCACAGAAGATGATATGATGATTCCAAATTCTGGCCATAACAGGCCACTGTATATGAGGGGCTCCCTGAACTGTCAGCCACTGAGCAGGATACTGATAGATCTCGGGGCTGCTGTGAACATTCTCCCATATCGGATCTACCAAAAATATTACTTTGATCTGCAGCTTACCAAGGTCAGAGACATGAAAATTGCGGGATTCAACCAGGAATGTGAGACGCCCCTTGGGGTGACTGATTTCAACCTCACATTGGGGGACCTCACTACCGTGGTGCGATTCTATGTAATCGACTCCAACACCACATATAAGGCCCTGCTAGGGAGACCGTGGCTGCATGAATATCAGATAGTGCCGTCCACGCTGCATCAGTGTATTAAATACTGCCATGAAGGAAAAGAAGAAAGGGTGTTTGCGGATCTGCATCCCTTCGAAGTATTCGAGTGTCATATGCTCGATGCATCCTACTACACGGAGGTGTCACTAAAGGGTGAAGGGAAGGAGGCTGTGGTCAGCCAGAAGAAGCCGGTGATGAAAGCAAGAAATTGGTCTCCACCGCCACCAAGGGGCTATATTAAGAAACATGAAGTATCTCACATTTCTTATGTTGGTGACTTTGCTCGGATCACCCCTCCTAGCATCCACCCAGATGATACTGACGAAGAAATGAAAGAAAAGTACATACAGGTGGGGTTCCGCAGGGTTTAGTCAAGCCCATTGCTAGCATAGAATATCAGACGGTGCTACCATTAAAGACTATGGAGGTCCCTCGCTTCTGCAAACATCCTATCATATTCTACACCAGGGAGCCAGTCGAAGACGATGATCAAGACTGCATGGTCCCTGAAGAATCTGCAAACCGGATGGTGCCGATCACAGGCTTGGACTATACTACCCAGCGGGTTTCGCATATGTTCTCTAAAATGCAGATGCCATCACTACAACCTGTTGCCCAAAAGAAGGCGTTCCAGGAGCTATGGGATCCGCCCCGGGATAATAAAGAACTGAGGAAGATCACTCAGCACCCGGGATTGGGTTATACCCTTCAAGAATACTATGAAGCCGAGGTGGACGTCATCTCTGCCTCCTACCAGCATGAAGACCCTCCCGAGGTGGGATATGACAAGTACCCCTCGGAAGATGAAGAAATCATTTATCAATCCGTAATGAACAATGAAGCCCCAGACAGTCAGCCAGAGACGGGGACATCTGATGAAACAAAGAAAGGTTGGTGCTGGGAAGACCTACCCTGCAAAGAGGATCTGTTCCATGCTGAAGCAAAGTTTGATACGGGAACCCCGGATGAAGACCAAATAGCCAATGAGCTAAGAGAACGCCTAGAGTTTGAGCGCATTCTAGAAGAAGTCCGGGCCCTACAGAATGATGATCTCTCGGGGGAGCCTACACCGGAAGGGCCTCTAGGGGCGGAACAGTCCACCTTTGGGTTTTCTGCTGAACCGGTCACGTCCTCGGGGTAGACCAAACAGAATCCGACAGTATCAGCCTTATATGATGAACCAACATATGCTGATGACCAGTATGACGGAACCAAAAATCATGAGACCGGAGAGGACTATATCCCGGGAGGCTTCATTGACTTGCAAGAAGCCCCGCCCGAGGTCAAAGATGGAGGTCAGGCCACCGTCGATGAGCTTGTGGAAATAAATCTGGGGACCGCAGATGAGCCAAGGCTGACATTCCTCAGTGCACTGCTAGAGCCAGCTGCCAGGGAACAGTATATACAGTTCTTGAAGGAATTTCGAGACTGCTTTGCATGGACATATGATGAAATGCCGGGACTGAGTTCTGATGTGGCACATCATCGGTTGGCAATAAACCTACAGGCTAACCCCATAAAGCAGCCGCCCAAGAGAATGCGCCTGAATTGATAAATCAAATTAATAAAGAGGTCGACAAGCTGATTGATGTAGGCTTTGTTGAAGAAAATCAGTTTACTACATGGCTAGCTAATATAGTGCCTGTAAAGAAGAAAAATGGGCAGATCAGAATATGTGTTGATTTCCGGGACCTTAATAAGGCCTGCTCGAAAGATGATTTCCCAATGCCAATCACTGAAGTGATGATCGATGCGACTACTGGTCATGAAGCCCTGTCATTCATGGATGGGTCATCCGGATATAACCAGATCTGGATTGCTGAAGAAGACAGAGTGCACACTGCATTCCACACTCCGAAGGGGATATTCCACTACAAAAGGATGCCGTTTGGCCTCAAGAATGCCGGCGCTACCTACCAAAGAGCTATACCAAGATCTTTGATGATTTGCTCTTCAAGAAAGTAGAATGCTACATTGATGATTTGGTAGTAAAAATTAACAGAAGAGAAGACCATTTGCAAGACCTGAGGGTAGTATTCCAGAGGCTGCGCAAATATGAACTCAAGATGAATCCTATGAAATGTGCCTTTGGCGTGTCTAGTGGAAATATCCTCGGGTTTATTGTCCGGCATAAGGGCATTAAAATCGACCCATCCAAGATTAAGGCTATCCAGGAGCTCCCTTCACCAAGGAGTCTGCCCGAGCTAAGATCTCTATAAGGGCGTTTAGCCTATATCCGACGATTTATATCGAATCTGTCAGGAAGATGCCACCCCTTTCACAAGCTCATGATGAAAGATGTACCATTCCTCTGGGACGATGGATGTCAGGAAGCCTTTGATAAGCTTAAAGAATATCTCAAGACCCCTCCAGTGCTGGGGGCACCAATTAAGGGCAGGCCCTTGATACTGTATATCGCGGCCACACACTGTTCCCTGGGGGCAATGCTGGCACAGATAAATGAAGAAGGCAAAGAACAAGCCTTGTACTACTTGAGTAGGAGGCTGATTAGAACTGAAGAAGGTTACAGTTACATAGAAAAGACATGCTTGGCACTAGTCTTTGCTGTCAAAAAGCTCCGACCCTATATGTTGTCACATGAAATCAGGTTGATATCTGCAGCAGATCCGCTCAAATACATATTGACTCAGCCAGTACTGAAGGGCCGGTTGGGCAAATGGGCAGTGATCCTGATGGAATTTGATATTACCTATACACCCCAGAGGGCGATAAAAGGACAGGCTGTGGCTGATTTCTTCGCGGAGCATCCTGTGCCGGAAAATGACATGCTAGGGACTGAGTTGCCCGATGATGAGACACTCGAAGCTTGCCAGGCTCGGCTAGTTATGTGGCAACTATTCTTTGATGGAGCATCTAGAACAGAGACAGACTCCGATGGAAAGACCAGAATATGGGCTGGGGCCGGTATTGTGCTGAAGTCACCAGAAGGGGAGGTCGTGCATACTTCCTGTTCTATAAACATGCCCTGCACCAATAATGAAGCTGAGTACGAAGCTCTGATAATTGATCTGCATATCAGCCTCAACATGGGTATCCAAATGCTCCAGGTATTCGGGGATTCGATGTTGATAATAAAACAAATCCAAGGGGAGTTCGAAGTACGGAAGCCAGAACTGAATCTCTACCACCAAAAAGCTGTGTGCCTCATGGCGAAATTCTACCATATTGAGCTCAAGCATGTGGGCCGTGGACATAATGCCCAGGCCGATGCACTGGCAAAGCTAGCCAGCTCACTAGCAGTCCCACCAAATGAGACACTGAACATTGTTGTTATGAACCGGCGGCAGGTCCCCAGTATGCTAGAAGGGTGTCCCGAAGAAGACGAAGTTGCTACTATCAGCACGGTACAGGCGTCTGATTGGAGACAGCACCTGCTACAGTGGTTTCTACACCAACAGCTGGCGCAGAAAAGAGAAGAAAAGATGAAACTTCTTAGAATCAAAGATTCTTATGAATTCAGGAATGGAACTTTGTTCCGAATAATGGCAGATGCACGCAAGAAGATTCTACTCCGCTGCCTATCCACTGAGGAAGCTTGGCAAGCGATGAAAGAAGTACATGCCGGAACTGCAGGTGCCCACCAGGCTGGCCCCAAGATGAAGATAGAAATCAAGAAGCTGGGCTACTATTGGCCCACCATGTTTGAAGACTGCTGTAAATTCGCAAAGTCATGCCAGAAATGTCAGGAGCATGCTACCGTGCCTAGAAGGCCTCCTACGACTCTACACCCTACAGTTCCCAACTGGCCGTTTGCACAATGGGGAACTGATGTAGTCGGGCCACTGTCGACTTCCTCTGCCGGACACAAGTACATACTGGCCATAACAGATTACTTCTCCCGATGGGCGGAGGCTGTAGCATTAAGAGAGGTGACTGATGAGCTGGTCGCTAGATTCATCAAGCAGAATATTATCTTCCGGTTCAGAATCACCAGCCGAATAATATCTGATAACGGGAGCCATTTCAAAAATCAGAAGGTCTATCGGCTTGCCGAGAAGTATAAAATCGAGTGGAGGACTTCCACCCCTTACAATCCAAAGGCAAACGGGTTGGCGGAAGCTTTTAACAAGACTCTGTGCACCCTGCTGGCCAAGGTCGCCAGTTCCAATAAAAAGGATTGGGAAGAAAAAATGTATGAGGCTCTGTGGGCATACCGCACCGTCTTCAAGACACCTACGGGGTGCTCACCATACTCACTGGTATACGGCTCAGAGGCAGTGGTTCCGCTAGAGCTGGAAGTCCCGTCACTCAGAGTGGCAGTCCAATATGGCCTGGCCCGTGGCGAACAGACCAATGCAGAAAGAAGATTAGAAGAATTGGCTGAGTTGAAAGAGAAACGTCTCCAAGCTCAGAAGAATATCCAAATGTATCAGGCCCGCATGGCTAATGCATTTAACAAACTCGTAAGAGGACGAGAATTCAAGAAAGGTGACCTCGTCATGGTCAAGAAAAAAGAAGTCATGGCGTCCAACCCAAAAGGGAAGCTGAATGCTAACTGGGAAGGTCCTTATGTGATACAGAGGGTCTACGAAGGGGGAGCCTACGTGGTTGTCAACCATCGAGGGGAAATTCAATTCTCGCCACTCAACGGAAGGCATCTAAAGCTATATCATGCAGCACAACTGACATTCCCTGAGTGATCAGGTGAAATACCCTTTTCTCTGTCTAGTGGCACTCTGCCCTAGCCGAGCTATCCTTTTCTCTATCTAGTGGCACTCCGCCCTAACCGAGCTACCCTTTTCTCTGTCTAGTGGCACTCCGCCCTAGCCGAGCTACCCTTTTCTCTATCTAGTGGCACTCCGCCCTAGCTGAGCTATCCTTTTCTTGGTCTAGTGGCACTCCGCCCTAGCCGAGCTACCCTTTTCTTGGTCTAGCGGCACTCCGCCCTAGCCAAGCTACCCTTTCCTTGGTCTAGTGGCACTCCGCCCTAGCCAAGCTACCCTTTCTCGATCTAGTGGTACTCCGCCCTAGCCAAGCTACTCCTTTCTCGGTCTAGTGGCACTCCGCCCTAGCCAAGATACCCTTTCCATGGTCTAGTGGCACTCCGCCCTAGCCAAGCTATCCATTCTTGGTCTAGTGGCACTCCGCCCTAGCCAAGCTACCCTTTCTCGGTCTAGTGGCACTCCGCCCTAGCCGAGCTACCCTTTTCTTGGTCTAGTGGCACTCCGCCCTAGCCGAGCTACCCCTTTCTCGGTCTAGCGGCACTCCGCCCTGGCCAAGCCACCCTTATCTTGATCTAGGGGCAGTCCGACCTACCGCCCTCTCTAGAAAAAAAAGGAGAATAAAAGAGAGTAAAAATATATGGGGTTAAAAATAGAGATACCCCGCCAGACTTGATCCTATATTAGGAACAAGTGCAAAAATGGCCCAGAACCCAGCTGTGGTGAAAACCCGAAAGGGCACTACATGCAAACTCGGGTACCCCGCCACGTGAAAACCCGAAAGGGCGCATGGGCAAAAGCAAGAGGGGGCTGGCTTCGGCGAAAACCCGAAAGGGCGCTTAAGCCAGTAATTTGGTAAGTTAAAGTTCCCTTTTTCACCCTTCCTGATAAAACTCCGAGAAGGATGATCATCATAAAGTCCCACCGGAAATCCTGTCCAACAATTTCTTGTCCCTTGTCATCATCGACAAGATCGGCCGGTCTCTTTCTTTAACCTGGACTCTTCATCCCTATTTAGCTAGTCTACATTCCTGGCAATAGCTCCATGCCTAAGCCGCCATCCACCAGCTTCAGTTCAGACCTTCCGTTTGAATTGCATGATGAAGCCCTACTCTCCTTTGCATTGATGTTCACCCCACATTGATGAATGGCACCTGCTCAAAGAGCAATACGAGAATCAAAAAAAAAAGAAGAGAGGGGCCCACCTCGGAATAGACCTTTCGCCTGTTCTGATAAAACACTTCCACTCGCTTTTGTCTAAGATCCACCACGATGAATCGCATCCAGTCTAGATCTTACACCTATTCTGACGAAACCTACCACGCGTCCCGCCATGATGAAACCTGCTGTTGATCGATCGGCACCTTGCCCGATCAACGATGAAGCCTGTCCGGTTTAGACCTTACGTCTATCCCGATGAAACCATTCAGATCCTTGCATTGGTATAAGTCCAATACCGATGATGAAGCTTGCTATTCATCGATAGGCATGCCGCCCAATCGATGATAAAGCCTTATCCGGTTTAGACCTTACGTTTATTCCGGCTGGACTTGCATGTTGCTTTACGTCCCACGATGATGAAACCTGCTATCGATCGATGGGCACACTGCCCGATCAGTAATGAAACCCACCCAGTTTAGACCCTACGTCTATCCTGATGAAAGCCGTGAAATCCTTGCATTGGTATAAACCCAATACCAATGATGAAACCTGCTATTGATCGATTGGCACCCTGCCCGATCATTAATGAAACCCATCCAGTTTAGACCATACGTCTATCCTGATGAAGCCTATGAAATCCTTGCTTCGATATAGACCCAATATTGATGATAAGAGCAGCTACTAATGGAGCGGCCCGCTACCTGACCAATGCTAAAACCCATCCGGGGAAGACCTTCCGTCTGCTCTGATGAGAATGCTACACCCGTTCTCAAATCAACCCAGACCTTCCGTCCGGATAGATGATAAAACCTCATCTCTTTGCGTTAATGATAAATCCCGCATTTACGATGGAACCTACATTTCCAGTGAATGGCTTCGTGCTTAAGCTGCCACACACATTCTCAAGTCAATCTGGACCTTCCGTCTGGATGAATGATGAAATCCTATTCCCTTGCATTGATGGCAATCCCCACATCAACGATACAGTCATGCTCCCGGCAAACGGCTTCACGCCTAAGCCGCAAAACACACTCAAGTCGACCCAGGCCTTCTGCCTAGGTAGACGATGAAACCATAGGCCCCTTTGCATTGGTGTCAGCACCCACATCAATGATGATACATACACAAGCTAAGCACATGGATTACAAAGCCAAAATCAAAAAAAAAAAAAGAGAAGAGAGACAAAATGGGGGCTAAAAATAGAGATGCCCCGCCAGACTTGTTCAGGCACTCTGAGCAAGGGCAAAAAAATGGCCAAAACCCAGCTGTGGTGAAAACCCGAAAGGGCACTACAGGCAAAATCGGGTACCCCGCCACGTGAAAACCTGAAAGGGCGCGTGGGCAAAAGCAAGAGGGGGCTGGCTCCGGTGAAAACCCGAAAGGGCACTTGGGTCGGTAATGTGGTAATTCAAAAGTTCCATGCCAACCGGCACACTGCCTTCACCTCCCCTTCACTTATGAAGCCTTCCGTTGGTCAGCTGGCTCCACACCCCACCGATGATAAAACCTTTCCATGGTAGACCTTACGTTTATCCTGATATAATCTACATACCCTCTTGCAAATGTCCCACCGACAATGAAACCCATCACCATTCTGATGAAGCCTGGCCAGCTCAGACCTTACGTCTGTCCTGATGAAACTCTTAAAACCTTCCCTTGATCGATCAGCTCCTTGACCGGTCAACGATGAAACCCTACCAGGATGGACCCTACGCCTATCCTGATGAAACCTACGTATTTCGTGGCAAAGTCCCACCCGCGATAAAATCGGCTGGAATAGACCTTACGTCTATTCTGATGAAACCTATAACACTTTCTTTGCATCGATATAAACCCAATATCGATGATGAAACCAGCCGTTGATCGACCGGCACCTCGCCCGATCAATGATGAAACCCTGCCAGTGTAGACCTTACGTCTATTCTGATGAAACTTATAACACTTTCCTTGCATCGATGTAAATCCAATATCGATGATGAACCTACCTACTGATCGACCGACACCTCGCCCGATCAGTGATGAAACCCTGCCAGGATAGACCTTACGTCTGTTCTGATGAAACTGCATATCCTTTCATGTCCCACCTGCGATAACCTCTACCCAGTCTAGGCCTTACGCCTACTCTGATGAAACCTATAAAATTTCTTTGCATCGCTATGAGCCCAATATCGATGATGAAATCATGCACTGGTCGATTGGCACATTGCCCCGACTGGCTTTGAAACCCACCCGGGATAGACCATTCGCCCGTTCCGGATGATGCTCTAAACCTCTTCATTCGCATTCCCGCAAACCATCTCCCTTGCGGCACATATGGCCAAAAAGGACGTTTGCTGCTACCAACAGAGTTCGGTTTAAGCACCCCCTCTTGATGCCATCACGCGGTGGAGCGAGTCCCCCATCCTTTCTATGAAGGGGTGGACGCTCTCCTGCCAAGCACGAGCCATTCGCATGAGGGACTGCTAGAACCACTACCCCACTTCCCGAAGCGATGAAACCACATGAAAAAGAAGATGGATACACATGAAGCCGAAGGTTCCTTTTCATTAAAAGAGGAGTACACAAAGGGCCCCGAGGGGACATTGTATCGCAAAAGAGGACAAAAGGAAAAAGAAAGAAAGGATAATTCATGGCCGCCGAACGATATCTTCAAAGGCCAAAAGACCCACATAGGGAGCAGCTCCTAGCTCGTGAAGGCGTGCCTCCTCCTCCTGAAGCCTCACGGACATGCCCTAGAGAGACATCACCCATCCCTCCAACAAAGCCACCTCCTCAGTGGACTGTGGCCGAATAGAGGATAATTGTTGCAGCTCGGCTCGAAGTCCGGTGAGCTCCGCTTCCAGAATGGCTACCCGGTCCTTGGACAGCTTCCTCTCGCTGAACAACACTCTATAACTCAGCCCGGCGTTCACCAAGTGTAAGCGTCAGCTCCTCCAGCTCAGATTTACATTCTGACCTCTGCAACTTCAGTGCCGTCAGCTTGTCGGCCATGGTCCGTGCTAGGAAGTCTCTCCGATGCACGAATTTCAGCAGAAGCAAGACCCGTTGAGCCCATATGTCCAAAGGGCAGCCCATGGCTTGCAGGCCAGCGGTGAAGCGATTGGCAATTTCCTTCAGTTGCAGATATGTCAAGCCAGGCTGGGATTCTACTAGCTAGCGTAACATATCCAAATGCTACCAGACGAAGCTGTCAGAAGAAGCAAAGCCGAAGGAGGCAGAGGAGACGACCTCAAAAGTCACCTCGCCGTCAATATCGGCCCACAATACAATATCCGGCTGAGAGGATGAAGACGGCAAATCTGTTGGAAGAGCTGGCCGGTCCCTCTCTATACTCGCCTGCTGAGCTGAAGACTCATCCTCTACCGCTACCTCTAGAGTTATGGCTTGAACACCCGCGGGAGGAGAATCAATAAATGATAGAGCTGTCTCTTCATGGGTCTTCTGAATGGGGGCTTCATCTTCAGCCGCTCTTTCTGGTAATGGGGACGAAGGTGCCCTAGTCTGTAACGGCAGAAATTCGGTCTCTGTAGCCACTGTGGCAGGGACTGCTGACTCGGGCGCAATGGACGTTACTACGGCCGGTATAAAAGAAGAGCTTCTGGCTGGGTCTGCTTCGGCACTAAAATCTGAAGCCCTGACAGGGGCGGAGCTCTCTCCTGAGGCCCCCAAGTCCAACGATGCTAAATCTGTTGAAGACTGTATCCGCACTGGCACAGGGCGAATGACCTCGGAAACTCCCATGCAAGTCAAAGGTAAAGCAGGGATAATGGCCCAGTTTGCGGAAGAAATGTCCATGGAAGCTGCGGTTGTGTCTGAGCTAGCAATGACAAGGCCCTGAGACCAAAGCAGAGTGACCTTCAGCACTAAACAAAAGAAAACAGATGAAGTAGCAAACATGAAAAGGAGCTCACCTTCGAAGCGAGGTCTATGACCTCAAAATGAGGCGAAAGGGGAGAAAGCCCCATAGTTGAAGCAGAAAATGGAGGGGTTATGTCGACATCACTGTCGAGCCCGGCAAACTCCTCTTGCAGTTCCTCTTCAGAAGACAGCACTAGCAGCTTGGAAGGCGGGAATGGTGGAAAACCTTTTGCAAGCACGGGCGGGGCCTCTGATTTAGAGACATCCTCCTCACTGCCACTGAAAGTCACTTCTTCCTCATTAGAGACGGTCTTGGAGCTGCCTGAAGATATCTCCACACTAGCAATATGTTGAATGCTCGCCTCTGGAGCATGCCGGGTGGCAGACCGGGTGACTATGCGCCTAGCCGAAACAAGGCTCCGTTTGGTTTGAGTCTTGTGACCCTCCTGCGGTTGGGGTGCTTCTCCCGCTGCTATCATGGTCTCAGTCTGCTCCCCCACTGCCACCTCAACAAAAGAGAACCTCTGAAGGATATAACAAAAAAAAAGAAATGGAAGTATAAAGAAAAAGATGAGATAGCACATTTACCCTCCTCCTCGCCAGCCGGGGTAGGAGAAGGCAGCCTCGTGTCCCTTTCTACAGGCACTGCAACCTGCTCCTGGGCTGTATCAGATAAAGAGAAGCTCAGCCTCGAAGAACCCCTTAAAAGATCAGTCAAGAAGATAATGAAGACTGCATCTACAAGCTATTACCACCACTCTCGGCAGGCTCCTGAGCGGCCTCCCTCTGAGACCTGAACTCGTCAAAGGAGGGGATGTCTGGAAGAGGGGCTCCGGCATCCGTCACAACCGGAGCTGACTGCTGGACCCGAACAACCTTGGCCCTCTTGGCCTTGGCAACTGCAGCTTTCACCACAGAAGGCTTCCTCTTCTTGCCCGGAGGCAAGGGAGTGGTCGTAGGTGCCGCTGCAGGAATGTCAAAGTAAGCAGGCTTCTCAGCTTGAGCAATAATCTTCCTGTAAAGCCCCTGTCGCTTTATATCCGGTCTATCTGTGCAAGACACAAGAAAGGCAGTCATAGTCGACAGATGCAGAACATAACAATAAAAGAAAGATGCTATGATCGCGCATGAAGGGTCATACCTGCTGGGCCATCATAAAATGTGGAAAGCGGCCAATACAGATAAGCCACCTCCTTCGATCGGGAAGCAGCCTCCTTCACGAGCCAGCATATGTCACCAATGGTCTGGCACTTCTCTGTCAAGGCAGCCAAATCTTTATGTCCGTGGAAGTCGAGGCAATGAAACAGGCCGAGATAATCTATACACCAGCTGTCGACATAATGAAAAGAGACAAAAAGTAGTTTATTCAGAATGCCAGTTATTGGGTTCTCCACTGATAGCCCGTGAACATTTAGCAGTACAAAAAGCCAAGAAGTGTGCTGATAATGTGTTTGGGTGCGGTCTTCCCTCCGCACAAACGTCCTATAAGGGTGAAACCTGTCCACCGGACCCCTCCAAGCAGCTACTGTCGGGAGAGGTTCCTCCAGGGGGAACGGATATTGTACATCCGAATGAACAGCCCCTATATGGCCCAACTGCCTCAGATCCTTTGTAAAAACATCGTCATTAATCTCAGAGAAGACAGGAGTGGGTATTTCAGCACCTTCCTCTTTCAAAGTCCGACGCATGGCAATATATGTTTCTGCCTACTTCTGGTGCTGTGAATAGAGCCTTTTCAGATGGACCTCGTCAATTTCAAACACATGCCTTGATTGCCGCTTTAAGAAAGCGCGCTCGGCCACATCCCAAAAGGCGCCTCTGCCATCTTTATAAAAGTTGGTGCGTGTATTCCACCACTTAATGTAGTCTTATGTGACACGGGGTATACGATTAGAAATGGTCGGAATCCTGAATGTTACGCCCTCTCGGCGATGAAAGAAATCCCACCATGTTCGACCGTCACTGGCAATGGTGGACCCATGTTTGGCCCGGCTGTCCAAAGGAAACTGAGCAACCGATGAAAGAATATGCTGATCATAACCAAAGTTTCAGCTGAAACGGAATGGATAATAGGGCTCCAAAATGAGCAAGCCTCCCTTCCTGAAGACCAATACACTGGGCCGAATAGCCATAGCCCATCTGACCAGTTCTGGTTCTAATATGGGCCGGGTGGCATCGACCCCCGAAACAGGATGAACGTAAGTTTCTACCTCCTCCATTTTACATTCCCTCTGAGGGTCCACTAAAGGAGCCGAACCTGCTGCCAAGCTCCAAAAATGAATGCTGCCAGGAGCGTCTACAGGCACTTTTATCAACCTGCCCCTTATCTTAAACAGCTGCTCTGAGAAAGGACCAGGTTCGACGCTAGCAAATTCAATCATCCGAGGAAGCAACGTGTCCGACTGTAGAGTCCTCGGGGCCAACTCGGGGAAAATACTGCAGACCCAGGCATTAAAGAAATGAAACGGACCCACAGTCCTTAAGGAGCGGGGAACCCGATGTTTATGCAAATCCCCCAATGATTTGTAAACTAAACATAAAGCCGCTGGGCACAGAGACAGCCTCATCCCCCAGGCCATCTGACAGGCCGGATATATAGCTTCCGGCCTGATAGTCGTCTTGTCCCCTTGAGGAAGAGCGAAGGTGCACAGCCAGAAGGTCAGATAAGCTGCACAGTGAGTGATAGGGTCAACCCCTGCTGGGTTCGGGCCGTCTGCACCTGCTCGGCGCAGTGAAGCTGGCAATGCTGATTTGTAACGAGGGGCCCTGATTTGCTTGCCAGAAGTCGGCCCCACAGAAAGGAAGTCCGCATACTTCAAGGGACCCCCGAAGAAGTATTGTATCCACTGTCCTACACGGACCCTCAATCTGCTGCTCTTCTCCCGGGTTGATAGCCTTTGGAAGATCCCCTGCTGTAAGCCAGACAAATGGTACGATAAGCTTTCATTAAATACCGATATGCATAGCCGAAAGAATATATGCCCTCTCCATCGGAGGCGTCCTTGACAGAGTCATCTAGACAAACCTCCTCATATGGCTCCCCATCAATATGCAGACCTGAAAGCTGCGAAAGGCTCTAGAGGTCGAGAGATGTCTCTCCTTCTGCTGTGTAGAATGTGTTAAACTGTGGGCAGAATACTTCAAACATGCCGCAACATAATCCCCGAGAGATGGGATAGCGGAATTTGGAAGCGAATACGCTATGGTAGACCCCAGCTCTAATCAGTAAAGGGGCGTACTCCTTCAGAACAAATTCTGTGAATTCCACTGCTCCTACCCTGAAGAGATGAGCATCTGTCACTTTAGCGTCTCCAAACCAGCCGACAGCTAGCTGATATTTAAATTGAACGGCCAGACAGTTCAGAATAAATGGCTCGTCCCTGTAACCCCACTTCACAGGAGCTAGAAAAAGTCCGAAGTTGGTCTTTTCCTGGTGGACGCGACCGGCTGCATGGTCCCACCTCGCCGGGGTGAACTCTGGAGCCCGGATCAACATTTTCTTCTCCGGCTCTAATTCAGAAATACCCAGTACGGCATTCCAGTCCCGCTGCTCGCCCGGAAGATATATAGCTCGGGCACGATAAACAGAACCCTTCATGCTGTCTCTGTCAGCAAGTATTGCCGCTTCCACAGATCGAGCAAGCAGAAGATCCCTCATTCCGCTTATGGTGAAGGTCCGGATAAATGGCAACAGATGACGATCCTTCGGCAGGTCCGGACGGTAGTCAGCAGCCCTTCTGAAATCAATACCTTCTGTGGAAGAATAGACCCCAGAAGACGGCACTGTGTCAGTCTCAGAATCAGAGGACTCATCGACAGTAGCGATTTAGTTATAGCCAAAGCTTAGGCTGTTCACATTCAGCCAGTTGACTGAAGCCCGAGATATGTCCGGCTGAGCCGATGAACTCGCCCCCACAGTCATGGAAGCCGCAGCAGAAGAGTTGGAAGCCATGTCAGCACCTGCAATCAGGGAAAGATGAGAAGATAAGCATCGGGAGGATGAGTGGGCATGTAATGATGAGATATACAATTTTCGATAAATTTCGGCAGCATCCCCTCTTGTCCGGAGTCTGCCCAAGAAAAATAGGGAATCACCCACCAAGAGGGAGTGATCCCGAACATAAAATGGGACTTAGTCCCATATAGTGAATCTACCCCGAGAAGAAATCGGTCGAAAGGGGGGATTAACCAAGGTTCTCGGAGGGGGAAGCCCACCGCCGCTGCCGAGATGAAGAGAGAGAAGGGGCAGATGAAAATGAGGGTAAAAAACCCTCTCGGAGGGTTAAATAGGAGAAGGAGGAGAGGCTTCTCGGCGCGAAACAATGTGCGCCGAGAACCCCCTTCGACTGGAAGAAAAACGCGCGCCGAGAACCCTACAAAGGGGACGTGCCGAGAGGGGCCGTGCCGAGTCAGGGCGCGCCGAGAACCTGTAAGGTGGCCGCGCCGAGAAGCAGCCCAACCTCGCGTCGAGAAGCCTGTGACCCTCGTGCCGAGAAGGTTTCGAAAGTGCTGAAAAGAAAAGAAAACTCATTAGAAAAGAGCATAGAAATAAAAAGTATGTGTGCACAATATTGCTACAGCAACATGGTCAAGCTGAAGGACAATGTCAAAGAGAAATCGAGGAAGATACCCTCGAATGCTAAAAAGGCACCTGCGGACCCCGTGCCGCTTGCTTTGCGCTTACGCCGTCCGCAGATGGGGGGCATTTGTTGACACCTTGAAAATGATCAAGGGCGGAAACGGAATTGAAAAGAAGATCAGACTCGCAGCGAAAGATTGATGGGGAAGCTCGTCAACCATCTGCCCGGCTGAAGCCTCTTCAGGCCAAGCTGATATCCGGTGTCGTCGTCGGCCAGACGGCAGCACTGATAAAGTGGCAGTCACTTGACTGATAAGATATGAGCAGACAAAGATGAAGCCAGAGCCAGCAAATAAAGATTTTAAAGACTCCTGCAAAGCCAGAACGGAGGAAGAACTATACCAGGCTAAAAATGTTATCCTGTCTTGTCATCATTCAGGTGACAATGCTGATGAAATCCCGGTCCACCGACTGATGAAATCTCAGAATGATCTCAATAAAAGCTATGCCACCAATAAAGGGCCCTCTCCGGTTCTGATATATATATATTTGAAGGACAAAGAAAGGCCAAGGCATATGTGAGGTTTAGAAGCCCTAAATGGGCCTGCCAAATGGGCTCACGAAAGAGCGGCGCCGAGATACTCTACTAATGCTACCTAGCCCGCCGGGAGCTGCCACACTCGACTGATGCGCGCCGTGAAGGTGAGAAGGCACATCGACTTCCATCAGCCGAGAGGTCAGGAAGGGCTGGGTATATAAAAACCCACTCATTCGAAGAAGCAGGAGAGAGGGCGAAGAGGCGAGCAAGGGTTTTGGCAAGCGGGAACCTACCTCCTCCAGAAAGAAAGAAAAGAGCGAGAGACAGAGAAGAGAAAAGAAAAGCAGAGAAGGGAAGTCGAGGCCTATCGAAGGTGGGCACCTGGGGAGGGAGAGGAGTCAATGCTCCGCCCTCCCCCCCCCTTCTGTAGTTCATGTTCTTAATTTCGATTGATTCTCTTTCCTCTTCCTCTGATGTGCCCTGCAGTGCTATAACCGATTTCGTACCGATAGGATGATGTATTACTGTTGCTTTCTTCCTGTGTATCTCCTTCGATGTATGAGTCAGGCGGAGTATCAGTGTTGAATGAATGGATATGACAGGTTGCAGTTGACGCCTGATGTTCGTCTCTCTGAAGCCTTGTTGCCATCCCCCATGTCTTCTACCTTATTTTGATTTTATAGCATGCTATCCCCCTCCCCAGTTTGGTCAATAGTCTGTTGATTTGCCGGGTTTTCAAATGCTCTCTATGTTTATTCCAGAGCCAGGGACAGACCATCCCTTGGCCTCCGGGACAAAGTAGAGCTATACGATGACCGCCATTCATGGAATTCCAGAGTCTTAGATGTTCATGTTTGTCATTGAAGTCAAGCCTGGGCCAGAGACAGCCATCTCTTGGCTCCCAGGATGACAAAAGATAACATAAAAACTATCCCCGGGGACTTTATATAGTAATGGTGGCAGGGATCCTCTAGACCCTGATCTTCCCCAATTCCTCTTCGATCATGGCCTTCCTTTGGAGCCTAAACCTAATCCAGTTCCAATTTGATGAATTGATTCACTTTTATCCCAAAGAAACCCTCTATCCTGGTCTGGACCATCAAGAAACCCAAAAGAGGGTGCCGTAAAACTCTGAAACTCATCCCGGCGCCCTCATCCATCTCGGCTTCACGAACAGTAGAATAGGTGAATAGTTCTCGGCGCAAGCGTTCCTGCGCCGAGAACCCCATCTTCTTACCTGTGCCGAGAACCCCTTCCCTTGGCCACCTTGTTGGCGCGCTGAGAAGCCTGCCCCTTGGTCTCATCTCCTGTGCACCGGGAACTCCCTCAGCCTAGCCTTCTGGCGCTGAGAACCCTAACTCCTTGGCCTCCTTGCCTGCGCCGAGAACCCTAACCCCCCTGGCATCCTTCTGGCGCCGGGAACCCTAACTCCTTGGCATCTTCTAGCGCCGAGAACCCTATCCCCCTAATCTCCACCTTCGCGCCGAGAACTCCACTAATTCTAGCTTCCTGGCGCCCCAAACAGGACCTTGTAAAGAACCCTTCCCGGCGCGGTCGTTTTCACGCCGGGAACCTATATGCCCATTCAAAGCTGTGCCGAGAAGCTGCCCTGCCATCCAACTGAACCCCCAGCACCTGGATCAAACTCACCCAGGGATATCCATGAGTCACCAAACCTGTCCTGGGGATAAATTTAAAGGGAATCAGACTCCCTTATGTTCCACTGATTCCACATCTGATTTATGAGCAATCCCTTCAGCGCAGGTGAGCTCTGCCACTGCATGAGTGCCACCGACTTCTATAAGGGAAGAATCAGACATCGCCCCAGGGCATACATATGCAATTTGGGAGGTTCGGCCTCTCTTTCTCTCGGCTTTCATCCCGGCACTCCGTGGGTGATAGCCTATTCTCCCCTGGGCATAATCCTGATTATGGGGAGATGCTGCCAGAATGCCGATCGACGTTTTAACCCCGATAAGCCCCGGGAAGTGCACATCATACACCTCCCGGCCGGCTCGATCTCTCGGGGGATACAAATACTTCGAGGCTCTCGGCCGGATGAGAAACGTGAACGGGGATATGTCTCCGATGATTGCACTGGCCCCGTCTCGCCACTGCGTGGACGGTGTCCTATTTCTACCCGGCATGACCCACACAAGAGGAGGTCATGTTGATTTAATAAATCTGTCTTTATTCAATCACCTTCTTAGAATAACAAGAGCTTTAATATTATGCACGGTCATTTTCAACCGCCCCGAGTGGCCTCCTATTCTGGCGTTTAATCAAGGGTTGTCCTTCCTTGGAAGGGCGTAATTAACGCCATAGCCTTTATGGTATGACGGACTTCTGGTCCCGACTCGGACCTCACAATCGACTGACCAAGTCAGGTCGAGCACACGATAAAATTGTCACTCCGGTGACTGGCACGCCTAATAATCTAGCCAAAAACAAAAAAACAAAGAGATCGGAAAAGAAACCATCCCCACATCACCCCATTGGTGGAGAGGGATCTCGCACCTTCACCTTCTCCTCCCTATCGCTGCTCCCACCATTGCTCTACTGACTTGAGCGTCTGAGGGTTTTACCCCAGGGAATCCCCCTGGGCCCTCTGACCCGTTTCCCTGTCTTGCAGTTCACTAACTTGGTGATTACCAGCCCGCTCAGAACCAGCGTGAGATTTCGCATCTTCATCTGGCGTAGTCTATGGGAAACGCACGAAGAGCCAACATGGTGAGAAGGAGCTCAGGGAGGAGGTCCGTCGGCGAAAGGGGTAAGGCCGTGGTAGCAGCAGAGGATGGCCCTGTGGAACGCACTAGGTTTCGTTGGGTGAAAATATCGTGGGATATCGGTGTTCTTTTTATCGGTTTATCTAGTGCGAGGGCGTGCCAGTCACCTAGGTGACAATGTGTTCGAGCTTCGAGATTGGAGTGGTCCGAAGCCCGGGGTGCGCTCCATCTGACTGATCAGACGATTGTGGATATCGGGTCGGGACTGGAGACCCGCCGCGCCATAAAGGCCGCGACGTTAATTACATCCCCTCGGAGAGGGGAAGACCTCTGATTAATCGCCAAGAAAAGGGGTCAAATGACCTAAAGATCGTTTTTCATTAAAGCATGCGAGTTGGGTTGACATGATTCAAACCCTCCGCATCGGTATGCAAAACGGTGTTCAAAACCATACAAATATTTGCTGCGAGTGCGGCAAATTTAATGCAAGTGCGGGATTAGATCTTGGTATATATATATATCAGTCACTAAGGACCATCCAATATCCGGTCGAGAGTCCGTATTCGAAGCATCGAAGGTAACAACAAAGACATTCGGATATCTACCGTAGGTACGGCGCGTTTCATGTGGGTGCGGGATCGGATCCCGGAAGAAATGGGTCAAGCTGATGAACTATCGGCCCGAGAGGTGCACGGATCATGACCATGTCGGGGATCCCGAGGTCCATGTCCGATACCACGGGGCATCATTACACAGTCCGGGGGAGAGGGTTGTTAAGTGTAAGGCCAAAACTCGACAACGTGCGCCCTCGCACGCGGATCGACCTGCGCGTTCAGGTCGCGGGGTTTAAGGGAGTTCTTTTAGCACGCCGTGTTGGCAGGTTGCAAGAAGATGGGCGCGCCGGATAAGGGGCGCCGGGTCAAGATATGAAGGGGGGGGCGCGCCGGGTAGAGGCATCCATGGGCGCGCCGGTTTAAGGGAGTTCAAGGGGGGGGCGCGCCGGTTAAGGGGCGCCGTTTTAAAGATACTACAAGGGGCTGAAGGGCGCGCCGGTTTAAGGGAGGCCAAGGGGCGCCGTTTTAATGGTTAAGCAAGGCAGTAGGGCGCGCCGGATAGAGAGGCTCCCACGGGGGCGCGCCGTTTTAGCATTCAAGGAAGATGGGAGGTTACGAGGGTGGTGTTAAATCGGCGCGGTGAGGGGTGACCGCGCCGGGTTAGGCCATGCCGGGACATCGTCTCTTGAGTTTTCTTATTCGTTCTGTGGACTTGTTTTGCTTTCTGTTCTTGATTCTATGGCCTACAGAAGGATCAATAGTTAGATTAATTGTTCAATTGACACCCTAGATCAATAGGATGAAGGTTTAAGCATCGTTGATGGTTTGTTAAGGTGAGTGAGCAGGAGGTTTAAGTGTTTTATTCGGGGGGGTTTGATTCACAGAACTTACTGTGTATTGGATTAAAACTCGGTTCGTTCTTGAGTGTTCTATTTGTTCACTTGTTCTTGGCCCTGGCGAGAATCGGACAGCACCTCCCCTAGATCGGAAGGGTCCGAGGGAAAAAATGGGGCGCGCCATGCGGAGAGAACTCCGACGGCCCCGAAACATCCCGGTGTGTGCATAAGCAACGACACCAGTAAAATTACCCCATTTGGGGCCGGAGATCCCGAGGGCTAGCCTACAAGGGAAACCGGTGACCCATGGGTTGTTGCGATCGTATCGACTCCCCCCGTTCGGGGCCGGAGGTCCTGAGGGCCAGCCTACAAAGGAACTCCGACGACCCGAGGGTTGCCGTGATCGCGTGGCTGAAGACCACGTGAGAGCCGAAGTCGACGCAAGAACACGGCGGTAGGAAAAAAAAGAGCCACTATGGGCTGAGTATTGAGGGGGATTGGGGCATCAAAAATCTCCCAAAGGGGAGTTTTCCTTTCATTCCACAACAGACCGAACTCCGATTACATTGAAGGGGAATACGAAGACAAAGGTCTACATGTGAAGATCACCAAAATGAAATCAAAGGGGCAGAAGGAAATGCAAAGACAAAAGGGGGGAACCGAGCTCTCCTCCCCTCACCTCTCCTTCTTTCTTTCACCCTCTTATCTCTCTTCACACTTCGGAGCAGGGCTTCGCCGTCAGTAGAGCGTCCCTCTTTTTTTTTTGCTTCTTGCCTGGGGCTTGTATTTATATGGAGAGCAGGGAAGCAAGCTTCCCGTTTCTATGGCTTTTGTTCTGTTCGCAGTTGCCGTTGCTGACGTCGCTGGGGTCACCGTGTCGAGTGCCGTTGTCGTGGACGTCACCTCCGCCGCGGCTACAGTGTGATCGGGAGAGGGGCAGAGGCATGGCCTCCTCCTCTGTTGGCATATCCACCGCGAGACACGCGGCTTTCATCATTTGCAGGAGCATGGGTGGCCGACGGACGAAGTGGACGTTCGACGGTGCAGGGCTCGAGGGTTTCCATTTGAAGAACATGCTTGGATGCCCAGCGGGTCGAAGCATACCTTTTGCCATTTTAAGCAGTTCGTCGACGTGCTGTTCGCAGGAAACAGGGGACCGTAATGCCGACGGGATGGGTTGGTTGCTCGCCAGGAAATGCTTCAGAGAAAGGGGTTAAAACGGTGCCACATCCAAAGGGGGGGCGCGCCGTTTTAAGCATCCAAAACGGAGGCCCCCTTCGAGCGCGCCGTGTAGCCAATGAAAATAAAAGAGGTTAAAACGGCACCATATTCCAAAGGGGGCGCGCCGTTTTAAGGGGGGGCGCGCCGTTTTAAGGCGCGCCGTTTTAAAGCCCCCTCGTGCCGTTTTAAGCACTAAACGGATTCTTCTCGAAGTCGCGGCCATTTTACGTGAATGTCGACATTCCCGGAAGGTTCCGGTTGCTATGTATGACCTCTACAATGTTCCATTCGCAGCCTTTGGGGCCCAGTCCCAGACTCTGCGTGACTTTCGGTGCACGTCGGGCTATGTCGGAGTCCCCGACTCTTCTTTGATTCAGCTCTCGGCACGGCCGGCTGTAGAGTTGTGGCCATATCTTCCGCCCGGGGGGCTCCCTCATCGGCTAGCGGACCACCAAGCAAGTCCTCATCCTGATCGGGGAGGCATGAGGTTTATTTGGCATTTTCATCTTCGGCTTGCTCTCGAGTGTCGAGACGTGCATGCCGTATGATCATCATCGACATTTTTCGACGTCCACAGGCCCTTCCAGGGCCTCACAGAACCCTCCCTCCAACGCCAGCATACCCGCCGACGGACCATCGCCCCCCCCTGCGGCGGTGCGGCTACCCCCCTACGGTGGCGCCGAAGCCTTCCAGGCCCCCAATGCCAAACTGGATGTCCTCGTGGAACTCATGAAGACCCAGCGGCCAGGGATGCAAGGTCCTGTGCCCCGTCAGGGAGCCCCCCCCCGCAGGAGTACGTCCCAGCACACATCTGGGGGCCGCTTCACCCTCCGCGGCCAGTAGCTCATCCGTAACAGGGTCGGAGGACCCTCACAAGCTCCACCTCCGGAGCAAGAGGCCTCCTCCATGCCGAGGAAAGGAAGGTGGGGGACGCAACGGCCAGATCCGAAAGCCGACATTCCCGGAGACCGCCAAGATGCTCCCCCCAGCCCCGCGGCACGACAGCAACCGGAGTTACCCCTTCGGCTGCGAGATTTCGAAAGGCGCTTCGCTGAGCAGGAGCGCGCCCTTCGCGCCCTACAGAAAGCCTCTTCCCCTGAAGACGAGGAGAAATCCCCGTTCTCCGAGTATATCTTGAAGGCAGTGGTATCTCTCAGAGCCCCCATACCAACCTTCAAGCTTTACGACGGCCAGGGCGACCCGGCCGACCATTATGATAGCTTCGACGCCCTGATGACTCTACACGGAGCGTCGGACCCCATCAAGTGCCGAGCCTTCGTGACCACTCTGGTCCAGGGCGCTCAAGCGTGGTTCCGGGCCCTCGCCCCCGGATCCATCCGAGACTTCAAGCAATTCGGGCGAGTCTTCAAGGAGAGCTTCACCGGAAGTGCCCCCCCAAGGTCGGTAGCGGGGCTCTTGGCCCTCAAACAGGCGCAAGGGGAAAGGCTCCGGACTTACGTCCACCGATTTAAATCAGAAGCCCTCCGAATCCCCCGCCTAGACGTGGCCTCGGCCACAACCGCACTGACCGGGGGTACCCGGGACGAGAACCTCCGCCGTGAACTTGTCCTCCACCATCCCTCGACCCTTGCCGAGCTAGTGACTCTGGCTCTGCGCCACGCCGAGTGCGAAGAAGTACTCAGCGCTTGCCGAGACGCAACCGGCTCGGGTCGGGAGGGGGACAAGAAGCGGGGCCCCGAGCCAAATCCTAGCTCGGGAAAGAAGCGAGACCGAGATGAAGAGCGCAAGCGGAAGTACGAGTGGTACACCCCGTTAACCGCATCGGTCTATGAAATCTATGAAGACGTCAAAGACTCGGGACTCCTCCGCAGGCCCGAGCCGATGAGGTCGAAAAACTGCAAGCGAGACAGACATTGTCTATTCCACGGCGATCATGGGCATCACACCGGTGACTGCCACCAGCTCCAAGATGAAATTGAGCGCCTCATTCGCCTGGGGCACCTGGCTCGGTTCACCACCGAGCGCAGAGAATATCAAGGCGCCGCAGAGGAGATCGAAAACGCCCCCCGAGGGGTCCACATCAACGTCATCTCCGGAGGAATAGCGTCAGGAGGCGACAGCAGCCGTGGAAGGAAGCATCATGCCGAGCGGGCGAGCCGAGCCCCAGAGCCACCCAAGGCCCCGCCCCAGGTCATAGTCTTCTCTGATCAAGACCTGGAGGGGCTGAGCACCCCGCATGATGACGCCCTCGTAATCTCGGCCACTATAAACCATTGTAACGTAGATCGGATTCTTGTGGACAATGAAGTGCCCCTGATGTATTATCTTATGACTGTTTCCTAAAAATGTGAGAGGATCCATCCAAACTCCGCCCGATCCGAACGCCCCTCTGTGGGTTCAACGGCCTGGCCACTCTCCCCGAAGGAGGCCTAAGCCTGCCGGTTACCCTCGGCACCCCACCCAAAATCGTTACGGTCATGGTAGACTTCGTGGTGATCAAAGGGATGATAGCGTACAACGCCATCTTTGGCCGGGGAATCCTCAGTCGGAGCAAGGCAGTACCATCAACCTATCACCAAAAGATGAAGTTCCCCACCAAAAATGGGGTAGGGGAAATCGAGGTAACCAGGCCACGGCCCGAAGGTTCTATAATATCTCGGTGGAGGCCACGAGGCGGGGCCGGAATGATAAGGGCCCCCGGGAAGTCGAGGAAAAATCTGCAACCACTGAGCCAGGTGGCGAGTTGCTAACAATTTTCCTAAACGATGACCCGACCCTAGGAGTAAGGATCGGAGCCGACTCACCACCCGAGGAACAGCAGCAATATAAGAATTTCTTTCTGAGTACATCTGAGTCTTCGCTTGGTCCGACGATCAGCTCCCTGGGATACGAGAGGAGACCGTGATGCACCGACTCAACCTCAACCCCACCATGAAGCCCGTGCAGCAGCGCCGAAGGAAGCACGCACCCGAGAAGCAGACGATTATCAAGGCGCAGGTCACCAAGGGGCAAAAGACTGGTCTTTTTAAACCGGTCATGTACCCAACGTGGCTAGCCAATGTCGTCCTGGTACCAAAGGCTTCCGGCAAGTGGCGGATGTGCGTGGACTTCACCGACTTGAATAAGGTGACCCCAAAGGACTGCTATCCCTTGCCCAGCATCGACCAACTGATCGATTCGACATCAGGCAACGAGATGCTCAACTTCTTGGACGCCTATTCGGGTTACCATCAGATCAGAATGAATTCTGAAGACATCGAAAAGACCGCCTTCATCACCGACTACGGCGTGTACTGCTATACCCGGATGCCTTTCGGGTTGAAGAACACCGGAGCCACATATCAAAGACTGGTCAATCACATGTTCGAGGAGCAGCTAGGTTGGAACGTCGAGGCCTACATCGACGACATGCTCGTCAAGACCCCCAAGGCCCAGGACCACTTCACCGACCTCGCTGAAACCTTCGGCGTCCTCCTAAAGTACAACATGAAGCTCAATCCTGCCAAGTGCGCCTTCGGAGTAAGATCCGGGAAGTTCCTGGGTTTCCTGGTCACTCAGCGTGGGATCGAAGCCAACCCCGACAAGGCCCAGGCCATCCTGGACATGCGCCCGCCCACCTACATTAAGGACGTCCAGCGTCTGACGGGGCGTGTCGCCGATCTCAACCGTTTCTTGTCCCGTGCGGCCGAACCATGCTTCACCTTTTTTAAACTGTTGAGGGGGCCCAAGTTGGCATCTGCTACGTTCGCATGGGATGAGGAATGCCAGAAAGCGTTCACCGAGCTCAAGGAGTTCCTGGCTTCGCCCCCGGTGCTCTCCAAGCCCGTGCCGGGTGAAGTCTTGCTGCTCTATCTCTCGATGACGTCATCAACGGTCAGCTCTGTCCTAGTCATAAATGATTCGGGAATCGAAAGACCAGTCTACTACACCAGCAAGGTGCTCAACGAGGCCGAGAGGAGGTACCCCGCAACCGAGAAGCTCGTGCTACCGCTGGTTACCTCCGTGAAACGCCTCCGACCCTACTTCCAGGGTCATCCCATCACCGTGCTAACCGGCGAGCCGTTGAAGAAGATTTTGGCCCACCCCGAGGCCTTGGGGCGACTCGTCAAATGGGCCATTATGCTTGGGGCCTATGACATCTCGTATCGCCCGCGCTCAGCTATAAAAGGTCAAGCGCTCGCCGACTTCATCGCCGAAAGCACCATCCCGACCGAAGGTAGACTACCGACCATGCCCGGGCCAACCTGGGAACTATACGTCGACGGATCTTCCAACTCGGTCGGTAGTGGTGCTGGTATCCTCCTAAGATCCCCCGAAGGAGTGGAGCTGCAGTACGCCTTGAAATTCAATTTTCAGGCGTCCAACAACGCTTTCGAGTACGAGGCCCTTATATCGGGAGCGCGCATGGCCCGGCGGTTGGGGGCTGAGTGAGTCAGGATCCACACCAACTCTCAGCTGGTCGCAAGCCAGGTCAACGGCGAGTACGAAGCTCGAGAGGCACCCATGATCAAATACCTCCAGCTGGTCAGGAGCCTGGCCCAACAATTCGAGGGATTCGAGGTAGTCCGAATAGCCCGGGAAGAAAACTCCTGAGCGGACGCCCTCTCTCGGTTGGCCTCCTCCCTAGACACAGAAGGTTCCCGATCGGTCCTCCTCGAAGAGCTAGAACGCCCGAGCATTGACTCGGAGCTCCTCACTGTTGACTCGGCCGTCTCGAGCGACTGGCGCACCCCCTACCTGTCTTGGCTTCGATACTCCCAAGAGCCCTCCGACCCTCGAGAAGCACGCCGAATGAAGTACCAAGCCTGGCGCTTCGTCGTCCTGGACAACACACTCTACCGAAGGTCTTTCGCCGGCCCTCTCCTGAAGTGCCTCGGCCCCGACGAAGCCAGCCGAGCCATCCAAGAGGTTCACGAAGGCCTGTGCGGAGCGCACTCAGGGGCAAGGTCACTGGCCAGGATCCTGTTACGACAGGGGTACTAGTGGCCCACCCTGCAGCGTGACTGCTCGGCCTATGCTCAACAGTGCGACCGATGCTAGCGGTTCGACCACTTGGTCCATCAGCCGGCTACAGAACTCATCACCCTCGCCGAGCCTTATCCCTTCGCTCGGTGGGGGATCGACATTCTCAGGCCATTCCCCACGGCTCAGTCCCAGAAAAAGTTCATTGTCGTTGCCATCGACTACTTCACTAAATAGATCGAGGCCGAAGCCACTGCAAGGATCACCGAGACAGTCATCTGGTGTTTCATCTGGAAATCGATCATTTGTCGCTTCGGCATCCCCTGAGTGATAGTGAGCGATAACGGTCCGCAATTCGATTCTTGATATTTCCGAGATAGATGCGCCGACCTAAACATCCGTAACCACTTCACTTCGGTCGCCCACCCTCAGGCCAACGGACTGGTCGAAAATGCCAATAAGACTATCTTGAAAGGCATAAAGACCAGACTCGGCAAAGCCAAGGGTAGTTGGCTCGAGGAATTACCTAGCGTACTGTGGTCGCACCGAACGACTCCCAGGACGGCAACCGGTGAAAGTCCTTTTCAGTTGGTGTATGGCACTGAGGCCGTCATTCCATTAGAGATCGCCAACCCGTCTCTCTGAGTCATCCGCTACTCGCTCGAGGAAAACAACCAAAAGTTACTCGAGAACCTCGACCTAGCCGATGAACTCCGGGATATTGCTAGCATCCGAGCGATGGAATACCAGTGACGCCTCACTCGATACTACAACGCCAGAGTTCGAAGCAGACACTTCTAACCGGGAGACTTCGTCCTCAGAAAAGCCGAAGCCTCTCGACCACTAGAGGCGGCGGGCAAGCTGTCCCCTAACTGGGAAGGCCCCTACCGAGTGGTCGAGACGCTCGGGAAAGGTGCGTACAGGTTAGCAACAATGGAAGGGGAACCCATTCCTCGGACATGGAATGCAGCCGAACTACGCAAATTCTATTTTTGAAATTGTACAGTAAGATGGACGAAATAAATCCCTTTTCTTTTCATTCAAAACGAATGATACATCAGAAAGGCAAAGGCCAGTACATTGCATGACAAAAAGCAAGAAAATCCGTCTAACACCGCTACAAGGGGTCATCGCTCGGTTGACTCGATCTCGATCTCCTAGCGTCCAGCCACCGACTCTGCCTCGCATAGAAACTAGCTCGGACAAGAGGGGGCCAATCCAGTTGGCTCAGATGACCCCTGACAAAGGTGACAGAGGGACTGCAGAGAAGGTAACCACCTTCTAAAGTTGGGGAAGGCTACCTTCCAAGTTGATAGAGGTCAGGGAGAAGGAGCGCCGTGAAGACCTCCTCTTTCCCAACCTACCAACTCACTGGAAGGGAACAGAGAGCAAGCAGCCTCCGAAGAGTAAAAGAAATGAAGAGCAGAAGAGGGAGAAAGAGGCTGTAGACGGAGGAAGGCTTTGGTGAGGAGGGAACTTGATGCGCCTCCCCCCCCCCCCCACCATGTAGAGGGGGAGTGGCGGCAGGCATCCCTGATACCCCCATCCGTCCTCCGCCTCGGCGCCCGCCCGGAAGCCACGCCAGAACTGAGAAAGGGCAAGAGTCGTGCCCTCACACGTCGAAGCCCTCTCCAGATCCGCGCGGTGACCGTCGGACCCGTCTCAAACCTGCGCGGCGATCGTGGGACCCGTCCAACAGGCCAGGACGGCAAGAGCTCTCTGCTCCCCGTCGGCGGCGGCGTCGCCCTCCGAAGGATCCTCCATGCTCCGAATGAAACGGCACAACGTAGAGTGAAGAAGAAGGAGTGAGGAAAGACTGTTAGAGAAAATCCCAAGCGGTAAAGAGGAAAGGGCGCCTTTCGATCCTTCTTATAGGCCAAAAGAGGCTACACACCTTAAATGACTTCCCCCTCAAAAACACGCCAAAGGATTTCTCCCCCGAACAGTCACCTCCAACTCCTCGTTTCCCGCCCTAGCGGGATTCATGAAGCGGCCTGGCATTCAAAGCGTGATGGAACGGAAGGACGCCCCGTCAGAAGCCTACCAAATCAGCATGCAAAAATCACGCAAGACATATCGGCACTCTCCAACTACTTCAGATACGCCAACCAAATCACGGCAAGGATGGCGATCAAACAAGTAAGTCATTCATTATCTCATAAAGAGGAAACTTTCTAAAGGAGGAAAGAGAGACAAACAAGAGAAAGGGGCAAAATAAGGTAAAATACATCAGGCCTCGGGCCCACTTTGAAGCTCGAGAGCGACGGAAGTGGGCGCGTCACCCCCAGCACCCTCGGTGACGGCCGACCCGGGCACTGACGTCGCCTGTGCGAGAACTGTCTCTGATGTAAAACCAACCTTGGACCTATTTTGCAAGCATTCAAGTTTGAGCAGCGGACTCACACTAGCGAGCTCACCCGTATGGCGCACACTAGTACCCGATGGCGACTAGGCGATGTTGGAGATGGTCCGAGGCGGGACCTTTAGGCTCCAATGGTTGGATAGCTTGGGAAGAACCCCAAATGGGCCTAGGATGCCCAAATCATGGGCGGCCAACACACCAAGGGTGTGGGTTAAGTGGATTCACTCTCAACTTGCCCGCGGTGGTCACTCACGGTACTAGCAATTTGGGCCGAGCTCTCACTCTCCGTCCGACGAAGCAATAGCAATAATACTAAGCTAAGCAAGTGATTAAACCAGTCAAGAGAGGGTTCGAGACTCACCTAGCCGGCGTGAAGATGCCGACTCCGGCCGGAGACGGGGGCGAGCGGGGAGGCGAGGGTATGCACCCGCACGCCGCGTCGATTGAAGCTTCAAACCTGCGATTTAATAGTGACATGAACTACACCCCATGCAAGGGGGGGGGGGATCTCAGGATGGGGATTATGTGAATTACAGCCAAAACTACCTCCACGCAGGGAGGGGCCTTCAGCCGGCCAAGCGGGGTGAGGAATTATGAAGAAAACTCGACGTTCGGATTGATGCCGGTTCTGCCAATCTTCAGAATGGCTGGACAGGGGTGCGGTGATGATGCCGCCACAAATTCCAAAGAGCTCATAACTTGATGAGACTTGCGCAAAAAGCTTGCCAACGGACCATGGATGATCTCTGAATTTTTGCTGAGCTTGGTACAGTCGTTGCTGGCCGGGGCAGAGTCTGGAACCGGACTGATTGGTTCTGCCTCTGTCTGGTGCAGAACAATGTGGCTGGTTGCAGAGGGTGCCACTATCACTACCAAGCTCTGATTGAGACGAGATCTGAACCGTTGGAACCGTGGTCGAGTCTTCCTTCTGTCGGCGCCAACAGTAGGGTCGGAAGATGTTGGAGAAGACCGGGGCGATCAGATGAGTAGAGGGGTGTTGGTTTTGGCTCCTGTAAACTGACCTGACACACTTGTAGTAGAAAATTCGTAACTTCAGATGGCGATGTCCAAATGCAGCTATGCTTCTGGAGGATGAAAGAGGACTTAAGAGGGAAGAATTTTGCTGAAGAACACTTGATCTGAATCCCAAAAGGTTCGCCGTGGACGAGCTTCCATTCTCGCTCTGGTTCTCTGCCTGGGGTCTTCTGCGCAGTCGAGGGAGATCGGCTCCTGCGGACAGCTCCGACCTCGGATGTCGACGAAACCACCTCGCCTTGAAAGCTCTCTGGACGAACTTTCCAGAGATGTAGACCTTGCCACCTGAATCTTTGAGAGACAGTCATGTCTGCCTCTGCAAGCCACTGCAACTCTGCTGCTTGAAACAGAGACTGAATGAGAAGAAGATGAGGGGGGTGGGGAAGGGGATGGCCAAGAGAGTAAGAGGTGGAGGGTGAACTTGGCTGGTATGGGGAAGGGGGGCTGCGACTTTGGGTGGTTTGGGAGGTGGGGAGATGGAAGGGCACTGCCCTAGGGAGAGGGAAATTCGAATTTGGGCTTAGGGAAGAGCCCCTTCAACCTTGGGGAGAGGAAGGGGTGCTTAGGAAGTGGTGTTGGGTAGTTGGGGGTTGGGAGTGTTGTGCATCCCTTGGTTTTGATGATGACAATAGGATATGTTTGATTAATCAAGTTCTATCTTGGTTCATAACAAATACAAGTGGTTTGATTGTTCCTTCAAAATAATGGACTCATGATTATTTGATGATGGCAAACAATGTCTTTGATTAACTCAATATAAATCTGATAGTTCAAGTTACTTCTGATAAGTTAAGTAATTTCAGGTCCACTGAAATCCAAGTGGAATCAACAAATCAGAAGAAGTGTCAAAGGCCGCTTGTCGGCCAGGGAAGTGGTTATGGTCGACCAACGAACCCAGCCAGAAACACTTCAAGTCATCCATCTTCTGCATGTGCCTTGGTTGTCGACCAGCGACAAGGCTGTGGTCGACCACGGGACGCGAGTGTCAGCCAGAATGAAACCGCCATCAGGACACTGCTCGTTGTCGACCAGGGACAGTGTCATGGTCGACCACGGGTGTTATAGCGTCCAGAACCGAACTCTAACCGAATTCTGTTTTGGTTCCTTAAAACCTGCAGATTGTTGTTGCAGGTTGTTGGGTAGTTCAAATGATGAGATTCCGCACGGGAATCAAGGAGAGAATCTTGCTTAGAAGCGGTCAAACTTATTGTAGTGATCGGATTTAACCTTCTCCCTGCTTTCTAGCAGATTGACGCTCGATCTGGAATTTGAGCGGGAAGAGCTTCAGGCTTGAAAAAGGATCTGCATAAAAAAAGTAGAAGGCAACTGATCGCAAAAAAAAAACACACAGAGAGAGCATAGAACAGAAGCTAAGAAACACACCTACATCACAGGACGAAGTGGCTCTCCATCAACCAGAAATCTGCAGAAGACTAAAAGCATTCTCATTGCTGCAGAAGGAAGACTGGGCTTGGAGCTGTGCGACCTCCAGCAGCAAAGCAGCTGAAGGCATCCGATTGGAAGTTCTACAGGGAGTCTACTCTTGTTATTTATGTGATTAAGTCCCAGGCTGAATTCTTTACATTGTTACAAAAGTCTATATTCAGTCCTGTTGCATCATCCCACCTTCTCATCATTTCTATTCATCCTTACACCAAGTGTCAAGCTGTGAGGCAGCGGATTCAAGCTGTGTGTCAGCTGGTACAAGCTGTGTGTCAGCAGGAACAAGCTGTGTGACAGCGGTGTCTTGTGTTTTGGATTGAGATCAGAGGTTCTCATAAGTGAAGCCTTGCTTGAGTTAAGCAAGGGGTGGATGTAAGTCTCGGGAAGAGACTGAACCACCTTAAAAATCCTATCTTGTGGTTTGCTTATGTGTGTGCGTGCTTCTCTATGTGTTTGTTTTCTTCATTGATATCAACATTAGTTCTGTAATTCGTCAATCACCTGCAACTCATTTAATCAATAGATATTAAATCGAAAAAGGGGGAAAGATCTATTCACCCCCCCTCTAGATCTATTCAGTCCGTACTCAACACGTGCTATCAGAGCCAGACTCTCCAAAAATGTGGTCTAACAACCAGGAGAGGCCTGCCGGACTGAACTCTAGAAGTCTAATGGCTGAGGGACACTCAGTAACTAGACCACCATATTTCGATGGAAATGATTTCTCATACTGGAAAAATCGTATGCAGGTGTTCTTGAGAGCACAAGATCATGAGATGTGGAGAGTAGTAAGCCGAGGACCCTACGAGCTGCCCGAAGATGAGGATACCTGGACCAGAGAACAGGTCCGAAAATCAACCATCAACTGGGGAGCCATGAACGTAATGCAATGCGCACTACACCCCACGGAGTTCTCACGAGTTTCACAATGTGCAACGGCCAAGGAAATGTGGGATCGACTAGTAGTAATCTATGAAGGTACTTCAGAGGTAAGGGAGTCAAAAGCAAATATGCTAGTTTCAGAATATGAAATGTTTAGAATGAAAACTGACGAAAATATTTCTGAAATGTATGCTAGACTAGTGCAACTAACGAATAGTTTAAAGAGTCTAGGGAAAACCTACAAGGAACAGGAATTAGTGAGGAAGATCCTAAGATCCCTCACTCCTATGTGGCATACCAAGGCCACAGTAATTGAGGACTCAAAGAACCTCACCACTATGACTGTGGATGAACTAGTGGGATCCCTAATGGCCTATGAGGTCAATCTGAAAAGAAAAGAAGATGAGGGCAAGAAAAAGAACCAGCTCACCCTAAAAACTAAAATAGGCATCTCTGAACTATCTGACACTGATAACTCATCTAGCACAGGTGAGGAAACTGGTGAGCTAGCCATGTTAACAAGAAAATTCAAAAGGTTTCTGCGGAAGGAAGGTAAGGGATTCAGGAATCCTAAGGGCATGGTAAGAAAGTCATCTCAGTTTAAGTTTGATAAAAAAAAAACTTCATCTAACAAACTTGTCTGCTACAACTGCAGGAAACTAGGACACATAAAGGCTGAATGTCCAGAGACTCCAAAGAAATCAAGCTTCAAGTGGAAAGGCAAGCAACTAAAAGCAATGATAAGCACATGGAGCGAGGAGGAGGAAAGCAGTAAGGAGGAAACAACTTCTGAGGAAGAAGAAGGAAACATCTGTTTGATGGCCAAAGGAGATAGCGATGATCTTGAGGTAATCCCCCCATTTCAAGATTTTTCTAGCTCAGATTGGGAAGAAGTCTACTCAGACTTACTTGATGCATATGAAAGAATTAGAAAGGAAAATAAGAGTTTGAAGAAAAAGCTTAATCAGGTCAATAATGACAGCAACCCATTTGCCAACAGAACTGAACTAGAATTAGAAATCACCACCTTGAAAAATAAGCTGAAACAATACGAGACAGATGAAGAAAATGTCAAATGGCTGTTAGAAGAAAATGAATCACTGAAAAACACAATTGATGAGGTAAAATTAAAGACTCAAGAAAGTGAACAGCAAACTAAGGTAACTCAAGAAAGAAACAACTCACTCAAGGAGGAAAACTGTCAACTTCTGGAAGAAATAGAAAGAATCCAGAGTGAACTGAAAAACAAACAGGAAACCTTGGAAAAAATGACTAAAGGTCAAGAAAACTTAAATGCTGTCTTGGGAATAAAAGTAAACTTTCAAAAAGAAGGGTTAGGATACAATCCTACGGCTAAAAAGGAATTCCAAATAAAAACCGTAACTGGGATTGCTGACTCAAAAGGAAAAGGGCCCCTAATCAATCTATACCAAGACAAACAAGAGGATGTAGCTGAATGCTCCTCCAAAAGGAATAATGTCACCAAGGAAGAGAGAAACATTAAAGAGAAAATAGTCAATCAACATAAGCTTAAAAATAATAGACAAGAAACTCAAATTCACAGAAATAACCAAACAAACCAAGTACTAAATCAAGTTAAAGGACATAAATCTGGAAAACAAGGTGTCTGGAGACAGGCTGGTCGACAACCGACCCCTCCTCTGTCGACCAGAGGATCTGCCAGAACAGGCGCTGGCGTCTGGAGAAGCAGTGGTCGACCACATACATACCAGATGTCGACCAGAGGAACTACCAGAACAAGCGCTGGCTTCTGGAAAAGCAATGGTCGACCACAGACACACCAGATGTCAACCATGACCAGACACGCAAACAGAAACCACAGATTTTCTCAGGTGAAACAAAATGAAAATTGGAAATCAAAAAAGTGGATTCAGATTAAAGAAACATTAGAACAAAAGCCACCCAATCTGAACAAGTTCAGAGACGTAAAATTAAACTGCTCTAAGAAAATCTGGGTTCCCAAAGGATTGTTACAGCAATTTCACAATTTTACAAGTTATCTTGGACCCGGGTACCATTGGGGTCCAAAAATTTCTGTGTAATTCATGATGCAGGAATGTCTGGCAGCCATGCACAATAAGTGGTACTTAGATAGTGGTTGCTCAAGACACATGACGGGAGACAAGACCAAATTCTCCCAACTAAGCTCAAAAGATGGAGGTTATGTGACCTTTGGAGGAAATAACAAAGGTAAGATCATCGGGACATGTAAAATAGGTAAGAACTCCTCAAACAGTATTGAAAATGTACTGCTGGTAGATGGACTGGAATATAACTTGCTGAGCATCAGTCAGCTTTGCGACAAAGGCCATAAAGTAATATTTGACTCCAAGATCTGCAAGATTATTGAACCAAATTCAGATACAGTCAAGTTTATGGGCCAGAGAGTAAACAATGTCTACATAATAGACTTGGATGATCCAGCCCACTCCAACCTGTGCCTAACCGCCAAGAAAGAGGACCTGACCTGGCTGTGGCACCGAAGGCTAGGGCATGTTAGCTATAGGGTGTTGCATAAACTTGTGAAGAATAAAATGGTTCTTGGTATGCCTGAAATTTCGTTTGCTCAAAATGTCAAAGTATGTGAATCATGTACCCAAGGTAAGCAAACAAGAAAATCATTCAAAGGTAGAACTGAAAGTCAATCTTCTAGACCACTAGAACTTGTGCACATGGACCTTTTTGGCCCAACAAGAACTGCTAGTCTTAGTGGTAAGAGATACGGTTATGTACTAGTTGATGATTTCTCTAGATTCACATGGGTAATATTTCTATCTCATAAAAGTGATGCTTTTTCTGAGTTTCAGGAATTCTACAAAAGAATGAAGCAGGATGGCAAGTCCAAAGTGTGTACAATCATATCTGACCATGGGGGGGAGTTTGAAAATTCTGACTTTGACTTATTCTGCAGAAACAAGGGCATAACCCACAGATTTTCCTCACCAAGGACTCCAGAACAAAATGGTGTTGTGGAGAGAAGGAACCGCACTCTTGTCGAGATGGCTAGAACCATGCTGGTTGAAGCTAAACTTCCAAGGAGATTTTGGGCAGAGGCAGTCAACACAGCATATTACATTGTAAACCGAGCAATGGTAAGACCGGCTAGTGAAAATACACCATATGAAATGTTCAAAGGTAAGAAACCATCCCTAGCTCATTTTAGAATTTTCGGGTCAAAATGCTTTATTCATAACAATGATAAAAGGGTCTTGGACAAATTTGAACCGAAGAGTGATCCAGGAATATTCTTGGGCTATTCCGACCGATCAAGAGCCTATAGAGTTTTTAACACCAAAGATCAAATTGTTGAAGAATCCCCTCATATTACATTTGATGAAATTAATGATCTTGGCAAAAATGAGCAGGTCAGCAAGGAAGAAGAAGATAGGGAATTTCTAGAAGACAACGAAGAACCAAATGAAGAAGAACAATCTCAGGAAAGAGATCAAGGTATTACTAATGCTCCACCCGAAGGAGAAGGCATCTCAGGTAACAATCTTGAGAACTTAAGACTTCTTAGAGATCATCCCATAGAAAACATCATTGGTGGAATCCATGATCCTAGGAAGACTAGATCTCAGTTAAAAGAAATCAATGAACTAGATCAACTTGCACTTGTGTCCCAAATAGAGCCCAAATCAGTAGAGGAAGCATTAAAAGATGACTCATGGATAAATGCTATGCATGAAGAACTAAATCAATTTGAAAGAAATCAGGTGTGGAGTCTTGTCCCTAGACCTTCATCTCACCCCGTTATTGGAACCAAGTGGGTCTATAAAAACAAGCTAACTGAAGAAGGGGTTGTAATGAGAAACAAGGCTCGGCTAGTGGCTAAAGGGTACAACCAGGAATTTGGGGTTGATTTTGAAGAATCGTATGCTCCAGTTGCTAGATTAGAAGCCATCAGGATATTGTTAGCCTTTGCAGCATCTCATGGAATCAAACTACAACAAATGGATGTAAAAAGTGCATTTCTAAATGGAATAATAAAAGAAGAAGTCTATGTGGAACAACCCCCTGGTTTTGAAATTGATGAACTTGCTAATCATGTTTTCAAATTGCATAAAGCTTTGTATGGATTAAAGCAGGCTCCTCGGGCCTGGTATGAAAGGTTGAGCTCCTTCCTCACCAAGAAGGGATACATAAGAGGTAAAATTGATCAAATATTGTTTTCCAAGACCCAAGGTAAGCATATACTAGTTGTACAAATCTATGTGGATGATATTGTGTTTGGGTCTACCGAAGCTTCTTTATGTACTGAATTTGCAAACTTAATGACCAATGAGTTTGAAATGAGTTTAATGGGTGATTTACAGTTTTTTCTTGGATTGCAGATCGTACAATGTAGAGAAGGATACTTCATAAATCAATCCAAGTACATAAAGGAGATGTTGAAGAAGTTTGGCATGAAAAGCTGCAAACCAATCGAGTCACCCATGGGTACAAATGCAACATTGGAAGCTGATGTAAAAGGTAACATGGTAGATGCCAAGAAATACAGAGGTATGATCGGGTCCCTGCTATATTTAACTGCTTCAAGGCCAGATATTCAGTTTAGTGTATGCATGTGTGCTAGATATCAGTCTAGCCCTAGAGAATCACACTTAGGGGCTGTCAAGCGTATCCTTCGATACCTTGCCGGCACCTAAGAATTGGGGTTATGGTATCCCACATACTGCAAACTAGATTTGATTTCATATTCAGATGCTGATTATGCTGGTTGCAAAATTGATAGGAAGAGTACTAGTGGTTATTGTCAAATATTAGGTGGATGTTTAATATCATGGGCTTCTAAAAAGTAGCATTCTGTGGCACTCTCCACTGCTGAGGCTGAGTATGTCGCAGTAGGGAGCTGTGGTACACAGGTTATGTGGATAAAACATCAACTCCAAGACTACAATGTAGATCTTGGATGTGCACCTATTTTCTGTGACAACACTAGTGCTATTAATTTGTCTAAAAACCCTATTCAACACTCTAGGACAAAACACATTGAGATCCGTCATCACTTTCTAAGAGATGAGGTCTCCAAAGGAAATTTCATGCTTCATTTTGTAGAAACTGAAAAACAACTGGCAGACATTTTCACAAAACCCCTTAACAATGACAGATTTTCAACTCTAAGAAGGGAGTTAGGAATTTGTATAATTTCTCCTGAAAACTCTTGAAATAATCATATTCATGTGTTCACTGTATAGATTCTGTCATTTCTGTACTAAGTTATGTCAACTAGGTCTCTAGTACTGGTCAAGTTTTGAGTTTGGAGGTCTAGTGTCGGTTGCTACTTCAGCAAGTTCTGCAGAATCCTAGTTCTACTATGGATTATCTCTTGTGGTCGACCACAGGCAAGGCGCTGGTCGACCAAGGCATCAGGACAGGAAATAGTTGGTTCTGTGACTTCGCAGCTGTCGACCACAGGCGGTCCCATGGTCGACAACAGATTTGTCAGAAAGCAGACCACAGGTGACTACTCATCAGGCAGTTTCTGTGACAGCACAGAGGTCGACCAAAGGCAACTCTATGGTCGACAGAGGATCTGAACAAGGGAAAATGAATCTAAAAAGGCTGCTGGCTCTGCTAGGAAATCCTCTGAACTAAGTGAACTTTTGTGCTCAAATTCTTCACTCATTCATCCTTATCCATGCTTCCCATCCCTTGTGTCTCTATATCTCTTCATGACCAACATTTTTTTCTTCAGCAAGGACTCACAAATTGAGGGGGAGAAAAAGTGTAAACTCATTCCTTGATAAAACATTGAAAAACCTAACCATATCTTTCAATAAAATCACCAAGGTAATCATTAAGAGTAGAGGTTGAGTGTAGTATTGAGAATTTGAACTGTACTACTGCAATAAATTCAAACCATAACTATGACTCTGTCACAAGATTTTGAGGACTTATGATTTTTAGTAATGAGACTGTTTCTCTACCTATGTCTGTGTTGAACAGTAAAATTAAACTCAAATATAACATGTATGTACATGGAATACGCCATAATTCTGCCTTCTTGGTAGAGCAATGGATTGAGTTCTGAGAAACTACTGTTCTCCATCTCAAAGCAAAAAAAAAAAAAAAAAAAAATTTGGCTGAACAATAGATGGGAGACAAGTGTGTCATGAAGATCCAATCTAACTCTGCTGCTTTCAAAAAATATTGATTGGGCATACTGAGTAACTGGGGATATTGGCGTCTGATAAACGTATATCCTCACGGATAAAAGGTGTGTCCCAGTTATTAGTGGAATGGTTAGGCATGCTAAGTAGCCGGGGTTTCTGGCGTGTAAAAAGCGTGTCTCCTCGTGTAGAAAAGCATGTGATAAACCTGACCACAGCTCTCAAATGATTCAAAAAGTTATCACAAAGGCAGAGAAAATGGTTGACCTAAAGCATAGCATGCAAACAAAAGTACAAAACACTGTTCAGCTAGCATAGTTAGTCAAATTATCTCTTGAAATATATTATAAGTTCAAGGAGCCATGTGAAAGAAATTGGATATGGGGAGTCAATTTATTGGCGCAATACTTTCAAATTCATTGAACCACAATACCCACTCTATTTGGTCACAAGGTGGTCTTTGCATAAGGGTGGAAAGGTTCCATAAGTGTTCTATTAAAGAAAGGGCGTACACTTTAATATCTTCCAAAAATTTGAGTTATGCTAATTAAATCCTGACCGCTCGTTTTCTGCATCGTGATGGTTCACTATCCTTTTTTTTAAGACCCAGCCCTACTGCCCTACCCTATAAATTGCCACGGCTGGGTCCCTAATTTTCTCTCATCCGCCGTCTTGTACCTCTTTCGCATTCTTCCTCTCCAGTTCTCTCTCGCCTCTATCTCGCATCCCTCCACCATGTCTCCAAAGCACGCTCCGCGGTCTACCAAGAGAACAAGAGAGACGGCCCCTGCCGATTCCTCGAAGCCATCCAAGCGTTCCAAGCCGAGGGCCGCGCAGGGTCAGCCATCGGCCCCTCAAAAGTCGACCACGGCTGAGGCGGCTAACTCAGGCAGAAAGGTACCAGCTTCAGAAGAACCCATCGTCCATCCAGTTTCAGGAGTTCTCAAGCCACGGACCGTTCTGCCACCAAGGATTGTTGATTTCTCTGATGAGAAGCTGATGGAGATGTTCCCAGAACTACTGCCAATTTTTGAAGCCCAAGAGTGGACAGCGTTTGTCTCGGCACATACTCAGTATTCGCCTCAGCTTGTGCAAGAATTCTACCACAACTTGCAAATAGTGGATGGTCAGGTCTACACTGTAGTTCAAGGCATCGTCGTCCGCCTCGACGTCAAACTGCTCCACAAAGCGTTGACGATTCCCAGACATGGCGCCGTCTTCCATCCTGAGGATTTTGACTTCCGAGCTGCATACACCGTCGTCACTGGCCAGCCAGCTCCTGAGGTTCTCCCTAAGTATCTGAATGCCAACACCTTCCCTTCTCTTCATAGATTGCTTCATCACATTCTTACAACCATTATCCAACCAAGAGGAGGCGCCAGAGATCAAGTAAGTCGCCTCCATCTATTTTTGCTCCATGGCCTCATCACTTGTCAACCCATTCGCCTCATAACGCTCATCCTCAACACCTTCCAAAACATCCTACATTATCCCCAGAATTCTCTTCCATTTGCTGCCCACATATCTGCCATTCTGGAAGCAGCAAAAATACCATTTCCTCACGCTCCGCGCATTGTAATTCCCAAATGGCACGTCTACAACTTTCACTTCGTGACAACATTTTTGGGGTTTAAGAAGGTAGGAGACCAAATTCAGCGCACTCTACCATCCAAGGGCAAATCCAAGGCTCCATTGCCACCCTCTTCTCCACCACATACACCTATACAGGTTAGCCCTACTGTCACACCTCTACCTGTGGTGCCTCAAGCTACCCCTACTACCACCACTACTGCCCATCCTCCATCTTCCCTTTCTATAGTGCCCTGGCATCCAGGCACTGCCGCCACTCATGCTCAATCCACTTCTGTTCCACCTACCCAAGCTCCATCTCATTCTGTTCCACCTACCCAAGTTCCACCTACTTTCACTCCATTTACTTCTGCTCCACCACCATCCTTCACCTCCAACACTGAGTCTCACGGAGTGCTTCTCCAGATAGCATCTCAGTTGTCCTCTCTCACCACCCAATTTTATTCCTTTCAAGAGAATATGAATGCTGCCACCGGGCGCCTGGAGCAGAAAGTCCAAAGGCTGGAACAACAGATGGAGGCCAGGTTCATCAAGCAAAAGGAACACACTGACCATGCTAGTTCTCGGTTCAACAGACTAGTTGGCACCTTAGGTCAAGTGTCAGAAGAAATGGGAAACCGCATAGAGTTCACAACCAAGCAGAATGAACAGTATCACAATGCTACTATCTCCGAGATCCAGAAGCTCAGGCTCTCTTATGCCCACATTGTTGACAAGCTGGATCGCATGGAAGAGAACGTGAAGCCAGAGACTTCCTCATCCTCCTCAGAGGGATTGTTTAAATGATCTTCTTTTTGCTGTTGACAAAGGGGGAGATAGGACTTTATGTGTCATTGTGTGTCTAGTTGTGTGTCTAGATGTCAAGTTTACTTTGTCTACGTGTCCTTAGTGTCTTTATCCTTTTTTGAGTCACTCATGTAATTAGTGCTATAGTTTTTGAAAGGCATATCAAATGAATTGTCTGAATGAAATATGTGCTATGATAGCCTTGAATGCAATATCAAATGAATTTTATAATCTGTTGTTTGTCACAATGACTCATGGTTGTCATCATCAAAACGGGGGAGAATGTTGTGCATCCCTTGGTTTTGATGATGACAATAGGATATGTTTGATTAATCAAGTTCTATCTTGGTTCATAACAAATACAAGCGGTTGGCAAGGTGGGGATGAAGGAGTTGAAGTGCTCCTTAGGTCTTGGTGATTTGAGTATGAGGGGAAAACATATCTAGCCATAAGTTGTTCCTTCATGTCCCCCCATGTTGTGAGGGGAGCTTCCCTTCTAATTATCCTTAAGCCTTCAATTTTCAACCAATGAGTGTGGGCCCGTTTGGTAAGTTGTAATTTGGCAAATCGGACTTTCTCATCCTCGGACATGGGATACAAAGTGAAGTAATGGTCCATCAAGTTTTCCCAATCTAAATAGTCATTAGGTTGATTTCCATCAAATATGGGAGGTGGGTCGCATGCCCTTCTATCGTCCGTCCTTGGGGCGGACCCATTTTCTCCAAGTTGGTTGAGTCGACCCGATATGTTATCAAGCCGCTCATTGGCATGGGTAAAGGCCTTCATGAGATAGTTGACATGGCCCGGGAGGTTATGTGTGTTAGTGGTAGGCATCCTTTGGTGATTTGGACTTATGGAGAGGACCGATTGGTGAGGTTGGTAAGAGGTGGCCATGCTAGGGACCAAAAAGATGCAACCGATGACTCTAAATGCATAAACATGCCCTAGGACCAACTTGATAGAGACAAGTTGTGAACCTGGCACTGATACCACTTGATGTAAAACCAACCTTGGACCTATTTTGCAAGCATTCAAGTTTGAGCAGCGGACTCACACTAGCGAGCTCACCCGTATGGCGCACACTAGTACCCGATGGCGACTAGGCGATGTTGGAGAGGGTTCGAGGCGGGACCTTTAGGCTCCAATGGTTGGATAGCTTGGGAAGAACCCCAAATGGGCCTAGGATGCCCAAATCATGGGCGGCCAATACACCAAGGGTGTGGGATAAGTGGATTCACTCTAAACTTGCCCGCGGTGGTCACTCACGGTACTAGCAATTTGGGCCGAGCTCTCACTCTCCGTCCGACGAAGCAATAGCAATAATACTAAGCTAAGCAAGTGATTAAACCAGTCAAGAGAGGGTTCGAGACTCACCTAGCCGGCGTGAAGATGCCGACTCCGGCCGGAGACGGGGGCGAGCGGGGAGGCGAGGGTATGCACCCGCACGCCGCGTCGATTGAAGCTTCAAACCTGCGATTTAATAGTGACATGAACTACACCCCATGCAAGGGGGGGGGATCTCAGGATGGGGATTATGTGAATTACAGCCAAAACTACCTCCACGCAGGGAGGGGCCTTCAGCCGGCCAAGCGGGGTGGGGAATTATGAAGAAAACTCGACGTTCGGATTGATGCCAGTTCTGCCAATCTTCAGAATGGCTGGACAGGGGTGCGGTGATGATGCCACCACAAATTCCAAAGAGCTCATAACTTGATGAGACTTGCGCAAAAAGCTTGCCAACGGACCATGGATGATCTCTGAATTTTTGCTGAGCTTGGTACAGTCGTTGCTGGCCGGGGCAGAGTCTGGAACCGGACTGATTGGTTCTGCCTCTGTCTGGTGCAGAACAATGTGGCTGGTTGCAGAGGGTGCCACGATCACTACCAAGCTCTGATTGAGACGAGACCTGAACCGTTGGAACCGTGGTCGAGTCTTCCTTCTGTCGGCGCCAACAGCAGGGTCGGAAGATGTTGGAGAAGACCGGGGCGATCAGATGAGTAGAGGGGTGTTGGTTTTGGCTCCTGTAAACTGACCTGACACACTTGTAGTAGAAAATTCGTAACTTCAGATGGCGATGTCCAAATGCAGCTATGCTTCTGGAGGATGAAAGAGGACTTAAGAGGGAAGAATTTTGCTGAAGAACACTTGATCTGAATCCCAAAAGGTTCGCCGTGGACGAGCTTCCATTCTCGCTCTGGTTCTCTGCATGGGGTCTTCTGCGCAGTCGAGGGAGATCGGCTCCTGCGGACAGCTCCGACCTCGGATGTCGACGAAACCACCTCGCCTTGAAAGCTCTCTGGACGACCTTTCCAGAGATGTAGACCTTGCCACCTGAATCTTTGAGAGACGATCGTGTCTGCCTCTGCAAGCCGCTGTAACTCTGCTGCTTGAAACAGAGGCTGAATGAGAAGAAGATGAGGGGGGTGGGGAAGGGGATGGCCAAGAGAGTAAGAGGTGGAGGGTGAACTTGGCTGGTATGGGGAAGGGGGGCTGCGACTTTGGGTGGTTTGGGAGGTGGGGAGATGGAAGGGCACTGCCCTAGGGAGAGGGAAATTCGAATTTGGGCTTAGGGAAGAGCCCCTTCAACCTTGGGGAGAGGAAGGGGTGCTTAGGAAGTGGTGTTGGGTAGTTGGGGGTTGGGAGGTGGGGTGTGGATTGGAGTATGCCACCTTGGGTTGGGGGGGAGTTAAATGGGTGTATGGGGAAGGGGAGAGGTCTTAATGAGGGGTGAATGGGGAGGAGAGAGAAAATTCCGAAAATTGGGTGGAGGGAGAGAGAGAGAGAGATAAAGAGAGAGAGAGAGAGATATTGAGAGAGAAATCTAGAGGGATTTGGAGTTTTTTTCTGGAATTCAATATTCATGGATAAGTTGTTACAAATGAGAGAGGGGTGGGGCTATTTATAGACCCCACACTTTTCCTAAGACCAAACTGACCCTGACAAACTAACTAATGACCAAACAGTCCAAGGGAGGGGCGCCCCTGGGCCTAGCCCAATGAATTGGGCCCATTAACCTATCAAACCAACATAATGACTCAATACTTAGGAAAATGACTCAACAACCTAGGTTCATGACTCAAATAAAGGGAAAATTACATGATATTGACTCAAAGAAAATGTGAAGATTACATAACTAGACTTAAAAATATATGACTAACATAATGGCGCTTGCCGACGAACAATCCGAGTCCGGAGAAAATGTGGAGGGGCAAGGGATGCCCTCATCAGTCTCGGTCGCGAGCCCTCCCGAGACGTCCGGAGTTGGTGACCCGCCGGAGGAGACCCCTCTGGATCTTCCCCACTCGACGTAGAGGAGCTAGAAACCGACTCATCCGAGTCATAGCTCTGGCCCAAAGGGAACTCGATCCCGGAGTCTCGATCGTAGGCGTAGTCCACCACCCGACGATAACCCTGCTTAAACCCCTTTCGGGCGCCCCGGTGAAGCGCTACCTCGTAATATGGTAGGGCGGCTCTCTCCAGTTCGGCTGAATAGGCGTCCAGCTCCTATACCGCTCGATCGCCTCTGCCTCGATCTGCTCTGTCCTCCCAACGAGCTCGACCCAAGCCCGCTCCGCCTTGGCCGCACGCTCCTCTGCCCCTGCCAGGCATTCCTCTGCCTCGACCCTCCCTCGTTCGGCTTCGCTCGACCGTCTCTCCTCCCGGGCTCGGTTCGCCTCGGCCACAGAACGAAGGCGCTCCGCTACCTCCGCCCGGTCCAATAGCTCGGCACGTTCGAGCTCCCAGTGACCGTCCAGCTCGAGGTGACGCAGACGCTCCTCCTCCAAGAGTTTGCCCTTCCTCTCAAGCGACTCTCGGGCCTTAGCCAACTGCTCGGTCAGCGCCTCGGTTTCTAGCCAGCTCGCCCGGGCCAAATCCCTGATCACGGAGAACTCCCGTCGAAGCCCCTCATGCTCCTCGCTCAGGCGGGCTAGTTTCCTCTCGCACCCCCCGAGGGCCCAGGCGAGATTCGACCGCTCCGCCTCCGTCCGAGCGTACATCTCCGCCATCAAGGCCGCCGACCGAGCCAAGACTAGGCCGCCCTCCATGAGGACGCCGAGGACTCCGGAGGGGGAGTGGCGCTTGTCTCCCCCCCTCATCTTTGCGGCAACATCTCGGCAAACCTGATACAGGTCACCCGAAACACCGAGCCTTTCCAACGCCTCCGGCATGGAGATCCGCTCCCCACCGGACGCCTCGCCAGAAGGTTCGGCTCGAGCAACGGGGCCGACTGCCCCGCGTACAGCGGTCGGTTGGGGTTGCGACGCCTCCCCGGGCGAACCCCCAACCTCGACTGACGCCACGGGATTGACCGCACCGGGAACTTTGAGCACTTGGGGCTGCGACGCCCTCGCGGGCGAACCCCCATCCCTATCTGTCTCGGCCCGCGCCTCGCCGCCCGAGACATCGCCGACCTGGACCGGTCTCCCGGTCTCGACGTAGGCTACTTCAGCACCGGTCCTCTCCATCCCCGGGGAGGGGAGAACCGACCTATCTCCGCCCTATAAGGGGCCCCTGGTCTCCTCGGCCCCCTCTCGCCTGGTAGGTGGGGGAGCCGGCCCGGAAGGGTCGGCCCCATCTTGCCCCCGAGAGGGGAGCGCCGCCGAGCCAGAGTCACCCCCGGCTGCAGTAGGAAGGCCAGCCTTCTTGGCCCGCTTCTTGGCCTTCGCGGCTTCCCGCAATTTTCCCTCCATGGGATCCTTGCGCTTCATCCCGCTTGGCCGTGAAGATCCCTCGGAGGCCACCCCCTTGCCCTTATCCCGGGCTTGGGAACGACAAACTCATCAGCCGCCGAGTCATCCCCAAGGTCGATGACCTCGGTGACCTCTTCCAAAGGTTCCCACCGGATGTCTGCAATGAAGAAGAAGATTCGATTAAGGAGCGACAAGGCGACCCTCCGACCCCGCAGAAGGATCCGAAGAATGATACCTGATGGCTTGAGCTGTGTAAGCAGATACTGCTCCACGTTCTCCAGCGTCACCAGCTCCTTAGTCGACCGGCGATTTGTCAACAAGCGAGCGGCGTATTCCTCCACGTCGGCGGGGAACTCCTCCTGCCGCGGGGGAAGATTCGGATGGAAGTTGGGCATAACCTGGCACCTACAGGATTCATCCACTGCTTCCGCCTTCACCCAGAAAAACTGCCTCTTCCACCCTTTGTGCGAAGAATACTTCACCGCCAGCGGAATGCAACTCCGATTCCTGCGCGCCTGAATAAAGTAGAAGCCTTTCCCCGCCGACGGATGTGCCTTCAGCTCGAAAAAATAATGAAAAAGATCCAGGGACGGGGGAACCCCCTGCAGGCGGCAGAGGATCCGAAAGGCAGACAGCAGGAGATACGAGTTGGCCACCAGCTGAACAGGCGTCAACATGAAAAAATTGAGAAGCTTCAGAACAAAAGGCTCGAAGGGGAGGCAGAATCCGCTCTTCCACGCCAGGAGAAAAGTACAAATATGGCTCGTGCGGCTATCCAAGCTCGTCTCGTATGGGGCAGCGGCCACAAAGCTATATCGGAGAGGCAGGCGAAACCGATGTTCCAGTTTCTTCACATCAGCCTCCCCCAACTCGCTGCGATTGGGGACGGGCTCCCGCCTCACCTGCTCTATTTTCGACCGCAGATCCGCCATCGAGATAGAAGAAGAACCTTCACGAGAGCCCGAAGACTCCGGGGGAGAAGGAAGCTGTCGGATCACCTCCGCGGTTATACGCGCCAGCTCCTCAAATGCCGCCGCAAGAGCTTGCCCCCCCGCTGTATCCTCACGGCGCATCAAGGAGCCCCAGAAGCAAAGAAATGGAGGAAAGGCCAAAAACCCTAGAAAGACTGGGAGGACGAGCAGCGCCCTACGCCTATAAACCCTTGCAGGAGACGGCGCGCCGTTTCAACCTCCGAGAAAAAGGGGGCCCCTTCATTTCAAATCCGTCAGGATCATTATTACTACGGGCCCAGGCGACCACTACACGTGGCTTCATAACACCGATAGGATTCCACCCACCCAAGCCACGCCGGTTTAAAGCCTCGAAGAACTACTCAACCGAGCCCCCTTGGCTCGGGAGTAGGAGGGGGACAAGTGGAGAGGGGGATTCCTGCAGCCCACTCAAAGAGCAGACCCAACTAGGCCCAACAGGGCCCAACGAGGCAAGCTCGTCCAAGTGATAGCCCACAGGGCCCACTTGGAAAAGCCCAATAAAATAATGCTCGAGGAAACAACTCTCCTAGGCGGCCCCAAGGCTCGGAGAGCCCGAGCATCGGTCAGGTCACAGGAAGACCTGCGCACGAGCTATCCCTCCGCACGAAGGGGGGAAGAGCTAGCCGGTCTGTCCGACCCATCTCCTCACCGAGCTAGGCCTATTGCCCGATAGGGCCGGCCCCCCTAAGCTCGGTACGACCGATAAAATATTTATCATTGCAACCGTTAGAGTCCACAGCGGGCCGGGCGCCAAGAAGTCCAGGAGCTCTGGCTTCCCCGCGATGATAACGCCCCCATGATGAGGCCATAAAAGCCCACGACGAGGACGTAACCTCCACCGGAGACCCCTCGGCTTGCAGGACTCCAGAGGGTGGCGCACTATTTAAACCTGGGATACCCTCCGGTGAAAGGTAACTCCAAAAGGGCATTGATCCACTCCCAATTCCTGAGCACGGATCACTTCACCCCATTGGTGGAGAGGGATCTCACGCCTTCACCTTCTCCTCCCTATCACTGCTCCCACCATTGCTCTACTGACTTGAGCATCGGAGGGTTTTGCCCCAGGGAATCCCCCTGGGCCCTCCGACCCGTTTCACTGTCTTGCAGTTCACTAACTTGGTGATTACCAGCCCGCTCAGGAACCAGCGCGAGATTTCACCTCTTCAATACTCATGATGCATACAACAATTATTCACCAGCACTGACTTAAGCAATGCACAGCAAGGAAGAGTAGATACATAAACATTCAATCTTTCATTCAAACACATGGTGACTTATAGTGTTTGCTATCATCAAAATCACAGAGGCACAACAATCTCCCCCTTTTTGATGATGGCAACACTATGAGTCAACATTGACTCTCATGGCAAATTATTCTCCCCCTTTGACGTCAGCAACAAGAAAATAGTTTGAGAGAGAAATACAAGCATGTAGGAAATGATTGAAGTAAAGACTCCCCCTTTGACTAAGTCATGAAGGCATAGAAAAGCTATTCTCCCCCTTAATGACACAACATGAATGCAACAAGAGGATCATGAATGATCAGCAACCACAGGATCAGTAAGATTGGAAGTCTGATACCTGGTACATTGATATAGCAGTTCGGATCATGATAGATTAAAAAAAATTAAAAAAAGCACAACTTGATTTGTGGACTGTAAAAGAGTGTAGAAGATAAGCACAATGAGTTTCAAGTGAGCAGAATCTGAGCAGGTGTGATCTCCAAGACAAAGTATATGAGAAGAAAAGATTTTCAGTGGGGTACCCAATTCATATATCCATGTTTAAAGTTTCAGAATCTTCTATTATAAAAGCTTATGAAATGGCTTTGATTGACAAGCATGGTTTAAGAATGATGTACACAATGTTTGTCAATAAAATACAATACTCATATCTGAAGTAACTTTTTAATAAAGATGAATTGGTTTAAGTCTTATGTATTCCTAAGTTTGAATTTGAAGGACCTGAAAATATCTGAATCAGTTTTTTTAATAAACCTTAACTGACTGTCTCATGTAAGTTCATGTAAGATCTTCCGACATCTGAAAATTGAAACATTGATTTACTTTGGTTGAAAGATTTGAGTGACTAGATATGGAAGGGTTTAAATCATGAAAGACTAATGAGTCTCAAATACTCTCCCTGTCTAGATACAATGAGTCATTTCTTTTTATGTTTTTCAAATTTGATGATATGCAATACACTGCTCTACATGCATGCATATGCAATGACACTCCTAGAGATATTTCCTGCACATGAATGTCATGAACATTATGCAGGGATAACCAAACTCCCCCTGACTATATGCAATGTATGAAGATTTTAAATGCAACAAGTGCAATGATAGAATGCAGGGAGTTTTGACAAAATATGCATCATGAATGTGCAGACTATGCTCATGAGTTTCTAACCTTCTCTATGTGCACAAACAGATGTCAAAATATTAATGCATGCAGATGAGAAATGAATTCAGCATATCTTCAATGAACATGTGCACACATAGCTCAAAGTATGAACATCATGCGAAAGTAGTCAAACTTTCAAGAGATGTCAATTAAGCACAAACATATTAATATGATATGCAAACATCTAAAGCAAACAATTTCAGATAGCAGAATTTAAGGAAAGTTTTCATAACTGACCTGTACAGCGCAGTCATGGGGTTTTTATTCTTGAGTGCCTTGGATTATTGACCCCTTTATTCATCAGCTTCCAAGGCACACCTGCAAAGATTTGATCACTTTGATCCAGCAGGAACCCAAGCAATCTTGGGTCCTGTACTAACCCCAACATGTGGTCTAAATAGTTCCTTAGCAACATTATCATCAAATTTCATCAAGTGAAAGTTGGCTATGGAGTGTCCAAATTTACCACAGTATTTACAGTAAGCAGTATATTTTCTAATATTGTGACGCACATTAACAGAAGCATGAGGCCTATGTGCATAAGCATGAAGTGATCTGTTGTTTACATGGACATTTTGTTTCTTATTTTTAACTAACCAACATTTAGTAGATTTGTGACCTGGCTTGCCACAGTTAAAACATGAATAGTTCACAAGTCGTTTTGCAGGAAATTGGACAGAGTAAGGATTGCCAGAATTTTCCTTAACATGCCAACAGTCCTCGACTGTATGGCCACGCTTCCCACATTCGAAGCACTTGATGTGCTTACCTTTAGAACCCTTTTTGCCCCAAGTGGATCCAGACCAGCACTCAATTGTGGTGGTCACATACACATGCTCAGACTCAATCATCTCTTCAAAGGTAGATGCACCGACTAACGTGTGAGAAGAGCAGTGCACTGATCTAATGCAAAGAAAGCACAGAGAAGATAATGCACTGACCTTCTTCAGTGTGATGCATGCACAAGCATACCCATGAAATGCTCATCAAACTCGTGATGCATACAACAATTATACTCATGATGCATACACCAATTATTCACCAGCACTGACTTAAGCAATGCACAGCAAGCAAGAGCAGATACATAAACAATCAATCGTTCATTCAAACACATGGTGACTTATAGTGTTTGCTATCATCAAAATCACAGAGGCACAACAGAAGGTCTTTCTCCGACCCTCTCCTCAAGTGCCTCGGTACCGAAGAGGCCAACTGTGCGATCCAGGAAGTCCATGAAGGCATCTGTGGTGCACACTAGGGAGGAAGGTCGCTTGCCAGGATCTTGCTGCGGCAGGGTTGCTGGTGGCCCACTCTCCAGCGCGATTGCCTGACCTACGTTTAGAAGTGTGACTGATGCCAACGTTTTGATCACTTGGTCTATCGGCCCGCCTCATAGCTTGTTACCCTCACCGAGCCGTACCCCTTCGCTCGATGGGGAATTGACATCCTAGGGCCATTTCCCACGGCCCGAGCCCAGCGAAAGTTCATGATCATCGCCATTGATTATTTCACCAAGTGGCTAGAAGCTGAAGCCACCGCCAGGATTACTGAGTTGGTCATATGGACCTTTGTTTGGAAATCGATCATCTGTCGCTTCGGCATCTCCCGGGTGATTGTGAGCGATAATGGTAGGCAATTTGACTCACTCTATTTTTAGAGCAGATGTGCCGACCTACACATTCGCAACCACTTCACTTCGGTGGCCCACCCCCAGGCCAACGGGCTAGTCAAGAATGCCAAAAAGCTATACTAAAAGGCATTAAGACTAGGCTCGGGAAAGCCAAGGGCAATTGGCTCGAGGAACTGCCAAGCGTACTATGGTCGCACCGAACTACTCCTAGAACCGCCACCGGTGAAACTCCCTACCAGTTGGTATATGGAACAGACACCGTGATCCCTTTGGAAATCAGTAGCCCCTCTTTCTGAGTTATCAACTTCTCACCCGAGGCGAATGACTAGAAATTACTAGAAAACCTTGATATGGCGAGCGAGATAAGACAAATCGCGTGCGTCTGAGCCATGGAGTATCAACATCGCATCACTCGATATTACAACGCCAAAGTCTGAGACAAATCCTTCCAGCCAGGAGATTTCGTCCTCAGAAAAACTGAGGCCTCTCGACCATTGGAGGTGGCGGGGAAACTAGCCCCCAATTGGGAAGGCCCTTACCGAGTGGTCGAGACACTCAGAATGGGAGCATACCGATTATCTACGATGGAAGGAGCGCTCATCCCTTGGACATGGAACGCGGCAACATTACGAAAGTTATACTTTTGAGCTTTTTATAGACATGTAAGCAATAAATGGCAACAATTTTTCTTCCATTAATGTCTCTTCATACATCAGATAAGCTGTAGCCAATACAATGCATATCAAAAGCAAAAATTACATCCACTGATACTACAATTCGAGCTGATGACTTGGTGCGGACATGGTTGGCACCCCTAGACCGAGCCACTGACTCTACCCCGTGTAGAAATTGGCTCGGGTAACGGGGCAGCTAACCTCGCTCGCTCGAGGAACTCAAAAAAAAGAGAAGAGAGGTATCAGAGGAAGAAAAAGAAGGAAAACAAGAGAAGGCCTCCTCTGCCAACTCTTTGGAAGGAGGACGAAAGTCGAACAAAAAGCAAGCACCCTCAAGTGGTGTGAGCAAGGATAACGGCATCCTCCAAAGAGTGAAAGAAGAGGGAAGAGACTGGTTGAAGAGTAGAAGAGGGAGAAAGAGGACGGCGAGGATGGAAGAGGAGGGAGAAGCGGGCTGAGGTGAGGAAGGAGCCGAGCGAGGCCGCCGTGTCAGACGCCCTGTTTCCTTGAACCTCCCTCTGCTTCTACCTTTCTCCTAAGGTGGTGACGGCGGTCCAGTGGTCGGGAACATGCGCGCTATTATGCGCTATCCCTTCTTGCATGCCTCCCGCCCATCGCTGTCCCTTCTTCCACGCCGAAGTATCACGAGCACTTGTGGCGACCGCCAGGATCATCGTCTCCCACATCGCCTTGCATATTTCACTAATAAATCCCCAGCACAGAGACAAGCACTTCGAGAGAGGGGAGAAAGAGGAAGAACTGCAGTAAAAGCCTCAAGCATTGTAGAAGAGGGGGAGTGCCCTCCGGGACCTTTCTTATAGGCCGACAGGGGGAACGCTTGCCTTCAATGATCCTCCCCTCAAAAAAATGTGAAAGGTGGCAACCCTTCCCCAAGGGGTAGCTGCTCTTCCTCCAATAACTTTCCCCCTGGGACACGCGAAATAGAAAGTCATGCAAGGCATCGAAAGTTGGAAAGACACCAGTGCTGCGACAGTCGCCGCACATGAGAGATCTGCAAATAAAAGCCCCACCTTTTTAGCAACTGCAAATATGGTGGCCGAATCGTATCAGAAGCGGTAAGAAATGGTCAATCCTGTATTAAATACTACTGGAATTACATACTGCAAGGGCCAACCTTGCACGCAAGAAAGAAAAAATTCCTTCTAGTTTATGGACATAGGGGGACTCTGAGAACCCTGCGGTCTTTCTTGAGGACCGGTAGTTGAGGGATCCTCGGCACCAAGGGACCCGCCCCTGGTGCTCTCGGCGATGACCGGTCCAGACACTGACCCCACTTGTGTGGGAACTATCTTGACCGCGTCCCCTCTAGAGGTGACTAGAGTTGGTGATCCCTCTACCAAGCTATACGCATCCCCACTACCTCCTTCACTCGACGTCGAGGAAGAATCTGTAGTCTCCGCATTCGAGTCGTAACGCTGCCGGGAAGGATAAACAAGCTTGTCGGTCACCTGCTGCTGGGCCTCATCGACCGCTCGATGGTAACCCTAGGCAAACCCCTTCTGCAACCCCCGACGGTTACGTGGCTCATAATATGAGAAGGCGGTCGAGCTTCTGTATCGCTCGATCGCCCCTGCCTCAGCTCGCTCAACCTCCTTCTCAAGCTCGACTATTCTCTGCTCGACCTTGAACAATTTCCTGTCGATCTCGGACAGGTTCGCCTCAGCTTCAGTCCGCGTGACCTCGGCTTTCTCCCACACTTGCTTGGCCCCCCGGACCTTGTTGCTAAGCTCTTCCCGCTCGGCCCCCCACTGCTCGGAGCGCTCGACCTGAGACTGATGCTCCTCTTCTAGGAGCTCGCCCTTCAGGTCGGCCATATAACACGCCTGGGCCAGCTGATCGACTAGCGTCCGAGCCTCCTCTTGGCTCAACCGGCGCTGAGCGTGAGACGAGGTGGCCTCCCGCCGAGAGACTTCTAGCTCGGAAGTCAATTGACTAATCTTCCGGTCAGACTCAACACGAATCCGAGAAAGGGACCTCTCTTCACTGTCCCGCCAAGCGAAGAAGTCAGTTATCTCGACCCCCAGTTGGGCCATGATCAGACCGCTCTCCATGACCCTCTCAAAGAGCAAAGAGGGGGGACCACATCTGATCTCTTCCCAATTCAACGAAGGCACCAAGGATCGGCACCATTGATACAGAGAAGCCCGGACGATAGGTGCGCCCACTGAAGGGAGCGGAATCCCCTCAAGAGGAACCAAGACAGAAACATCTCCCCCGAGCGTCCCCACTTCTGGGACGACCATGCTCGGCGCGGATTGGGATGTCGCCTCGTCCCGTGCTATACCAACTCCGGTCGAAAACTCAGAGACTGTCGCCTCGATCTGTGGCCTGTCGGGTTCGGCAACACCTCCCCCATCAACAGCAACCTCCTCCGACTCGACGGGCGGGGGATCCTGGCAACGAACTTCCTCGGATGGGCTGTCCTCGACCGAGCGAGCACGCCCCTCGGACGGGCGAGCATGCTCCTTGGCCGGACGGGAGACCCCCGCCTTTTTCAACCATTTCTTCTCAGCGGTCCGAGCCTTCATCAAAGATAGGAGCATCCTCTCCCCCAGATCCTTGTGCTTGGCCCCACGGCACTCGAAGGTATCTCCCTGGGCAATTTGCTTGCCCCGGTCTCGCACGTAGGAAGGGTCCCCGGAAGCTTGGGGTTCACTCGGAGCAGGCGTCTCCTCCAGGCCGATGACCTCTTGCTCCGATGGTTGTTCCCCCTCGTCATTCGTTCACCTCAAGTCTGAGCAGCAAAAAATAGCACATCAGAAGAGAGTCTACCTACTCGACCCGGAAGTGGCGATGCATGACCCCCAGGTTCTTACCGTGAGATGACAACGCCCGAGAAGGATATTCCTCGATATTGGCAATGGTCATCAACTCGGTGGTCGACCGGCGATTCTCCTGAAGAACCCTAATCTCCTCCTCCAGTTCCGGAGAAATCGCCGCCTGCTTTGGAGGAATGGATAGATGGAAATTAACCGCAGTCGGGAAATCCCAAGGGGCGTCCTCCACAGACGAACCCACCCAAAAAATTAGGTCTTCCACCCCTTGTGAGAAGAATCTTTGGCGGAAAGAGACACATAGCTCCTTCCCCTCCTTACCTGAAGATAGAAGAAGCCTTTACCCACGTGGGTCTGCTCTTTCAACTTGAAGAAAGAATTAAAAAGCTCCAAAGAAGTGCGGAGCCCGCAAGAGCGGCAGAGAAAGATGAAAGAAAAGATGAAAGTATACGAGTTCGAGACCAACTGGACAGGTGCCAGTCGATAGAACTGAAGCAATCGCACAACAAAATGGTGAAGAGGGAGGCGGAACCCACTCTTCCAAGCCAAAAGAAAAGTACAAAAGAGGCCCGGACGATAGGACAAGCTGGATTCATGAGGCTGCGGCGAAGAGAAAAAATACTTCCACGGCAGCCCGTACCGCTTCTCCATCCCACCTACTTCGGCCTCACCCAGCTCACTGCGCATAGGATGCTCGGGCTGCGGCACCAAACTCCCTGTGCCAGGTCTAGCCTCGCGCATCTCAGACGAGAGATGTTGCTCCGCCATCAAAGAAAAAGAGGAACTAGGAGAAGAGGGAGAGAACGCCGAATCAGACGATTCCAGAGGAGGTGGAAGCTGGCGAATCGCCGCCGTCGTAATCTCCGCTAGCTCCGCAAAGGCCTCCGCTAGACGTTGCTCTTCTTGATCTCTCTCGTGACTCATGAGCTTGTCCGAAATACTGATATGGAGGAAAAAGAAAACCCTAAACGAAGGCGGTTCAGAATGCAAGCACGTGCAATATTTATCTCCCCGTGGACTTGGCGGGAAACGACGCGACGTTCCAGAACCCAAGGATCATTACAGGCAAACTCCCAGGACAGCCGCATTAAGTGGCCCGTGATCAAAGGTAATTTCCCACTCCAAACGAGCCACCAACATCCTCCCCATAACTACTACTCATTTGAGTCCAATCTTCGCTCGGGAGTAGGAGGGGGACAAGTGGAGAGGGGGAAAATCAACCGCCCATGAGCACCGCCCAACTAGGTCAAATGTGACCCAACCAGGCCCAGCTCTCTAAAGTGACAGCCTCTGTCGGGGCCCACTTACTTTAAGCCCAACAGTCACTTAGAACAGTGCTTCCTAGGCCGCCCTAGGGTTCGGAAGCTCGAGCAATGGATCAGTCGAAAAGACCCCTATGGGGACCCGGAACAACCTACCCGAGCTGTGTGCTTATCGCTCGGGATGATATCTCAAGCGAGAGTTTTGGCTCGGGCCGACCGTTGGAAGCTCATCTAAGCATCCGTTACATGCCCAGCGGAGATGGGGAACTCCAAAGGATAAGGGAGGGCAAGAGTCCTTAGGCTATAAAGAACCCGCTATAAGGACATAACCTCCCCGTAATCCCCTCAACTCCTGGGACTCAAACGTATAACGGGCTACAATATAAATCCCATGGAGACCCTCCAGAAAGGTGAGGCCTAGTCCTGAGCAAGAGCCGCCACACTTCTTGGTGAAGAGACATCTCGCGCCCCTTTCTTCTTCTGCCACCTTCTTTCCATTTGTGCTCTACAAAATTCACTGACTTAGGCATCAGAGGGTTATCCCCAGGGGCTCCTCCCCTGGGCACCCTTGACCTGCTTCCTTCCTTGCAGTTACTCAAGCGTGGTGATCGCAACTAGAGATCCTCTACCTCAGGGCAGGCGCGAGATCACCCCTCTTCAAAACCAAATACACCCTGATAAATTCAGTCAACCGAATGTACTCAATAAATCAAATAAACCTAGCAAGGTCGCCAGATTCAACAAACTCAATAAACCCAAAAAAACTCAACAAACCAAATAAGCCCCAATAAAATCAGTCAACTCAATAAACTCATCAAATTCAATACACCCCAACCAATCTAAACAAACAAACCAAACAAAACCTCCAAGCTGTACGGCGTCATGACAATTCGCCTAAGCCGTTTAAGAATTCTACCTTGGCGTCATGGCCTTCCGCCTAAGCCAAGTTGTACGGCGACATGGCAATTCACCTAAGCTGTTTAAAAATTCTACCTTGACATCATGGCCTTCTGCCTAAGCCAAGCTGTACGGCATCATGACAATTCGCCTAAGCCGTTTAAGAATTCTACCTTGGCGTCATAGCCTTCCCCCTAAGCCAAGCTATACGGTGTCATGGCAATTCAACTAAGTCGGCTAAAATTCTACCTTGACATCATGACCTTCTTCCTAAGCCAAGCTGTACAGCGTCATGGCAATTCGCCTAAGTCGTTTAAAATTTCTACCTTGGCGTCATGGCCTTCCGCCTAAGCCAAGCTATCCGGCGTCATGGCCTTCCGTCTAAGCCGGTAAAATATTCTGCCTTGGCATCATGGCCCTCCGCTTAAGCCAAGATGTCCGGTGTCATGGCTCTCTGCCTAAGCCGGTTAAAAATTATGCCTTGGAGTCATGGCCTTCTGCCTAAGCCAAGCTGTCCGGCGTCATGGCTCTCTGCCTAAGCCGGTTAAAAATTCTTCCTTGGCGTCATGACCTTCTGCCTAAGCCAAGATGTATGGCGTCATGGTAATTCGCCTAAGCCATTTAACATTCTGCCTTGGCGTCATGACCTTCTGCCTAAGCCAAACTGTGCGACGTCATGGCAATTCGCCTAAGCCGTTTAAATTTTCTACCTTGGCGTCATGGCCTTCTGCCTAAGCCAAGCTGTCCGGCTTCATGGCCCCATGGCCTTCCACCTAAGCCGTTAAACTATTCTACCTTGGCATCATGCCCCTCCGCCTAAGCCAAGTTGTTCGGCGTCATGGCCTTCCGCCTAAGCTGGTTAAAAGTTTCCTCCCTTGGTGTCATGACCATACGTCTAAGCCAAGTCATTCGGCATCGTGACCTCCGGTCTAAGCGAAAAATCCTTTTTTCGTTGGCCCGGAACTGCCATCCGAACCAATGAAGAAAAATCCCCCTTGGTCTTACACTAATCATTGACCCCTCCGGGGACTTACCACAGCATATAATGCCTTTTCTTCCACTGTAGTGTCAGCCACCCACTCTTAAGACGGCCGTCCTGCGGGTGTTCTTATTAAGCCCTTAAAACAAATATATATATATATATATATATATATAAAGAAAAAAAGAGAAAAAAGAGAAGAAAAAAGAGAAAAATGAAAGAGAAAATGAAAAAATGAAAAAGAAAAAAATTGAACGTAACATGGTTTGCTTGCTTTCTTGTTTCGCATGCACGTTTGTCTTAGTATAGTATTAATACACCGCCTTCAAATTTCTAAGACCGCATGTTTCCTTACTAAATAACGCTGTCCAGATTCTATGTCTGTGTGCGTCACAACACACACTAAGGAATGAAAAGCCAGTTCTTGGTGAGTACATGCAGCCAGGGGAAGAGTCGTAGCTATGTTGCTAACATAACTCGCGTGATACACCCTAGACGAAACTCTCGCACCTCGCACGTAATATGAGCAATGGTCCTTAGCCATAGGAACGTCATAAATTCTTTTTAACACTTCATGGATGCTCAAATCCTACACTCGCGTAAAGGGTGACCGTGAGGAAAAAGCTGCCTACCCCCTTAAAAAAAAGAAAAAGTATATATATGAATAAAAGGATGAATCCTATTAGCCGGGAATCCCCATTGAGACACATGAGGAGACTCACGTCGAACGGTGAAATCTATTATAACACTATGAATAAAAAGGATGAATCCTAGTAGTCGAAAATTCCCATTGAGACACATGAGGAGACTCACGTCGAACGGTGAAGTCCATAATAACACTATAAATAAAAGAATGAACCCTAGTAGTCCGAAATCCCCACTGAGACACATGAGGAGACTCGCGCCGAACGGTGAGATCCATAATAATGCTGCGAATAAAAGGATGAATCTTAGTAGTCAGGAATCTCCATTGAGACACATGAGGAGACTCGTGCCGAACGGTGAAGTCTAAGATTAAGAATAAACAAGGGGGTTGTGCGAATCTGCCAAAAGTCGAGAGCCCTGAATGTATGTGTAGGTGATGAAGTAATCCTCTAGTGTTACTCAGAACATCTGCACATCCCTATGTCTATGGTTCACTACCTATATAATTGCACTTTCACACTATGGAGGAATAGTCCTGGGTGTGGATTGTGATTTATGATATGCATATGTTCTACGCGGCGTTCCCTCTACGTATGCACATCTCCCTTAGTTATGCTTCGTGAGCCGCACTCCATCCGTGAATCGTGGGCGATGTCCTTATCATATCCCTAATACAGGGGAACTATTCTATATACATCTAGTTTATGCGTGCGATCGATTGATGTCTGCATGCTTGCATGAATAAAGAATAAAAGAATAAAAAAGACACGTTCTCAGATAGGGCTGCACCCGCAGGTCCCGCCCACTCGTCCCTCATTTGCACCACCTACGGGTGGGGGGCATTTGTTGACACTAAAATATTTCTAACATTTCTTAAACTTTTACTTTTGTAGATATGAAGCTCTGGCCGAGTATCCCTATGGCGACAGAAAAAGAAAATAAGTAAAGGAGCGACAGAAGCCAAATAAAAGACAAAGATGAGGAACAAAAGAAGAAAAGAAGAAAAGAAAAGACGTCTGGCTCAAATGGACAGCTGCTGAAACAAGACTCAAGAGCTCAGAAAATACTCGGGACCATCCCCGAACGAACAAGATAGAAGCTCGGACAGCAAGACAAGTCAGCCGATGGGTCAACCCTCACAAAATGAGAAATGAGCACAAATGGGCCTAAACAAACAAAAATGGGCCAAATGATGATAAGAAATGAGTTGAAGAGGTTGGGAACCGGCACGGAAGTGAACCGACACGGAGGTGAACCAGCACGGAAGTGAACCGGCACGGAGGTGAACCGGCACGGAAGTGAATCGGCACGAAAATGAAATCGGCACAGGAATGCATCGACGCGCAAACACTAACCAGCGCGCCGGTTCCTCTGGGTGCCGATGGAAGCAGGGTTTACCATCTATATAAAGAATCGATTCTAGTTCGAAGGGAGTCGGGGGGGACTGACGGGTGATAAAAAAAGGAAGCTACAAAGAGTTCGAAGAGAGGAGAGATCTGGTCGCCAAGAGAAGTAGTTCATAAGAAGAAAGGGAGAGCAGAAACAGAAGAGGTTAAAGGTGGGAGCGTCCGTTTGTCAAGAGCCCTTTGGGGCTATATTCTTCCTCTTTCCATTCTACGATCTGTGATTCTTGTCGTTTTCTTCTCTTCCGAGTATCAATTTTATTTTGATGTCAATCATCGATGCAATCTTGTAGATCTTTAAAGGGCTGTCAGCCTATGTATATAATCTCGTGGCTTTTATGCTTCATATTTGTATACAATCGATCAAATGGAATAAGAATGATAGATCTGGCGATTTTCTTTTTCCCTATCTCTTTTGTATGCAGTGATGGGTGTATGATGTTAGCTCTACTGTACCGAGCACACGCAGGCTATATCTCGTACGAATGTTTTCCCGTGATCTTCTCTGCTATTTTCCCAACCTCATGTTCGTAACGAGGGCTCGAGACAGCCTATCTCGTGGTCTCTCATTCGTGAAATGATAAGGGATATAATTAAATGATCGTTTATATTGTTTGATAACTAACTGGTTCCCAGTGATGTTTCTGTGTGAAAAACCCTGCTCTCTTAGATGATCTGCCCAAGGTTAGGTCATAGCACCCTTGAAATCCCTCAGAAAGGCCTTAAACCCTCAGCTAGCCCCCTCGGCGTCCTAATCGCCCCTCGGCATGGGGTTGTCTCGGCACCTAAGCCCACCGCGCTGATTTTCTGAGCGCGCCGAGTCACCTTCGCGCCGACCCTCCTTCGCGTCGAGGCCATATACACCACGCCGTTTTCTCCACTTTGCATGTAGCCGCCGATAGCATGTTTTCCCCAATAGCCACGCCGATTGAATAAATATATGTGATATATATATGTATGTGTGTATGATTTACGTAAGATCTTCCCATTTATTCATTTGCTCGTAAGTGGTATGCAATGTATATGCATGGGCCCACCAAGGGAATATTAAATAAAATCACCTTATGACAGACATTGACCCATTATTTCTCAGCTCCTTCGGCTCTCGGACTCCGATATGCTCGTTTATTATGGACTCCGTTTCGGCTCTCCGTGGGCGGTTTCTTATATACCTTTGGCATATTCCGTGTACAGGGGAGATGCTACCGGATTTTTGCCAGACCCACAGACTAACCGTCGAACTGCTAATAAAATAAAACAAAAAAAAAACAAAAAAATAAAATAAACATAAATAAACAAAACAAATAATAATAATAATAATGGAAACAAATAAACAATCAAACAAACAGAATGAAATAAATAAATAAATAAATAATAATAATAATAAGTAAATAAAAAATGCTAAACAAAACACAAGAATCGGCGGGGGCTCCCCTCGACGTCGTTACTTCTCGGTGCCACCCCATCTCCCTCTAATAAACTAATAAAAAAAACCAAACCAAACACGCCGAAATCGTCCCGCGCCATTTTACCCCCTTGTACATAACGCCTCGGCGCCATAACCCCTTGGCGGCTGCACCCATTTCCCCCCCCCTCATGTATATATATAAAAAAAGGGGGCAAACCAACCAACACAACCCATCGCCGCCAAACTCCGTCGGCGCCACCCCTCGTGTATATATATTTAAAAACATAAAATAACCCGTTACAACTAATCCATGCATACACTTTACGTGAAACACGTAACACACACAAGACACATACACCCATGTACACACACATACATGCATTTTAAGTAAAACACAAACACACACATACATATACTTTATGTAAAACACACCCATACACTTAACATATATACCCATTAATGATTAACATACGACCACCCCACATATCACATATATATATATAACAAATAATAAAGCAAACAAGACACTCTCATTCAAAAATGATGAAATAAAAAATGGCTAAAATAAAATAAACAAACAATAAAGAGCAAAGAATATAAAAAAATGGAAGAAAGTAAAAGTGAGAAATAAAAAAATACACAGGGGACAAATCATGGTCAAACACATGACAATAAACAAAAATAAAATAAAGAATAAGAGTGATAAATAAACAACAAAGAAAACAATGAATGAATAAATGCTAAATAAATGTCAATAAAGAAAATAAAAGATGCATGCATCCAATATAAGAAAAAAATAATAAAATAAAACAAAAGAAGCAAATAAATAATAAATAAAGTGCATTCATGCATTTAAAATAATAATAAGAATAAGTAAAGAATAATGAACATGACCGTGTCCATTCCGGAGCTCTCACCTCCTCTAGACCCCGTGCATGAGAATATTGATCACCCTCTGACAGGTCGTGCCTGCACCTCGGGATTAATCCCATTATGACCACGGCATGACCTCGCCCTGGATCGATAAGCCGTTGAATTCAATTCGTCTCGACCGGATTTTAACCGCATCCCCTTAATTTTTAAATATCAAATTTGCCATACCATCGCATACATTGTCCTGATGATACACGAGTCTGCCCGGATACGGTCATACTCGGCACACCTCATGGGCCCATATGTATCCACCGTGATGCTATATGCAATCTCAAATTAAAAGGGCAACGACTAATCGACATCCCTGCGAGTGAGAGAGATTGCCAAAGTCTTCCCTAAATTTATAAATAAATGACCAAATAAACAATCAGTAATAATAATAAATGCTACTATTCTACATGCCTGTATGATCTGACTCTCTGGTATATAAAATGGTGATTAGCGGAAAGTCGGGTTATGCCCGGCCAGAGGCTTTTACTATGCTTGATGGTGGTCCTCGGACCTAGGTTCTCCGCCCTGTACCGGGAGCCGGCCTAATAAATAAATACTACCATATCGTGTGCTTGCATGTGCAATCGCATCTTTCACATATTCTATCGACCCCATGGTTATTCTATTTTGACGATTAATCAAGGGTTGTCCCTCTTTCGGAGGGGCATAATTAATGCCGTAGCCTTTATGGTACGGTGGATTTTTGGTCTCGACACGATCACCTATAATCGTTTGGTTAGTCAGACGGTGCACATAATAAATTTGTCACTCAGTGACTGGCACGCCCTACGCTAAAATAAAATATTTAATAAATAAACCAAATAAATCAAATGATAAAATATTCTAATAAAATCCATTCCCACCGCTGGTAGCGAAGGCGGACTGTATTTCCTTATGACATTGCAGAACCCCACGTCTATGTGCTGTGGGTGGGCATGAGGGACTTCGCACATGGACCCCATAATCCATGCGGCGGGATGGGCTGCCAACGCACCGATGGCCCACGTGGACCCCATGTCACGCCCCGAACCGATAGCAGCGGAACGTGTCGTTTGCTCGGAACATGGCAGTTAAACAGTCATGTCAATCAGAGCATAGTCATTTCCACAAAACACAATTTGGACAAATAGCAATTTTTCATTTCAAATATAATTTCTTTACATATTCGGGCCCATAATAAATGAAAAGACTCAATAAAGAAAAATTACAATGAGACTCTTGACTCGACTTAACATAAGACACAGGATAGCAAAACTAGGTGGTTCGTCTAGATATCGGCATTCTCTTCACTCTTGCCCTTGCCCATCTTGTGAGGTCTCGTCGCCACTAAGGTCATTACTTGAAAAACATTGAAAAACACAGGGTGAGCGAATGCTCAGTAGGACTTAATATCGCATGCTCCAAGCTAGCTTTAAGTCAATTACAGTTTAACATGCTCATGCAGGTCATGCAAGATATAGAAATCGAGAACTATAATAACACGAGATAAATTCAAGAACTATAATAAACAAACGAGTAAGCAAGATGCTAGATAAACTCATGAAGAGTAAGGACGAGGATAATCAAGAGAGTATAGCAAGATCTAATCAAATACTTTCTCAAGTTAGGTCAAGAGCATTCATGAGGAAATATAACATTCATCTCTCTATGACGTACACTCTCACGAGAGCTTCAATGTATCCATTATTGTGAAGGATCTTTGTAACAAGATAACGAGTACTATCAATGAGATAATTCCAAGAACCTTTTTGGATGATCGATATAGAAGTAGAACAATTACTTCTACAAGCACTATATAGCAGTTGCCAAGACACTAAGGGAATATCACGATGATATGATAACCCCTCCAATAAGGCAAATCAAGATCTTTCATGACGAACAATAAGTTGTAGAAAGATGTACTATGATGGTAATTACTCCCGATCATCACTATCACGAGAGCGTTTGCACATCTAGCACTATATAGGATTAGCCAATGCACTAAGGGGAAACTCACGACGATATGACCACCCCTCATGGAAATAGCACTAGTTAGTATTTGGTCGTACACTTAGGAGTTCTCACGACTATATGATTGCCCCTAAATGCCAATAACCGAGTTGGTGAATGCCTGCACCCGATCATCGTATACCGGTAACGTTTGGACTTTACCTCGCCCAATAGGGTCAGATCAAGACCCGTAGCATTTAAAATGTCATTTTTAGTGGGACCCATAGCCCCTGACATTTAGTCTAGACTAATTCCATATTAATGGCCAAGAATTTCAAGGATCAAGCATGTAAGAACTTTAAGATAGATTTCATGAAACATAGAGTTCAAGGACAGAACTTGTAATAAGGATCATATATTAATAAACCAGATGAAAACCATGACATTCTGAAAATCTGGGTGATTAGGTACAACCAGCTCAGTCGGCCTTGAAGGAATCCAAGGCTGCGAGGAGACTTACGGAGGTCCCAATGACTAACTTGCCAGTCCGAAGGAACTTAATTAATGTCCAACGGAGGGCTCGTATGTCACCGAGAGTTGAGTGTATAATGTGAACCAATCATGAAATAGGGACTCCGTCTACGGACACGAGATGACAGTGCCAAAAGACCCGCGGTATGGGTCAAAAACGGAAGAAAACGGTGAGAACATGATTGCGTTAATTATAGAATTCAAGTCCCTCCAATTCTATAATTAAATAAACTTATATTATTTGACGCCCGTGGGTGGCGTCATTTTTTAATTAGCGTCCCCTTGGGGAACATTAATTTTCATGATTTTTAAATAAATTTATTTAACAAGAATTCACATTTATATCTATTTAATTGAATAAATTCAAAAACATACATTAAAAGGCACATTGATTTATTTAAAATAATTTAAGGAAATTGAATATATGATAATTAGGAGAAAAATACCAGGATTCTAAATATATATTTTCCATAATTTTATGTTACATATTTTTAATAACTATTGATTTTCAGAGATATATATACAAGGTATATGTATATACCATATATATATTTGTATATATATATATTACTTAAATCTGACGCCTAACCATATAGGCGTCAAAATTTGAATGCACGACTGAACATGGGTCGTTATTTCAAAAGGCCGATTTTTCAACCCTCCGGTTTCTATACTAAATGGTGTCGGAATCTAGCTTATAATATATCAAAATGACCGGCTCGAAAAACTCTACCTGACCATGTGTTCAAAATAATTTTTTGATGAGAGACGGGAGATCTTACAATAGGGGGCATGAAAAACGGTGCAACCACTTCCAGTACCTCAGTCTCTACCCCAATAGTATGCCAGTAAATTTTCATGGCCAAAGGATACTTCTATAACCATTAACGACTATAAATGCGAAAAGCTAATAACCCACATATATATAATTAACGACTGTTAAATATCACTTCTTTTGGAATTTGTTAATTGACGCCCTCGTGACTGTCACGTTTTACATTATTAACGTCCTTAACAGTGGCGTCAATTGCATAAAACACGGCATATGTAACGTCGTCAATTCCAAATGGAATTGACGACCGTTTTGATGGGCGTCAAAATAAAATAACGCCCTAGAAAAAGGCGTTATTTACTATAAAATTCCAGCATATAACAGAACACAACCATAATCCATATGCATGATATATACCATTTTAATCTAACATTTTGGCTTCGTTACTTGAGACAAATCATGAATTAACTTTGTTTGGGCTACGTATACATCTAGCATGCTAGCTTTATAATTTTGCTTGGGAGATTACCTACCTCTTTACGTCACTTTAATCACGGAACAAAGAAGCAAAGGATGAAGATGGGGAGATGACTTGCAGACGAACAAGAACGGCAGGAAACAACATGAAGAAACCTTTCACGTGCAGGAGGAAGTAGAGGAGAGGAAGGAGATGGCGCTCACGCCTTCACACCCTGCAGGTTGTAGAGGAAGAAGGGGGCTTCTTTACGCAGCAGCAGCAAGGAAGAAGAACGACAGGGATGGCGGTTCGGCGTGACGAACAACAGCAACAAGGGTTCTACTCGTTCGTTGGGGTTATGTTTTTATAGAGAAAGGGATTCTGACAAGGGTGGTAACAAATGGGAGCAGGATTTTAAGAGCTTCCCATACGTTGCCCTCCACTTTCCCGGTTAGCAGCCGCTAGCCGTACTTTGATTCCTCAAACCCTAACGCGCACCATGCAAACGTCCGGCACATGCATATGGGTTATCGTTTTGGGTTACCGTGGGTGTTGGATTTTAGAAGGGTTTGCTGGTTGATGTAGAGTGAAAGCCCACGTACGTGCCTAGTCTTGAGGGGTGTATAAGGGTTGGCTTCGAATAGATTAATGGGTATAAAAGTTACATATATATATATATATATATATATAGTTCACGTAAGACTCCTTAAGACCCTATTATCTGGTTATGGTCCATTTGTATTAACATATTCGTACATATATTGTAAAGCCCATGGATGTTACGTAAAGGTTTTGACTTTTAAGAAATGTATATATATATATACATATATATATACACACACATATATATATATATATATACATATATATACTAAACCCCCTATATAAAGGAGAAGCACATTGAGTATAAATTCTTAGCTTAATATTATTGGGTTGGATTTTTTTTTCTTCTTACAAATTCTCATGGGCTAAGCCTTAAACCTCTATTAAGGCTAACTAATTATATTCGTTAGAATTATAAAATGGTTAACTTATTCATTTGGTGTGGCCTAATATTCTGGGTATTTATTCACTTGAGAGTAAAATTTTACATGGAGATTTAATTTTCCAAAATTTTCATTGTCCACCGTTATCTCGGGTATCGATAAGAGTCGGGTTCGATCCTATGAAAGTCCTTATATATGTATGTTTATATTTTTGGAATGAAATTCCCTTAAAATAATTGAATTGTATTTTCAATTTAAGCTACATATAGATACAAGAATATATTCAATTCTCATTTCTCAGTTATTTATCTATACCTTTATTATTATTTAAGCTCATTAACTATTTAGTTAACTATTACTTTTCCTTTATCGAAATTGAATTTTTCATGACGAATATTTACAGTTATTTTATTTATTCTATATTTAAATTTTTGGGGTGCTACACCCCATAATCCACGTAGAACAGCAAATCCCTAAGGGAGATGCTGGAAAATCCAATAATCTCCCTCCCAACGGCACTTGGGGGATTTGAATCCACGACCTCGCTCTGATACCAGTTTACTTTTAGATATTTCTCAGATTATTTAGATGTTTAAAAATAATAGTCACTAGATGTATCTCAACCAAAGAAAGTCATGATCTTAAAATTTTCAAATTCTAGAAGGTCTCACATGACATAACATGAAATAGCCGGTTAAAGTTTATTTAAAAAAGTGATTCAGGTATTTTCAAGAATTTTGTGTACACACTCAGTGAATACATCAGACTTAAACCAGCTGAGTGTTAAACTGACATTCATAGACCCGTATAATAGAAGATTCCTCTTACAGATATTTTTAAGTTTATGATCAGGATATGCACACTGAAATCCTTATGAATATCGAAAAAAGAAAAAGCATTCCAAAAGCAGTCAGTATGTCTGGTAACAGAGAGCATTTAGCAGTGTTGTGAAAAACTTATGTAGCATCTAAATTCAAATTGATAGCCAACAGTGAGTAGAGAGTGATAATAAAGATAAGCTCAGGGAAATAGCAGTGATATCCAAGAGTCCATGAGATAGATGACTTTCAAGTAGCAAATGAATTCTGATCAGATGATATTAACATGGCAAGCCCCCTTATAGCAAAAACAGAAGCAACATACAGTAGCTTCCAAGGCCATGTTAGTAAAGTACTCAAAAGATTTCAACAGAGATATTAGTGAAATTCAAAATAGCTAAAAACAGGTAAGAATCCAGAGATCAGAACAGCTAAGTGGACCTGAGTTCAATCACAGATTTCAAGGGGCTGAGATGAATTCCACTTCACATGCAGCACAGGGTCTTACTCAAACAGATCATAGCCAAGATAGCACAGATTGAATCAAGGAGCATCGGTTGACCGAAGTGAGCAGTTAGGTCGACCGAGATAAACAGAGTGTGAGTGATGAAACAGATATTTAAACACCCATTTTCAAAATCCTACAAATGCTCCCCCTGAGTGTATGCGTGAGCTAGTAAGTAGGAAATATCAGACTGAAGAGATAACCTTCCTGAATGCAAATAATTTTCAGGTATTATTATGCATATGAGCAACCTAATGCACCGAGACAGACTCTAGAATGCATGAGCTCCACCTATATATGTGCATGCATGTCAAGCACTCTTTTTGGTGTTTTTAGTATGAATGATATGCATGAGCCAACCAACTTGACATATCAACGTCAAGAAATGACATATGTGAATGCAAACAATGGTCAGGCATTATGATGCATGTGAATAGCCTAGTGCATATGAACAACCTGCAGAAAGCATGAACATCTCCTATGTATATGCATGCTTGTCATGCAATCAGTTCTGACTTTTCAACAGGAATATCATGTAATCTGTTTTGAAATGAATGTATGCATAAGAATAACTTCATGCACTCATGTATTCTACAGAATGCATGAACTCCCCCTAACTAAATGCATTGAACCAACATATATGACATGAAGACCATGTAGGGAGTTTAATGCTTGTTAACCTCTAGACTGCTCTATATGCAATTTGATCCCATGGTACTGGGCGGAGGACTTAGTCTAATGACCACCTCACACATGGTCAGAACTTCCAGACAGACTTCATCTGTCCTTTAGGACTATACCATTTGATATACCATGTGATCATGCATGAAGGTGCATGACAATTTCAATGCAGTCATATATGTAGTTCTATATGCAGTGTCAAATTTTAGAGTATGCAGGACAATGCAATTGGATATGCATATGTGAAAATGTATGCATGATCTAACAAACATATGCATCGAGAAACTCCTCGATAATCATGCAAATGATATATGCAGACATCAGACACATGCAATTTAGATTTTCAGAATATGACATTCAATTCAATCTTAAACTGATGTAAGCACAGATTACTCAACATATGCATTGAGAGACATAAAGTGCAAATATCAGATGCAGATGTGAACATGTATGCATGAGATTCAGATTAACAAATTAAGCCTGATATGCAGCTAACTAAGGGAGATTATAGAAAAACTCACTTGTGATCAAACCAAAAAAAAATAGAAATGGGGTTTTACCATACTCAGGTGCCTTGGCTTATTAACCCCTTTTTATTCTCCAGCTCCAAGGCACACCTACAAAATAGGTACTCTCATCTTTGGTTTACTGGTACCCAATATTTCTTCGGTCTAGTGAAGTTAGCTGCACCTCTTGTAGGTGTTGTCCTTGACCTCAGGGCAATGACTTCATCATTCTTTAAATGACGACATTCATCTATGATATGCCCTAACAATCCACAATAATAACATTGAATAGAGAAATCATGCTTTTTAAATAATTGTGCATCATGTGTCCGAGAGAAAACATGGTTTTTGCTCTTTCTGGCATGAGTGTTGTGATTGTGTTTCAAGTGCCAACAGTCTTTGACTGTATGGCCAGACTTACCACATGCATTGCAATATAGTCTCCTTTGAGTAGTTCTAAGAACAAGGTTCCTTATACTCATTGTTTTTCACAAACCAACAATCATGCATTGCATGACCAGATCGACCACAATGGAAACATTTGAGTTGCCTCTTCTGGGCAAACTGATTCTTGGATGAACTTTTAGTGAAGTGCACATGTGTATTTCCTAAATTTTTTATTTTCTTCATCCTATTATGAACATTCAATTCATCAGATTTCAGGATATAACAATTGTGCATCACATGACCGATTTTTCCACAATAATGGCATGAAGTTTTCTTTGCATGAATGTGTGAAGGTACATGTGACTTGTGTGCTGCATTCTTTGTGCCAACATGAGTATTTTTGAACTTTTTCTGTGGATTTTCTTTATTTTTCAGTTTCTAAATTTGTTCTACAGTTTTGGGACTGACAATGGATTTTTGGATCCCCTAGGCACTAAATTGAAAGATAGGCACACTGGATGTACTAGTCGGCTCAGATCTACACACAAATGAAGTGTATAGCTTACTGTTAAGACCCTTTTTGTTAGCTAGGTTAAAACCCAGACCCTCACGTTGGAAGTTCACCTTGCAGCCAAGGAGCTTGTCCAAATTATCTTTACCACTCACAAATTTTTCCAAAGATTTGTTCAAGTTAGAAATTTCAATTTCAAGTTTTGAAATGTAAACCTCGTATTCAGCTATCTTTTCTTCATAACATGTAGCCTTTTCATTCAACATTTGATTAACGATTTTTAGACTCTCAATTTCTTGTTCTGCATTCACCAACTTACTAGAACTATCCATGCTCACGCACTTACCTTTTTCTAATGTGATCAGTCTCTCAGACAAAGCTATGTTTAGGTGTTTCAGCTGGTTAATTTCTTCTTTCAGTTTACTAGTTTACTCCTGGAGTTCATCATCAAACACCAACTCACTTAAGGAAGTCTGACACTCATTAAACACTTCTTGTTGTTTTTCTGATTGAAGTTTATCAGAATTTTCCTGAAGCTCTAAATTTATTACTCTAACAGCCTCCAGTTTTTCGGAGATCAATTTATTTTCACTTTCAAGATTCATTGATCTATGTTCAGATTCCTGAACCTGGTTTTTTAGTTTCTTGTTTTTAGATTTCAAATAATCAAGTTCTAAACTAAGAGCATCAAGATCTTTCAGTTGTCTTCTAAATATGTCATTTTCTGTTTTCAGAATTTCAATGTCCTCACCTACAGAGTTAGCATTCTCAAGTTTGTTTAACTTCTTTTTTAGGGATTTATTCTATTTTCTCAATTTTTTATAGGACTCAACTAAATCAGCATATGCATCTTCCCAATCTTCAATACAAAAGTTCTCGAAGGGGGTACTTACCTCTTCTGTATCCTTACCTTCATCACTTCCCACAACCATCATGCAGCTGCCTCGCTTCTCATGTGGCCTAGCTTCAGCTTGTCCAGAATATCCTTAGCTGACTTACAATCATGGAAACAAGAGTGAAAAGCCTTGTTAGTAGATGCTTTCATCAATTTCAGAGGTCTTTGATTTTTACCACACATAGATCTATGAATGTCAGTCGATTTGGACTTATTCTTTGGTACTCTGTACGGACTATGTGAAATGAGCTTCCACAGATCAAAATCAACAGACTTGACAAACATACGCAAGTTATTAAACCACAGATTGAAATCAGTACCATCAAAAACCGGTGGATGGGCCATAGAAGCAAATCAACAAACAATTCAATGCAACAAACTGAACACGCTTAGAAATGCACCAAAGAAACTGTAGGATCTACAGCATATCGTTGGATCCGATGAAGCAGTAACCCGCTCTGATACCACTTGTTAGAGAAGGTGCTCTAATACCAAATGATAGGCAAGGCAAGGATCCTGAGGGGGGGTGAATGGATCCCTGTTAAAACTTTTTGCTAAGATAAAGCATCGCCCTCTGAAAAACTTACTATGCTTAAACATATGAATAGTGGAACGCTCGGAAGCCTAATGTAGAGAATGGAGTAATACCTTAGTGGTTAAATCACTCAATCATGGAATTCAACTATGCTATGAGAGAGGGCTCAGCACTACTAGAGAAATGATGTATAGGTCGCACTTACCATTTTGACCCTTCTGAGTGCAGCAATACAAGACACAAGAGATCACCCATGATTAGAACAGATTTCATAGGGAGAAGCTAAGACACTAAAATGCAAACACAGTATGAGATTATCCTGAGCACAAGGACAAACATGATGCAGCTATGAATATTATAGATAGGTTACACATTTAGGATCATCAACCATGCACACACAATAAACCTGCGAAACAGGGAAGAGGACAAAGAGCAAATGCACAAAGTAAACCACAGTGCACCAGGATTTTTAGGTGGATCGGCCAGACACCAGTCTGCCTACATCCACCCCTCACTCAAACTCGAGTGAGGATTCCCTTGCAAACGCAAGAAGCAGACTCAGTCTGTAAACAACCGCTGCCAAACAACTTGAAATTGAGGGAGACAAATCCCTCAACATCGATCCTACAGTCCACAGGATCTGAAACCTGACCTTACCACCTGAAAGATCAGAACCGGAGGACCAATCCTCCCTTCCTCCAAACCGGAGGGGAAAATCATGAGTAGCACACCACCACTCGCGACCGGAGACACAGTCTCCCTTCCTCTAACACCCAGAGGGAAATCGGAGATAAATATCCCTTCTCCTGAATCATCAGGAGGAACCGTGAGCAACACCCAGTTGCCCACAACCAGAGGACACGTCCTCTCTTCCTCTGACGCGCAGAGGGAACCCGTGAGTGACACCCAATCACTCACAACCGGAGATCGCTCTTCCTTCTCCTGAACACACAGGAGGTACCCGATCCCCAACAGGGTATCGGAAGAACACTAAAGTAATGGAAAGATAGCAAACAAAAAGGGAAAAGGAAAACAATAGAATGTAGCTCCAAGGAGCAGGATGGCTCTAGATTTGATCCACGAGACCAATCTTCAAACAGATCTTCAAATATAGGCTCAACTACTTCAATCTCGATCCTCCTCTCTTTTCTTCTCTTCTGCTCACACACTGGCTCTCTCTCTTTCTTTGCCTTCTAGTAACTCACTTCTTTTTCTTCTTCTTGACGCTGCTCTTTTCTCAGATGGAATGTTCACAGTAGGGGCTCTCGTAGCTTTCTGGCAGTCTCAGCCTTCCTCCTGCGATCGGGGTTGCTCTCTATTTATAAAATAGGGTATCGTAGGTTAAAGACCCAGCGAACCAATGTCATCCACATGGAGAAGAATATTCTCCAATTATTGGCCTCTCAAAGGATCTGCCACATGGACATTTCTTTTCGTGCCAAAAGGAAGTCCCAGGTAGCACATCGTCTTATCACGTGTATTGGATTGTGTGCCTAGAGTAGCACGTGGTCACTTAACCTTCAACGAACTCCTCACGTGCTAGTTGAATTATCATCCAGGTGCTCTGACTTGTAGGCAGTCAATAGTTGATGCATCGATGTAAATGTGAAGTGAATTGGTGCAGTGAAATCCTTGGCTTTTGATACGCTTGAGCAGTGAATGGAAGGCTCCCACCTCACTTGTTGATGCTCGGAGGCAATAGCTTGAAAACTCACTGTGCAAGCATTGCTGCATCGACCTTACTTCTTAGCTGCATCGACCTTTGATCTGCACTCATCTGATATGCATCGACCTTTGATCTGCACTCATCATATGCACAGACCATAAACATGCACAGACCTATATGTGCACAGACTAGAAATTGTGCGTAGACCTTGAGTTTTGAATGTGCATAGACTCTAAAATGTGCACAGACCTGAATGCTGCATGTGCTAGGACCTTCCAAGACACATTGAGAAATGTGCATCGACCTTATATATGACCAAGGCAGATGTGCACCGACCTTCTATATGCACAAGGAAAATGTGCATCGACCTTACAAGCGGATTAGAAGAAGTTGCACAGACCTTTCTTTGAATTTGCTTGATGTGCATCGACCTTCCTTTCAGAAGTGCATCGACCTTCATGCACAAAGTATATGTGCACTGACTTTGTAGTCAAATGTGCATCGACCTTTAGCAATGTTCACTGACCTTGCTTGCACTGGCATGATGTGCATCGACCTTGATCTTGTGCTGGCGAAAGGTGCACCGACCTTGCCTTGTGCTAGCGAAAGGTGCACCGACCTTGTGGCAGTGCTGACAGAACATGCACCGACCTTATCTTGCAGGAACGACTTTGGTACGTCGAAGTAGTACTTCACTGCGTTGAGTCAGTAGCTTGAAATCTTCTTCACTTAACTCTGATGCTTCGAGGCAATGCTAGGCTGTGTCGAGGTAGTTGCATTGAGTTGGCTTCTGAATGCTTTCTTGCGTCGAGGCATCGACTTGTTGGTCTTGAGACGCTTAAGGTGCATCGACCTTACTTGCAGATCAGAAACAGTTGCACAGACCTTTCTTCAGAAATAACTGAGGTAGCATCGACCTTGTTTCTGTGACAACTGAGGTAGCATCGACCTTAGTTCTGAAATAACTAAGGTAGCATCAACCTTGTTCTTCATGTGCACTGAGGTAGCATCGACCTTACTAAGTGATTAGACCTTTCTGACATATGTTTTATTCTGCTGCTTCGACATTTCTTGGAGGAACCACTCAGTTGCGTTGAGGCATCTCCTGACTGCATCGATGCAGTCACTTGCATATACTTCAGTTATCAGCGTTGTGCCAAGGCAATGCCTGGCTGCTTCGAGGAAATGCCATTTAACATTCCACTGCATCGAGGCAGTGGTTAACCTGTTGACTCTGCTTTGTTTCACTGATTTCTTATAAATATATTGTATCACATGGCATATAAAGACCACATAAATGCTGGCATCATAAAAACCACATTAATGCAATCAAACCACATAAATGCCACTACAACACATGACATCATGCTTAGATGAGTCATAGTGTTTGACATCATCAAAACCACAAGGGTACAACAATGTAAACCACAGTAGTACAACATGTAAGAGCATTGGTAGACAAGGCAGACTAAGTTGACTTGATTTGAGTAGTAAGCAAAAAGTTTTCACCAGGCTGGGTCGACTCCTCCTTCAACCAGAGAGTCTTTAAGTTTTTCAAAATCAACTCACTGAAGTACTGCCAAGATATGAATTTCATTCAACAAAGTTTAAGCATCAATCATGGCAAAACGGTCATGGTGCACCACAACAATTAAATACTTGTATGCTCATCAGGAATGCACATTCAAACATTTTTTTTAATTTTGTTTGACACTAAAATTTCTCTTACCCAAAATGCTCATGACATGAAGTATATAGGTACCATGCAAACAACTTATATCTAGAGCATGACATGCAACTGAAATATCAAGAAGGAACCATAAAGTTCAAAAGGAAACAAGTGCGTTGATGCAAACACTACGTAGTGTCGACGCACAATGCTTAGATAGAACACATGTTGCAGGAAAATTCAACTGTTGCGTCGACACATGCAGCATTGGTGTCGACGCACTAACATTTTTTAGAACATCCAGTTAAACACACTTGAAGGAGTGCACAAAATTCAGATATCTACAAGATGATTTTGAAATTTCAGATGGGGCGACATGCAAGCATGCAAACTAGGCTTTTATGTTGACTCTCCCTTAGCTTGACATGCATGAAGGTGCATAAAATGACAGGATGATTTTCAATATTCACTACTCATGCATGCTTATTGAACTCCCTCTTAATGCAGCACACATGGCAGTTGGGAAATGCAGTCAATAGTGCAAGTGTCCAAAAAATCAAGAGATTGGATTCAAAGGCAGCCATGACATCCATCATCAAGTGATTGTCAGAAATTATGAACCAAACACTCATATGGCCACTAGGTGTGAAACAAGCTCAAACTGAGCCATAGACCTTGTAAAACGTCAGCAATAAGTTCATCATCACATCAATTTCATCGGCGAATATAATTTTTTTCATGAATTGAGCAACTGAAGTATCTGCCTTTTGGTACGAGTCAGAGAATATAGATCCAAATATCACCTCAAGCAAAGTGCTATCTTTCTGATAGGCTTAGCCCATCATTCCAACATGCACCTTTTGATATACCAGAAGGCTGGACAATTTCAGAGTGAAGTTCACTTAAGTAGATATCATTCGAGCAGCTCATATTAGATTTTCAAATTTAGTTACAGGGGGGTTTTTTAGCAGTTCTGAGACTTTAAGTAGGATTTATTAAAAGTTGATGAGCAAGTCAGTCATAGCAACTCAAGAAAAACCTAACATGTAGAATTAACATGAAGTGAATTTTTTTTACAGACCTGTGCCTTGAGCTTTAATTTCTTGTTGATCCTTTGTTCAGCTCCAAGGCACTCCTGCATTCCAAATTCTCATTTGAAATTTTTAGGTACCAAGTTTTCTTGGGTCCTTGATGGTTACCTGTATTTCTAACTGGTGCTCTCCACTTCCGAGCCACCAGGTCATCCTTCCTCATCCAGAAACAATCATTCATTTCATGTCCAACCTCACCATAGTAAAAATAGCACCATGATGTCTCACATTTTTCCTGTGTGCATAGGTGTTATATTTTCGTGGGTGAACATGAGTGTTAGCATTCCTGACATGAAAGGCATTTCTTCCTTTTCTCTGCCAACAGTCCTTGACTGTGTGGCCAAGCTTCCCACTGTGATGGCAACACTGAGAGTGATTTCCCTTAACTAAATTTTTATTCTTTGGATTGGCTTTTCCAGGCATGTTTCCCCTTTTTGAAAATTTTCTTCGTTCATTAGGAACAATTTCATTTATGCATATTTTCAAATCATCATTCTTCATCACATAACAATCACTCATCATGTGTCCATCCATCCCACAATAGAAACATGAAACATTTGTTATTCTTGGTTTATGATGTCTAATATAAGAGTTCTTGGCATGCACATTAGAACCATTAGAATTGTTTTTCTGTTTTTGAACATGATTTGTTTTCTTTTTCTGGTTTTTATTTTCTTTTTTATTTTTGTTTTGTTCTTGAGTTTTCATATTAGCAAATTGTCCTGAAGGTGAGTTGGAGGTGCTAGGTACATTAGAGCTGAAAACAAAAGAAGTGTACAATTTGTTAACAAAGGATTTTTTATTCACTGGACTGTAGCCAAGCCCCTCTCTTTGAAGGTTCACTTTAGTTCCCAGGATTTTATCTAAGTTCTCTCTGCCCTATACAAATTTTGACAATGAGATATTCAAATCCCTGATTTCATCTTCCAGGGATGAAATATGTAACACAGAGCTAGCAAGCTCTTCTTCACATGCAGTGATCCTGTCATTCAACATAACATTAACAGACCTATAGCTCTCAATTTCTTGTTCTGACTCACATACTTTTTCTGACTCATCAGCCACACACTTGCCTTTTTCACACGCATTCAATTTTTCAAGCAACAATCTATTTTGTTCCTTTAAATTCTCATCCTCATTAGCCAGATTTTTATCCTTGATCAATTCATCAATCAGTATTTTATCATTGGACATAGTTTCCAGCTTGTTCTTAAGCACTTTTTCACTTTCATCGAATTGGTTTATCTTTTGAAGCAATGTCTCATTCTCTTTTCTTAAGGAACTAACTTGTTCCTTGTACATATCAATATCACATAAAAGATACTCATTCATTTCTTCGAAAGAGGAACATCTTTCACAATAGGAGTCATTATGAGAATTGTTTTCAAATTTCTTCTTCAATTTTTTATTTTCTAACTTTACCTTTTTGTATTGTTTTACTAATTCATCATATGCGTCCATCAGTTCATCAAAGGTAAAGTCCTCAGGATCAGAGCTTACCTGAGACGAGGGATAACTTGGCTGGTCATCACCATCGGCCATTAAGCAATTGTCCCTTCCTTCTTCTTCATAGATGCTAACCAAGCCATCCAAGATTTCTTTGGCTAAGCTGCAGTTGGAGACAAATGGAAATTTGTTGATGTCTATTGCAGCTTTTAACAAATTTAAAAATGTGAGATTGTTAGAATGTTTGGACTTGTGATGAGCGGTCCAGTGAGCTTTATCCTTAGGCAAACTGGAAGGACCATTTGTAATGATCCTCCAGAGCTCAGGATCGTGTGAGTTTATCACATTTTTCTGAACCAGACATTGAAATATGAACCATTAAAAATCAGAGGGGAAACTATGAAAAATTGATCAGCGAAGGAGCTCATGATCTTAAATACACCGGGATCTTTCTCTGCAGATCGTTGGATTTGGGTATGACAGAGCTTAGCTCTGATACCAATTGTTGGGTCCCTTGGGTGCAACAGGATCTAGAAGAGGGGGTCGAATAGATCCCTTAAAAGAATGCCCAGTTAAAACTTAAAGCTTGGATGAAGCTATGGTTGGAACACAGCGGAATCAACACAGTGCTAAGGAGCTGAAAGATCTGATGATGTAATCCAAAGCTGTTATAGTTGGAAGATCTGCTGCACTGTCTGAGCAGTGATCTAACCAACACGAGAGTGGCTATGTGTGTGAGATGTGCACAGCAGTGTAGACAACAAAGTATGTGTATGTGTGTGTTAGAAAAGCGACCAGATGTGCATGTGTTGGAGTAAACACTCAATCTTGTGAATGAGGGTAGAGAATATGGGGCAATCGCACAAGCATTCATAGTGGCACAATGTTTTTAAGGTGGTTCAGTTGTAAACCCGCAACCTACGTCCACCCCTCACCAAACAGGTGGGGCTTCACTACACGAGGACGAATCCTCACGAGGATAGGGTCATCAACACACACGGGGATGAATCCCCACAGACACACACGTTGCAACACGCATTAACGGGGATAAACCCCACACATATGAGGACGAATCCTCACGAGGACAAAGTCCTCACGTTGCAAAACTGCAGAACATGGGGACGAACCCCCCCCCCCCCCCCCCACACACACACACAAACAAAGAAGAACAAACACGCTACAAGTATAGCAAAACACGGGAACAAAGTTCCAAGCACACACACGGTTGTAGACCAGCCAAAACATCTTCGGTCTCTAAATAGAGCACCGAACACACACGATTTACAGATTGGAAGTTGTAAAAGAAAGAAGCACAAACGAAACAAGGAAAAATCAATGTAGCTTCAGAACGAGTTCATGAAGCTCTATCTTCAGATCTGAGGACAAATCTGATTTTCTCTTCAGGCTAAGGCTGGCTGGAAGGAGGGCGGCTCTCCTTTCTTTGTTCCTCTTCTCAGAATCTCTTAAGGGCTGCTCTAAGGATGCTCACTTTTCTTTTCCTCTCACAACACTGGGCTGGTTCGGACCTAGTGATGGGCTGCACACTTCCTTCTCTTTTCTTCCTCATAAATATTCTGCTAAGGCACATGCTCTCTTCTTCTTCCACAGCTTTTCTATTTTTCTAAGGTAGCATCAATAGAGGAAGTAGCAACTTCCTTTCATGCAGAATGTCCACTATTTGTAGAAGAGTTGGTAGAAGAATTTCCCTCCAAGATCCTGCGAACTGATTAGTTAGGATGAAGTAAACTTCTTCCAAATGAACTTCTTCCCTGGCGGCCTTTGATTGGCCCAGCATATATGATGGCAAGAATAAAGGCTTATTTCCATATTTCAATCTGATTGGCTCAGGGAGATACATGATTTCTATCTGGAGCCACCTTCTAGATTTGTATTTTGATTGGCCTCATGGTAGAGGGGATCTTTGACTAAAATCCCCTTTTTGAAACTGCCTCCTTATTGGCTTAGGGCACAAAGAGAGGACGGTACTCTGTCTTAGAAGCTTTTTAGGGACTGAGATCCCATTGGCTCATGGCAAAAGGAAGGTTTCCATGAAAAGGACTTTTCCCACAATTGTAATCTGATAGACCTGTTGACAGTTTTTTGTGTGTGATGTGATGAATGTGAATATGAATATGGCAGTGTGAGAGAAATATGTGAAAGTGTGTGAGCAAGAGAATGACCTAACTCAAACAATCACAAAATCAAGAGCATGGGCATGTCATCAATGCTTATGAAGAGGAAAAATAAAAGCACACACCGGGGCATGGAGCAAGGGAATAAAATAAAAACACACACCATAGGTGTGGAGCAAATAAAGTAAAGAAACAAGCAAAGATGAGGACAAAGATGAACAAATACCCAACTAAGGATGTGTGATCGCCACCAAAGTAATTAAAGTTGTAAAAACCACAATAATACCTTGGAAAGAGCCGGTTGAAGTCACCCACCCGCGGGAGAGAGAAAACCAGGCACATAGACGAAAAATGGTCTAGTAGACGACCGCGATCCGGAAGAAAATGGTCTTACGATAGACCGCCTTATACCTTAAAACGGCCCTCTAGATGACCGCTAGGGCACCCAGAGCAGTAGTTTAGAACTTGATCTCCACCCCTCTTGGCAGGCCAGAAAGGTTGGGTCTCGTGCAATGAGTCCTGTAAACCTGCGAAAAAGTGTAGACAACAAGAAAAATAACCCAACTAGCCATTGGGACAAGTGTAGTAACTATAATGCAATTAAGGTGAGATGCATAAAAGAAGGGTGAATACCTGGGAGGTTTGGTTTTTTAACCCCTGTGGGGCGTGAAAAAAGATAGGAGGATGTTTTAAAAAAATGATTGAATGCAGAGAATGTGGAGAAAAGAGAAGGGAAGATGCTATGGATGCAACAGAATAATAGACAAAACTAAAGAACAAGGACATAAACTAGAACAAAGAACTTTGTACTCCCTGAACTAGAAGCTTGGTGGACGTGGAAGCAGCTTCTCCTTGGTGGGAAGTGGCTCCAGAACGTAACAGCATTTCATGACAAACTCCAAAAATCTCCTCCTCAAGCCATGAACTCAAGGGTTCTATTTATAGACCCTCAAACCCTAGGTTCAAGTTGGAAGGATAATGACTTGATAGGCCTGAAACTAGATAATCCTTAAAGATAATACTCTCAAGAGTCCACAGAAACAAACAGAAGGTTCTGGGAGTCTCTGGTGAGAGAGAAATCAAAAGATTAAGGACTCTAGTTCGTCCACGGTCGAGGAGAGGAAGAACTAGCAGAGTAGGACTCTCTGTTCCACTAGCGGTCTTGCGATAGACCGCCAGCCCCAAGAAACGGTCGTGCGATAGACCGCTAGGCACATGCGTCCAGAAGAAGATAAGATCAAAGAGACCCAGTAGGACTCTCTGCCCATTAGCGGTCTAGCGATGGACCGCCAACGCCCACCATGCGGTCGTACGATAGACAGCTAGGGGAGAGGACGTGGCAAAAGAGATAAAGGCTAATAAATTCACAACTTAATTCACAAAATTATCCTCATTAGCCCTTATCTAGGCCCAATAAGATGAAATGACGAGAAATCTATGGAGCTAAGTCCAACCAAGGAGAATGACCCATAAAATGAGGCCCAAAAATGACCAAAAATGGCCCAATAAGCGGTGAATAACTCGGGACATCATAAAAAATAAATAAGGAGATGACCCAACTCATCGGTCATGAAACAGATGTCAACAGATGCCCCTCCTTAACGTCCTCTTTGCAGGGGAGTGAGCGGAGGTGAAGCGAAAGCGAAATGGAACATAGAGGTGAAGCGAAAATGAAGCGAAGTGGACTGAAAAGCGGGCATTAAGGTAAACCGACACCCGTCCTCAACCAATGAGCGATAGGAATCTTCTAGAAAACTTCGGACCAGCAACAATGAACGGTGAAATCGAATGACGCATGCCTGGAGGAATTAAATAACGAAAGGAAAATAAAACATGACCAACCTCCTCACTGGAACACATAGCTGATAGGCGATTGGAGCAAATGGAAAAGTAAAGAGACGAGTAACTAAACTCCAGACAGGAATCCTCAGCTAACCAGACCGAGCAAAAAGACCGAAGGAAATCTTCTAACTCAGAGTGGAATAACTCTCCTTACTCAATACCATGGACATAATTATCCACCATTACTGAGACACTTTAGAAAGATGAGGTGTAGCACCCCGATGTATTATTAAATAAAATAAAAGGGGATTATAAAGAAGATTCTTGAAAAATACAATAGGTCAAATTTCAAACAATTTATAAAAATCTAGGAAAATTATAATCGTATAGAGGATAGAAAACTCAGATAAATTGTCTTCTACTACCAACCCAAAATAAAATCCGAAGTGAGCCGAATTAGAAGCTTAAGGCCCAAATCAACACTTAATCTAACCGGATCTTAAGTTGCCAAATTAGGGCCCAATTCTTCATCATTTAAGCCCAAATCGGACCCGAATGAACGGCCTCGATGAGGAGATCGTTTCCCCTCTGTTTCCAACTGGAACCCTAAACCCTAGACTTCGAATTTAGGGAAAGAGCGGCGGCTTGATCGAGTCTTGCGCGATTCACGCTCGATAGGAGATTCATGGACTCTATCCCCTTTAATCAACGCCCCAGAAATCATTCCCTCTATTTAAATCGACCATAGACCGACCTAGAGACACTTAGTTGCTATGGCGGTTGACGAGGAGCGCGGACGAGGTGATCTTTGGAGAGGTTTCCCTAGCGCGACTGGAGACCTATCATCCCTCTTCTTCCCTCGTTTAAGGTAGGTTTTAGCAGACCAAACCCTAAGTATTATACATTGTTAGATTCATCTCTCAGTCCTCTTTCAATTGGTATAAAAAGTCCTAAAAGTTATTTAGTATCATGAGAGAAATCGTCATTTTAGTTGGAGCATGTCAGAATTAGGGTTTACCTTGTTATCATCGATTAATGTTGGGTTTAACAGGCTTAATGATTCCATTAATCTATCCACATTATGTAGTTTTTCGTGCTCTTTCTAGTGAGACATGTTTGCCCAAATTTCATGCTTTATAACTCGCGAATTTGATATTCTTAGTGGAGGTTGTCTTAATCGCTTATCGTTATACCACATCATTGTATACACGGTCTTACAGTAACCGCGTAACTTTGAACGGCCCCTCGATAGATCGTATGGTCTTGGGTGACGGTTCATCTACAAACCGCGCAGTGACCCAGCGGCCCTCCGATAGACTGCTCAGGGCATGTATAGCCTCCGGGTCTGCAGGACCTGAACGGCCTATCGATAGATCGCTGAGGCTTGTTGAGCGGTTCTAGACGGACCGTTCTGTCACACAGAATGGATTATCGCTGATTTCAAGCAATGTCGAGTTCTCTTTGATCTAGTCTATAAATAAGGTAGCAACCCGCAAAATTATTGGAAATAAATGAAAGATTATAATGCTCAATCTTGTCTACTTACTTTTGATCCTTGTTATCAATCTTGTCCTTCTTATTGTTATTAACTCATGAATGTATAACTTTAATCATGTTATGGAAGAAATTCTTATTAGGAGTGTTTCGACAGTCACTCCACTCCGGTGGATGTGACTGACCGATACATGTTGTGTTCCGATGACTTACTAGCCCTTATATCTCGTAATGGTTGGGACTCTCCGTCAGATACTCCTTCCGTCAGACTAGGACCTCCATTATGGGACCTCCGTAAGCCCCCGTGAGCCTGGGATTCCCACTAGGATGCCGGGCAGGTTGTACCACAAATGCTGTACCAATTGTCTAGCTCGGATCGCTTGTTTTGGCTCTGTTCCTTGGCATGGCCCGCCTTGGACCGTCTGAGACATACGCGGTCAGACTAGGACTATTTACCATGTTGAATGGCCCTAATTCGACCGTGTACCCTGCCAGGTGCACTGACCTCTTTGGGTTGTGCACCGATCTTTATGTTGGGTCAACTCCAGTTTTGTACACAGCCATATATGGACTGTTCTATTATCGAGTGGCCCATTTCTGACCATTTAGAACTGGATGTACACCGACCTACCTGACTTGCATCGACCTGGTTTGTGCACCAACTTAGAGTGTGCACGGCCCATGGTTGACCATTCTATTGTTCGAATGGCCCATCTTGGAACGTGTACACCCCTAACTCTGGGCCTTGTTCTTTCTTGCCCAGAATTACTTAGCGAGCCCTTTTTAGACCGTTCAGTTACTGAACGACCCATGAGAGGACCGTTTATTCTCTTGACAACGAGCTGGGTTTTCCTTGGCCCAGTTCATCCTCCATGGTCCAGTGTTAGACCATTTTATTGTAAGCGGTCCAGATATGACCGCGTACCTTCCAGCTTGTGATTTTTTATGATTTCTTGTGTACCTTGATAGTCGGGCCAGGAATGGCTTGTGTAATTTATACTTCTAGATTATTCTCGTTATATCTTGAAACTTTCTGGCCGAATTCTTGTGAATGTCTGGACATAACTGGATCCTGGATCCACGAAATCAATGCCAACGCATCACAATGGCCCGGTCTGGTCCTGGGGAGAGCGCCCTAAAAGTACTTATGCCCATGGGAGTTTGTAATGACATGGTGAGGCATTACACCGAGTGCATGACTAGCGTGATGTCTATGACGTTCCATTCACATGGTTCTTTCTCTTGAACTTCTCCCTCGTGGAGATATCTACATGACTTGCTTGTTACACGCTTGATCGGCCAATTCTTGGATATGCTATATTCTTGTTCTTTTATGGAGTAGTTCGTTATTGATTATCTTTCGTTATCACATCACATTATTAAAAATGGTTAATTACTTAAACTTGCCAGTTATTACCTACTGAGCGTTCGCTCACCCAGTTGTTTCCTCCTTTTTCAGGTAGCTCAGGTGAGGACTCTCAAACTGATGGGGATGGGCAAGAGTGAAGACCTTGGAGTGAACCTGCCAGATAGCCTCGTGGAGTCTTTACTAGATAGTTTGAGCTGAAAATGTAGTCGTGGCTGAGAGTTGTAATAATTTTCAGTCGGTTATTATGTAAACTTTGTTACGTCGTTAGATATGAATTGTTGGTTTGGAATGATGGTTTTTGACTATGTTATGTTTTGATTAGTGGAATTGCTTTGCTATGGTGGATTATGTTCTTTCTACCTTTACTCTGATATGGCGTATGTTGGATGTATCTAGATTGTTAGCCCTTGGCACATCATGTCTGGAAATCAACATATTATTATTAACTCTTTTTACTGTCGCGTTCTGATATTCCGCGTCGGGGCGTGACAGTTTGGTGGCATTAGAGCCTAGGTTTTCTTATGTTCCTAGGTTCTCTAAGTTCTAGGGTTCTATGTAGTGTCATAGGACCTATAACCCTGTTACAAATCTAAGGATCCAACCCGGTGAGATTCGGGTAGAGACTTGGGTTAAGTTAATAATTTACCTCCAGAAAGATTCCTTCCAAATGGTTCTAAATTACGCTGTTCTACGTGTAGGGTATTTCAATAGGCAATGGAACGTGCGCAATGGAGGGATATGCAGCAAATGGTGCAAGGATTGACTCGGGCTTTGCAACAAGTGGCCCCGGGAGGAGCGGCTCATCATGGAGCGAGAGATCTTCCTCGAAATTTCCGCGGAATGAATCCCCCTCGATTCAGTGGCTCGACGGATCCAGACGAAGCCGAGCATTGGCTGAAGGAGATGGATTGAATCTTTGAAGTGATGCAGTGCAGTGATCAAGAGCGTGATCTCCTGACGACCTTTCAATTAGAACGAGATGCGAGAACTTGGTGGGATGTAGTAAAGGCCACTCTTGGAGACAAACAAGTCACCTGGAAGGAGTTCGAGGAACTCTTCAACAACAAGTATTTTTCTGACAGAGTGCAAGAGAAGAAGGCGGCAGAGTTTGCTACTTTGAAGCAGAAGAACCTATATGTTGCTGAGTATGAAGCTCAGTTTTCCCGGTTATCTTGTTATGTAACTCATTTAGTGTCTACGGAGAAGATAAAGGCCAAGAGATTTCTTAATGGTCTGAAGTTACATTATATCAACCAATTGGCACCAATGGAGATCCAGACTTACGCCGAGATGGTGAGGAAAGCTCAAGTTCTGGAGGATACCCTAGAGATGACGGAGAAGATTCATGGGAAGAATCCCAAGAAAGAACATACTACTAGTTCTGGGAACTTTAAACTCGGTAATGGCAAGAAGAGGCCCAATGGCGGGTCTAGTTCATGGAAAGGCAATATGCCGAAAAATGATGAAAATAAGCCTGGTCCGTTTGTACCATCCAAGGCCCCTTGCAAGTATTGTGACCGCCCAGGTCACAAGATGGAGGAATACTGGCGCAAGTTAGGCGCTTGTCTGCGTTGCGGAAGTCGGGACCACCGTATTCCAGAATGTCCCCTCCTATCAGATCAAGCTACACCGAACAAGCCGCAAGGAAGTCGGAAGCAGCAGGGCAAGCTTCAAGCCCTACAAGAAGAGGAGACGGGAACCATCGAGGAGGGTGGACTTGTGGAAGGTACACTTATTGTTCATGATAAGCCGACATTTGTCCTATTTGACACTGGAGCAACACACTCTTTTATTTCTCGGAGTTTTGCTAAGTCTTTAGCTGTGAAACATGTGTTAATGAATTCTCCCCTAGCGATCTCAACCCCCATTGGTTCAAAATCAGCAATTAAATATTACTACCCTTCTAGTAAGGTTTTGGTTAGTGGGCGGAAGCTGCCAACTGATTTAGTTTGTATGGACATGAATGATTATGATGTAATCCTAGGAGCAGATTGGTTGGCTAAATATGAGGCCAATGTCCATTGTAGCACTAGCTCTGTGTCGTTTGCTGGGCACCCCGAACTTTCTTTTGTCGGGGTAACATACTCTAAGTCTGTGTCGCTCATTTCGGCCCTTCGAGCTGAGAAGTTACTGAAGAAAGGATGTCAGGCTTTTCTAGCCTTGGTATCTTTAACCCCTGAGAAAGAGATTGAGATAAAGGACATTCCTGTCGTTCGAGACTTTCCAGATGTCTTCCCTAAGGAATTGCCAGGACTTCCACCTGAGAGAGAGGTAGTCTTTTCTTTTGACCTAATTCCTGGTGCATCCCCTGTTTCAAAGGCTCCGTATCGTATGTCTCCTATGGAGTTGAGAGAATTGAAACGACAATTGATGGAGTTACTCGAGAAGGGGTTTATTTGTCCAAGTACTTCCCCGTGGGGAGCCCCGTGTTGTTCGTCTGAAAGAAGGATGGTTCGATGAGATTGTGCATCGATTACCGACAATTGAACCAGCTTACTATCAAAAACAAGTACCCGCTGTCGAGGATCGATGAGCTATTTGACCAGATAGTAGGAGCTCAATATTTTTCTAAGATCGACCTTTGATCAGGATACCATCAGCTGCAAATCAAGGATGAGGATATATTTAAATCGGCCTTCCGTAGCAGGAATGGGCATTTTGAATTTGTGGTAATGCCTTTTGGACTGACAAATGGTCCTACAGCTTTTATGCAGTTAATGAAAAGCATGTTCCTGCCCTACCTTGATCAGTGGGTTGTAGTGTTTATTGATGACATCTCGATATACTCTAAGAATGGGGAGGAGCATGCTGAGCACTTGAGGATGGCGTTGCAATTATTCAGAGATCATCAGTTATATGCCAAGTTTAGTAAATGTGATTTTTGGCTGCAAGAAGTTTATTTTCTAGGACACATTATCACCAAGGAAGGTATCTCTGTTGATCCTTCGAAAGTGGAGGCAGTAAAGAACTAGGATAGACCTGTAAATGTCACTGAAGTAAGGAGTTTTCTAGGTTTGGCAGGTTACTATCGGAGGTTTATCAAGGATTTCTCCAAAATTGCAGTTCCTTTAACCAGATTGACCCGTAAGGAAAATTGATTTTAGTGGTTAGAGGGTTGTGAACAGAGTTTCCAGACCTTGAAGGAGTGTTTAACCACTACCCCTATTTTAGCCTTACCTTCTGGAGAAGAAGGTTTTGTCGTTTACACTGATGTTTCAGGTATTGGCCTAGGCTGTGTGCTTATGCAGCATGGGAATGTGATAACTTATTCCTCTAGGCAGTTAAGGAAGCACGAAGAGAATTATCTTGTCCACGATTTGGAGCTAGCAGCAGTAGTTTTTGCCTTGAAGATTTGGAGGCACTACTTGTATGGAGAAACATTCACGGTGTTTTTAGATCATAAGAGCTTGAAGTACTTGTTTTCTCAAAAGGAACTCAATATAAGGCAGAGGAGATGGCTGGAGTATTTGAAGGATTTCAATTTTTCTATAGAGTATCACCATGGAAAAGGTAATGTGGTGGCAGATGCTTTGAGCCGCAAGCCAATAGCAAAATTATCAAGTCTCATGTTACAAGAATGGAGATTGCTGGAGAAATTGGCTAGTTTAGATCTCAGCGTTGGTGAGGATCGGGTTTTGGTTGCACAGATTCGGCTTCGTCCAGAGTTATTGATGGAAATCCAGTCCTTACAAGAGAATGATCCAATGTTGGTAGATGTAGCAACCCTGGTAAATCAAAGGACTAGAAAGTCCAAATAAAATTAAAATATATAAATATATAATAATTAAACGAGGCCTGGACCTTGTACATAACTCTCTTACATTCTGAAAAGTCTTACGAAATGGACTAATAGACCTTACCATTATATTATAATACATTTAAGAATAACATGTTATTTAAGTAGCCATTTGATGCACAAAATAATTTTAATTGAATTAAGAATGATTAAATCTTAAAGAAAATGTCAATTTATATTTTATTACTAATTTATAAAATTTAATATTTCACATTTACTATATTATAACTTTATTAGAAGGGAGAAGGATATATATATAAGATTTAAATACATTAAAGATATATAAAGGATAAAAGAATGGACATATATATAATTTTGATCTTTTCAAGGGCAATAAGAAATGACCAAAACTTAAATGACGCCTCTTTGTATAGGCGTATATAACGTGAAAAACGACTTAATATAAGTCGTTATTTCTAAATTAGTATAAGTCAAATAAAGTATATAGTTAAGGATATTATAAAAGAATAGGGGTATATATATGATATCGGTCTTTTGGAGGCTAACTAAAAATGCTAAAACTCAATTGACGCCAACATCAATGGGCGTCAATTTCATAGAAAATGATTTGGAACAAGTCGTCATTTCAAACAAAATGAATAGTGCCAATTTTTTGACTAAAGAATTTTAAAAAAATAATTATATGAAAAAATAGATAAAATGGAAAATTAATACTCCTAAAATTTCCCATCTAGATCACATCCAGGAAAAAAGATAAAAATCCCAGAAGCATCCACTACTTAAGTTATACGTGTTTTGAACTGTTAATAAAGGAAATTCTAATACTATTAGGATAGGTACTAGAGAGTTAAGTCTCAATTGAACTCCAACCCTATAGGGTCTCCAAAACCCTATAAATACTAACCCCTTCGAGCCAATCTATTAGCCTTTTCTTCATCAAACATACTGTTGTGTTTCCTCTCCCAACAACCTGCTGATGTTGCAAAGTTATTCAAAGTGTCGTAGGAGCCTTCTGCTTCTTTGGGCCAAAGGGGGGCTGCGCTACTATCTTCTTCATACGAAAACGTGGGAGAACTATCTTCTTCTTCCTCTTCCTTCTGCGAGTAGTCTGCGACAGGAAGGGTGCAAGAAGTCTTCTTCTTCTTGCTGAAGGAAGGCCGTCATCTTCCTTGGGTGTTCTTTTGTGCGTGAAACCATCAGCGGCTAAGATACATACTTATCATTGAGTACTGCTACTGCTGATTTACCTCCGATTGAAAAAGGGGCTATCATCTTCTTCCTGATATCTAGTGAATCGGTTTTATTCTTCATCCTCTTCACGTTTCTAGCATCTACAACCAACCCAGGTAGGTTTTCTCAAGGGTTATGCCAAATTGAGTTAGTAATAAATCCTTGCATGCATTTAGTTTGGTAACGATCAATAGGGAGGTTTCTGTTTTACTGTTTTCTACATTTACAGTAAGAGACGCCCTTGTTTAAGGTGTTATTTGGATTTAATGCCCTTGGAATAGTCATCAAATTGAATTAGTCAACTAATAAATTACATAGGATCAAAATTTAATAACTTTGAACCTTGGTGTAATAATTAATGCATGATCATGTTGATAAATTCTTCCTATTTTCTCGTTCTATTCATATCTCTAGAATCCTGTTTGAATATGGCTCAAAATTCCATGTGCCTCTGTTCATATGAAACAACGATCATGTCCATGTCGTCAATTGAATGGACGCCCTCACCCACAGGCGTCAACTTAGTGAGATATCCTATGGATTTTCATATTGTGAAATCTACTTGACTATTGAAATGACGACATATACCATGCCATCAGTTTTATATAAGACGCCTGTAACTAAGGCGTTATTCACTGAATTAAAGACTTAACCTAAGTCGTCATTTATATAAAATCTGAAATTTTTGAATGTTTTTAAAATTATTATGGATATAACGACGGTGTGAATAGTCGTCATATTTGGAACTGACGACCTAGCCAAAGGCGTCAATTCCTGAAATGAAGACTTAATCAGAGGCGTCAATTTATTGATTTACTGATTTCACGGATTCCTATAACCCACTGTGAGTGAGTTAATTGCTAAGGCACTATATTCCATTCTGTGAATATAGTCCCACGTTTCCCGTGGTTTTTATCGATTACCCACTATCTCTCGATGATAGATGAACCCTCCGCGGGACATTACGTTCCTTCCAACTGGTGACTTTATCATAGAGGCCTCCGTAAGACTCCGCTAACTTTGGATTCCCTCAAAGCAGCCGAGCTGGTTGTACCCTTAAAACCCATGACACTTCTTAATTGCCATGTCACTCTAAAGAAACATGGTATACCGGCCCTCACGACATGCCGTTTGTATGTCATGAGAATATTCTTGAAATAATGGGATGGGTAATCCATACCATTCATATCCTTTAAGAATAGTGTGCCGTACTTGTGTACACTAATTCTATCTACCTTATCCTGTACAAGAACGAGCGACCATGTTCATGTGGGTGCTTATTCCTATCGTCATGGCACCCGAGTTAGGGAGTCGATTCCACCTAGTTTTATCATTAATCGTGATTATACCGTTATTATCGTCATTATACCACCTGTTCAAATCCTTGAAATGCTATTCCACAAGATCTACCTTAAAGTCCCTACCAGCTTATTCCATTGAAACTCTATATTGGCTATAACTATAGTGGATGTCGAAAAATACACGATCAATACCTGCGCATATAGGGCCCGATCTGGTCCTAGGAGGAGCACCCGAAAGTACTAGTGCCCATGGGAGTTGTAATGATCACGGTGTGGCATTGCACCGAAGTGCATGACTAGCTTGATTAGACATTCTACAATCTCATACTGGACTTGACATGACATGACTTGCGTGACCCGGAAAGGGTATTTATATACTTGCTTGAAACGTGATAGCCAATTCCCGACATGACATGATGAATATACTTGCTTGAATATCTTGACATTGATTTATATAAGTTCTTGAAAAACATGCTAGTTCACTCACTTATCTCTTGTTATACACTCTTGTCGTTTTATGCAAACATGCATAGCTTTATTGCATTCATGTAACATGTAATTTACTTAAAGCAAGCTAGCGCTTGAGATATAATTCCTACTGAGCGTTCGCTCATCCAGTGTTTTCCCCTATTTTTCAGGTAAGTCCGATGATGAGACTCAATCGGATGGGGAAGGTCAAGAGTGAAGAGATTAGAGCTCTCCGTCTATCCAAGCGTTTACTAATCTTATCTTTCTAATTTCTTGAGTCAATCATTGTACTTTTTCCTTTTATTGAGTCTTGGCATTTTCATTTGTAATAGAAGTACTTTGAGGTTGTGATTGAATAAAGGATCGGGTTATCTTTACTTTTGTGCACTCTGTCTTTGTGTTGAATAGACTAACGCTCTGATTGACATGATCGATATAAACTTGTCACGCACTCCGAGTTCCTTCCGCGCTCGGGACGTGACAGTTTTTGTGGTATCAGAGCCTAGGATATTCAATTCCTAGGAAACCCAAGTCCAAGGATAGGTGTAAACCTTTAACCGATGAGATTGGTTAGAACCAAGGGTTAAGTTAACTTAGAATCAAAACCTTTGAACATCATCACATATTAATTGTAATTGTAGGACAATGGCTACCGAACGTGCCTAGTGGCGCAACATGCAACGCACTCTGCATGGCATGACCCAGGCACTTCAACAAGTGGCACAAGGAGGTGCACATCGTGGAGCAGGAAATCTCCACCAAAGCTTCAAGAACATGAACCCTCCTAAGTTCATGGGATCCACTGATCCGGATGACGCCGAGCACTGGATCTGGGAGACCGAACGTATCTTTCGGGTTATGCAATGCACGGACCAAGAGATGGTCTTGTTAGCAACGTTTCAATTGGAAAGGGACGCCCACTGCTGGTGGGAGTCGGTAGAAGCCACATTAGATCAAGGACAAGTTACTTGGGGAGAGTTTGTTGAACATTTCAACAATAAATATTTTTCGGACCGAGTCAAGGAGAAGAAGGCCGCCGAGTTCGCTGCACTTAAGCAACGATCATTATCGGTGGCCGAGTATGAGGCATAATTCTCGAGATTATGCCGGTACGCTAAGCATTTAGTTAATACCGAGAAAATGAAAGCTAGAAGGTTTCTAAATGGGCTCAGGCCCCAGTTTATCACACAACTGGCCCCGATGGACATACAAGTCTATTCGGAGATGGTACGACGAGCCCAGCTACTGGAGGATGCCACGGAACTATCTGATAGGATCCGTGGGAGAGACAAGAAGGAGAATGTTACTAGCTCCGGCACTTTCAAACCCAATTTCAACAAGAAAAGGCCAAGTAATGGAGGAGAGTCTTCTCAGGAGAAGAAAGTCAAAAAGATTAACAAGCCGTTCTCCATCACCATCACACCTTCTAAAGTGGTGTGTAAACACTGTGACAAGGCCGGACATAAGGCCAAAGAATGTTGGAGGAAACTTGGAGCATGTCTCCGTTGTGGGAGCCGTGATCATCAGATTCCCGACTGTTCCCTACTCAATGATCAAGCCGGTGATGGGAAGCGCCCGGTGACAAAGAATGCACGTCTCCAAGCTATTAAGGAGACAGAACAAGATGAAGGCGGACTAGTGGAAGGTACATTAAAAGTTTGTTCCAAGTCTGCATATGTCTTATTTGATACTGGTGCCTCGCATTCTTTTATTTCTGAGAAGTTTGCTAATCCATTACCCATGGAACCGGAATGGATGAAATTAGTTCTTTCAACTCCTCTCGGAAGCGAAGTTGACCTTACTCACCATTATCAAAACTATGAAGTCTTGGTAAAGGGAAGAAATCTTCCTATCGACCTCATATGTTTAGACCTAAAGGAATATGATGTCATATTGCGAGCAGATTGGTTATCTAAGTATCGGGTAACTGTGGATTGCCGTAACAGCAAAGTTACTTTCAAAGACTTTCCGGAACTGGTCTATACTAGCCCTAAGAGTCGGAGCAAGTCACCTCTTATTTCGGCTCTCCGAGCTAGCAAGCTAATAAGGAAAGGATGTGTATCTTTCCTTGCATTTGTCACCATTAAGGAGACTAAGGAGACTAAGCTAGAAGACATCCCAGTTGTGCAAGAATTTTCGGACGTGTTTCCGGAAGATTTGCCTGGATTACCCCCACAAAGAGAAGTGGCCTTCACCATCGACTTGATCCCTGGTGCTGGCCCAGTTTCGAGGGCATCTTATAGGATGTCCCCTGCCGAACTCAAGGAACTAAAGGAGCAATTGTTGGAACTTCTCAAGAAAGGATTTATCAGACCAAGCACTTCCCCGTGGGGAGCACCTGTGCTATTTGTAAAGAAGAAAGATGGATCCATGAGGTTATGCATCGACTATCGACAATTGAATCATCTCACTATCAAAAATAAGTATCCACTGCCGAGAATCGATGAGTTATTTGATCAAATATCTGGATCCAAGTATTTTTCGAAGATTGATCTCAGGTCGGGATATCACCAACTAAGGATCAAGGATGAGGACATTTATAAGACCGCATTCAGAAGCAGGTATGGGCACTATGAATTTGTTGTTGTGCCTTTTGGACTAACAAATGCCCCTGTTACCTTTATGCAGTTGATGAATAGTATATTCAGGCCTCATCTAGATCAATTCATAGTGGTTTTCATTGATGATATACTAATATATTCAAAGACCAAGGAAGAGCACGAGGAGCATTTGAGGATTACATTACAGATATTGAGGATGAATCAGTTATATGCAAAGCTCAGTAAATGTGAATTCTGGTTAGAAGAAGTATCTTTCTTGGGGCATGTTATATCAAAAGACGATTTATCCGTAGATCCATCAAAGGTTGAAGCTGTAAAGGATTGGGAAAGACCGACCAATGCTAGCGAGATCCGTAGTTTCTTGGGTCTTGCGGGCTACTACCGGCGATTCATCTAGGATTTCTCCAAGATCGCTGTACCACTCACTAGGCTAACTCGCAAGGAGATCCGTTACGAATGGAGTGAAGAATGTGAAAGAAGCTTCCAAGCTCTCAAGGATCACCTAACTACAGCCCCGGTCTTAGCTCTACCAGTCGAAGGAGAGAAGTTCGAGGTATACACTGATGCTTCTGGCATTGGCCTCGGATGTGTTTTAATGCAACAAGGGAAAGTTATAGCCTAGTCTTCTCACCAATTGAAGAAGCACGAGGAGAACTACCCAGTCCATGACTTAGAATTGGCTCCGGTAGTGTTTGCACTGAAGATATGGAGACATTATCTATACGGAGTGCAGTTTATTGTATACTCTGACCATAAAAGTCTTAAGTATCTCTTCTCTCAAAAGGAATTGAATATGAGGCAAAGACGTTGGATAGAATATCTCAAGGACTTCGACTTCACAATACAATATCATCCTGGAAAGGGTAATCCTGTAGCTGATGCCCTCAGTCGAAAGCCGAGAGCACTATTAGCCAATTGTATGATTCAAGAGTGGAAGTTGCTAGAACAATTCTCTAAACTTAATATAAACATAGATAAGGACAGTAGGTGTGTCACATTATCCCATATGAGCCTATAGTCAGACTTGCTATCCGAAATACAAGGATTTCAAGATAGTGATCCCGTACTAGTGGAAATCAAGGGCAAAATGGAAGAACAACCTGATTTCAAGATAGCCTCGGATGGAAGATTGATGTTCAGGAATAGAACATATATACCAGATTGTCCAGAGCTAAAGAAGAAAATCTTAGATGAAGCTCACAGATCAAGGTACACGATTCATCCAGGGTCTACCAAAATGTACCAAGATTTGAAAAGGACCTTCTGGTGGTCCAATATGAAAAGAGAAGTAGCAGACTTTGTGTCTCGCTGTCTCACGTGTCAACAAGTCAAGGCAGAACACCAAAAGCCTGCCGGTAAGCTACACCCTCTAGAAATTCCTAAATGGAAGTGGGAGGATATCGGTATGGACTTTATTATGGGTCTGTCTAAATCAAAAGGAGGACATGATGGAATATGGGTTATCATCGACCGATTGACCAAATCGGCACACTTCTTGCTAATCAAGAGTCGATGGTCAGTTGATGTTCTTGCTGCATTATACATTAAGGAGATAGTCAGGTTACATGGAGTACCTGTCTCAATCGTGTCTGACAGAGACCCCCGTTTTACTTCTCACTTTTGGAAGGGTCTATAACATTCGCTAGGGACGAGACTTAACTTTAGTACAGCTTTTCATCCTCAAACGGATGGTCAGACCAAAAGAACGAATCAGGTGGTAGAAGATATGCTTAGAGCTTGTATCATTAATTTTGGTGGGAGCTGGCATGATCACTTACCTTTGGTTGAATTTGCATACAATAACAGCTACCAGTCAAGTATATAAATGGCACCTTTCGAAGCTTTATACAGAAGGAGTTGCCGATCGCCTTTGTGCTGGGACGAAGTTGGCGAGAAACAACTATTAGGTCCAGACATGGTAAGGGATACCACTGAAAGGATTCAGTTGATTAGGGAAAGACTTCAAGTAGCTCAATCTAGACAAAAGGCTTATGCAGATACAAGAAGAAGAGATCTCAAATTTCAAGTTGGAGATCATGTATTTCTCAAGATATCACCTGGTCATGGAATAAGAAGATTTGGTGTTAAGGTCAAGCTTACGCCGAGGTTTATCAGACCTTTTGAGATACTGGAAAGAGTTGGCGAGGTTGCTTACCGTGTCGCCTTACCTCCTCAATTGTCCGAAGTTCATAATGTATTCCACGTATCCATGTTGAAGAAGTATGTGCATGATCCGTCACATATCATCGATCATGGAGATCTGGTGATTCAAAGGGATCTCACTTATGAGCAAAAGCCCATGAAGATCCTCGATCGCGAGGTGCGAACATTAAGGAACAAAGTTATTCCCATGGTTAAGGTGCAATGGAGTAAATGTTCAGAACACGAAGCCACATGGGAGACCGAGGAGTCTATGAGGAAATGATTCTCAGAATTATTCTAAAAAAGGTATGTACTCTACACTCTCCACGTCTATACGCGATTGAATTTAGGGACCAAATTCTTTTAAGTGGGGGAGGGTGTAGCAACCCTGGTAAATTAAAGGACTAGAAAGTCCAAATAAAATTAAAATATATAATAATTAAACGAGACTTGGACCTTGTACATAACCCTCTTACATTCTGAAAAGTCTTACGAAATGGACTAATAGACCTTACCATTATATTATAATACATTTAAGAATAACATGTTATTTAAGTAGCCATTTGATGCACAAAATAATTTTAATTGAATTAAGAATCATTAAATCTTGAAGAAAATGTCAATTTATATTTTATTACTAATTTAGAAAATTTAATATTCCACATTTACTATATTATAACTTTATTAGAAGGGAGAAGGATATATATATATAAGATTTAAATACATTAAAGATATATAAAGGATAAAAGAATGGACATATATACAATTTCGATCTTTTCAAGGGCAATGAGAAATGACCAAAACTTAAATGACGGCTCTTTGTATAGGGGTATATAACGTGAAAAATGACTTAATATAAGTCGTTATTTCTAAATCAGTAAAAGTCAAATAAAGTATATATATAATAGGGGTATATATACGATATCGGTCTTTTGGAGGCTAACTAAAAATACTAAAACTCAATTGATGCCAACGTCAATGGGCGTCAATTCCATAGAAAATGACTCGGAACAAGTCGTCATTTCAAACAAAATGAATAGTGCCGATTTTTCGACTAAAGAATTTTAGAAAAATAATTATATAAAAAAATAGAGAAAATGGAAAATTAATACTCCTAAAATTTCCCATCTAGATCACATCTAGGAAAAAAGATAAAAATCCCAGAAGAATCCACTACTTAAGTTATACGTGTTTCGAAGTGTTAATAAAGGAAATTCTAATACTATTAGGATAGGTACTAGAGAGTTAAGTCCCAATTGAACTCCAACCCTATAGGGTCTCCAAAACCCTATAAATACCAACCCCTTCGAGCCAATCTATTAGCTTTTTCTTCATCAAACATACTGTTGTGTTTCCTCTCCCAACAACCTGCTGATGTTGCAAAGTTCTTCAAAGTGTCGTAGGAGCCTTCTGCTTCTTTGGGCCAAAGGGGGGCTGCGCTACTATCTTCTTCATACGGAAACGTGGGAGAACTATCTTCTTCTTCCTCTTCCTTCTGCGAGTAGTCTGCGACAGGAAGGGTGCAAGAAGTCTTCTTCTTCTTGCTGAAGGAAGGCCGTCATCTTCCTTGGGTGTTCTTTTGTGCGTGAAACCATCAGCGGCTAAGATACATACTTATCATTGAGTACTGCTACTGCTGATTTGCCTCCGATTGAAAAAGGGGCTATCATCTTCTTCCTGATATCTAGTGAATCGGTTTTATTCTTCATCCTCTTCACGTTTCTAGCATCTACAACCAACCCAGGTAGGTTTTCTCAAGGGTTATGCCAAATTGAGTTAGTAATAAATCCTCGCATGCATTTAGTTTGGTAACGATCAATAGGGAGGTTTCTGTTTTACTGATTTCTACATTTACAGTAAGAGACGCCCTTGTTTAAGGCGTTATTTGGATTTAATGCCCTTGGAATAGTCATCAAATTGAATTAGTCAACTAATAAATTACATAGGATCAAAATTTAATAACTTTGAACCTTGGTGTAATAATTAATGGATGATCATATTGATAAATTCTTCCTATTTTCTCGTTATGTTCATATCTCTAGAATCCTATTTGAATATGGCTCAAAATTCCATGTGCCTCTGTTCATATGAAACAACGACCATGTCCATGTCGTCAATTGAATGGACGCCCTCACCCACAGGCGTCAACTTAGTGAGATATCCTATGGATTTTCATATTGTGAAATCTACTTGACTATTGAAATGACGATATATACCATGCCGTCAATTTTATATAAGACGCCTGTAACTAAGGTGTTATTCACTGAATTAAAGACTTAACCTAAGTTGTCATTTATATAATATCTGAAATTTTTGAATGTTTTAAAAATTATTATGGATATAACGACGGCGTGAATAGTCGTCATATTTGGAACTGACGACCTAGCCAAAGGCGTCAATTCCTGAAATGAAGACTTAATCAGAGGCGTCAATTTATTGATTTACTGATTTCACGGATTCCTATAACCCACTGTGAGTGAGTTAATTGCTAAGGCACTATATTCCATTCCGTGAATATAGTCCCACGTTTCCCGTGGTTTTTATCGATTACCCACTATCTCTCGATGATAGATGAACCCTCCGCGGGACATTACGTTCCTTCCGACTGGTGACTTTATCATAGAGGCCTCCGTAAGACTCCACTAACTTTGGATTCCCTCAAAGCAGCCGAGCTGGTTGTACCCTTAAAACCCATGACACTTCTTAATTGCCATGTCACTCTAAAGAAACATGGTATACCGGCCCTCACGACATGCCGTTTGTATGTCATGAGAATATTCTTGAAATAATGGGATGGGTAATCCATACCATTCATATCCTTTAAGAATAGTGTGCCGTACTTGTGTACACTAATTCTATCTACCTTATCATGTGCAAGAACGAGCGACCATGTTCATGTGGGTGCTTATTCCTATCGTCATGGCACCCGAGTTAGGGAGCCGATTCCACCTAGTTTTATCATTAATCATGATTATACCGCTATTATCGTCATTATACCACCTGTTCAAATCCTTGAAATGCTATTCCACAAGATCTACCTTAAAGTCCCTACCAGCTTATTCCATTGAAACTCTATATTGGCTATAACTATAGTGGATGTCGAAAAATACACGATCAATGCCTGCGCATATAGGGCCCGATCTGGTCCTGGGAGGAGCACCCGAAAGTACTAGTGCCCATGGGAGTTGTAATGATCACGGTGTGGCATTACACCGAAGTGCATGACTAGCTTGATTAGACATTCCATAATCTCATACTCGACTTGACATGACATGACTTGCGTGACCCGAAAAGGGTATTTATATATTTGCTTGAAACGTGATAGCCAATTCCCGACATGACATGATGAATATACTTGCTTGAATATCTTGACATTGATTGATATAAGTTCTTGAAAAACATGCTAGTTCACTCACTTATCTCTTGTTATACTCTCTTGTCATTTTACGCAAACATGCATAGCTTTATTGCATTCATGTAACATGTAATTTACTTAAAGAAAGCTAGCTCTTGAGATATAATTCCTACTGAGCATTCGCTCATCTAGTATTTTCCCCTATTTTTCAAGTAATTTCGATGATGAGACTCAATCGGATGGGGAAGGTCAAGAGTGAAGAGATTAGAGCTCTCCGTCTATCCAAGCGTTTACTAATCTTATCTTTCTAATTTCTTGAGTCAATCATTGTACTTTTTCCTTTTATTGAGTCTTGGCCTTTTCATTTGTAATAGAAGTACTTTGAGGTTGTGATTGAATAAAGGACCGGGTTATCTTTACTTTTGCGCACTCTGTCTTTGTGTTGAATACACTAACGCTCTGATTGACATGATCGATATAAACTTTTCACGCACTCCGGGTTCCTTCCGCGCTCGGGGCGTGACAGTAGAGATCAAGGAAAACCTGAGTAATAGACCATATTTTATGTTAGCCGATGATGGCAGATTATTATTTCAAGGAAGGACCTGTGTAGCTGATGTAGCCGAAGTAAAAAGCAAGATCTTAGAGGAAGCCCATAGGTCCAGGTATACTATTCATCCTGGAGGTACTAAGATGTACCGAGACTTGAAAAGATCCTTTTGGTGGCCGAACATGAAAAAGGAAGTCGCAGAATTTGTAAGTAGATGCTTGGTATGTCAGCAAGTCAAGGCTGAGCATTTCAGACCTGCTGGGAAGTTACAACCACTTGATATACCCCAATGGAAATGGGAGAATATTGGTATGGATTTTATCATGGGTCTACCAAAGACTCGCAGTGGATTTGATGCAATATGGGTTATTGTTGATGGATTGACTAAGTCTGCTCATTTCTTGTCCATTAAGTCCAAATGGATAGTTGATGTTTTGGCTGCTCTATATATGAAGGAAATTGTAAGACTGCATGGAATACCTGTTAGTATTGTGTCAGATAGAGACCCCAGGTTCACTTCACACTTTTGGAGAGGATTACAAGAATCTTTGGGAACCCGTCTGAATTTCAGCACTGCCTTTCACCCTCAGACAGACGGACAGACTGAAAGAACCAATCAGATTATGGAAGATATGTTAAGAGCTTGCGTGATTGATTTTGGAGGCAGTTGGCATGAGCACTTAGCTTTGATCGAGTTTGCCTATAATAATAGTTACCAATCCAGTATTCAGATGGCTCCGTTTGAAGCTCTGTATGGAAGAAGCTGTAGATCCCCATTATGTTGGAATGAGGTAGGCGAGAAACAATGGTTGGGACCAGATCTCATTTCAGAATCAACCAAGAATATTTGCATTATTCGATACCGTCTGCAGATAGCACAATCAAGGCAGCAAAGTTATGCGGATTGTAGAAGGAGAGCTTTGGAATTTCAAGTCGGCGAGCAGGTGTTCTTGAAAGTTTAACCAAAAAGAGGAATCCAAAGGTTTGGTATTCGTGGCAAGTTAAGTCCGAGATATGTTGGTCCATTCAAGATTCTGGAAAGAGTTGGGGAAGTTGCATACCGCTTAGCTTTACCACCTCAATTGTCTGGAGTACACAATGTCTTCCGCGTATCTATGTTACATAAATATGTTTATGGCCCCACTCATATCATTCAGCATGTGGATTTGGAATTGAAGGAAGATTTGACTTATGAAGAAAGACCCATCAAGATTTTGGACCATAAGCAACAGCAACTTAGAAATCGTTCTATACCTATGGTCAAAGTTTAGTAGAGTCGACGTGGAATGGAAGAAGCTACTTGGGAATATGAGGACGTTATTCGGAAGCAATACCCTAATTTATTCTAAGGTTAGTTATCTTACTCCCCATTCCGATACGTGCAGTGAATTTGGAGGATCAAATTCTTTAAAGTGGGGGAGGGTGTAGCATCCCGATGTATTATTAAATAAAATAAAAGGGGATTATAAAGAAGATTCTTGATAAATACAATAGGTCAAATTTCAACCAATTTATAAAAACTAGAAAAATTATAATCGTATAGAGAATAGAAAACTCAGATAAATTGTCTTCTACTACCAACCCAAAATAAAATCCTAAGTGAGCCGAATTAGAAGCTTAAGGCCCAAATCAACACTTAATCTAACCGGATCTTAAGTCGCCAAATTAGGGCCCAATTCTCGATCATTTAAGCCCAAATCGGACCCGAATGAACGGCCTCGATGAGGAGATCGTTTCCCCTCTGTTTTCAGTTGGATACCTAAACCCTAGACTTCGAATTTAGGGAAAGAGCGGCGGCTTGATCGAGTCTTGCGCGATTCACGCGCGATAGGAGATTCGTGGACTCTATCCCCTTTAATCGACGCCATAGAAATCATTCCCTCTATTTAAATCAACCAAAGACCGACCTAGAGATGCTTAGTTGCTGTGGCGGCTGACGAGGAGCACGGACGAGGTGATCTTTGGAGAGGTTTCCCTAGCGCGGCTGGCGACCTATCGTCCCTCTTCTTCCCTCGTTTAAGGTAGGTTTTAGTAGACCAAACCCTAAGTATTATACATTGTAAGATTCATCTCTCAGTCCTCTTTCCATTGGTATAAAAATCCCTAAACGTTATTTAGTATCATCAGAGAAATCGTCATTTTAGTTGGAGCATGTCAGAATTAGGGTTTACCTTGTTATCATCGATTAATGTTGGGTTTAACAAGCTTAATGATTCCATTAATCTATTCACATTATGTAGTTTTTTGTGATCTTTCTAGTGAGACCTATTTGCCCAAATTGCATGCTTTATACATCGTGAATTTGATATTCTTAGTGGAGGTTGTGTTAATTGCTTATCGTTCTGCCACATCGTTTTATACACGGTCTTACAGTAACCGCATAACTTTGAATGGCCCCTCGATAGACCGTATGGTCTTGGGTGACGGCTCATCTACAGACCGCACAGTGACCCAGCGGCCCTCCGATAGACCGCTCAGGGCCTGTATAGCCTCCGGGTCCGTAGGATCTGAACGTCCTATCGATAGATCGCTGAGGCTTGTTGAGCGGTTCTGGACGGACCGTTCTGTCACGCAGAATGGATTATCGCTGATTTCAAGCAATGTCGAGCTCTCTTTGATATAGTCTGTAAATAAGGTAGCAACCCGCAAAATTATTGGAAATAAATGAAAGACTATAATGCTCAATCTTGTCTACTTACTTTTGATCCTTGTTATCAATCTTGTCCTTCTTATTGTTATTAACTCATGAATGTATAACCTTAATCATGTTATGGAAGAAATTCTTATTAGGAGTGTTTTGACAGTCACTCCACTCCGGTGGATCTGACTGACCGATACATGCTGTGTTCCGATGACTTACTAGCCCTTATTTCTCGTAATGGTTGGGACTCTCCGTCAGATACTCCTTCCGTCGAACTAGGACCTCCATTATGGGACCTCCGTAAGCCCCCGCGAGCCTGGTATTCCCACTAGGACACCGGGCAGGTTGTACCACAAATCCTATACCAATTGTCCAGCTCGGATCGATTGTTTTGGCTCTGTTCCTTGGCACGGCCCGCCTTGGACCGTCTGAGACATACGCGGTCAGACTAGGACCGTTTACCATGTTGAACGGCCCTAATTCGACCATGTACCCTGCCAGGTGCACTGACCTCTTTGGGTTGTGCACCAATCTTTACGTTGGGTCGACTCCAGTTTTGTACACAGCCATATATGGACCGTTCTATTGTCGGGCGGCCCATTTCTGACCATTTAGAACTGGATGTACACCGACCTACCTGAGTTGCATCGACCTAGTTTGTGCACCAACTTAGAGTGTCCACTGCCCATGGTTGACCGTTCTATTGTTCGAATGGCCCATCTTGGACCGTGAACACCCCTAACTCTGGGCCTTGTTCTTTCTTGCCCAGAATTGCTTTCAGCGGCCCTTTTTAGGCCGTTCAATTACTGAACGGCCCATGAGAGGACCGTTTATTCTCTTGACACCGAGCTGGGTTGTCCTTGGCCCAGTTCATCCTCCACGGTCCAGTGTTAGACTGTTTTATTGTAAGCGATCCAGATATGACCGCGTACCTTCCAGCTTTTGATTTTTTATGATTTCTTGTGTCCCTCGATAGTCAGGCAAGGAATGGCTTGTACTATTTATGCTCCTGGATTATTCTCGTTATATCTTGAAACTTTTTGGCCGAATTCCTGTGAATGTCTAGACGTAACTCGATCCTGGATCCACCAAATCAATGCTAACGCATCACAAGGGCCCGGTCTGGTCCTGGGGAGAGCGCCCGAAAAGTACTTGTGTCCATGGGAGTTTGTAATGACATGGTGAGACATTACACCGAGTGCATGACTAGCGTGATGTCTATGACGTTCCATTCACATGGTTCTTTCTCTTGAACTTCTCCCTCGTGGAGATATCTACATGACTTGCTTGTTACACGCTTGATCGGCCAATTCTTAGATATGCTATATTCTTGTTCTTTTGTTGAGTAGTTCGTTATTGATTATCTTTCGTTATCGCATCACATTATTGAAAGTGGTTAATTACTTAAACTTGCCTGTTATTACCTACTGAGCGTTCGCTCACCCAGTTATTTTCCCCTTTTTCAGGTAGCTCAGGTGAGGACTCTCAAACTGATGGGGATGGGCAAGAGTGAAGACCTTGGAGCGAACCTGCCAGATAGCCTCATGGAGTCTGTACTAGATAGTTTGAGTCTGAGAATGTAGTCGTGGCCGAGAGTTGTAATAATGTTCTGTCAGTTATTATGTAAACTTTGTTACGTCGTTAGATATGAATTGTTGGTGTTGGATTGATGGTTATTGACTATGTTATGTTTTAATTAGTGGAATTGCTTGGCTATGGTGGATTATATTCTTTCTACCTTTACTCTGATATGGCGTATGTTGAATGTATCTAGATTGTTAGCCCTTGGCACATCATGTCTGGAAATCAACATATTATTATTAACTCTTTTTACTGATGCATTCCGATATTCCGCGTCGGGACGTCACATGAGGGCACGTGAATGCTCAAAGATGCGCATGATGCATGCTGGGCTAAAGTAAAATAAATCATCAAAACAAATGCAAAGAAATGATAAAATAGGAAGATATTGGAGAATAGTATTGCTAGACCGGATAAATCAGGGTCAGGATGCTATCTGCAATCACGGCGTGCAAGATAGAACCATCGTCCCCCAATTCTTCCAACCCAACGGCCTATCCAACGATTAAACATGTGCACCTAGATCATCATCATTTTTATTAGAGGGGAACATCAGATCCTAGAACACATGAATGACATACCGGTTCTCGAGGTAATATATCATAGATACCATATAGTAATGCATTAAGAGACTAAGGATCGAGATACTTACCTGACTTACCTGCTTGGCGAGATGTGATATGATGGTGTGACATGCGATGGCGTTTGTGATTTTGACAACGAAAGGGTTAGCCATCAATAGTCATATATAAGATAAGCATTAAGCATAAACAAGATATGAACCATGCCAAGAGTAGAACATTCCAAATCATTTCAAAATATCAGCAATAAGACGGTCTAGGAAAGGACCGCGAGCAGCCGTATAATGATCTAGGAATGGACCGCTAGGCAAGGCGGTTCACATTCTTCGATAAAACTGGCTCAGATTAGAAAATGGTCTAGGGAACGACCGCAAAGGGTTGGTTAGTGGTTTAGCGATAGACCGCTAAACTTTGAGAGATTTTAAAAATAGAAGACACCCGTTCGCTCTCCCATTTCGCTCATTCACTCAAACCAACCGCACCGCACCCTCCGGCGAGACCTTCACCAGCGACCACCGCAATCTCCACCCCCATACTCCCAGAGATGGTGAAACGGAGGGCGGTGCGTCGTCTCCAATGGCGTTTGGAAGAGGAGGAGGACACTTCTCCGGCGGCGGCGAGCCCACCGGAGAGAGACCAAGGGCCGTCGGCCCAAATGGAGGGAGAAGAAGCCCCCACGGCTGACAAAGGTCCTGAGGATGGCGGAGATGACGAGAGAGAGGATCCCACGGTGGAGGAGGCTCCGGCGGCGGCAACAGCCGGACGATCATCTGAGGTAGGCCGTGAGCCCCAAAATTTTGATTTTTGATGTTAAAAGTCCATGCATGTGTGTGAATGGGTGAAGAGATGGGTCTGGGGACCTATTCGATCAATTTGTAGGCCCTTTGAGGCCATCTTAGAGCCTGGGGAAACGAGGCAAACATTGCCCGTTCTCTGGGTTCCTAGCGGTTCTTCCAGTGACTGCTAGGGAATCTGGCGGTCTAGGGATGACTGCTAAGGGGGTAAGAAACGGTCTAAGGATGACCGCTAGGGAAACAAAGAGATTTCTGAGTTTTGATTTTAAAGTGCAATGCAATGTATGATGCATTAATTTTATGACTGACTGACTCTAATCCTTTTTAAATGAATGCAGGGGAAGAGGCGGACCCGCATTTCGTGGCTGCAAGTCCAGGCAGTCGATTTAGCACTACCAGATTACCAGAGGGAGAGATTAGCAGCAATGGGGTTCAAGGAACTTCTTAGCATAGAAGTAATGTGGATTGACACATCATTGCTGTACGCACTCCACGAGAGATGGGAACCGATTAGCAGGGCATTCTTGTTTCCATGGGGACATATGATTCTGACTTTAGAGGTTGTTGCTCGGATCACGGGTTTGAGAGTATATGGAGCGCCAGTGAGCGGATGGATATACGCGGACTACTGGGAGCAGGCACAGGAGCTTTTGGGATTGGAGCTGATGAGGCCGGGTCGACATTCTTCGATGCTGGCATGGGAGACTCTCTAGGAAAGTCTTGGATTGAGAGGAGCAGGGATCAACGTCGGCGAGCTGCCAGAGGAGCACTTAGGGAGATTGACTGATCGGGTACGAGAGAGTGTGTCCGTGGGACCGGGGCCAGAGGGGGACATCACCTTCCACCGCTTCTTGATACTACTATTCGGGAAGCTCCTTTTTGCGACGAGGGCAGACGGAGTGAGCTGCAGGCTCCTCCCTCTTTTGAGAGATCTGGATAGAGTTGGCGGATATGCATGGGGAGCAGCGGTGTTGGCATTTTTGTTTGACTCCCTCAGCAAGACCGACCGGAAGACCATGCTAGGCGGGTTCACACCTCTACTCCAGGTAAATGTTGAACTCTAAATGCTTATGATTATGAATATGCTTATGCTCATGATTATGATATGCTGACATCTAACTCATGTAGGTTTGGAGCTACCTGTACCTCCCGGGCCTAGGGTGGGGCAAGGAGGTACATTCGGACCAGGTACCCATCGCGAGGCGATGGATGACGGTGCGGGACACAGGATTGCTGCGGCGCCTAGCGCGGGCGATTCAGGATGACATGGACACCTTCCCATATGCATCGATAAGTTTCTGCAATTAAGTGCTCTTAAATGCTCCTTATATGCTTATGATGTTGATACTAAATGTTGACTTTTCAGGTGCACTGGACACCGTACCGGGATAAGGGCCATGACGGGCAACCTTGGGTAGACGCGGCCTTGGCGTATGGAGGCCGAGAGATCTGGCTGCACTACCTCAACATCATCGAGCCTCTGCACTTCCGATTGATCATGAGGGCACGTGGGGTTCACCAGCCCGAGCTAGAGTTCCCGGCCAGAGATGACGAGTGGATCAGGCGATCCTCTAGGGGCATGAGCAGCGATATCGATTAGGTGACGAGAGCAGTGGACCAGATCAAAGATTGGACCCGCCGAGAGAGAGAGGTCCGAGCCCAGGCGACGAGCAATGAGGCGTACCTGAGGGTCGACGCCCGAAGGTACAACGATCAGGTGTTCCATGGTGCCCGACGACCGATAAGACTCTCTAAACCATGCTTCTTTAATTAATTCTAAATGCATTGACTCATGGACTTTCTATATGCAGCTAGACCCGCAAGGGCGCATAGCCGAGCTCCAGGGTCTCCTCCACTCCACCGTCCAGTAGAGGGACGAGTTCCAGTGCGCGCTAGAGCTACTGGTGAGTTCTAAACCTTAGACTTAATTATGCAAATGATTATGAATGCGACTGACTATGACTTCTAAAATGTAGAGAGCTGAGGCAGCGGGCGGGACCAGATGCTCCATCATCGTCCTCGCAGCCAGCGGTAGACCGGGTTGAGAGGGATGCCGACTTCGCTCGGGCGGTTGCTCGGGCCGAGGAGGCTGAGGCCACGCTCGCAGAGAGGGTGAGCAAAACTAGCCGACTCCTTTCTACTAAATGCTTATGATATGCAAATGACTAACTAACCATGAATGAATGCTTATGCAGGCCAGGGAGCTTACCACGGCGCTGGCCGAGGCTGAGCGAGCCCGAGCAGAGGCAGATCATCTCCGAGCCGAGGTGGAGTGACTCCGTCGAGACAACGGACTGAGAGCGGTACAGAACCGAGGCGAGGGAGGTGCGGCGCCAGGCCTATGAGTTAAAGATAGAGGTGCAGGCGATGGAGCGGACCGTCCGGATGATTGGCCGCGGGCCAGAGCGGAGCGCGGAGCAGCGGTCTACTAGATTTCCTCACCGGCTCCTCCGGCCTTCGGAGGAACGAGGAGGGAGAGAGACGACGATGACGAGAGGAGGGGAGCATAGCCATGGGCCCTCCAGAGAAGAAGCGTGAGGAGACCGGCAACAGCGAGGGCCCAGGGGAGGGACCGGCTTGAGAGCCACTGTGCTTTTCTTTTATGGACAGATGTACATGGCTTTATGTTAATGATATGTGAGTTTTTTTTGTTCCTTTTCTCTTTTTTCTCTCTTTTTCTTTTCTCCCTTCGTTTTCGTTGAGTGCAAATGTGTGGAATGTGTGGATGCTGACTCACTATCAATGACTCCTAGGACTGACATAGAAATTGAGAGAGAGAGAGAGAGAGAGAGAGAGAGAGAGAGAGAGAGAGAGTTTTGGTCAAAATAGGGAAAAGGTGAAAAACTGTCACGCCCCAAACCGACAGCAGCGGGAAGCGATGCTCGGAACGTGACAGCGAAACAGTCATGATAATTGAAGCAGAAATAAAAAAACACAAATAATAATGTTCAACACATGGAGGCCATTAATTTGAGAAAAATGTGATTTTTATTGACATTTGGAAATTTAAATACAATGTGGACTCAATAAAGGAAATAAATAAGGGAAAATAGCAAGACCACAATACTATCTAGACTCAAGAAAATAAAAGACTCCGGTCTCTAAGCTCCAGGTTCACTCAATCACGTTGACCCGATCCCAATTGCAAACGTTCCACCTACCGCGCTACCTGAAAAGGACGGAGACAAGGGGGTGAGCGAAAGCTCAGTAGGAATTACACTCTATCACCAGGCGAAGTTTAAGTAATTAGCCATTTTCATGAATGTATAAATAAAGTGAGAAATTCAATAAAACAAGCTAGTAACCAACAAGATCAGAAGATAGTTGATAGATAAATGGCAAGGAATATTGCAAATCGAGATAGCAAAATAAATAACCAGAATTTCACGTGAGTGGCCACATGCCAAGTCAAGTCAAGTCAATACATCATGCACGATAATAAGTGGATGGCCATTTATCGAGTCAAGATAAGTCGAGTCATGCAAGCAAGCACTTCCTGCTTTCAAGCAAGTATAGCAAGTATCATAAGAGTGTGGAATGTCATAGACCCAACATGCTACATAGTACCGGTGCCAAATGTCACACCTAGTCATTCACCTCCCCGGGGATCAAGTACTTTTCAGGTGCTCCTCCTAGGACTAGACTGGGCCCTTTAATGTGTTTGCCTTGGCATTCTTTTGTTTGGATCATAGATCCCACGAAATCTAGACATCCACAATGTTTAATGGCCAAGAGTTCCAAGGTTTAAGCTATGTAGCAAGAACGATACATGTAGGAAATAGATTTCTTGACAGATTTCCAAGAATAAGCTCTTTATCAGGAAGATTATACATATAAGTCATTATAGGAAATGACTTTGAAGAAAGGATCATGCTGTAGACCCATCAAAGGTCACAATCTTGAGGTAGAATATCCTAGAGAGGCTATTAGGATTCAATACACAGAAAACCCATGAAAAAAAATATGATTTCGGAAAAACTGGCAAGTATGCGGTCAGAGGCAGGAAAAATGGTTTAACACGGACCGCTATATCAAGTAAACGGTCAAAAGAAAGGCCGCTCAGAGCGAAGGGGGTTCCTGGGCCTTAAGAAGTGTAAACGGTCCAAAATGGGCCGCTCCAAAATAGAACGGACCAGTAAGGGCCGCGCTATCACCGGACAGCCCCGATTCCGGGCTCGTGCAAAATCACGTGATTCGATCAAGTCCAAAGGTTCAGGCTTTGTGGGTACAACCCGCCCGGTGTCCTAGTCGGAATCTCAAGCTCGCGGGGGCTTACGGAGGCCTTGGAACATGAACACCTAGTATGGCGAAAGGAATATCCGACGGAGAGGTAATTCGATGTCCAAGAATTCAATAGCTCACAATCAACAAAAAATGAGACATTCGGTCCAGTCGCCACCACCGGAGTGGCACGACCTTAAAATAAGTTCTAACTATACAAATAAATTGCAACTAATCACTTGATCAAGCATATTATTCTACTTTCTTTTTTAATTAAACTAGGATATATAAAAGGTGAACATGGAAAGGATAACATAATTGGATGAGAGTTAGACCTTAGATCAAATATTTCATGAATCCTAGTCATTAGTGTGTTCATATTACAAATTTAAGCCCTAAAATCATATTATCTAATCAAGAAAAATAGAACACAACATGCTAGAAATGAGTAACATTTTTACTGAAATAGGGTTAAAACGGTCTATATATGGACCGCTCAATGCATTCGATGGTCAGAGGAGGACCGCTCAGAACCAACGAAACTCCTCTTTTCTTTTGAAAACCCACCGCCATAACACGGTCTATCAAGGGGCCGTTCCATTCTTTAGACGGTTTATTTGAGGGCCACTCCACTTGGAACCCCGCCGTATAACGATGGTCAATCTCGTGGCCGCTTGTCATATAAGCGGTCTAACTGGAGGCCGCTCAGTCCAAACAAACGGTCTGTCGTGCGACCGCGGAACAATAAGCGGTCTCTGTTAGGGTCGTTCAATGCTCGCCACGCCCAGAACGGTGACAAACCCGATACATGTCAAATGAAAAGCTTAATTCGATCTATATACTTCATAAAAATTGGGCAAACTACTATCAATCGAAAGAGAACTTAAAAATGAACAAGAAGGCCTGATCAATTTCAAGATTTGACTTCGATTAGCCTACATAATCAGATGAAAAAGGAATGTAGAAAAACCCTAATCACATACTCTCAATGAACGATGAATTCGTACAATATAGATCATAAAAATTGGGCAAAACATGATCAAATAAAAGAGGACTTCGAGGTGCATGTCATGGGATGGTTTAATTAAGGTTGGGCCTGAGAGAAACCTTCCGATTTGGAAGAAGAAAGGGAAGACGTGCTAAAACCCTAATCGCGAACACGTCACCATTCTCGCCCTAATTCACCCTCCATCGACCACGATTGCTCGCGCCACCTGTTGGAAAAATAAAAGGAGGTCTAGGGTTACGAAAGCCCTCTACTTATAGAGGTTGAGGAGGCTTCTAGAGATCGAATTGGACTCAAGAGTCCAAGGAAGAAAAACCGGTGAAAATCTCACACCTTGACCAAATCTGTGCCGCTGCCGTCGAGAGAAGCATCTAGAGGCTAGGGTTTTAGAGGGGAAATGATCTACTAGGGTTAACCTATCATTTGGGACCGGTTTGGGCTCAATTGGTTGAGAATTGGGGTTTAATTTGGTCGATTAAGGTTGATCTATTAAAAACAACGATTTTGTACTAAAGCCTCTTTAATTCAGCCTAATTAAATTTTTATTAGGGGTCGGTCCAGTCGACATTATTGTTAAACATTTTGTTCTCTATAAGAATATAATTTTTTCCATATTTTTATAAATTGGTCAAAACTTTAGTGAACGGTGAAAAATTAATTAATTACATTATATATATATTAGATTATCGTGAAAAATTCAATTGCATCTCAAAATATAAAATTTCTTTTATGGTCATGATAGGAAAATAATTACCCCCATTTCGTTTATATAGTTTGGTCAAAATCAATTAATCATTTTAGGAATCATTATTGAAATCATTAATTAAGAAAATGTCTATTTTGCCCCTTTACTAACTCGACCTCACTCTCACACGATAATTAATCGCACATTTTTCATTTATAATCATTTGTCACCTTTATTTCAATACATACTTCAAAATTTAAAATTTTATATTTTATTATTTAACCAGGGTGTTACAAAAACGGTCGTATAGATGACCGCTAGGACGAAAAAAATAGTCAAGACACGACCGTTTGGGGACTGGGGAATAAGGCGGTGGAAGGAGGTGGAAAACGGTCGCCTGACGAACGCTTACGGGCGGTTAACGGTCGTACGACAGACCGCTAAGGAGAAAGCCAGTGAAGTCTGAACAGGACTCTCTATGAGAGTCCGAATCCGGGGCAAAAGACATCTAATCTACTCTAAGACCCATCCTAACCTAATTTGAGACTAACTAGCCTCAATCCTAATGCATTATAACTAGAATTAGAGCCCTATAACTAGGAATACACCCATAATTTGTAGCTCACAGATTTCTGCTCAAGAAAACCTTGAAAAACTCCCTTAAAGTCATCCAAGTCACCATGAAGAGAAGCTTTGATGCTAGTACTATGAGGGAGGTGGCCTACACCGGGCCAAAGCCAGCTAGAACGGAACATGGGGAGCTACAAAAGCTTACATCCTTCCCCAAGCACTTGAGCACAAGCTCCTCAAGAGAGGTAAGTTCATATCAATTTCATGATTTCATGAATTTCTTTTAATTTTCCCTTCATGGCATCTCTTCTTCTTCCTTTCTTCTTTCTTCTAGCTCCTTCCTGGCCCAAGGTGTTACTCTAACTTAAAGTGGGTGGCTCCTCCCTTGATAAAAGAGCTCCCTTTAGAAGTCACTTCCATCCTAAGGGTATGGCACCTATAACCTTTGTTAGTTTTGGCCAAGAATTTTCAAAATTTTTCATATGGTGTTGTGGCACCCCCAAACATATACATTCATATTCCCATCCTTTGAAGCCACCATCCTTATAGAAGAGGTAGAGACCTACCTAGCCCTTCCTAAGACTAAGGTAGGGGATGAAGACTTAGTGTGTCATACGGTTGAGCCAATAGACCCTTCTCTAATTCTAGGGGATTTCATTCACAACCCAAAAGATGTTAGGACAATGATTAGCCCACGCCACATTCATTTGATCCCCATGGCTCAATGGATTGTCTCCCATTGTAAGAACAAGTGTGGGAGGTATGAAGCCATAGCGAAGGCTACCTCGGTTTGCTTGTGTGGGGTTTTCCTCTTTTCTACCACGGACCACCTTTTAGATATTTAAAACCTTAGCATCATTAGTGGCTTGTGGCGGGGTTTGTCCATTTCTCAGGCCATTCTTTCATACCTTTATGAGGGCCTTAGCTCAGCTTGCTTAGGAGGGCCTCTCTTCGGGTCCATGATTGTCCTTGAGTGTTGGTTGGGAGTTAGATTGAAATTCTTACCCAAGGAGAATGTTCCTTCAGCGAGCCACATATTTGGGAGCCACCCACTCTTCTACAAAGGAGGCACATTTAGGTTCTCTTCACAGGTTGAGTGCCAGACGGCAGATAAGAAAACAAGGGATGAATGGCGCCTCTTCCTCAACACATTGCCAATTGATAAGTTCATGATGCGGCCCCGACTTCTTTAAGGCACTACTCTAAGATTGCCCCGACAAATGGGCCTAGACCTGCAGCTAGTGGGGAACACCACCTTGGCGATCTACAACCCACACCGGTGTTACTTGTAAATTGGGCTACCTCGCACTAAGGTTCCAGCACTATCACACTACCCTCCCCTTCAAGCTAGGAAGATCGAGACCAAGGAGGATGAGCGGGCAGTCCGGAGCGCTCTGACTATGTGGGAGATCAATCGTGTTCGTACCTTACTAGCGGAGGTGATAGAGAAGGAAGAGTAATACCGAACTTACGTGAAGGAATTGCGCAAGATCCAGCCATGTGCGGACAAGAAATTGAGTGTATTTTGATCTTTATGATGTGAACTTTGCATTTTTATTGATAGAATGATGTATACTGAACCTTGGATAAATAAATGAGAAGTTTGCTTAAAAACATGTGTAATAGACTTGTGTTTTAGCATGATTAATTGAACGAAGTAGAGTTTTCTGTCTGGTAAACAGTCTGGCAAACGACCGCTAGGATAAGAAAAATGGTCTAGCGATAGACCGCTAAGAACAGGGCTCAGAAAAACTCAGTTTTCTAGTTCTCGGGAATGGCTAGCGGTCGCTATTAGACCGTCAAGAAAGGATAAACTGTCTATCGAAGGACCGCTAAGGAGGAGAAACAGGGAAACCTAAGAATTGGGTCCTCGGGTGTGTTGTGTCCCCTGTGGTTCTGGGGTTTTGATGATGATAATTTTATGTCTCATTATGTTTACATGTACATCCTTGATGACATAATCCTGATGTATTATGAGAAACTGTCAGAACAGGTTTAAAGATGACTCACAGGTCATGAAGTCAACTCAAGTCAAAAGTCAACCAGTGATAGGTAAGATCAGTGCATAATCAGATCAGGTAATGATCTGTCTACTCTCAAATCTTTAAGGTCTATGCATCATTTGCTTTAAGTGTCCATCTGTCATATGACCTCGGTGCATTAATAGTAGTTGCATGCCATAGCACGATTGCATTGAGCAAATAGTCTGTGCATTGTGCGTTCATGCTTAACTCCAGACTTAGCAAGTCTGTACAACGTCTGCATATTGCACGCAAAGTCTGTACAGCCAGTGCATCTCTTGATTTCAAGTCTACACATTGTTACATGTAGAGTCTGTACATTCATTTGGCATGTTAGTGCATCCATTTGTAATGTATATACCTTGTTATCTGCATTTGTGCACTCCTTCGCTCTAAGTCTATACATTGCTTCATGCATTGCACGAAGTCTGCACATTGTGTGTTGCTGTGCTCATACATCATTTTAGTAAGTCTGCACAATGGTGCACGTTGAGTCTGCACATTCATTTGGCATGTTAGTGCATCCAATTGTAATGTTCATACCTTGCTTAGATGCACTCTACACTACACACACTAAGTCCATACATTTGTTGACGGCACGACTGTGCATCCACTTTCAATGTACATACTTCACTGCATGCACACTGTATTACACACGTTCAAAGTCTGTACATGCCATAGCCTTGCATACGTGAAGTCTGTACATGCTTTAGCTTTGCATTCACAAAGTCTGTACATGCCATAGTCTTGCATCGTTCAAAACAAAGTCTGTGCATTGCACATAGTCGGTGCATACCTTACACGAACAAACAAGTCCGTGCAGACTACAGCTATAAGTCTATACATTGCATATGCTTGTGCATCACTCAAAGTCCATACACTGCATGAACGCACACACAAGTCTATACATCCGTTTGCCTTGCTTCATGCACAAAGTCTATACATCCATAGCAAGTCTGCACATTGGTTGTCGCATTCAAGCAAAGTCTGTACAACGGTCAGTCTCACTCAGCGTCTCATGCTATCAAGTCTATACATTGTCTAGCACACACACGTTCAAAGTCTGTACATCCGACCGTCTCATTCAGCGTCTCATGCTATCAAGTCTATACACTATCTGCCCTGCATGCATTGCAAGTCTATACACTGTCTGCCCTGCACACACTGCAAGTCTGTACATTATCTAGGTTGCAAGTCTATACATTGTCTGCCCTGCACACACAAGTCCATACATTGCATTTGGGTATCAAAGTCTATACACGCTATCAAAGTCTGTACAGCCTTTGTGTTGCACGAACACAAGTCTATACATTGTCTCATGCATACATAAGTCTGTACAATTTGTGTGGCTTGTTCATGCATATGCTGTGTTGTCAGTGGGTCAGCCAAGCAAGTCTATACAGACTTTTTTCATGTGTTAGTTAAGCAACTCTATACATTCATCGCATTGGTTCTTAAGTGCTTCGTTGCAGTCTGTATAAAGTTGCATAGTGAAGTCTGTACAAGTTTTCAGTCTTAAGCTGATAATTCCTTCTGACTATTTGACAGGTGAATGGCTCGTGGATAAATGGGCAAACGATTGGCATGTGATCCTAGGAAAAGAAACTTCTATTCCCTGACACGTAGACCAGTGGAATTTCAGTAGACTGCTGCTGCTTGATCACACGAAGGCCCTGTTCCTATAAAGAGCCTCTGATGCGGGACGGACTGGGGAGACGACACCACATGAGACGGACACGACTCAACCAGCAATGACACGACTACTAGAGTGACCGCGGCTCGACACTAAGAGCTCCTATAGGCTACACGTCGCTAACAGAAGTGCAAACTCACTCGTCGCCCCAAGCGAGGGAAAGCGTGGATCATGCGCGGTTAAGGAACCGGCAGAGTTCAAGGTAGTCTGACTCAACTTCCGGACTCGGATCGAGTCACGGGACGGGTCACTCTCATGCTCACAGCGGTGACATGGACACACGGGCTAGGAAGCTACACTCTCGCAGCGGCATAAGACCAAATACTAGCTAAGCAAATGAATGCCAAGAAGGTAAGATCGTTACCTCCACGCACTCGGCGTGGCGAAGACAATCCCGGCCGATTTACGGACTTTCGGTTAAACAAGTTTACAGCAGTACAAAGATTTGACCCACTCCACGCAGGGAGGTAATAGGTCACATGTGGGGCCCGGGAATCACGCGAATCGGGTTGACGGGCAGCATCTTGATGTCGCCCGGCGGTGCCGAACACGCGTCTAAAGTGATGTCAGGACGGCGCGATCTATGGGTCCCGTGGGCCCACGGATGGCGCTGTCCTCCCGGCTTGCTGGGGTGGGGCCCGCTGTGATGGGGACCCTGGTGGCGCGCCTCCCTGGACGGCTGTCGGTTGGAAACTCCGGTCGGTGGCCGATCGGCTCCGATCTCCACGTTGTGAAGTGGCTGCCCACGGATTCTGATTTCTATTTTCTGGCGCGCGCTCCGGCGAGATCGGCCGCTGCGACCAATCCCGATGTCGGATCGGGGAACAGGAACTATCTTTGGAAAGCCCTCTTGAAATCCTCCAATCTAGGCCTAGAGAGAGGACCTGGATCTGCGCAAATCAAGACCTTTTTGAATTTTGAAGCTCTGTTGTACAGTACCCAAACTCTCAGATCTGCAGGTGAGTTGTCTGAGAACTGCCATTGATCACGAAGTAGACGTCCGATTCAGCTCCTGAGCGCGTCATCAAAGTTGTGGGAAATTGAACAAGGAAAATGGCAATAGTTTTTGTGGAAGGATTGGAGGTGGCTACGAATTGTTATGAATTTTTCATTGGAAGCTGGTCGGATCTGGACAGATGTGGACATCACTGTAGCTAACTCTGAAAATGATTTTTTAAAAATAGGTGAAGGGCTGATCAAAATTCAAGAAAAATCTTGGAGGGAGAGGTTGATGGATAGAACTCCCAGTAAAATTTACAGCCCCATGGAAAATCAAAACATGGGTCGGAGTTAGGAAACGCAGACGGACTGCCATAGTGGACAGAAAGCAGCCAGATCTGGTGGAAGAGGGAGAATGAAATGGGAAAAATAGGAAAAGGGATCTGGAAGCTCTGCCAATTTTTATGGGATGTGGGAAACACATATAGAACTCACTCTCAAAGTTTGGGAACCAACAGATCTCAGAGTTTGGAGCTGGAATTCTGGGATCAACTGGCTATTTGGTGAAGACAGATTTTCGACGAACTTGATGGCGATGCGGTGGCGGCTCGTGGCGGCGGCTATGATGACCGGAACCGATAGGGGAGGAGTCACACCTCCAGAGGGCAGCCTTCACAGCTGCAATGGGGAGAGGGAGGAGAGGGGAGGGGGGCGCCCAAGGCTGCTCCAAGCAAAATTTCTGATTTCTTATGCATTAATTCCCCCAAAATGGGAAAATACAAGTCTTTATAGGTTACATACCAAATCCAATATCCACCCTTAGATCTGGGGATAGGGGAATGGATGGCTTGGATTGGATGTGACCAACCACAAAATAAAATATTAAGGGAACCCAATTCCTAATTTTAACACATGTGGTCAAAGAGAGAGAGAGAGGAAAGCAAGAAAACTAAATAACCTAGCCTAATACATCCAAAAGATGGTGCGCCCCTAGCTTGGGCCCTTCTTGGGCCAAGTTGGCTCAAGTCCAACTAAGGCCATTCACAAGCCCATTCCACTCCAACCTAGATGGCCCATGTGGAAGGGAAGCTTAATGGGGCCTTAAGTGGCTTAAGATCCAATATGAAGCTTAATGAAGCCTCATAGCCCAATATGACAATCAACCCTTAATGGACTCTAAAAGACTTACCCAATTGGCTTATTAAATGCCTTACAATGAGCCCAATATGAAAAACCCAAATAAAACACTCACTACAAGCCCAATTACAATGCAAACAATTGCTAACACAAGGCAAGTAAATGCTAAAAGTGTCCAAGAATCAAGGCGGGGGTTCCAGGCTATCCCCGAGCCAAAGAGAAGTTGCTGTAGCTCGAGTGGTGCTCCGCGTACTGTACAGACGGCTCGCCAGTTCATGCTTCTCGCTTGCTTTGGTGTCCGCACCAATTCTCCCCGGGTGGGAGAAACTCGACCCTGTCGAGTAAGGGTCTGCATCGCTCCGGTATCGCTCCAGAAGGTCCGGATCAATCCGCTGCAACTCGCCATGCGTGATCCATGTGTCCTCAGTAGCGGGCCGTCCTCTCCATCGCACTTGGTAGCGCGGGTAAGATCCACTCCTGGTAACTGTCACCTGCTCATCCATTATATGATCTATATGCTCACGCTGCCATGACAAAGGGGCTGGAGGTGGACACTCAGGTGCAGGATCACTCTTAATTGGAGGAGATGGCTCGAAAGGCTCACTAGGGATCACCGCTGGGTCCCGATATGCAACTAGATCCGAAATATTAAAAGTAGAGCTTATACCGTATTCCTCGGGCAGGTCCACAACATACGCATTAGATCCAACGCGTTTCAATACTCTAAATGGACCTGCTCCGCGAGCTTGCAACTTCTTAACGGTTCCCGAGGGAAACCGTTCAGGTCTTACCCTGATCATGACATATTCGCCCTCTTGGAACTCTCGGTGGTGTCGGTGAGCATCAGCTAACTCCTTGTATCGTGCATTGCTGGACTCAATGTGACGACGGACATCGTCATGCAGACTCCTAATCATGCTTAGCAAAAGATAAAAAACACACGGATGCACACACGACCCTACACAAACCTAATGCTAATCCGACCCAATCATATGCAAGGTGGTCCAGGACATCCGAATGTGTGCCATGCATGCATTTGACATAACCGGAGGTTGATGGCATTGTGGATTCCTAGACATCCTACGATGCACCAATCATGGACATTGGGTTTGGATGTGGGAAGTCCGGGAGGTTTGGGTGGTTTAGGTGGGCTGGGGGAACCAAAGTCTTCATTACCCCCAAATGACGGTTCGGACCTATTGCCATGTGAAGGTTTCCAGGCCCGAGTAGGAGGGGTGTGATAGTGGACTTCCTTAAAGAGGTGGAGTGGAGGTTGTGGGCCAAAGGGCCCATGAAGAAAGGGATCGAAGGGATCAAAGAATGTGTGACCCCTCGATATGGATTCCCTCATCTCAAGATCCCATGTGTGGAAGTCTAGAAGGTATTGTTGATCTCCTTCATTCATGAAGGGAGATGAGACGGTGGGGGTATGATGGTGGACTCTCTCAAAAAGGTGGAGTAAATATGGTGGGTCACGGGGTCCACAAGAGAATGGGTCGAAGGGATCAAAGAAGGTATGACCCCTCGGACTAGGCTTCCACAAATCACTGTCCCACATTTGAAAATCTTGGAGGTGTAAATGATCACCTTCATTCATTGTGAGAGGTGGGACGGCAGTCATAGGTAGAAAGTAAGATTCCTCCCATGGGCAAAAGGGAATGAAGTCGGGCTCGGCAGGCATAGGGAGGAGTAGAAGAACCTCCGTGGTAACATGACCCACGGTGTACACGGAGGTGATGGACCCTAAAGCGGGATGAGTGAAACTACGACCTGTGGGTCGGTCGAAGCCTGGAGCCAACAAGTGCGTAAATGTCAATTGCCGGTCTAACCCTTTAAGAAGGTCATCCAATGTATCCACATAGTGACTAGACCGAAAAGTGGGGTGAAATGAATTGATTGGCACCAGAGGTAGGATAGGGTCCATAGATGGGAAGGGAAGTGGGACCAGGCCATTCTTAAGCCAGCTAAGGAGTGGCTCGGCTATAAGTAGCTTTCCCATTAGAAACATGGGTAGCTGTGGCTGAGGTGGCTCCGAATAAAGATCGGAGAGTGAGGCTTCTCCAAACCTTTTGTCCCCTAGGGCTAGAGATGTCCGAGTGGGACACTGTCCGGCAAAGTGGCCGAACCCCTGGCAACGATAACACTGCTGCTGTGATCCACTACGTTCCTTGATAAGTGTGTCCTTATCCTTATCCTCCTGATGGAAAGGGGGTGTAGGCAAAGGGGCTCCCGTGGGTGGGGAAAGAGGATCCACTATGATGGGGAGAGGACCTTGGGATGGAGCCATAGATGGCACCGGGTTGGGACTACCAGCGGCTACCTCCTTAGGCTCATGCTTGGTTCTATCTCGGCTAGGAGGTAGGCAAGGGGGAAGCAGGGACTCAATATAATCACACTTCCTATCCACTTTATCCAAAATGATTTGGAAGAGTTCGGCAATGGTAGGGTTTGGAGTAGGAGCGATGTGATGGACTCCCCCATATGAATTCGGCTTAGTCGTGGACCTAGGCTCTTCTACATGCGAGGCGCGTTGCCTCTGATTATGGCCCACTTGGGTGGAGGTGATTGGGTGGGGTCGGTTGGAGGTGACCGGGCCGGGTAGGTAGACCTTCCTAAGTTCGTCCTTCATCTCATGCCACGACTCGATGGGCCTTTGCCTCCTAACCTCTCTCATGCGCTCAATGCTCTCCCATTTTCAGGCGGCTTTGTGGACAAGCCTCTCTCAGGCAAAACTAACTTGCATGGCATCAGACATGGTGTAACATTCAAAATATTTGTCCATGGTGGCCTCCCAATTGAGGTAGTCGTCCGGATCATTAGAGCCATAAAAATCAGAGGCTTCGGGCCTACGGAAGGGGAGAGGGTGGTTGCCAAGCCCATGGGTGGACCAACGGCCATATTGCCCGGGTGATTGGGAATCCATGGGAAATTGGGGAACTACATGTTGGACATGCCGACACGTGGAGATAAACACTAGACAATGCAAGGTTGGAATGAGACTCGACTACACACGAACTAGGAGACACAAACGGATGCAAACACTGACTAATGCACCTAGACCTAAACCAATATCCGGTACATGGCGGAGTTAATCGATCCGAAGATCACTCCCGCAAGTGTGCGACCTTCCCGATAGGCATAGCCTAACGTTCGGACAACACCTTTTAAGATACCAGATTATCGGATAAAATACAATTTTAAAACACTTTTTTTTATTTTGAAAATAATGATGATCCTAGACTCGACTTAGACCATGCAAAGACTTATGCAAAGACTACCCTAGACTCAACTCGCTCTGATACCAAACTGATGCGAGACGGACTGGGGAGACGACACTACATGAGACGGACACGACTCAACCAGTAATGACACGACTACTAGAGCGACCTCGGCTCGACACTAAGAGCTCCTATAGGCTACACGTCGCTAACAGAAGTGCAAACTCACTCGTCGCCCCAAGCGAGGGAAAGCGTGGATCGTGCGCGGTTAAGGAACCGGTAGAGTTCAAGGTAGTCTGACTCAACTTCCAGACTCGGATCGGGTCGCGGGATGGGTCACTCTCACGCTCACAGCGGTGACATGGACACACGGGCTAGGAAGCTACACTCTCGCAGCGGCATAAGACCAAATACTAGCTAAGCAAATGAATGCCAAGAAGGTAAGATCATTACCTCCACGCACCCGGCGTGGCGAAGATAATCCCGGCCGATTTACGGACTCCCGGTTAAACAAGTTTACAGCAGTACAAAGATTTGACCCACTCCACGCAGGGAGGTAATAGGTCACATGTGGGGCCCGAGAATCACGCGAATCGGGTTGACGGGCAGCATCTTGATGTCGCCCGGCGGTGCCGAACACGCGTCTAAAGTGATGTCCGGACGGCGCGATCTACGGGTCCGTGGGGCCCACGGATGATGCTGTCCTCCCGGCCTGCTGGGGTGGGGCCCGCTGTGATGGGGACCCCTGGTGGCGCGCCTCCCTGGATGGCTGTCGGCCGGAAACTTCGGTCGGTGGCCGATCGGCTCCGATCTCCACGTTGTGAAGTGGCTGCCCACGGATTCTGATTTCTGTTTTCTGGCGTGCGCTCCGGCGAGATCGGCCGCTGCGACCAATCCCGATGTCGGATAGGGGCACAGGAACTATCGTTGGAAAGCCCTCTTGAAATCAATCTAGGCCCAGAGAGAGGACTTGGATCTACGCGGATCTAGACCTTTTTGAATTTTGAAGCTCCTGTTGTACAGTACCCGAACTCTCAGATCTGCAGGTGAGTTATCTGAGAACGGCCATTGACCGTGAGGTAGACGTCCGATTCAGATCCTGAGTGCTTCATCAAAGTTATGGGAAATTGAACAAGGAAAATGGAAATAGTTTTTGTAGAAGGAGTGGAGGTGGCTACGAATTGTTATGAATTTTTCATTGGAAGGTGGTCGGATCTGGATAGAGGTGGACAGCACTGTAGCTAACTCTGAAAATGATTTTTTGAAAATAGGTGAAGGGCTGATCAAAATTCAAGAAAAAGCTTGGAGGGAGGGGTTGATGGACAGAATTCCCAGTAAAATTGACAGCCCCATGGAAAATCAAAACATGGGTCGGAGTTTGGAAACTCAGATGGACTGCCATAGTGGACAGAAAGCAGCCAGATCTGGTAGAAGAGGGAGAACGAAATGGGAAAAATAGGAAAAGGGATCTGGAAGCTCTGCCAATTTTTATGGGATGTGGGAAACACATATAGAACTCACTCTCAAAGTTTGGGAACCAATAGATCTCGGAGTTTGGAGCTGGAATTCCGGGATCAACTGGCTATTTGGTGAAGACAGATTTCCGACGAACTTGATGGCGATGCGGTGGCGGCTCGTGGCGACGGCGATGATGACCGGAACCGATAGGGGAGGAGTCACACCTCCAAAGGGCAGCCTTCACAGCTGCAAGGGGGAGAGGGAGGAGAGGGGAGGGGGGCACCCAAGGCTGCTCCAAGCAAAATTTCTGATTTCTTATTCATTAATTCCCCCAAAATGGGAAAATATAAGTCTTTATAGGTTACATACCAAATCCAATATCCACCCTTAGATCTAGGGATGGGGGAATGGATGGCTTGGATTGGATGTGACCAACCATAAAATAAAATATTAAGGGAAGCCAATTCCTAATTTTAACACATGTGGTCAAAGAGAGAGAGGAAAGCAAGAAAACTAAATAACCTAGCCTAATACATCCAAAAGATGGTGCGCCCCTAGCTTGGGCCCTTCTTGGGCCAAGTTGGCTCAAGTCCAACTAAGGCCATTCACAAGCCCATTCCACTCCAACCTAGATGGCCCATGTGGAAGGGAAGCTTAATGGGGCCAAGATCCAATATGAAGCTTAATGAAGCCTCATAGCCCAATATGACAATCAACCCTTAATGGACTCTAAAAGACTTACCCAATTGGCTTATTAAATGCCTTACAATGAGCCCAATATGAAAAACCCAAATAAAACACTCACTACAAGCCCAATTACAATGCAAACAATTACTAACACAAGGCAAGTAAATGCTAAAAGTGTCCAAGAATCAAGGCGGGGGTTCCAGGTTATCCCCGAGCCAAAGAGAAGCTGTTGTAGCTCGAGTGGTGCTCCGCGTACTATACCGACGGCTCGCCGGTTCATGCTTCTCGCTCGCTCTGGTGTCCGCACCAGCCTCTTTACCCCTTCGATGGCTGAAGCTGGTACTAGAGGAAAGGTCCCCAGAAGAAAAAGAGAAGGTTAGCCAGCCGAAGAAGAAGAAGAACAGAGAAAGAGATTGAGAGAAGAAAAGAGAGAATAGCGTGAGAGAAAGAGAAGCAGAGAGAAGAAGAATAGAGAAAGAGATTGAGAGAAGAAAAGAGAGAACAGCGTGAGAGAAAGAGAAGCAGAGAGAAGAAGAACAGTGAAAGAGATTGAGAGAAGAAAAGAGAAAACGGCGTGAGAGAAAGAGAGTGCATGATGAAGAAGCAGCTGAAGCACATTGAAGATCGGTTTCAAGATTGGCCTCGTGGATCAAATCCAAAGCCATCAAACTCATCGGAGCTATACTCTGATTAGTTTTCTTTTGTCCTTTTATTTGTTCTTTTTCATATCCTTAGTGCTTTCCGTTTCCATTGTTGGGATCGGGGTTCCTCCTGTGGATTCAGGGGAAGAGAGACCTTGGTCTCTAGCTGCTAGTGACTGGGTGTCACTAGTTTCCCTCCTGTTTGGAGGAAGGGAGGTTTTTCCTCCGGTTGGCAAGTGACTGGGTGTCACTTGTGTTTTCCCTCTGTTTGGAGGAAGGGAGGTTTTCCTATGGTTGGCAAGTGACTGGGTGTCACTTGTGTTTTCCCTGTGGTTTAGAGGAAGGGAGGCTCGCCCTCCGGTTCTGGTCTTGTGGGTAGCAAGTCCAGGTGTCAAGCTTCTGTGGGTTACAGAGCTTGGTTTGAGGGATTTGTTTCCCTTGGTTTGTCAAGCTGTTAGGCAGCGTCTGTTGCAGACTAAGTCTGTGGTTCTAGCTTTTGCTAGTGGAAGCCTCACTCCGGTTTGGAGTGAGGGGTGGACGTAGGTCTGTGGACCGAACCATCTAAAAAATCATGTGTGCAATGGTTGTTTGCTTTCCTTTGCTTCCGCTAGATGAATGTATAGGCGCGCTATACATGTTTGCTCTTTGGTTCAAAAGAGTTTTTGATTAAGTCTTAATTGAGTGAAATTTTTAAGGGTGGGATTCATTCACCCCCCTCTGAATCCATCGCACCTGCCCCAACACGTGGTATCAGAGCGGTTCTCTGACTCATCAGATCTGACGATCTGTAGAGGATCCTGCATTTGTGGTGCGATTCTTGGTCCGTAGGTTATCGGTTTACATTCATTGTTTTTGAATTTGGTTTTATCTGTTTCAATCGCTCATCCACCCATCTTTGGTGGTTCTGATTTCAACAAGTGGCACAATGCTTTCCGTGCTCATGTTAAATCTGTTGATCCAGACCTGTGGAAAGTGATTTCACATGGTCCTCATAGACTACCAAAAGATCAGTCCAAATGGACTAATAAGCATCGATCTATGTGTGCAGAAAATCAGAAAGCACTGGAGTTAATGAAGGCCGCGACGAATCGAGCTCTTCATTCATGTTTCCTTGATTGCAGATCTACAAGGGATATATTGAAGATGATAAAGAGAGCCGAGAAAGAAAATCAAACGAGCTACATGATGGCTCGAGGAAGTGAACAAAGCAGCAATTAGGAAGAAGAACAGGATGATGGTGAGGTAAACATTTTTGATAATTATACCCTAGACGATTGGATTGCTGCTTATGATGAATTGCAAGAGTCTTATGATCAGTTAAGAAAATAATACAAAAAATTGAAGAAGAGTAGAAGGTCAGACAGTTTGAATTCTGATTGTAAAAATTGTGCTGAACTAAAAAATGTTCATGATGCTTGTATGTCTGATATTCAAATGTTGAAAAAACAAATTTCGTTGCTGAAGATTGAGAATCAAGATCATGTAAAAGAAATCTTTGAACTTGAGAAGAAGCTTAGCCTAACTTGTTATGATTCTGTTCAGAGTAAGGATTTGCTGAAAAATTTTGAATGTGTTAAATCTGATTTAAACAAGCTGAAAAGTGAGAATGACTCTCTCAGAATGTTCTCCAAAGAAAATGAAGAAAGTTTAGAGAAACTTAAAAAGGAGAACACGTTGCTGACTGAGAAATTTGAAGCCATCAAATCTGAGAATGTGGAATTACAGAAAAATATTGAAAAATAGTAAAAAGATTTAAAGGAATTTGAGGCTGGAAGAAAACTTGGAATTAACTCTGACGATCAGATTTTGATAAACAAATTAATTCAGAGTGACAGACTAAAGGAAGAAATTGACAAACTAAAATAGTTGAACACCACCATGTCAAAGAGATTGCTGACATTTGAAAAAGGTAAATGTGTGGTGTCCGATAATTCAGAAGAAGTGAAAAAGCTCAAAAAGCTGAAATAGAAAATCTTAAAAATGTCAATGCCACTTTAAGTGAAACACTCAACAGGAGTGAGGGGGAAAATGCTAACTCTGAATTGCTCATCGTTACTCTTGAAAATGAAATCAAGGATCTGAAAGAATCCTTGTCAAAATTCGTAAGTGGGCAGAAAAACCTAGACAAGCTACTAGGTGTAAAAATCAACCCTAAGAAGGAAGGGCTGGGCTACAATAATGTTAACAAGAAAGTGCTTCTTAACAAGTTGATGACTTCAATTGTAAAAGCTTCAAGTGTAGCTACCACATCACAGAACAAGCAGCCCATTGTGCAAAAATCCCAGAAACAAATTAAGAAATCCAAAAGGGTTGAAAACATCAAGAAAAAGGCTGATTTTAAGTATGTTGAGAAAGTACAATCTGTGCTTGACACGAATACACATACACATGCATATAAAAATAAGAATCCATGTCATTACTGTGGTAGGGTTGGCCACATTATGAATAATTATTTTATTCTGAAACAAGATAACAAAAAGTATGCTAGGAAACCTGTTTCTGCTCAGAACAAAAAGATTCAATATTTTTATTGTGGGAAATTAGGCCATCTAGCTTTGAATTGCTGGTTCAGGAAGGGATCTAGAGGTAGTCAGATTACATATTTTCATTGTGGAAAGCATGGCCACACAGTCAAAGACTATTGGCATGCTCAAGGGAAAAGTTTCATTTCTGAATGGTTTAAATTCCCTGCAAATACAAATGCTCTCAGAAAGAACAAAGTTGTTTTGAAAAAGAAAAACTGTGAATGTTTTGATTATGGAAAACAGTTTGGTCATGCAAATAACAGAAATTCCATGCCAATGCACATAAAATCCATGTTCATAATGATGTGCATAAAAGGAACCTAAAATCTGATTCTTCATGTTACTATTGTGGAATATTTGGGCACTCCATGAATCATTGTGCTTTAATGATGAATGATGATAAACATGCCCAAAGGTTGAGGAAAGCACCAATCGAAGGTGCTACTAATATTATAGGACCCAAGGAGTCTTGGGTACCTAAAAACACAAAATGAGAGTTGTGTTTTGCAGGTATGCCTTGGGGATGAGGAATAAAAGAGGGTCAAATAAACCAAGGCATCCAAAGTTTGGTAAAACCCCACCTCTGCTGGTAGATATTTTTTTAATAATGTTGTTTAGATAGTTGCATATCATGTTTCATTTGTTAATCAAAATTTCATGCATATAGCTTCTCAAATTCATCTATGTTTGGCATTAAAATCTCTCAATGAATATGATGTGTTATCTGCGCATCAGTTCAACTGAAATTGGTGCTTGAATACTGAAAAGCTGAATTGAATGAATCTGTAGCTTGGACGATGTCTCATGCTTTAAAATGTACACCTGCACATTTGACATGCACATGCATTCACAATTGCATATAAGTAGCATATTGTCAGCTTAAGATGCATATAGAACTGCATCTGCATTGGATTATCATGCATGAGTCTTGGTATATAAATAGTGAGATACTAAAGGGCAGATGAGTTCTATCTAGAAGTGCTTGCTATGTGTGAGGTGGTCTTTAGACCAAGTCCTCCGCCTGGTACCATAAGTCAGAGTTGCATGAAGAGCAGTCTAAATGTTCATGAGCACAGGTCATAAAAATTCCATACATAAATTTCATTGCATCCATTGTTCTTAGACTTCAGTCATACAGTGCATAGTGTGAGGGGGAGTTGTATACCAAGGAAACAATGTGATCATTGCATATATTACATGCTGTCAGCTCACTGCACTTGCATGTACTGGTTAGAAGTGTAGACACCTTGAATGCTAGCTCACGCATACATTTAGGGGGAGCATTATTCATACTCTTGAAATCATCTGACAAATGCATCACATAACTGTTTATCTAGCTCATTTATATCAACTGAACTTCCCATCTTCAGTTTGAACTGCTATCTTGCTTAAATCCCTGTGATGAATGTGAAATGCAACACATTTCAGCTGTTGGAGTTGGATGGACGCAGTCTATCTCCAAGAAGTATGGATCTAGAGGGGGGTGAATAGATCTACAGCCTAATTTAAAACCAGTTGTAGGTTCAAATGCGGAATAAAGGCAGATCTACTAAAACACTAAGTCGAGTGTCTAAACTTAGCAACAACACACGTGATCTGTGAAGATAATCAAGAGATTCAGTAAGAACAAACTCACAAACACAATGCACACAAGATTTTAGGTGGTTCGGTCAATGACCTACATCCACCCCACACTCAACCGAGTATGGCTTACTGCTGCGCAACACAGCTTGCGTCCGCTGGGCAATACAGCTTGGCCTACAAACCGCTGAGCAACACAGCTTGATGTCCAGTGGAATCCTCCACTGCCCGCTGAGCAACACAGCTTGTTGTCCAGTGGAATCCTCCACTGCCTGCTGAGCAACACAACTTGCTGTCCAGAGGATACACCTCTACAAACCGCTGGGAAAGTACAGCTTAACCCGTCCGAGACTAAGTCTCGCCAGCTGAGGATTACAGCTTTACCTATCCAGTGGAAACCTCCACTGCATCCGCTGAGCTACACAGCTTGCTGTCCAGAGGCAGCACCTCTGCAAACCGCTGACAAACAGCTTGAAGAAATGTATAAAGGAAAATGAAAATAGAATGAAACAGCAATCGGAAAGCTGTAAATGAAGAACACAATATAGCTCTCAACAGAGCAGACTGGCCTGGATTTGATCCACGGTCCAAATCTTCGGACTTCACTCTTCTTCTCTCAATCTCACTGTCTCTCTTTCTTTCTCTTCTTCTTCTCTTCACACTCTTCTCGAGCTCTCTGCCTCTCTTCTTCTCCTTCTGCTCTTCTTCTTTCTCTTTTCTTTTTCTATCTGGATCGTGGCTCTCTGTATGAGCTTTTCTTCTCGCCAACTCGATCTACCTTCTTCTGTGGAAGGAGACCTCCTTTTATAACAGCAGCTAGTAGGAGGGCAGTACTGGGCGCGTGTGGCTTCCACATTTCCCGCCCATAACTTTTGGCCACGTGTCAGCTTTCTGTCAGTCCTTCAACCTCGGATCACGTGCCCTCCTTAAGCTTTACGATCAAAGCACCTGTTAAATAGAGTATCGGATAAGTCATCAGTTTAAAGAACAACTCTGTATAGACTTATCAGAAGAACTTCGTTGTATAGACTTGACCAAAAACCTGAGACACTAACGAAGACACTGGACTGACACTAACTCGAAGACGAAAGACAAAACTGACACGAAGTGTGGTCACAAGGTGAGACAGACACGGGGTCTAGGAAAGACAACACGAGGACACAATACAGAAACGACACGAAGACAACTCGATGATACAAACACAGAAACAACAGAAACCGACAGGAAGTGTGGTTTCAACATACGAGAGACACGAAGTCTAGGAAACACGACACGAAGACATGAGAGGGAAAACGACACGAAGTCATGAGAGGAAAAAATGACACGAAGTCATGAGAAGGAAAACGACACGAAGTCATGAGAGGAAAAATGACACGAAGTCATGAGAACAGCACGAGGTGAAAACGACACGGGCTGACCACGACACGAAGACAGAAACAGAAATTGACACGGGTTGAAAACAACACGAAGACGAAAATCGAAATTGACACGGGTTGAAAACAACACGAAGACGAAAACTGAAATCGACACGGAGTGTGGTCAAAGCGAGAAAGACACGAAGTCTAAAGCGAAAAATCAACACGAAGTATACCTCATACAAGTTTTCCTGTCAAGCATGGAAATCAACACGAAGTGTTGTGAACATGAACAGCACGAAGATGAAAGGAACAGTGCAATGTATAGACTTTAAGTCCAATGCAAAAGGCTGTACAGACTTCATGAACAGTGCATGATTGTACTGGACGATGTATACACTTAGCCTATGCAGACCAATGTACAGACTTTGGCGAAGCAAAAGGCTGTATAGACTTGGAGACCCAAAGCCATTGTATAGACTTTGCCTAAGACAATGCATGAACTGACGTTGTATATACTTAGCCAATGCAGACCAGTCTGATGTATAGACTTTAAAGAAAATGCATGCTACAGTGTAATGTCTAGACTTGCTATATGCACGAGACGATGTCCACTGTCTAGACTTGCGATGCCTTCGGCAAATGCATACTACAGTCCAATGTATGGACTTAGACGAATGATGCATGAGATGCTCAATGTATCGACTTTGAGCTTGCTATGCAGTGTATAGACTTAGAGCATAAACCCCACGATGCAATGTATAGACTATGCACATACCAGAAGTCTAACACAAACAATATATCAGTCATACACGTGCATTCTCCAGATGATATACAAATCACAGTCATGTTGCTATCATCAAAACACGATGTCATCAAAACACTCATGTGTTGCTATCATCAAAACACAACAGCATTGCTATAATCAACTCATCAAATCATCATAGCACATGTCATCAAATCATCATAGCACATGCTTGTGTCTAGGGGGCACAATATTCTCCCCCTTTTTGATGATGGCAACACACTGTGACAGTGAGTCACACACAAAATTTTCTCCCCCTTTGACATGATCAAAAAGAGAAAGACAGTAAAAACACGAGTGCAACATGGCAATATGAATGCAAACACCCTTAGAACAAGAAACTCTCCCTTGAATGAATTCTCCCCCTTTTAAGTGGGATATTGTGTTCAAGAAATCAGATATACAAAGGGAAAGATCATGAACTCATCCATTGACTGGCATTCTGAACAAGTAGTTCAGGAATAAGCATTCTAAAGCACAGAGTCTTCATTCATATGAATTTAGAAACTACTTTCAGATAGAAGTCTGGTTTAAAGGTTATAAATTTTGAGTTCATGCACTACAATCAATGGATAAGTTGGCTGAGCATGATAAAACAATAAACCAGAATCATATTTACAAGAAAGATTCAGTTTCAAAATATCCTACTTTCGTATACTCATTTAAAAGTTGTTAAGAAATTCTAGGTCATGTATTGAAAATAAACAAATTGACATCCATGAATTTTCTTTTGAAGGAACAGCATTTTTCAGTAATGTTTCATTTAGGGCATTCTGGTACCAACAATCTTTTTGCATAAGGGTATACGTTTATCAGACGCCAATACCCCTAGATACTCAACATGATGGACCATCTGGCCTATGATCAACCTCAATAGAATTGATTGACACCTTTTTGTGTGAGGGTACACGTTTATTGGACGCCAGTTACCCCCAGGTACTTAGTGACAACAACCTACTGTTTTGATCATTTTATACAGAGATAGCTGATACATTTCATGACATGAGTGTTGTCCACTTCTTTGATGGATCACTCAGTTTCTCAGTGATTTACCAGTCATTGCTCTGCCAATGTTAATTTTTAATGATTTTCAATATTTTTTTTTCAATATCTTTCTTAGCTGTCCTTTATATGTTTCAGAATGACTTGTTTAAGGACAATACACATACTTAGCTTCTCTAATCATGATTTCAGATGAGTTTTCAGATTTCAGATATGATTAGCTTTCTCTGACATGAAATAAGAAAGGGGTTGAGAGTTTTATCAATTTTTAGCTTTCTTATTTACTGATTGCAATCTTTAAACTTTAATGATTATAAAGTTTAAACCATTAAGTCAGTCTTTAAGCAATTTAAAATTCTTATAAGAGAAGAAGTCTGTTTTCTATTGCTTAGAAATCAGAACTTACTAACAGATTGCCATAAGTCAGACTCAATCATTTAGAGTCAAGGATGAAATGATTCAATAGAATTGATGACCACTCTGAATTTCTAACAGTACTCCCCCTGTCTATATGCGTGTAATTTTGCTAATGAATGACAAGAATTAAAAGAGAGAGAGCTTATGCATAGATCATGAATGAATGATATGTAAAGGCATGCAAAGACTCAACAAGCTCCCCCTGAATATATGCAATGTTTTCTCTGAAAATTGAACAAGGGATTTTGAAATTCATGCTCATTCAGACTGCCCTATCAATCAATATAACCCATGGTACTAGGCGGAGAATATGATCTCAATGACCATCTCACACATAGCAAGAGCCTCCAGACAAATTTCCTGCCCTTTAGTAGCTTACCATTAATATACCACGGTTATGCAGAGAAAAGCAGTTCAAAGCAGTTTTAATATGCATGTGATTTTAGACACATTTTTGACTAAATGATATGTAATGATGATCATGAAAAGTATGAGTGTCATGCATGATCATGAGTCTGTTGCAACATCGAGCATTCACAAAACCAGCAGAGAGTTTATTCATTAGAGAGTATCATTCGGGAGCAATCAACTTTTCAAGATAATTCAGTTTCTAGCATTCAGTGTACACAGTGCAATAACATGCAAAGAGAAAAGAATCATCAGCTTTTGTGCAGGATTTAAATTCAGTAGCTGAGTCTGGAATGCAGACTGATCAGCTAGACAAGAAGAGAAAGTCAGGAGTTAACTAATCAGATTGACATTACTTTCTCAATTCAATTCTGAAGAAAAGTCACTTACCTGCTTTACCTGACTGATTTATTTTTACCCTTAGTGTTCCATCAGATTGTTGACAAGGCCTCCAATCTCTTTTAGCTTTTGAATTTATGGCCTTATCTCCTGTCATATGCCTGAAGCAGCCACTATCCAAGTACCACAGATTTGTCCTTGGCTGCCAGACATACTTGCACACACAATCAAGTAGATGAGTTTGGAACCCAAGTCTGATTGGGCTCCAGAGAATATGGAATAGAAGTAAAGCAAGACAGCAGACTTTTTGGTATCCACATTTGTTTGAAAGGATTCTGTTCAGTGGATCCTTCATATTTCTTTCTATTGTTGTTCCTTTTCTTTTTGTTATTTTTCTTCTTATTTACACCAGCATGATTATTGACAGTGTTGTTTCTTTGCTAGTGCCTTGGCCAGGGTGTGTTCACGAAGTTTTTGCCATAGTAGTTCCTGGGCTGACTGAAATAATGCATATTTCTAGGTGACCAGTTTCCATAACCACTAACCCAATTTCTAGTGTAAGGTATATGATATTGTGTAGCCTGATATGCAAGACCTGCAAACCTTCCCGGAGTTCTAGTCCAACCTGACCTATTGAAATAGGTTGGCTGTGCATTGTAGTGAGTCTGAGCTCTGGGTTGATAGAAATAATTGGGTTGACTCCTGGCAGCATTCTGTCTCCCCTGTACTTTGGACCCTGCTGACCTATTCATGGGTGTGTATTGGGTCTTCTTCAGATGTGATGGTGATGATGGAGACTTTGTGGCCTTGACATGGGGTTTATATGACTATTTAGGTTGACCCCTAACCTGTGATTGAGCCTTGGGATTTTGCTTGGATGTGCTGGCTCTACTTGGCTCATTAACCTTTTGTTTGCCCTTTTCCTCAGCACTGGGCCTTTTCAGATTAGCAGTTTTGTTCATTGAAATGGTTGAGTTCATGCTAATTAGAGGTCCCTTTTCTTTTTGAGCAACAAATGAAATCGTTTTCATCCCAAATGTTTTTGTTGCACTAGAATTAAATCCTAGGCCCTCTTTTCTAAAATTAGCCTTTGACCCTAACAAAGCATTTAAATTCTCTGTACCTTGGGTCATTTTCTCAATGGTCTTAAGCTTGTCCTCATTGTCCTTTTGAATATCTTCAACAGATTTCTTAAGTTCAGAATTTACAATTTGGACAGCTTCATATTTCTCATTCACCAGCTTCATCTCACTCTCATATTTTTGAATTTTCATTTTCCATTCATCAATTTCCTTTTCTAACCTCACATTCTCTTCCCTAGAAGTTTTTAACTCATTCTTGATTTCTTCTGATTCAGAACATGTGAGTTTGAGTTTATTATTTTCAGCTTCAATACATGCAATTTTATCAGACAATGAGGTATCATTTTGCATGGAATTGATTTTTCTTTTTAAATGCCTATTTTCCCTTCTAATATCATCTGCTTGATCAGCTAGTTTATGATAGGCATCTATCCATTCAACGATAGTAAGATTATTAAATGGAGAAGTTACCTCATCTAAATCTTCCTCTCTGTCTTCAGAGCTAGTTGCCATGAGACAGATGGGTTTTTCAGCTTCAACTTCACTGTCTGAAGTATTGCTGAGACAACCTTCATCCTCATCGCTCCATGTGCTGATCATGGCTCTTCCTTTCATGTTCTTTCTGTTTGATTTGTCCTTGTGCTTATGGTTCTCCGGACAGTCAGCTTTCAGATGGCCAGAATTCCTGCATTGGTAACACAAGTAAGTTCCATATTGATTTGCAGGTTTAGATTTATACCTTGTGTCCTGTCGGCCGTCACTATGGTTCCTTCGGTTGAATTGTCCTCCTTCTCTCCTGAGGAACCGCCTGAACTCTTTAGTCATCATAGCCATCTCAGTATGAGTTATGTCTTGTTCATTCAAGCTCTCCTCGGATGATGATCTGCTAGAGTTGGATCGGTTTGATTTGTTGGATTTGCTAGCACCAGCCTTCAGTGCGATCGGTTTTCTCTTCTCTTCAGCTTCATCTACCTTCGGCAGATTCATCTCATATGCCATTAGAGATCTAATTAGCTCATCTGCCCTTGTATTGTGCAGATCTCTTGACTCTTCCATGACGATGGCCTTGGTGTGCCAAATTGAAGTCAAGGATCGCAAGATCTTCCTGACTATATCATACTCAGAATACTTCTTCCCGAATCCTCTGAGGCCATTAGTAATAGTTGTCAATCTAGCATACATCTCCTTGATGGTCTCGTTGGGTTTCATCTTGAAGGCTTCATATTCAGACACAAGTAAATTGGCCTTCGTCTCTCTAACCTGAGAAGTCCCTTCATGAATTGCTTCCAGTGCATCCCACATCTCCTTAGCTGAATTGTAGGCTGATACTCGAGAAAATTCAGTGGGATGCAGAGAACATTGGACTGCGTTGATTGCACTCTAGTTGAGCGTGGACCTTCTGATTTCCTCCTTGGTCCAGACTTCCTCATTCGGGGACAGCTCATAAGGTCCCTTGCTAACTACCTTCCAAAGCTCGTAATCATTAGCCCTCAAAAAGACCTGCATACGGTTATTCCAGTATGCGTAGTTGGATCCATCAAAGTACGAGGGCTTTGTAGTTGAGTGACCTTCAGCAATCATCCCTCAAGCATCCATCTTGCCTTTCCTCTTCGGACGATGAGTCCCTGTAGAAGAGTTAGGCTCTGATACCAAGTGTTGGAGTTGGATGGACGCAGTCTATCTCCAAGAAGTATGGATCTAGAGGGGGGTGAATAGATCTACAGCCTAATTTAAAACCAGTTGTAGGTTCAAATGCGGAATAAAGGCAGATCTACTAAAACACTAAGTCGAGTGTCTAAACTTAGCAACAACACACGTGATCTGTGAAGATAATCAAGAGATTCAGTAAGAACAAACTCACAAACACAATGCACACAAGATTTTAGGTGGTTCGGTCAATGACCTACATCCACCCCACACTCAACCGAGTATGGCTTACTGCTGCGCAACACAGCTTGCGTCCGCTGGGCAATACAGCTTGGCCTACAAACCGCTGAGCAACACAGCTTGCTGTCCAGTGGAATCCTCCACTGCCCGCTGAGCAACACAGCTTGCTGTCCAGAGGATACACCACTGCAAACCGTTGGGGAAGTACAGCTTAACCCGTCCGAGACCAAGTCTCGCCAGCTGAGGATTACAGCTTTACCTGTCCAGTGGAAACCTCCACTGCATCCGCTGAGCTACACAGCTTGCTGTCCAGAGGCAGCACCTCTGTAAACCGCTGACAAACAGCTTGAAGAAATGTATAAAGGAAAATGAAAATAGAATGAAACAGCAATTGGAAAGCTGTAAATGAAGAACACAATATAGCTCTCAACAGAGCAGATTGGCCTGGATTTGATCCATGGTCCAAATCTTCAGACTTCACTCTTCTTCTCTCAATCTCACTGTCTCTCTTTCTTTCTCTTCTTCTTCTCTTCACACTCTTCTCGAGCTCTCTGCCTCTCTTCTTCTCCTTCTGCTCTTCTTCTTTCTCTTTTCTTTTTCTATCTGGATCGTGGCTCTCTGTATGAGCTTTTCTTCTCGCCAACTCGATCTACCTTCTTCTGTGGAAGGAGACCTCCTTTTATAACAGCAGCTAGTAGGAGGGCAACACTGGGCGCGTGTGGCTTCCACATTTCCCGCCCAGAACTTTTGGCCACGTGTCAGCTTTCTGTCAGTCCTTCAACCTCGGATCACGTGCCCTCCTTAAGCTTTACGATCAAAGCACCTGTTAAACAGAGTATCGGATAAGTCATCAGTTTAAAGAACAACTCTGTATAGACTTATCAGAAGAACTTCGTTGTATAGACTTGACCAAAAACCTGAGACACTAACGAAGACACTGGACTGACACTAACTCGAAGACGAAAGACAAAACTGACACGAAGTGTGGTCACAGGGTGAGACAGACACGGGGTCTAGGAAAGACAACACGAGGACACAATACGGAAATGACACAAAGACAACTCGATGATACAAACACTGAAACAACAGAAACCGATAGGAAGTGTGGTTTCAACATACGAGAGACACGAAGTCTAGGAAACACGACACGAAGACATGAGAGGGAAAACGACACGAAGTCATGAGAGGAAAAAATGACACGAAGTCATGAGAAGGAAAACGACACGAAGTCATGAGAGGAAAAACGACACGAAGTCATGAGAACAGCACGAGGTGAAAATGACACGGGCTGACCACGACACGAAGATAGAAACAGAAATTGACACGGGTTGAAAACAACACGAAGACGAAAATCGAAATTGACACGGGTTGAAAACAACACGAAGATGAAAACTGAAATCGACACGGAGTGTGGTCAAAGCGAGAAAGACACGAAGTCTAAAGCGAAAAACCAACACGAAGTATACCTCATACAAGTTTTCCTGTCAAGCATGGAAATCAACACGAAGTGTTGTGAACATGAACAGCACGAAGATGAAAGGAACAGTGCAATGTATAGACTTTAAGTCCAATGCAAAAGGTTGTACAGACTTCATGAACAGTGCATGATTGTACTGGACGATGTATACACTTAGCCTATGCAGACCAATGTACAGACTTTGGCGAAGCAAAAGGCTGTATAGACTTGGAGACCCAAAGCCATTGTATAGACTTTGCCTAAGACAATGCATGAACTGACATTGTATATACTTAGCCAATGCAGACCAGTCCGATGTATAGACTTTAAAGAAAATGCATGCTACAGTGCAATGTCTAGACTTGCTATATGCACGAGACGCTGTCTGCTGTCTAGACTTGTGATGCCTTCGCCAAATGCATACTACAGTCCAATGTATAGACTTAGACGAATGATGCATGAGACGCTCAATGTATCGACTTTGAGCTTGCTATGCAGTGTATAGACTTAGAGCATAAACCCCACGATGCAATGTATAGACTATGCACATACCAGAAGTCTAACACAAACAATATATCAGTCATACACGTGCATTCTCCAGATGATATACAAATCACAATCATGTTGCTATCATCAAAACACGATGTCATCAAAACACTCATGTGTTGCCATCATCAAAACACAACAGCATTGCTATCATCAACTCATCAAATCATCATAGCACATGTCATCAAATCATCATAGCACATGCTTGTGCCTAGGGGGCACAACATCAGCTTCTTGCTTCAACTATTATCAGCCATTTTCACTCATCCTATCCATAGGTATCTGTTGAATTGGCTGCTCCTTAAAATGATTCAGCCTTCCCTGAAAATTCAGAAAGACTTCTCTGTGCATATCCTGATCATAAATCTGAAAACAACTTAAAGAGGAATCTTCTATTATATAGGACTATGAATGTCTAATACTTTCAGCTGGTTGAAGTTTCATGTATGTCTTGTGTTTGTTTATGAACACATCTTGAAAATATCTGAGTTAGTCTTAATAAACTTTAACCAACATTTTCACGTTGTGTCTTTTAAACTCTTCTGAATTCTGAAAATTCTGAAATCATGATATTCCTTGATTGACATGTATGAAATTAGTATTGTTTTTAAACATCTGAGAATCTGGAACATGTCTAAGGGTAAATCTTGTCAGAGCAATGACTTTGGTCACTGAGAAACCATGTCCAAAGGACTGTGTCATGAGGTGTCATAGTTAACTCTGCTTCAGAAGATTGATAATCTTGCAGAGCAATGGCATGCACACTGAGAAATACATCTCACTCATCAAAGAAATGATTTGTAGTGTGTCATGAAGTGTAAATGCTATCTCTGTTCTTATGAAGCATGATAGTTAGTCCTTCCAAGTGCTTAGGGATACTAGCGTCTAAACAACGTGTATCCTCTAGTTACAAGGGTGTACTAAACTCAAGTGCTCATGAAGATTGATATGAAAATTGTTGCTGATCTAGTGTATCATTTGAAAAGGTGCGCAAAAGAAATATTCTATTGGAACCCTTGACAGAAACAAATATTGTCTTATGTGTTTAACTTCAATACTATTGATTGCACCTCTTAAAGGAATCTTTGAAATTGAGTGAGTAAGAAAGAAGAAGGTTAAACAAGGCTTTCAATATGAAAGTAAGCTTCACTTTTATTAAAATTGATTTCAGATATGAGTACAGAAAGCTTATGAACAAGCCTTGCATACATCATATACTAATCTGACTTGTCAATGAAGATCATTCATAAATCTCTATAATAGAAGAGTCTGAAATACCTGTTCAATCAGATTTATGAAATTGATATCACATTGAAAACCTTTCTCATTCATTCTGAATGCTTACTTTCTCACATTGGACTCCATTATTTCAGACCTAACTGTTGACTTCTTTAAGTCATGTGCTTCATTCCAATCACTGTCCATCTAAGGGGGAGAATTTTTGCTTGTCCCTGTGGTTCAATGATCATTCCATTCTTTTCGATGTTGTCAAAGGGGGAGAATTTTTGTGAGTCATCATTTGCATCAAATCATCACTTGCATCAAATGGTGTTTTACATGCTCATTTCTTGACTGAGCTATTCTGTGGTGCATGTTCATGAACTATCATATGGTATTTCATAATCATCATGATGATTCTATTACAATGACTCATAATATTACCATCATCAAAAAGGGGGAGATTGTTGTGTCCCCTGTGATTCTGGGGTTTTGATGATGACAATTTTATATCTCATTATGTTTACATGTACATCCTTGATGACATAATCCTGATGTATTATGAGAAACTGTCAGAACATGTTTAAAGATGACTCACAGGTCATGAAGTCAACTCAAGTCAAAAGTCAACCAGTGACAGGTAAGATCAGTGCACAGTCAGATCAGGTAATGCTCTATCTACTCTCAAATCTTTAAGGTCTATGCTTCATTTGCTTTAAGTGTTCGTCTGTCATATGACCTCGGTGCATTAACAGTAGCTGCATGCCATAGCACGATTGCATTGAGCAAATAGTCTGTGCATTGTGCGTTCATGCTTAACTCCAGACTTAGCAAGTCTGTACAACATCTGCATATTGCACGCAAAGTCTGTACAGCCAGTGCATCTCTTGATTTCAAGTCTACACATTGTTACATGCAGAGTCTGTACATTCATTTGGCATGTCAGTGCATCCATTTGTAATGTATATACCTTGCTATCTGCATTTGTGCACTCCTTCGCTCTAAGTCTATACATTGCTTCATGCATTGCACGAAGTCTGCACATTGTGTGTTGCTGTGCTCATACATCATTTTAGTAAGTCTGCACAATGGTGCACGTTGAGTCTACAATGGTGCACGTTGAGTCTGCACATTCATTTGGCATGTTAGTGCATCCAATTGTAATGTTCATACCTTGCTTTGATGCACTCTACACTACACACACTAAGTCCATACATTTGTTGACGGCACGACTGTGCATCCACTTTCAATGTACATACTTCACTGCATGCACACTGCATTACACACGTTCAAAGTTTGTACATGCCATAGCCTTGCATACGTGAAATCTGTACATGCTTTAGCTTTACATTCACAAAGTCTGTACATGCCATAGTCTTGCATCGTTCAAAACAAAGTATGTGCATTGCACATAGTCGGTGCATACCTTACACAAACATACAAGTCCGTGCAGACTACAGCTATAAGTCTATACATTGCATATGTTTGTGCATCACTCAAGGTCCATACACTGCATGAACGCACACACAAGTCTATACATCCGTTTGCCTTGCTTCATGCACAAAGTCTATACATCCATAGCAAGTCTGCACATTGGTTGTCGCATGCAAGCAAAGTCTGTACAACGGTCAGTCTCACTCAGCGTCTCATGCTATCAAGTCTATACATTGTCTAGCACACACACGTTCAAAGTCTGTACATCCGACCGTCTCATTCAGCGTCTCATGCTATCAAGTCTATACACTGTCTGCCCTGCACGCATTGCAAGTCTATACACTGTCTCCCCTGCACGCACTTCAAGTCTGTACATTCTCTAGGTTGCAAGTCTATACATTGTCTGCCATGCACACACAAGTCCATACATTGCATTTGGGCATCAAAGTCTATACACGCTATCAAAGTCTGTACAGCCTTTATGTTGCACAAACACAAGTCTATACACTGTCTCATGCATACATAAGTCTGTACAATTTGTGTGGCTTGTTCATGCATGTGCTGTGTTGTCAGTGGGTTAGCCAAGCAAGTCTATACAGACTTGTTTCATGTGTTAGTTAAGCAACTCTATACATTCATCGCATTGGTTCTTAAGTGCTTCGTTGCAGTCTATATAAAGTTGCATAGTGAAGTCTGTACAAGTTTTCAGTCTTAAGTTGATAATTCCTTCTGACTATTTGACAGGTGAATGGTTTGTGGATAAAGGGGAAAACGATTGGCACGTGATCCTAGGAAAAGAAACTTCTATTCCCTGACATGTGGACCAGTGGAATTTCAGTAGACTGCTGCTGCTTGACCTACACGAAGGCCCTGTTCCTATAAAGAGCCTCTTTACCCCTTCGATGGCTGAAGCTGGTACTAGAGGAAAGGTCCCCAGAAGAAAAAGAGAAGGTTAGCCAGCCGAAGAAGAAGAAGAACAGAGAAAGAGATTGAGAGAAGAAAAGAGAGAACAACGTAAGAGAAAGAGAAGCAGAGAGAAGAAGAACAGAGAAAGAGATTGAGAGAAGAAAAGAGAGAACATCGTTAGAGAAAGAGTAGCAGAGAGAAGAAGAACAGTGAAAGAGATTGAGAGAAGAAAAGAGAGAACAGCGTGAGAGAAAGAGAGTGCAGAGTGAAGAAGTAGCTGAAGCACATTGAAGATCGGTTTCAAGATTGGCCTCGTGGATCAAATCCAGAGCCATCAAACTCATCGGAGCTATACTCTGATTAGTTTTTCTTTTGTCCTTTTATTTGTTCTTTTTCATATCCTTAGTGCTTTCCGTTTCCATTGTTGGGATCGGGGTTCCTCCTATGGATTCAGGGGAAGAGAGACCTTGGTCTCTAGCTGCTAGTGATTGGGTGTCACTTGTTTCCCTTTTGTTTGGAGGAAGGGAGGCTTTTCCTCCGGTTGGCAAGTGACTGGGTGTCACTTGTGTTTTCCCTCTGTTTGGAGGAAGGGAGGTTTTCCTCCGGTTGGCAAGTGATTGGGTGTCACTTGTGTTTTCCCTCTGGTTTAGAGGAAGGGAGTCTCGCCCTCCGGTTCTGGTCTTGTGGGTAGCAAGTCCAGGTGTCAAGCTTCTGTGGGTTGCAGAGCTTGGTTTAAGGGATTTGTTTCCCTTGGTTTGTCAAGCTGTTAGGCAGCGTCTGTTGCAGACTGAGTCTGTGGTTCTAGCTTTTGCTAGTGGAAGCCTCACTCCGGCTTGGAGTGAGGGGTGGACGTAGGTCTGTGGATCGAACCACCTAAAAAATCATCTGTGCAGTGGTTGTTTGCTTTCCTTTGCTTCCGCTAGATGAATGTATAGGCGCGCTATACATGTTTGCTCTTTGGTTCAAAAGAGTTTTTGATTAAGTCTTAATTGAGTGAAATTTTTAAGGGTGGGATTCATTCACCCCCCTCTGAATCCATCGCACCTGCCCCAACAGGGTGAGAATAGCGGTCTTCTCCACGACCGCGAGTGTATGGTTAGCGGCCTAACAAAGGACCGCAAGGGACAGGAGATGGAGAAAATTGTGAACTTCGAAGCCTGGGGAATTAGACTTGTATTTGCACACACTTAAAATAAGAAATAAGTTAGATATGTTCTTAGGCTCAACCCCTTGCCTGCAGCAAGTTAGAGAATGACCAATTCTTGATATTTGGTCAAGGGGAGGAGCCTTATTAAATAGACGAAAAATGCAATGAATTTGAATGCAAATGCATGCTATGCAATGAGGATGGTATTTTTGGGATTTTAGAAATATTTGATTTTTGTGGGTTTTAAAATATCTAATTTTTTTATTTTAAATTATTTGATTTTTTTTGTATTTTGAATCTCCTAACATTGGCGTACTTTTGAAGTGACAACCCTTGGCCAGGACCAATCTGTATGGCGGTGCTTCTACCGAGGCCATACCCAGGGTACTGTCTGATCATAAAAGAAAATTAGAATGCAGAGGTAAGCTTAGGCCAGGTGTAGAGATTTTTTTAGAGCTTGAGTCCTTCCCATGACAACCCATTTAGAGATTCAGTCTGTTGCGCTGGGGCTTTGTGTCCGTCATCGAACCTTTATCCACCCTAGGCACGCATACGACCGGGCTCATAACGTCCCGCGGGGAAACTGTACTGCCACTCTTGCCATACCTAGTTTTATATATTTGGAGCTTTGGACTTCGAGATATGGACTTTTGAAATAGATCTTGTTTTTTTGCCATGACTGTTGCTCCTTCTTTTTCTTTTTTTTTGATGTATTGCTCTTTCTTGTGGAATCAGGTCATAACGGACTGCCCCTATTTGAGATCTCCTCTCATCAGGGTATCTAGATTAGTCATCTCCCCCTTATTCGCCTCTTGCCCCTAGATTCAGCCGAGGAGAGAAACAGACAGGGACCTTGACTTCCCCCCAAGCATGGCCAAGGAGAAACGGTATTTATATAACTGGGGAACTCGACCAGGGACGTCGTGAAGTGTGTGATTTGCCAAACTCGGGGTCCTCCTTCGTGATCAAGGAAAGGGACAGCTTGTTACCGGAGCTTTCATTAGCCTGACTCTAAGGATAAAGGCGCTTGAGATACAACCCATTCCAAGCGTGAGACAGCTCCTCACCTTCGGCGTTGACTAATCGATATGCGTTCTCTGGATAAGCATCTCTAACGACAAATGGACCTTCCCAGTTAGGTTGTAATTTAGACCTAGGACCTCCGGACCTAATAAATTTTTGTTTCAAAACCATGTCTCCTATTTAGAATTTATGCTCGATTACCTTCTTTTGAAAATAACGCGAAACTCTCTTTTGATAAACGGACACGTGATCGGCCGCATTCATCCTCTTCTTATCCAAGAGTTCTAACTGGATGAGCAACGTCTCTCGACGTTCGTCGAGATTAAGTTCCTTATCGAGCTATACCCTTAGGGAAGGGATTAAGATCTCATATGGGAGCGCCGCCTCCATCCCGTAGGTGAGAGCATAGGGGGTTTGCCCCGTAGGAGTACGGACGGAGGTACGGTAAGCCCATAGAGCTTCCACTAATCGTTCAGGCCAATCAGAAAATTTGTGAGATTCACATGTTTTCTTTATGATTTTGAGAAGGGTTTTATTAGTAACTTCAGCTTGACCATTGCCTTGAGGATAATATGGAGATGAATGATGCAATGTAATATTGAACTTCTTATAAAGGTCATGCCTGGAGCTCTTAAGAGATGAACTAGGGTCCATTGTCGGTGATGATGCTGCTTGGCACTCTGAACCGCGAGATAATATTTCTCATGATGAAGCGACACACCGTGGTGGCTTTGATCTCCGCGTACACCTCCGCTTCGGCCCACTTGGTGAAGTACTCAGTGGCGGTAAGGATGAATGATTTTTGCTTGGTCTGAGAATTGGGATCACCGAGCGGGCCAATAATGTCGAAAGCCCAGATGGAGAATGGCCAAGGAGCAGAAAGAGGATGAAGAGATGAAGCTGGATCATTGATTTTATCAGCGTGGAGTTGACATTTAAGACACCTCCTGACATAGAGGGAGCAATCTTCCTCTAGAGTGGACCAATAATAACCCTGCCTAAGGATCTTCTTCGCTAGAGCCTAGCTATTAACATGACCTCCACACTCACTAGAATGGGCTGCTTCGGCCACTTTCCAAGCTTCATCATCATCTAGGCAACTCATGAGCATTCCATTGAGAGCGCACCTGTATAATTCTCCAGCAATGATAGTGTACCTCGAAGCGGCTCTTCTAATAGCCTTACGCTGCTCGGCACTTGCCCCTTCTGGGAACGATCTATCTTTGCAATACAGCTCGATTTCATGATACCATGGTAATTCTTCTTCCTCCAAGATCTCTTCTGATTCTGTTAAAGACACTTCCTTCAAATCTTCCTTCTCAGCCCTAGCCTCTACAGTCTTCCTAAGGTTGGCGAACCAAGGATCCTAAAGAGAGGGAGCGTCTAATCTCTGAATGACGATAGTCTCAGTACTCCGACTGAGAGGGAAAGATAGGGAGGAAGCGAGTGACGCCAACGCATCGGCGAGGATATTCTGAGATCGAGGAGTATGAATGTAGATCAATTTACGGAATTGCCTAGCCAAGAGAGTGACCAAATCCTGATATGGCTTGAGCTTCAGGTCACAAGTGTGGTAAGTGGACAGAACTTTCCACAGAACGAGCTAAGAGTCTCCTATGATGTTTAAATAGCACGTGCCTAAGAGGTAGGCGTGTTTCAATCCGGCCAGGAGAGTCTCATACTCGGCGATATTGTTGGTAGCAGGAAAATGGAGCTGATAAGCGAAAGGAATCGTCACCCCTTCCGGAGTGAGGATAACAACACCTATCCCTCGGCCTTGGGAATTGAGTGCACCGTCGAAGTGCAAAGACCAAAAGGGATGATGGGTAAGAACAGAGAGATGCTCATCAGGGAAATCATCCTGAATAGAGTCTGTGCAGGGGATAGGAAGATGGGCAAGATGCTCAGTGATGGCATATCCTTTAATTATCTTCTGAACGATGAATGTAATATCGAACTGAGAGAAGAAGCTCTGCTAGTGAGCTAACCTACTCGAAATGACAGGCTTTTCTAAGAGATAGCGGATCGGGTCCATTTTAGAGATTAGCCTAACCGGGTGGGCTAACAAATAGTGTTTTAGTTTCTGAGCTATTCACACTAAGGCGGCACAAGTCTTTTCCATGGCAGTGTATTTGATCTCCGCTGGGTTAAATAACCAGGAGAGGTAATAAGATGCCCGCTCTTTGCCTTCATCATCTACTTGTGCTAAGACCGCCCCTAAGGAGTCCTCGATGACAAAAATGTATAGGATTAGGGGTTTCCTAGGGACAGGAGGTTGCAACACCGGGGGATTGGCCAAATATTCCTTAAGGTCCTCATAGGCCTTTTGATAGTCTTGATTCTATTCAAATTTGACCCTTGCCTTTAGCAATTCATAAAATGGTCGGCACCTCTGAGAATGCTGCGATATGAATCTTCTGATGAATTGCAATCGTCCAATCAATCCTCGAAGTTCCATGATATTCTTAGGCGGGGGTATTTTCATCACGGCCTTTGCTTTATTAGGATCAATCTGAATCCCCTGTTTACTAACTATGAAGCCTAGCAACTTCCTTGAAGAGACTCCAAAAACATATTTCTTTGGATTCATTTTTAGTTGGTACTCTCTGGCTCTCTGGAGCACCTTAGCTAGAATGGCGGGGTGTTCTTCTTTAGTCCTCGACTTCATCAAGATATCATCCACGTAGGCTTCTATGTAAACATGCATCATGTCATGGAATATAGCCATCATCTCCCTTTGATAAGTGGCGTCGGTGTTCTTCAAACCGAACGGCATAACCACATAGCAATATGTACCCCAGGGCGTGGTGAAGGAGGTCTTCTCTTGATCTTCAAGAGCAAGACAAATTTGGTTGTATCCTGAGTAGCCATCCATGAATGACAATGCTTCGTACCCGGCGGTATTATCCACCAAGACATCTATATGAGGCAGTAGGAAATCATCTTTGGGACATGTTTTGTTAATATCCCTGAAATCAATGCAAATGCTCACCTTTCCATCCTTCTTGATGACAGGACTATATTTGCCACCCATTGAGGATATAAGACAACTATGATAAACTTGGCCTTGTACAATTTATCGACCTCTTCCTTAATCCCTAAGGTCATGTGGGGGTGAAACCTTCTTGATCTTTGTTTCACGGGTGTTACCCCTGGTTTAAGTTCGAGTCGATGTTCCACTAAAGAGGGGTCAAGACCCGACATGTCCTCGTAAGACCAGGCAAAATAATCGCTATACTCCCTTAGAACCTTGATTAGATCTTCTTCTACTTCTGGAGGGAGATTAGCAGCAATAATAATGGGCATGGGGTCCTCGTTAGTTTGCAGATTTATTTCCTTCGTAGGTTCATCCACCGCCGATGATGGTTCGACGAATCTTTGTAATCCTTATGCATACAGATCGGCGGTGTCATCTATGTCGCTATCCTCACAATCGACCGGGTCTTTTTCATCCATGATTTCATAAACACCTAGTCCATCATCGCTCCACACCCCATCTTGCTCCTCATCTTCTTCTATCACAATCGTCGTAGCTATGAACTCCGGGCATTTCAGAAGAGCATGACATCGCTGAGCTAGATCCTGTAAGAACCTATCAGGAATAGATTTAGAATGACACGCAAGCGGGCGCAGCTCAGGTGAGGAAGGGTTGGACGACCTAGAACAAGACCCTACTTCTCTAGACCTAACAGACTCTACTTCCCTAGACTCGACGGACCCTACGTCTAACCTAGGAGAAAGAAAATCTAATGGGAAGGAGGCAACATGGGCCTCATGCCCCTGGGAGGAGGATGGAGAAAAGATAGCGCAATCTTCCACTGGGATCTCCATTTCAAATTTGGCATTTTTTTTGGAGGGGATCAATGGAGATCATGCAACAAGAGGGAGAGGAAGGTGGAGGAGGAAGCCTAAGGGGATACTTAGAGGGACAGAAGATATCGAGAAAAGGATCAGAGGAGGAGAAGAATGGAGTAGACAGATTAATCGAAGGATAGCAAGTACATGTCCTGACGATGAGGAAATCAATGGGGATTTGAAATAGCAACAGATCAATCATAATGAGAGGTGAACGGGGTAAAGAGTCTAGCTCCTAGAAGAGAGACATAAGACGGGAGGGAGACCAAGTAAAGACGATGGGTGAGCTCCCCCTTCCCCGTGGACGGTAAGCTGGCTTCTTCGGCTGATAACATACAAGCCGTACCTCCTGATCTTCCTGGCGACTTTCTTCTTCATAAAATAACCTTTTAAATGCATGGCTACAATCAATCATATCATCAACAAGCCCTTTGGTCAACAATGGTGGACCGGCAAATATATGAGCTACTTTCTTAGGCTGACTCGGCTATGCTTTTAACGTGCCGGGCTGGAGAGGGCCTTTGATAAAATGCTGGCGATAGTCACAGGTCAAGGGCCCAGAATCGCCCAAGATTGAGAATGAAGACTCTCGATAGCCGAGGCTCCTCCTATTCATCTTTTTTCCTTTGGGGACCGACTTGGTCCGCCCTTGTAGTTGTGCGCCGAGGCCTCTCCCGGGTGATAGCCTAATTTCAATATGATAGACCAGCCCTTTGAATATCTGATCTTGGGCTTATCAATTCACTACTGCAGCGACGGGCTTGTGTGGTGCATATGCCCATGGAAAGTTCAAATCTAGCACTGAAATAATAGGTCGATTGCTAGGCCATAGTGTTGGTAAGATCTTGTCGGAAACGACCTTCACAGACTGGATCGTGGACATGCTTTTCACCTTGACCACCCTCCCTTGGAAAGGGAATTTGAGACATTAGTGGGCAGTAGATGGTACGACATTGAGCTTGTCGATCCATGGATGACCCAAAATAGCCTTGAACATAGGGTCGATGTCCAGCACATAAAATTCAATCGGCATAGTGAGAGTGATGAGGGCATCTCACGACACTCCCTCTAGCTTTGGTCATCTACACACTCTTGATATGGATTGATCATGGTCTCCACTTGTTATCTTCATTTTCCCAAGTTCATTTTATGTATTTTCCTTTTATTGAGTCCTATCTTATGTATTTTCCTTTATTGAGTCATGTGGTTCTAGTCCATTTCCCTTATTTTGCTTAATTGGGCCTTATTTCTTAGTTATGGGCCCATAGGATTGAGTCTAGGTTATGCTTGGTCTTTTGTCCTATTGTCAGGGACATTTTGGTCATGTAAAGAGTGGTTGCCTATATATAGGCCCCATCTCTCCACTTGTACTCACTTTGGATGAATATTGAAAAAACCACTTCCTTTTACCTCTTAAATCTCTCTCTCTTACTCTCTTTCCCTCACTCTCTCTCTCACTCTCTCTCTCTCCCAAGGGGAGTTCGACCATCCCTCTCTCTCCTCTTTCCCCCTCACTTACTCCAACCCCCAACCACCTCCACTACCTCACCCACTTCCATTAAGGCCCTCCTCTTCCCCATAACCCCTCATTTACTCCCCCTCCTTGTCCCAAAGCAACTCTTCCACCTCCCAACACAATCCCCCCACTTCCCCACACAAATCCCACCCCTCCCAAGGCCAAATTTCGAATTTGAACCTTCCCTCCACTACCTAGGCTGCCCCATACCCCTCCCCCTCAAGCCAAGTTCGCCCCCACCTTCTCCCTCCCACACCCTCTCTCTTGTGCACACCCACCTCTCCACCTCCACCTCCAGCAGCTTCAGCCCCCTCTCCATCCATCCCTTCCCCACTAGGACCCCTTGGGAGCCCTAACCACATCCCTCCCCCTCCCCAAACCCTCAGCCAACACCCCTAGCTGTGCTACTCCCCTTACCCCTCCCCTTGTTCTTGCAAAGATTGAAGCTTCAAGTAGCAGGTCGCAGGCAGCAGAAGGAGGCTCTGAAGTCGTGTCTTCCCCGGCCTCTCCCTGCTCCTCCTGGTGTCAATGCCTACATCTCTGGAAAGGTCTTCCAGAGAGCTTTCAAGGCGAGGTGGTTTCGTCAGCATCCGAGCTCGGTGCTGTCCGCAATCACCATTCTTCTCAGACTGTGCAGAACTTCTCAGACCAGAAGCCAGAGTGGCAGAGAAGGCTCTCCCACGATGAACCTTGAAGGAGTCAGCCTTCAGGGTCTTCTATAAAGTTCTTCCTCCCCCTGTCAGCGTCCAGGAACAGAAGGCGGAATCCCGTTCGGCATCTGACAACCAGAGATACCAATTTTCTACCACAACCACGCCGGTCTGCCTCCTCAGAGTCTGCCCCGACCACCGTCCACTTCTCTGGACACCCAGCTCATCTCCGACATCAGAAGACTTCCCCGTTTGTTTTGCTGCAAAGTAGACTCGTATACGATTCCAACGAGTCCAGCAGTGCCAGATTTGGAGCTCAGGAGCGACCGTGCCCGCTTCTGCAACCTGCTGTTTCAGACTGAGCTCGGCCAGAGATCAGAGCTGCATCCATCTTCCAGTCGCCGGAGCAGTCAGCCCCCAGATCATAACGTCGTCCAAAAATTCAAGCCGCACCCCTCTCCGGTTAGCAATCTTTTGGCGCAAGTCTCATCAGATTCTGAGCTCGGTGGATTTATTGGCTTCATCAACATTGACTCCCTATCCAGAATTATAGAAGCTAGACAGAATCGGCGAAGCTCGGAAACTCGGTTTCCTTTGCATCTCTCCCCACCCCGCTTGGCCGGCTGAAGGCCCCTCCCTGCGTGGAGGTAGTTTTGAATGTATTAAGCATAACCCCCACCCCAAGATCACCCCTCCTGCGTGAGGAGTAGTGCTGTACCGTTTGCAATTTCAGGTCAAGCTACATCGCCGCGGCGATCGGGTGCATACCCTCGCCTCCCGGCGCGCCCTCGTCTCCGATCGGGATCGGTGTCTTCACACCGATCAGGTGAACTTCTGATACTATCCTTAGTAGCCTTATTCCTGCTAGTTTAGTACTGCTTTGATTGCTTGTCGGCGGTGAGAAGAGGGCTCGAACTTGCATGCTAGTTTGTTAGTGTCCACCGCGGACCGTGAGTGAGTGCCACCAAGCCCCCGCCTTGCGGGCCAGCCGCCCACAAAGTTGGGTATCCTAGACTCATTTGGGGTCAGCCCTAGCATTGTAAGTCCATTAGAACAATTGGGTCCCGCCCCGGACCTTCATCATTATCTCTCGGACCCACCGGGTGAACGTGTGAATCGGGTGAGCAAAAATCGTCATTGTGAGAATCATTGAGCGCTTGTATGCTTGCGGGTCTAAGTCCTAGGGTTATCTCATCATATTTAGTGGTCTTTGGGCTGTGCCACATCAAGTGGTATCAGAGCGGTCATAGGCTTGTCCTTACAAGTCTAGTCTTGGGTCACACTAAGTCTTTCTTAGGTGCATTCGCACACCCTTGCATAGCCCACCCAACCTTGCATGACCACCCGTAGTGGAACTCATTATCAAGGCAATCCATCTTCTTCCAATAACACCATGAATCCCAATCCCCAAGGAAATCCCCCTCACAATGAGCATGAGCTTCCCGACCAAATGAGGTTTCTTGTGGACTACATGACCGAAATTATGGGAAGGCTTGACGGTATTACGGCCCGGCTTGAACAACTTGAGGAAAATAGACCTATTCCAAGGGAAGGAGATAGGAGAGATCCCCCTCCACATGTGGAGCCAGCCATAGGAGGACTCAACCTTGACCCCCCTCCCGAACCGGAAAGGGACCCACCCCCTAGAAGGAATGAGAGGCCTCCCCGGGACAACCCGGATGACCAACTAATGAGACTTGTGAAAGTCGATGCTCCCACTTTTGATGGATCTCATCATCCGAGCATCTACTTAGATTGGGAGGCAGCCATTGATCAATATTTTGATTGGTACCCAATGACCGAGGATAGGAAAGTCCGACTTGCAAAGATGCAATTAACCAAACTTGCCAAGACTCATTGGATGAATGTTGAAGCCTTAAGGATAGTTAGGAGGGAAGTTCCAATCACCACATGGGGGGCCATGAAAGACCAACTCAAACTCAAGTATGTCCCACCCTCCTACCATCAAAACCTCCTAGATGAATGGCAAGCCTTGACTCAAGAAGGAAAGACCGTTATGGAATACATTGAAAAGTTTGACTACTACCTCCTTAAGTGTGGAGTCCAAGAGGACCCCTCCGTCACACTCTCCCGCTTTAGGAATGGGCTTCAATTCCATATCAAAAAGGAACTATTCATGCGTCAAGTAACAACTTTAGAGCAAGCCTACCAAGTAGCTCGAGATGCCGAGAAATTCTCTCGGTACACGCGAATGGTTCCCCCTCGGGGAATGGACCCTAGAGCCATGGCACCTCGGGCCAACCCCCCCCCCCCCACCCCAAAGAGGTCTCCTTCCTACACCCATGGGAACTCCTCCCACACGGGTCACCCCTCCTAATGCCAATCCACCATTCCGCCCCGCAAGTGGGCCCCTAAACACAACTCCCAATAGGCCCAATTCGATACCCACTCTCCCTCACACTAAGGTGACCCCAAACCATCAAAGTGGGCAGCAATGCTTTAGGTGTTATGGGTATGGACACTTTGCCAATCAATGCCCCACCAAGGGAGCATCAAACTTACTCATAGAGGAGACCAACCCCCAACCCCAAGCTGAATTTGAAGGAGAGATTGAGGTATATGAACCCTCTCTTGAATGGGAGGAGGAGTATGAGAACCACTACATTGAGAGCAACCAAGAACAACCTCCTCCACCCACCGACTCCCACCTAGGAGTGGTTAGATGCACCCTCACCCAAAACCAAGAGCATGATTGGAGGAGAAACACCATATTCCATACCTACATAAGGATGGAGAGCCATGTTAGGAAGGTCATCTTAGATAATGGAAGTAGTGTGAATGTGGTGTCACCCGACACCGTCAAACTTTTGGGCCTTACCACCTCCCCACATCCCCACCCATATAGGGTAGCATGGATTGATACCACCTCCATACCCGTTAGTGCCCGTTGCCTTGTCCCAATTACATTCCAATCCTATCAAGGCCAAGTGTGGTGTGATATCCTTCCAATGGAAGTTGGGAGTATCCTTTTAGGACGGCCTTGGATCTACGATGTAGATGCCACCTTCTTAGGAAGAACCAACACTTGCATCTTCATTCATGAGGGGAAGAAGATCCAACTCAACCTATCTCCACCCTGCACTCTACCTAAGAAGGCCTCTCCCTCCCTTGAGGGACCCACTACCCATCCCCCCATCCCAACACCAACAAACCCCACCCCATCAAGTCCTAGTCCTAGTAACATCAAAGAGCCTCCTAGGAGCCTACACCTTGTCACTAGGAAAGAGTTTGAGGAAGAAGTCAACCAAGGGGATCAAGTATGTGCCATTGTCATTTGTCTAGGGGAATCCACCCCAACCGATCCACACCCCCTAGAAATTCATCAACTCCTTAAGGACTTCCATGATGTATTTCCCGAGGAGCTTCCTGACAAACTACCACCTATGAGAGATGTGCAACATGCCATCGACCTCGTGCCCGGGGCTACCTTGCCCAACCTCCCACACTACCGACTCAACCCCACCGAGCATGCCGAGCTTCGGAGGCAGATTGAAGAACTCATCAAGAAGGGCTTCCTCCGAATTAGCAAAAGCCCTTGTGCCGTCCCGGCTCTTCTTACACCCAAAAAGGATGGGACTTGGCGCATGTGTGTTGATAGCCGAGCCGTCAACAAGATAACGGTCAAATATAGGTTCCCCATCCCTCGGCTTGATGACATGCTAGACATGCTAGCGGGAGCCACCATCTTCTCCAAAATTGATCTCAAAAGTGGCTACCACCAAGTCCGCATTAGGCCCGGGGACGAGTGGAAAACCGCCTTTAAAACTAAGGACGGTCTCTATGAATGGCTTGTTATGCCTTTCGGCCTTTCTAATGCACCAAGTACCTTCATGCGTCTCATGACCGAGGTCCTCCGGCCCTTCATTGGCATCTTTCTAGTTGTCTACTTTGATGACATCCTCATATATAGCCAATCCAAGGAAGCCCACCTCGATCACCTCAAACAAGTGTGCACCATCCTTAGGAAAGAGAGTCTCTTTGCCAATCCCGGGAAGTGTCATTTCTTGACCAATCAACTAGCCTTCCTAGGATTTATTGTCTCATCCCAAGGAGTATCCATGGACCCCGAAAAGGTCCAAGCTATTCTTGAGTGGCCCGAGCCCAAAACCATTCATGACGCCCGAAGCTTCCATGGGCTAGCCACCTTCTATAGGAGATTCATCCGGGGGTTTAGCACTATCACCACTCCTATCACGGATTGCCTCAAGAAAGGCACATTTGTTTGGACTAGGGCAGCCTCCAAAGCCTTCCTAGAGCTTAAAGAGAAAATGACCCAAGCCCCGGTCCTTTGCCTACCCGACTTTTCAAAGGTCTTTGAGGTCACATGTGATGCTTCCGGGGTAGGGATTGGAGGTATCCTTAGCCAAAAGGGTCACCCGGTAGCCTACTTTAGTGAAAAACTTTGTGAGGCTATGACGAGATACTCCACATATGACAAAGAACTTTATGCCGTGGTTCAATCCCTCCGGCATTGGAGGCACTATCTCCTACCCAAAGAATTTGTGATCTTCTCGGACCATGAGGCTTTGAAATATCTCAACACTCAACAAAAGCTCAATGCCCGCCATGCCCGATGGGTAGAATACATTCAAGCCTACACCTTTATCCTCAAGTATAAGATGGGTAGTGAGAACCGCGCCGCCGATGCACTAAGTAGGCGGGTAGCCTTACTCTCCACCGTCCAAGTGGAGGTAACCGGATTTGAGAGAATCAAAGGGGAATACCCACATTGCCCCGACTTTGGGACTCACTACAACACCCTTTCCACCCAGCCACTCAAGGAGTATAAGGGGTTCATACTTCAAGATGGATACCTGTTCAAAGGGGATAGGCTTTGCATACCTAGGACTTCACTTAGGGACTTCCTAGTTTGGGAGTTACATAGTGGTGGCCTAGCTGGTCACTTTGGGGTCCACAAAACCATAGAGTTGGTTGAGAGGCAATTCCACTGGCCCAGTCTCAAGAAGGATGCGGCCCACATTGTGGGACAATGCCGCATATGTGCATCCGCCAAGCAAGTAAGACAAAACACCGGGCTTTACACACCTCTACCCATAGCCGACCAACCGTGGGAGGATTTGAGCATGGATTTCATTCTTGGCCTACCAAAGACCTTGCGCAAACATGATTCCATCTTTGTAGTGGTTGACAGGTTCTCAAAGATGGCCCACTTTATCCCCTGCTCCAAGACCTCTGATGCCTCTAGGATCGCCCGGTTATTCTTTGATGAGGTAGTCCGACTCCATGGGTTACCTAAGACTATTGTGTCCGATAGAGATGTGAAGTTCACTAGTTATTTTTGGAAGACTCTATGGCACTTGATGGGGACCCTCCTCAAATTCTCCACTGCCTATCATCCTCAAACCGATGGCCAAACTGAGGTAGTCAACCGAAGCCTTGGGAACTTGCTCCGATGCCTTGTAGGGGATCACCCTTGGAATTGGGATCTCCTCTTATCTCAAGCCGAGTTTGCCTACAATGATTCTGTCAATAGGTCCATAGGCAAGAGTCCATTTGAGGTAGTACATAGTTTTAGGCCTAGAAAGCCCTCGGATCTCATTCCCCTTCCCCCACATGCTAGAGTGTCAGTCTCAGCTGAGTCCTTTGCACAGCATATCAAAGAGTTGCATGATGACATCCGCAAGCATATAGGTAAAAGCAATGAGGCTTACAAAAGACGGGCCGATGCTCACCGGCGCCACTGTGAATTCCAAGTGGGGGACCCGGTGATGGTGAGGACGGAGCGGCTCCTTCCCGGGCCTGCCTCCAAGTTGAGGGCACGAGGGTCGGGACCCTTTCGAGTTCTACGACGACTTGGCAGCAATGCTTATGAGCTTGACCTACCAGAGAGCTATGGGGTACACCCTACCTTCAACGTGGCGGACCTGGTACCCTACAAAGGCCCCGCGGTGGAACCCAGTGAGGAGCTTGAGCCTTTACCCCCCCTTACAAGAGACACCCCCGGAGGGACTCCACTTTCTAGCTTAAGGGACCGACAAGAGCAGGTAGAGGCAATACTGGATGAGCAGAGTATCATTACAAGGCACAAGGTGTATCAGCGCTATCTGGTTAGGTGGAAGAACCGTCCCCCGATCGAGGATGCATGGGTGAGTCGGGAGGATTTGATGCGCCTGGACCCCGACATGATGGAGCAGTACGACAGTCAGGCGGACCCATACTCGACAGGGTCGAGTTCTCCCCACCCCGGGGGATTTGATGAGGGCATCTCACGACACTCCCTCTAGCTTTGGTCGTCTACACACTCTTGATATGGATTGATCATGGTCTCCACTTGTTATCTTCATTTTCCCAAGTTCATTTTATGTATTTTCCTTTTATTGAGTCCTATCTTATGTATTTTCCTTTATTGAGTCATGTGGTTCTAGTCCATTTCCCTTATTTTGCTTAATTGGGCCTTATTTCCTTAGTTATGGGCCCATAGGATTGAGTCTAAGTTATGCTTGGTCTTTTGTCCTATTGTCAGGGACATTTTGGTCATGTAAAGAGTGGTTGCCTATATATAGGCCCCATCTCTCCACTTGTACTCACTTTGGATGAATATTGAAAAAACCACTTCCTTTTACCTCTTAAATCTCTCTCTCTTACTCTCTTTCCCTCACTCTCTCTCTCACTCTCTCTCTCTCCCAAGGGGAGTTCGACCCTCCCTCTCTCTCCTCTTTCCCCCTCACTTACTCCAACCCCCAACCACCTCCACTACCTCACCCACTTCCATTAAGGCCCTCCTCTTCCCCATAACCCCTCATTTACTCCCCCTCCTTGTCCCAAAGCAACTCTTCCACCTCCCAACACAATCCCCCCACTTCCCCACACAAATCCCACCCCTCCCAAGGCCAAATTTCGAATTTGAACCTTCCCTCCACTACCTAGGCTGCCCCATACCCCTCCCCCTCAAGCCAAGTTCGCCCCCACCTTCTCCCTCCCACACCCTCTCTCTTGTGCACACCCACCTCTCCACCTCCACCTCCAGCAGCTTCATCCCCCTCTCTGATGAGGACATCACTCGCGATTCCCTATGGCTTGGCACTTCCCTCCCACCCGGGAGCAGCTAGGAGGCCGTCCCTGTTCCGGAGTGGATCTCAGTATCTTTACCTAGGTCACTGTGTGATTTTTCCCTATCATTATCATGTACTTTTGTCTTTTATTTGAGTCTTGTACCTAGGTTTTTTTTAATTAATTGTCCTTAGTTGAGTCACATGAGTCTTTGTGCTTGTTAATGGGCCCTTGCCTCTGGGCTAGGCCCATGGGCGCACCCCCCCTTCCCCTTGGCTTTTGTGTTAGTGTGTGAAGTGTCGAGGACCTATTTGTAAAAGGGATTTCCCTATAAATAGGGCCCCAACCCCTCCTCTTGTGGTTAATGAAGAATTATTGAAAGCTTGCATCCACTTGAGTCTAATTCTCTCTCTCACTCTAATTCTCTCTCTCTAGTTCGAAATTTCCTCTCTCTCCTCACCCCTTGCCACATCACTTGCCACCTAGGCAAGTCTCTTCACCTCCCAAGACCCCATTACTTCACACCATTAATCACTCCATCTCCCCAAGCACCCTTTCCCCTTCCCAAGGCTTCCTTCCCCCTTCCCCAAGCAACCTTCCACCTCCCAAGGGCCCTTTCCCCTCCCCAAGGAGTCTCTTCATCTCCCTAGGTCGACCATACCACCCCCCCTCCTCCCAAGTTCGCCCCTAGCCACCCCATTCCTCCTCCCCTCTTGCTAAGGCCGAACCCCACCTTCCTTCCCCATTGCTGCGTCCACTCTCTCCACCACCCCCCCCCCTCTGCAGACTTCGACCATTCCTCCCCTCCTCATCCCCTACACACCACACAAGAGCCCCACAACTCCACTTGGCCGCACCACACCCACCTTCACTCACCCAAGAAGCCTTCTTCCCCATCATCCTAGTTGCAGCTTCGTGTGCAGGCCGACCTGCAGATCAACCTCCAGTTGCAGCGACGGCCACAGCTCCATCCTTGTGCTGCTGAGGGCGTATCCTACATCCCTGGAAAGAGCTCCACGTCAGCTTCGAAGGCGAGGTGGTTTCACCTCATTCTGAGATCGGAGCTGCTGGCTAGGGCGATTCTCCCACAATCGCGCAGAGAGGACTCCATCCAACACCAGAACCGACAAGAACAGGGTGCCACGATCAACCAAGGCTGAACCAGGCTCGGGTTTCTTCATCAAAGTTCTGCTCCTCTCCGTCCCCTTTCAGGGTCAGGAAACGGATCACCATTTGGACACCGTGGGACAGAGTTACGAATTTTCTCCCTCGCACTATCCAGGTCCGGCCAGAGACCACATTTGCTGCCTCGGTTCAGTCGCCGGTGTCGCCAGTCTCCGGATCTAGAGGCCGTCCAAAAAATTCAGACATCACCAGCATCAAGTCAGGAAACTCCAGGAGGTGGAATCTTCGAAATCGGAGTTCGGACTAGCTCAGGACGGCGGCAACAGCGGCTTCCCATCCAGAATTCCAGCCGGCTGCATCAACTTCCTTAGTTCTCTTCTACCCGTTTCGGCCCATCCTCCCCTCCCCGCTTGGCTGGCTGAAAGCCCCACCCTGTGAGGTGGTAGTGTTTGGGTGTAAAGCTATTAATTCCCCACCCCGAGGCCACCCCTCCTGCGTGAGGAGTAGTGTTGTAATGATATTCTCGCAGGCGTGAAGCTACACCGGCGCAGTGTGCGGGGAACACACTTCCCCGCTCGCCCTCGTCTCCGAGCGAAGTCGGCTTCCTCAAGCCGGCTAGGTAAGCCTCTAAAACTTTGCTCCGTCATTTCTGTTCATTTCATATCCGTTTCATTAGTCCGCTGGTCGGTGAGGAGGAGAGCTCGATCCCGGATCCACCTTTGCCGTGTGGTCACCGTGGTTAGTGAGTGAGTGTCCTAGTGCCCCAAGGCACCCCGGCCGCCCGTGATTGTGGGCCTTCAACCTTTGGGAGGGACGACTTAGCAAGTGCTGGTCCTCTAACCAGCTAGGGGCTAGACCCACTATCTTACTCGGCATCACCGAGTCACCTAGGGAATCGGGTGCGCGCGGTGTTCGGTGTTTTGTGCTTGATCTCTTACTTGTGTGTTCTTGCGAATTAGGTCCAAGGGTCTCATTTCATCTTGCTGCATTTTGTGTCACATCAAGTGGTATCAGAGCAAGTTTTAGACTTGTCTCTACAAGCCTAGGTCCCAGGACAATTGCATTTTCCTCATCAATACCTTGTGCATGTCCACCCGTAGGGGCACCCCATACCGACCCGATCCCACTACCTCCGATCCACCCATGGATCCCAATTTCCAAGGCAACCAAAACGACCCTAGGGGAACTCCCCCAACTCCTATAGAACGGATAGAGGCTGCCATTCTAGCCCTCACGGAGCGAATGAATGGTGTGGTCACTCGATTGGATAGGATTGAGGAAGCTAGGACCCCCCCTAGGAACACTCCCCAAAGGGCCCCACCACTCCGGGTTGAGCATGAAAGGGAGGACTTAGAGAATGACTATTACCCCGAGAATGATAGGCCCCGCCCACATAGAGCTTTGGAGAGGCGACCAAGGGATGACCCGGATGACTACCTACTTAGGATGATCAAAGTTGACGCTCCTAACTTTGATGGGTCACATAACCCACATGTGTACCTAGAATGGGAGAGTGCTATGGACCAATACTTCGATTGGTACCCAATGACCGAAGAGAGGAAGGTTAGGCTAGCCAAAATGCACCTTACTAAATTGGCCAAGACCTATTGGATGAGTGTTGAAACTAGGAAGAGAATTAGGAGGGAAGAACCCATTCAAACATGGGAAGGCATGAAAGCCCAATTAAGGTTCAAATACCTTCCCCACTCCTACACCCAAACACTCTTAGATGAATGGCAATGCCTCACCCAAGAGGGAAAATCCGTGGTAGAGTACATAGAATTGTTTGACTCCTATCTTCTAAAATGTGGAGTACATGAGGAGTTAGCCGTCACCCTATCACGATTTAGGAATGGTCTCCATCCATACATTAAAAGGGAGTTAATTATGAGGGATGTGGATTCCCTTGAAATGGCTTATCAAATAGCTCGGGATACGGAGAGGTTCTTTAGGAATTCAAGGGTCACCCCTGCCCGTCCGGTTGAGCCTAGGAACATGGGTCCACGACCCAACCTTCCGCCCTTGTTGAAAACCCCTACTCCTAGTGGGGGTACCCCCACCCGGACCTACCCACAGTCAACCAACCCTCCTCCTACCAAAACCACTCCACCCAATCCCTATCCCCGAAGAGAGGAAATCTCCAAAGGGAAGGCCCCAGAGAATAGTTCGATTAAGTGTTTCCGGTGTCATGGTTATGGCCATATAGCCACCCAATGCCCCTCCAAGGGGATGTCCAATCTTGTCATGGAGAGCGTACCCACCACCTCCCAAGAATCTCATGAGAATGTGGAGGAGTACGAGGCTGCCATAGGGTGGGAAGATGAGTACGAGGAGCAATTCATTGAAGAGGGTGTAGAAGATGACCCCCAATCAGCCCACCTTGGGGTGATAAGATGCACTCTTACCCAACCCCAAGAGGAGGATTGGCGTAGGACCTCCATCTTCCATACTTTCATCAAAATTGGGAATCATGTTAGGAAGATCATCTTAGACAATGGGAGTTGTGTAAATGCCGTGTCCCCGGACACCGTCAAACTCCTTGGGCTTACCCCGACACCCCACCCCAAACCCTACCGTGTGTCATGGATCAACAACCACTCCCTCCCCGTCAGCACATGTTGTCTTATCCCCATCACCTTCTCATCCTACCAAGGGCAAATTTGGTGTGATATCATACCTATGGCCGTAGGAAGCATCCTACTTGGGAGACCTTGGATATACGATGTAGATGCTACTATCTATGGGAAGACGAACACATGCACCTTTGTGCACGAGGGGAAGGTCATCCGCCTCAACCCATCCCCACCCCGAAAGGAACCACCCACTAGGAGATTCCTCCCATTCCCTCACCAAGCTCCAAGGGCCCGCCTTCACCCACACAATCAACCTCCCAAAACCCCATCCCCGAAGTTCCCACCGGGCCAATCAAAGGCCTCCACCTATCACTAGAAAGGAGTTAGAAGAGGAAGTTGCCCAAGGAACCCCCGTGTGCGCTGTTGTCCTTTGTCTAGGAGAGTCAACACCCTCCAACCCCCATCCCGTGGAAGTATACCCACTCCTTGAAGAGTTCAAGGATGTGTTTCCCGATGAACTACCGGACCAACTACCTCCCATGAGGGATGTTCAGCATGCCATAGATTTTGTCCCGGGAGCCTCCCTTCCAAATCTATCACACTATCGCCTCAACCCCACCGAACATGCTGAGTTAAGGAGGCAAGTAGAAGAGCTTGTTAGAAAAGGCTTTCTCAGGCTTAGCAAAAGCCCCTGCGCCGTCCCCGCTCTTCTCACACCAAAGAAAGATGGGACATGGCGAATGTGTGTCGATAGTAGGGCCATCAACAAGATCACCGTCAAATATAGGTTCCCTATACCTAGACTTGACGATATGCTTGACATGCTTGCGGGAGCCACCATTTTTTCCAAGATAGATCTCAAAAGTGGCTACCACCAAGTGAGGATAAGGCCCGGGGATGAATGGAAAACAGCCTTTAAGACCAAAGATGGACTCTATGAATGGCTGGTGATGCCTTTTGGGCTTTCCAATGCCCCAAGCACATTTATGCGCCTCATGACCGAGGCCCTCAGGCCCTACATTGGGGTTTTCCTTGTAGTCTATTTCGATGACATCCTCATCTATAGCCAGTCCAAGGAAGCCCACCTCAACCACATCAGGCAGGTCTGCACCACCCTTAGGAAGGAAAGCCTCTTTGCCAACCTAGGAAAATGTCATTTCATGACAGATTCCATTACCTTCCTTGGGTATGTTGTCTCCACCAAAGGTGTATCTATGGACCCCGAAAAGGTCCAAGCCATCATTGACTGGCCGGAGCCCCGCACTCTCCATGAAGTCCGGAGCTTCCATGGCTTAGCCACTTTCTACCGAAGGTTCATCCGTGGGTTTAGCACCATCACAGCCCCAATCACAGATTGCCTCAAAAAGGGAACCTTTGTGTGGACTAAGTCAGCTACTAAGGCCTTCTAGGAACTCAAAGATAGAATGACCCAAGCCCCGGTTTTATGCCTCCCGGACTTCTCCAAAGTCTTTGAAGTAACTTGTGATGCTTCTGGGGTAGGAATTGGTGGGATCCTCAGCCAAGAGGGACATCCCGTGGCTTACTTTAGCGAGAAGTTGTGTGATGCTAGGCTCAAATATACAACCTATGACAAAGAATTCTATGCGGTGGTGCAATCCCTCCGCCATTGGAGGCACTACCTCCTACCCAAAGAATTTGTCATATTCTCCGACCATGAGGCTCTAAAATACCTCAACTCTCAACAGAAATTGAATGCTCGACATGCTAGATGGGTTGAGTACATCCAGGCCTACACATTTGTGATCAAACATAAGGCCGGGAGTGAGAACCGCGCTGCGGATGCTCTTAGCAGGAGGGTCTCCCTATTGGCCACCGTCCGAGTAGAAGTCATAGGCTTCGATCGGATGAGGGAAGAATACCCGACTTGTCCCGAATTTGGGCCCATTCACACCCACCTAACCACCCACTCCTCCCAAGAACACCATGGCTTTATCATAGAGGATGGGTTCCTCTTCAAAGGGCATCGGCTTTGCATCCCTAGGACTTCGCTAAGGGATTTATTGGTTTGGGAGTTACATGCTGGGGGCCTAGCTGGACATTTTGGGGTACACAAGACTATTGGTCTGGTTGAGGGGCAGTTCTATTGGCCCAGCCTCAAGAGGGATGTGGCCAAGATTGTGGGGCAATGCCGCACATGTGCGACTGCCAAACAAGTCAAACAAAACACTGGCCTGTACACCCCTCTACCCGTTCCCGATCGGCCATGGCAGGACCTAAGTATGGACTTCGTGTTAGGGCTACCCTGAACCCAGAGGAAGCATGACTCCATCTTTGTGGTCGTGGACAGATTCTCAAAAATGGCCCATTTCATCCCCTGTTCAAAAACCTCTGATGCTTCCCACGTGGCCCGTCTATTCTTTGATGAGGTGGTTCGTCTCCATGGCCTACCCAAGACCATCATCTCTGACAGGGACGTCAAATTCACTAGTTATTTCTGGAAAACCCTTTGGCACCTAATGGGGACCTTGCTTAAATTTTCCACAGCCTATCACCCCCAAACTGATGGCCAAACGGAGGTCGTCAATCGGAGTCTGGGGAATCTTCTTAGATGTCTTGTTAAGGACCGTCCTGGAAATTGGGATCTCATTCTGCCCCAAGCCGAGTTTGCATACAATAATTCCACCAGTAGGTCCATAGGCAT